>JAWZYU010000044.1:1462400-3862400 GCA_038380435.1 Ryuthela nishihirai | reverse complement strand
GAACAACTTCAGGATATTTTGAATTCTGTCAAGAAAGGAGATATTACCGTTGTTCTTGGTGACTTCAATGCCAAAGTTGGTACAGACTCTGACCTTTGGGGAGGAGTAATAGGCCCTTTTGGTATTGGTAGCTGCAATGGCAATGGGCAACGTCCCCTACGGGTAAGTAAACTCAATGGATTCAGAATAACTAACACTTATTACAAACACCGCGACATACATAAGTACACATGGGTTTCACCTGATGGGCTGTATAAGAATATGATTGATTATATATTCATTAACGGCAAATGGGCTAGTTCTGTTAGGATTATCAGGGTATATAGGGGAGCTCAAATTGGATCTGATCGTTACCTTGTTAAAAGTGTCTTGCAAATTAAAAAGTGTTGTGCTAGGGTTAAAAATTTTACCTTTAATACTGAAGCTCTGAAAGACTCAGTTATAGCTAAAGCTTACCATGATAGGTTACTTAGTCATTATGACAGTCATGGTATGCTTACTACTGAACCTGGGGAAGAATGGGATCATTTTAAATAGGCTTTTTTGGAAAGTAACAGTACTCTTTTAGGAAAAAAGGGGCAGAGGAGGCAGAAATATTTGAGTGATAAGGCACTTGAGCTTATTTCGGAAAGAAAGAACTGCAGGAATGTCCTTAATCAATAACCTACTAGTCCTAATACAAAGCATTACAGAGAACTTAATAAACGTGTAAAGGATCAGTTAGCTGCTGATAAGAATATTTGACTTGATGGTTTGGCTGACAAAGCCAAGGAAGCCATTACACAACACAACAGCAGAGTGCTGTACCAGATAGTTAATGTTTTGTGTGGTATCAAACGGACACGCATACAAGGATTGAAGGATAAACAAGGTAAGGTTATACAAGGGGAGGATTCTGCCATGGCTAGGTGCGCTGAGCATTTCATTGATGTTCTAAACAATGTTGATAGTTTTACTCCCATTGTTTGTAATGATAATAGATTCATTACTGGTTTTAATGTCGGCCCTATAACACAGTCTGAAGTTATTTTGGCTGTTTCTAAACTTAAACTTCATAAATCTCCAGGGGTAGATGAAATTACTACAGAAATGCTTAGAGCTGGAAACGTTTCGGTTACCACTTGGATGACTGAAATTCTGAATATCTTTTATGATAAAGGCATGGTTCCTAAGGATTTTACCAGAGCTATTGTTATCCCTATTTTCAAAAAAGGTGATCGCAGTTCTTGTGATAACTATAGGGGTATCAGCCTACTCTCTGTTCCAGGTAAAGTTCTTTCCATGATTGTGCTTAATAGAATTAAGAATCTGGTTGACAGTCAATTGCGTGATGAGCAATGTGGATTCAGAAGTGGTAGGGGATGTGTGGATCAGATATTTTCACTTAGGCAGATTCTTGAGAAATGTTTAGAGTTTCAGAAACCTTTGGTTGCTAGCTTTGTTGATTTCAAAAAGGCTTTCGACTCTGTTGATCGTCATAATTTGTGGTTGATTGTGAGATCATATGGTACACCAGACAAGTTAGTTAACATTATGAAAGCTCTCTATAATAACACTGAGTCGTGTGTGAGAGTTGGTAAGGCTTGTAGCAATTGGTTTAGCATTACTTCTGGTTTTCGACAAGGGTGCATTTTGTCTCCTTTTCTCTTTAGCTTGATTATTGATTATGTTATGCGAAATTCACTTCAAGGGAAAGATTTTGGCCTTAAATGGACTACAGATACGAAAATGTCTGATTTAGATTATGCTGATGATTTAGCCCTTTTGGCAAATGATGTTGATGAGATGAACTCTTTCATTCGAGCTGTTGATGACACTGGTAGTAGAGTAGGTTTGGTTATAAACAGAGAGAAAACTAAAGTGATGAAAATTGGTCAGGCAGGTTGTGACTCAGTTAATCTGAATGGTTGCAGCCTTGAGCAGGTGTCACAGTTTAATTATCTTGGGAGCTATGTAACAGATAATGGTGATGTGCGGCATGAGATTAACAGACGAATAGGGATTGCTGCCGGAACTTTTAAGAATCTATGGAGAGTGTGGAGAAATAGGCGTATACACCTAAAGACTAAAATGAGACTGTATAATAGTTTGGTTCTTTCTAGGGTTAGTTATGGTAGTGAAACTTGGACACTTTATAAACAAGATAACAGGAAACTAGATGCTTTTGATTCCAGATGCTTTACGCAGTATCTTGGGCATTAGGTGGTTTAACTTTGTAACTCATGATGAGATTAGGCAAAGGAGTCTGCAACCTCCTTTAAGCAGCATATTGTGCAGAGAGAGACTCCGCTGGTTTGGCCATGTTGCCCGTATGGATAATTATAGATTGGCGAATAGGGTTATGAATAGTGTGCCTAGAGGCCTCAGAAGGAGGGGGAGACCTAGGATGCGGTGGGCAGACAATGTCAAACAGGACCTTGTTAGAATTGGTGTGCAGTGGCCAGATGCAGTAGATGTAGCTCAGGACAGATATGCTTGGAGAATTAAACTGCGTGGTCTGGTTTGACCTCCGTAGCCCATGGCTGCTTGAGGATGATGATGATGATGAATGTTTCTTTATTAAATTTTATATGTTTAATGTAAACGTTATGGTAACCAGGTGATTTATTGATATCTAATGAAGTAATTATTTCATCAGTTTGTTTTTCAGTGATTTCATGTATATAGATAGAGTTCAAAACTCTTTGCATCATGGTTGGAACATAATTTGTATGTCTTATCTGTAAAATTAGTGTATTATAAATGTCATTGTAATTATTTGCTATTTCTTCCACAGATAATTTCTTTTTAGACACATTGCCAATTATTAGATCGTCCGCTGATTTTTTCTGCTTTCCTTCTAATATTTCATATATTAATTGCCAGGTAGCCTTCATATCATTTTTCCATTATAAGTTTATTTCTATAATAAAGTTGTTTATGATTTCTAATCTGAATATTAACCGTATTTCTTAATTTTTTATAGCTATTTTTATACGCATCACTTTTATCATTGTTTTCAAATTTAATCCAAGCTTTTTCTCTTTCTTCAATTAATTCTATCAAGTTCGGTGTTATCCAGTTTTTGTTATGATTTCTTTTTACCTTTCCAACACTCCTCATAAATACTCTATTTTTTCCTAAAATTCCATCATAGATGTCTTTAAATATTTATATAGGTTTAATTTATCCTTTGAGTTGTCTCCATAATTTTCTAAATTCCAATTCATTTCAGGGATAGCTTTGTTTATATTGTTATGGTCAAAAGACCAATTTTTATTTTATTGGTCTCTTTCAGTATAATTAGTATTATTCAAATTGTTATTGGTGTTGCTAATCAATGTTAAAATCATATAGTGATCTGCTATTTTGCTTGTTTGAATTATTGAATTTGCTGACATATTTTTAATCAGTTTAATATTAATATGGTCTATACAGGTTTTGGTAATTTTATTTTTTACTATTTCTTCTCTTGTAGCTTCCCTTATTAATCTTTCAAAATTCATTTCAGCCAGTAGTGTGACATATTTTTCTGTGCCATGCTTTTTAGTGTTCATTGTATCGACATTAAAATCACCTATTAAATTCTGATTTTGTTCTTTTTCTGTATTTTCCATCCAGTTTCGGAAATTCAACAGAAAAGAGTTCACATCTGTACTAGGTGATCTGTATAGTGCTAAAACATGATATATTATATTATTTTTTTACTTTTATATATATATAGTTTCCGCTGGAAGTATTTGTTGTGTTATAATTTCAATATCTAGATTTTCTTTATAGTATACTGAAATCCCCCTAATATTTTTATGTAAATTATCATTTGTAAATTTATTATATTTGTCAATATTATATAAATAATTTTCATATTTATTTACATTTCTTTCAGTTAAAACAAGCAAATCCACGTGTTTCATGCAATTGTTAATACTTATTTTTAATGAATCCCAATGTTTTCTTTGACTTCTTATATTAACATGAGCAATTCCTAATTTATTTTTGTGAATAAATTTACTATAATTATTTACGAACCAAGCCTCCACTTCTAAACCTATAGTTCATAAGCAACACCATAGTTGCAATTAGAACCTTCAAAATTCATATCAGACATAGCTAAGAAAACAATTCATCAAATAATCAAGTAGCAAAAGTAAAGTACAAAAAAAATATAAAAGAAGCAAGGTTTATCGGACATATCTAAAAGTTCAAAAATCATCAAAGTTGGTGAACATATCAACATTGATAATTCTTTCACCACTTGATTTCCTCATTTGAACTTTTCCATTTTTGAACCAAACATACTTATAATTTTTTTCTTTTGCACACATCCTAGTTCTCCAGAAAAGTTCTCTGTTAATCATAGTCGTGTTTTCATTAATATATATTGGTGTTCCTTTATCATTAAGGTCTGCAATAGTGGTTGTAATTTTTTTTTCCTGTTTTGTATCCAAATGTCTCTATCTTTCCGTGTAATGAATTGGACAATTATCTTTGGGGTTTTGCTTTTATTTCTTTCTGGAAGTCTGAATTTTTTCAATCATATTGACTGTGTAGTTGACTATGTTTAATGACTGGGAAATTTTATTCAACTTTATTTTAAGCTCTGTTTCATCCCCCCCCCCCCCCTTCATTTATGAGAACACCATGAATTTCTATATTTTTATTTCGTCCATATTGTTCCACATCATTAAGATTTTGTTTCAGCTCCTTAATCTCTTCTCTCATTTCTTCGTTTAGATTTTCGGCTTCATAGATTTTTGTAGTTAATTCCTTTTGATTTTTTCCCGTAATTTACTATTTGTTGCATCAGTTCGTCATACTTGCTAGAAAAAAATTCTACGCTTCGTTTAAATTCTTTCATTTCTTTCTTTAAATCACGGATCTCTATTATCGAGAGATTGACGTCACTTGTTGGAAGTTGTTGTGAAGCGTTTTCTTTTCTAATACTCATAGTAGTTTTAAGATTCGTTTGAAGTTTTGGGTATGACGACTTCACAGTCTCTTCGTTATCGGTTACGGGAGCTTCGACTGCAACATATGAAACTTTCTGTTTAGTAGCTCCTTTAGTAGATAACAGCAGCATAGGCTGTGATTCAGTAAAGTTGGTGCCTATCTCATGCAAAATACTTTCTTCTGGTTGATTGTAAGCTTGAGATTTTGTGCTGGTATTCTTATATTTGTATTTACAAGTTGGACAATTCCAATTATAACTCTTGTGAAATTCCCGTACAATTCCGATGAAGCTTACCTTTACAATCACTGCATACAACAGATCCCGCAGTAGAAATAATAACTTCCTTGCATATCACACACGTATTTTTTCTTTCTGTATCCATATCCAGATATCCACAAATCTGATTCTGTTAGTATATATGACTAAGAGTTTTATTTTATTAAAATTCTTAAGGAAATTGCTAAGCCTAAAAATTTGCGCACTCACCATTTATGGCTGACCAGAGTAAGATGGTTCTTACCGTAAAACCGTTCTTACCGTAAAAGTCTAGACAAAATTTTAACACTGAGAACTAAAAAACTTAAAGATGTAAAGATTTATTTTAGATATAAAAAGTAAACTTGAACGTAAAAGAAATTTAATGCGAAAAAAACGAAAATGGGAGAAAAGAAAAATTTGAAACTTCTTATAATCTGAAAAAAAAATTTCTAAAATTGAAAATGGAAGAAGTTAAAATATAAAAAGTGAAGTTTAATCTTGAAACATCATTTTGAAGAGGCAAAAGTGAAAAAAAATTCTTTCAAAACCAAATTTATAAAAATGCAAAATTTAAAAACGTTCATTAAAATTTTTAAAACTCCAAAAGTTTAATGTTAGAAAGTTATTAAACGTGAAATTAGGAAAAAAAATTAAAGTTATTATCATTGAAAAGAGAAATTTTTAAAAAATCTCCAAACTACAATTAAAATATAATTTTTAAACATACAAAAATGTTTAAAACCAAAAATAATTTCAAATGTAAAGTGCAAAAAAAAAAATAATTTTGTTGTTATTGAACAACAGAATATTTTTAAATCGAAAAGTTAAAAATTCAAATAAAGAATAAATTTTTTTCGAATAGTCCAAATGGTGGGTTGAAAGAGCATACAACCGAGTCATGAATTACAGACTGAGGAGATCACCGGAAACATTATTTCCGTTGCACGCATGTCGATCTTTGTATACCTTCTGTTTTATCTAACCATTCATATCGTAAAAGCTATTTTATTCCAACGAGCTCTATGGAAGATTGCATTGGATTAATTCTTCGAGTCAACTAATTAATATTCATCATGTTCGTGCTTTTAGCGATTGAAAAGCCAATTATCTTTTACTTTAGTTCCACGAGTTCCTGCGTCAAAGGAATCCTAAAGTATTAGTATTACTAATAGTTGAAACCAATCGTCACTGTTTTAGAATAACTAATACGCCTCCAATATTAACCACAGGTCATACTGTATTATTATATACTGTAGTGCATGACCTCTGAATATTTACCCTCTGAATGTCATCATCATCATCATCATCATCATCATCCTCCTCCTCAAGCAGCCATGGGTTACGGAGGTCCAACCAGACCGTGTAATTTAGTTCTCCAAGCAAGTCTATCCTGAGCTACATCTACTGCATCTGGCCACTGCACACCAATTCTAACAAGGTCCTGTTTGACATTGTCTGCCCACCGTATCCTAGGTCTCCCTTTCTTTCTGAGGCCTTTAGGCACACTATTCATAACCCTATTCGCCAATCTATAATTATTCATACGGGCAACATGGCCAAACCAACGGAGCCTCTCTCTGCACAATATGCTGCTTAAAGGAGGTTGCAAACTCCTTTGCCTAATCTCATCATTAGTTACAAAGTTGGACCACCTAATGCCCAAGATACTGCGTAAAGCATCTGGAATCAAAAGCATCTAGTTTCCTGTTATCTTGTTTACAAAGTGTCCAAGTTTCACTACCATAACTAACCCTAGAAAGAACCAAACTATTATACAGTCTAATTTTCGTCTTTAGGTGTATACGCCTATTTCTCCACACTCTCCATAGGTTCTTAAAAATCCCGGCAGCAATCCCTATTCGTCTGTTAATCTCATCCCGCACATCACCACTATCTGTTACATAGCTCCCAAGATAATTAAACTGTGACACCTGCTCAAGACTGCAACCATTCAGATTAACTGAATCACAGCCTGCCTGACCAATTTTCATCACTTTAGTTTTCTCTCTGTTTATAACCAAGCCTACTCTACTACCAGTCTCATCAACAGCTCGAATGAAAGAGTTCATCTCATCAACATCATTTGCCAAAACGGCTAAATCATCAGCATAATCCAAATCAGAAATTCTCAGATCTCCAGACAATTTGAGGCCAAAACTTTTTCCTTGTAGTGAATTTGCATAACAATCAATAACCAAACTAAAAAGAAAGGGAGATAAAATGCACCCTTGTCGAACACCAGAAGTAACGCTAAACCAATTGCTACAGGCTTACCAATCTTACACACGACTCACTGCTATTATAGAGAGCTTTCATTATTTGAACTAACTTTTGTGGCATGCCTCACAATCTCACATCAACCAAATTATGATGATTAACAGAATCAAAATGCCTTTTAGATATCAGGGAAGCCAATAACCAAAGGTTTCTGAAATTCTGAACATTTCTCAAGAATCTGCCTGAGTGAAAATATGTGATCTAAACATCCCCAACCAATTCCGAATCCATGTTGCTCGTCACACAATTGCCTGTCTGCCAGATTCTTAATTCTATTAAACACAATCATGCAAAGAACTTTACCTGGAAAGTAGGCTGATGCTCCTTTACTTATCACAAGAACTGCGATCACCTTTATTCAAAATAGGGATAATAATAGGTCTGGTAAAATCATTAGGGACCATGCCATCATAAAAGATATTCAAAATTTCAGTCATCCAAGTTGTAACCGAAACGTTCCCAGCTCTAAGCATTTCCGTAGAAATTTCATCTACCCCAGGTATATTATGAAGTTTAAGTTTAGAAATAGCCAAATAACTTAAGATTATGTTATAAGGCCAACATTAAAGCCACCAATGCATCTATCATTATTGAAAACAATGGGAGTAAAATTAATCACATTTTTTAGAACATTAGTAAAATGCTCAGCCCACATAGCCATGACAGAATTCACACTTTCTATAACCTTAACTTGTTTATCCTTCAATCGCTGTACATCTGTCCGTTTTCTACCACATAACTCATTAACTAGCTGGTAGAACTCTCTGCTATTGTGCTGTCTAATTGCTTCCTCGGCTTTATCAGCGAAGCCATCAAGCCAAAGATTGTTATCAGCAGCTAAGTGATCCTTTACATGTTTATTAAGCTGTCTCTAATCCTTTTTATTAGGACTAGTAGTGTATTAAGGACATTCCTGCAGTTCTTTCTTTATGAAATATGCTCAAGTACCTATTCACTCAAATAATTCTGCCTCCTCTGCCCTTTTTTGTTAAAAGAGCACCGTTGGCTTACAATGTAGCCTGTTTAAAATGGTCACATTCTTTCTCAACTTCAGTAGTAAGCAAACCGTGACTGTCATAATGACTAAGTCATGGTAAGCTTTCAGAATTAAAGGTAAATATTTAACCTTAGCACAACAGTTCTTAAGTTCAAGTTGGAAGACATTTTAAGAAGGCAATGATGAGACACAATTTCAGCTCCCCTATATGACCTAGTATTATATATATAAAATATTATATATATATAATTATTTCATCGTAAAATGGGTTCATGTGAAACCAAAAAATACTATCTCTTTCGGTTTCATTTTCCCACTTTCCAAAATCCTCCCAATTGATGCACACTTCATTTGAAGACTTCTAGGAATAGGGAAACAATTTTAATGACTTCAATGAAATTGAACAAAAAAAGATAGCATTAATGTTGGTCTTAGACACAGAGCTATATACGGGTACTAGGGACGGCATCTGCTCTGATTGGCGGGACAATCGTGGAGTCATTTAATCGGGTCAAGAACGGAAAATATGCAGTAGCTTTACACAGAGTTTAAAGGCAATACATGTGGCGCAGGAAATCAGTAGATGCCTACATTAATGTATACACTGTGACTTTTTTTTTCAAGTAGCGTTAAAAATCAATATATTACAATACTTAAATATTTGTCCGTTTTCAGAAATAGCTATTTTTCCCTATTTTTTAATTATCGCAAATGATTAAGCTATTGTTAAAAACGCATCTACATGCGGAAGCAGTGTTATGAAAATTTGTACTTTCATCTGTCTGAGTCATCCTTGTGGCTCTGTGGGCGTAACCTATAGCTTTCGATCATGGTTAAACCATTGGATTAAACCGGTTTCAATTGTCTGGAACAGGAGAGGCCTCTAGCGGCAGCTGATTAGGAATGGCCTGCTAATTTAAACTTTATATTAGACTATAATGCAAAGAATTGAGAAATGGTATGGGCAATCATTTTTGAATTATTTTTAGTTTTTTTGTTAGAGAAATTTCTTTTTTTTTTCATCAGGTCTCTGGGTAATGTCGAAAATTTTCGTTCCCAGCAGATCCAGCTTTAGATATCAGCTTAATCTATGCAGAGCGGGCTTACGGAACACATCCTATGGCACAGATCCTACTTCATTCCACTGCAGCAAAGGTGTCAATTTTTTTTCAGACAAATGCTCTGAAACATTTGTGAAACGAGTAAGCGCTCAAAGTTAATAATATCGTTACATATATATATGAATTACAATACACTGGAACTTTAAAATACAAATCATTCTTGCCTGCCTTTATAGAATAAAATATTTCGAATTTAAATGAAGAAAACAAACTTCCTCAAATTGTCGAAAAGTAAACAATTCACTCGATAAAGAGGACTACGTCCATGAAAACAAAGAATGTGTAGGAAATATGATGAAAAGAAGGAACAAAACATTACTTCCACTAATAGAACACCTTTTGCCTGGCCGTGACAAAGAAGTTTGTGATAAAGAAGTTCGTGATATGTTCCTATAATATAGCAGACTAAAAGCAGCAGGTTACGGCAAGACATTTTCCAAAGTTGCAACGAAGTTATTGTGTTCATTAAACGGAGCCACTGAAACGGAACATTTGAAATAATGTAGAAAGTTTCAGGTTTGTTAATTTCCAAACAAGTTATCTTTTGTTTGATACGAAACTATATTAGGATGGATTAATTTGATTGTGCATTATGGAACTAGAGTGTTTGTGAACGTGTAACGATCCTGTAACTCTGTGATACCATAAGGTAGAAGGTAAGTTTTAATAAACTTTAACCTCTGTGGCAAGCAGCTGCTTGAGGGGGTATTTATTTTTTTTTTTAAACTCTCATATTTGAAATACAAAATCTTTGAAATGTGTAACTACTTGTGCTGCCATCTAATAACAACATAATGAACTAGATTTGACAACTAACTGCGATCTTTATGTTAACGATTAGTTAATTTTCTGCCCAAAATACTAGAACTGAAAACCAATTCAACTACAAATTTCGTCACCTAATGAACAAGAAGTATGGAAACGTGTTATTGCATTAAAAATAAAATTCTGACAAAGTCGCCATAAATATAAAGGATTATTATTATTTAAAAATATATACTTTGGCCCGATACTGCAGTTCTGCCAAAATTTTATTGGGTAATAAAACTAAGAAATAACTTCGCAGAAATTGAAAATTCCAGAGATGAAAACTTTAAAGCATTAATGGTTCTTTTCAATTATAATTCCAAACTTTAATATCATGGGTGAAATCATAGACAAGAAAATTTATTATTTTATTTTTTGACAATTCTAAGCAAAATTCTCATTTATACCGACCTTTTTTTCTTTTTAGAGGAGAGCAAGATTTATTCAAAAACATATTCTAGCAATTTTTTTTCAATTCTACCATTTGTGCCTCAATCATTTATTAAAATGGTTTATTTCATGCTGTTGCATGTAAATTCTTGGTTCAAAATGTAGTAAATATGCAAAAAAGCTAAAAAATAAAACATGATATGCGTCCATTAATTTTATTTAAATGCAAGATATTATTGGAAAAATAGAATTCAAGAAAACATTCCCAATTTTTCAGTGGTTTACAATAAAAAAATAAATAAATACCTCTTCAAGCAGCTGCTTGCCACAGAGGTCTGACAGGAGCCTGTCAGTTTAATACACCGTAGTAGAAGAATCTGCGAAGATGGTGGGTCCTCAGTAGATTTTTTGCTAACTGGATGCAGTTGTTCCCAGATGGTCACCCTCCCAAGTACTGACTGCCCCAAAGCTGCTTAACTTCGGTGATCGGATGAGAACCAGTGTTTTCAGCTTGGTACTGCCATTGGCTGGTTCTCAATAATTGAAGAAATTTTTAAAAATTTAGTTGGGTTTTACCTCTGATGGGCACTCGAAGGCTCAGAGAAGGTTGAGGGAGGGGACGGGACTCACTGGAACAGCTGTTCGGTGACAGATGGTAGCCTCCCATCAAGTCCATCCAGCGTGTTCTTTAACTTTCACAGAGTACGGCTCTCCCGCACATGGGACCGTGATTTAATGCCCCGTCCAATGGACGGTGGTCTATTCCAAGCCCAACAGTGCAAATACCGTGGACAGCCCATCAGTGCATACTGACCGTGGACAGAGCGGGGAATTTTGCGGGGATAATTCTCAATGCTAACTGAGCTGGGACTTGAACCTGGGAACTACAGATCAGAAGCCTGGTGTGCTACTGACTGAGTCACCCCCCCCCCCACCCTAATAATTTAGTACATTTGATAATGAATAATTATAAATGATAGAGTTCTACATTTTTATTTTCTCAATCACACGAACTAATATTAGAAAAATTTATGAAAATTAGTCTGTAAATGGGAGCTAGGTAGTCACTGGAAGGAGAGCTGTGCACCAATCCCCTGTGATGATGCATAGAAACGGCCAGGCCTAGCACCTAATGTCCGACCCCGCCTTCTCGTGGTGCAGACCGTTAGTACCTTTCAAAAGAGATAGTCTCTTGTGGAAGTGAACGGAAGGGGAATGCTGCCAGATTAGTGTGGGCTGCTGATATGGACAACTATGGCTATTTTTCTTTTTTTTTCTACCCTGCTGAGGAGTGGTCAACCACACAGGGTCCTGGTGCTGACCGTATAAACCCACTGGTCTGGACAGATATATGGCTCTGAGCTTGATTATGGATCCTGATTTTGCTGCACTGGTGGGCTTCTGTGGAGGGAAAATCTTCCGCTGTGTTTTCTGTTTGTTTGTGGGTTGACAGCCCCAAGTGAATAGATTCACGGGATATGTTTATCAGCTGGTGGATAAACCTGAGCAGAGGTCATCGCAGGCATCTGAACTCTTTGCTTCTACTGGCATCGCGAAATTCTACATTGGAGGAAGTCTTCCAGTGTAGATGGCTTCAGCCTTTAGTGGTGGGGGAACGGGTCTTTGCCCCATGTCTGCGATTAGGGGGCTGTTTGATATTGTCAGCATTCCCTCTCTCAATAACATAGTTCCTTTAAACATCCCATTAACCATTTTCTCTCCATAGGTAATTCGAATGTGAAAACTTTGCACAGAGCTTTTTCTCTTGATGTCCTCACACAAGAATTCCACCATTATAATTTAGATATTCTCGGCTTGCAAGAGACCAGATGGACAGATAAAGGTCAGATTCTTAAAAATAATGTTAAATTTCTCTTTTCAGGGAGGGACGAAAATAAGCATCACCAAGGTGTGGGTCTGCTTCTCAGCAGACACCCTAGTGATGATCTTCTAGGATATGAGTGCATTAATGAAAGGTTTCTTACAGGAAAATTTCAGACAAGCGTTAAAGACCTGAATGTTATCTGCTGTTATGCCCCCACTGAGGATGCCGATGAGGATGAGAAGGATAGGTTTTATGAACAACTTCAGGATATTTCGAATTCTGTCAAGAAAGGAGATATTACCGTTGTTCTTGGTGACTTCAATGCCAAAGTTGGTACTGACTCTGACGTTTGGGGAGGGGTGATTGGCCCTTTTGGTATTGGTAGCTGCAATGGCAATGGGCAACGTCTCCTACAGGTAAGTAAACTCAATAGTTTCAGAATAACTAACACATATTACAAACACCGCGACATACATAAGTACACATGGGTTTCACCTGATGGGCTGCATAGGAATATGATTGATTATATATTAATTAACAGCAAATGGGCTAGTTCTGTTAGAAATACCAGGGCATATAGGGCAGCTGAAATTGGATCTGACCATTACCTTGTTAAAAGTGTCTTGCAACTTAAACTTAAAAAATGTTGTGCTAGGGTTAGAAAATTTGCTTTTAATACTAAAGCTCTGAAAGACCCAGTTATAGCTAAAGCTTACGATGATAGGTTACTTAGTCATTATGACAGTCATGGTATGCTTTCTACTGAAGTTGTGGAAGAATGGGATCATTTTAAACAGGCTTTTTTGGACACTAACAGTACTCTTTTAGGAAAAAAGGCGCAGAAGCGACAGAATTATCTGAGTGATAAGGCACTTGAGCTTATTTCAGAAATAAAGAACTGCAGGAATATCCTTAATCAATACCCTACTAGTACTAATAGAAAGGTTTACAGAGAACTTAATAAACGTGTAAACGATCAGTTAGCTGCTGATAAGAATCTTTGGCTTGATGGTTTGGCTGACAAAGCCGAGGAAGCAGTTAGACAGCACAACAGCAGAGAGCTGTACCAGATAGTTAATGTTTTGTGTGGTAGATAACGGACAGGTATACAGGGATTGAAGGATAAACAAGGTAAGGTTCTAGAAGGTGAGGATTCTGTCATGGCTAGGTGGGCTGAGCATTTCAGTGATATTCTAAACAATGCGGTTAGTTCTATTCCTATTGTTTGCAATAATGATAGATGCATTGGTGGCTTTAATGTTGGCCCTATAACACAGTCTGAAGTTATTTTGGGTATTTCTAAACTTAAACTTCATAAATCCCCAAGGGTAGATGAAATTACTACAGAAATGCTTAGAGCTGGAAATGTTTCGGTTACCACTTGGATGACTGAAATTCTGAATATCTTTTATGATAAAGGCATGGTTCCTAAGGATTTTACCAGAGCTATTATTATCGCTACTTTCAAAAAAGGTGATCGCAGTTCTTGTGATAACTATAGGGGTATTAGCCTACTCTCTGTTCCAGGTAAAGTTCTTTCCATGATTGTGCTTAATAGAATTAAGAATATGGTTGACAGTCAATTGCATGATGAGCAATGTGGATTCAGAAGTGGTATGGGATGTGTGGATCAGATATTTTGACTTAGGCAGATTCCTGAGAAATGTTTAGAGTTTCAGAAACCTTTGGTTGCTAGCTTTGTTGATTTCAAAAATGCTTTCGACTCTGTTGATCATCATAATTTGTGGTTGATTGTGAAATCGTATGTTATACCAGACAAGTTAGTTAACATAATGAAAGCTCTCTATAATAACACTGAGTCGTGTGTGAGAGTTGGTAACGCTTGTAGCAATTGGTTTAGCATTACTTCTGGTGTTCAACAAGGGTGCATTTTGTCTCCTTTTCTCTTTAGTTTGGTTATTGATTATGTTATGCGAAATTCACTTCGAGGGAAAGATTTTGGCCTTAAATGGGCTGGAGAGAGGAAAATTTCTGATTTAGATTTTGCTGATGATTTAGCCCTTTTGGCAAATGATGTTGATGAGATGAACTCTTTCATTCGAGCTGTTGATGAGACTGGTAGTAGAGTAGGTTCGGTTATAAACAGAGAGAAAACTAAAGTGATGAAAATTGGTCAGGCAGGCTGTGATTCAGTTAATCTGAATGGTTGCAGTCTTGAGCAGGTGTCACAGTTTAATTATCTTGGGAGCTATGTAACAGATAATGGTGATGTGCGGCATGAGATTAACAGAAATAGGGATTGCTGCCGGGACTTTTAAGAATCTATGGAGAGTGTGGAGAAATAGGCGTATGCACCTAAAGACTAAAATTAGGCTGTATAATAGTTTGGTTGTTTCTAGGGTTAGTTATGTTAGTGAAACTTGGACACTTTGTAAACAAGATAACAGGAAACTAGATGCTTCTGTTTCCAGATGCTTACGCAGTATCTTGGGCATTAGGTGGTTCAACTTTGTAACTAATGATGAGGTTAGGCAAAGGAGTTTGCAACCTCCTTTAAGCAGCATATTGTGCAGAGAGAGACTCCGTTGGTTTGGCCATGTTGCCCGTATGAATAATTATAGATTGGCGAATAGGTTATGAACAGTGTGCCTAAAGGCCTCAGAAAGAAGGGGAGACCTAGGATGCGGTGGGCAGACAATGTCAAACAGGGTCTTGTTAGAATTGGTGTGCAGTGGACAGATGCAGTAGATGTAGCTCAGGATAGACTTGCTTGGAGAACTAAATTGCACAATCTGGTTGGACCTCCGTAGCCCATGGCTGCTTGATGATGATGATGATGATGAGTGGGAACACCATATGATTTTTATTTGATATAAAAAATATAGTGCTTTTAAAGGACAGGAAAACAAATTAAATTAAAATGGGTTTTGAATTTTTTTTTAAATTGGCTTTGCCCTAAAATATTGGACAAATCGTTACATAGTCATTTATCTTCTTCAATTTGCATGATGCAACACAGAAGTGTTCCGGTAAAATTTGACCCTAAAACTTTGTTTGCTATAAAATAAAAATAACAGACATTGCGGCTCATTGAAAAGAACTTCTAGCTCATAAAACAAAACATCAATATATTGACTCTGGATCATTTCTATAAATTATTTGAGAAATTATTTTAGATATTTGCATCCACTCCAGTTTTTGATGCAGTCATGTTGTTTTGGACAAAAATTATTGCAATGGAAAAATATTCCCTTCCCGAAATCAATGTCATGAGGCTCTAAAACTCGTCACCAAAAACAACTATTTCCAGTTCGGCAACCAAATGTACAAGCAGGACTCAGGGGTCCCCATGGGCTCACCCCTTTCTGGCATCCTATCCAAGATTGTCCATGATTTGTTTCAAGATTTAAAAGAAATCCCGAAACAAAATTATTCAATTCAGCAGCAATTGTACCCTTCTTCTGGTGTCGCTATGTCGACGAAATATTTTTAATTTGGAAGGGCAACAATGCCATCCCCAATTTAGAGGTTTTCATCCAAAAAGATGGTGCAGGAGCCTTGATGAGGTCAGTATACCGAAAACCTACCTACATCCCCTCCGTCATACGCATAGACTCATGTACCCCATGGGCATACAAAATTGCAGCCTTCTGTTCTCTCACACATACGGCTTTCGCTGTGTCTTCAAACGAGCAGCTGCTTGAAAAAGAAATTCAAAACATCCATTCCATTGTTGCTTCCCATGGCTACAACTCAACAACAGTAGACAAATTAATCAGTAAATATAGAAACAAAAACAGAAGAGATTTGGCTCTCCTCCCAATCACTGACCACAAATGTACAACCTTTGCCGGACCTATTTCTTTGATCCTGCCCTATGTGAATCAGTCCGCAAATTACTCAGAATCCAAAATATCAAAATTGCTCACAGCCCAGCTCCAAATTTGAAGAAATTAATCAAAAGGGACAAGGTCAAATTTCATCATCATCATCATCATCATCCTCAAGCAGCCATGGGCTACAGAGGTCCAACCAGACCGTGCAATTTAGTTCTCCAAGCAAGTCTATCCTGAGCTACATCTGCTGCATCTGGCCACTGCACACCAATTTTAACAAGGTCCTGTTTGACATTGTCTGCCCACCGCATCCTAGGTCTCCCCTTCTTTCTGAGGCCTTTAGGCACACTGTTCATAACCCTATTCGCCAATCTATAATTATTCATACGGGCAACATGGCCAAACCAACGGAGTCTCTCTCTGCACAATATGCTGGTTAAAGGAGGTTGCAAACTCCTTTGCCTAACCTCATCATTAGTTACAAAGTTGAACCACCTAATGCCCAAGATACTGCGTAAGCATCTGGAATCAAAAGCATCTAGTTTCCTGTTATCTTGTTTACAAAGTGTCCAAGTTTCACTACCATAACTAACCCTAGAAAGAACCAAACTATTATACAGTCTCATTTTAGTCTTTAGGTGTATACGCCTATTTCTCCACACTCTCCATAGATTCTTAAAAGTTCCGGCAGCAATCCCTATTTCTGTTAATCTCATGCCGCACATCACCATTATCTGTTACATAGCTCCCAAGATAATTAAACTGTGACACCTGCTCAAGACTGCAACCATTCAGATTAACTGAATCACAGCCTGCCTGACCAATTTTCATCACTTTAGTTTTCTCTCTGTTTATAACCAAACCTACTCTACTACCAGTCTCATCAACAGCTCGAATGAAAGAATTCATCTCATCAACATCATCTGCCAAAAGGGCCAAATCATCAGCATAATCTAAATCAGAAATTTTCCTATCTCCAGCCCATTTAAGGCCAAAATCCTTCCCTTGAAGTGAATTTCGCATAACATAATCAATAACCAAACTAAAGAGAAAAGGAGACAAAATGCACCCTTGTCAAACACCAGAAGTAATGCTAAACCAATTGCTACAAGCCTTACCAACTCTCACACACGACTCTGTGTTATTATACAGAGCTTTCATTATGTTAACTAACTTGTCTGGTATACCATATGATTTCACAATCAACCACAAATTATGATGATCAACAGAGTCGAAAGCCTTTTTGAAATCAACAAAGCTGGCAACCAAAGGTTTCTGAAACACTAAACATTTCTCAAGAATCTGCCTAAGTGAAAATATCTATCTGATCCACACATCCCCTACCACTTCTGAATCCACATTGCTCATCACGCAATTAACTGTCAACCAGATTCATAATTCTATTAAGCACAATCATAGAAAGAACTTTACCTGGAACAGAGAGTAAGCTGATACCCCTATAGTTATCAGAAGAACTGCGATCACCTTTTTTGAAAATAGGGATAACAATAGCTCTGGTAAAATCCTTAGGAACCATGCCTTTATCATAAAGGATATTCAGAATTTCAGTCATCCAAGTGGTAACCGAAACATTTCCAGCTCTAAGCATTTCTGTAGTAATTTCATCAATTTAGCCTAATTCAAAATTCAAGCATATATATTTTCGAAAATATCAATTTCAACTGCTTCAGTTAAGAGGGAGGTTTAGGGAATGAACGCCAAAAATACTTCAAGGAAAAAAATAAAAAAATTAATGAGTTGTGTGAAGTGTTGGAATTGTTTAGTTTTACAATTAAAAGGACCTTGCTCAGAAATTAATTAAAAATAACAGAAATTAATTAAAAATAACATAAAATTCTCTGTCATTGAGCAATATAATTTTTTAAATACAACCTTTGCCTGACCTATTTCTTACATTCCTGTCCTATGTGAATCAGTCCGCAAATTACTCAGAACCCAAAATATCAAAATTGCTTACAGCCCAGCTCCAAATTTGAAGAAAATAACCAAGAGGGACAGGGTCAAATTTAGCCTAATTCAAAATTCAGGTCTATACCAATTTCCCCTGCATTTACCAGATAATTCCATCGTTTACTACATCGACAAAACCATACATTCTTTACAAGAGAGGTTTGCAGAGCATCAAACTGATGTCAGCCAAAAGTAGCTAACAATGGCTGCCGCCGAACTAGCAGTACAACACACGAGAACAAGAGACTGGGAGCATGCCACACTGCTTGCACGTGCATCCACTTTCTACGGAACCATAGTCCAGGAGGCTATTGAAAAAATTACCTCGTCCATCCCCACCTGCAACTGAGACACTGGAATCGCTCTTCATGACACGTAGAAAGAAGCTCTTTGTCTAAACAGACCTAACGTCACTACATGGCATCACTTCACTGAAGATAGATCGTTGTCTTTCCTCCAAAAAGCTTCTGAGTTTTCTCCTAAAAGTTATTAACATGGAAATGTTTGAAGGATAAACTTGAAAATTATATTGCTCAATGACAGAGAATTTTATGTTATTTTTAATTAATTTCTGAGCAAGAAGGTCCTTTTAATTGTATAACTAAACAATTTCAACACTTCACACACCTCATTAATTTTTTTATTTTTTTCCTTGAAGTATTTTTGGCGTTCATTCCCTAAACCTCCCTCTTAACTGAAGCAGTTGAAATTGATATTTTCGAAAATAAAAACACCGCACACCGTGTTAATTTTCATTGTGTATAAGGGTATTTCTGCACTTTAAATCACTCAGGTTACTAGATGACGTCATGAATGGGGACAGAGCATAAATCAGGTGCTAGAGGTAATGTAGGTGAAAAGGTTAAAAGTGTAGAGTATGATGGTGAGTTTTCAAGGTATGGACGGTTTTAGGTCTAAAGTTCAGAGAGGTAAGTTTTTCAGTGTAGAATGGACAGAAATTTGTTTGACTCATGATTCAGATTTATTTCTTCTATACATACTTAAATTTTGCACCTTAGGTGTGTCATATCACAGATGATTTATATCTAGTTTGATTTTATTTCTTTAAAAATTAGTAAAAATCATGGTATAATTTACATTAATAAATATTATTAATGCATGTTTAATGGGAAATACGGGACATTGAGATTTCTAATTTGCAGATCACTCTTTAAACTGTGACCTTAAAAAAATTGCAATTGAAAGCTTTAATTGCAAAGTTTTTAGGGGAAACTGATAACATTACCATATTTTTTTCTTTCGGCGTGCTGCTTACTTTCACCTGAGGATTGTTGATATCAATTTGTCGCCTGTGATATTCTTGTTTTTTTTGCTGCTTTTTCTCTCCTGCGATTATACAGTTCCTTCGGCCTCTTTTATAATGTGACCTTGCTGTGAATTGTGCATAATGTTCTTCATTTTTAGGTTTGTAATCGCAGTTTTTTATCATCATCATAAATCATCCTCAAGCAGCCATGGGCTACGGAGGTCCAACCAGACTGTGCAATTTAGTTCTCCAAGCAAGTCTATCCTGAGCTACATCTACTGCATCTGGCCACCTCTTCTTTCTGAGGCCTCTAGGCACACTGTTCATAACCCTATTCGCCAATCTATAATTATCTATACGGGCAACATGACCAAACCAACGGAGTCACTCTCTGCACAGTATGCTGCCTAAAGGAGGTTGCAGACTCCTTTGCCTAACCTCATCATTAGTTACAAAGTTAAACCACATAATACCCAAGATACTGCTTAAGCATCTAGAATTTTTATATCGTTTTCAAAGAAAACGACAGACTATGTAATTTTTTCTCCAGACGTGTCTTTTTTGAGTTACATCTCCTGCATTTGGCCACTCTAGGCCAATTCTAGCAAGATCCTGCTTGACATTGTCTGCCTATCGCATCCTACGTCTTCCCCTTTTTCTGATAACCTTAGGCACACTGTTCATAATCCTCTCTGCCAATCTGCAACTATGCATATGGGCAACATGGCCAAACCAATGCAGTCTCTCTCTGTACAATATGCTGCTCAAAAGAGGTTGATGACTCCTTCTAACCTCATAATTACTTTGAAAATCAAACCACCTAATGCCCAAGATACTGCTTAAGAATCTAGAATCAAAGGCATCAAGTTTCTTGTTATCCTACTTACAAAGGGTCCATGTTTCGCTACCATAACTAACCTTAGAAAGAACCAAACTATTATACAGCCTAATTTTAGTCTTTAGGTGTATACGCCTATTTTTTCATACTCTCCATAGATTCTTAAAACTCCCAGTGGCAATCCCTATTCTTCTACTTATCTCATACCACACATCACCAGTGTCTGTTACATAGCTCCCAAGATAAATCAACTGAGACACTAGCTCAATAGTAGAGCCATTGAAAGTAACTGAAACACCATCTGCCTGACCAATTTTAATCACTTTAGTTTTTTTCTTGTTTATCACCAAACCTACTCTATTTCCAGTCTCAGTGACAGCCCTAATGAATGAATTCATCTCATTAACATCAGTTGAAAACAAGGCCAAATCACCTGCATAATCTAAATTAGAAGTTTTGAAATCTCTGGAGCATTTAAGGCCAAAATCTTTCCCTTAAATGATCAATAGCCAAACAAAATTCACCCTTGTCTAACTCCACTAGCAATGCTAAACCAATCGCTGCAAGACATACCAACTCTCACACATATGATTTCAGTGTTCTTATTGGCTGTTTGAATGAGTTTACTGATCTATTGAGAGTCAATGCAATTTCCTATATGATATTTGATTGTTGACAGGGATATGATTTTCTATAGGATAGATCAAATCCCTATTCCCTAACTATAGGTATTCAAATGAGCAACATGGCCAAACCAGCAGACTCCCACTCTGCACAATATGTTGTTCAAGCGAGCTGCCGACTCCTTTGACTGACTTTGTCATTACAAACATGGCCTCATCTGGGGGTGGGGGTCTAACCACCCTTTCAGAGGTCAATAAGGGAAAAGAAGTAAAAAATAAATTTAAATAATTTATATTTCATGCACTTTTAAATATAATTTTTTTAAACTGTAACACGGGGGGGGGGGTGATATACTGTATTCTGTATCTAGAGTCTGACTCCCTCTTTCCCTCCTTTTACATTTTTTTGGCTCAAATGTGTTTCTTACCTTCCTCTCTTGACTTTTTTTTGGATATGGGCCAGCTTACAAAGTTGAACTACCTTGGCCACAGCATACTGTGCAAGCAACTAAAATATAAAAGTTAAGGTTATGTTTTAGATACATTATCTTTTAGATTTCTTTATTTATGGTATCAATATTCCTCTTATTTTGTTTGCAAAAGGGTTCAAGTATCACTACCATAACTAAATCTAGAAAAACCAAACTATTATAGTCTCACAAAAGTCACAACAGTAATCCCAATTTTTTTGTTTATCTCATGCTACACATCATCAGAATCTCTGATATAGCTCCAAAAATAATTCAACTCAGACACCTGCTGAACAGTGTGACCATTCAGATTAAATAAATCACAGCCTGCCTGACCAATTTTCATCACTTTATTTTTCTTTCTGTTTATCACCAAGCCTACTCTATTACCAGTCTCTCAACAGCTTGAATGAAAGAGTTCATCATCATCATTTGCCAAAAGGGCTAAATCACCAACATACTATAACTCAGAAATTTCAGACCTGTAGACCATTTACCCCCAAAATGTTATCCTTACTGTGAATTTTGCATAGCATAACCATTAACCAAACTAAAGAGGAAAGGAGAAAAAATGCACCCTTATCGAATCAGAGGCATTACTAAGCCAATTTGCTACAAGCCTTATCAACACTCACAAATGACTCAGTGTCATTACAGAGAATTTTCATTATGTTAAATAACTTTGAACTGATCTACACATCCCCTACCACTTATGAATCCACATTTCTCATCACGCAATTGCCTCTCAACCATATTCTTAATTCTATTAAACACAAACATATAATAACTTTTCCTTCAACATAGAGTAGGCTGATACCCCTATAGTTATCACAAGAACTGCAATCACCTTTTTTGAAAATAGGGATGATATTAGCTCTGTTAAAATCCTTAGGAACCATGCCTTAATGATAAAAGATATTCAGAATTTCAGTCATCCATGTGGTAACCATAACATTCCCAACTCTAAGCATTTCTGTAGTAATTTCATCTACCCTTGGGGATTTATGTTGTTCAGTTTTATAAACAGCTAAAATAACTCAGACTGTGTTATAGGGTCAACATTTAAAGCCAGTAATGGGCTACATCTATCATCATTACAAAGAATGGGAGTAGGACTAACCACATTGTTAAAACATCACTGAAATGCTCAGCCCATTTAGCCATGACAAAATCATCATCTTCACTAACCTTACCTTAACAGCACAAAGCATTAACTAATTCGTACAGCTATCAGTTTTTATGCTGTCTAGCTGCTTCCACGGCTATGTGAGCCAAAGATTCTTATCAGCTGCTACCCAATCCTTTACATGTTTATTAAGCTCTCTGTAATGCTTTCTGTTAGGGATAGGAGGGTACTGATTAAGGACATGGTGCAGTTGTTTCCTTCCAAAATAAGTTTCAGTGCCTTATCACTCAAATAATTTTGCCTCCTCTGCACCTTTTTACCTAAAACAGTACCATTAGCTTCAAGAAAATCCTTCTCAAAATAGTCCCATTCTTCCTCAACTAAGGAAGCCAACCTTGTTGTCATAATTACTAAGTAACATATCGTGGTAAGCTTAAGCTATAACTGGGTCTTTCAGAGTTTCAATGTTAAAGTTTACTTTTTTAACCTTACCACAACACTTTTAATAGAGGTATTGATCAGATCAGATTTCAGCTGCCCTATATACAAGTGCAGACTGGTAAGGAGAGTTGAGTGCTGTAGCTTTATGGGCACCAAGTGATGAGAGCCCTTACAACCTCATGAGAGCAGGTTTTTTTGAATAATAATAATATTGCTTCAAAGAATTTCCACAGAATTGGGGGGAAATCCTTTTTAGGCTTCAAGTATGAGCTCTCAAAAGAATAACTTTTGAAATCTTGAAAAAGAAGCTGAATTTTTTGTTTCAGCCAGGCCCTTTTGCTGCAGGCTGCACCTTTCAAAACATGGGCCAGTCTGCCCCTGTGTATATGACCTGGTGTTCCTAACAGAACTTATCTCTGCAAAACTCCTGCCCTGTCCATGGTCAATAGGGCACACCAAAAGTTTGGAAATACTGCCTCCATTGGATGGTATGTTAAACCGTGGCTCCATGTGTGGGAGAGCCATACCATGTGCACATTAAAGAACATGCTGGATGGCCTTGACAGAAAGCTACCATCTGTCTCCCAACAGCTGTTCCAGTGGGTCCCCTTGCCCAACATTTTCTGAGACTTCAAGGACTGGCCATTTAGCCCATGGTGTGCAAAAAAGTGCCACTGAGAGGTAAAACAACCTAACAGCACTAGGCCATTTGTTCATATGCAGCCCATCTGGTGAAAAACATGTGTACTATGTATATCATGGTGCTTTTAAAAAGTGATAGTTATTCTCAAACCATTGAGTTTACTTACTTGAAGAAGTTGCTGCCATTGCAGCTGCCAATATCAAGTGACCTATGAGCCCTCCTCAAAGGTCAGAATCAATACCAACTTTAGCATTGAAGTCACCTAGAACAAGAGTAATATCTCCTTTCTTAACAGAATTGAAAACTAGTTGTTAAAGTTGCCCATAAAAACTATCTTTCTAATCCTAGTTGGCCCTCTCAGTAGGGGCATAACAACAGATAACATTCCAGTTTTTAATGCCTGCCTGAAATTTTAACTTGGCTATGCCTTTTGTTAATGCACTCATATCCCACAAGTGCATTACCAGCATGTCTCATGAGAAGTAAACCTACGACTTAGAGATGCTTTTCACCTTTCCTCACTGGAAAGAGAAATTTAAGGTTATGGTATCGACCTTTCTCTCCATGTGGTCTCTTGCAAACCAAAAATATCTCAGTTATAATGGTAGAATTCTTGTGTGAGAACATCAGGATAATAATCTCTGTGTAGAGTCCTCACATTCCAACTACCTGTAGTGAGAAAATAGTTAGTGCAATGTTTACAGAAACTACATGTGTTTTCTACTGATAAATCAGCACTTTGAAGTCGATTCAAATTTTAGAGGAAACATTGTCTTGAGCCTGGTGGGATATGAACCCATGACCTCCTAATAACGTGTCAGGTGCTCTGGACCACTGAGCTACCAGCCGCCGATCAAGATCTCCTTTAACGAATGTTATGAGCATTTCTATTATGTCGCATATAGGCACTATTCAGGCATCTAGCCACAAGCGGCTTTCTATTTGCCATATAGATGGAAAGCATTTCTTAGAAGGATGCTAGTGATAAATAATGCAATAAACTTGACATATTCAATATCTACTAATAAATCAGCACTTTGAAGTCGATTCAAATTTTAGTCTATTTATGACATAATTGAAATATCCATTGCGTTAGTTAGAGGAGATCTTGATCAGCAGCCGGTAGCTCAGTGGTCCAGAGCACCTGACATGTTATCAGGAGGTCGTGGGTTCGTATCCCATCTGGCTCAAGACAATTTTTCCTCTAAAATTGAATTGACTTCAAAGTGCCCATTTATTAGGAGATATTGAATATGTTGAGTTTATTTCATGTTTATCACTAGCATACTTGTGGTCTGTAAATGGTAGCTAGGTAGTCACTGGAAGGAGAGCTATGCACCAATCCCTTGTGATGATGCATAGGACTGGCCAGGCCTAGCACCTAATGTCTGACCCCCGCCTTCTCGTGGTGCAGACCGTTAGTACCTTTCAAAAGAGATACTCTCTTGTGGAAGTGAACGGAAGGGGAGGGCTGCCAGATTAGTGTGGCCTACTGATCTGGACAACTATGGCTACTTCTCTTTTTTTTTCTACCCTGCTGAGGAGTGGTCAACCAAACAGGGTCCTGGTGCTGACCATATAAACCCACTGGACAGATATATGGCTATGAGCTTGATTATGGATCCTGATTTTGCTGCACTGGTGGCTTCTGTGGAGGGAAAATCTTCCGCTGTGTTTTCTGTTTGTTTGTGGGTTGACAGCCCCAATTGAATAGATTCGCAGGATATGTTTATCAGCTGGTGGATAAACCTGAGCAGAGGTCATCGCAGGCATCTGAACTCTTTGCTTCTACTGGCATCGTGAAATTCTACATTGGAGGAAGTCTTGCAGTGTAGATGGCTTCAGCCTTTAGTGGTGGGGGAACGGGTCTTTGTCCCATGTCTGCGATTAGGGGGCTATTTGATATTGTCGGCATTCCCTCTCTCAATAAACATAGTTTCTTTAAACATCCCACTAACCATTTTCTCTCCATAGGTAGTTGGAATGTGAGGACTCTGCACAGAGCTTTTTCTCTTGATGTCCTCACACAAGAATTCCACCATTATAATTCAGATTTTCTCGGCTTGCAAGAGACCAGATGGACAGATAAATGTCAGATTCTTAAAAATAATCTTAAATTTCTCTTTTCAGGGAGGGACAACAATAAGCATCACCAAGGCGTGGGTCTGCTTCTCAGCAGACACGCTAGTGATGCTCTTCTAGGATATGAGGGCATTAATGAAAGGTTTCTTATAGCAAAATTCCAGACAAGCGTTAAAGAGCTGAATGTTTTCTGCTGTTATGCCCCTATTGAGGATGTGAATGAGGATGAGAAGGATAGGTTTTATGGAGAACTTCAGGATATTTTGAATTATATCAAGAAAGGAGATATTACCCTGATTGTTCTAGGTGACTTCAATGCCAAAGTTGGTAGTGACCCTGACCTTTGGGGAGGAGTAATAGGCCTTTTTGTTATTGGTAGCTGCAATGGCAATGGGCAACTACAGGTAAACATGCTACAGGCAACTACAGGTAAATAAACTCAATGGATTCAGAATAACACTTGTTACAAACACCACGACCTACATAAGTACACATGGGTTTCACCCGATGGGCTGCATAAGAATATGATTGATTATATATTAATTAACAGCAAATTGGCTAGTTCTGTTAGGAATACCAGGTCATATAGGGGAGCTGAAATAGGATCTGACCATTATCTTGTTAAAAGTGGCTTGCTACTTAAACTTAAAAAGTGTTGTGCTATGGTAAAAAAATTTACATTTAATACTGCAACTCTGAAAGACCAAGTTATAGCCAAAGCTTACCATGATAGGTTACTTATTCATTATGACAGTCATGGTGTGCTTACTACTAAAGTTGTGGAAGAATGGGATCATTTTAAACAGGCTTTTTTGGACACTAACAGTACTCTTTTAGGAAAAATGGAGAGGAGGAGGCAAACTTATCTGAGTGATAAGGCACTTAAGCTTATTTCAGAAAGAAAGAGCTGCAACAATATCCTTAATCAATACCCTACCAGTCCTAATAGAAAGGATTACAGAGAGCTTAATAAACGTGTAAAGGATCAGTTAGCTGCTGATAAGAATCTTTGGCTTGATGGCTTGGCTGAGAAAGCTGAGGAAGCAGTTAGACAGCACAACAGCAGAGATCTGTACCAGATAGTTAATGTTTTGTGTTGTAGAAAACGAACAGGTATACAGGGATTGAAGGATAAACAAGGTAAGGTTATAGAAGGTGAGGATTCTGTCATGGCTTGGTGGGCTGAGCATTTGAGTGATGTACTAAACAATGTGGTCAGTTCTATTCCTATTGTTTGCAATTATGTAGATGCATTGGTGGCTTTAATGTTGGCCCTATAACACAATCTGAAGTTAGTTTGGCTATTTCTAAACTTAAACTTCAGAAATCCCCAGGTGTAGATGAAATTACTACAGAAATGCTCAGAGCTGGAAATGTTTCAGTTAACAGTTCGATGACTGAAATTTTGAATAACTTTTATGATAAAGGCATGGTTCCTAAAGATTTTAGCAGAGCTATTATTATCCCTATTTTCAAAAAAGTTGATTGCAGTTCTTGTGATAACTATAGGGTATCAGCCTACTCTCTGTTCCTGGTAAAGTTCTTTCCATGATTGTGCTTAATAGAATTAAAAATCTGGTTGACAGGCAATTGCGTGATGGGCAATGTGGATTCAGAAGTGGTAGGGGATGTGTAGATCAGATATTTTCACTTAGGCAGATTCTTGAGAAATGTTTAGAGTTTCAGAAACCTTTGGTTGCTGGCTTTGTTGATTTCAAAAAGGCTTTCGACTCTGTTGATCGTCGTAATTTGTGGTTGATTGTAAGATCATATGGTATACCTGACAAGTTAGTTAACATAATGAAAGCTCTCTATAATAACACTGAGTCGTGTGTGAGAGTTGGTAAGTCTTGTAGCAATTGGTTTAGCATTACGTCTGGTGTTCGACAAGGGTGCATTTTGTCTCCTTTTCTCTTTAGTTTGGTTGTTGATTATGTTATGCGAAATTCACTTCAAGGGAAAGATTTTGGCCTTAAATGGGCTGGAGAGAGGAAAATTTCTGATTTAGATTTTGCTGATGATTTAGCCCTTTTGGCAAATGATGTTGATGAGATGAACTCTTTCATTCGAGCTGTTGATGAGACTGGTAGTAGAGTAGGTTTGGTTATAAACAGAGAGAAAACTAAAGTGATGAAAATTGTCAGGCAGGCTGTGATTCAGTTAATCTGAATGGTTGCAGTCTTGAGCAGGTGTCACAGTTTAATTACCTTGGAAGCTATGTAACAGATACTGGTGATGTGGGGCATGAGATTAACAGACGAATAGGTATTGCTGCCGGAACTTTTAAGAATCTATGGAGATTGTGGAGAAATAGGCGTATACATCTAAAGACTAAAATTAGACTGTATAATAGTTTGGTTCTTTCTAGGGTTAGTTATGGTAGTGAAACTTGGACGCTGTGTAAACAAGATAACAGGAAACTAGATTCTTTTGATTCTAGATGCTTACACAGTATCTTGGGTATTAGGTGGTTTAACTTTGTAACTAATGAAGAGGTTAGGCAAAGGAGTCTGCAACCTTCTTTAAGCAGCATATTGTGCAGAGAGAGACTCCGTTGGTTTGGCCATGTTGCCCGTATGAATAATTATAGATTGGCGAATAGGGTTATGAACAATGTGCTTAGAGGCCTCAAAAGGAGGGGGATACCTAGGATGCGGTGGGTTGACATTGTCAAATAGGACCTTGTTAGAATTGGTGTGCAGTGGCCGGATGCAGCAGATGTAGCTCAGGACAGATATGCTTTGAGAATGAAACTGCGCAGTCTGGTTGGACCTCCGTAGCCCATGGCTGCTTGATGCTGATGATGATGATTGGCTGTAGAATATAGATTTCTGTCTAGAACCTTATTAGGAATGTAAATTTTATGCCAGTGGCTCTTTAAATATACAGGCTTATTTTTTTCCTGTCTTTTAATAATGTAGGTTTTTCTAGTGGCTATTTACGAATATAATTTTCTATTTATAGTGAATATTTAAAAATATTTTTTTCTAGTGACTTTTCAGGAACTTTTTTTGTAGTGACATTTTAAGGATACTGTTTTCTTGATGGCTATTAGCTAACATTCATTGACCACCTCTCACTCTAGAGAGTGTGATGGTGTCACATTCCATCAGAGAAAGAAGACAGCAACGGACTTTTCAAGTCCATCACTCTCCACTTTTTCATCACAGCAAGGTAAGAGGGGGGGGGGGGGAGAATCTAAATGTTTGTACAGTTGCGAGTAGAGACTGCAAATGGCAGAATACCAGCCTGGCTTGCAATCTGTCACTAGTTAATTGGATTAGTAAACAGTTTTCATTTCTTTGTTTTAATTTTGTTCATTGTATGTATTTTGCTTATTCTTGTGTCTGATTACTTATTTCATTTCTAGGTATATATAGCCAAGTACCTGAAACTTTAAAAATAGGTAAAAAACAAAGTTGCAGTAAAGATATGAAGTGAATTCACACTGATAGAAAGCATAAAATTACAGAAGTTGAAAAAAATTCTTTTAAACTTACAGTTGACACTAATCTACTGTTCGAAATTCTGTACATTCAAAAGAATAAATTCTAAGTGTTTACACATTTATATTTTCCGTACAGAAAAATATATATGCTTCATTA
Organism: Ryuthela nishihirai; assembly: GCA_038380435.1. Lineage (NCBI taxonomy): Eukaryota > Metazoa > Arthropoda > Arachnida > Araneae > Heptathelidae > Ryuthela > Ryuthela nishihirai. Next base: position 3,832,932 of record JAWZYU010000044.1, on the reverse strand, counting down.
ACGTGGAACATATTTTGTCAAATTGACAAAATATGCGTCATGCTTTCCACACTGAAAAAGTGCTTCATGTGCATAAAATATAGTGAATACGACACTGAATAAATTAGTCATAAATTGTTGTAGCTGGAACAAAAATGTAATGTATCTTATTTGTCATAAAGGACTGACAAGAGGGCAAAGAAATGCTTTATATTTGTGAAGAATACAAAAAGTGAAATCAGAGTTGGAACTATTAGTGTGAGCAGAACAAACTCTTGTGTGTAGGAAGTTTTTCCAGAAACAAAGATATAAAGAGCACTTCTGAGATAACAAGCAGAAACTTTACAGATGTCATATTATGTAATGGAGAATATTGATTGAACAGCACCTGTATTCTAATACATAGGAAAGTCATATATTGGTGAAATATCCAAAGAAAGTTTCAAAAGCAAGCTTCTGCTCTAATATCAGTATTTGACAAACACAATACATAATACTCAACCAGATCATCAGAGTCTTCAACAACATTTTCATGCACAGGAAAAGCAGAAAAAAAATTGAGTATAGAAAGCTTTTCTTAAAATCTTTTATTTGGCACACGATAAGGAGAGGATATATATCAGTGAAGTACAAAAAAGTTTTGAAAGAAAGCCTGTGATATTTTTATTTTTAACCTAAAAAATACAGTCTACATATATGTGAAAAATGCAAAAATTCGTTTAAAACAAAGCAGAATCTTGAATACCATTTTTTAATTTCACAAAAGAAAAAAAAACTGTGTGGTATGTATAATAACAAATTAGTGAACAAAACTCGTTTATGGTCTATTATTTGTCACACAGAGGAAAGAAGATATATCTGTATTAAACACGTAGCAAAGAATTAACACAAAAACCTCACCTAAATATTATTTGGCACATATGAGAGAGAAGCTACATGAGTGTGAAACATATAACTAGCAATTGGATGATAAATGGTGTATTAAGGTTCATAATGTGATATGGAAAACCACATATTTTAATGTGTAAAAATAGATTTTCAAGTAAAGGATCATAGAAATTTCATTATTGAACAGACACAGAAGAGAAGCCACATATCCCTGAAATATATAACAAGAAATTTCATATGCAGATTTAAGGACCACTTTCCTAATCTCCCAGGAAAGAATGAGCACATTTTGAAAATGAGTAAAAAGGAATCATCAGAGAAATGAAATTTTAGGTGTTATTTTCGTAAACACACAGAAAAAAATTACATGTATTTGAAATATATAACAAGAAATTTGCACTGAAATCTTCCCTTAGGAAGTATATTCTGACACACACAGGAAAAACTGCATGTATGTGAAATATGTAAAAAAGAAATTTGGAAAGATGTCTGATCATAGGAAGCATTTTCTAACACACATAAGGGAAAACCCACATGTATGTGAAGTATGTAATAAGAAATTTGGACAGATGTGTCAACTTAGGAGACATGTTCGGACACACACAGGAGAAAAACCACATATATGTGAAATATGTAATAACAAATTTGCACTGAAATCTACCCTTAGGAACCATTATCTGACACACACAGGGGAAAAACTGCATGAGTGTGGAGTATGTAATAAGAAATTTGCGCAGATGTGTGAACTTAGGAAACATGTTCTGACACACACAGGAGAAAAACCACATTTATGTGAAATATGTAATAACAAATTTGCACGGAAATCTACCCTTAGGAACCATTATCTGATACACACAGGGGAAAAACCGCATGAGTGTGGAGTATGTAATAAGAAATTTGCGCAGATGTATCAACTTAGGAGTCATGTTCTGACACACACAGGAGAAAAACCACATTTATGTGAAATATGTAATAAGAAATTTTCACTGAAATCTACCCTTAGAATACATGTTCTGACACACACAGGGGGAAAACCACATGTATGTGTAATATGTAATAAGAAATTTTCACAGAAATCTACCCTTACAAAGCATGTTCTGACCCACACAGGGGAAAAACCACATGTATGTGAAATATGTAATAAGAAATTTGCACAGCAACCTACCCTTACAAAGCATGTTCTGACACACACAGGGGAAAAACCGCATGTATGTGAAATATGTAATAAGAAGTTTTCACGGAAATCTACCCTTAGAATACATGTTCTGACACACAGAGGAAAAACAGTATGTATGTGAACTATGTAATAAGAAATTTGGACAGATATCTCATCTTAGGGAGCATTTTCTGACACACAGGAGAAAAACCACATTTTTGTGAAATATGTAATAAGAAGTTTGCACTGAAATCTACACTTTGGAACCATATTCTGACACACAGGGGGAAAAAACACACATATGTGGGGTATGTAATAGGAAATTTGCATAGATGTTTACTCTTAGGGAGCATTTTCTGACACACACAGGGGAAAAACAGCATGGATGTGAAATATGTAATAAGAAATTTCAACTGAAATCTACACTTAGGAACCATGTTCTGACCCACATAGGGGAAAAACCACACATATGTGAAATATGTAATAAGAAATTGGCATTGAAATCTACACTTAGGAATCATGTTCTGATACACACAGGGGAAAAACCACATGTATGTGAAATATGGATGGGTGTCTCATCTTAGGAGGCATGTTCTGACACACAGGGGAAAAACAGCATGTATGTGAAATATGTAATAAGAAATTTGGACGGATGTGTCATCTTAGGAGGCATGTTCTGACACACAGGGGAAAAAACACACGTATGTGAAGTATGTAATAAGAAATTTGCACATGTGTACTCTTAGGGAGGATTTCTGAAAGACACAGGGGAAAAACCACATTAATGTGAAATATGTAATAAGAAATTTGCACTGAAATCTACCTTTGAGAAGCATTTTCTGACACACACAGGATAATAACCACATTTATGTGAAATATGTAATAAGATATTTGCACTGAAATCTAAGGTTTATTGTCTGACCTTCACAGGGGAAAAATCGCATATATGTGAAATATATAATAAGAAATTTGCATGGAGAGCTACCCTGAAACACCATTTACTTACAGACAGTGGGTAAAAGCCACATGTATGTGATATATATCAAGAAATTTACATGTAAATATCAACTTCAGAATCATTTTCTAACATGGACAGCTGAAAACCCATATGTATGTGATATACTTAAGAAATTTGCATGCAAATTTCAACTTCAGAACTATTTTTTTATACACAAAACGAAAACTCATATATATATATGTGAAATATGTAATAATGAATTTGTAAATATGTCTAACCTTAGAATTCATTATTTGATACACAGAGGGAAATACCACATATATATGTAATAAGAAATTTCCATTGAAATATAAACTTAGACACCATTTTCTTACTCACTCACACAAAGGAAATGCCACATGTATGTGAAATATGTAACAAGAAATTTGCAAGCAAAAGCTGCACTTCAGGATCATTATCTGACACAGAAAAAGCTGCATGTATGTGAAATATGTAATAGGAAATCTGCATTAAAGTCTGCAGTTAAGAATAATTTTCTCTCACACAGTTGAAAAACTGGATGTATATAAAATATGTAATAGGAAATTTTCATTGAAGTCTGCAGTTAAGAGTAATTTTCTAACAGTTGAAAAACTGGATGTACATAAAATATGTAATAGGAAATTTTCATTGAAGTCTGCAGTTAAGAATTATTTCCTAACACACAGTTGAAAAACTGGATGTATATAAAATATGTAATGCGAGACTAGCACTGATATCTATACTTAGCAATTATTTTCTGACACACACTGAGGAAAATGAATAAATACATCTATCCTAGGGAATCATTGTCTCATACAGACAGGGGAAGAACGGTACGTGTGTAAAACACGTAATGAGAAAAATTGCACAGGAATATAAAATTAAGATCCACATTCTGACATATAAAATATTTTGGCAAATGATGTTGGTGAGATGAACTCTTTCATTCGAGCTGTTGATGAGACTGGTAGTAGAGTAGGTTTGGTTATAAACAGAGAGAAAACTAAAATGATGGAAATTGGTCAAGCAGGCTGTGATTCAGTTAATCTGAATGGTTGCAGTCTTGAGCAGGTGTCACAGTTTAATTATCTTGGGAGCTATGTAACTGATACTGGTGATGTGCGGCACGAGATTAACAGACAAATAGGTATTGCTGCCGGGACTTTTAAGAATCTATGGAGAGTGTTGAGAAATAGGTGTATACACCTAAAGACTAAAACTAGATTGTATAATAGTTTGGTTCTTTCTAGGGTTAGTTATGGTAGTGAAACTTGGACACTTTGTAAACAAGATAATAGGAAACTAGATGCTTTTGATTCCAGATGCTTACGCAGTATCTTGGGCATTAGGTGGTTCAACTTTGTAACTAATGATGAGGTTAGGCAAAGGAGTTTGCAACTTCCTTTAAGCAGCGTATTGTGCAGAGACTACGTTGGTTTGGCCATGTTGCCCGTATGAATAATTATAGATTGGTGAATAAGATTATGAACAGTGTGCCTAAAGGCCTCAGAAAAAGGGGAGACCTAGGATGCATTGGGCAGACAATGTCAAACAGACCTTGTTAGAATTGGTGTGTAGTGGCCAGATGCAGTAGATGTAGCTCAGGATAGACTTGCTTCGAGAACTAAATTGCATGGTCTGATTGGAGCTCCGTAGCCCATGGCTGCTTGAGGATGATGATGATGAAGAATACAATATGAAGATTTCTTTAGCTTATTACATTCTTGTATTCATGGCTGGTCTTACGCCTAAGCTAACCAAGCTACAATTTAGTGTCTTGCAATATGAGGGCCTCAAAGAAATACATTTCAAGTTTTACTGTTAGAAAAAAATAGAGTAAATATATATTACTCCAATAGAGTAAATATATATTTACTCTATTGTGCAAACATTCTTCACCATAACTTAGCACTGCAGGAATAATGTTCTCACATCAATTTCCTGTTAAATTTTTACTGCTCCCTTCAATCATAATAAATGAATATATATTTCAACTTTTTAATTTTTCGGGCCTCTTAAATTTGTATAAAATAAAAATAATAAATACCCCCTCTCAGAGCTGCTTGCCAGTGGTCTGACAGAAGCCTGTCAGTTTATATGCCATAGTAGGTCTGTGAGATGGCAGGACCTCAACAGAAAAACAATAGAAACATCCATGCCTTACCCAGGGTTTGAACCTAAGTCTTTTAGATCAGTAGCCAAGCACGCTAACCACTCGTATATAGGATGGCGTGTATAGCTTAGGGTCTCAGAAGTTCAAAGTCCAGCCCTGCCTGTACTCCTATAGCGTTGGAACTATGAATTCTGTAACCTGGGGCAAAAAATATGACCCCACATACACAGTCAATCATTGTCTGTGGTTCATCATAAAATTTCATGCCCCCCCTACTCTATACCACCCTACTTCTAGATTTCTTGTTTATCCCTCCCTACTTCTAGATTTCTTGTTTAAAACCATAAATGCTAGATGTAGGTATATATATATATGAGTCAAGGAAATTATATTGTAATATAATAAGATTCTAGTTAATTGGTAATGGCCAAAGATAGTGGTGGTTTCTGGGTTTATAATTGTGCAAGTAGATGCAGAAATATCTAGAAAATTGAAAATATTTCTGTAACATTAATAACTACAATCTTCTGTTAACATATATTTACCGGAAAAAATTTAATGTATTTTCACAAAATTCAATTACACAAAACTTTTTCTTGATTTATTGACTTCAAAGTCAACAGGTAGCTCTGGATTTATTATTTATTGATTAATTAATTCTACTGTTTTATTTGGAGAATATTTCTATTAAATGTTTCCTTCTCTGACAACAAAGTGCAGAAAGTGATGTAAATTAGCTTGAAATTATGATTTATAACATTTAGTTATAACCTCCGACCTACTTGAGGATGATGATGATGATGATGATGAAAAGGAAAAAAACCACATATATATGTGAAATACGGAAAAAGAAATTTTGAAGTGAAGCATCAGAAGCGTTTTCAGTTCATGTAAAGGAAAAACCACTCTTTCAAAAAAAATGCAATCAAAGCTGAGCAAAAATCCATTATCGGATATGAAAGATTAGTGATATAACTAAGATCTCTATATAATATGGGGAGAAAAAAAATAAAAATAGTGGTCTGGTATATGTGAAATATGCAGCGAAGCTAAAAACTGAAACAGGTACCTTTAATATTGTTTTCAACCAGGCAGAAAGGAAATGGCACATTGTGATGAAATATACATATATAAAGAAATATTCGTAGAAAACTTGTATAATTATTAATTTTTGTGTCATGAATGATATACCTTATGAGAGTGTAACGTGAAATATGCACAAAAGTCATAACTAAAGTGTTATTCATTATCACACATTAAACTACATATCTGTAGAATATCCAACTAAATATTTGCAGAAATATAATTGTTGAAAGTTATCTTTTGAGGAACATAAAAATAAAGCTCGTCCAGTTGTAAAATGTGTAGCAAATGTTTGTAGTGAGACAAAGTGCTTTATTGAAAATTTGTGTCATGGAAGACACATGAATTTCCTGGGAAATATGTACGAAAAAATTTACACAGTGTCTTTTAGATTCATTTTGTGACAAACATGAAAGAAAATATACATAGGTGTGAAATACGATAGGAGTAAGTTTCACTGAAAATCCAAGTAAGATTTTCAGCTTGCTGTAAAAGTAGAGCCTCATATTTCTAAAGTGCGTAGACAAAAAAATTGTGACGTGAAATTAATTTTATTATCCAATAGTTAACACACACAAGGTAGATTTCTGTATGCTATTTATCATGGAATTTATCTAAAAAAATTGTTCAGAATTATTATGTGAACCAATATGTGTCTGGAATTTTTAAGAAAAACTTTCCAGAACAAAATATATTATTTTCAGTTGGAAGTGAAAAAATGCAACGCATTTCAAAATATGCACAAAAAACTTTTCACATATTTCCTCTCAGTTTACATTATGTAATACACTCGTAATAGGGCCCATATATCTATTAAGTATGTTGCAAATGCTTGGGCTGAAGTACTATATTTGTTACATAAAAAAGTTACCTGATATGTGTAAAATACACAGTAGTTATATATACAGCTGTATCTCTCTTGCTACTTTCAGTAACATAGAAAGAGAAGCCAAATATCAGTGAAATACGTGAGAAGAAATTTTCACCGAAAGCTCGTTTAAATATCCATTTTCCGAAACCTCAAAAGCCACAAGTGTGAAAAATATTACCAATTAAATTTGGAAAAAATCGATTCTCTGAAAGAATTTTCTGGCACACAGGAAAACTACCTTAATATAAAATATCTAAAGAAATTTGATTGAAAACTTACCTTCAGGAAGCATTTTTTTTTCTCTGAAAGAAGTTACATGTCTGTGAAATATGGAAAGAGAGTTTTAAGACAAATGCGTGGCTTTGAATATCAATAAGGGAAAGACAAACGAAGCAGCCTCATAAATAATCAAAGACCACAGAATGTTAATTGCCATTATTGCTGCAGGAAAAGAGGTGCTATATTTCTGTGAACTAGGTAAAAAAAATGATTTGGATTAAGATTTATTCTCAGGGGGTATTTTCTGCCAAGAGATAAAAGGTGTCTCTGAACTAGCTAACAAGATATTTGCATAAATATACACCATAACAATGACTACCTTATACAGAAGAAAGAGAAGCCACATGAAAGTGAAATATTTGAAAAACTAAATTTGCACTCTTTGTTCAGTGAGACGAGTGCTTTAATGACATTGTACCAAGCACAGAAGACAAGCCACAAGTTTGAAATATCTAACAAAAGATTATCGAAACAGAGCAGACTTAATGCTTAATTTCTGATATAGATGAAACAGAAGCATCCTTTGTGGGAAATGAATGACTCTCCATGAAATATGTAAATTGTAGTTGATTGCGTATTGAAATTTACCTGTCATACATGTGATGATAAAAATCGACTTTTCTGAATGAGATTTCCGAAGTCCACTTTCAGTTTAGAAATGATGCCAAAAAAATTTTGTATATTTTAAATGCAATAATTTAAGAAATATAAATAAATGATTGACTGACAATCTCATTATTTTTATAACGCAGCTGTACTAAATAAATATATTCCAAATGGTTTTCAGTTTATAATTTTTATCAATTTCTTGAAAAGTATTTGGACACTTGCATGAACAACTTTGGGAGTAAGACTTCTACAGAAAAAGTGACACCAGAATTTAATTCAAAATTTAATCATTTAATTTTAACGAGAAATGGAACAAAAAATAAAACCCCAGTGAAGTCTTGATTTCTATAAATTATTGAAAGAAATGATAATAGTGGAGCATTGACAGGAAACACTGCAAATGAATGTTGTCTGCAATTTAAAAAGCACCAGTTTTCATCCATCGTTAAGGATATTTGAGGAAACTTTTATATTATTTTAGAATCGTTATTTTAGCTAACTGTTTTCTGTGTTCACTTTTCTGGAAAGTTTTGCCTAAGAGCAATTCTGATATGAAGTGTTTAAGCTTTGATAAATCTTTAAATATCAATTGCGAACTGACCATTATACCTCATATAAATGTAAAGCAAAAATCGATGATTTGTGAATTTTTTAATCATTTTTTTTATCTATAACCGTAACAAAAAATAAAGTACTGAACAAAATCTAAGTCTCCATTTTCATCACTATTCTTAGTATTTAAAGAGTTACCTTAAAAAAAAAAGATACATTCTCAAGCAGCTGCTTGCCACAGAGATCTGATAGGAGCCTGTCAATTTACATATTTGTATCAGAAAAATATGACCCCCCCCCTTCCCATTATTAGGTTAGTGGTCATATTATTTTGATACGATTGTGTATATACCATAATATAAGGTCTGTGAGAGTGGCAGAACCTCTCCAGAAGAGACAAGCATCCAGCGCTTTAAACCCAGGTCCCTTAGAACAGTAGCCAAGCACCTTTCAATAATTTACAATAGCTCCAGTGCTAATCGCGATATTCTATCACAAAGAGAAACTTAAAAAGCATATTTTAATCATTATCAAATATTTATTATATACCATTTGAGTAAAATAAGTAAACTTTTTATAACCCCTAGTAAAGAACTGATTATTAACGATTTTTGTTAAATTTTTCTACAACACACTGCTATTGTTATATTGTAGTATATCCAAAAATTTCAAAACATGAGAATGATTAAGTTAGACCTGTAAGAATTTTCGTCACCTTGCAGTCCCGTGGCCGAGTGGTTAGCGCGCTTGGTTACTGATCTAAGGTACCTGGGTAAGGCATGAATGTATGTGTTTTTCTGCTGAGGTCCTGCCATCCTTGCAGATCTACTTTGGCATTAAACTGAGAGGCTCCTGTCAGACCTCTGTGGCAAGCAGCTGCTTGACGGGGTTTCTATTTCTTGATAAAGACATCGTTCCTGTGGATTTTACTAGAGCAATAATTAATTTTTTTTGTAAATTTGATTACGATTCTTGTGATAACTGTAGGGGTATCAGCCTGCTTTTTGTTCGAAGTTATTTGAATGATTGTGCTTAATAGAAATAATCTGATTGACTGACAACTGCGTGATCAGTGGATTCAAAAGTGGTAGATGAGTAGATCAAATTTTTTTCACTTAGTCAGATTCTTGAGAAATATTTTAGGGTTTGAGAAACCTGTGGTTACTAGCGTTTCAGATTTCAAAAATGCTTTTGAGTCTGGTGATTGTCATGATTTGTGATTAATGGTGAGAACGTATTCCATAACAGATAAGTGATTACTATAGTGAAAGTAATGCGAAATCATTGAGTGATGTTTGAGATTTGCTGACACTTTTCACTACAAAATCTTTCGTACATCCCTAATTGGCCCCCTCCAAGATTAAGACATGCCGCCATTTTCTGGTTCAAGAACGCAATGAGTTTTTCTGGGTTATACTATGTTTAGGGTGCTTGGTTACTGATTAAAGTGACTTAGGTTTGGCCCCAAGTTAAGACATGAATGTTTGTGTTGTCTTTCTTTTGAGGGCTGGCATTCCTCGTAGAGTTTATTGCTTATTAAAAGATTCCCATCACACCTTTCTTTGCAAGCATTTGCTTGAAAGGAATTTCATTATTTCTTTAATAACAGAGTTTCCAAGCCATACTGAGGAACTCTCCTTTTTCCCAAATGAGCGGAACGAGGATTCCTCAGTGATTAGTGCACCAGACTCGTAATCTGCAGTTCCCAAATTCGAGTGCCAGCTGGGGCAACATTGAGATTTTTTTCTGCAAAACTCCCCACCCTGCCCACAGTCAGTAGGGGACACCAATGGGTTTGGAAATGTAGCCATCCGTCGAATGGAACATTGAGCCTTGGCACTGTGTGCAGGAAAGCCATATCCTCTGCATGTTAAGAACACGTTGGACGGTTTTATTGGAAGGTTACCATCTGTCGCCTAAGAGCTGTTGCAATGGGCCCTCTCCCCAAATCTCTGAGCTTTCTGGTTCCTTGTTACCTGGCAATTTAGCCTAAGGTGTACAAAAAAAGTGCCTCTCTCAAGTAAACCCAATTCCACCAGTGTTGAGATATATCTCTCCAAATCTCCCCACCCTACCCTTGGTCAGTAGGGAGCCACCGATGGGCTTGGAATAACTGCCGTCCGTTGGATGGGATCTTAAATCATGGCACCATGTGTGGGAGAGGCATACACTGTGCATGTTAAAGAACAGGCTGGATGGCCTTGAGTGGAGCCTGACATCTCTCTTCTAAGAGCTGTCCAGTGGCTCCCCTCCCCCAGCCTGCCATCTCTCTTCTAACAGCTGTCCAGTGGTTCCCTCCCCAAGCCTGTCATCTCTCTTCTGACAGCTGTCCAGTGGCTCCCCTCCCCCACCCTGCCATCTCATCTAACAGCTGTCCAGTGGCTCCCCTCCCCCAGCCTGCCATCTCTCTTCTAACAGCTGTCCAGTGGCTCCCCTCCCCCAGCCTGCCATCTCTCTTCTAACAGCTGTTCAGTGGCTCCCCTCCCCCAGCCTGCCATCTCTTTTCTAACAGCTGTCCAGTGGCTTCCCTCCCCCAGCCTGCCATCTCTCTTCTAACAGCTGTCCAGTGGCTCCCCTCCCCCAGCCATCTCTGAGCGTTCAGGGTCCTTGTGACATGGCCATTTATCCCATTGTGTGGAAAAAAAGTGGAGATCAGAGGTAAAACAACCCAATGTTAAAGAACAGGCTGGATGGCCTTGAGTGGAGCCTGCCATCTCTCTTCTAACAGCTGTCTAGTGGCTCCCCTCCCGCAGCCTTCTCTGACATTCAGGGTCCTTGTGACATGGACATTTAGCCATTGTATGGAAAAAAAGTGGAGATCAGAGATAAAACTCTCCAACGTTAGAGAACAGGCTGGATGGCCTTGAGCGGAGCCTGCCATATCTCTTCTAACAGTTGTCCAGTGGCTCCCCTCCGCTAGCCTTCTCTGAGCCTTCGCAATCCTTGTGACATGACCATTTAGCCCATTGTGTGGAAAAAAAGCGGAGATCCGAGGTAAAACAATCCAACGTTAAAGTAAAGGCTGGATGGCCTTGAGCGGAGCCAGCCATCTCTCTTCTAAAAGCTGTCCAGTGGCTCCCCTCCAGCAGCCTTCTCTGAGCCGTCAGGGTCCTTGTGACATAGCCATTTAGCCCATTGTGTGGACAAAAAGTGGAGATACGAGGTTAAACATTCCAATGTTAAAGAACAGGATGGATGGTCTTGAGTGGAGCCTGCCATCTCTCTCCTAACAGCTGTCCAGTGGCTCCCCTCCCCCAGCCTTCTCTGAGCCTTCAGGGTCCTTGTGACATGGCCATTTAGCCCATTGTGTGGACAAAAAGTTTAGCTCAGGGTAAAACAATCCATCGTTAAAGTAAAGGCTGGATGGCCTTGAGCGGAGCCTGCCATCTCTCTTCTAACAGCTGTCCAATGGCTCCCCTCCCCAGCCTTCTCTGTGCCTTCAGGGTCCTTGTGACATGGACATTAAGCCCACTGTGTTGAAAAATAGTGGAGCTCAGAGGTAAAACAATCCAATGTTAAAGAACTGGCTGGATGGCCTTGAGCGGAGCCTGCCATCTCTCTTCTAACAGCTGTCCAGTGGCTCCCCTCCCCCAGCAATCTCTGAGCCTTCACGGTCCTTGTCACATGGCCATTTAGCCCATTGTGTGGAAAACAAGTGGAGATCACAGGTAAAACAATCCAACGTTAAAGAACAGGTTGGATGGCCTTGAGCGGAACCTGCCATCTCTGTTCTAACAGCTGTCCAATGGCTCCCCTCCCCCAGCCTTTTCTGACCTTCAGGGTCCTTGTGACATGGACATTAGCTCATTGTATGGAAAAAAAGTGGAGATCAGAGGTAAAACTATCCAGCGTTAAAGAACAGGCTGGAAAGCCTTGAGCGGAGCCTGCCATATCTCTTCTAACAGTTGTCCAGTGGGTCCCCTCCCCTAGCCTTCTCTGAGCCTTTTGGGTCCTTGTGACATGACCATTTAGCCCATTGTGTGGAAAAAAAAGGGGAGATCCGAGGAAAAACAATCTAAAGTTAAAGAACAGGCTCAATGGTCTTAAGCGGAGCCTGCCATCTCTCTTCTAACAGCTGTCCAGTGGCTCTCCTCCTGCAGCCTTCTCTCAGCATTCAGGGTCCTTGCGACATGGCCATTTAGTCCATTGTGTGGAAAAAAGGGGAGATCCGAGGAAAAACAATCCAACGTTAAAGAACAGGATGGATGATCTTGAGTGGAGCCTGCCATCTCTCTTCTAACAGCTGTCCAGTGGCTCCCCACCCCCAGCCTTCTCTGAGCCTTCAGGGTCCTTGTGACATGGCCATTTAGTCCATTGTGTGGAAAAAAAGTGGAGATCAGAGGTAAAACAATCCAACGCTAAAGAACAGGATGGATGGCTTTCTGCGGAGCCTGCCATCTCTCTTCTAACCTGTCCAGTGGCTCCCCTCCCCTAGCCTTCTCTGAGCCTTCAGGGTCCTTGTGACATGGCCATTTAGCCCATTGTGTGGAAAAAAGTGGAGATCAGAGGTAAAACAATCCAACGTTAAAGAACAGGCTAATTGGCCTTCAGCGGATCCTGCCATCCCTCTTCTAACATCTGTCCAGTGGCTCCCCTCCCGCAGCATGCCATCTCTCTTCTAAGAGATGTCAGGTGGCTCCCCTCCCCCAGCCTGCCATCTCTCTTCTAACAGCTGTCCAGTGGCTCCCCTCCCCCAGCCTGCCATCTCTATTCTAACAGCTGTCCCGTGGCTCCTTTCCCCCAAACTGCCATCTCTCTTCTAGCAGCTGTCTCGTGGCTCCTCTCCCCTAGCGTTCTCTGAGCCTTCAGGGTCCTTGTCACATGGCCATTTAGCCCATTGTGTGGAAAAAAACTGGAGATCAGAGGTAAAATAGTCCAACGTTAAGGAACAGGTTGGATGGTCTTGAGTGGAGCCTGCATCTCTCTACTAACAGCTGTACAGTGACACCCACCCCCAGCCTTCTCTGAGCCTTCAGGGTCCTTGTGACATGATCATTAACCCATTGTGTTTAAAAAGAGTGAAGGTCAGAGGTAAAACAATCCAACGTTAAAGAACAGGCTGGATGGGCTTCAGCGGAGCTTGCCATCTCTCTTGTAACAGCTGTCCAATGGCTCCCCTCCCCCAGCCTTCTCTGAGCCTTCAGGGTCCTAGTGACATGGTCATTAACCCATTGTGTAGAAAAAGAGTGGAGATCAGAGGTAAAACAATCCAACGTTAAAGAATAGGCTGAATGGCCTTGAGCGGAGTCTGCCATCTCTCTTCTGTCCAGTGGCTCCCCTACACCAGCCTTCTCTGAACCTTCAGGGTCCTAGTGACATGGCAATTTAGCCTATTGTGTGAAAAAAAAGTGGAGATCAGAGGTAAAACAATCCAACGTTCAAGAACAGGCTGGATGGCCTTGAGCTCAGCATGCCATCTCTCTTCTGTCCAGTGGCTCCCCTACCACAGCCTTCTCTGAAATTTCAGGGTCCTTGTGACATGGCCATTTAGCCTATTGTGTGGAAAAAAAGTGGATATCAGAGGTAAAACAATCCAACGTTAAAGATCAGGCTCGATGGACTTGAGCAGAGCATGCCATCACTCTACTAACAGCTGTCCAGTGGCTCCCCTCCCTCAGCCTGCCATCTCTCTTCTAACAGCTGTCCAGTGGCTTCCCTCCCCCAGCCTACCATCTCTCTTCTAACAGCTGTCCAGTGGCTCCCCTCCCCCAGCTTTCCATCTCTTCTAACAGCTGTCCAGTGGCTCTCCTCCCCCAGCCTTCTCTGAGCCTTCAGGGTCCTTGTGACATGGTCATTAACCCATTGTGTAGAAAAAGAGTGGAGATCAGAGGAAAACAATCCAATGTTAAAGGACAGGATGGATGGGCTTGAGCGGAGCTCGCCATCTCTCTTCTAACAACTGTCCAGTGGCTCCCATCCCCCAGCCTTCTCTGAGCCTTCAGGGTCCTTGTGACATGGTCATTAACCCATTGTGTGGTAAACAATCAAACGTTAAAGAACAGGCTGGATGGGCTTCAGCCGAGCTTGCCATCTGTCTTGTAACAGCTGTCCAATGGCTCCCCTCCCCCAGCCTTCTCTGAGCCTTCAGGGTCCTAGTGACATGGTCATTAACCCATTGTGTGGAAAAAGAGTGGAGATCAGAGGTAAAACAATCCAACGTTAAAGAACAGGCTGGATGGCCTTGAGCGGAGCTTGCCATCTCTCTTCTGTCCAGTGGCTCCCCTCTCCCAGCCTGCCATCTCTCTTCTAACAGCTGTCCAGTGGCTCCCCTCCCCCAGCCTGCCATCTCTCTTCTAACAACTGTCCAGTGGCTCCCCTCCACCAGCCTCCCATCTCTCTTCTAACAGCTCTCCAGTAACTCCCCTCCCGCAGCCCGCCATCTCTCTTCTAACAGCTGTCCAGTGGCTCCCCTCCTGCAGCATGCCATCTCTCTTCTAACAGCTGCTCAGTGGCTCCTCTCACCCAGCCTGCCATCTCTCTTCTAACAGCTGTTCAGTGGCTCCTCACCCCCAGCCTGCCATCTCTCTTCTAAGAGCTCTCCTGTGGCTCCCCTCCCCCAACCTGCTGTCCCTCTTCTAACAGTTGTCCAGTTGCTCCCCTTCCCCAGCCTGCCATCTCTCTTCTAACAGCTGTCCAGCGGCTTCCCTCCCCCACCCTGAATCTCTCTTCTAACAGCTGTCCAGTGGCTCCCCTCCCCCAGCCTGCCATCCCTCTTCTAACAGTTGTCCAGTTGCTCCCCTCCCCCAGCCTGCCATCTCTCTTCTAACAGCTGCCCAGTGGCTCCCCTCCCCCAGCCTGCCATCCCTCTTCTAACAGTTGTCCAGTTGCTCCTCTCCCCCAGCCTGCCATCTCTCTTCTAACAGCTGTCCAGTGGCTCCCCTCCCCCAGCCTGCCATCTCTCTTCTAACAGCTGCCCAGTGGCTCCCCTCCCCCAGCCTGCCATCCCTCTTCTAACAGCTGTCCAGTGGCTCCCCTTCCCCAGCCTGCCATCCCTCTTCTAACAGTTGTCCAGTTGCTCCCCTTCCCCAGCCTTCCATATCTCTTCTAACAGCTGTCCAGTGGCTCCCCTCCCCCAGCCTTCTCTGAGCCTTCAGGGTCATTGTGACATGGCCATTTATCCCATTGTGTGGAAAAAAGAGATCAGATGTAAAGCAATCCAACAATAAAGAACAGGCTGGATGGCCTTGAGCTGAGTCTGCCATCTCTCTTCTAACAGCTGTCCAGTGGCTCCCCTCCCCCAGCCTTCTCTGAGCCTTCAGGGTCCTTGTGACATGGCCATTTAGTCCTCTGTGTGGAAAAAGAGTGGAGATCAGAGGTAAAACAACCCAACGTTAAAGAACAGGCTGGATGGCCTTGAGCGGAGCCTGTCATCTCTCTTCTAACAGCAGTCCAGTCGCTCTTCTCCCCCAGCATTCTCTGGGCCGTCAGGGTCCTTGTGACATTGCCATTTAGCCCATTGTGTGGAAAAAAATTGCAGATAAGAGGTAAAACAATTCAAAGTTAAAGAACACGCTGGATAGATGTGAGCGGAGTTTGCCATCTCTCTTCTAACAGCTGTCCAGTGGCTCCCCTCCCCCAGCCTTATCTGAGCCTTCAGGGTCCTTGTGACATGGCCATTTAGACTATTGTGTGGAAAAAGAGTGGAGATCAGAGGTTAAACAATCCGACGTTAAACAACAGGCTGGATGGGCTTGAGCAGAGACTGCCATCTCTCTTCTGACAGCTATCCAGTGGCTCCTCTCCCCCAGACTTCTCTGAGCCTTCTGGGTCCTTGTGATATGGCCATTTAGCCCATTGTGTGGAATAAAGTGGAGATGAAGGGTAAAACAATCCAAGGTTAAAGAACAAGCGTGATGGCTTTGAGCGGAGCCTGCCATCTCTCTTCTAACAGCTGTCCAGTGGCTCCCCTCCCCCAGCCTTCTCTCAGCCTTCTGGGTCCTTGTGATGTGGCCATTTAGCCCATTGTGTGGAATAAAGTGGAGATGAAATGTAAAACAATCCAAGGTTAAAGAACAGACTGGATGGCTTTGAGCCAGCCATCTCTCTCCTAACAGCTGTCCAGTGGCTCCCCTCCTCCAGCCTTCTCTGAGCCTTCAGGGTCCTTGTGACATGGCCATTTAGACTATTGTGTGGAAAAAGAGTGGAGATCAGAGGTTAAACAATCCGACGTTAAAGAACAGGCTGGATGGCCTAGAGCAGAGACTGTCATCTCTCTTCTGACAGCTATCCAGTGGCTCCTCTCCCCCAGACTTCTCTGAGCCTTCTGGGTCCTTGTGACATGGCCATTTAGCCCATTGTGTGGAATAAAGTGGAGATGAAGGGTAAAACAATCCAAGGTTAAAGAACAGGCTGGATGGCCTTGAGTGGAGCCTTTAGCCCATTGTGTGGAAAAAAGTGCAGATCAGAGGTAAAACAATCCAATGTTAAAGAACAGGCTGGACAGGCTTGAGCGGAGCTTGCTATCTTTCTTCTAACAGCTGTCCAGTGGCTCCCTTCCCCCAGCCTTCTCTGAGCCTTCAGGGTGCTTGTGACATGGTCATTAACCCATTGTGTGGAAAAAGAGTGGAGATCAGAGGTAAAACAATCCAACTTTAAAGAACAGGCTGGATGGCCTTGAGCGGAACCTGCCATCTCTCTTCTAACAGCTGTCCAGTGGCTCCCCTCCCCCAGCCTTCTCTGAGCCTTCAGGGTATTTGTGACATGGCCATTTACCAATTGTGCGGAAAAAAATTGGAGATCAGAGGTAAAACAATCCAACATTAAGGAACAGGCTGGATGGGCTTCAGCGGAGCTTGCCATCTCTCTCCTAACAGCTGTCCAATGGCTCCCCTCCCCCAGCCTTCTCTGAGCCTTCAGGGTCCTAGTGACATGGTCATTAACCCATTGTGTGGAAAAAGAGTGGAGGTCAGAAGTAAAACAATCCAACGTTAAAGAACAGGCTGGATGGGCTTCAGCGGAGCTTGCCATTTCTCTCCTAACAGCTGTCCAATGGCTCCCCTCCGCCAGCCTTCTCTGAGCCTTCAGGGTCCTAGTGACATGGTCATTAACCCATTGTGTGGAAAAAGAGTGGAGATCAGTGGTAAAACAATCAAACGTTAAAGAACAGGCTGGATGGGCTTCAGCGGAGCTTGCCATCTCTCTCCTAACAGCTGTCCAATGGCTCCCCTCCCCCAGCCTTCTCTGAGCCTTCAGGGTCCTAGTGACATGGTCATTAACCCATTGTGTGGAAAAAGAGTGGAGATCAGTGGTAAAACAATCCAACGTTAAAGAACAGGCTGGATGGCCTTGAGCGCAGCATGCCATCTCTCTTCTGTCCAGTGGCTCCCCTACCCCAGCCTTCTCTGAACCTTCAGGGTCCTTGTGACATGGCCATTTAGCCCATTGTGTGGAAAAAAAGTGGATATCAGAGGAAAAACGTTCCAACGTTAAAGAACAGGCTCGAAGGTCTTGAGCCTAGCCTGCCATCTCTCTTCTAACATCTGTCCATTGGCCCCCCTCCCATAGCCTTCCATCTCTCTTCTAACAGCTGTCCAGTGGCTCCCCTCCCCCAGCATGCCATCTCTCTTCTAACAGCTGGCCAGTGGCTCCCCTCCCCCAGCCTGCCATCTGTCTTCTAACAGCTGTCCCGTGGCTCCTTTCCCCTAGCCTGCCATCTCTATTCTAACAGCTGTTCAGTTGCTCCCCTCCCCCAGACTTCTCTGAGCTTTCAGGGTCCTTGTGACATGGCCATTTAGCCCATTGTGTGAAAATAATTGGAGATCAGAGGTAAAACCATCCAACGTTAAAGAACAGGCTGGATGACCTTCAGCGGATCCTGCCATCTCTCTTCTAACATCTGTCCTGGGCTCCCCTCCCCCAGCCTACCATCCCTCTTCTAACACCTATCCAGTGGCTCTCCTCTCCAGACTGCCATCTCTCTTCTAACAGCTGTCCAGTGGCTACCCTCCCCCAGCCTTCTCTGAGCTTTCAGGGTCCTTGTGACATGGCCATTTAGCACCTTGTGTGGAAAAAAGTGGAGATCAGAGGTAAAACAATCCAACGTTTAAGAACAGGCTGGATGGCCTTGAGCGGATCCTGCCATCTCTCTTCTAACAGCTGTCCAGTGGCTCCCCATCCCTAGCTTGCCATCTCTCTTCTAACAGCTGTCAAGTGGCTCCCCTCCCCCAGCCTACCATATCTCTTTTAACAGCTATCCAGTGGCTCCACTCCCCCAGCCTGCCATCTCTCTTCTAACAGCTGTCCAATGGCTCCCCTCCCCCAGCGTTCTCTGAGCCTTCCGGGTCCTTGTCACATGGCCATTCAGCCCAGTGTGTGGAAAAAAAGTGGAGATCAGAGGTAAAATTATCCAACGTTAAAGAACAGGCTTGATGGCCTTGAGCGGAGCCTGCCATCTCTCTTCTAACAGCTGTCAAGTGGATCCCCTCCCCCAGGTTTCTCAGAGCCTTCGGGGTCTTTGTGACATGGCTATTTAGCCCATTTTGTGGAAACAAAGTGGAGATCAGAGGTAAAATAATCCAACCTTAAAGAACAGGCTGGATGGCCTAGAGCGGAGCCTGCAATCTCTCTTCTAATAGCTGTCCAGTGGCTCCCCTCCCCCAGCCTTCTCTGAGCTTTCAGCGTCCTTGTGACATGGCCATTTAGCCCATTGTGTGGAAAAAAGTGGTGATCAGAGGTTAAACAATCCAACGTTAAAGAACAGACTGGATGGCCTTGAGTGGATCCTGCCATCTCTCTTCTAACTGCTGTCCAGTGGCTCCCCTGCCCCAGCCTGTCATCACTCTTCTAACTGCCGTCCAGTGGCTCCCCATCCCCAGCCTGCCATCTCTCTTCTAACAGCTGTCAAGTGGCTCCCCTCCCCCAGCCTGCCATCTCTCTTCTAACAGCTGTCCAGTGGCTTCCCTCTCCCAGCCTGCCATCTCTCTTCTAACAGCTGTCCAATGGCTCCCCTCCCCCAGCCTGCCATCTCTCTTCTAAGAGCTCTCCAGTGGCTCCCCTTCCCCAGCCTGCCATCTCTCTTCTAACAGCTGTCCAGTGGCTCCCCTCCCCCAGCCTGCCATCTCTCTTCTAACAGCTGTCCAGTGGCTTCTTTCCCACAGCCTGCCATCTCCCTTCTAACAGCTGGCCACTGGCTCCCCTCCCCAGCCTGCTGTCTCACCTCTAACAGCTGTCCAGTGGCTTCCCTCCCGCACCCTGCCATTTCTCTTCTAACAGCTGTCCAGTGGCTCCCCTCCCCCACCCTTCTCTGACCCTTCAGGTTCCTTGTGACATGGCCATTTAGCCCATTGTGCGGAAAAAAAGTGGAGATCAGAGGTAAAACAATCCAACGTTAAATAACAGGCTGGATGGACGTGATCGGAGCCTGCCATATCTCTTCTAACAGCTGTCCTATGGCTCCCCTCGCATAGCCTTCTCTGAGCCTTCAGGGTCCTTGTGACATGGCCATTTAGCCGAGTGTGTTAAATAAAAGTGGAGATCAGACGTAAAAAATCCAACGTTAAATAACAGGCTGGATGGACGTGAGCGGAGCCTGCCACCTCTCTTCTAACAGCTGTCCAATGGCTCCCCTCCCCTATCCTTCTCTGAGCCTTCAGGGTCCTTGTGACATGGCCATTTAGCCCAGTGTGTGGAATAAAAGTGGAGATCAGAGGTAAAACAATCCAACTTTAAAGAACACGCTGGATGGCCTTGAGCGGATCCTGCCATCTCTCTTCTAACAGCTGTCCAGTGGCTCCCCTCCCCCAGCCTGATATATCTCTTCTAACAGCTGTCCAGTGGCTCCCTCCCCCAGCCAGCCATCTCTCTTCTAACAGCTGTCCAGTGGCTCCCCTCCCCCATCCTGCCATCTCTCTTCTAACAGCTGTCCATCGGCTTCCTTCCCCCTGCCTGCCATCTCTCTTCTAACAGCTGTCCAGTGGCTCCTCTCCCCCAGACTTCTCTGAGCCTTCTGGGTCCTTGTGATATGGCCATTTAGCCCATTGTGTGGAATAAAGTGAAGATGAAGGGTAAAACAATCCAAGGTTAAAGAACAGGCTGGATGGCTTTGAGCGGAGCCTACCATCTCTCTCCTAACAGCTGTCCAGTGGCTCCTCTCCCCCAGACTTCTCTGAGCCTTCTGGGTCCTTGTGATATGACCATTTAGCCCATTGTGTGGAATAAAGTGGAGATGAAGGGTAAAACAATCCAAGGTTAAAGAACAGGCTGGATGGCCTTGAGCGGAGCCTTTAGCCCATTGTGTGGAAAAAAGTGCAGATCAGAGGTAAAACAATCCAATGTTAAAGAACAGGTTGGACAGGCTTGAGCGGAGCTTGCTATCTTTCTTCTAACAGCTGTCCAGTGGCTCCCTTCCCCCAGCCTTCTCTGAGCCTTCAGGGTGCTTGTGACATGGTCATTAACCCATTGTGTGGAAAAAGAGTGGAGATCAGAGGTAAAACAATCCAACTTTAAAGAACAGGCTGGATGGCCTTGAGCGGAACCTGCCATCTCTCTTCTAACAGCTGTCCAGTGGCTCCCCTCCCCCAGCCTTCTCTGAGCCTTCAGGGTACTTGTGACATGGCCATTTACCAATTGTGCGGAAAAAAATTGGAGATCAGAGGTAAAACAATCCAACACTAAGGAACAGGCTGGATGGCCTTGAGTGGAGCCTGCATCTCTCTTCTAACAGCTGTCCAGTGGCTCCCCCTCCCCCAGCCTTCTCTGAGCCTTCAGGGTCCTTGTGACATGGTCATTAACCCATTGTGTGGAAAAAGAGTGGAGATCAGTGGTAAAACAATCCAACGTTAAAGAACAGGCTGGATGGGCTTCAGCGGAGCTTGCCATCTCTCTCCTAACAGCTGTCCAATGGCTCCCCTCCCCCAGCCTTCTCTGAGCCTTCAGGGTCCTAGTGACATGGTCATTAACCCATTGTGTGGAAAAAAGAGTGGAGATCAGTGGTAAAACAATCCAACGTTAAAGAACAGGCTGGATGGGCTTCAGCGGAGCTTGCCATCTCTCTCCTAACAGCTGTCCAATGGCTCCCCTCCCCCAGCCTTCTCTGAGCCTTCAGGGTCCTAGTGACATGGTCATTAACCCATTGTGTGGAAAAAGAGTGGAGATCAGTGGTAAAACAATCCAACGTTAAAGAACAGGCTGGATGGCCTTGAGCGCAGCATGCCATCTCTCTTCTGTCCAGTGGCTCCCCTACCCCAGCCTTCTCTGAACCTTCAGGGTCCTTGTGACATGGCCATTTAGCCCATTGTGTGGAAAAAAAGTGGATATCAGAGGAAAAACATTCCAACGTTAAAGAACAGGCTCGAAGGTCTTGAGCCTAGCCTGCCATCTCTCTTCTAACATCTGTCCATTGGCCCCCCTCCCATAGCCTTCCATCTCTCTTCTAACAGCTGTCCAGTGGCTCCCCTCCCCCAGCATGCCATCTGTCTTCTAACAGCTGTCCCGTGGCTCCTTTCCCCTAGCCTGCCATCTCTATTCTAACAGCTGTTCAGTTGCTCCCCTCCCCCAGACTTCTCTGAGCTTTCAGGGTCCTTGTGACATGGCCATTTAGCCCATTGTGTGAAAATAATTGGAGATCAGAGGTAAAACCATCCAACGTTAAAGAACAGGCTGGATGGCCTTCAGCGGATCCTGCCATCTCTCTTCTAACATCTGTCCTGGGCTCCCCTCCCCCAGCCTACCATCCCTCTTCTAACACCTATCCAGTGGCTCCCCTCTCCAGACTGCCATCTCTCTTCTAACAGCTGTCCAGTGGCTACCCTTCCCCAGCCTTCTCTGAGCTTTCAGGGTCCTTGTGACATGGCCATTTAGCACCTTGTGTGGAAAAAAGTGGAGATCAGAGGTAAAACAATCCAACGTTTAAGAACAGGCTGGATGGCCTTGAGCGGATCCTGCCATCTCTCTTCTAACAGCTGTCCAGTGGCTCCCCTCCCCCAGCCTGCCATCTCTCTTCTAACAGCTGTCCAGTGGCTCCCCATCTCTAGCTTGCCATCTCTCTTCTAAGAGCTGTCAAGTGGCTCCCCTCCCCTAGCCTACCATATCTCTTTTAACAGCTATCCAGTGGCTCCACTCCCCCAGCCTGCCATCTCTCTTCTAACAGCTGTCCAATGGCTCCCCTCCCCCAGCGTTCTCTGAGCCTTCCGGGTCCTTGTCACATGGCCATTCAGCCCAGTGTGTGGAAAAAAAGTGGAGATCAGAGGTAAAAATATCCAACGTTAAAGAACAGGCTTGATGGCCTTGAGCGGAACCTGCCATCTCTCTTCTAACAGCTGTCGTGGATCCTCTCCCCCAGGTTTCTCAGAGCCTTCGGGGTCTTTGTGACATGGCTATTTAGCCCATTTTGTGGAAACAAAGTGGAGATCAGAGGTAAAATAATCCAACCTTAAAGAACAGGCTGGATGGCCTAGAGCGGAGCCTGCAATCTCTCTTCTAATAGCTGTCCAGTGGCTCCCCTCCCCCAGCCTTCTCTGAGCTTTCAGCGTCCTTGTGACATGGCCATTTAGCCCATTGTGTGGAAAAAAGTGGTGATCAGAGGTTAAACAATCCAACGTTAAAGAACAGACTGGATGGCCTTGAGTGGATCCTGCCATCTCTCTTCTAACTGCTGTCCAGTGGCTCCCCTGCCCCAGCCTGTCATCACTCTTCTAACTGCCGTCCAGTGGCTCCCCATCCCCAGCCTGCCATCTCTCTTCTAACAGCTGTCAAGTGGCTCCCCTCCCCCAGCCTGCCATCTCTCTTCTAACAGCTGTCCAATGGCTCCCCTCCCCCAGCCTGCCATCTCTCTTCTAAGAGCTCTCCAGTGGCTCCCCTTCCCCAGCCTGCCATCTCTCTTGTAACAGCTGTCCAGTGGCTCCCCTCCCCCAGCCTGCCATCTCTCTTCTAACAGCTGTCCAGTGGCTCCTTTCCCACAGCCTGCCATCTCCCTTCTAACAGCTGGCCACTGGCTCCCCTCCCCCAGCCTGCTGTCTCACCTCTAACAGCTGTCCAGTGGCTTCCCTCCCGCACCCTGCCATTTCTCTTCTAACAGCTGTCCAGTGGCTCCCCTCCCCCAACCTTCTCTGACCCTTCAGGTTCCTTGTGACATGGCCATTTAGCCCATTGTGCGGAAAAAAAGTGGAGATCAGAGGTAAAACAATCCAACGTTAAATAACAGGCTGGATGGACGTGATCGGAGCCTGCCATCTCTCTTCTAACAGCTGTCCTATGGCTCCCCTCGCATAGCCTTCTCTGAGCCTTCAGGGTCCTTGTGACATGGCCATTTAGCCGAGTGTGTTAAATAAAAGTGGAGATCAGACGTAAAAAATCCAACGTTAAATAACAGGCTGGATGGACGTGAGCGGAGCCTGCCATCTCTCTTCTAACAGCTGTCCAATGGCTCCCCTCCCCTATCCTTCTCTGAGCCTTCAGGGTCCTTGTGACATGGCCATTTAGCCCAGTGTGTGGAATAAAAGTGGAGAATTAGAGGTAAAACAATCCAACTTTAAAGAACACGCTGGATGGCCTTGAGCGGATCCTGCCATCTCTCTTCTAACAGCTGTCCAGTGGCTCCCCTCCCCCAGCCTGCCATATCTCTTCTAACAGCTGTCCAGTGGCTCCCTCCCCCAGCCTGCCATCTCTATTCTAACAGCTGTCCAGTGGCTCCCCTCCCCCATCCTGCCATCTCTCTTCTAACAGCTGTCCATCGGCTTCCTTCCCCCTGCCTGCCATCTCTCTTCTAACAGCTGTCCAGTGGCTCCCCTCCCCCAGCCTGCCATCTCTCTTCTAACATCTCTCCACTGGCTCCCCTCCCCCAGCCTGCCTTCTCTCTTTTAACAGGTGTCCAGTGGCTCCCTTTCCCAGCCTGCCATCTCTCTTCAAACAGCTGTCCAGTTGCCCCCCTCCCCCAGCCTGCCATCACTCTTCTAACAGCTGTCCAGTGGCTCCTTTCCCCCAGCCTGCCATCTCTTTTCTAACAGCTGTCCAGTGGCTTCCCTCCCCCAGTCTGCCATCTCTCTTCTAACAGCTGTCCATTGGCTCCCCTCTCCCAGCTTGCCATCTCTCTTCTAACAGCTGTCCAGTGGCTCCCCTCCCCCACCCTGCCATCTCTCTTCTAACAGCTGTCCAGTGGCTCCCCTGACTCGACCTGCCATCTCTCTTCTAACAGCTGTCCAGTGGCTCCCCTCCCCCAGCCTGCAATCTTTCTTCTAACAGCTGTCCAATGGCTCCCCTCCCCTAGCCTTCTCTGAGCCTTCAGGGTCCTTGTGAAATGGCCATTCAGCCCATTGTGTGGAATGAAAGTGGAGATCAGAGTTAAAATATTCCAAAGTTAAAGAACAGGCTGGATGGCCTTGAGCAGATCCTGCCATCTCCATTCTAACAGCTGTCCAGTGGCTCCCCTCCCCCAGCCTGCCATCTCTCTTCTAACAGCTGTCCAGTGTCTCCCCTCCCCCACCCTGCCATTTATCTTCTAACAGCTGTCCAGTCGCTCTCCTCCCCCAGCCTGCCATCTCTCTTCTAACAGCTGTCCAGTGGCTCCCCTCCCCCAGCCTGCCATCTCTCTTCTAACAGCTGTCCAGTTCCACTCTCCCAGCCTGCCATCTCTCTTCTAACAGCTGTCCAGTGGCTTCCCTCCCCCAGCCTGCCATCTCTCTTCTAACAGCTGTCCAGTGGCTCCCCGCCCCCATCCTGCCGTCTGTCTTCTAACAGCTGTCCAGTGGCTCCCCTCCCCCAGCCTGCCATCTCTCTTCTAACAGCTGTCCAGTTCCCCTCTCCCAGCCTGCCATCTCTCTTCTAACAGCTGTCCAGTGGCTTCCCTCCCCCAGCCTGCCATCTCTCTTCTAACAGCTGTCCAGTTCCCCTCCCCCAGCCTGACATCTCTCTTCTAACAGCTGTCCAGTGGCTCCCCTCCCCCACCCTGCCATTTATCTTCTAACAGCTGTCCAGTCGCTCCCCTCCCCCAGCCTGCCATCTCTCTTCTAACAGCTGTCCAGTGGCTCCCCTCCCCCAGCCTGCCATCTCTCTTCTAACAGCTGTCCAGTTCCCCTCTCCCAGCCTGCCATCTCTCTTCTAACAGCTGTCCAGTGGCTTCCCTCCCCCAGCCTGCCATCTCTCTTCTAACAGCTGTCCAGTGGCTCCCCTCCCCCAGCCTGCCATCTCTCTTCTAACAGCTGTCCAGTGGCTCCCCTCCACCAGCCTGCCATCCTTCTTCTAACAGCTGTCCAGTGGCTCCCCTCCCCCACCCTGCCATTTATATTCTAACAGCTGTCCAGTGTCTCCCCTCTCAGCCTGCCATCTCACTTCTATGAGCTCTCCAGTGGCTCCCCTCCCCCAGCCTGCCATCTTTCTTCTAACAGCTGTCCAGTTGCTCCCTTCCCCAGCATGCCATCTCACTTCAAATAGCTGTCCATTGGCACCCCTCCCCCAGCCTGACATTTCTCTTCTAACAGCTCTCCAGTGGCTCCCCTACCCCAGCCTGCCATCTCTCTTCTAACATCTATCCACTGGCTCCCCATCCCCAGCCTGCCATCTCTCTTCTAACAGCTGTCCAGTGGCTTCCTTCCGCCAGCCTGCCATCTCTCTTCTAACAGCTGTCCAGTCGCTCCCCTCCCCCCGCCTGCCATCTCTCTTCTAACAGCTGTCCAGTGGCTACTTTCCCCCACCCTGCCATCTCTCTTCTAACAGCTGTCCAGTGGCTCCCCTGACTCGACCTGCCATCTCTCTTCTAACAGCTGTCCAGTGGCTCCCCTCCCCCAGCCTGCCATCTCTCTTCTAACAGCTGTCCAGTGGCTACTTTCCCCCACCCTGCCATCTCTCTTCTAACAGCTGTCCAGTGGCTCCTTTCCCCCAGCCTGCCATCTCTCTTCTAACAGCTGTCCAGTGGCTCCCTTCCCCCAGCCTGCCATCTCTCTTCTAACAGCTGCCCAGTGGCTCCCCTCCCCCACGCTGCCATCTCTCTTCTAACAGCTGTCCAGTGGCTCCCCTCCCCCAGCCTGCCATCTCTCTTCTAACAGCTGTCCAGTGGCTCCCCTCCCACAGCCTGCCATCTCACTTCTAACAGCTGTCCAGTGGCTCCCCTCCCCCAGCCTGCCATCTCTCTTCTAACAGCTGTCCAGTCGCTCCCCTCCCCCAGCCTGCCATCTCTCTTCTAACAGATATCCAGTGGCTCCCCTCCCCCAGCCTGTCATCTCTCTTCTCACAGCTGTCCAGTGGCTCCCCTCTCCCAGCCTGCCATCTCACCTCTAACAGCTGTCGAGTGGCTTCCCTCCCCCAGCCTGCCATCTCTCTTCTAACAGCTGTCTAGTGGCTCCTTTGCCCCAGCCTGCCATCTCTCTTCTAACAGCTGTCCAGTGGCTCCCCTCCCCCAGCCTGCCATCTCTCTTCTAACAGCTGTCCAGTCGCTCCCCTCCCCCCAGCCTGCCATCTCTCTTCTAACAGCTGTCCAGTCGCTCCCCTTCCTCAGCCTGCCATCTCACTTCTAACAGCTGTCCAGTGGCTCCCCTCCCCCACCCTGCCATCTCTCTTCTAACAGCTGTCCAGTGGCTCCTTTCCCCCAGCCTGCCATCTCTCTTCTAACAGCTGTCTAGTGGCTCCCTTCCCCCAGCCTGCCATCTCTCTTCTAACAGCTGTCCAGTGGCTCCCTTCCCCCAGCCTGCCATCTCTCTTCTAACAGCTGTCCAGTGGCTCCCCTCCCCCACGCTGCCATCTCTCTTCTAACAGCTGTCCAGTGTCTACCCTCCCCTAGCCTTCTCTGAGCCTTCAGGGTCCTTGTGACATGGCCATTTAGCCCATTGTGTGGAATAAAAGTGGAGATCAGAGGTAAAACAATCCATATATATATAATACTAACAGTTCTCGACGTATTACTACTTACCATTAGTAATATTTGTTTTACATCTACAGCACTTTTCAGTTACAAAGTGGGGGCGGGGGTGGCTCAGTCGGTAGCGCGCCAGGCTCGTAATCTGTAGTTCCCAGGTTCAAGTCCCAGCTGGGTAAGCGTTGTGATTTATCTCCGCAAAATTCCCCGCCCTGCTCACGGTCAGTAGGGGACGCCGATGGCTTGGAAAAGCCGCCGTCCATTGGATGTGACTTTAAGCCGTGGTCCCGTGTGCGGGAGAGCCATACCCTGTGCACGTTAAAGAACACGCTGGATGGCCTTGACGGGAGGCTACCATCTGTCTCCCAACAGCTGTTCCAGTGGGTCTCCTCCCCCAACCTTCTCTGAGCCTTCGGGATCCTTGTGGCCTGGCCCATGGTGTGCAAAACAGTGCCGCTCAGAGGTAAAACAACCCAACCCAGTTACAAAGTTTGGGAAACGATTATACTGTAAGCTCATCTGCATATAGGCAAAGAATCGTCAGCTGCAGAGCATCTCTCAGGTTATACGCCATAGTACGAGGTCTTTGAAGATGGCGGGACCTCAGCAGAAAAATGATACTAACGTCCATGCCTTATCCAGAGTTTGAACCTAGGTCCCTTAGATCAGTAGCCAAGTGCGCTAACCACTTGTTCATGGGACGGTTGATTAGGAATGGCCTGGATTTAAAGATTATATCAGCCTCTAAGGAAAGAACTAAAAATTCGTTTTTGGGCATTCAATTGCGAATTTTTTGGGGGGTTTTTGTTAGGGAAATTTCTTTTCCATCAGGGCTCGAGTAATATCGAAAATTTTCGTTCCCAGCAGAACCAGATTTAGAGAACAACTTAATCTATGCAGAGTCTGCTTCCGGAGACATCCTACGGCACAGATTCTAATCCATTCCACTGCAGCAAAACCTGACAAATGTTTTTTTTAACAAATTCCTGAAAATGATTCAAGATATAAACCGAATGCTCCGGAACTTTCATGAAACGAATAAGCTCTCAAAAATGTTTCAAAGTTAATAACATTAATATATATATGAATTACATTACAATACAATGGAACTTTAATATTTAACGTTATTCTTGCGTGTTTCATGGAATAAAAATTTTCAAAATTTATTTTATACTTTCAAAATTTAATGAAGAAACCAAGCGCACATAAAAATATCGAGAAGTAAACAATCGCCTCGTTAAAATGAAGGAATCAGCCAAAAACTTTACTTCCGCTAAACGAACACCTTTCGTTTGGTATGTTCCACTTCCTAATAATGTAGCAGATTAAGAAAGCAGAATGTTACGCCGAGCCATTTTCCGAAATGAGTCATTGCAACGAAGTTACTGCGTTCACTAAACGGAGTCACTGAAACGGGACATATTAAATAGTATAGGCAGTTCCAGGATTTGAAATTTCCAAACCAGTTATGTTTTGTTTGATACGAAACTATATCAAAAAAATAATAAATAACCCGTCACGCAGCTGCTTGCCACAGAGGTCTGAGAGGAGCCTGTCAGTTTATATGCCATAGTAGTCCACTTAAAAAGGTGGTGCCTGATGTTCCTACCAGGATCGGTGACTTCAGCCTTTAGCGGAGGAGGAACAGGTCTTTGCCCCATGCCTGCGATCAGTGGGCTGTTTGATATTCTTGGCCCTACCTACCTCAATAAACCTAATTTCTTTAAAAATCCTACTAATCATTTTCTCTCTGCAGGAACGTGGAACGTGAGGATATTACGTAGAGATTATTCTCTTGATGTCCTCATGCAGGAATTCCAGCGCTATAACCTAGATATTCTAGGCTTGCAAGAGACCAGATGGACAGGTAAAGGTGAGATATTTAAAAATAACTTTAAATTTCTCTTTACAGGGAGGGAGGATGGAAAGCATCACCAAGGCGTGTGTATGCTTCTCAGCCGACATGCTAGTGATGCTCTTCTAGGATATGAGTGCAATAATGAAAGGTTTCTTACAGCAAAATTTCAGGCAAATATTGAAGACTTGAATGTTATCTGTTATGCCCTCACTGAGGATGCCGATGAGGATGAGAAGGATAGGTTTTACGGACAACTTCAGGATATTTTGAATTCTGTCAAGAAAGGAGATATTACCCTTGTTCTAGGTGACTTCAATGCCAAAGTTGGTACCGACTCTGACCTTTGGGGAGGAGTAATAGGCTCTTTTGGTATTGGTAGCTGTCATGGCAATGGCCAACGTCTCTTACAGGTAAGTAAACTCAATGGTTTCAGAATAACTAACACATATTACAAACACCGCGATATACATAAATACACATGGGTTTCACCTGATGGGCTGCATAGGAATATGATTGATTATATATTAATTAACAGCAAATGGGCTAGTTCTGTTAGAAATACCAGGGCATATAGGGGAGCTGAAATTGGATCTGACCATTACCTTGTTAAAAGTGTCTTGCAACTTAAACTTAAAAAGTGTTGTGCTAGGGTTAAAAAATTTACCTTTGATACTGAAGCTCTGAAAGACCCAGTTATAGCTAAAGCTTACCATGATAGGTTACTTAGTCATTATTACAGTCATGGTTTGCTTAATACTGAAGTTGAGGAAGAATGGGGCCATTTTAAACAGGCTTTTTTGGAAACTAACAGTACTCTTTTAGGGAAAAAGGAGCAGAGGAGACAGAATTATTTAAGTGATAAGGCACTTGAGCTTATTTCAGAAAGAAGGAACTGCAGGAATGTCCTTAATCAGTACCCTACTAGTCCTAATAGAAAGCATTACAAAGAACTTAATAAACGTGTAAAGGATCAGTTAGCTACTGATAAGAATCTTTGGCTTGATGGCCTGGCTGACAAAGCTGAGGAAGCAGTTAGACAGCACAACAGCAGAGAGCTGTACCAGATAGTTAATGTTTTGTGTGGTAGAAAACGAACAGGTATACAGGGATTGAAGGATAAACAAGGTAAGGTTATAGAAGGTGAGGATTTTTTCATGGCTAGGTGGGATGAGCATTTCAGCGATGTTCTAAACAAGGTGATTAGGTTTACTCCCATTGTTTGCAATGATGATAGATGCATTGGTGGCTTTAATGTTGGCCCTATAACACAATCTGAAGTTAGTTTGGCTATTTCTAAACTTAAACTTCATAAATCCCCAGAGGTGGATGATATTACTACAGAAATGCTTAGAGCTGGGAATGTTTCAGTTACCATTTGGATGACTGAAATTTTGAATAACTTTTATGATAAAGGCATGGTTCCTAAGGATTTTACCAGAGCTATTATTATCCCTATTTTTAAAAAAGGTGATCGCAGTTCTTGTGATAACCATAGGGGTATCAGCCTACTCTCTCTTCCAGGTAAAGTTCTTTCCATGATTGTGCTTAATAGGATTAAGAATCTGGTTGACAGTCAATTGCATGATGAGCAATGTGGATACAGAAGTGGTAGGGGATGTGTGGATCAGATATTTTCACTTAGGCAGATTCTTGAGAAATGTTTAGAGTTTCAGAAACCTTTGGTTGCTAGCTTTGTTGATTTCAAAAAGGCTTTCGACTCTGTTGATCGTCATAATTTGTGGTTGATTGTGGGATCATATGGTATACCTGACAAGTTAGTTAACATAATGAAAGCTCTCTATAATAACACTGAGTCGTGTGTGAGAGTTGGTAAGACTTGTAGCAAATTGTTTAGCATTACTTCTGGTGTTTGACAAGGGTGCATTTTGTCTCCTTTTCTCTTTAGTTTGGTTGTTGATTATGTTATGTGAAATTCATTTCAAGGGAAAGATTTTGGCCTTAAATGGGCTGAAGGTACGAAAATTTCTGATTTAGATTATGCTGATGATTTAGCCCTTTTGGCAAATGATGTTGATGAGATGAAATCTTTCATTCGAGCTGTTGATGAGACTGGTAGTAGAGTAGGTTTGGTTATAAACAGAGAGAAAACTAAAGTGATGAAAATTGGTCAGGCAGGTTGTGATTCAGTTAATCTGAATGGTTGCAGCCTTGAGCAGGTGTCACAGTTTAATTACCTTGGGAGCTATGTAACAGATAATGGTGATGTGCGGCATGAGATTAACAGACGAATAGGGATTGCTGCCGGGACTTTTAAGAATCTATGGAGATTGTGGAGAAATAGGCGTATGCACCTAAAGACTAAAATTAGACTGTATAATAGTTTGGTTCTTTCTAGGGTTAGTTATGGTAGTGAAACTTGGACACTTTGTAAACAAGATAACAGGAAACTAGATGCTTACGCAGTATCTTGGGCATTAGGTGGTTCAACTTTGTAACTAATAATGAGGTTAGGCAAAGGAATTTGCAACCTCCTTTAAGACAGAGGCCGTGTTGGGACAGAATTGTTGGATTTGCCCTTGCTTTCCACACGTATGGCAACAACGAATTCGTCCAGAGTACAACACTACTGCCGTATATCAGCCGACTTTCATTAATGGCGGAATGTTGCCATTTGGTATCGTTTTTAAGATGCGGGTTCCCTTTTAATGGGATAATCACCGAAGGATACTTTTCTGGTTTCAGCTTGGATTTCGATTATTTTACTGATTTGGCCGAAAATGTCCAATATAAATACGTCAGTGAGATTGGGTGGGTTGTTTTACCTCTGGTCAGCACTTTTTTGCACACCATGGGTTAAATGGCCTATGTCACAAGGACCCCGTAGACTCAGAGAAGGTTGGTGGAGGGAACCCACTGGAACAGCTGTTGAGAAACATATTGTAGCCTCCCGTCAAGGCCATCCAGCATGTTCTTTAACGTGCACAAGTTATGGTTCTCCCGCACAAGGAGCCACGGCTTAACGTCCCGTCCAACGGACGGCGGCTTTTAGAAGCCCATCGGTGTCACCTACTGATTGTGGGCAGGCCGGGGAATTTTGCTGAGATAAATCTCAACGCTGACCCAGCTTGGACTCGAACTTGGGAACTATATATTACGAGCCAGGTGCGCTATCGACTGAGCCACCCCCGCCCCCGTCAGTGAGGGATGGTGGCAATTTTTTAATATAAACACTAGCCATATGATCCATCATCGACTCACAATAGATGGTTTTACCGCCGACTTGATTGGTTCAGCAACCGCTTTCTGAAGCAAGTCATTTGATTTAAACCCCACTCTGATCGTGTCTGGGTTTATTGATTGGGCATATTCCACAGAATCTCTTTGGCCCCCTAATTTCCATAGCGCTTCAACTGCATCAAGATAGTAGACGCCAGAATGAGTAACTTTGACTGTATTCAAAGCTATTTTTTGCGGGTGAGCCATTTTTTTTTAGTTGAAACGCACAATAAAAGTTCTAAGTATGATGGGAATAAGATGACTTAGCTACACAACAGAAAGTTCCGAAGTTGCTAGTCCTTTCACCTTTCAAGCCACGAGATTTCGTCCGAACAAAGAGCGTGAAACACGTGTAAATAAAGGTTTACATATACTGTATTTTTTCTTTTCTCTGACGTTAGTAGGAATCGCACTCGCACTTTACCTTACCACCAGAAATCATTTGTTTGTGCAAACCTTTCCAAACCGTGCTTCTCAAAGCGATGGTTCGAGATTCATCAGAAAGTACACAGCTGCAACCTGTGTCTGTGGTTCGATCCTTGGGCTGCTTTTGTCGAAAAGAATGTTTTCGCAAACTTGCCCAGTGGTAACTTTAGTACCAGTGAAGAAAGAAATATGATTTCAGACAAATAACATTGAATTGATACGTATTAACAGTATTTCTTCTTTTCGCTTAATGAATATAATATTCGCTTTCAATATTTTTAAATAAAAAAAGGCAATTTTTCAATTAAAAATATTTTTAAAGGGCAAAAGTCACTGGAATATATTATCTTTTACAAGTTTTATTGGTACTTTTTTTCCAGCTAAACGTAACGAAAACATCATAACTATAAGTTGGTAACATTAAAATTTTATCGATGTATCGATTGTTTTTCTTTTCAAAAACATCTATGTCTATCGATTGTAAAAAGTCATCGATGGACTCTCCCACGCAGAACTGCCCTATGACAAACAAGGTAATGAACGCCGTCCCCTGCAGCCCTCCGGGAAGCCCAACTTCCCTCACCCATCTCTAAGCCTGTCCACCCTAAAACTGTGAAAGTCCATTTTCACCAAATGCCAAAACAGATGAAAGGACTTTTTTTTAAATATTTCGCCAATTTTAATTAATAGCAGACCATTCACAAGATGCAAAAGAATTCAATAAGGATTGGCGGCTGACTTGTCTGCCGTGCGAACTGTTTCCGACTTCCGCTCGTTACAACTGCCCCACGTGACTCGATGGAGCTGAATAACCTTGAGAGAACGAAGCGACACCAGACCGTAATCAGCAACCTGTTTCTCTTGACTTGAGGCACGTGATCCGAAAGCTGTGAGAGCGTAAGGCGTCTCTCATTGGAGGAAGTCAGACACACTCTCTTCACCGCCTCATTTTGGCGGGCTACTTGCAAAATCTTCTTCGCTGCTTGAACGGCATCGCGATGTGTACTTTGTGTCTCTGTGGAGTGCATTTCAGTGAAGTTGATTAACAAGGCCTTCGGTTTCCGAATTCAGGTAATTTTACTGATTATTATTCTTAGAGTGTTTCGAGTTGATTTTTGTGTTACAGTGTTTTGAACAGATGTTCTTTTCATACATCTCTTAAATCTTATACAAAAGAACTACTTAAATCTTAAATCTATACACGTGTCTTGAAAGCTTCAAATGAAGCACGTCCATTTCGGGAAAAGAAATACTACATGAATTAACTTGTTATAATTTGTACATTCTAATTTGTTTGTCTTTTTAAAAAAGTAATACTTTTATTTTTTGGTCGTCTGACTGTCTATTTAATATTCAACTTTTTATTTTTAAGATATTATTAAAAATTCATTTTGATTTGAATATGTATTGATAAATTATTTTCAAATCTGCCAAAGGAGGTTAACTTTAGCCCTCCAACATTGGAAAATTTCTTTAGAAAAAAACAAATCTCTTAGCTAATATTATAAAAGAATTAATTAAGATAGAAATTTGAAATTTCGGTGTTTGAGAATTTGTCCCATCCTGCTATCGAAGGGAAAGGAGTCATCGATGACCTTGGAAAGGCAGTCGTCCATCGCATCGATCATTAAACCATATCCCTGAGTGCAAGTCAGCAACATTATAGTTTCAGTAACATGTGTGGTCTCATGTAGGGGGTGGATGGAAAAGTACTAAGAAAATTACTATTTAAGTTTTCTGAATAATCCGTTAGTCTCTTGCAATCCCATATTTGCCAGATGTGTGAATATGTTATTCTTTTGGTTTTCATTACATGCAACTATGAACTCTACTAAAAAAAATGCATTTCTAATTTTAATCAATGTTGTATTTCCGTGCAGCATTATTTTATATTTCTCCACCTTGGTAAATTTAACTTGTACAGTCGCTCAAAAAAGTATCCGAACGCTATGGTTGATTAAAAAAATTCAGAAAAAATATCTGGCAACGATTTTTTCACAATTTAATGATCTGGCATCCTTCGTGTGCAGTACACGAAGGATGCCAGATCACTAATTTCTGAAAAAAATCGTTGCCAGATATTTTATTTGAATGTTGTAGTCAACCATGGCGTTCGGATACTTTTTTGAGCGACTGTACCACCAATGAAATATTTTTTAGAGGGCGCAATTATTTGCTATAAAAAGGTTCCCAAGTGTGAATCGTAATATTTCACCAATACTTATCCAAACGAAAGGGATTTTTTAAATTTATATCTGAAAACGAAAAAGTTGCTACAGGCGGACGACAAAATGAAAACATTATCTTGTTTTTTTTTTTCCTGAAAACGAGCTAAAATTTATGACCATTATTTGCAAATGCAGATCACAGTTTCAGCTTCACTTTATAATGACAGACACTTTTCTGCTAAAAAAATAAATACCCCCTCAAGCAGCTGCTTGCCACAGAGGTCTGACAGGAGCCTGTCAGTTTACATGCCACAGTAGATGGTCTTAGAGGACCCATGAAAAATATAAAACAATTTTTTCCCCATCTGTCTCTACTAATGTGAATGGTGTTCTAATAGCATGAAAGAAGAGCATTGTTACCTAAGGAAACAATTCCCCCCCCCCCTTAGACAGAAGGGGGTGGGGGAAAAGCAATTTTTTGTCTATAAGAGAAAAACTGATTTTATTTTTATCATTGCAACAGAATGTTCAGCAGTTGATTTCCGGCATCCGGTGGGGCGGGGGTGGCTCAGTCGGTAGCGCGCCAGGCTTGTAATCTAGTTCCCAGGTTCGAGTCCCAGCTGGGTCAGCGTTGAGATTTATCTCCGCAAAAATTTCCCGCCCTGCCCACGGTCAGTGGGGAACACCGATGGGCATGGAAAGGCCGCTGTCCGTCGGATGGGACGTTAAGCCGTGGCCCCGTGTGCAGGAGAGCCATACCCTGTGCACGTTAAAGAACACGCTGGATGGCCTTGACGTGAAGCTACCATCTGTCTCCTAACAGCTGTTCCATTGGGTCCCCTCCCCCAACCATCTCTGAGCCTTCGGGGTCCATGTGACCTGGCCATTTAGACCATGGTATGCAAAAAAGTGCCGCTCAGAGGTAAAACAACCGAAACAATCCGGCATCCGGTCTTCACATACTGCTTTGACAAGACAACTTTATTTTAACGTAGCAACTGGACTTTATATATATTTATTTTTAGCTTGTTTTTTTCTTTAAACGATATAATAGTTTTATTCTGGTCGGTCTCTCTGTGGACATCGAACTTTTATTTTTGTAGAGATAATTTTAAAATTTTTACGTCCGTATCAAAGTGACATATTTATTTCTATTAGTGTTGGATAGGCAGTGATAATAAATTACGATTCGCACTCTCGGAACCGTCTCATAGCTATAATTGCGCTCTCTAACGGTGAAAAAAGTTGAAAATTCCAAAATTTCAAACGAATATTGCAAACGATGTTGCTAAATAAAAAATTTTTAATTTTGGTGGTGAAATGTGAAGGTCCTGAACTTTTCGTATGTAACAATGGGTTGACCCCTTAGACCCAAGGGGGTGGGAGAAATGTAATTTTTTGGTTATAAGAGGAAAAAAATTATAAGTTTTTTTTTGTGATAGCCGTCCCATTGCCGAGTGGTTAGCGCGCTTGGTTACTGATCTAAGGGACCTGGGTTCGAGCCCCGGGTAAGGCATGGATGTACGTGTCGCTTTTCTGCTGAGGTCCTGCCATCCTCTCAGACCTTCTACTCTGGCATGTAATTTTTATATAAAATAATTTTTGAATATAATAATTTTTGTTTCCATAAACTAGGCCACCACTGTGCCTTTTCTTGAGGGTTGGTCATTTTCAATAGTTACCACTAATTATCAGTTGTTATGCCACTTATCTGAAACAAAAAAAAAATATATATATTAAAACTTTGATATTGCAAAAATTTAAAACTTTCGGAGGCTTTGTGGACATCCTGTATTTAGCATTTGAAATGCCAACAGAAAAATCCTTTTTAATGTAAATGCAACATTTATAATATCATTTCTGTAAATCATGGAAATATATCTATTACAGCTTTGGCAATACCTTTTTTTCACTTAATATTCAAAATTGTAATTAAAAAAGCAAATCTACCCTTTTTATTCCTTAGGAAGTTCTAATGTGATTCAAATTCAATTTCTTCTACAATTTATCAGAAATGTCCTATTATTCCCATTTCTGAAATAAATTAATAGAACATTTATAATAAAAATAAAATTCAATTTATTCACACTTTTTTAGATTACATATTTCAAAATAACAATCATGGAAAACAACATGGTATTTACAAATTTTCAGGCATCTTTTGAACATATTCAGATCTCCCTTTGCATACCTCGTCATCCTCCTCATCCTCCTCAAGCAGCCATGGACTACGGAGGTGCAACCAGACCGTGCAATTTAATTCTCCAAGCATATCTCTCCTCAGCTACACAAACTTTTAATCATTTCTATTTTGATTACTTCTTGTGGTAGATTTTTTCTTGAAGCAGCTGCCAAACATTTTTAAACTATTAGTAATAATAATGAGCTATTTTATCATATATATACAAATGAGTGATGGAAATTAAACTATTGCAGCTGTCATATTCACAAAAATCATATGAAAACTAATTATTCTAAATTCTTAATCATTTCTATTTCAATTGAGTTATTTTTGCAGCACATTTTTCTTAGTAGCTGTAAAATAACATTTAACCTAAATATTGCTAATTATTAAACTTCTAAAAATTTTTGATCACATATTTGGATCAGTCATTGTTTTTTTCTTATATAACCATTACTATTCACAAATTATCACATGCAAAGTTTTGAAATTCTTACCTAAACAAGTACCACAGTAAATTCATAGTACTGTCCTAAGACAATGTGTCTCATTAAAAAACTGATTGAACTGAAACAATACATGCTTTATGTTCATTCTATGTTTAAACAACAAAAAAAAAAACTATTAAAATTACTTTTTCTTAGCAGTTCCCAACACACAGCATGTTATTCTGAAACTGCCGAATATAGCTTTGTCATGTTCACTGCCGCAATGCTAAGAAATTTTGGGTCTTCTAGGCCATGCCATTTTCTTATATGAGCTCAAAATACCATGAATACTTAATAAAGAAATTACGTCAAAAATCTTTTTTAAAACACCATCCTTTTCAAACGTGATTCACGTGTGCACAGCGTCACCTATAGGACAAACATTTTCCTACTGAGCCATGCGGTGAATACATAAACGTGATTCGCACAGCATTAGACATAAAAATAAAAGCCCAGTAACAAGGTAACCTATTGCATTGCAGATGGAATTTTGATGCTTTTTTTATGGGGCAATCCTTTCCTATCGCCCATAAACCATTCATTGCAGCATGAATCATGGTTGACCTATACAGCCCCATTTAAAAAAACCTAGATGCGATGCAAATATAATTTGAGTGCCATAGTAGTCCGGAACAAGTGCAAATCATACGATTCCTACGGCAATCAACATGTTAAACATCTGTAAAATGACCCTTTAGCTTTGTTCCCTAATTAACTGAATTTGGTACCAGTTCCTGTCAATTTTTTCTCTATGCATTTCCGAAATTTACATCAACGTACTTCATGTAATAATCTAGAAACAACTTAAAAAAAACAGAACCTAATTTAAAGGGTCAACTCATAAGGGCTGAGGTTAGGAAAGGGGCAGCTTTTAGTGTGTTTTCTTTAAAATGCAGAGGTTATGTCCCTCCTGTACATGAGGCCACAACTTTGCTTCTCAGCTAATGGATGATAACCATTCCAAATCCATTAGTATCCTTTTCTAACTGAAGGTAGGTTGAGCCGAAATTAATATCAGTACTGACAGAGGTCAAGTTGAAATGAGGGAGCTAGAGATTACGGGCCTACTGCACTAATGAGGATAAGAGAAGTAGGGTTTCTCAATTACTAAAATATTCCACAGAAAGGTCAAAATGATATTCTATATGGAACCAGGTTTGTAGTTTTTCTTTTTAATCTATTTCTAGTGTTGAAATAGTGGCTAAAATAAAATTATGCAAAGATACCAGTTTTGGATTTCAAAGAAGCTAAACAAGTTTGATTTCATAAAAGACGGAATTTTTTCGATTAAAGAGAAAGGCTTTATACCCCTTGGGATGATATCCCATGGTACTTGACTCAGTAGACAAAGCACCTGATATGTTATATTGGCAATAGGTGTGTTTCATACTCAATGCAAAATGATGTTTTTGGCAAAAGCTTCACGGTCCTCGGCAGCCATTTTTTTAAAGCAACCTAAGAAACAGTCCTTTACGATATTTTCCACGACCTCCCAGACCCTAACCCAAACAGGGCTTTCTAGAAAAATGATTATTTTTTCCGTTACCATAGCAACGATAACTCGCTTTTACGTCAAACGCAACGTAGCGAAAAAATCCGCGAATTCCTTTCCCCCATTAAAAAACATTCGTCACCACCATGACTTGCAAAAAAGAAATAAAATCATGGTGAAAATAATCCCCATAAAGACACAAACCAACAATTGCCTTCCCACTTATTACAAATTCTTCCAATCAACTCCCCCCTACGCTTTTCTTAATATTTGAAACGCAACATAAATATATTTCCGTAAACAAACTCCTTAAAGAAATCACTCATAGAAAAATTATCCTAAATATAATATTAAAATTAATCTCAAACTCGAATCTTAAAAACATGAAATTCGGGAATTCCACGCCGATCTGCATTAGAAAAAAGCCCGAAACTAAATAAACTCATCGGAGACAACACATACCGAAAAACAGGAAAATCGGAAACAGTACACCACCCCTCCGAATTATGAAAAGTCCCTGAACTAATTAATACCATCAAAATAACAAAAAACCCGGTCCCGGACGATTCGTCTAATGCCGATTGGTCCAAAGGTACGTTTCGTCCAATGCAGTGGCGGATCCAGGGAGGGGGAAGAATCGGGGCAAAGCCCCCCCCCCCCTCCCGTAGAGCCCGAAGAAGAACGAGGAAATATATATTAAATATATTTTGTTAAAATTATTTGTTATTTTATATGAAATCGGTTTTATTATTGCGTGAAAAATTATTTTACTAAATTGCCTTTGTGTCCAAAAGAAAAAGAATTTAGGAAAAGAACAGGCAATTTTTCGGCCTCAAGGCCTACTAAACTTGTGAAATCTATTTTTTCGCCAGTGGACTAGCGAAAATCTGGTTGCCAGATTTCTAAAAAATCGTTGCCAGATATTTTTTCTGAATTGTGTAATGAACCATAGTGTTCGGATATTATTTTTGAGCGACTGTCAAACCGATTGCGTAAGGGAAACAATTCGTCTGCTCCCAAAGGGTTATAAATCATTCTTTATAAATGTATCATACATGTATTACTCGTCATTAGTTTTAATTTACCTTCATACTGTAAAGGAAAATTATGAAATATATTAAGCATCATTAAGTACATTAGAAAAATAAAAATTCCCTCAAGCAGCTGCTTGCCACAGAGGTCAGACAGGAGCTTATCAGTTACACGCCATAGTAGAAGGTCTGAGATGAAAGCGAGACCTCAGCAGAAAAACAACACAAACAGCCTTCCCCGAGGTTCCAACTCAGGTTACGGTTCCAACCCAGGTTACGGAATTCAAATTCCAGTGCTTCACCTCTACTTAATAAATAATGATGATACTAATTACTGAATGACACTACTAATAAGATATGATGGATATATCATCCATCATACTAAGATATCTCATATGATGATATCTCATATCTTAATATGATGGATGATATATTCATCATATCTTAGTAGTAATGATGGATATATCATCCATCATATTAAGATATGACGGATGAAACGCCAATACTTCATCAATGTTGCATTGCACAACCTTTACCATTTGCATCTCCTTTCAAATCATTTTATGGGATTTTGGATGTAAATTTATTATTCAACAAAGCAAATATCACTATAGTAATTATCTAACACTTCACCAAGTAAAAAAAGAACTGAAACAACTGCTTACCACTAATTCAAGAGTATACAGTGGTACACGTCATCCAGGAACAATTGACAACTGCAATTTCTTTGGATGATAAAAAATTAATTCTAGCATATTTCTGCATATTTACAAAACAAACAAACTGATATTTGATAGAGGTTCTTTCAGAACCAATAAATATACTTTATGCTATATGGATTATACATATTAATAAGTTAATAGAATGAAATTGGCAGTAGATTGAGTATGGGTTCTATATGTATAGAACCCATACTCAATCTACTGCCAATTTCATTCTATTAACTTATTTCTATATATAATTTTAACTGCAAATTATGCAACATAAACAAATCTGCTGCATTACTTTTTATTTTATTAATTTTTTAATGCTTTCAGTGACTAAATACTTAGAACTAGAGGTGGGATTGACATTAAAACCTTTCTTATATAAAAATTCTTATGTTCTATATAACAATTTCATTATTAAAGGTCGAGGAATTTTGCATATTAAATCTGCCAAAGACTCATACAATTAGACTGATATGAAATGCATTTATTGTTAGTATAGATACACGTATATTGCTATTAGAGTGTGATAATCAACTCTCATTATTGTTCAATGCATTTCAGAAAGCAATTCATTCAAATTGAAACAGTGAAATCCCAAATGTATCCATGGCGAGATTTTTCTTTGCTAACTGTTGTGCGCACCTCACTGTTGCATGCACTTTTGTACTTGTATGAAGAAGTATAAAACCTTCAATGCATGTTTCTGTTGGATTGTTTTTCCAGCATTACCCAATTACGGATCATTCCCTTAATTAGAAAATGAAGTCCGCTATAAATTCCCAGGCCGTCTCCTTATGATGAATTCCAATGACGAAAAAAACTCAGGTTTGTGAAAAAACAGTAATAACATTTAATGAGACAAAAGTAATCTAAAATTACAGGCAGTAAACAATTAATTTTTCAAAACCAAAGGAACGAAAGATTAAAATGCAACCAAATGAACTATCGAACCCCTTTAAATTTAAATCTTTAAAGTAAAATTTAGGATGGCAACTTAAAATCAAAGGAAGGATAGGCGTACCGTGTTTATATGTCGTCCTTTTATGAAATGATTGACAACCATTCAATTCTAAAGTTTATTTTACTATTTTTAACATAACACAATGTGAATGGCCAAGTGCAATAACATTATACTAGGTCCAGACTAAGAACATGCTGGATGTCTTTGAATTGAGACTTCCTTTAGACTATCACTTTTGTCCCAATAATATAATAATCCCAAAACATTGGATAATTTTTTCCCTCGTGTACATGCAAGTTATCCACATTATTATAACCCAGTACTGATTTTCTTTAAATGAATTTTATTATTCCATGATATTTTAGACATTTAATACTTGTATTTCCCCCCCCCCCTCAATTTCAATAAAAAACACAGTTAATGCAGCACTCACTTGGCAAAGCATGGCAGGGGTTAATTTTTCATAGCTTAGGGCTTTTCGCACATAATAAGTATTCATTTGACGCATAGATTGTTACTTTCGGTCTTCGTGTTCTGCAGATATAGCTTAAGAATAGTTTTCACATTTCCCTTTTTAGGGGAGAAGAAAGCACGTGGGGTCAATTTTTTAGAGCTTAGGGCTTTTCACACATAATAAGTATTCATTTGATGCATAGCTTGTTACTTTCGGTCTTCGTGTTCTGCAGATATAGCCTAAGAATCGTTTTCACATTTCCCCTTTCTAGGGGGGAAGAATGCACGGGAGGTCAATTTTTCATAGCTTAGGGCTTTTCACACATAATAAGTATTCATTTGACGCATAGCTGGTTACTTTCGGTCTTCGTGTCCTGCAGATATAGGCTAAGAATTGAGATCATATTTCCCCTTTTTAGGGGGATGAAAGCACGGCAGGGGTTAATTTTTCATAGCTTAGGGCTTTTCACACATAATAAGTATTCATTTGACGCACAGCTGGTTACTTTCGGTCTTCGTGTCCTGCCGATATAGGCTAAGAATTGAGATGATATTTCCCCTTTTTAGGGGGACGAAAGCACGGCAGGGGTTAATTTTTCATAGCTTAGGGCATTACACACATAAGAAGTATTCATTTTACGCATAGCTGGTTACTTTCGGTCTTCGTGTCCTGCAG
Source organism: Ryuthela nishihirai (assembly GCA_038380435.1). Lineage (NCBI taxonomy): Eukaryota > Metazoa > Arthropoda > Arachnida > Araneae > Heptathelidae > Ryuthela > Ryuthela nishihirai. Next base: position 3,789,960 of record JAWZYU010000044.1, on the reverse strand, counting down.
ATATAGGCTAAGAATTGAGATCATATTTCCCCTTTTTAGGGGGACGAAAGCACGGCAGGGGTTAATTTTCCATAGTTTAGGGCTTTCCACACATAATAAGTATTCATTCGACACATAGCTGGTTACTTTCGGTCTTCGTATCCTGCAGATATAGGCTAAGAATTGAGATCATATTTCCCCTTTTTAGGGGGACGAAAGCACGGCAGGGGTTAATTTTTCATAGCTTAGGGCTTTTCACACATAACAAGTATTCATTTGATGCATAGCTTGTTACTTTCTGTCTTCGTGTCCTGCAGATATAGGCTAAGAATTGAGATCATATTTCCCGTTTTTAAATGAACGAAAGCACGGCAGGGGTTAATTTTTCATAGCTTACGGCTTTTCACACATAATAAGTATTCATTTGACGCATAGCTTGTTACTTTCGGTCTTCATATCCTGCAGATATAGCCTAAGAATAGAGTTCTATAGCTTCTAGAATATAGGCTAAGAATTGATATCATATTTCCCCTTTTTAGGGGGACGAAAGCACGGCAGGGGTTAATTTTTCATAGCTTAGGGCTTTTCACACATAATAAGTATTCATTTGACACATAGCTTGTTACTTTCGGTCTTTGTATCCTGCAGATATAGGCTAAGAATTGAGATCATATTTCCCCTTTTTAGGGGGACGAAAGCACGGCAGAGGTTAATTTTTCATAGCTTAGGGCTTTTCACACATAATAAGTATTCATTTGACGCATAGCTCCTAACTTTCGGTCTTTGTGTCCTGCAGATATAGGCTAAGAATTGAGATCATATTTCCCCTTTTTAGGGGGAAGAAAGCATGGTAGGGGTTATTTTTCCTAGCTTAGGGCTTTTCACGCATAATAAGTATTCATTTGACGCATAGCTGGTTACTTTCGGTCTTCGTGTCCTGCAGATATAGACTAAGAATTGAGATCATATTTCCCCTTTTTAGAGGGACGAAAGCGCGGCAGGAGATAATTTTTCATAGCTTAGGGCTTTTCACACATAATAAGTATTCATTTGACGAATAGCTCGTTACTTTCGGTCTTCGTGTCCTGCAGATATAGGCTAAGAATTGAGATGATATTTCCCCTTTTTAGGGGGACGAAAGCACGGCAGGGGTTAATTTTTCATAGCTTAGGGCTTTTCACACATAATAAGTATTCATTTGACGCATAGCTGGTTACTTTCGGTCTTTGTATCCTGCAGATATAGGCTAAGAATTGAGATCATATTTCCCCTTTTTAGGGGGACGAAAGCACGGCAGGGGTTAATTTTTCATAGCTTAGGGCTTTTCACACATAATAAGTATTCATTTGACGAATAGCTTATTACTTTCTGTCTTCGTGTCCTGCAGATATAGGCTAAGAATAGAGTTCATATTTCCCCTTTTTCGGGGGACGAAAGCACGGCAGGGGATAATTTTTCATAGCTTAGGGCTTTTCACACATAATAAGTATTCATTTGACGCATAGCTCGTTACTTTCGGTCTTCGTGTCCCGCAGATATAGGCTAAGAATTGAGATCATATTTCCCCTTTTCAGGGGGACAAAAGCACGGCAGGGGTCAATTTTTCATAGCTTAGAGCTTTTCATGCGTAATAAGTATTCATTTGACGTGTAGCTTGTTACTTTCGGTCTTCGTGTCCTGCAGATATAGCTTAAGAATAGTTTTCACGTTTCCCCTTCTTAGGGGGGAAGAGATCACGGGGGGTCAATTTTTCATAGCTTAGGGCTTTTCACACATAACAATTATTCATTTGACGCATAGCTTGTTACTTTCGGTCTTCGTTTCATGCAGATATATGCTAAGAATAGACTTCATATTTTCCCTTTTTAGGGGGAGGAAAGCACGGCAGGGGTTAATTTATCATAGCTTAGGGCTTTTCACGGATAATAAGTATTCATTTGACGTGTAGCTTGTTACTTTCGTTCTTCGCGTCCTGCAGATATAGCTTAAGAATAGTTTTCACATTTCCCCTTTCTAGGGGGGAAGAAAGCACGGGGGTTCAATTTTCCATAGCTTAGGGCTTTTCACACATAATAAGTTTTCATTTGACGTGTAGCTTGTTACTTTCGGTCTTCGTGTCCTGTAGATATAGCTTAAGAATAGTTTTCACGTTTCCCCTTATTAGGGGGGAAGAGATCACGGGCGGTCAATTTTTCATAGCTTTGGGCTTTTCACACATAATAATTATTCATTTGACGCATAGCTTGTTACTTTCGGTCTTCGTTTCTTGCAGATATAGGCTAAGAATTGAGATCATATTTCCCCTTTTTAGGGGGACGAAAGCACGGCAGGGGTTAATTTTTCATAGCTTAGGGCTTTTCATTCATAATAAGTATTTATTTGACGTGTAGCTTGTTAATTTCGGTCTTCGTGTCCTGCAGATATAGCTTAAGAATAGTTTTCACGTTTCCCCTTTTTAAGGGGAAGAGAGCACGGGGGGTCAATTTTTCATAGCTTCGGGCTTTTCACACAAAATAAGTAATCATTTGACGCATAGCTTGTTACTTTCGGTTTTCGTGTCCTGCAGATATAGGCTAAGAATTGAGATCATATTTCCCCTTTTTAGGGGGACGAAAGCATGGCAGGGGTTAATTTTTCATAGCTTAGGGCTTTTCGGACATAATAAGTATTCATTTGACGCATAGATTGTTACTTTCGGTCTTCGTGTTCTGCAGATATAGCTTAAGAATAGTTTTCACATTTCCCTTTTTAGGGGGGAAGAAAGCACGTGGGGTCAATTTTTTAGAGCTTAGGGCTTTTCACGCATAATAAGTATTCATTTGATGCATAGCTTGTTACTTTCGGTCTTCGTGTTCTGCAGATATAGCTTAAGAATTGTTTTCACATTTCCCTTTTTAGGGGTGAAGAAAGCAGGTGGGGTCAATTTTTCATAGCTTAGAGTTTTTCACACATAATAAGTATTCATTTGATGTGTAGCCTGTTACTTTCGGTCTTCGTGTCCTGCAGATATAGGCTAAGAATTGAGATCATATTTCCCCTTTTTAGGGAGACGAAAGCACGGCAGGGGTTAATTTTTCATAGCTTAGGGCTTTTCATTCATAATAAGTATTTATTTGACGTGTAGCTTGTTAATTTCGGTCTTCGTGTCCTGCAGATATAGCTTAAGAATAGTTTTCACGTTTCCCCTTTTTAAGGGGAAGAGAGCACGGGGGGTCAATTTTTCATAGCTTCGGGCTTTTCACACAAAATAAGTATTCATTTGACGCATAGCTTGTTACTTTCGGTTTTCGTGTCCTGCAGATATAGGCTAAGAATTGAGATCATATTTCCCCTTTTTAGGGGGACGAAAGCATGGCAGGGGTTAATTTTTCATAGCTTAGGGCTTTTCGGACATAATAAGTATTCATTTGACGCATAGATTGTTACTTTCGGTCTTCGTGTTCTGCAGATATAGCTTAAGAATAGTTTTCACATTTCCCTTTTTAGGGGGGAAGAAAGCACGTGGGGTCAATTTTTTAGAGCTTAGGGCTTTTCACGCATAATAAGTATTCATTTGATGCATAGCTTGTTACTTTCGGTCTTCGTGTTCTGCAGATATAGCTTAAGAATCGTTTTCACATTTCCCCTTTCTAGGGGGGAAGAAAGCACGGGAGGTCAATTTTTCATAGCTTAGGGCATTTCACACAAAATAAGTATTCATTTGACGCATAGATTGTTACTTTCGGTCTTCGTGTTCAGCAGATATAGCTTAAGAATTGTTTTCACATTTCCCTTTTTAGGGGTGAAGAAAGCAGGTGGGGTCAATTTTTCATAGCTTAGAGTTTTTCACACATAATAACTATTCATTTGATGTGTAGCCTGTTACTTTCGGTCTTCGTGTCCTGCAGATATAGGCTAAGAATTGAGATCATATTTCCCCTTTTTAGGGAGACGAAAGCACGGCAGGGGTTAATTTTTCATACCTTAGGGTTTTTCACACATAATAAGTATTCATTTGATGCATAGCTTTTTACTTTCGGTCTTCGTGTCCTACAGATATAGGCTAAGAATTGAGATCATATTTCCCCTTTTTAGGGGGACGAAAGCACGGCAGGGGATAATTTTTCATAGCTTAGGGCTTTTCACACATAATAAGTATTCATTTGACGCATAGCTCGTTACTTTCGGTCTTCGTGTCCCTCAGATATAGGCTAAGAATTGAGATCATATTTCCCCTTTTTAGGGGGACGAAAGCACGGCAGGGGATAATTTTTCATAGCTTATGGCTTTTCACACATAATATGTATTCATTTGACGCATAGCTTTTTACTTTCGGTCTTCATGTCCTTCAGATATAGCTTAAGAATAGTTTTCACGTTTCCCCTTTTTAGGGGGGAAGAGAGCACGGGGGATTAATTTTTCATAGCTTAGGCCTTTTCACGCATAATAAGTATCCATTTGACGTATAGCTTATTAATTTCAGTCTTCGTGTCCTGCAGATATAGGCTAAGAATAGAGTTCATATTTCCCCTTTTTACGGGGATGAAAGCACGACAGGGGTTAATTTTTCTTAGCTTAGGGCTTTTCACACATAATGGGTATTCATTTGACGCATAGCTTGTTACTTTCGGTCTTCGTGTCCTGCAGATATAGACTAAGAATAGAGTTCATATTTCCCCTTTTTAGGGGGACAAAAGCACGGCAGGGGTTAATTTTTCATAGCTTAGAGCTTTTCATGCATAATAAGTATTCATTTGACGTGTAGCTTGTTACTTTCGGTCTTCGTGTCCTGCAGATATAGCTTTAGAATAGTTTTCACGTTTCCCCTTCTTAGGGGGGAAGAGATCACGGGGGGTCAATTTTTCATAGCTTAGGGCTTTTCACACATAATAAGTATTCATTTGACGCATAGCTTGTTACTTTCGGTCTTTGTTTCTTGCAGATATAGGCTAAGAATTGAGATCATATTTCCCCTTTTTAGGGGGACGAAAGCACGGCAGGGGTTAATTTTTCATAGCTTAGGGCTTTTCACACATAATAAGTATTCATTTGACGCATAGATTTTTACTTTCGGTCTTCGTGTTCTGCAGATATAGCTTAAGAATGGTTTTCACATTTCCCCTTTCTAGGGGGGAAGAAAGCACGGGGGTTCAATTTTCCATAGCTTAGGGCTTTTCACACATAATAAGTATTCATTGACGTATAGCTTGTTACTTTCGGTTTTCGTGTCCTGCACGTATAGGCTAAGAATTAAGATCATATTTCCCTTTTTTAGGGGGACGAAAGCACGGCAGGGGTTAATTTTTCATAGCTTAGGGTTTTACACACTTAATAAGTATTTATTTGATGCATAGCTTGTTACTTTCGGTCTTCGTGTCCTGCAGATATAGACTAAGAATTGAGATCATATTTCCCCTTTTTAGGGGGACGAAAGCACGGCAGGGGATAATTTTTCATAGCTTAGGGCTTTTAACACATAATAAGAATTCATTTGACGCATAGCTTGTTACTTTCAGTCTTCATGTCCTGCAGATATAGGCTAAGAATAGAGTTCATATTTCCACTTTTTAGGAAGACGAAACCACGGCACGGGATAATTTTTCATAGCTTAGGGCTTTGACACATAATAAGTATTCATTTGACACATACCTTGTTACTTTCGGTCTTCGTGTCCTGCAGATATAGGCTAAGAATAGAGTTCATATGTCCCCTTTTTAGGGGGACGAAAGCACGGCAGGGGTTAATTTTTCATAGCTTAGGGCTTTTCACACATAATAAGTATTCATTTGACGCATAGCTGGTTACTTTCGGTCTTTGTGTCCTGCAGATAAAGGCTAAGAATTGAGATCATATTTCCCCTTTTTAGGGGGACGAAAGCACGGCAGGTGTTAAATTTTCATAGCTTAGGGCTTTTCACACATAATAAGTATTCATTTGATGCATAGCTTGTTACTTTCGGTCTTCGTGTCCTGCAGATATAGGCTAAGAATTGAGATCATATTTCCCCTTTTTAGGGGGACGAAAGCACGGCAGGGGTTAATTTTTTATAGCTTAGGGCTTTTCACATATAATAAGTATTCATTTGACGTATAGGTTGTTACTTTCGGTTTTCGTGTCCTGCAGATATAGGCTAAGAATTGAGATCATATTTCTCCTTTTTAGGGGGACGAAAACACAGCAGGGGTTAATTTTTCATAGCTTAGAGTTTTTCACACATAATAAGTATTCATTTGAAACATAGCTTGTTACTTTCGGTCTTCGTGTCCTGCAAATATATGCTAAGAATTGAGATCATATTTCCCCTTTTTAGGGGGACGAAAGCACGGCAGGGGTTAATTTTTCATACCTTATGGTTTTTCACATATAATAAGTATTCATTTGATGCATAGCTTTTTACTTTCGGTCTTCGTGTCCTACACATATAGCTTAAGAATAGTTTTCACGTTTCCCCTTTTTAGGAGGGAAGAGAGCACGGGGGGATCAATTTTTCATAGCTTAGGGCTTTTCACACATAATAAGTATTCATTTGACGCATAGCTTGTTACTTTCGGTCTTCGTGTCCTGCAGATATAGGCTAAGAATTGAGATCATATTTCCCCTTTTTAGGGGGACGAAAGCACAGCAGGGGTTAATTTTTCATAGCTTAGAGTTTTTCACACAGGATAAGTATTCATTTGACACATAGCTTGTTACTTTCGGTCTTCGTGTCCTGCAGATATAGGCTAAGAATTGAGATCATATTTCCCCGTTTTAGGGGGACGAAAGCACGGCAGGGGTTAATTTTTCATACCTTAGGGTTTTTCACATATAATAAGTATTCATTTGATGCATAGCTTTTTACTTTCGGTCTTCGTGTCCTACACATATAGCTTAAGAAAAAAGTTTTCACGTTTCCCCTTTTTAGGAGGGAAGAGAGCACGGGGGATCAATTTTTCATAGCTTAGGGCTTTTCACACGTAATAAGTATTCATTTGATGCATAGCTTGTTACTTTCTGTCTTCGTGTTCTGCAGATAAAGCTTAAGAATTGTTTTCACATTTCCCCTTTCTAGGGGGGAAGAAAGCACGGCAGTGGTCAATTTTTCATAGCTTAGGGCTTTTCACACATAATAAGTATTCATTTGACGTAAAGCTTGTTACTTTCGGTTTTCGTTTTCTGCAGATATAGCTTAAGAATTGTTTTCACATTTCCCCTTTTTAGGGGGGAAGAGAGCATGGGGGGTCAATTTTTCATAGCTTAGGGCTTTTCACGCATAATAAGTATTCATTTGACGTATAGTTTGTTACTTTCGGTCTTCATGTTCTGCAGATATAGGCTAAGAATGGAGTTCATATTTCCCCTTTTTAGGAAGACGGAAGCACGGCAGGGGATAATTTTTCATAGCTTAGGGCTTTTCACACATAATAAGTATTCATTTGACGCATAGCTTGTTACTTTCGGTCTTTGTGTCCTGCACATATAGGCGAAGAATAGAGTTCATATTTCCCCTTTTTAGGGGGACGAAAGCACGGGAGATGTTAATTTTTCATAGCTTAGGGCTTTTCACACATAATAAGTATTCATTTGACACATACCTTGTTACTTTCAGTCTTTGTGTCCTGCAGATATAGGCTAAGAATTGAGATCATATTTCCCCTTTTTAGGGGGACGAAAGCACGGCATGGGATAATTTTTCATAGCTTATGGCTTTTCACACATAATAAGTATTCATTTGACGCATAGCTCGTTACTTTCGGTCTTCATGTCCTTCACATATAGCTTAAGAATAGTTTTCATGTTTCCCCTTTTTAGGGGGGAAGAGAGCACGGGGGGTTAATTTTTCATAGCTTAGGGCTTTTCACTCATAATAAGTATTCATTTGACGTATAGCTTATTACTTTCATTCTTCGTGTTCTGCAGATATAGGCTAAGAATAGAGTTCATATTTCCTCTTTTTTCGGGGATGAAAGCACGGCAGGGGTTAATTTTTCGTTGCTTAGGGCTTTTCACACATAATAGGTATTCATTTGATGCATAGCTTGTTACTTTCGGTCTTCGTGTTCTGCAGATATAGCTTAAGAATAGTTTTCACATTTCCCCTTTCTAGGGGGGAAGAATGCACGGGGGGTCAATTTTTCACAGCTTAGGGCTTTTCACGCATAATAAGTATACATTTGACATGTAGCTTGTTACTTTCGGTCTTTGTGTCCTGCAGATATAGCTTAAGAATAGTTTTCACATTCCCCCTTTTTAGGGGGAAAGAGAGCACGGGGGGGGGTCAATTTTTCATAGCTTAGGGCTTTTCACACTTAATAAGTATTTATTTGACACATAGCTTGTTACTTTCGATCTTTGTGTCCTGCAGATATAGGCTAAGAATAGAGTTCATATTTCCCCTTTTTAGAGGGACGAAAGCACGGGGGGTTAATTTCTCATAGCTTAGGGCTTTTCACGCATAATAAGTATACACTTGACGTATAGCTTGTTACTTTTGGTCTTCATGTCTTGCAGATATAGCTTAAGAATAGTTTTCACGTTTCCCCTTTTTAGGGGGGAAGAGAGCACGGGGGTCAATTTTTCATAGCTTAGGGCTTTTCATTCATAATAAGTATTCATTTGACGTATAGCGTGTTACTTTCGGTCTTTGTGTCCTGCAGATATAGGCTAAGAATAGAGTTCATATTTCCCCTTTTTACGAGGATGAAAGCACGGCAGGGGTTAATTTTTCGTAGCTTAGGGCTTTTCACACATAATAAGTATTCATTTGACGCATAGCTTGTTACTTTCGGTCTTCGTGTTCTGCAGATATAGCTTAAGAATAGTTTTCACATTTCCCCTTTTTAGGGGGGAAGAAAGCACGGGTTTTCAATTATTCATAGCTTAGGGCTTTTCACGCATAATAGGTATTCATTTGACGCATAGCTTGTTACTTTCGGTCGTCGTGTTCTGCAGATATAGCTTAAGAATAGTTTTCAAATTTCCCCTTTCTAGGGGGGAAGAAAGCACGGGGGGTCAATTTTTCATAGCTTAGGGCTTTTCACACATAATAAGTATTCATTTGACGTATAGCTTGTTACTTTCGGTTTTCGTGTCCTGCAGATATATGCTAAGAATTGAGATCATATATCCGTTTTTCAGGGGGACGAAAGCACGGCAGGGGTTAATTTTTCCTAGCTTAGGGTTTTTCACACATAATAAGTATTCATTTCACGCATAGCTGTTACTTTCGGTCTGCGTGTCCTGCAGATATAGGCTAAGAATTGAGATCATATTTACCCTTTTTAGGGGGACGAAAGCACGGCAGGGGTTAATTTTTCATAGCTTAGGACTTTTCACACATAATAAGTATTCATTTGACGCATAGCTTGTTACTTTCGGCCTTCGTGTCCTGCAGATATAGGCTAAGAATTGAGATCATATTTCCCCTTTTTAGGGGGACGAAAGCACAGCAGAGGTTAATTTTTCATAGCTTAGGGCTTTTCACACATAATAAGTATTCATTTGACGCATAGCTTGTTACTTTCAGTCTTTGTGTCCTGCAGATATAGGCTAAGAATTGAGATCATATTTCCCCTTTTTAGGGGGACGAAAGCACGGCAGGGGATAATTTTTCATAGCTTATGGCTTTTCACACATAATAAGTATTCATTTGACGCATAGCTTGTTACTTTCGGTCTTCATGTCCTTCAGATATAGCTTAAGAATAGTTTCACGTTTCCCCTTTTTAGGGGGGAAGAGAGCACGGGGGTTTAATTTTTCATAGCTTAGGGCTTTTCACGCATAATAAGTATTCATTTGACGTATAGCTTATTACTTTCGTTCTTCGTGTTCTGCAGATATAGGCTAAGAATAGAGTTCATATTTCCCCTTTTTAGGGGGACGAAAGCACGGTAGGGGTTAATTTTTCATAGCTTAGGGCTTTTCACGGATAATAAGTAATCATTTGACGTCTAGCTTGTTACTTTCGGTCTTCGTGTCCTGCAGATATAGCTTAAGAATAGTTTTCACGTTTCCCCTATTTATGGGGGAAGAGAGCACGGGGGGTCAATTTTTCATAGCTTAGGGCTTTTCACACATAATAATTATTTATTTGACGCATAGCTTGTTACTTTCGGTCTTCGTGTCCTGCAGATATAGGCTAAGAATTGAGATCATATTTCCCCTTTTTAGGGGGACGAAAGCACGGCAGAGGTTAATTTTTCATAGCTTAGGGCTTTTCACACATAATAAGTATTCATTTGACGTTCAGCTTGTTACTTTCGGTTTTCGTGTCCTGCAGATATAGGATAAGAATAGAGTTCATATTTCCCCTTTTTAGGGGGACGAAACCAAGGCAGGGGTTAATTTTTCATAGCTTAGGGCTTTTCACACATAATAAGTATTCATTTGACGCATAGCTTGTTACTTTCGGCCTTCGTGTCCTGCAGATATAGGCTAAGAATTGAGATCATATTTCCCCGTTTTAGGGGGACGAAAGCACGGCAGGTGATAATTTTTCATAGCTTATGGTTTTTCACACATAATAAGTATTCATTTGACGCATACCTTGTTACTTTCGGCCTTCGTGTCCTAATGATATAGCTTAAGAATAGTTTTCACGTTTCCCCTTTTTAGGGGGGAAGAGAGCACCGGAGGTTAATTTTTCATAGCTTAGGGCTTTTCAGGCATAATAAGTATTCATTTGACGTATAGCTTATTACTTTCGTTCTTCGTGTTCTGCAGATATAGGCTAAGAATAGAGTTCATATTTCCCCTTTTTACGGGGATGAAAGCACGGCAGGGGTTAATTTTTCGTAGCTTAGGGCTTTTCACACATAATAAGTATTCATTTGATGCATAGCTTGTTACTTTCGGTCTTCGTGTCCTGCAGATATAGGCTAAGAATTGAGATCATATTTCCCCTTTTTAGGGGGACGAAAGCACGGTAGGGGTTAATTTTTCATAGCTTAGGGCTTTTCACGGATAATAAGTAATCATTTGACGTCTAGCTTGTTACTTTCGGTCTTCGTGTCCTGCAGATATAGCTTAAGAATAGTTTTCACGTTTCCCCTATTTATGGGGAAAGAGAGCACGGGGGGTCAATTTTTCATAGCTTAGGGCTTTTCACACATAATAAGTATTTATTTGACGCATACCTTGTCACTTTCGGTCTTTGTGTCCTGCAGATATAGGCTAAGAATAGAGTTCATATTTCCCCTTTTTAGGGGGACGAAAGCACGGCAGGGGTTAATTTTTCATAGCTTAGGGCTTTTCACACATAATAAGTATTCATTTGACGTTCAGCTTGTTACTTTCGGTTTTCGTGTCCTGCAGATATAGGATAAGAATAGAGTTCATATTTCCCCTTTTTAGGGGGACGAAACCAAGGCAGGGGTTAATTTTTCATAGCTTAGGGCTTTTCACACATAATAAGTATTCATTTGACGCATAGCTTGTTACTTTCGGCCTTCGTGTCCTGCAGATATAGGCTAAGAAATGAGATCATATTTCCCCGTTTTAGGGGGACGAAAGCACGGCAGGTGATAATTTTTCATAGCTTATGGTTTTTCACACATAATAAGTATTCATTTGACGCATAGCTTGTTACTTTCGGCCTTCGTGTCCTACAGATATAGCTTAAGAATAGTTTTCACGTTTCCCCTTTTTAGGGGGGAAGAGAGCACCGGAGGTTAATTTTTCATAGCTTAGGGCTTTTCAGGCATAATAAGTATTCATTTGACGTATAGCTTATTACTTTCGTTCTTCGTGTTCTGCAGATATAGGCTAAGAATAGAGTTCATACTTCCCCTTTTTACGGGGATGAAAGCACGGCAGGGGTTAATTTTTCGTAGCTTAGGGCTTTTCACACATAATAAGTATTCATTTGATGCATAGCTTGTTACTTTCGGTCTTCGTGTCCTGCAGATATAGGCTAAGATTTGAGATCATATTTCCCCTTTTTAGGGGGACGAAAGCACGGTAGGGGTTAATTTTTCATAGCTTACGGCTTTTCACACATAATAAGTATTCATTTGACGCATAGCTTGTTACTTTCAGTCTTCATGTTCTGCAGATATAGGCTAAGTATAGAGTTCATATTTCCCCTTTTTAGGGGGACGAAAGCACGGTAGGGGTTAATTTTTCCTAGCTTAGGGCTTTTCACGGAAAATAGGTATTCATTTGACGTGTAGCTTTTTACTTTCGTTCATCGTGTCCTGCAGATATAGCTTAAGAATAGTTTTCACATTTCCCCTTTTTATGGGGAAAGAGAGCACGGGGGGGGGGTCAATTTTTCATAGCTTAGGGCTTTTCACGCATAATAAGTATTCATTTGACGCATAGCTTGTTACTTTCGGTCTTCGTGTTCCGCAGATATAGCTTAAGAATAGTTTTCACATTTCCCCTTTTTAGGGGGGAAGAAAGCACGGGGGGTCAATTATTCATAGCTTAGGGTTTTCGCGCATAATAGGTATTCATTTGACGCATAGCTTGTTACTTTCGGTCGTCATGTTCTGCAGATATAGCTTAAGAATAGTTTTCACATTTCCCCTTTCTAGGGGGGAAGAAAGCACGGGGGGTCAATTTTTCATAGCTTAGGGCTTTTCACACATAATAAGTATTCATTTGACGTATAGCTTGTTACTTTGGGTTTTCGTGTCCTGCAGATATAGGCTAAGAATTGAGATCATATTTCCTTTTTAGGGGGACGAAAGCACGGCAGGGGTTAATTTTTCATAGCTTAGGGTTTTTCACACATAATCAGTATTCATTTGACGCTTAGCTTGTTACTTTCGGTCTTCGTTTTCTGCAGATATAGGCTAAGAATTGAATTCATATTTCCCCTTTTTAGGGGGATGAAAGCACGGCAGGGGTCAATTTCTCATAGCTTAGGGCTTTTCATGCATAATAAGTATTCATTTGACGTGTATCTTGTTACTTTCGGACTTCATGTCCTGCAGATATAGCTTAAGAATAGTTTTCACGTTTCCCCTTTTTAGGGGTGAAGAAAGCACGGGGGGTCAATTTTTCATAGCTTAGGGCTTTTCACGCATAATAAGTATTCATTTGACGTATAGCTCGTTACTTTCGGTTTTCGTGATCTGCAGATATAGCTTAAGAATAGTTTTCATGTTTCCCCTTTTTAGGGGGACGAAAGCAAGGCAGGGGTTAATTTTTCATAGCTTAGGGCTTTTCCAACATAATAAGTATTCGTTTGATGCATAGCTTGTTACTTTCGGTCTTCGTGTCCTGCACACATAGGCTAAGAATAGAGTTCATATTTCCCCTTTTTAGGGGGACGAAAGCACGGCAGGGGTTAATTTTTCATAGCTTATGGCTTTTCACACATAATAAGTATTCAATTGACGCATAGCTTGTTACTTTCGGTCTTCGTGTCCTGCAGATATAGGCTAAGAATTGAGATGATATTTCCCCTTTTTAGGGGGACGAAAGCACGGCAGGGGTTAATTTTTCATAGCTTAGGGCTTTTCACACATAATAAGTATTCATTTGACGCATAGCTTGTTACTTTCGGTCTTCCTGTCCTGCAGATATAGGCTAAGAATAGAGTTCATATTTTACCTTTTTAGTGGGACGAAAGCACGGCAGGGGTTACTTTTTCATAGGTTAGATCTTTTCACACATAATAAGTATTCATTTGACGCATAGCTTGTTACTTTCGGTCTTCGTGTCCTGCAGATATTGGGTAAGAATAGAATTCATATTTCCCCCTTTTAGCGGGAGAAAAGCACGGCAGGGGTTAATTTTTCATAGCTTAGTGCTTTTCACGCATAATAAGTATTCATTTGACGCATAGCTTGTTACTTTTGGTCTTCGTGTCCTGCAGATATAGCTTAAGAATAGTTTTAACCTTTCCCCTTTTTAGGGGGGAAGAGAGCATGGGGGGTCAATTTTTCATAGCTAAGGGCTTTTCACACATAATAAATATTCATTTGACCCATAGCTTGTTGCTTTCGGTCTTCGTGTCCTGCAGATATAGGCTAAGAATAGAGTTCATATTTCCCCATTTTTGGGGGATGAAAGCACGTCAGGGCTTAATTTTTCATAGCTTAGGGCTTTTCACACATAATAAGTATTCATTTCACGCATAGCTTGTTACTTTCGGTCTTCGTGTCCTGCAGATATAGGCTAAGAATAGAGTTCATATTTCACCTTTTTAGTGGGACGAAAGCACGGCAGGGGTTAATTTTTCATAGGTTAGGGCTTTTCACACATAATAAGTATTCATTTGACGCATAGATTTTTACTTTCAGTCTTCTTGTCCATCAGATATAGGCTAAGAATAGAGTTCATATTTCACCTTTTTAGGGCGACGAAAGCAGGGCAGGGGTTAATTTTTCATAGCTTATTGCTTTTCACGCATATTAAGTATTCATTTGACGTATAGCTTGTTACTTTCGGTCTTCGTGTCCTGCAGGTATAGGCTAAGAATTGTTTTCACATTTCCCCTTTTTCGGGGAGAAGAAATCACGGGGGGTCAATTTTTCATTGCTTAGGGCTTTTCACGCACAATAAGTATTCATTTGACATACAGCTTGTTACTTTCGGTCTTCGTGTTCTGCAGATATAGCTTTAGAATAGTTTTCACCTTTCCGTTTTCTAGGGGGGAAGAAAGCACGGGGGGTTAATATTTCATAGCTTAGGGCTTTTCACACATAATAAGTATTCATTTGACGCATAGCTTGTTACTTTCGGTCTTCGTGTCCTGCAGATATAAGCTAAGAATTGAGATCATATTTCCCGTTTTTAGGGGGACGAAAGCTCGGCAGGGGTCAATTTTTCATAGCTTAGGGCTTTTCGTGCATAATAAGTATTCATTTGACGTGTAGCTTGTTACTTTCGTTCTTCGTGTTCTGCAGATATAGCTTAAGGATAGTTTTCACGTTTCCCCTTTTTAGGGGGGAAGACAGCACGGGGGGGTCAATTTTTCACAGCTTAGGGCTTTTCAGGCATAATAAGTATTCATTTGACGTATAGCTTGTTACTTCCGGTCTTTGTGTCCTGCAGATATAGGCTAAGAATTGTTTTCACATTTCCCCTTTTAGGGGGGAAGAAATCACGGGGGGTCATTTTTTCATAGCTTAGGGCTTTTCACGCATAATAAGTATTTATTTCACACATAGCTTGTTACTTTCGGTCTTCGTGTTCCGCAGATATAGCTTAAGAATAGTTTTCACCTTTCCCCTTTCTAGGGAGGAAGAAAGCACAGGGGGTCAATTTTTCATAGCTTAGGGCTTTTCACGCATAATAAGTATTCATTTGACGTATAGCTTGTTACTTTCGGTTTTCGTGTCCTGCAGATATAGGCTAAGAATTGAGATCATATTTCCCCTTTTTAGGGGGACGAAAGCGTGGCAGGTGTTAATTTTTCATAGCTTACGGTTTTTCGCACATAATAAGTATTCATTTGACGCATAGCTTGCTACTTTCGGTCTTCGTGTCCTGCAGATATAGGCTAAGAATTGAGATCATATTTCCCCTTTTTAGGGGGACGAAAGCACGGCAGGGGTTTATTTTTCTTAGCTTAGGGCTTTTCATGCATAATAAGTATTCATTTGACGTGTAGCTTGTTAGTTTCGGTCTTCAGGTCCTGCAGATATAGCTTAAGAATAGTTTTCACGTTTCCCCTTTTTAGGGGGGAAGAGAGCACTGGGGGCCAATTTTTCATAGCTTATGGCTTTTCACGCATAATAAGTATTCATTTAATGTATAGCTTGTTACTTTCGGTCTTCGTGTTCTGCAGATGTAGATTAAGAATAGTATTCACGTTTCCCCTTTTTAGGGGGACGAAAGCAGGGCAGTCGTTAATATTTCATAGCTTAGGGCTTTTCCCACATAATAAGTATTCATTTGACGCATAGATTGTTACTTTCGGTCTTCGTGTCCTGTAGATATAGGCTAAGAATAGAGTTCATATTTTCCCTTTTTAGGGGGACGAAAGCACGGCAGGGGTTTAATTTTTAATAGCTTAGGGATTTTCACACATAATAAGTATTCATTTGAAGCATAGCTTGTTACTTTCGGTCTACGTGTCCTTCAGATATAGGCTAAGAATAGAGTTCATATTCCCCCTTTTTAGGGGAACGAAAGCATGGCAGGGGTTAATTTTTCATAGCTTAGGGCTTTTCACGCATAATAAGTATTCATTTGACGCATAGCTTGTTACTTCCGGTCTTCGTATCCTGCAGATATAGCTTAAGAATAGTTTTCACGTTTCCCCTTTTTAGGGGGAAAGAGAGCACGGGGGGGGGGGGTAAACTTTTCATAGCTAAGGGGTTTTCACACATAATATGTATTCATTTGACGCATAGCTTGTTACTTTCGGTCTTCGTGTCCTGCAGATGTAGGCTAAGAATAGAGTTTATATTTCCCCTTTTTAGGGGGAAGAAAGCAGGGCAGGGGTTAATTTTTCATAGTTTAGGGCTTTTCACGGATAATAAGTATTCATTTGACGCATAGCTTGTTACTTCCGGTCTTCGTGTCCTGCAGATATAGCTTAAGAATAGTTTTCACGTTTCCCTTTTTTAGGGGGGAAGAGAGCACGGGGGGTCAATTTTTCATAGCTTAGGGCTTTTCACGCGTAATAAGTATTCATTTGACGCATAGCTTGTTACTTTCGATCTTCGTGTTCTGCAGATATAGGCTAAGAAAGGAGTTCATATTTCCCCTTTTTTGGGGGACGAAAGCACGGCAGGGCTTAATTTTTCATAGCTTAGGGCTTTTCAAACATAATAAGTATTCATTTGACGCATAGCTTGTTACTTTCGGTCTTCGTGTCCTGCAGATATAGGCTAAGAATTGAGATCATATTTCCCCTTTTTAGGGGGACGAAAGTACGGCAGGGGTTAATTTTTCATAGCTTAGGGTTTTTCACACATAATAAGTATTCATTTGACGCATAGCTTCTTACTTTCAGTCTTCATGTCCTGCAGATATAGGCTAAGAATAGAGTTAATATTTCACCTTTTTAGGGCGACGAAAGCACGGCAGGGGTTAATTATTCATAGCTTAGGGCTTTTCACGCATAATAAGTATTCATTTGACGCATAGCTTGTTACTTTCGGTCTTCGTCTCCTGCAGATATAGGCTAAGAATAGTTTTCACATTTCCCCTTTTTCGGAAGGAAGAAAGCACGGGGTGTCAATTTTTCATAGCTTAGGGCTTTTCACGCATAATAAGTATTCATTTGACGCATAGGTTGTTACTTTCGGTCTTCGTGTTCTGCAGATATAGCTTAAGAATAGTTTTCACGTTTCCCCTTTTTAGGGGGAAAGAGAGCACGGGGGGGTAAACTTTTCATAGCTCAGGGGTTTTCACACATAATATGTATTCATTTGACGCATAGCTTGTTACTTTCGGTCTTCGTGTCCTGCAGATATAGGCTAAGAATAGAGTTATAATAAGTATTCATTTGACGCATAGCTTGTTACTTTCGGTCTTCGTGTCCTGCAGATATAGGCTTAGAATAGAGTTTATATTTCCCCTTTTTAGGGGGCGAAAGCACGGCAGGGGTTAATTTTTCATATCTTAGGGTTTTTCACGGATAATAAGTATTCATTTGACGTGTAGCTTGTTACTTTCGGTCTTCGTGTCCTGCTGATACAGCTTAAGAATAGTTTGCACATTTCCCCTTTCTAGGGGGGAAGAAAGCACGGGGGTTCAATTTTTCATATCGTAGGGCTTTTCACACATAATAAGTATTCATTTGACGCATAGCTTGTTACTTTCGGTCTACGTGTCCTGCGGATATAGGCTAAGAATAGAGTTCATATTTCCCCTTTTTAGGGGGACGAAAGCACGGCAGGGGTTAATTTTTCATAGCTTACGGCTTTTCACGCATAATAAGTATTCATTTGACGCATAGCTTTTTACTTTCGGTCTTCGTGTACTGCAGATATAGGCTAAGATTAGAGTTCATATTTCCCCTTTTTAGGGGGACGAAAGCACGGCAGGCGTTAATTTTTCATAGTTTAGGGCTTTTCACGGATAATTAGTATTCATTTGACGTGTAGCTTGTTACTTTCGGTCTTCGTGTACTGCAGATATAGGCTAAGAATAGTTTTCACATTTCCCCTTTTTAGGGGGGAAAAAAGCACGAGGGGGTCAATTTTTCATAGCTTAGGGTTTTCACGCGTAATAAGTATTCATTTGACGCATAGCATGTTACTTTCGGTCTTCCTGTCCTGCAGATATAGCTTAAGAAGGGTTTTCACGTTTTCCGTTTTTAGGGGGGAAGAGGGCAGGGGGGGTCAATTTTTCATAGCTTAGGGCTTTTCACACATAATAAGTATTCATTTGACGCATAGCTTGTTACTTTCGGTCTTCGTCTCCTGCAGATATAGGCTAAGAATAGAGTTCATATTTCCCCTTTTTAGGGGGACAAAAGCATGGCAGGGGTTAATTTTTCATATCTTAGGGCTTTTCTCGGATAATTAGTATTTATTTCACGTTTAGCTTGTTACTTTCGGTCTTCGTGTCCTGCAGATACAGCTTAAGAATAGTTTTCACATTTCCCCTTTTTAGGGGGGAAGAGAGCCCGGGGGTTCTATTTATCATAGCTTAGGGCTTTTCACACATAATAAGTATTCATTTGACGCATAGCTTGTTACTTTCGGTCTTCGTGTCCTGCAGATATAGGCTAAGAATTGAGTTCATATTTCCCCTTTTTAGGGGGAAAAAAGCACGGGGGGTCAATTTTTCATAGTTTGCGTCTTTTCACACATAATAAGTATTCATTTGATGTATAGCTTGGTACTTTCGGTCTTCGTGTTCTGCAGATATAGCTTAAGAATAGTTTTCACGTTTCACCTTTTTAGGGGGGAAGAGAGCACGGGGGAGTCAATTTTTCATAGCTTAGTGCTTTTCACACATAATAATTATTTATTTGACGCATAGCTTGTTACTTTCGGTCTTCGTGTCCTGCAGATATAGGCTAAGAATAGAGTTCATATTTCCCCTTTTTAGGGGGACGAAAGCACGGCAGGTGTTAATTTTTCATAGCTTAGGGCTTTTCACGGATAATTAGTATTCATTTGACGTGTAGCTTGTTACTTTCGGTCTTCGTGTCCTGCAGATATAGCTTAAGAATAGTTTTCAAGTTTCCCCATTTTATGGGGGAAGAGAGCACGGGGGGTCAATTTTTCATAGCTTAGGGCTTTTCACACATAAGTATTCATTTGACGCATGGCATGTTACTTTCGGTCTTCGTGTCCTGCAGATATAGCTTAAGTAGTGTTTTCACGTTTTCCGTTTTTAGGGGGGAAGAGAGCAGGGGGGGTCAATTTTTCATAGCTTAGGGCTTTTCAGACATAATAGGTATTCATTTGACGCATAGCTTGTTACTTTCGGTCTTCTTGTCCTGCAGATATAGGCTAAGAATTGAGATCATATTTCCCCTTTTTAGGGGGACGAAAGCACGGCAGGGGTTAATTTTTCATATCTTAGTGCTTTTAACGGATAATAAGTATTCATTTGACGTGTAGCTTGTTACTTTCGGTCTTCGTGTCCTGCAGATACAGCTTAAGAATAGTTTTCACATTTCCCCTTTTTAGGGGGGAAGAGAGCCCGGGGGTTCTATTTATCATAGCTTAGGGCTTTTCACACATAATAAGTATTCATTTGACGCATAGCTTGTTACTTTTGTTCTTCGTGTCCTGCAGATATAGGCTAAGAATAGAGTTCATATTTCCCCTTTTTAGGGGGACGAAAGCACGGCAGCGGTTAATTTTTCATATCTTAGGGCTTTTCACGGATAATAAGTATTCATTTGACGTGTAGCTTGTTACTTTCGGTCTTCGTGTCCTGCAGATACAGCTTAAGAATAGTTTTCACATTTCCCCTTTTTAGGGGGGAAGAGAGCCCGGGGGTTCTATTTATCATAGCTTAGGGCTTTTCACACATAATAAGTATTCATTTGACGCATAGCTTGTTACTTTCGGTCTTCGTGTCCTGCAGATATAGGCTTAGAATAGAGTTTATATTTCCCCTTTTTAGGGGGCGAAAGCACGGCAGGGGTTAATTTTTCATATCTTAGGGCTTTTCAAGGATAATAAGTATTCATTTGACGTGTAGCTTGTTACTTTCGGTCTTCGTGTCCTGCTGATACAGCTTAAGAATAGTTTTCACATTTCCCCTTTTTAGGGGGGAAGAGAGCCCGGGGGTTCTATTTATCATAGCTTAGGTCTTTTCACACATAATAAGTATTCATTTGACGCATAGCTTGTTACTTTCGGTCTTCGTGTCCTGCAGATATAGGCTAAGAATAGAGTTCATATTTCCCCTTTTTAGGGGGACGAAAGCACGGCAGGGGTTAATTTTTCATATCTTAGGGCTTTTCACGGATAATAAGTATTCATTTGACGTGTAGCTTGTTACTTTCGGTCTTCGTGTCCTGCAGAGACAGCTTAAGAATAGTTTTCACATTTCCCCTTTTTAGGGGGGAAGAGAGCCCGGGGGTTCTATTTATCATAGCTTAGGGCTTTTCACACATAATAAGTATTCATTTGACGCATAGCTTGTTACTTTCGGTCTTCGTGTCCTGCAGATATAGGCTTAGAATAGAGTTTATATTTCCCCTTTTTAGGGGGCGAAAGCACGGCAGGGGTTAATTTTTCATATCTTAGGGCTTTTCACGGAAAATAAGTATTCATTTGACGTGTAGCTTGTTACTTTCGGTCTTCGTGTCCTGCAGATACAGCTTAAGAATAGTTTTCACATTTCCCCTTTTTAGGGGGGAAGAGAGCCCGGGGGTTCTATTTATCATAGCTTAGGGCTTTTCACACATAATAAGTATTCATTTGACGCATAGCTTTTTACTTTTGTTCTTCGTGTCCTGCAGATATAGGCTAAGAATAGAGTTCATATTTCCCCTTTTTAGGGGGACGAAAGCACGGCAGCGGTTAATTTTTCATATCTTAGGGCTTTTCACGGATAATAAGTATTCATTTGACGTGTAGCTTGTTACTTTCGGTCTTCGTGTCCTGCAGATACAGCTTAAGAATAGTTTTCACATTTCCCCTTTTTAGGGGGGAAGAGAGCCCGTGGGTTCTATTTATCATAGCTTAGGGCTTTTCACACATAATAAGTATTCTTTTGACGCATAGCTTGTTACTTTCGGTCTTCGTGTCCTGCAGATATAGGCTTAGAATAGAGTTTATATTTCCCCTTTTTAGGAGGCGAAAGCACGGCAGGGGTTAATTTTTCATATCTTAGGGCTTTTCACGGATAATAAGTATTCATTTGACGTGTAGCTTGTTACTTTCGGTCTTCGTGTCCTGCAGATACAGCTTAAGAATAGTTTTCACATTTCCCCTTTTTAGGGGGGAAGAGAGCCCAGGGGTTCTCTTTATCATAACTTAGGGCTTTTCACACATAATAAGTATTCATTTGACGCATAGCTTGTTACTTTCGGTCTTCGTGTCCTGCAGATATAGGCTAAGAATAGAGTTCATATTTCCCCTTTTTAGGGGGACGAAAGCACGGCAGGGGTTAATTTTTCATATCTTAGGGCTTTTCACGGATAATAAGTATTCATTTGACGTGTAGCTTGTTACTTTCGGTCTTCGTGTCCTGCAGATACAGCTTAAGAATAGTTTTCACATTTCCCTTTTTTAGGGGGGAAGAAAGCCCGGGGGTTCTATTTATCATAGCTTAGGGCTTTTCACACAAAATAAGTATTCATTTGACGCATAGCTTGTTACTTTCGGTCTTCGTGTCCTGCAGATATAGGCTAAGAATTGAGTTCATATTTCCCCTTTTTAGGGGGAAAAAAGCACGGGGGGGTCAATTTTTCATAGGTTGCGTCTTTTCACACATAATAAGTATTCATTTGACGTATAGCTTCGTACTTTCGGTCTTCGTGTTCTGCATATATAGCTTAAGAATAGTTTTTACGTTTCCCCTTTTTAGGGGGAAGAGAGCATGGGGGGTGTCAATTTTTCATAGCTTAGTGCTTTTCACACATAATAAATATTTATTTGACGCATAGCTTGTTACTTTCGGTTTTTGTGTCCTGCAGATATAGGCTAAGAATAGAGTTCATATTTCCCCCTTTTAGGGGGAAAAAAGCACGGGGGTCAATTTTTCATAGCTTGCGTCTTTTCACACATAATAAGTATTCATTTGACGTATAGCTTGGTACTTTCGGTCTTCGTGTTCTGCAGATATAGCTTAAGAATAGTTTTCACGTTTCCCCTTTTTAGGGGGGAAGAGAGCATGGGGGGGTCAATTTTTCATAGCTTAGTGCTTTTGACACATAATAAGTATTTATTTGACGCATAGCTTGTTACTTTCGGTCTTTGTGTCCTGCAGATATAGGCTAAGAATAGAGTTCATATTTCCCCTTTTTAGGGGGAAAAAAGCACGGGGTTTAATTTTTCATAGCTTGCGTCTTTTCACACATAATAAATATTCATTTGACGTATAGCTTGGTACTTTCGGTCTTCGTGTTCTGCAGATATAGCTTAAGAATAGTTTTCACGTTTCCCCTTTTTAGGGGGGAAGAGAGCATGGGGGGTCAATTTTTCATAGCTTAGTGCTTTTCACACATAATAAGTATTTATTTGACGCATAGCTTGTAACTTTCGGTCTTCGTGTCCTGCAGATATAGGCTAAGAATAGAGTTCATATTTCCCCTTTTTAGGGGGACGAAAGCACGGTAGGGGTTAGTTTTTCATAGCTTAGGGCTTTTCATGCATAATAATTATTCATTTGACGTATAGCTTTTTACTTTCGGTCTTCATGTCTTGCAGATATAGCTTAAGAATAGTTTTCACATTTTCCCTTTTTAGGGGGGATGAATGCACAGGGGTTAATTTTCGATAGCTTAAGACATTTCACGCCTCATGTGTTTTCATTTGATGTTGCTTTCATTCTTTTGATAACGTTTTTCATTTCATTCAATTCAAACGATGTTGGCAACATCGTTTGCCTCGATCTATGTTGTGTATTTTATTGCTCTTGTAAGTTTGTTTTAATATTTTAATATCCTATCATTTTCTCATTTGTTTTCCTTTTAGTCTTCAACGCTTATTCATTTTCATATCGAAATCAGGAATTACAGAGTTGCAGTATTTAGTAAATTTCTTTGAAGTAGAAATTACTATGACATTGAATGTGTTGTAGATTTATAACTGACATTCGAATCTGAAACTTGAGCATCAATTCTATATTATTATTACGTATTCTGGAGTGATAACACGTGAATGATGTTTGCTGTTTATTGAAATATTGAGAGATAATTGATTGAAATTTTTGCAGTTTATCTGTTTTTTTAATTCCCAGTTTCAAAAGTATTAATTTGCTTTCAATATGAAGTGCTATAGATGTTCTGAATCAATTGTAGAGGATAAAGATTTTCTTACTTGCTGCTTATGTGAAAATAAATTCCATTATTATTGTTCTGGCATATAAAAATAGAGTTATAAGAGATTTACTCGATAAAAGAGAAATATTTGGAGATATTTTAAGTGCAGTGTATTATCTAGTTCTGAAACCAATTACATCTAATATACATATGACATCTAATGTTGAAAAACAATAAAGATGCTGGAGAATCAGAAAAAATTTTTCCTAATGTGACTGAATCTTCTGTACCGTGTATGATAAACAGATGTATACAAGAAGAACTAAAAGTTTTCAATAAGAAAATAATTAATGAATTGTCCCAGATAAAAGAGTCTCTTAACTTCAACTCAGATTATTTACAACAGTTAATGAGCACTATTGACATAATGAAACAAGAAATTGAACACCTTAGGAAAGAAAATCAATATAAAAATCATAATAACAGCAATCTGTTACAAGAAATAGAACTTCTGAAGTCTCAATGAGTAATATCGAACAATATTCAAGAAACTGGAACCTTGAGTTTGTTGGCATTCCAGAAGATAAAGAAGAGGATTTAACAGATATAGTTAATAATATAAGCAAGTGATTAAACATTACAGAAAAAATCTAATTCTCTGCTGTTCACAGTGTGCTTACAAAGATTGGAAATAAAATTAAACCTATTATTGCACAATTTAGAACTGGGACCAAAGAAATAAATTTTTGAAATGACTTCATTCTGTCAACCAGATCCTTAATTCTATTAAGCACAATCACGGAAAGAAATTTTCCTGGAACAGAGAGTAGGCTGATAACTCTATAGTTATCACAAAAACTGCGATCAGCTTTTTTGAAAATAGGGATAACAATAGCTCTGGTAAAATCCTTAGGAACCATGCCTTTATCATAAAAGATATTCAGAATTTCAGTCATCCAAGTGGTAACAGAAACATTCCCAGCTCTAAGCATTTCTGTAGTAATTTCATCTACCCCTGGGGATTTATGTAGTTTAAGTTTAGAAACAGCCAAAATAACTTCAGATTGTGTTATAGGGACAACATTAAAGCCACCAATGCATCTATCATTATTGCAAACAATGGGAATAGAACTAACCGCATTGTTTAGAATATCACTGAAATGCTCAGCCCACCTAGCCATGACAGAATCCTCACATTCTATAATCTTACCTTGTTTATCCTTCGATCCTTGTATACCTGTCCGTTTTCTACCACACAAAATATTAACTATCTGGTACAGATCTCTGCTGTTGTGCTGTCTAACTGCTTCATCGGCTTTGTCAGCCAAACCATCAAGCCAAAGATTCTTATCAGCAGCTAACTGATCTTTTACACGTTTATTAAGTTTTCTGTAATGCTTTCTATTAGGACTAGTAGGGTATTGATTAAGGACATTCCTGCAGTTCTTTCTTTCCGAAATAAGCTCAAGTGCCTTGTCACTCAGATAATTCTGTCTCTTCTGCTCCTTTTTTCCTAAAAGAGTACTGTTAGTGTCCAAAAACACCTGTTTAAAATGATCCCATTCTTCCTCAACTTCAGTAGTAAGCATACCATGACTGTCATAATGACTAAGTAACCTATCATGGTAAGCTTTAGCTATAACTGGGTCTTTCAGAGCTTCAGTGTTAAAGGTAAATTTTTTAACCTTAGCACAACACTTTTTAAGTTTAAGTTGCAAGAAACTTTTAATAAAGTAATGGTCAGATCCAATTTGCTCCCCTATATGCCCTGGTATTCTTAACAGAACTTGTCCATTTTCTGTTTACTACTATATAAACAATTATATTCTTCTGCAGCCCATCAGGTGAAACCCATGTATGACACGGTGTTTCTAATAAGTGTTAGTTTCTTTACAGAATTTAAAATATCCTGAAGTTGTCCATAAAACCTATCCTTCTCATCCTCATCGGCATCCTCAGTGGGGGCATAACAGCAGATAACATTCAAGTCTTTAACGCTTGTCTGAAATTTTGTGGTAAGAAACCTTTCATTAATGCACTCATATCCTAGAAGAGCATCACTAGCATGTCTGCTGAGCAGCAGACCCACGCCTTGGTGATGCTTTCCATCCTCCCTCCCTGTAAAGAGAAATTTAAAGTTATATTTAAGTATCTCACCTTTACCTGTCCATCTGGTCTCTTCCAAGCCTAGAATATCTAGGTTATAGCACTGGAATTCCTGCGTGATAACATCAAGAGAATAATCTCTATGTAATGTTCTCACGTTCCACATTCCTGCAGAGATAAAATGATTAGTAGGATTATTAAAGAAACTAGGTTTATTGAGATGGGTTGGGCCAACAATATCAAACAGCCCCTGATCGCAGGCATGGGTCCAAGTCCTGTACCTCCTCTGCTAAAGGCTGAAGTCACCGATGTTGTTAGAAACTTCAGGCACCACCTTTTCAAGTGGGCTTTTTTAAGAGCCATTTAGCGTGCCTTAGAAACATTACTCCAGTTTAGGCTTGACGATGCCCAACTAGCTAAGTAAGGTTCAGGTACCTGCGATGGCCTCTGATTAGGATTATCCACCAGCTGATATAAGGTATCCCATGCCTCTGTTCACTTACGGCTGGCAACCCGAAAGCAAACAGAAAACACAGCGGCAGATTCTTCCTCAACAGAGGCCCACCAGTGCAGCAAGTCCAGGATCCAAAATCAAGCTCAAATCCATAAACAAGTCCGGTCTTGTAGGTGTAAATGGTCAGCACCAGGACCCTGTGATGTTGACCACTCCTCAGCAGGGTTGAAAAAAGAAAAAAATGTGGCCATAGATGATCAGATCAGTAGGACATACTGAACTGGCAGCCCTCCCCTTCCGTTTCCTTCCAAAAGAGAATATCGCTTTTGAAAGGTACTAACGGCCTGCACCACGAGAAGGCAGGGTCGGACATTAGATGTGCCTGTTTCTGTGCATCATCACTGGGGATTGGTACACAGCTCTTCCTACAGTTTATGTCTAGCTACCATTTACAGACCACTGAAATTAGAAATATATCAATCCATAATTAAAAAAATAACAGTATCTGTGGTGCAGATTTTTCACAGCCATATTTGAATTCAGCACCCCAAAATTAGTTAAAAACATCCTATTTGACCAATGTTACATAAAAAAAATGTTTGAATTTATTGTCCAGTGTTATTAAACTTTATTCATTTCGTTTTAGTTTTAAAAATTTTTTATGTTATTATCTATATTTTAATGCCTGACAATGTATTTTCATTTCTAGATTGCAAAAGAAAGAATCCAAATTATTCTTCTGTGGACCTATATCAATTTATGTTAGGTGTAAATATTCACTTTTTAATCCAAAAATGTATTTGAAACTGAGAGTTTAATTTTGGAATATAAGGTTTTTTCTTCGTCTTTGGAAAATAATACTCTGTATTCAAGAGAAAGCTGACGAAAAGTACGAGTTGTATATCAATGTAACTCAGAGCAAGGATTAACAAAAACACTTCCCTTCTAAATGCTTTACGATATATTGATAACTGATATTGAAATCTCTGCGAATTCATTGAAACGATTTTAAGACCAGTGTGGCCGTTTTCCACAGCAAATCAGAAAAACCATATGTACTCAATATCTGGTATATGAGTTTTAATAAGGAAACGCAGTAAAAGAAAATATCTGATTGGTATCAGGAACACCTTTAATCTGTGAAAGAATGTAAGCAAAGATTTCAGAGGAACAAATTGAACTCTAATCCAGAATTTTAAAAACGATATTTTTCACATAAAGAAGAGAAAATATTTTACTTTAACTTGTACCAAAAATTCATAAAAAAAGTTCTTGAAGATAATTATCTGACATACTTAAAAGAGAAAATTTATACTAATGATAAATTTAGGGAAATAATTTTAGAGAAAATCAATATAAATTTAAAGTAAATTTTCAAGACAGGTAGGCAAAAAATCTCTCATGGTCTGATCATCATAGAAAATATTAGAATATGAAAATCCATTTATAAAAGATTGGTGTCGTACAAATCACAAATATCCCAAGATTTCACAAAGTCTAGTATTTCAAAAACTTTTAGAAGGATTTACTAGATAAAAAATTTAAAACTGATTATTTGAAGGAATATACTTCATATTTTCTTAAATATATAGTAAGTGATTTTCATATTAACTCAATATATTCTAAGTCTTCAACCAAAAAAAGACGATTGACGTTTGCTGAAAAAACAACATGGAAGTTTCAGGAAGAAAAACAGTGCATAATCATATTAATAGAAACAGAAGAAACACCTGCAATCTGTGAAATATGCAAAAAAGGATTTTCAACTTCTTCCAACCTAAAGACACATCATCGTATCCACACGGGAGAGAAACCTTATATCTGTGAAATATATGACAAAAGAGTTTCATTTCGTGATAGCTTAAACTCCCATCCCTTGTTCCACCATTAAAAGAAACCCTACCCCTGTGAAATATGCCACAAAGGATTTCCGCTGAGTAGTTCTTTAAAATCTCACGGTCGTATACATATGAAAGAGAAACCCTATATCTTTCGTATTTTCAACCAGGAATTTTCCCATAAAAAGTTGTTAAAGCAACATCAGGTAAAACATATCAAACAAAAACATTACATATGTGAAATGGGAAGAAAAGTTTTTCACATAAAAATCAGTTAACACTGCATCATTTTATCCACACACAACAGAAATCTCACAGCTCTGCAGTAGGTAACCAAACATTTTCCCATGATGACAACTTAAAAGCACATCAACTCAACCAGGAAGAAGAGAAACTTCTTATTTCTGAAATTTGCATCGAGAAATTTTTAGAGGAAAGCTGTGTAAAACCTGATTCAATTATCAACACAGAAGAGAAACCTTATATGTGTGAAATATGTAGCGAAAGATTTTCGCAAAGTGATCAATTAGCGCTGCATCATTTTAACCACACAAGAAAGAAAGCTGAAGTATATAACGAAATGATTTCTGAGAGTAGCATCCTAAAGGCAAATCATCTTAGCAAGAGAGAAGACAAACTTTCCGTTTCTGAAATATGCAATGAGGGGGTTGCAATTAAAAGCAGCCAAAAAATGCATAATGTTGTGCACACAAAAAGGAAACTTCACATTTGTGAAGTTTCCAACAAAGAATATTCAAGTGGTACTTATTTAAAGTTGCATCGTCGTATCCATACAAAAGAGAAGCCTCACATCTGTGAAATATGTAACAAAGGATTTACACTGATTAATCATTTAAAGAGGCACCTCCATATCCATTCAAAAACAAAACCACACATCTGTGAAATATGTAACAAAGGATTTACAAGTAAGAGTTATTTAAAGATACATCGTTTGATACACAAGGAAGAGAAAACTTACCACTGTGAAATATGTAACAAAGGGTTCACACGGATTAGTCATTTAAAGTTGCATCGTCGTATCCATACAAAAGAGAAGCCTTACATCTGTGAAATATGTAACAAAGGGTTCACACAGAATAGTAATTTAAAGACGCACCTCCATATCCATTCAAAAACAAAACCACACATATGTGAAATATGTAACAAAGAGTTCACATGGATTAGTAATTTAAAGACGCACCTCCATATCCATTCAAAAACAAAACCACACATCTGTGAAATATGTAACAAAGAGTTCACATGGATTAGTAATTTAAAGACGCACCTCCATATCCATTCAAAAACAAAACCACACATCTGTGAAATATGTAACAAAGGATTTACAAGTAAGAGTTATTTAAAGGTACATCGTTTGATACACAAGGAAGAGAAAACTTACCACTGTGAAATATGTAACAAAGGGTTCACACGGATTAGTCATTTAAAGTTGCATCGTCGTATCCATACAAAAGAGAAGCCTCACATCTGTGAAATATGTAACAAAGGGTTCACACAGAATAGTAATTTAAAGACGCACCTCCATATCCATTCAAAAACAAAACCACACATCTGTGAAATATGTAACAAAGGATTTACAAGTAAGAGTTATTTAAAGATACATCGTTTGATACACAAGGAAGAGAAAACTTACCACTGTGAAATATGTAACAAAGGATTTACACTGATTAGTTATTTAAAGTTGCATCGTCGTATCCATACAAAAGAGAAGCCATACATCTGTGAAATATGTAACAAAGGGTTCACACAGAATAGTAATTTAAAGACGCACCTCCATATCCATTCAAAAACAAAACCACACATCTGTGAAATATGTAACAAAGGATTTAAAAGTAAGAGTTATTTAAATATACATCGTTTTATACACAAGGAAGAGAAAACTTACCACTGTGAAATATGTAACAAAGGATTTACACTGATTAGTTATTTAAAGTTGCATCGTCGTATCCATACAAAAGAGAAGCCTTACATCTGTGAAATATGTAACAAAGGGTTCACACAGAATAGTAATTTAAAGACGCACCTCCATATCCATTCAAAAACAAAACCACACATCTGTGAAATATGTAACAAAGGATTTAAAAGTAAGAGTTATTTAAAGATACATCGTTGTATCCATACATAAGAAGCCTCACATCTGTGAAATATGTAACAAAGGGTTCACACAGATTGGTCATTTAAAGTTGCATCGTCGTCGTATCCATACAAAAGAGAAGCCTCACATCTGTGAAATATGTAACAAAGGGTTCACATGGATTAGTAATTTAAAGACGCACCTCCATATCCATTCAAAAACAAAACCACACATCTGTGAAATATGTAACAAAGGATTTACAAGTAAGAGTTATTTAAAGATACATCGTTTGATACACAAGGAAGAGAAAACTTACCACTGTGAAATATGTAACAAAGGATTTACACTGATTAGTTATTTAAAGTTGCATCGTCGTATCCATACAAAAGAGAAGCCTCACATCTGTGAAATATGTAACAAAGGGTTCACACAGATTAGTCATTTAAAGAGGCACCTTCATATCCATTCAAAAACAAAACCACACATCTGTGAAATATGTAACAAAGGGTTCACATGGATTAATAATTTAAAGACGCACCTCCATATCCATTCAAAAACAAAACCACACATCTGTGAAATATGTAACTAAGGATTTAAAAGTAAGAGTTATTTAAAGATACATCGTTGTATCCATACAAAAGAGAAGCCTCACATCTGTGAAATATGTAACAAAGGGTTTGCAAGTAAGAGTTATTTAACGATACATCGTTTTATTCACAAAGAGAAACCTTATCACTGTGAAATATGTAACAAAGGATTTTTACAGAGTAGCAATTTAAAATTGCACCGTATTATCCACACGGGAGAGAAACCTTATGTCTGTGAAATATGTAACAAAGGGTTCAAATGGATTTTTCCTTTAAAGAGGCACCTCCATATCCATTCAAAAACAAAACCACACATCTGTGAAATATGTAACAAAGGATTTACAAGTAAGAGTTATTTAAAGATGCATCGTTTGATACACAAGGAAGAGAAAACTTACCACTGTGAAATATGTAACAAAGGATTTACACTGATTAGTTATTTAAAGTTGCATCGTCGTATCCATACAAAAGAGAAGCCTTACATCTGTGAAATATGTAACAAAGGGTTCACACAGAATAGTAATTTAAAGACGCACCTCCATATCCATTCAAAAACAAAACCACACATCTGTGAAATATGTAACAAAGGATTTAAAAGTAAGAGTTATTTAAAGATACATCGTTGTATCCATACAAAAGAAGCCTCACATCTGTGGAATATGTAACAAAGGGTTCACACAGATTGGTCATTTAAAGTTGCATCGTCGTCGTATCCATACAAAAGAGAAGCCTCACATCTGTGAAATATGTAACAAAGGGTTCACATGGATTAGTTATTTAAAGAGGCACCTCCATATCCATTCAAAAACAAAACCACACATCAGTGAAATATGTAACAAAGGATTTACAAGTAAGAGTTATTTAAAGATACATCGTTTTATACACAAAGAAGAGAAACCTTACCAGTGTGAAATATGCAACAAAAGATTTTTACAGAGTAGCCATTTAAAATTGCACCGTATTATTCACAAAGGAGAGAAACCTTATGCTTGTGAAATATGTAACAAAGAATTTACACAGAGGAGCAATTGAAATGTACACAGTTTAACTCAGAAAAGAGAGCAACCACATCCTATGAACAATTAACAAATGAATTTGATAGCTTTTTTAAAGCTTTATCTTCTTTCCATATCAAATAGAAACTCACATCCTGAAATGTATATCGAAGAAATTTTCCTTTGTAGAAGCGTAATGTAAGAGACGAAATTTAGAACTTAAAAATGAAAAGTAAAGAAATTCGTTTTATATAAATCATAATCTCTGCTATTTTATCCACACAAAACCGAAACCTCGTGCCACTGAAATATGCAAGAAAGCATTTCCAAGTGTAGTAATTTTAAATTACCCATATAAATAAGAAACTTTACAACTGTGACATATGTAATACAGGAGTTTCATAGAGCAGCAACCTAAATCTCTATTGGATTTCCAATACATATGAGAAACTTGATCGTTCTTAAATTTGTACCAAATGATTTTTCAGGTGTTGGCAATTTAAATCGCATCCTCATACCTGCACAAAGGAGAATAATACGTTTTTCAAAAATGCAAAGTTTTCTCCAAGTAATAATCCAAATGAGGGTACTCATATCTATTGCTTATGAAACAAGGAATTTTCCTAATATATCTGTTTGATTCTGCATCATTTTACACTTACACAATAGGAATCTAATAGCTAAGAAATATATAACAACGGAATTTCACATGCTATGGAACTGAACTTAGAAAAATCTCATATCTGTGAAATATAAAACAAATCACTTTCAGCAAGTGGCCACATTAAATTGTATTGTGTTACGTTGACAAAAAAAAACATTTCTCATATATGTGAAATATATAACAGATTATTTTCCAGCAGTAGAAACTTAAATTCGATAATTATATCACAAAAAATCTAACAGGATTTTAATTCAGAAGAAGCTTATACCTGAAAAGTCCAAACCTGATGTCTATGATTTTGAACAAAAAAAATTTCATGATCAACGTTAATTTAAAACCCTATCATTCTATACACAGAAATTTGAAACTTAATGTAAATTGATTGGACAAATTATTATATATACCTACCTAATTACCTGTTGCTCCATGCCCTCACAAGAACAGACAGACATCTTGGTAAGGACACAATGAGGTGTTGCAAACACGAAGGGGGTATTGCTACCCATAAGACGAAGATCGCCTGTTATTCACATTCGCAGTTGCCCAGTGGGGTTTGGCAGGCTCGAACATATCTTTCCAATTTGTCCCACAAATTTTCAATGGGGTTGAGGTCAGGCGATCGAGTGGGCCATTCAAATGTGGTAAACTAATTTTAATGATCCTGCAGCCAATTGGTTGCCACTCGGAAAGTATGTGGTGTGGAGCTCTCCTGTTGATAGATCCCCCCCCCCCCCCCCGATAGGGGACCACCTTGTCGTGGTGGGGGGGCCTAGGGCCCGGCAACCCGGCTGAAGGCTTTGCCGGCCGGATTGGGTCCCCGGCTGGAGCATTGCCAAAGCCAACCGAGGTCGAAGATGCTACCAACCGGTTTCGCGGGCCGGTTGGACAGTGTCGGAGACCTCACCTATCAGGAGCTCTGGGTGAGCTGTTCGAGGGTTCGGCAGAACAGGATTGGCTCCTAGTAAGCCAGAGCCCTCTCAAAAGTCCGGGTCCTACTAAGAGTCTCCACCCCGGGTGCCGATCGAAGATGGATCTTTATATCCTTCTACATTTGCAAACCGGGGAATAGATTAAAGTAAGGTTTCTTCCGGTGGTCAGCTTTCCTTTTGTAGGACTGCTGCCATGTGAGGCTGGGGTTGAGGTGCGCCTATAGGGCGCATTCCTTGCCCCCCGACTCTAGATAGGTACGGCTTTTCATAACCAGGTAGTGTCATCAGACGGAACTGGGAATTGCTGTGGTTGCACAAGACCACAACGAAAGAGATTCATTGTTGATAGATGGCATCATGGTGCACAGAGAGAATCGTTACGAATGGGTGGAGATGATCGGCGAGGATGTTCACATACCTTTTGCCACTGACAGAGGTTTCGACGGGTGCAAGAAGCCCCAAGGAAGCACAGGCAAACACACCCCAAACTGTTACACCTGCTCCACCTGCCTGTTTGACTCCAACTTGGCAGCTCGGTCCATCACTTGTGGTTTGCGCCCACACGCACCGTCCCATCGGCGTTATTCGTTACACCAGATGATGTCTGCAAATTGTAGCCCAATCTTTTCCTGTCTTGCAGTCAACAAGAAGACACGATTGGACATCGAGTGTCATAGCTTATTTTTTCTGTGGTACAATGGATAGTCTTTGTGCATAAGCTTGTGGATGCGCCCTCATTCAAATCCTATGTTATCTGCTTCATGGCAGTCATGTGATTCCTATTAATGATGCAGTACAGTCTGCGCTCACCTCAAGAATCAATTGCACGTTTACATCCACGTTTCTCCTGCTGGTTGGAAGTTTTGCCACATTTCTCGTAGTCGTGGTACATTTGTGCGACTGTCTGAGGTAGAAATTCCAAGAATTCAGCAGTTGTGGTGTTTGAACAACCGGCCTCCCTCGCACCTACTCTCTGACCGTTATCAAGCATAGTAACTGGATCGCTATAATCACCGTTAAAGGCAGTGACGTAAGGGAGTTACATCATTGCCTTTACCCGTGATTACTTCTCTGCAACTGGTTCCAATGCACAGAGATCTGCTCTATTTACAGGCATTGCCAGTTTCATAGTCCCACGTGAGTGGACATGATACTTCTGCTTTGCACATTGTTATTGATGTATATTGATGTGTATGTAATAATGTGTCCATTCAGTGAGTGCATCAAAGGATTTTCTCAGGGTGCCAGATTAAAATCTCCTTTTCTTCTTCAAATAAAAGAGGAAATTTATATTTTTAAAATATGTAACAATATATTTTCACATAAAGGCAGAAAATGTTGCATCACCTAGTTCACGTGAAAAATAACTTCAGTAATTCAAATATTTAAGAAACGGTATCAATGAATTTTTAAGCCTTGTTATAAATAATTTCAACGATATAACAATAGACTGTGAATAGAAAGGATAGGAAATATTAATTTCTTCTTAAGAGTTCATTTTAATTTTAGATGTCTATAAAAGCATCGTAATATTGTGCTTTATTCTGTAATTATTCAACAGAAATATCAATGTCTGCCATTATGTTAGAACTGACTGCTACTATGAACAACCTTAAAATGGCATAAACCATTTTGTGAAAGGAGTAGTAGCTAAAAATTGGCATAAACTTTGCTGCTCCAATGCTTAAAAATAGCAAGCAGCGTATCCTATAAATCAAGGATACGCTGCTTACTATTTGTAAGTGGAAGCAAATATTATGTAGCAGGGTTTTTCTTTTTTGAATAAAAAGTCTATTATTTCTCATAGTTTTTGTTCAATGCTAAGTAAAAATATCATTACACTTAATATTTTATATCATATTAAGAAATTCCTCAATTAATTTTGATTTTAACGGTTGGCTTTGTGAATCTGAAAAAGGTTAACGAATTGCCACTAAACCAATCATTCTCAGTCCAGAGCATCCGTAGTTGAGACTTTTAATTTTTCAACTTTAGTTCTCAGATACTTTTCTTTGGGAAAGTTTATTTTCGTATCTGTAAGTGTCTCTCTGGAGATCATAAATTCTTTGATGTGGCATGGTCCGTGCGCCCGATGAGAAGAGAAGAGAAACAAAGAAGTAAAACTCTTACGACGCACTTCGTAAGGGGCAAGCAATTAATCCCCTCCATTAATATTCACCATTTTCCTAGGTGAAACCACTGGTTCGCAGGTTTTTATGCCCTGGCTTAGGTGTGCCTCAGATGTGCTGTGGTAAATATTGTGTAGAAAGATTAAATAAACTAATGCACCAGAGTAGATTACGGACGACATATTTTATTTCCATTCTCACATATATGTACATATGGGAATATGCTCAATTCCGTGGGCCTTAGCTGCGCTCAAGTTCACAATGAAATGGCTTTACTGGTGGTCTTGGTAGACTTCCTCCTCTCAGATTTTTTTAATCCGAATGCACTTTGCTACTGCAAACATTCATATGATGAGGTGGAAATCCGTACAGAAATCTCCTTATCGACCTCAAAACTCGGGCAAGAGGATATTTAATCCTTGCCTAAACCACCTGATTCACACAGAACCGAATTCTGGTCCTTCAGAGATAGAGCTAAGACCCTTTCACGTGCTTAACAAATGACCTTCCTATTTGCCAGCAACTCTCAGTCTGAAGCATATCGTTTGCTCTCTCCTCTCCATCAAACGCACTAGGGTCTCCAGCTGGGGACGTCAGAGCTTTAAAAGCGTTTTCACTTACGCTCCATTAAGGGCATGTGGAGCACAGTCTACCTCGGCCTGAATGCAAACTAATGACTTACATTCCCATTTCGGACACTTCAGAAAATACAGTTAACATAGATATATACAAAACCATAAAATACAATAGTAAATTAAATTAGAGGGACATGACACGTGGGTCCTGATCATTTGCTGGTGGCAAAGAAGAAAAAGTTTACTTCCTCAGAATGTCTATCGTGGAGATTCACGAGGTCAAAAATATATATCAAAGAACATTTGACACCGTTAAAATAAAGAGATACGAAACAATTCAAGCAAAAGGAACACTATAAATTTGTATGGACTAAAGATTGGGATATTTTCATCACGAAAGATTAAAACACGAGAATAATTAGAATCAAGAGTAGAGTTCTCGATGCAGAATTAAAAATGGCTAGAAATGCGTTCAATAATACGGATAATAACTTAATGTGGACAAGTGACAATTTAGAGAGTAGTGTAGCTAATTACACTTCTTTCGAATTGTGTAGTGCTAATGAGTTCATAAAATATATAAATAGTGATAATACTCTGAATTATATTATTTTTCATATTAATGTTAGAAGTATTCTTCCGCGTTTTGGTGAAATCTTACTATTATTTGCAATGTCTAATTACGAAATTGGTATTTTGGTACTTAGAGAAATCTGGGTATCGGAAAACGAAGTTGATATATTTAAAATTGATGGTTATGATATTTTTTATGATTGTAGGGAAGGAAAAAGATCTGCTGGATATTATTTTATTATAAAACTAATGTCTTTAACTTCGTTAAAATGCCTTTCAAAATGAATACTGTAGAATGTGTATGATAAAAATTTGGATACGAATATTTGTGCGTTATATCGATCACATAATCACACCATTTCAAATTTTGTGCAGAAGATGAAAGATATGTTAAAAACGACGGATTATAAAAATAGTGTAATAATTGGGGTAATAAATATTGATGTATTACAAGATATGAATGATACTCTATCATATTTAAACTTGTTGTGTTAATACAGTTATCATTCTTTAATACCAAATCATACTAGGAGAGTTAAAGATTCCAGATCTTGTATTGATCATATTTTTATAAGGACACAGAAATATCTCGGTCAGTCTAGTTCAGCGATCTATGTTAAGGATGTAACTGATCACTCTCCAATAGCATTAAAACTGGGCATGGTTAACAAGTTATTGGATAAATATGTGCTACTCATTATTTCTTAAGCGAAAAAAAGCGATTATATTGCCTTAGAAACGTGTATGAAAATTAAATTTACATTTAAATAGTAACTTTAACAACTCTGCAGAATCAAATAGTAGAAATGGTGATTTTGTTAATCAGCTACAAGTAGCAATGGAAAGCAGTACAGTAAAGGAAACAGCAAGATATGGTAATAAAGGTAAAAAGTATAAAAAAAAAATTCTTGGATAACGAACGAATTGATTGACCTTTTTAAGTTAAGAGATTATTGGGATCAATATAAAAATATTAGAAATTTTACAGTAGAACAGATATAGCTAAACATAATTATAATCAAAGAGAAAATGATAAACGTGTAGAAAGGAATGGCAATGTTGGAATAAAATATTGAATACTCCTAAAAAGGGACTGAACATACCTAAGAAATATCACCAACACATTTTGCCTGAAAACTTTAAGAATCATTTTGTAAATATTAATTTAGGTCGGACTGGTGCTGTTGAAAATCCATTTTATGTAAACAGATTGGAAGACTCTCCGAAAATGAAGTGCTAAATATATCCTCATTAAATAACAATAAATCTGCAGGACACGATAAGATTGGGCCCAAAGTACTGAAAATTATTGTGAAATATCAAGCTGAATATTTAGCAGATAAAATTAATTTTTGTTTCAAAACTGGAATATTTTTCAATAGTTTGAAAACTGCAAGAGTTACTCCTGTTTGCAAAAAGAGAAAATGAAGATGACATGAATAACCATAGGCCAATATCAGTTTTATCTAGTTTATCTAAAGTTAACCTTAGCACAACAGTTCTTAAGTTTAGGTTGGAAGACATTTTAAGAAGGCAATGATGAGCCACAATTTCAGCTCCCCTATATGACCTAATATTATTTATATAAAATATTATATATATCTATATAATTATTTCATCGTAAAATGGGTTCATATGAAACCAACAAATACTACCTCTTTGCAGTCAGTACTTCGGAAAATGATATGTGTCGTAGCCAACTTTTTTTAACTTTGTTTCCATGTGGAGCGTTTTTGGCATTGGTTTCTAGCGTCCAGAACACGAGCGCCCTCTAGTTACTGAAAGAGCGAAGTTGTATTTATGAGGAAATCCATATTATTCTTACACATTACGAGAGCAGTTTCCTTGATCATTTCATATCCCACTCTTTCGGTATCCTTTTCCTATGTTTCAAAACTCTCCCAATTGCTACACACTACATCTAAAGGCTTCTAGGAATAGGGAAACAATTTTTATGACTTCAATGAAAGTGCACAAGAAAAAATAGCATTAATATGGGTATAAGACACAGATACAGCATCTGCTGTGATTGGCGGGGCAGACGTGGAGCCATGTTAAGCGGGTCAAAAAGGAAAATATGCAATAGGTTTACACAGAGTTTAAAGGCAATACATGTGGCGTAGGAAATCAGGAGATGCCTACATTAATACACACTGCGACTTTTTTTGGAGTAGCATTAGAAACCAATAATTACAGTACTTAAATATTTGTTCGTTTTCAGAAATAGCTATTTTTCCTTATTTTTTAATTCTCGCAAATGATTAAGCTAATTATAAAAACGCATCTAGACGCGGAAGCAGTGTTATGAAAATTTGTACTTACATCGGTGTGAGTCATCCTTGTGGCTCTGTGGGCGCAACCTACAGCTTTCGATCATGATTAAACCATTGGATTATACCGGTATCAATTTTCTGGAACATGAGAGGCCTCTAGCGCCAGCTGATTAGGAATGGCCTGTTAATTTAAACTTTGTATTAGACTATAATGCAAAGAATTGAAAAATGGTATGGGCAATCATTTTTGAATTATTTTTAGTTTTTTTTGTTAGAGAAATTTCTTTTTTTTTCATCAGGTCTCGGGTAATGTCGAAAATTTTCGTTCCCAGCAGATCCAGCTTTAGATTTCAGCTTAATCTCTGCAGAGCGGGTTAACGGAGACATCCTATGGCACAGATCCTACTTCATTCCACTGCAGGAAACGTGCTAAATTTTTTTCAAACAAATGCTCTGAAATTTTTGTGAAACGATTAAGCGCTCAAACTTAATAATATCGTTACATATATATATATGAATTACAATACACTGGAACTTTAAAATATAAAGT
This sequence comes from Ryuthela nishihirai, assembly GCA_038380435.1. Taxonomy (NCBI): domain Eukaryota; kingdom Metazoa; phylum Arthropoda; class Arachnida; order Araneae; family Heptathelidae; genus Ryuthela; species Ryuthela nishihirai. The sequence continues at coordinate 3,750,956 of JAWZYU010000044.1, read as the reverse complement.
CATTCTTGCCTGCTTTATAGAATAAAATATTTCGAATTTATTTTACAATTTCGAAATTAAATGAAGAAAACAAACTTCCTCAAATTGTCGAAAAGTAAACAATTCACTCGATAAAGAGAACTACGTGCATGAAAACAAAGAATGTGTAGGAAATTTGATGAAAAGAAGGAACAAAACATTACTTCCACTAATAGAACACCTTTTGCCTGGCCGTGATAAAGAAGTTCGTGATATGTTCCTATAATGTAGCACTCTAAAAGCAGCAGGTTACGCCGACACATTTTCCAAAGTTGCAACGAAGTTATTGTGTTCATTAAACGGAGTCACTGAAACGGAACATTCGAAATAATATAGGAAGTTCCAGGTTTTTAATTTCCAAACAAGTTATCTTTTGTTTGATACGAAACTATATTAGGATGGATTAATTTGATGGTGCATTATGGAACTAGAGTGTATGTGACCATGTAACGATCCTGTAACTCGATGATACCTTAAGGTAGAAGGTAAGTTGTAATAAACTTCAATCTCTGTGGCAAGCAGCTGCTTGAGGGAGTATTTATTTTTTATTTATTTTTAAAATCTCATATTTGAAATGCAAAATCTTTGAAATGTGTACACTACTTGTGCTGCCATCTAATGACAACATAATGAACTAGATTTGACAACTAATGTATGTTAACGATCAGTTAATTTTCTGCCCAAAATACTAGAACTGAAACCCAATTCAACTACAAATTTCGTCATTTAATGAACAAGAAGTATGGAAACGTGTCATTGCATTAAAAATAAAATTCTGACAAAGTCGCCATAAATATAAATGATTATTATTATTTAAAAATATATACTTTGGGCCGATACTCCAGTTCTGCCAAAACTTTATTGGGTAATGAAACTGTAAGAAATAACTTCGCAAAAATTGAAAATTCCAGAGATGAAAACGTTAAAGCTTTAATGGTTCTTTTCAATTATAATTCCAAACTTTAATAACATGGGTGAAATCATAGACAAGAAAATTTATTATTTTATTTTTTGACAATTCTAAACAAAATTCTCATTTATAGGACCCTATTTTCTTTTTTGAGGAGAGCAAGATTTATTCAAAAACATATTCTGGCAATTTTTTTCAATACTACCATTTGTGGCTCAATCATTTATTAATATTGTTAATTTTATGCTGTTGCATGTAAATTCTTGGTTCAAAATGTAGTAAATATGCAAAAAAAGCTGAAAAATAAAACATGATATGCATCCATTAATTTTATTTAAATGCAAGATATTATTGAAAAAATAGAATTCAAGAAAACATTCCTAATTTTTCAGTGGTTTACAATAAAAAAATAAATAAATACCTCCTCAAGCAGCTGCTTGCCACAGAGGTCTGACAGGAGCCTGTCAGTTTAATACACCATAGTAGAAGAATCTGCGAAGATGGTGGGTCCTCAGTAGATTTTTTGCTAACTGCACGCAGTTGTTCCCAGATGGTCACCCACCCAAGTACTGACTGCCCCAAAGCTGCTTAACTTCGGTGATCGGATGAGAACCAGTGTTTTTAGCTTGGTACTGCCATTGGCTGGTTCACAATTATTAAAGAAATTTTTAATAATTTAGTTGGGTTTTACCTCTGAGGGGCACTCGAAGGCTCAGAGAAGGTTGAGAGAGGGGACGGGACTCACTGGAACAGCTGTTGGGTGACAGATGGTAGCCTCCCATCAAGGCCATCCAGCGTGTTCTTTAATGTTCACAGAGTACGGCTCTCCCGCACACGGACCCTACATGACTTAATGTCCCGTCCGATGGACGGTGGTCTATTCCAAGCCCATCAGTGTCCCATACTGACCGTGGACAGAGCGGGGAATTTTGCAGAGATAATTCTCAATGCTGACTGAGCTGGGACTTGAACCTGGGAACTACAGATTAGAAGTCTGGTGTGCTACTGACTGAGTCACCCCCACCCTAATAATTAGTACATTTGATAATGAATAATTATAAATGATAGAGTTCTACATTTTTATTTTCTCAATCACATGAACTAATAGAAAAATTTATGAAAATTAATTTTTATTTGATATAAAAAATATAGTGCTTTTAAAGGACAGGAAAAAAAATTAAATTAAAATGGGTTTTGAATTTTTTTTTAAATTGGCTTTGCCCTAAAATATTGGACAAATCGTTACATAGTCATTGATCTTCTTCAATTTGCATGATGCAACACAGAAGTGTTCCGGTAAAATTTTACCCTAAAACTTTGTTTGCTATAAAATTAAAATAACAGACATTGCGGCTCATTGAAAAGAACTTCTAGCTCATAAAACAAAACATCAATATATTGACTCTGGATCATTTCTATAAATTATTTGAGAAATTATTTTAGATATTTGCATCCACTCCAGTTTTTGATGCAGTCGTGTTGTTTTGGACAAATATTATTGAAATGGAAAAATATTCCCTTCCCGAAATCAATGTCATGAGGCTCTAAAACTCGTCACCGAAAACAACTATTTCCAGTTTGGCAACCAAATGTACAAGCAAGACTCAGGGGTCCCCATGGGCTCACCCCTTTCTGGCATCCTATCCAAGATTGTCCATGATTTGTTTCAAGATTTAAAAGAAATCCCGAAACAAAATTATTCAATTCAGCAGCAATTTTACCCTTCTTCTGGTGTCACTATGTCGACGATATATTTTTAATTTGGAATGGCAACAATGCCATCCCTAATTTAGAGGTTTTCATCCAAAAAGATGATGCAGGAGCCTTGATGAGGTCAGTATACCGAAAGCCTACCTACATCCCCTCCGTCATACGCATAGACTCATGTACCCCATGGGCATACAAAATTGCAACCTTCTGTTCTCTCACACATAGGGCTTTTGCTGTGTCTTCAAACGAGCAGCTGCTTGAAAAAGAAATTCAAAACATCCATTCCATTGCTGCTTCCCATGGCTACAACTCAACAACAATAGACAAATTAATCAATAAATATAGGAACAAAATCAGAAGAGATTCGGCTCTCCTCCCAATCACTGACCCGAAATGGCCGATAATGTCAAGCAGGACCTTGCTAGAATTGGCCTAGAGTGGCCAAATGCAGCAGATGTAACTCAAAAAAAGACACGTCTTAGGGGGTGAACTCCAAAAATACCTTGAGGAAAAAAATAAAAAAATTAATGAGTTGTGTGAAGTGTTGGAATTGTTTAGTTTTACAATTAAAAGGACCTTGCTCAGAAATTAATTAAAAATAACAGAAATTAATTAAAAATAACATAAAATTCTCTGTCATTGAGCAATATAATTTTTTAAATACAACCTTTGCCTGACCTATTTCTTACATTCCTGTCCTATGTGAATCAGTCCGCAAATTACTCAGAACCCAAAATATCAAAATTGCTTACAGCCCAGCTCCAAATTTGAAGAAAATAACCAAGAGGGACAGGGTCAAATTTAGCCTAATTCAAAATTCAGGTCTATACCAATTTCCCCTGCATTTACCAGATAATTCCATTGTTTACTACATCAACAAAACCATACATTCTTTACAAGAGAGGTTTGCAGAGCATCAAACTGATGTCAGCCAAAAGTAGCTAACAATGGCTGCCGCCGAACTAGCAGTACAACACACGAGAACAAGAGACTGGGAGCATGCCACACTGCTTGCACGTGCATCCACTTTCTACGGAACCATAGTCCAGGAGGCTATTGAAAAAATTACCTCGTCCATCCCCACCTGCAACCGAGACACTGGAATCGCTCTTCATGACACGTAGAAAGAAGCTCTTTGTCTAAACAGACCTAACGTCACTACATGGCATCACTTCACTGAAGATAGATCGTTGTCTTTCCTCCAAAAAGCTTCTGAGTTTTCTCCTAAAAGTTATTAACATGGAAATGTTTGAAGGATAAACTTGAAAATTATATTGCTCAATGACAGAGAATTTTATGTTATTTTTAATTAATTTCTGAGCAAGAAGGTCCTTTTAATTGTATAACTAAACAATTTCAACACTTCACACACCTCATTAATTTTTTTATTTTTTTCCTCGAGGTATTTTTGGCATTCATCCCCTAAACCTCCCTCTTAACTGAAGCAGTTGAAATTGATATTTTCGAAAATAAAAACACCGCACACTGTGTTAATTTTGATTGTGTATAACGGTATTTCTGCACTTTAAATCACTCAGGTTACTAGATGACGTCATGAATGGGGACAGAGCATAAATCAGGTGCTAGAGGTAATGTAGGTGAAAAGGTTAAAAGTGTAGAGTATGATGGTGAGTTTTCAAGGTATGGACGGTTTTAGGTCTAAAGTTCAGAGAGGTAAGTTTTTCAGTGCAGAATGGACAGAAATTTGTTTGACTCATGATTCAGATTTATTTCTTCTATACATACTTAAATTTTGCACCTTAGGTGTGTCATATCACAGATGATTTATATCTAGTTTGATTTTATTTCTTTAAAAATTAGTAAAAATCGTGGTATAATTTACATTAATAAATATTATTAATGCATGTTTAATGGGAAATGCGGGACATTGAGATTTCTAATTTGCAGATCACTCTTTAAACTGTGACCTTAAAAAAATTGCAATTGAAAGCTTTAATTGCAAATTTTTTAGGGGAAACTGATATCATATTACCATATTTTAACATATTATAATAATTATATTATATTAATAAATATTTAACATATTTATTAATAAACATTACCATATTTTTTTCTTTCAGCGTGCTGCTTACTTTCACCTGAGCATTGTTGATATCAATTTGTCGCCTGTGATATTCTTGTTTTTTTGCTGCTTTTTCTCTCCTGCGATTATACAGTTCCTTCGGCCTCTTTTATAATGTGACCTTGCTGTGAATTGTGCATAATGTTCTTCATTTTTAGGTTTGTAATCGCAGTTTTTTATCATCATCATCATCATCCTCAAGCAGCCATGGGCTACGGAGGTCCAACCAGACTGTGCAATTTAGTTCTCCAAGCAAGTCTATCCTTAGCTACATCTACTGCATCTGGCCACTGCACACCAATTCTAACAAGGTCCTCTTTGACATTGTCTGCCCACCGCATCCTAGGTCTCTTCTTTCTGAGGCCTCTAGGCACACTGTTCATAACCCTATTCGCCAATCTATAATTATCCATATGGGCAACATGACGAAATCAACGGAGTCGCTCTCTGCACAGTATGCTGCCTAAAGGAGGTCATCATTAGTTACAAAGTTAAACCACGTAATACCCAAGATACTGCTTAAGCATCTAGAATTTTTATATCGTTTTCAAAGAAAACGACAGTCTATGTAATTTTTTCTCCAGACGTGTCTTTTTTGAGTTACATCTCCTGCATTTGGCCACTCTAGGCCAATTCTAGCAAGATCCTGCTTGACATTGTCTGCCCATCGCATCCTACGTCTTCCCCTTTTTCTGATAACCTTAGGCACACTGTTCATAATCCTCTCTGCCAATCTGCAACTATGCATATGGGCAACATGGCCAAACCAATGCAGTCTCTCTCTGTACAATATGCTGCTCAAAAGAGGTTGATGACTCCTTCTAACCTCATAATTACTTCGAAAATCAAACCACCTAATGCCCAAGATACTGCTTAAGAATCTAGAATCAAAGGCATCAAGTTTCTTGTTATCCTACTTACAAATGGTCCATGTTTCGCTACCATAACTAACCTTAGAAAGAACCAAACTATTATACAGCCTAATTTTAGTCTTTAGGTGTATACGCCTATTTTTTCATACTCTCCATAGATTCTTAAAACTCCCAGTGGCAATCCCTATTCTTCTACTTATCTCATACCACACATCACTAGTGTCTGTTACATAGCTCCCAAGATAAATCAACTGAGACACTAGCTCAATAGTAGAGCCATTGAAAGTAACTGAAACACCATCTGCCTGACCAATTTTAATTACTTTAGTTTTTTTCTTTGTTTATCACCAAACCTACTCTATTTCCAGTCTCAGTGACAGCCCTAATGAATGAATTCATCTCATTAACATCAGTTGAAAACAAGGCCAAATCACCTGCATAATCTAAATTAGAAGTTTTGAAATCTCTGGAGCATTTAAGGCCAAAATCTTTCCCTTAAATGATCAGTAGCCAAACAAAATTCACCCTTGTCTAACTCCACTAGCAATGCTAAACCAATCGCTGCAAGACATACCAACTCTCACACATATGATTTCAGTGTTCTTATTGGCTGTTTGAATGAGTTTACTGATCTATTGAGAGTCAATGCAATTTCCTATATGATATTTGATTGTTGACAGGGATATGATTTTCTATAGGATAGATCAAATCCCTATTCCCTAACTATAGGTATTCAAATGAGCAACATGGCCAAACCAGCAGACTCCCACTCTGCACAATATGTTGTTCAAACGAGCTGCCGACTCCTTTGACTGACTTTGTCATTACAAACATGGCCTCATCTGGGGGTGGGGGTCTAACCACCCTTTCAGGAGGTCAATAAGGGAAAATAAGTAAAAAATAAATTTAAATAATTTATATTTCATGCACTTTTAAATATATTTTTTTAAAACTGTAACACGGGGGGGGGGGGGTGATATACTGTATTCTGTATCTAGAGTCTGACTCCCTCTTTCCCTCCTTTTACATTTTTTTGGCTCAAATGTGTTTCTTACCTTCCTCTCTTGACTTTTTTCTGGATATGGGCCAGCTTACAAAGTTGAACTACCTTGGCCACAGCATACTGTGCAAGCAACTAAAATATAAAAGTTAAGGTTATGTTTTAGATACATTATCTTTTAGATTTCTTTATTTATGGTATCAATATTCCTCTTATTTTGTTTGCAAAAGGTTTCAAGTATCACTACCATAACTAAATCTAGAAAAACCAAACTATTATAGTCTCACAAAAGTCACAACAGTAATCCCAATTTTTTTGTTTATCTCATGCTACACATCATCAGAATCTCTGATATAGCTCCAAAAATAATTCAACTCAGACACCTGCTGAACAGTGTGACCATTCAGATTAAATAAATCACAGCCTGCCTGACCAATTTTCATCACTTTATTTTTCTTTCTGTTTATCACCAAGCCTACTCTATTACCAGTCTCTCAACAGCTTGAATGAAAGAGTTCATCATCATCATTTGCCAAAAGGGCTAAATCACCAGCATACTATAACACAGAAATTTCAGACCTGTAGACCATTTACCCCCAAAATGTTATCCTTACTGTGAATTTTGCATAGCATAACCATTAACCAAACTAAAGAGGAAAGGAGAAAAAATGCACCCTTATCGAATCAGAAGCATTACTAAGCCAATTGCTACAAGCCTTATCAACACTCACAAATGACTCAGTGTCATTACAGAGAATTTTCATTATGTTAAATAACTTTGAACTGATCTACACATCCCCTACCACTTATGAATCCACATTTCTCATCACGCAATTGCCTCTCAACCAGATTCTTAATTCTATTAAACACAAACATGTAATAACTTTTCCTTCAACATAGAGTAGGCTGATACACCTATAGTTATCACAAGAATTGCAATCACATTTTTTGAAAATAGGGATAATATTAGCTCTGTTAAAATCCTTAGGAACCATGCCTTTATGATAAAAGATATTCAGAATTTCAGTCATCCATGTGGTAACCATAACATTCCCAACTCTAAGCATTTCTGTAGTAATTTCATCTACCCTTGGGGATTTATGTTGTTCAGTTTTATAAACAGCTAAAATAACTCAGACTGTGTTATAGGGTCAACATTTAAAGCCAGTAATGGGCTACATCTATCATCATTACAAAGAATGGGAGTAGGACTAACCACATTGTTAAAACATCACTGAAATGCTCAGCCCATTTAGCCATGACAAAATCATCATCTTCAATAACCTTACCTTAACAGCACAAAGCATTAACTAATTCGTACAGCTATCAGTTTTTATGCTGTCTAGCTGCTTCCACGGCTATGTGAGCCAAAGATTCTTATCAGCTGCTACCCAATCCTTTACATGTTTATTAAGCCCTCTGTAATGCTTTCTTGTTAGGGAGAGTAGGGTACTGATTAAGGACATGGTGCAGTTGTTTCCTTCCAAAATAAGTTTCAGTGCCTTATCACTCAAATAATTTTGCCTCCTCTGCACCTTTTTACCTAAAACAGTACCATTAGCTTCAAGAAAATCCTTCTCAAAATAGTCCCATTCTTCCTCAACTAAGGAAGCCAACCTTGTTGTCATAATTACTAAGTAACATATCGTGGTAAGCTTAAGCTATAACTGGGTCTTTCAGAGTTTCAATGTTAAAGTTTACTTTTTTAACCTTACCACAACACTTTTAATAGAGGTATTGATCAGATCAGATTTCAGCTGCCCTATATACAAGTGCAGACTGGTAAGGAGAGTTGAGTGCTGTAGCTTTATGGGCACCAAGTGATGAGGGCCCTTAGAACCTCATGAGAGCAGGTTTTTTTGAATAATAATAATATTACTTCGAAGAATTTCCACAGAATTGGGGGGAAATCCTTTTTAGGCTTCAAGTATGAGCTCTCAAAAGAATAACTTTTGAAATCTTGAAAAAGAAGCTGAATTTTTTGTTTCAGCCAGGCCCTTTTGCTGCAGGCTGCACCTTTCAAAACATGGGCCAGTCTGCCCCTGTGTATATGACCTGGTGTTCCTAACAGAACTTATCTCTGCAAAACTCCTGCCCTGTCCATGGTCAATAGGGCACACCGAAAGTTTGGAAATACTGCCTCCATTGGATGGTATGTTAAACCGTGGCTCCATGTGTGGGAGAGCCATACCATGTGCACATTAAAGAACATGCTGGATGGCCTTGACAGAAAGCTACCATCTGTCTCCCAACAGCTCTTCCAGTGGGTCCCCTTGCCCAACATTTTCTGAGACTTCAAGCACTGGCCATTTAGCCCATGGTGTGCAAAAAAGTGCCACTGAGAGGTAAAACTACCTAACAGCACTAGGAAATTTGTTCATATGCGGCCCATCTGGTGAAAAACATGTGTACTATGTATATCATGGTGCTTTTAAAAAGTGATAGTTATTCTCAAACCATTGAGTTTACTTACTTGAAGAAGTTGCTGCCATTGCAGCTGCCAATATCAAGTGACCTATGAGCCCTCCTCAAAGGTCAGAATCAATACCAACTTTAGCATTGAAGTCACCTAGAACAAGAGTAATATCTCCTTTCTTAACAGAATTGAAAACTAGTTGTTAAAGTTGCCCATAAAAACTATCTTTCTAATCCTAGTTGGCCCTCTCAGTAGGGGCATAACAACAGATAACATTCCAGTTTTTAATGCCTGCCTGAAATTTTAACTTGGCTATGCCTTTTGTTAATGCACTCATATCCCACAAGTGCATTACCAGCATGTCTCATGAGAAGTAAACCTACGACTTAGAGATGCTTTTCACCTTTCCTCACTGGAAAGAGAAATTTAAGGTTATGGTATCGACCTTTCTCTCCATGTGGTCTCTTGCAAACCAAAAATATCTCACTTATAATGGTAGAATTCTTGTGTGACAACATCAGGATAATAATCTCTGTGTAGAGTCCTCACATTCCAACTACCTGTAGTGAGAAAATAGTTAGTGCAATGTTTACAGAAACTACATGTGTTTTCTACTGATAAATCAGCACTTTGAAGTCGATTCAAATTTTAGAGGAAACATTGTCTTGAGCCTGGTGGGATATGAACCCATGACCTCCTAATAACATGTCAGGTGCTCTGGACCACTGAGCTACCAGCCGCCGATCAAGATCTCCTCTAACGAATGTTATGAGCATTTCTATTATGTCGCATATAGACACTATTCAGGCATCTAGCCACAAGCGGCTTTCTATTTGCCGTATAGATGGAAAGCATTTCTTAGAAGGATGCTAGTGATAAATAATGCAATAAACTTGACATATTCAATATCTACTAATAAATCAGCACTTTGAAGTCGATTCAAATTTTAGTCTATTTATGACATAATTGAAATATCCATTGCGTTAGTTAGAGGAGATCTTGATCAGCAGCCGGTAGCTCAGTGGTCCAGAGCACCTGACATGTTATCAGGAGGTCGTGGGTTCATATCCCATCCGGCTCAAGACAATTTTTCCTCTAAAATTGAATTGACTTCAAAGTGCCCATTTATTAGGAGATATTGAATATGTTGAGTTTATTTCATGTTTATCACTAGCATACTTGTGGTCTGTAAATGGTAGCTAGGTAGTCACTGGAAGGAGAGCTATGCACCAATCCCTTGTGATGATGCATAGAACTGGCCAGGCCTAGCACCTAATGTCCGACCCCCGCCTTCTCGTGGTGCAGACCGTTAGTACCTTTCAAAAGAGATACTCTCTTGTGGAAGTGAACGGAAGGGGAGGGCTGCCAGATTAGTGTGGCCTACTGATCTGGACAACTATGGCTACTTCTCTTTTTTTTTTCTACCCTGCTGAGGAGTGGTCAACCAAACAGGGTCCTGGTGCTGACCATATAAACCCACTGGACAGATATATGGCTATGAGCTTGATTATGGATCCTGATTTTGCTGCACTGGTGGGCTTCTGTGGAGGGAAAATCTTCCGCTGTGTTTTCTGTTTGTTTGTGGGTTGACAGCCCCAATTGAATAGATTCGCAGGATATGTTTATCAGCTGGTGGATAAACCTGAGCAGAGGTCATCGCAGGCATCTGAACTCTTTGCTTCTACTGGCATCGTGAAATTCTACATTGGAGGAAGTCTTCCAGTGTAGATGGCTTCAGCCTTTAGTGGTGGGGGAACGGGTCTTTGCCCCATGTCTGCGATTAGGGGGCTGTTTGATATTGTCGGCATTCCCTCTCTCAATAAGCATAGTTTCTTTAAACATCCCACTAACCATTTTCTCTCCATAGGTAATTCGAATGTGAGAACTTTGCACAGAGCTTTTTCTCTTGATGTCCTCACACAAGAATTCCACTATTATAATTCAGATTTTCTCGGCTTGCAAGAGACCAGATGGACAGATAAATGTCAGATTCTTAAAAATAATCTTAAATTTCTCTTTTCAGGGAGGGACAACAATAAGCATCACCAAGGCGTAGGTCTGCTTCTCAGCAGACACGCTAGTGATGCTCTTCTAGGATATGAGGGCATTAATGAAAGGTTTCTTATAGCAAAATTCCAGACAAGCGTTAAAGAGCTGAATGTTTTCTGCTGTTATGCCCCCATTGAGGATGTGAATGAGGATGAGAAGGATAGGTTTTATGGAGAACTTCAGGATATTTTGAATTCTATCAAGAAAGGAGATATTACCCTGATTGTTCTAGGTGACTTCAATGCCAAAGTTGGTAGTGACTCTGACCTTTGGGGAGGAGTAATAGGCCTTTTTGTTATTGGTAGCTGCAATGGAAATGGGCAACTACAGGTAAATAAACTCAATGGATTCAGAATAACACTTGTTACAAACACCACGACCTACATAAGTACACATGGGTTTCACCCGATGGGCTGCATAAGAATATGATTGATTATATATTAATTAACAGCAAATTGGCTAGTTCTGTTAGGAATACCAGGTCATATAGGGGAGCTGAAATAGGATCTGACCATTATCTTGTTAAAAGTGGCTTGCTACTTAAACTTAAAAAGTGTTGTGCTATGGTTAAAAAATTTACATTTAATGCTGCAACTCTGAAAGACCAAGTTATAGCCAAAGCTTACCATGATAGGTTACTTATTCATTATGACAGTCATGGTGTGCTTACTACTAAAGTTGTGGAAGAATGGGATCATTTTAAACAGGCTTTTTTGGACACTAACAGTACTCTTTTAGGAAAAATGGTGAGGAGGAGGCAAACTTATCTGAGTGATAAGGCACTTAAGCTTATTTCAGAAAGAAAGAGCTGCAACAATATCCTTAATCAATACCCTACCAGTCCTAATAGAAAGGATTACAGAGAGCTTAATAAACGTGTAAAGGATCAGTTATCTGCTGATAAGAATCTTTCGCTTGATGGCTTGGCTGACAAAGCTGAGGAAGCAGTTAGACAGCACAACAGCAAAGATCTGTACCAGATAGTTAATGTTTTGTGTTGTAGAAAACGAACAGGTATACAGGGATTGAAGGATAAACAAGGTAAGGTTATAGAAAGTGAGGATTCTGTCATGGCTAGGTGGGCTGAGCATTTGAGTGATGTACTAAACAATGTGGTCAGTTCTATTCCTATTGTTTGCAATTATGTAGATGCATTGGTGGCTTTAATGTTGGCCCTATAACACAATCTGAAGTTAGTTTGGCTATTTCTAAACTTAAACTTCAGAAATCCCCAGGTGTAGATGAAATTACTACAGAAATGCTCAGAGCTGGAAATGTTTCAGTTAACAGTTCGATGACTGAAATTTTGAATAACTTTTATGATAAAGGCATGGTTCCTAAAGATTTTAGCAGAGCTATTATTATCCCTATTTTCAAAAAAGGTGATCGCAGTTCTTGTGATAACTATAGGGTATCAGCCTACTCTCTGTTCCTGGTAAAGTTCTTTCCATGATTGTGCTTAATAGAATTAAAAATCTGGTTAACAGGCAATTGCGTGATGGGCAATGTGGATTCAGAAGTGGTAGGGGATGTGTAGATCAGATATTTTCACTTAGGCAGATTCTTGAGAAATGTTTAGAGTTTCAGAAACCTTTGGTTGCTGGCTTTGTTGATTTCAAAAAGGCTTTCGACTCTGTTGATCGTCGTAATTTGTGGTTGATTGTAAGATCATATGGTATACCTGACAAGTTAGTTAACATAATGAAAGCTCTCTATAATAACACTGAGTCGTGTGTGAGAGTTGGTAAGTCTTGTAGCAATTGGTTTAGCATTACGTCTGGTGTTCGACAAGGGTGCATTTTGTCTCCTTTTCTCTTTAGTTTGGTTGTTGATTATGTTATGCGAAATTCACTTCAAGGGAAAGATTTTGGCCTTAAATGGGCTGGAGAGAGGAAAATTTCTGATTTAGATTTTGCTGATGATTTAGCCCTTTTGGCAAATGATGTTGATGAGATGAACTCTTTCATTCAAGCTGTTGATGAGACTGGTAGTAGAGTAGGTTTGGTTATAAACAGAGAGAAAACTAAAGTGATGAAAATTGTCAGGCAGGCTGTGATTCAGTTAATCTGAATGGTTGCAGTCTTGAGCAGGTGTCACAGTTTAATTACCTTGGAAGCTATGTAACAGATACTGGTGATGTGGGGCATGAGATTAACAGACGAATAGGTATTGCTGCCGGGACTTTTAAGAATCTATGGAGATTGTGGAGAAATAGGCGTATACATCTAAAGACGAAAATTAGACTGTATAATAGTTTGGTTCTTTCTAGGGTTAGTTATGGTAGTGAAACTTGGACACTTTGTAAACAAGATAACAGGAAACTAGATTCTTTTTATTCCAGATGCTTAAGCAGTATCTTGGGCATTAGGTGGTTCAACTTTGTAACTAATGATGAGGTTAGGCAAAGGAGTTTGCAACCTCCTTTAAGCAGCATATTGTGCAGAGAGAGACTCCGTTGGTTTGGCCATGTTGCCCGTATGAATAATTATAGATTGGCGAATAGGGTTATGAACAATGTGCCTAGAGGCCTCAAAAGGAGGGGGATACCTAGGATGCGGTGGGTTGACAATGTGAAATAGGACCTTGTTAGAATTGGTGTGCAGTGGCCGGATGCAGCAGATGTAGCTCAGGACAGATATGCTTGGAGAATGAAACTGCGCAGTCTGGTTGGACCTCCGTAGCCCATGGCTGCTTGATGCTGATGATGATGATTGGCTATAGAATATAAATTTCTGTCTAGAACCTTCTTAGGAATGTAAATTTTATGCCAGTGGCTGTTTAAATATACAGGCTTATTTTTTTCCTGTCTTTTAATAATGTAGTTTTTTCTAGTGGCTATTTACGAATATAATTTTCTATTTATAGTGAATATTTAAAAATATTTTTTTCTAGTGACTTTTCAGGAACTTTTTTTGTAGTGACATTTTAAGGATACTGTTTTCTTGATAGCTATTAGCTAACATTCGTTGGCCACCTCTCACTCTAGAGAGTGTGATGGTGTCACATTCCATCAGAGAAAGAAGACAGCAACGGACTTTTCAAGTCCATCACTCTCCACTTTCTCATCACAGCAAGGTAAGAGGGGGGGGGAGAATCTAAATGTTTGTACAGTTGCGAGTAGAGACTGCAAATGGCAGAATACCAGCCTGGCTTGCAATCTGTCACTAGTTAATTGGATTAGTAAACAGTTTTCATTTCTTTGTTTTAATTTTGTTCATTGTATGTATTTTGCTTATTCTTGTGTCTGATTACTTATTTCATTTCTAGGTATATATAGCCAAGTACCTGAAACTTTAAAAAAAGGTAAAAAAAAAAGTTGCAGTAAAGATATGAAGTGAATTCACACTGATAGAAAGCATAAAATTACAGAAGTTGAAAAAAATTCTTTTAAACTTACAGTTGACACTAATCTACTGTTCGAAATTCTGTACATTCAAAAGAATAAATTCTAAGTGTTTACACATTTATATTTTCCGTACAGAAAAATATATATGCTTCATTAAAGTGGAACATATTTTGTCAAATTGACAAAATATGCGTCATGCTTTCAACACTGAAAAAGTGCTTCATGTGCATAAAATATAGTGAATACGACACTGAATAAATTAGAGTCATAAATTGTTTTAGCTGGAACAAAAATGTAATGTATCTTATTTGTCATAAAGGACTGACAAGAGGGCAAAGAAATGCTTCATATTTGTGAAGAATACAAAAAGTGAAATCAGAGTTGGAACTATTAGTGTGAGCAGAACAAACTTGTGTGTAGGAAGTTTTTCTAGAAACAAAGATATAAAGAGCACATCTGAGATAACAAGCAGAAACTTTACAGATGTCATATTATGTAATGGAGAATATTGATTGAACAGCACCTGTATTCTAATACATAGGAAAGTCATATATTGGTGAAATATCCAAAGAAAGTTTCAAAAGCAAGCTTCTGCTCTAATATCAGTATTTGACAAACACAATACATAATACTCAACCAGATCTTCAGAGTCTTCAACAACATTTTCATGCACAGGAAAAGCAGAAAAAAAATTGAGTATAGAAAGCTTTTCTTAAAATCTTTTATTTGGCACACGATAAGGAGAGGATATATATCAGTGAAGTACAAAAAAGTTTTGAAAGAAAGCCTGTGATATTTTTATTTTTAACCTAAAAAATACAGTCTACATATATGTGAAAAATGCAAAAATTCATTTAAAACAAAGCAGAATCTTGAATACCATTTTTAATTTCACAAAAGAAAAAAAAAACTGTGTGGTATGTATAATAACAAATTAGTGAACAAAACTCGTTTATGGTCTATTATTTGTCACACAGAGGAAAGAAGATATATCTGTATTAAACACGTAGCAAAGAATTAACACAAAAACCTTACCTAAATATTATTATTTGGCACATATGAGAGAGAAGCTACATGAGTGTGAAACATATAACTAGGAATTGGATGATAAATGGTGTATTAAGGTTCATAATGTGATATGCAAAAATGGAAAACCACATATTTTAATGTGTAAAAATAGATTTTCAAGTAAAGGATCATAGAAATTTCATTATTGAACAGACACAGAAGAGAAGCCACATATCCCTGAAATATATAACAAGAAATTTCATATGCAGATTTAAGGACCACTTTCCTAATCTCCCAGGAAAGAATGAGCACATTTTGAAAATGAGTAAAAAGGAATCATCAGAGAAATGAAATTTTAGGTGTTATTTTCGTAAACACACAGAAAAAAATTACATGTATTTGAAATATATAACAAGAAATTTGCACTGAAATCTTCCCTTAGGAAGTATATTCTGACACACACAGGAAAAACTGCATGTATGTGAAATATGTAAAAAAGAAATTTGAAAAGATGTCTGATCATAGGAAGCATTTTCTAACACACATAAGGGAAAACCCACATGTATGTGAAGTATGTAATAAGAAATTTGGACAGATGTGTCAACTTAGGAGACATGTTCGGACACACACAGGAGAAAAACCACATATATGTGAAATATGTAATAACAAATTTGCACTGAAATCTACCCTTAGGAACCATTATCTGACACACACAGGGGAAAAACTGCATGAGTGTGGAGTATGTAATAAGAAATTTGTGCAGATGTGTGAACTTAGGAAACATGTTCTGACACACACAGGAGAAAAACCACATTTATGTGAAATATGTAATAACAAATTTGCACGGAAATCTACCCTTAGGAACCATTATCTGATACACACAGGGGAAAAACCGCATGAGTGTGGAGTATGTAATAAGAAATTTGCACAGATGTATCAACTTAGGAGTCATGTTCTGACACACACAGGAGAAAAACCACATTTATGTGAAATATGTAATAAGAAATTTTCACTGAAATCTACCCTTAGAATACATGTTCTGACACACACAGGGGGAAAACCACATGTATGTGTAATATGTAATAAGAAATTTTCACAGAAATCTACCCTTACAAAGCATGTTCTGACCCACACAGGGGAAAAACCACATGTATGTGAAATATGTAATAAGAAATTTGCACAGCAACCTACCCTTACAAAGCATGTTCTGACACACACAGGGGAAAAACCGCATGTATGTGAAATATGTAATAAGAAATTTTCACGGAAATCTACCCTTAGAATACATGTTCTGACACACAGAGGAAAAACAGTATGTATGTGAACTATGTAATAAGAAATTTGGACAGATATCTCATCTTAGGGAGCATTTTCTGACACACAGGAGAAAAACCACATTTTTGTGAAATATGTAATAAGAAGTTTGCACTGAAATCTACACTTTGGAACCATATTCTGACACACAGGGGAAAAAAACACACATATGTGGAGTATGTAATAGGAAATTTGCATAGATGTTTACTCTTAGGGAGCATTTTCTGACACACACAGGGGAAAAACAGCATGTATGTGAAATATGTAATAAGAAATTTCAACTGAAATCTACACTTAGGAACCATGTTCTGACCCACATAGCGGAAAAACCACACATATGTGAAATATGTAATAAGAAATTTGCATTGAAATCTACACTTAGGAATCATGTTCTGATACACACAGGGGAAAAACCACATGTATGTGAAATATGGATGGGTGTCTCATCTTAGGAGGCATGTTCTGACACAGGGGAAAAACAGCATGTATGTGAAATATGTAATAAGAAATTTGGACGGATGTGTCATCTTAGGAGGCATGTTCTGACACAGGGGAAAAAACACACGTATGTGAAGTATGTAATAAGAAATTTGCACATGTGTACTCTTAGGGAGGATTTCTGAGAGACACGGGAAAAACCACATTAATGTGAAATATGTAATAAGAAATTTGCACTGAAATCTACCTTTGGGAAGCATTTTCTGACACACAGGAATAACCACATTTATGTGAAATATGTAATAAGAAATTTGCACTGAAATCTAAGGTTTATTGTCTGACCTTCACAGGGGAAAAATCGCATATATGTGAAATATATAATAAGAAATTTGCATGGAGAGCTACCCTGCAACACCATTTACTTACAGACAGTGGGTAAAAGCCACATGTATGTGATATATATCAAGAAATTTACATGTAAATATCAACTTCAGAATCATTTTCTAACATGGACAGCTGAAAACCCATATGTATGTGATATACTTAAGAAATTTGCACGCAAATTTCAACTTCAGAACTATTTTTTTATACACAAAATGAAAACTCATATATATATATATGTGAAATGTGTAATAATGAATTTGTAAATATGTCTAACCTTAGAATTCATTATTTGATACACAGAGGGGAATACCACATATATATGTAATAAGAAATTTCCATTGAAATATAAACTTAGACACCATATTCTTACACACTCACACAAAGGAAATGCCACATGTATGTGAAATATGTAACAAGAAATTTGCAAGCAAAAGCTGCACTTCAGGATCATTATCTGACACAGAAAAAGCTGCATGTATGTGAAATATGTAATAGGAAATCTGCATTAAAGTCTGCAGTTAAGAATAATTTTCTCTCACACAGTTGAAAAACTGGATGTATATAAAATATGTAATAGGAAATTTTCATTGAAGTCTGCAGTTAGGAGTAATTTTCTAACACAGTTGAAAAACTGGATGTACATAAAATATGTAATAGGAAATTTTCATTGAAGTCTGCAGTTAAGAATTATTTCCTAACACACAGTTGAAAAACTGGATGTATATAAAATATGTAATGCGAGACTAGCACTGATATCTATACTTAGCAATTATTTTCTGACACACACTGAGGAAAATGAATAAATACATCTATCCTAGGGAATCATTGTCTCATACAGACAGGGGAAGAACGGTACGTGTGTAAAACACGTAATGAGAAAAATTGCACAGGAATATAAAATTAAGATCCACATTCTGACATATAAAATGTTTTGGCAAATGATGTTGATGAGATGAACTCTTTCATTCGAGCTGTTGATGAGACTGGTAGTAGAGTAGGTTTGGTTATAAACAGACAGAAAACTAAAATGATGGAAATTGGTCAAGCAGGCTGTGATTCAGTTAATCTGAATGGTTGCAGTCTTGAGCAGGTGTCAGAGTTTAATTATCTTGGGAGCTATGTAACAGATAATGGTGATGTGCGGCATGAGATTAACAGACGAATAGGGATTGCTGCTGGGACTTTTAAGAATCTATGGAGAGTATGGAGAAATAGGCGTATACACCTAAAGACTAAAATTAGGCTGTATAATAGTTTGGTTCTTTCTAGGGTTAGTCATGGTAGTGAAACTTGGACACTTTGTAAACAAGATAACAGGAAACTAGATGCTTTTGATTCCAGATGCTTACGCAGTATCTTGGGCATTAGGTGGTTCAACTTTGTAACTAATGATGAGGTTAGGCAAAGGAGTTTGCAACCTCCTTTAAGCAGCGTATTGTGCAGCGACTACGTTGGTTTGGCCATGTTGCCCGTATGAATAATTATAGATTGGTGAATAAGGTTATGAACAGTGTGCCTAAAGGCCTCAGAAAAAGGGGAGACCTATGATGCATTGGGCAGACAATGTCCAACAGACCTTGTTAGAATTGGTGTGTAGTGGCCAGATGCAGTAGATGTAGCTCAGGATAGACTTGCTTCGAGAACTAAATTGCATGGTCTGATTGGAGCTCCGTAGCCCATGGCTGCTTGAGGATGATGATGATGAAGAATACAATATGAAGATTTCTTTAGCTTATTACATTCTTGTATTCATGGCTGGTCTTACGCCTAAGCTAACCAAGCTACAATTTAGTGTCTTGCAATATGAGGGCCTCAAAGAAATACATTTCAAGTTTTACTGTTAGAAAAAAATAGAGTAAATATATATTACTCCAATAGAGTAAATATATATTTACTCTATTGTGCAAACATTCTTCACCATAACTTAGCACTGCAGGAATAATGTTCTCACATCAATTTCCTGTTAAATTTTTACTGCTCCCTTCAATCATAATAAATGAATATATATTTCAACTTTTTAATTTTTCGGGCCTCTTAAATTTGTATATCTTAAATAAAAATAATAAATACCCCCTCTCAGAGCTGCTTGCCAGTGGTCTGACAGAAGCCTGTCAGTTTATATGCCATAGTAGGTCTGTGAGATAGCAGGACCTCAACAGAAAAACAATAGAAACATCCATGCCTTACCCAGGGTTTGAACCTAAGTCTTTTAGATCAGTAGCCAAGCACGCTAACCACTCGTATATAGGATGGCGTGTATAGCTTAGGGTCTCAGAAGTTCAAAGTCCAGCCCTGCCTGTACTCCTATAGCGTTGGAACTATGAATTCTGAAACCTGGGGCAAAAAATATGACCCCACATACACAGTCAATCATTGTCTGTGGTTCACCATAAAATTTCATGCCCCCCCTACTCTATACCACCCTACTTCTAGATTTCTTGTTTATCCCTCCCTACTTCTAGATTTCTTGTTTAAAACCATAAATGCTAGATGTAGGTATATATATATATAAGTCAAGGAAATTATATTGTAATATAATAAGATTCTAGTTAATTGGTAATGGCCAAAGATAGTGGTGGTTTCTGGGTTTATAATTGTGCAAGTAGATGCAGAAATATCTAGAAAATTGAAAATATTTCTGTAACATTAATAACTACAATCTTCTGTTAACATATATTTACCGGAAAAAATTTAATGTATTTTCACAAA
The DNA here is from genome assembly GCA_038380435.1 of Ryuthela nishihirai. Taxonomy (NCBI): domain Eukaryota; kingdom Metazoa; phylum Arthropoda; class Arachnida; order Araneae; family Heptathelidae; genus Ryuthela; species Ryuthela nishihirai. The sequence continues at coordinate 3,730,699 of JAWZYU010000044.1, read as the reverse complement.
ATTCAATTACACAAAACTTTTTCTTGATTTATTGACTTCAAAGTCAACAGGTAGCTCTGGATTTATTATTTATTGATTAATTAATTCTACTGTTTTATTTGGAGAATATTTCTATTAAATGTTTCCTTCTCTGACAACAAAGTGCAGAAAGTGATGTAAATTAGCTTGAAATTATGATTTATAACATTTAGTTATAACCTCCGACCTACTTGAGGATGATGATGATGATGATGAAAAGGAAAAAAACCACATATATATGTGAAATACGGAGAAAGAAATTTTGAAGTGAAGCATCAGAAGCGTTTTCAGTTCATGTAAAGGAAAAACCACTCTTTCAAAAAAAAATGCAATCAAAGCTGAGCAAAAATCCATTATCGGATATGAAAGATTAGTGATATAACTAAGATCTCTATATAATATGGGGAGAAAAAAAATAGTGGTCTGGTATATGTGAAATATGCAGCGAAGCTAAAAACTGAAACAGATCTTTAATATTGTTTTCAACCAGGCAGAAAGGAAATGGCACATTGTGATGAAATATACATATATAAAGAAATATTCGTAGAAAACTTGTAAAATTATTAATTTTTGTGTCATGAATGATATACCTTATGAGAGTGTAACGTGAAATATGCACAAAAGTCATAACTAAAGTGTTATTCATTATCACGCATTAAACTACATATCTGTAGAATATCCAACTAAATATTTGTTTTTATTGAAAATTTGTGTCATGGAAGACACATGAATTTCCTGGGAAATATGTACGAAAAAATTTACACAGGGTCTTCTAGATTCATTTTGTGACAAACATGAAAGAAAATATACATAGGTGTGAAATACGATAGGAGTAAGTTTCACTGAAAATCCAAGTAAGATTTTCAGCTTGCTGTAAAAGTAGAGCCTCATATTTCTAAAATGCGTAGACAAAAAAATTGTGACGTGAAATTAATTTTATTATCCAATAGTTAACACACACAAGGTAGATTTCTGTATGCTATTTATCATGGAATTTATCTAAAAAAATTGTTCAGAATTATTATGTGAACCAATATGTGTCTGGAATTTTTAAGAAAAACTTTCCAGAACAAAATATATTATTTTCAGTTGAAAGTGAAAAAATGCCACGCATTTCAAAATATGCACAAAAAACTTTTCACATATTTCCTCTCAGTTTACATTATGTAATACACTCGTAATAGGGCCCATATATCTATTAAGTATGTTGCAAATGCTTGGGCTGAAGTACTATATTTGTTACATAAAAAAGTTACCTGATATGTGTAAAATACACAGTAGTTATATATACAGCTGTATCTCTCTTGCTACTTTCAGTAACATAGAAAGAGAAGCCAAATATCAGTGAAATACGTGAGAAGAAATTTTCACCGAAAGCTCGTTTAAATATCCATTTTCCGAAACCTCAAAAGCCACAAGTGTGAAAAATATTACCAATTAAATTTGGAAAAAATCGATTCTCTGAAAGAATTTTCTGGCATACAGGAAAACTACCTTAATATAAAATATCTAAAGAAATTTGATTGAAAACTTACCTTCAGGAAGCATTTTTTTTTCTCTGAAAGAAGTTAGATGTCTGTGAAATATGGAAAGAGAGTTTTAAGACAAGTGCCTGGCTTTGAATATCAATAAGGGAAAGACAAACGAAGCAGCCTCATAAATAATCAAAGACCACAGAATGTTAATTGCCATTATTGCTGCAGGAAAAGAGGTGCTATATTTCTGTGAACTAGGTAAAAAAAATGATTTGGATTAAGATTTATTCTCAGGGGGTATTTTCTGCCAAGAGATAAAAGGTATCTCTGAACTAGCTAACAAGATATTTGCATAAATATACACCATAACAATGACTACCTTATACAGAAGAAAGAGAAGCCACATGAAAGTGAAATATTTGAAAAACAAAATTTGCACTCTTTGTTCAGTGAGACGAGTGCTTTAATGACATATTGTACCAAGCACAGAAGACAAGCCACACGTTTGAAATATGTAACAAAAGATTATCGAAACAGAGCAGACTTAATGCTTAATTTCTGATATAGATGAAACAGAAGCATCCTTTGTGGGAAATGAATGACTCTCCATGAAATATGTAAATTGTAGTTGATTGCGTATTGAAATTTACCTGTCATACATGTGATGATAAAAATCGACTTTTCTGAATGAGATTTCCGAAGTCCACTTTCAGTTTAGAAATGATGCCAAAAAAATTTTGTATATTTTAAATGCAATAATTTAAGAAATATAAATAAATGATTGACTGACAATCTCATTATTTTTATAACGCAGCTGTACTAAATAAATATATTCCAAATGGTTTTCAGTTTATAATTTTTATCAATTTCTTGAAAAGTATTTGGACACTTGCATGAACAACTTTGGGAGTAAGACTTCTACAGAAAAAGTGACACCAGAATTTAATTCAAAATTTAATCATTTAATTTTAACGAGAAATGGAACAAAAAATAAAACCCCAGTGAAGTCTTGATTTCTATAAATTATTGAAAGAAATGATAATAGTGGAGCATTGACAGGAAACACTGCAAATGAATGTTGTCTGCAATTTAAAAAGCACCAGTTTTCATCCATCGTTAAGGATATTTGAGGAAACTTTTATATTATTTTAGAATCGTTATTTTAGCTAACTGTTTTCTGTGTTCACTTTTCTGGAAAGTTTTGCCTAAGAGCAATTCTGATATGAAGTGTTTAAGCTTTGATAAATCTTTAAATATCAATTGCGAACTGACCATTATACCTCATATAAATGTAAAGCAAAAATCGATGATTTGTGAATTTTTTAATCATTTTTTTTATCTATAACCGTAACAAAAAATAAAGTACTGAACAAAATCTAAGTCTCCATTTTCATCACTATTCTTAGTATTTAAAGAGTTACCTTAAAAAAAAAAGATACATTCTCAAGCAGCTGCTTGCCACAGAGATCTGATAGGAGCCTGTCAATTTACATATTTGTATCAGAAAAATATGACCCCCCCCCCTTCCCATTATTAGGTTAGTGGTCATATTATTTTGATACGATTGTGTATATACCATAATATAAGGTCTGTGAGAGTGGCAGAACCTCACCAGAAGAGACAAGCATCCAGCGCTTTAAACCCAGGTCCCTTAGAACAGTAGCCAAGCACCTTTCAATAATTTACAATAGCTCCAGTGCTAATCGCGATATTCTATCACAAAGAGAAACTTAAAAAGCATATTTTAATCATTATCAAATATTTATTATATACCATTTGAGTAAAATAAGTAAACTTTTTATAACCCCTAGTAAAGAACTGATTATTAACGATTTTTGTTAAATTTTTCTACAACACACTGATATTGCAGTATATCCAAAAATTTTAAAACACGAGAATGAATAAGAAATACATGTAACAATTTTCGTCACCTTGCAGTCCCATGGCCGAGTGGTTAGCGCGCTTGGTTACTGATCTAAGTTACCTGGGTAAGGCATGAATGTATGTGTTGTTTTTCTGCTGAGGACCTGCCATCCTTGCAGATCTACTTTGGCATAGAAACTGAGAGGCTCCTGTCAGACCTCTGTGGCAAGCAGCTGCTTGAGAAGGTTTCTATTTTTTGATAAATACATCGTTCCTGAGGATTTTACTAAAGCAATTATTAATTTTTTTTGTAAATTTGATTACGGTTCTTGTGATAACTGTAGGGGTATCAGCCTGCTTTTTGTTCGAAGTTGTTTGCATGATTGTGCTTAATAGAAATAATCTGACTGACTGACATCTGCGTGATCAGTGGATTCAAAAGTGGTAGATGTGTAGATCAAATTTTTTTCACTAAGTCAGATTCTTGAGAAATATTTTAGGGTTTGAGAAACCTGTGGTTACTAGCGTTTCAGATTTCAAAAATGCTTTTGAGTCTGGTGATTGTCATGATTTGTGATTAATGGTGAGAACGTATTCCATAGCAGATAAGTGATTACTATAGTGAAAGTTATGCGAAATCATTGAGTGATGTTTGAGATTTGCTGACACTTTTCACTACAAAAAATCATTCGCATATCCCTAAATGGCCCCCTTCAAGATTAAGAAATGCCGCCCTTTTCTGGTTCAAGAACGCAATGAGTTTTTCTGGGTTATACTGTTTAGGGTGCTTGGTTACGGATTAAAGTGACTTAGGTTTAGCCCCAAGGTAAGACATGAATGTTTGTGTTGTCTTTCTTTTCAGGGCTGGCATTCCTCGTAGAGTTTATTGCTTATTAAAAGATTCCCATCAAACCTTTCTTTGCAAGCATCTGCTTGAAAGGAATTTCTTTATTAACAGAGTTTCCAAGCCATACTGAGGAACTCTCCTTTTTCCCAAATGAGCGGAACGGGGATTCCTCAGTGATTAGTGCACCAGACTTGTAATCTGCAGTTCCCAGGTTCAAGTGCCAGCTGGGGCAACATTGAGATTTTTTTCTGCAAAACTCCCCACCCTGCCCACAGTCAGTAGGGGACACCAATGGGTTTGGAAATGTAGCCATCCGTCAAATGGAACATTGAGCCTTGGCACTGTGTGCAGGAAAGCCATATCCTCTGCATGTTAAGAACACGGACGGTTTTATTGGAAGGTTACCATCTGTCGCCTAAGAGCTGTTACAATGGGCCCTCTCCCCAAATCTCTGAGCCTTCTGGTTCCTTGTTATCTGGCAATTTAGCCTAAGGTGTGCAAAAAAAGTGCCTCTCAAAAGTAAAACAACCCAATTCGACCAGTGTTGAGATTTATCTCCAAATCTCCTCACCCTACCCTTGGTCAGTAGGGAGCCACCGATGGGCTTGGAATAACTGCCGTCCGTTGGATGGGATCTTAAATCATGGCACCATGTGTGGGAGAGGCATACACTGTGCATGTTAAAGAACAGGCTGGATGGCCTTGAGCGGAGCCTGCCATCTCTCTTCTAACAGCTGTCCAGTGACTACCCTCTCCCAGCCTGCCATCTCTCTTCTAACAGCTGTCCAGTGGCTACCTTCCCCCAACCTGCCATCTCTCTTCTAACAGCTGTCCAGTGGCTCCCCTCCCCCAGCCTGCCATGTCTTTTCTAACAGCTGTCCAGTGGCTTCCCTCCACCAGCCTGCCATCTCTCTTCTAACAGCTGTATAGTGGCTCCCCTCCCCGAGCCTGCCATCTCTCTTCTAACAGCTGTCCAGTGGCTCCCCTTCCCCAGCCTGCAATCTCTCTTCTAACAGCTGTCCAGTGGCTCCGCTCCACCAGCCTGCCATCTCTCTTCTAACAGCTGTCCAGTGGCTCCCCTCCCCCAGCCTGCCATCTCTCTTCTAACAGATGTCCAGTAGCTCCCCTACCCCAGGCTTCTCTGAGCCTTCAGGGTCCTTGTGACATGGACGTTTAGCCCATTGTGGCCGTTTAGCCCATTGTGTGGAGAAAAAGAGGAAATCACAAGTAAAATAATCCAACGTTAAAGAACAGGCTGGATGGCCTTGAGCGGAGCCTGCCATCTCTCTTCTAACAGCTGTCCAGTGGCTCCCCTCCCCCAGCCTTCTCTGAGCATTCAGGGTCCTTGTGACATGGCCATTTGGCCCATTCTGTGGAAAAAAAGTGCATATCAGAGATAAAATAATCCAACGTTAAAGAACAGGCTGGATGGCCTTGAGCGGAGCCTGCCATCTCTCTTCTAACAGCTGTCCAGTGGCTCCCCTCCCCCAGTTTTCTCTGAACCTTCAGGGTCCTTGTGACATGGCCATTTAGCCCATTGTGTGGAAAAAAAGTGCAGATCAGAGATAAAATAATCCAACGTAAAAGAACAGGCTGGATGGCCTTGAGCGCAGCCTGCCATCTCTCTTCTAACAGCTGTCCAGTGGCTCCCCTCCCCCAGGCTTCTCTGAGACTTCAGGGTCCTTGTGACATGGCCATTTAGCCCATTGTGTGGAAAAAAAGTGCAGATCAGAGATAAAATAATCCAACGTTAAAGAAGAGGCTGGATGGACTTCAGCGCAGCCTGCAATCTCTCTTCTAACAGCTGTCAAGTGGCTCCCCTCCCCCAGGCTTCTCTGAGCCTTCAGGGTCCTTGTGACATGGCCATTTAGCCCATTGTGTGGAAAAAAAGTGCAGATCAGAGATAAAACAGTTCAACGTTAAAGAACAGGCTGGATGGTTTTGAGCTCAGCCTGCCATCTCTCTTCTAACAGCTGTCCAGTGGCTCCCCTCCCCCAGCCTTCTCTGAGCCTTCAGGGTCCTTGTGACATGGCCATTTAGCCCATTGTGTGGAAAAAACGTGCAGATCAGAGGTAAAACAATCCAACGTTAAAGATCAGGCTGGATGGTCTTGAACAGAGCCTGCCATCTCTCTTCTAACAGCTGTCCAGTGGCTCCCCTCCCCCAGCCTTCTCTGAACTTTCAGGGTCCTTGTGACATGGCCATTTAGCCCATTGTGTGGAAAAAACGTGCAGATCAGAGGTAAAACTATCCAACGTTAAAGATCAGGCTGGATGGTCTTTGCAGAGCCTGCCATCTCTCTTCTAACAGCTGTCCACTGGCTTACCTCCCCCAGGCTTCTCTGAGCCTTCGGGGTCCTTGTGACATGGCCATTAACCGATTGTGTGAAAAAATGTGCAGATCAGAGGTAAAACAATCCAACGTTAAAGAACAGGCTGGATGGCCTGGAGAGCAGCCTGTCATCTCTCCTCTAACAGCTGTCCAGTGGCTCCCCTCCCCCACCCTTCTCTGAACCTTCAGGGTCCTTGTGACATGGCCATTTAGACCATTGTGTGAGAAAAAAGTGCAGATCAGAGGTAAAACAATCCAACTTTAAAGAACAGGCTGGATGGCCTTGAGTGGAGCTTGCCACGTCTCTTCTAACAGCTGTCCAGTGGCACCCCTTCCCAGGCTTCTCTGAGCCTTCAGGGTCCCTGTGACATGGCCATTTAGCCCATTGTGTTGAAAAAAAAGTGCAGATCAGAGGTAAAACAATCCAACTTTAAACAACAGGCTGGATGGCCTTGAGCGGAGCCTGCCATCTCTCTTCTAACAGCTGTCCAATGGCTCCCCTACCCCAAGGCTTCTCTGAGCTTTCGGGATCCTTGTGACATGGCCATTTAGCCCATTGTGTGAAAAAAAGTGCAGATCAGAGGTAAAACAATCCAACGTTAAAGAACAGGCTGGATGGCCTTGAGCGGAGCCTGCCACATCTTTTTAACAGCTGTCCAGTGGCTCCCCTCCCCCAGGCTTCTCTGAGCCTTCGGTGTCTTTGTGACATGGCCATTTAGCCCATTGTGTGTTAAAAAATTGCAGATCAGAGGTAAAACAATCCAACTTTAAAGAACAGGCTGGATGGCCTTTAGTGGAGCCTGCCACCTCTCTTCTAACAGCTGTCCAGTGGCTCCCCTTCCCAGGCTTCTCTGAGCCTTCGGGATCCTTGTGACATGGCCATTTAGCCCATTGTGTGAAAAAAAAGTGCAGATCGGAGGTAAAACAATGCAACTTTAAAGAACAGGTTGGATGGACTTGAGCGGAGCCTGCCACATCTTTTCTAACAGCTGTCTAGTGGCTCCCCTCCCCCAGTCTTCTCTGAAACTTGAGGGTCCTTGTGACATGGCAATTTAACCCATTATGTGGAAAAAAAGTGCAGATCGGAGGTAAAACAATCCAACGTTAAAGAACAGGCTGGATGGCCTTGAGCGGAGCCTGCCATCTCTCTTCTAACAGCTGTCCAGTGGCTCCCCTCCCCCAGCCTTCTCTGAGCCTTCAGGGTCCTTGTGACATGGCCATTTAACCCATTATGTGGAAAAAAAGTGCAGATCGGAGGTAAAACAATCCAACTTTAAAGAACAGGCTGGATGGCCTTGAGCGCAGCCTGCCTTCTCTCTTAATAACAGCTGTCCAGTGGCTCCCCTCCACCAGCCTGCCATCTCTCTTCTAACAGCTGTCCAGTGGCTCCCCTCCCCCAGGCTTCTCTGAGCCTTCACGGTAGTTGTGACGTGGCCATTTAGCCCATTGTGTGGAAAAAACGTGCAGATCAGAGGTAAAACAATCCAACGTTAAAGATCAGGCTCGATGGCCTTGAGCGGAGCCTGTCATATCTCTTCTAACAGCTGTCAAGTGGATCCCCTCCCCCAGCCTTCTCTGAGCCTTCAGGGTCTTTGTGACATGGCCATTTAGCCCATTTTGTGGAAAAAAAGTGCGATCAGAGGTAAAACAATCCAACTTTGAACAACAGGCTGGATGGCCTTGAGCAGAGCCTGCCATCTCTCTTCTAACAGCAGGCCAGTGGCTCCCCTCCACCAGCCTGCCATCTCTCTTCTAACAGCTGTCCAGTGGCTCCCCTCCCCCAGGATTCTCTGAGCCTTCACGGTAGTTGTGACGTGGCCATTTAGCCCATTGTGTGGAAAAAACGTGCAGATCAGAGGTAAAACAATCCAACGTTAAAGATCAGGCTCGATGGCCTTGAGCGGAGCCTGTCATATCTCTTCTAACAGCTGTCAAGTGGCTCCCCTCCCCCAGCCTTCTCTGAGCCTTCAGGGTCTTTGTGACATGGCCATTTAGCCCATTTTGTGGAAAAAAAGTGCGATCAGAGGTAAAACAATCCAACTTTGAACAACAGGCTGGATGGCCTTGAGCAGAGCCTGCCATCTCTCTTCTAACAGCAGGCCAGTGGCTCCCCTCCACCAGCCTGCCATCTCTCTTCTAACAGCTGTCCAGTGGCTCCCCTCCCCCAGGATTCTCTGAGCCTTCACGGTAGTTGTGACGTGGCCATTTAGCCCATTGTGTGGAAAAAACGTGCAGATCACAGGTAAAACAATCCAACGTTAAAGATCAGGCTGGATGGCCTTGAGCGGAGCCTGCAATCTCTCTTCTAACAGCTGTCCAGTGGCTCCCCTCCCCCAGCATTCTCTGATCCTTCAGGGTCCTTTTGACATGGCCATTTAGCCCATTGTGTGGAAAAAAAGTGCAGATCAGAGGTAAAATAATCCAACGATAAAGAACAGGCCGAATGGCCTTGAGCGGAGCCTGCCATCTCTCTTCTAACAGCTGTCCAGTGGCTCCCCTCCACCAGCCTGCCATCTCTCTTCTAACAGCTGTCCAGTAGCTCCCCTCCCCCAGCCTTCTCTGAGTCTTCGGGGTCCTTATGACATGGCCATTAACCCATTGTGTGGAAAAAAAGTGCAGATCAGAGGTAAAATAATCCAAAATTAAAGAACAGGCTGGATGGCCTTCAGCGGAGCCTGCCATCTGTCTTCTAACAGCTGTCCAGTGGCTTTCCTCCCCCAGGCTTCTCTGAGCCATCAGGGTCCTTGTGACATGGCCATTAACCCATTGTGTGGAAAAAAAGTGCAGATCGGAGGTAAAACAATCCAACTTTAAACAACAGGCTGGATCGCCTTGAGCAGAACCTGCCATCTCTCTTCTAACAGCTGTCCAATGGCTCCCCTACCCCAAGGCTTCTCTGAGCCTTCGGGGTCCTTGTGACATGGCCATTTAGCCCATTGTGTGAAAAAAAGTGCAGATCAGAGGTAAAACAATCCAACGTTAAAGAACAGGCTGGATGGCCTTGAGCGGAGCCTGCCATCTCTCTTCTAACAGCTGTCCAACGGCTCCCCTACCCCAAGGCTTCTCTGAGCATTCAGGGTCCATGTGACATGGCCATATAGCCCATTGTGTGGAAAAAAAGTGCAGATCAGAGGTAAAACAATCCAACTTTAAACAACAGGCTGGATGGACTTGAGCGGAGCCTGCCATCTCTCTTCTAACAGCTGTCCAGTGGCTCCCCTCCCCCAGCCTGCCATCTCTCTTCTAACAGCTGTCCAGTGGCACCCCTCCCTCAGCCTGCCATCTCTCTTCTAACAGCTTTCGAATGGCTCCCCTCCCCCAGCCTGCCATCTCTCTTCTAACAGCTGTCCAGTGGCTACCCTCCCCCAGTCTTCTCTGAGCCTTCAGGGTGCTTGTGACGTGGCCATTTAGCCCATTGTGTGGAAAAAAAGTGCAGATCAGAGGTAAAACAATCCAACTTTAAAGAACAGGCTGGATGGCCTTGAGCGCAGCCTGCCATCTCTCTTCTAACAGCTGTCCAGTGGCTCCCCTCCCCAAGCCTTCTCTGAACTTTCAGGGTCCTTGTGACATGGCCATTTAGCCCATTGTGTGGAAAAAACGTGCAGATCAGAGGTAAAAGAATCCAACTTTATAGAACAGGCTGGATGGCCAGGAGCAGAGCCTGCCATCTCTCTTCTAACAGCTGTCCACTGGCTCTCCTCCCCCAGGCTTCTCTGAGCCTTCGGGATCCTTGTGACATGGCCATTAACCCATTGTCTGAAAAAATGTGCAGATCAGAGGTAAAACAATCCAACGTTAAAGAACAGGATGGATGGCCTTGAGAGTAGCCTGTCATCTCTCTTCTAACAGCTGTCCAGTGGCTCCCCTCCCCCACCCTTCTCTGAACCTTCAGGGTTCTTGTGACATGGCCATTTAGAACATTGTGTAAGAAAAAAGTGCAGATCAGAGGTAAAACAATCCAACTTTAAAGAACAGGCTGGATGGCCTTTAGTGGAGCCTGCCACCTCTCTTCTAACAGCTGTCCAGTGGCTCCCCTTCCCAGGCTTCTGTGAGCCTTCAGGGACTTTGTGACATGGCCATTTAGCCCATTGTGTGGAAAAAAAGTGCAGATCGGAGGTAAAACAATGCAACTTTAAAGAACAGGTTGGATGGACTTGAGCGGAGCCTGCCATCTCTCTTCTAACAGCTGTCCAGTGGCTCCCCTCCCCCAGTCTTCTCTGAAACTTGAGGGTCCTTGTGACATGGCAATTTAACCCATTATGTGAAAAAAAAGTGCAGATCGGAGCTAAAACAATCCAACTTTAAAGAACAGGCTGGATGGCCTTGAGCGGAGCCTGCCATCTCTCTTCTAACAGCTGTCCAGTGGCACCCCTCCCCCAGCCTTCTCTGAGCCTTCAGGGTCCTTGTGACATGGCCATTTAACCCATTATGTGGAAAAAAAGTGCAGATCGGAGGTAAAACAATCCAACTTTAAAGAACAGGCTGGATGGCCTTGAGCGCAGCCTGCCATCTCTCTTCTAACAGCTGTCCAGTGGCTCCCCTCCACTAGCCTACCATCTCTCTTCTAACAGCTGTCCAGTGGCTCCCCTCCCCCAGTCTTCTCTGAGCCTTCGGGGTCCTTGTGACATGGCCATTAACCCATTGTGTGAAAAAATGTGCAGATCAGAGGTAAAACAATCCAACGTTAAAGAACAGGCTGGATGGCCTTGAGAGCAGCCTGTCATCTCTTTTCTAACAGCTGTTCAGTGGCTCCCCTCCCCCACCCTACTCTGAACCTTCAGGGTCCTTGTGACATGGCCATATAGACCATTGTGTGAGAAAAAAGTGCAGATCAGAGGTAAAACAATCCAACTTTAAAGAACAGGCTGGATGGCCTTGAGTGGAGCCTGCCACCTCTCTTCTAACAGCTGTCCAGTGGCTCCCCTTCCCAGGCTTCTCTGAGCCTTCAGGGTCCCTGTGACATGGCCATTTAGCCCATTGTGTGGAAAAAAAGTGCAGATCAGAGGTAAAACGAGCCAACTTTAAAAAACAGGCTGGATGGCCTTGAGTGGAGCTTGCCACCTCTCTTCTAACAGCTGTCCAGTGGCTCCCCTTCCCAGGCTTCTCTGAGCCTTCAGGGACTTTGTGACATGGCCATTTAGCCCATTGTGTGGAAAAAAAGTGCAGATCGGAGGTAAAACGAGCCAACTTTAAAAAACAGGCTGGATGGCCTTGAGTGGAGCTTGCCACCTCTCTTCTAACAGCTGTCCAGTGGCTCCCCTTCCCAGGCTTCTCTGAGCCTTCAGGGACTTTGTGACATGGCCATTTAGCCCATTGTGTGGAAAAAAAGTGCAGATCGGAGGTAAAACGATCCAACTTTAAAAAACAGGCTGGATGGCCTTGAGTGGAGCTTGCCACCTCTCTTCTAACAGCTGTCCAGTGGCTCCCCTTCCAAGGCTTCTCTGAGCCTTCAGGGTCCTTGTGACATGGCCATTTAGAGCATTGTGTGGAAAAAAAGTGCAGATCAGAGGTCAAACAATCCAACTTTAAAGAACAGGCTGGATGGCCTTGAGCGGAAGCTGCCATCTCTCTTCTAACAATGGTCCAGTGGCTCCCCTCCCCCAGCCTTCTCTGAGCCTTCAGGGTTCTTGTGACATGGCCATTTAGCCCATTTTGTGGAAAAAAAGTGCAGATATGAGGTAAAACAATCCAACTTTAAACAACAGGCTGGATGGCCTTGAGCGGAGCCTGCCATCTCTCTTCAAACAGATGTCCAGTGGCTCCCCTCCCCCAGCCTTCTCTGAGCCTTCAGGGTCCTTGTGACATGGCCATTTAGCCCATTGTGTGGAAAAAACGTGCAGATCAGAGGTAAAACAATCCAACGTTAAAGATCAGGCTGGATGGTCTTGAACAGAGCCTGCCATCTCTCTTCTAACAGCTGTCCAGTGGCTCCCCTCCCCCAGCCTTCTCTGAACTTTCAGGGTCCTTGTGACATGGCCATTTAGCCCATTGTGTGGAAAAAACGTGCAGATCAGAGGTAAAACTATCCAACGTTAAAGATCAGGCTGGATGGTCTTTGCAGAGCCTGCCATCTCTCTTCTAACAGCTGTCCACTGGCTTACCTCCCCCAGGCTTCTCTGAGCCTTCGGGGTCCTTGTGACATGGCCATTAACCGATTGTGTGAAAAAATGTGCAGATCAGAGGTAAAACAATCCAACGTTAAAGAACAGGCTGGATGGCCTGGAGAGCAGCCTGTCATCTCTCCTCTAACAGCTGTCCAGTGGCTCCCCTCCCCCACCCTTCTCTGAACCTTCAGGGTCCTTGTGACATGGCCATTTAGACCATTGTGTGAGAAAAAAGTGCAGATCAGAGGTAAAACAATCCAACTTTAAAGAACAGGCTGGATGGCCTTGAGTGGAGCTTGCCACGTCTCTTCTAACAGCTGTCCAGTGGCACCCCTTCCCAGGCTTCTCTGAGCCTTCAGGGTCCCTGTGACATGGCCATTTAGCCCATTGTGTGGAAAAAAAGTGCAGATCAGAGGTAAAACAATCCAACTTTAAACAACAGGCTGGATGGCCTTGAGCAGAGCCTGCCATCCCTCTTCTAACAGCTGTCCAATGGCTCCCCTACCCCAAGGCTTCTCTGAGCCTTTGGGGTCCTTGTGACATGGCCATTTAGCCCATTGTGTGAAAAAAATGTGCAGATCAGAGGTAAAACGATCCAACTTTAAAGAACAGGCTGGATGGCCTTGAGTGGAGCTTGCCACCTCTCTTCTAACAGCTGTCAAGTGGCTCCCCTTCCCAGGCTTCTCTGAGCCTTCAGGGTCCCTGTGACATGGCCATTTAGCCCATTGTGTGGAAAAAAAGTGCAGATCAGAGGTAAAACAATCCAACTTTAAAGAACAGGCTGGATGGCCTTGAGTGGAGCTTGCCACGTCTCTTCTAACAGCTGTCCAATGGCTCCCCTACCCCAAGGCTTCTCTGAGCCTTCAGGGTCCCTGTGACATGGCCATTTAGCCCATTGTGTTGAAAAAAAAGTGCAGATCAGAGGTAAAACAATCCAACTTTAAACAACAGGCTGGATGGCCTTGAGCGGAGCCTGCCATCTCTCTTCTAACAGCTGTCCAATGGCTCCCCTACCCCAAGGCTTCTCTGAGCTTTCGGGATCCTTGTGACATGGCCATTTAGCCCATTGTGTGAAAAAAAGTGCAGATCAGAGGTAAAACAATCCAACGTTAAAGAACAGGCTGGATGGCCTTGAGCGGAGCCTGCCACATCTTTTTAACAGCTGTCCAGTGGCTCCCCTCCCCCAGGCTTCTCTGAGCCTTCGGTGTCTTTGTGACATGGCCATTTAGCCCATTGTGTGTTAAAAAATTGCAGATCAGAGGTAAAACAATCCAACTTTAAAGAACAGGCTGGATGGCCTTTAGTGGAGCCTGCCACCTCTCTTCTAACAGCTGTCCAGTGGCTCCCCTTCCCAGGCTTCTCTGAGCCTTCGGGATCCTTGTGACATGGCCATTTAGCCCATTGTGTGAAAAAAAAGTGCAGATCGGAGGTAAAACAATGCAACTTTAAAGAACAGGTTGGATGGACTTGAGCGGAGCCTGCCACATCTTTTCTAACAGCTGTCTAGTGGCTCCCCTCCCCCAGTCTTCTCTGAAACTTGAGGGTCCTTGTGACATGGCAATTTAACCCATTATGTGGAAAAAAAGTGCAGATCGGAGGTAAAACAATCCAACGTTAAAGAACAGGCTGGATGGCCTTGAGCGGAGCCTGCCATCTCTCTTCTAACAGCTGTCCAGTGGCTCCCCTCCCCCAGCCTTCTCTGAGCCTTCAGGGTCCTTGTGACATGGCCATTTAACCCATTATGTGGAAAAAAAGTGCAGATCGGAGGTAAAACAATCCAACTTTAAAGAACAGGCTGGATGGCCTTGAGCGCAGCCTGCCTTCTCTCTTAATAACAGCTGTCCAGTGGCTCCCCTCCACCAGCCTGCCATCTCTCTTCTAACAGCTGTCCAGTGGCTCCCCTCCCCCAGGCTTCTCTGAGCCTTCACGGTAGTTGTGACGTGGCCATTTAGCCCATTGTGTGGAAAAAACGTGCAGATCAGAGGTAAAACAATCCAACGTTAAAGATCAGGCTCGATGGCCTTGAGCGGAGCCTGTCATATCTCTTCTAACAGCTGTCAAGTGGATCCCCTCCCCCAGCCTTCTCTGAGCCTTCAGGGTCTTTGTGACATGGCCATTTAGCCCATTTTGTGGAAAAAAAGTGCGATCAGAGGTAAAACAATCCAACTTTGAACAACAGGCTGGATGGCCTTGAGCAGAGCCTGCCATCTCTCTTCTAACAGCAGGCCAGTGGCTCCCCTCCACCAGCCTGCCATCTCTCTTCTAACAGCTGTCCAGTGGCTCCCCTCCCCCAGGATTCTCTGAGCCTTCACGGTAGTTGTGACGTGGCCATTTAGCCCATTGTGTGGAAAAAACGTGCAGATCAGAGGTAAAACAATCCAACGTTAAAGATCAGGCTCGATGGCCTTGAGCGGAGCCTGTCATATCTCTTCTAACAGCTGTCAAGTGGCTCCCCTCCCCCAGCCTTCTCTGAGCCTTCAGGGTCTTTGTGACATGGCCATTTAGCCCATTTTGTGGAAAAAAAGTGCGATCAGAGGTAAAACAATCCAACTTTGAACAACAGGCTGGATGGCCTTGAGCAGAGCCTGCCATCTCTCTTCTAACAGCAGGCCAGTGGCTCCCCTCCACCAGCCTGCCATCTCTCTTCTAACAGCTGTCCAGTGGCTCCCCTCCCCCAGGATTCTCTGAGCCTTCACGGTAGTTGTGACGTGGCCATTTAGCCCATTGTGTGGAAAAAACGTGCAGATCACAGGTAAAACAATCCAACGTTAAAGATCAGGCTGGATGGCCTTGAGCGGAGCCTGCAATCTCTCTTCTAACAGCTGTCCAGTGGCTCCCCTCCCCCAGCATTCTCTGATCCTTCAGGGTCCTTTTGACATGGCCATTTAGCCCATTGTGTGGAAAAAAAGTGCAGATCAGAGGTAAAATAATCCAACGATAAAGAACAGGCCGAATGGCCTTGAGCGGAGCCTGCCATCTCTCTTCTAACAGCTGTCCAGTGGCTCCCCTCCACCAGCCTGCCATCTCTCTTCTAACAGCTGTCCAGTAGCTCCCCTCCCCCAGCCTTCTCTGAGTCTTCGGGGTCCTTATGACATGGCCATTAACCCATTGTGTGGAAAAAAAGTGCAGATCAGAGGTAAAATAATCCAAAATTAAAGAACAGGCTGGATGGCCTTCAGCGGAGCCTGCCATCTGTCTTCTAACAGCTGTCCAGTGGCTTTCCTCCCCCAGGCTTCTCTGAGCCATCAGGGTCCTTGTGACATGGCCATTAACCCATTGTGTGGAAAAAAAGTGCAGATCGGAGGTAAAACAATCCAACTTTAAACAACAGGCTGGATCGCCTTGAGCAGAACCTGCCATCTCTCTTCTAACAGCTGTCCAATGGCTCCCCTACCCCAAGGCTTCTCTGAGCCTTCGGGGTCCTTGTGACATGGCCATTTAGCCCATTGTGTGAAAAAAAGTGCAGATCAGAGGTAAAACAATCCAACGTTAAAGAACAGGCTGGATGGCCTTGAGCGGAGCCTGCCATCTCTCTTCTAACAGCTGTCCAACGGCTCCCCTACCCCAAGGCTTCTCTGAGCATTCAGGGTCCATGTGACATGGCCATATAGCCCATTGTGTGGAAAAAAAGTGCAGATCAGAGGTAAAACAATCCAACTTTAAACAACAGGCTGGATGGACTTGAGCGGAGCCTGCCATCTCTCTTCTAACAGCTGTCCAGTGGCTCCCCTCCCCCAGCCTGCCATCTCTCTTCTAACAGCTGTCCAGTGGCACCCCTCCCTCAGCCTGCCATCTCTCTTCTAACAGCTTTCGAATGGCTCCCCTCCCCCAGCCTGCCATCTCTCTTCTAACAGCTGTCCAGTGGCTACCCTCCCCCAGTCTTCTCTGAGCCTTCAGGGTGCTTGTGACGTGGCCATTTAGCCCATTGTGTGGAAAAAAAGTGCAGATCAGAGGTAAAACAATCCAACTTTAAAGAACAGGCTGGATGGCCTTGAGCGCAGCCTGCCATCTCTCTTCTAACAGCTGTCCAGTGGCTCCCCTCCCCAAGCCTTCTCTGAACTTTCAGGGTCCTTGTGACATGGCCATTTAGCCCATTGTGTGGAAAAAACGTGCAGATCAGAGGTAAAAGAATCCAACTTTATAGAACAGGCTGGATGGCCAGGAGCAGAGCCTGCCATCTCTCTTCTAACAGCTGTCCACTGGCTCTCCTCCCCCAGGCTTCTCTGAGCCTTCGGGATCCTTGTGACATGGCCATTAACCCATTGTCTGAAAAAATGTGCAGATCAGAGGTAAAACAATCCAACGTTAAAGAACAGGATGGATGGCCTTGAGAGTAGCCTGTCATCTCTCTTCTAACAGCTGTCCAGTGGCTCCCCTCCCCCACCCTTCTCTGAACCTTCAGGGTTCTTGTGACATGGCCATTTAGAACATTGTGTAAGAAAAAAGTGCAGATCAGAGGTAAAACAATCCAACTTTAAAGAACAGGCTGGATGGCCTTTAGTGGAGCCTGCCACCTCTCTTCTAACAGCTGTCCAGTGGCTCCCCTTCCCAGGCTTCTGTGAGCCTTCAGGGACTTTGTGACATGGCCATTTAGCCCATTGTGTGGAAAAAAAGTGCAGATCGGAGGTAAAACAATGCAACTTTAAAGAACAGGTTGGATGGACTTGAGCGGAGCCTGCCATCTCTCTTCTAACAGCTGTCCAGTGGCTCCCCTCCCCCAGTCTTCTCTGAAACTTGAGGGTCCTTGTGACATGGCAATTTAACCCATTATGTGAAAAAAAAGTGCAGATCGGAGCTAAAACAATCCAACTTTAAAGAACAGGCTGGATGGCCTTGAGCGGAGCCTGCCATCTCTCTTCTAACAGCTGTCCAGTGGCACCCCTCCCCCAGCCTTCTCTGAGCCTTCAGGGTCCTTGTGACATGGCCATTTAACCCATTATGTGGAAAAAAAGTGCAGATCGGAGGTAAAACAATCCAACTTTAAAGAACAGGCTGGATGGCCTTGAGCGCAGCCTGCCATCTCTCTTCTAACAGCTGTCCAGTGGCTCCCCTCCACTAGCCTACCATCTCTCTTCTAACAGCTGTCCAGTGGCTCCCCTCCCCCAGTCTTCTCTGAGCCTTCGGGGTCCTTGTGACATGGCCATTAACCCATTGTGTGAAAAAATGTGCAGATCAGAGGTAAAACAATCCAACGTTAAAGAACAGGCTGGATGGCCTTCAGAGCAGCCTGTCATCTCTTTTCTAACAGCTGTTCAGTGGCTCCCCTCCCCCACCCTACTCTGAACCTTCAGGGTCCTTGTGACATGGCCATATAGACCATTGTGTGAGAAAAAAGTGCAGATCAGAGGTAAAACAATCCAACTTTAAAGAACAGGCTGGATGGCCTTGAGTGGAGCCTGCCACCTCTCTTCTAACAGCTGTCCAGTGGCTCCCCTTCCCAGGCTTCTCTGAGCCTTCAGGGTCCCTGTGACATGGCCATTTAGCCCATTGTGTGGAAAAAAAGTGCAGATCAGAGGTAAAACGAGCCAACTTTAAAAAACAGGCTGGATGGCCTTGAGTGGAGCTTGCCACCTCTCTTCTAACAGCTGTCCAGTGGCTCCCCTTCCCAGGCTTCTCTGAGCCTTCAGGGACTTTGTGACATGGCCATTTAGCCCATTGTGTGGAAAAAAAGTGCAGATCGGAGGTAAAACGAGCCAACTTTAAAAAACAGGCTGGATGGCCTTGAGTGGAGCTTGCCACCTCTCTTCTAACAGCTGTCCAGTGGCTCCCCTTCCCAGGCTTCTCTGAGCCTTCAGGGACTTTGTGACATGGCCATTTAGCCCATTGTGTGGAAAAAAAGTGCAGATCGGAGGTAAAACGATCCAACTTTAAAAAACAGGCTGGATGGCCTTGAGTGGAGCTTGCCACCTCTCTTCTAACAGCTGTCCAGTGGCTCCCCTTCCCAGGCTTCTCTGAGCCTTCAGGGTCCTTGTGACATGGCCATTTAGAGCATTGTGTGGAAAAAAAGTGCAGATCAGAGGTCAAACAATCCAACTTTAAAGAACAGGCTGGATGGCCTTGAGCGGAAGCTGCCATCTCTCTTCTAACAATGGTCCAGTGGCTCCCCTCCCTCAGCCTTCTCTGAGCCTTCAGGGTTCTTGTGACATGGCCATTTAGCCCATTTTGTGGAAAAAAAGTGCAGATATGAGGTAAAACAATCCAACTTTAAACAACAGGCTGGATGGCCTTGAGCGGAGCCTGCCATCTCTCTTCAAACAGATGTCCAGTGGCTCCCCTCCCCCAGGCTTCTCTGAGCCTTGAGGGTCTTTGTGACATGGCCATTTAGCCCATTATGTGGAAAAAAGTTCAGATCAGAGGTAAAACAATCCAACTTTAAAGAACAGGTTGGATGGCCTTGGGCGGAGCCTGCCATCTCTCTTCTAACAATGGTCCAGTGGCTCCCCTCCCCCAGCCTTCTCTGAGCCTTCAGGGTCCTTGTGACATGGCCATTTAACCCATTATGTGGAAAAAAAGTGCAGATCGGAGGTAAAACAATCCAACTTTAAAGAACAGGCTGAATGGCCTTGAGCAGAGCCTGCCATCTCTCTTCTAACAGCTGTCCAGTGGCTCCCCTCCCTCAGCCTTCTCTGAACCTTCAGGGTCCTTGTGACATGGCCATTTAGCCCATTATGTGGAAAAAAAGTGCAGATCGGAGGTAAAACAATCCAACTTTAAAGAACAGGCTGGATGGCCTTGAGTGGAGCTTGCCATCTCTCTTCTAACAGCTGTCCAGTGGCTCCCCTCCCCCAGCCTTCTCTGAACCTTCAGGGTCCTTGTGACATGGCCATTTAGCCCATTATGTGGAAAAAAAGTGCAGATCGGAGATAAAACAATCCAACTTTAAAGAACAGGCTGGATGGCCTTGAGCAGAGCCTGCCATCTCTCTTCTAACAGCTGTCCAGTGGCTCCCCTCCCTCAGCCTTCTCTGAACCTTCAGGGTCCTTGTGACATGGCCATGTAGCCCATTGTGTGGAAAAAAAGTGCAGATCAGAGGTAAAACGATCCAACTTTAAAGAACAGGCTGGATGGCCTTGAGCGGAGCTTGCCATCTCTCTTCTAACAGCTGTCCAGTGGCTCCCCTTCCCAGGCTTCTCTGAGCCTTCAGGGTCCCTGTGACATGGCCATTTTGCCCATTGTGTGGAAAAAACGTGGAGATCAGAGGTAAAACAATCCAACTTTAAAGAACAGGCTGGATGGCCTTGAGCGGAGCCTGCCATCTCTCTTCTAACAGCTGTCCAATGGCTCCCCTACCACAAGGCTTCTCTGAGCCTTCAGGGTCCCTGAGACATGGCCATATAGCCCATTGTGTGAAAAAAAGTGCAGATCAGAGGTAAAACGATCCAACTTTAAAGAACAGGCTGCATGGCCTTGAGTGGAGCTTGCTACCTCTCTTCTAACAGCTGTCCAGTTGCTCCCCTTCCCAGGCTTCTCTGAGCCTTCAGGGTCCCTGTGACATGGCCATTTAGCCCATTGTGTGCAAAAAAAGTGCAGATCAGAGGTAAAACAATCCAACTTTAAAGAACAGGCTGGATGGCCTTGAGCAGAGCCTGCCATCCCTCTTCTAACAGCTGTCCAATGGCTCCCCTACCCCAAGGCTTCTCTGAGCCTTTGGGGTCCTTGTGACATGGCCATTTAGCCCATTGTGTGAAAAAAATGTGCAGATCAGAGGTAAAACGATCCAACTTTAAAGAACAGGCTGGATGGCCTTGAGTGGAGCTTGCCACCTCTCTTCTAACAGCTGTCAAGTGGCTCCCCTTCCCAGGCTTCTCTGAGCCTTCAGGGTCCCTGTGACATGGCCATTTAGCCCATTGTGTGGAAAAAAAGTGCAGATCAGAGGTAAAACAATCCAACTTTAAAGAACAGGCTGGATGGCCTCGAGCAGAGTCTGCCATCTCTCTTCTAACAGCTGTCCAATGGCTCCCCTACCCCAAGGCTTCTCTGAGCCTTCGGGGTCCTTGTGACATGGCCATTTAGCCCATTGTGTGAAAAAAAGTGCAGATCAGAGGTAAAACAATCCAACTTTAAAGAACAGGCTGGATGGTCTTGAGCAGAGCCTGCCATCTCTCTTCTAACAGCTGTCCAGTGGCTCCCCTCCCCCAGGCTTCTCTGAGCCTTCGGTGTCTTTGTGACATGGCTATTTAGCCCATTGTGTGGAAAAAAAGTGCAGATCACAGGTAAAATAATCCAACTTTAAAGAACAGGCTGGATGGACTTGAGCGGAGCCTGCCATCTCTCTTCTAACAGCTGTCCAGTGGCCCCCCTCCCCCAGCCTTCTCTGAGGCTTCAGGGTCTTTGTGACATGGTCATTTAGCCCATTGTGTGGAAAAAACGTGGAGATCAGAGATAAAACAAGTCAACGTTAAAGAACAGGCTGGATGGACTTGAGCGCAGCCTGCCATCTCTCTTCTAACAGCTGTCCAGTGGCTCCCCTCCCCCAGGCTTCTCTAAGCCTTCAGGGTTCTTGTGACATGGCCATTTAACCCATTATGTGGATAAATATTTCAGATCAGAGGTAAAACAATCCAACTTTAAAGAATAGGTTGGATGGCCTTGGGCGGAGCCTGCCATCTCTCTTCTAACAGCTGTCCAGTGGCTCCCCTCCCCCAGGCTTCTCTGAGCCTTCAGGGTCCTTCTGACATTGCCATTTAGCCGATTGTATTAAAAAAAAGTGCAGATCAGAGGTAAAACAATCCAACTTTAAAGAACAGGCTGGATGGCCTTGAGCAGAGCCTGCCATCTCTCTTCTAACAGCTGTCCAGTGGCCCCCCTCCCCCAGCCTTCTCTGAGGCTTCAGGGTCTTTGTGACATGGTCATTTAGCCCATTGTGTGGAAAAAACGTGGAGATCAGAGATAAAACAAGTCAACTTTAAAGAACAGGCTGGATGGCCTTGAGTGGAGCTTGCCACCTCTCTTCTAACAGCTGTCCAGTGGCTCCCCTCCCCCGCCTTCTCTGCACCTTCATGGTCTTTGTGACATGGACATTTAACCCATTATGTGGAAAAAAATTTCAGATCAGAGGTAAAACAATCCAACTTTAAAGAACAGGCTGGATGGCCTTGAGCTCAGCCTGCCATCTCTCTTCTAACAGCTGTCCAGTGTCTCCCCTCCCCCAGCCTTCTCTGAGGCTTCAGGGTCCTTGTGACATGGTCATTTAGCCCATTGTGTGGAAAAAACGTGGAGATCAGAGATAAAACAAGTCAACGTTAAAGAACAGGCTGGATGGCCTTGAGCGGAGCCTGCCATCTCTCTTCTAACAGCTGTCCAGTGGCTCCCCTCCCCCAGGCTTCTCTGAGCCTTCAGGGTCTTTGTGACATGGCCATTTAACCCATTATGTGGAAAAAAATTTCAGATCAGAGGTAAAACAATCCAACTTTAAAGAACAGGCTGGATGGCCTTGAGCGGAGCCTGCAATCTCTCTTCTAACAGCTGTCCAGTGGCTCCCCTCCCCCAGGCTTCTCTGAGCCTTCAGGGTCCTTGTGACATGGCCATTTAGCCAATTGTGTTAAAAAAAAGTGCAGATCAGAGGTAAAACAATCCAACTTTAAAGAACAGGCTGGATGGCCTTGAGCAGAGCCTGCCATCTCTCTTCTAACAGCTGTCCAGTGGCTCCCCTCCACTAGCCTACCATCTCTCTTCTAACAGCTGTCCTGTGGCACCCCTCCCCCAGCCTACTCTGAGCCTTCAGGGTCCTTGTGACATGGCCATTTAGCCCATTGTGTGGAAAGAAATTGCAGATCAGAGGTAAAACAATCCAACTTTAAACAACAGGCTGGATGGCCTTGAGTGGAGCCTGCCATCTCTCTTCTAACAGCTGTCCAGTGGCTCCCCTCCCCCAGCCTTCTCTGAGCCTTCAGGGTCCTTGTGACATGGCCATTTAGCCCATTTTGTGGAAAAAAAGTGCAGATCAGAGGTAAAAGAATCCAACTTTATAGAACAGGCTGGATGGCCTTGAGTGGAGCCTGCCATCTCTCTTCTAACTGCTGTCCAGTGGCTCCCCACCCCCAGCCTTCTCTGAACCTTCAGGGTCTTTGTGACATGGCCATTTAGCCAATTGTAGGGAAAAAAAGTGCAGATCAGAGGTAAAACAATCCAACTTTAAAGAACAGGCTGGATGGCCTTGAGCGGAGCCTGCGATCTCTCTTCTAACAGCTGTCTAGTGGCTCCCCTCCCCCAGCCTTCTCTGCACCTTCAGGGTCTTTGTGACATGGCCATTTATCCAATTGTGTTAAAAAAAAGTGCAGATCAGAGGTAAAACAATCCAACTTTAAAGAACAGGCTGGATGGCCTTGAGCGGAGCCTGCCATCTCTCTTCTAACAGTTGTCCAGTGGCTCCCCTCCCCCAGCCTTCTCTGAACCTTCAGGGTCTTTGTGACATGGCCATTTAACCCATTATGTGGAAAAAAGTGCAGATCGGAGGTAAAACAATCCAACCATAAAGAACAGGCTGAATGGCCTTGAGTGGAGCCTGCCATCTCTCTTCTAACAGCTGTCCAGTGGCTCCCCTCCCCCAGCCTTCTGTGAACCTTCAGGGTCTTTGTGACATGGCCATTTAGCCAATTGTGGGGAAAAAAAGTGCAGATCAGAGATAAAACAATCCAACTATAAAGAACAGGCTGGATGGCCTTGAGCGGAGCCTGCCATCTCTCTTCTAACAGCTGTCCAGTGGCTCCCCTCCCCCAGCCTTCTCTGAACCTTCAGGGTCCTTGTGACATGGCCATTTAACCCATTGTGTGGAAAAAAAGGAGATCGGAGGTAAAATAATCCATATATATATATTACTAGCAGTTCTGGCCGTATTACTACTTACCATTTGTAATATTTGTTTTCCATCTACAGCACTTTTCAGTTACAAAGTTTGGGAAACGATATACACTAAGCTCATCTGCATATAGGCAAAGAATCGTCAGCTGCAGAGCATCTCTCAGGTTATAAGCCATAATACAAGGTCTGTGAAGATGGCGGGACTTCAGCAGAAAAATGATACTAACGTCCATGCCTTTTGCAGAGATCAGTAGCTAAGTGCGCTAACCACTTGTTCAAGGGACGGCTGATTAGGAATGGCCTGGATTTAAAAATTATATCAGCCTCTAAGGAAAGAACTAAAAATTCGTTTTTGGGCATTCAATTACGAATTTTTTTTGGTGTTTTTTAGGGAAATTTATTTTCCATCAGGGCTCGAGTAATAACGAAAATTTTCGTTCCCGCCAGAACCAGATTTAGAGAACAACTTAATTTATGCAGAGTCTGCTTCCGGAGACATCCTATGGCACATATTCTAATCCATTCCACTGCAGCAAAACTTGACCATTTTTTTTAAACAAATTTCTGAAAATGATTCAAGGTATATACAGAATGCTCCGGAACTTCGATGAAACGAATAAGCTCTCAAAAATGTTTCAAAGTTAATAACATTATTATATATATGAATTACATTATAATACAATGCAACTTTAAAATTTAACGTTATTCTTGCGTGTTTCATGGAATAAAAATTTGCAAAATTTATATTATACTTTCCAAAGTAAATAAAGAAACCAAGAGTACATAAAAATATCGAGAAGTAAACATCGCCTCTTTAAAACGAAGGAAGCAGCCAAAAACTTTCGCTAAACGAAGACCTTTCTGTTTTTTATGTTCCACTTCCTAATAATGTAGCAGATTAAGAAAGCAAGTATGTTGCGGCGAGCCATTTTCCGAAATGAGTCATTGCAACGAAGTTACTGCATCCACTAAACGGAGTCACTGAAACGGAACAAATTAAACAGTATAGGCAGTTCCAGGATTTGAAATTTCCAAACCAGTTATGTTTTGTTTAATACGAAACTATATTAAAAAAAAAATAATAATAAATACCCCTCAAGCAGCTGCTTTCCACAGAGGTCTGACAGGATTCTGTCAGTTTATATGCCATAGTATAAGGTCTGCGTGGATGGCAGAACCTCAGCAGAAAGACGACACATACAACCATGCCTTACCCAAGGCTCGAACCCATGTCCCTTAGATCAGTAGCCAAGCACGCTAACCACTTGGCCATGGGATGGCTTGAAACTATATTAGGATTGATTAATTTGATGGTGTATTCTGGAACTAGAGTGCATGTGACCCTGTAACGATCCTTCAACTAGATGATATGATGACATAGAAGGTAAGTTTTAATAAACTTTAAAATCTTATTTGAAATTCAAAATCTTTTAAATGTGTACGTATTACTTGTGCTGCCATCTAATGACAGCATAATGAACTGATATGAGACTAAATACGAGCGTTGTGTTAGCGATCAGTTTCCTATTGAATTTTCCGCCCAAAATACTAGAACTGAAACCCATTCAACTAAGTATTTCGTCATTTACTGAGCAAGGAGTAGGGAAACGAGCGATAAGATTAAAAATGAAATTCTGACTAAGTCGCCATAAATATAAATATAAGCAGGTAAAGAATTATAGCTTAAAAATATAAACATTTTTGAATAATAGAACTACTAGAAATAGGTTCGCAGAAATAGATAATTGCAGGTAAAGAATGATTCAAAAGTTGAAGTTTAACGTTTCTTATCAATTATGATTACCAAACTTGATAAAACGGGTGAAATCATGGACAAAAAAAACTTATCTTCTTTTTTCACAATTGTAAGCAATACTCTCATTTATACAGCCATTTTTTCTTTTTCAAAATATCGACATTTATTCAAAAACATATTTATGGCAATTGTTTCTATTACTATTCTCTGTTTCTCAATATTTTACCCTAATCTCTTAATTTTATGCTGTGTCCTGCAGTCATCTTTAAAATGTAATAAACATGCTACACCGGGGAAAAGTAAAACAAATGATATGCACCCATTAATTTTATTTAAATTGAAAAAGTTAAAGCGGATTTCAATAAACCAACTAATTTGTCAGTGGTTCGCAATAATTAAAGAATCATTTAATAATATAATAATTTTTGGCCTTAAATGGGCTAGAGATAAGAAATTTCTGATTTAGATTATGCCGATGATTTAGCCCTTTTGGCAAATGATGTTGGTGAGATGAACTCTTTCATTCGAGCTGTTGATGAAACTGGTAGTAGAGTAGGTTTAGTTATAAACAGAGAGAAAACTAAAGTGATGAAAATTGGTCAGGCAGGTTGTGATTCAGTTAATCTGAATGGTTGCAGTCTTGAGTAGGTGTCACAGTTTAATTATCTTGGGAGCTATGTAACTGATAATGGTGATGTGCGGCATGAGATTAACAGACGAATAGGGATTGCTGCCGGGACATTTAAGAATCTATGGAGAGTGTGGAGAAATAGGCGTATACACCTAAAAACTAAAATTAGGCTTTAGGTGTAACTTGGGAACTTTTTTGGTGTAACTTGGGAACTACATATTACGAGCCAGGTGCGCTATCGACTGAGCCACCCCCGCCCCCGTCAGTGAGGGATGGTGGCAATTTTTTTATATAAACACTAGCCATATGATCCATCATCGACTCACAATAGATGGTTTTACCGCCGACTTGATTGGTTCAGCAACCGCTTTCTGAAGCAAGTCATTTGATTTCAACACCACTCTGATCGTGCCTGGGTTTATTGATTGGGCACATTCCGCAGAATCTCTTTGGCCTCCTAATTTCCATAGCGCTTCAACTGCATCGAGAGAGCAGACGCCAGAATGAGTAATTTTGACTGTATTCAACCATTTCTTTAGTTGAAACGCAAAAATAAAAGTTCTAAATATAATGGGAATAAGATGACTAAGTTACACAACAGAAAGTTCCGAAGTTCCTAGTCCTTTCACATTTCAAGCCACGAGATTTCGTCCGAACAAAGAGCGTGAAACACGTGAAAATAAAGGTTTACATATACTTTATTTTTTCTTTTCTCTGACGTTAGCAGGAATCGTACTCGCACTTTACCTTACCACCAGAAATCATTTGTTTGTGCAAACCTTTCCAAACCGTGCTTCTGAAAGCGATGGTTCGCGATTCATCAGAAAGTAGCCACCTGCAACCTGTGTCTGTGGTTCGATCCTTGGGCTGCTTTTGTCGAAAAGAATGTTTTCGCAAACTTGCCCATTGGTAACTTTAGTACCATTCAAGGAAGAAATATGATTTCAGACGCATAACATTGAATTGATACGTATTAACAGTATTTCTTCTTTTCGCTTACTGAATATAATATTCGCTTTCAATATTTTTAAATAAAAAAGGCAATTTTTCAATTAAAAATATTTTTAAAGGGCAAAAGTCACTGGAATATATTATCCTTTACAAGTTTTATCGGTACTTTTTTTCCAGCTAAACGTAACAAAAAATATCATGTCTATAAGTTGACAACGTTAAAACTCTATCGATAGTACAATCGATGCTTCGATTTTTTTTTTTCAAAAACATCTATGTCTATCGACTGTAAAAAGTCATCGATGGACTCTCCCACACAGAACTGCAAGATATGACAAACAAGGGAATGAACGTCATCCCCTGCAGCCCTACGGAAGCCCAACTTCCCTCACCCATCTCTAAGCCTGTCCACCCTAAAACTGTGAAAGTCCATTTTCACCAAATGCCAAAACAGATGAAAGGACTTTTTTTTAAAAATAATTTGCCAATTTTAATTAATAGCAGACCATTCTAGAAATATTCACAAGATGCAAAAGAAATCAATTAAGAATTGGCGGCTGACTTGTCTGCCGTGCGAACTCTTTCCGACTCCCGCACGTTACAACTGCCCCACGTGACTGGATGGAGCTGAATAACCTTGAGAGAACGAAGCGACACGAGACCGTAATCAGCAACCTGTTTCTCTTGACTTGAGTCACGTGATCCGAAAGCGTCTCTCATTGGAGGAAGTCAGACACACTCTCTTCACCGACTCATTTTGGCGGGCTACTTGCAAAATCTTCTTCGCTGCTTGAACGGCATCGCGATGTGTACTTTGTGTCTCTGTGGAGTGCATTTCAGTGAAGTTGATTAACAAGGCCTTCGGTTTCCGAATTCAGGTAATTTTACTGATTATTATTCTTAGAGTGTTTCGAGTCGATTTTTGTGTTACAATTTGATGTTCTTTTCATACATCTCTTAAATCTTATACAAAAAACTACTTAAATCTTAAATCTATACACGTGCTCTTGAAAGCTTCAAATGAAGCACGTCCATTTCGGGAAAAGAAATACTACATGAATTAACTTGTTATAATTTGTACCTTCTAATTTGTTTGTCTTTTTAAACAAGTAATACTTTTATTTTTTGGTCATCTGACTGTCTCTTTAATATTCAACTTTTTATTTTTAAGATATTGTTAAAAATTCATTTTGATTTGGATATGTATTGATAAATTATTTTCAAATCTGCCAAAGGAGGTTAACATTAGCCCTCCAACGTTGGAAAATTTTTTGAAAATACCAAATCTCTAAGCTAATATTATAAAAGAATTAATTAAGATAGAAATTTGAAATTTCGGTGTTTGAGAATTTGTCCCATCCTGCTATCGAAGGGAAAGGAGTCATCGATGACCTTGGAAAGGCAGCCGTCCATCGCATCGATCATTAAACCATATCCGAGAGTGCAGGTCAGCAACTTTTTAGTTTCAGTAACATGTGTGGTCTCATGTAGGGGGTGGATGGAAAAGTACTAAGAAAATTACTATTTAAGTTTTCTGAATAATCCGTTAGTCTCTTAGAATCCGATATTTGCCAGAGGAGATATGTTATTCTTCTTTTTTTCATTACATGCAACTATGAACTCTACTAAAAAAATGCATTTCTAATTTTAATCAATGTTGTATTTCCGTGCAGCATTATTTTATTTTTCTCCACCTTGGTAAATCTAACTTGTACCACCAATGAAATATTTTTTAGAGGGCGCAATTATTTGCTATAAAAAGGTTCCCAAGTGTGAATCGTAATATTTCACCAATACCTATCCAACAGAAAGGGATTTTTTAATTTATTTCTAAAAACGAAAAAGTTACTACAGACGGAAGACAAAATGAAAACTTTATCTTGTTTTTTTTTTCTTGATAACGAGCTAAAAAATTATGACCATTATTTGCAAATGCAGATCACAGTTTCAGCTTCATTTTATCATCACAGACACTTTTCTGCTGAAGCAGTCATACACGAACTCCGACCTTTGAGAAATTTTATCCGACACATGAAAAATATAAAACAATTTTTTCCCCATCTGTCTCTACTAATGTGAATGGTGTTCTAATAGCATGAAAGAAGAGCATTGTTACATACGGAAACAGTTCCCCCCCCCTTACACCGAAGGGGGTGGGGGAAAGCAATTTTTTGTCTATAAGAGGAAAACTGATTTTATTTTTATCATTGCAACGGAATGTTCAGCAGTTGATTTCCGGCATCCGGTCTTCACATACTGCTTTGACAAGACAACTTTATTTTAACGTAACAACTGAACTTTATATATATTTATTTTTAGCCCCTTTTTTTCTTTAAACGATATAATAGTTTTATTCGGGTCGGTCTGTCTGTGGACATCGAACTTTTACTTTTGTAGAGATTATTTAAAAAATATTTACCTCCGTATCAAAGTGACATATTTATTTCTAATAGTGTTGGATAGGCAATATAATATATTGCCATATCAATATATATATATTGCCATATCAATATATATCCAACACTATTACAAATGAAGTGTTTAGGAATGAAGTTATTATTAGAAATGAAGTCTATTAGAGCACTATATATATGACCTTGGAAAGGCAGACAATAAATTACGATTCGCACTCTCGGAACCGTCTCATAGCTATAATTGCGTTCTCTAACGGTTAAAAAAGTTGAAAATTCCAAAATTTCAAACGAATATTGCAAACGATGTTGCTAAATAATTAATTTTTAATTTTGGTGGTGGAATGTTAAGATCCTGAACTTTCCGTAGGAAACAATGGGTTGACCCTTTAGACCCAAGGGGGTGGGAGAAATGTAATTTTTTGGTTATAAGAGGAAAACCATTATAAGTTTTTTTTTGTGATAGCCATCCCATGGCCGAGTGGTTAGCGCGCTCGGCTACTTATCTAAGGGACCTGGGTTCGAGCCCCGGGTAAGGCATGGATGTACGTGTCGTTTTCTGCTTAGGTCCTGCCATCCTCTCAGACCTACTCTGGCATATAAACTGACTGGCTCCTGTCAGACATCTGTGGCCAGCAGCTGCTTGAGATGGCATTTTTTTTTATTATTTTATTTTGTGTTGATAGGTATTAATAAAATATTACGATTTGCATTTTCGGAAACTCTCCAAAGCTATAATTGCGTCCCCTAACGGTGGAAAAATTGAAAGTTCTAAAACTTGGAAAAAAATATTACAAACTATGTATTTATGCTAGAAATTCTTAATTTTCGTACATTTCATTGGCAACAGTGTGTTTACCCTTTATTTTTGTTTTTTTATCTTTTTTGGGGGGGAGGGGCATAGTTCAGTTTCGGTTTTAAGAGATATTTCTTTGTTTTCAACGATAAATTAAAAATTCTTTTTCTGTTATATAGTTATTGATGAACTGTTACGAGCGGCACTTTTCGAATATTTGAAAAACTATATTTGCGTCCTCTCTCATTGGAAAATAAACTGAATTCCGATATTTTTAACAAATATATATATATAAAATATAAATTCGCAAAGTATTACAATTCCCCTTTTTCAAATATTTAGGTAGTATTAATTTCTATCATTAAATATCACTAAATAAGGAAATGACAAAACTGTTTCGAATGTTGCATGTGATCTGTTTATGGTAGTATTTTGAAACTTCATTGATGGAAGGTCAAGAGATATTGTCGTGACCACCCCTCAGTGTTTTGGAGTGGCCTGACGTTAACTAATAAAAAACGAGGGCATGAGAGCATTGAGTTTTTTACCAAGCTCAACATTCGGTAGAAAGTGGGCCTGGTGCCACAATATGTAATTTGTTAACAATGCTGGCCAAGGTTTCTTCCCCAGGGCCCTTTTGCTCACTGATCCTCGGTGGAGAGACGAAAATAAAATAACGGGACAGGTACACAGGGACTCTCGGCGAATCTTTCGCTCACTGGTCCTCGGTGGAGAGACGAAAATAAAATAACGGGACAGGTACACAGGGACTTCCGGCGAATCTTTAGCTCACTGGTCCTCGGTGTAGAGACGAATAATAAAATAACGGGACAGGTACACAGAGACTTCCGGCGAATCGTTAGCTCACTGGTCCTCGGTGGAGAGACGAAAATAAAATAACGGGACAGGTACACAGGGACTCTCGGCGAATCTTTAGCTCACTGGTCCTCGGTGGAGAGACGAAAATAAAATAACGGGACAGGTACACAGGGACTTCCGGCGAATCTTTAGCTCACTGGTCCTCGGTGGAGAGAAGAAATAAAATAACGGGACAGGTACACAGGGACTTCCGGCGAATCTTTAGCTCACTGGTCCTCGGTGGAGAGACGAAAATAAAATAATGGGACAGGTACACAGGGACTTCCGGCGAATCTTTAGCTCACTGGTCCTCGGTGGAGAGACGAAAATAACATAACGGGACAGGTACACAGGGACTTCCGGCGAATCTTTAGCTTACTGGTCCTCGGTGGAGAGACGAAAATAAAATAACGGGACAGGTACACAGGGACTCTCGGCGAATCTTTCGCTCACTGGTCCTCGGTGGAGAGACGAAAATAAAATAACGGGACAGGTACACAGGGACTTCCGGCGAATCTTTAGCTCACTGGTCCTCGGTGTAGAGACGAATAATAAAATAACGGGACAGGTACACAGGGACTTCCGGCGAATCTTTTGCTCACTGGTCCTCGGTGGAGAGACGAAAATAAAATAACGGGACAAGTACACAGGGACTTCCGGCGAATCTTTAGCTCACTGGTCTTCGGTGGAGAGACGAAAATAAAATAACGGGACAGGTACACAATGACTTCAGGCGAATCTTTTGCTCACTGGTCCTCGGTGGAGAGACGAAAATAAAATAACGGGACAGGTACACAGGGACTTCCGGCGAATCTTTAGCTCACTGGTCCTCGGTGGAGAGACGAATATAAAATAACGGGACAGGTACACAGGGACTTCCGGGGAATCTTTTGCTCACTGGGCCTCGGTGGAGAGACGAAAATAAAATAACAGGGACTTCCGGCGAATCTTTTGCTCACTGGTCCTCGGTGGAGAGACGAAAATAAAATAACTGTACAGGTACACAGGGACTTCCGGCGAATCTTTAGCTCACTGGTCCTCGGTGGAGAGACGAAAATAAAATAACGGGACAGGTACACAGGGACTTCCGGCGAATCTTTAGCTCACTGGTCCTCGGTGGAGAGACGAAAATAAAATAACGGGACAGGTACACAGGGACTTCCGGCGAATCTTTAGCTCACTGGTCCTCGGTGTAGAGACGAATAATAAAATAACGGGACAGGTACACAGGGACTTCCGGCGAATCGTTAGCTCACTGGTCCTCGGTGGAGAGATGAAAATAAAATAACGGGACAGGTACACAGGGACTTCCGGCGAATCTTTAGCTCACTGGTCCTCGGTGGAGAGACGAAAATAAAATAACGGGACAGGTACACAGGGACTTCCGGCGAATCTTTAGCTCACTGGTCCTCGGTGTAGAGACGAATAATAAAATAACGGGACAGGTACACAGGGACTTCCGGCGAATCTTTTGCTCACTGGTCCTCGGTGGAGAGACGAAAATAAAATAACGGGACAGGTACACAGGGACTTCCGGCGAATCTTTAGCTCACTGGTCTTCGGTGGAGAGACGAAAATAAAATAACGGGACAGGTACACAATGACTTCAGGCGAATCTTTTGCTCACTGGTCCTCGGTGGAGAGACGAAAATAAAATAACGGGACAGGTACACAGGGACTTCCGGCGAATCTTTAGCTCACTGGTCCTCGGTGGAGAGACGAATATAAAATAACGGGACAGGTACACAGGGACTTCCGGGGAATCTTTTGCTCACTGGGCCTCGGTGGAGAGACGAAAATAAAATAACAGGGACTTCCGGCGAATCTTTTGCTCACTGGTCCTCGGTGGAGAGACGAAAATAAAATAACTGTACAGGTACACAGGGACTTCCGGCGAATCTTTAGCTCACTGGTCCTCGGTGGAGAGACGAAAATAAAATAACGGGACAGGTACACAGGGACTTCCGGCGAATCTTTAGCTCACTGGTCCTCGGTGGAGAGACGAAAATAAAATAACGGGACAGGTACACAGGGACTTCCGGCGAATCTTTAGCTCACTGGTCCTCGGTGTAGAGACGAATAATAAAATAACGGGACAGGTACACAGGGACTTCCGGCGAATCGTTAGCTCACTGGTCCTCGGTGGAGAGATGAAAATAAAATAACGGGACAGGTACACAGGGACTTCCGGCGAATCTTTAGCTCACTGGTCCTCGGTGGAGAGACGAAAATAAAATAACGGGACAGGTACACAGGGACTTCCGGCGAATCTTTAGCTCACTGGTCCTCGGTGTAGAGACGAATAATAAAATAACGGGACAGGTACACAGGGACTTCCGGCGAATCTTTTGCTCACTGGTCCTCGGTGGAGAGACGAAAATAAAATAACGGGACAGGTACACAGGGACTTCCGGCGAATCTTTAGCTCACTGGTCCTCGGTGGAGAGACGAAAATTAAATAACGGGACAGGTACACAGGGACTTCCGGCGAATCTTTACCGAAGTGTAAGGCCGGGTGTCGGCAACAACTGCAATGGGGAGACGAGAGCACGAAAATGTCCCTACCCCGTTCCTTCCACGTAGGAAGGCGATGAGACATTTGGCCGTTCTTCGCGCCATTCCTTTCTGCAGACTTCCCGCATCAGTGGCTGGGACGGCAGGATGTTGATCCATGGCAGCACTTGTATTTGCTTTCTGCGACCATTCCTTTCCCAGATATTTCCCTTTTATGCTACAGAATTACGAACTAATGGATGATGGGGGCATCATCCATTAGTTCGAATTAAAACTTTTAAAGAGTAAAAAAAACAAGTTAACGACGAACTTCATTATCTCTGAAAACGAAATTCCCACATGGGCGTTCTTCAAGTATTTGCTTATTGTTTAGTGAAAATGCATATGAGAAGTACAATGTACAAATCTAGTTTTTTTTTTATTTCCTTCCCAACTATTGGCCCATATCAAAAGAATTTTTTTCTTTCCTGACCAATGTCTAAAACATTTGTGTACCCCACTTGAAAAGGCTTATTTTCAAAGTTTGAGAGCTTTCAAAGTCATTTTCAATTCACTTATAGCCAGGGAAGAGTCCGATCACTTTTTCTCATATCGTGAAGTGCCAATATTCGTAATTTATCTCTGATAAAGCTTACAATGAGATGTAGTTGAAAAGTAAGAAGATTAAAACTAAGCAATTTGAAATAAAAAATATCCAATAAACTGAATTCCTTCTGAGCGGAGCTTTATGTGCATGAAATGGGCTAAATAGCCAGAGGCAATTTCAGCTTGTGTTTTACGCGGTGATAGATTCTCGATATTTAAGTCGTAAGAGAAGTTTCCTTTTCAAGTGACCGAATAATGTATCTGTATCGCAGATATTGTTTTTCTTTTAGCAAGTGTTATTAAGAGAGTGAAACATGGATAGTGAGATTCCTGTTTATACATTGATTGGTGAATCAATTTCCAAATGTCTTTGATTTATCAGTAAGTGTAGTAATTATGATCAACAGGATCAATTAATACTGATAGATAGCGTATTAAAGTGTGACTAATACAGAAATTTTTCTATGATTTATGTCATTTTATTGCCTTAGTTATTAAATCAGTTCATTTAGAGTCTCCTAATTAATTTCGAATTCATTCTCGATTGTCAAATATTCAAATGCAACAAAAATCCGTAACAATATCAAGTGAAACTTCTCAATCTATACTTCATATAGAGTTTGCATGTGCTCCACTGTATATCCCGAAAAACTGACCGCCTTTTTTGAAATACTGTATAGCGGGACATTCAATTAAAGAAATAAATATTGCTGATGGAGGGGGGGGGGCGCCAGCGGAAGTTGCTGAATCCAGTTGGAACGAGGCAGAACGCCGTTCCTTTTAAAAAAAGAATTTTTTCATTTTAGCCGTAATTCTTTAGGGACATTTCTTGAATAATGCGTGTAAAAATGGTATATAATTGTATAATTTTTTTTCTCCATGCAGTGCTAGGTTTCTTAAGGAACTGCGGTTCAGTTGGCTCATTAGATCCTGCCCCAGTTGATATATATTTATATACTTTGTATTTGCTCTGTATTATTCTGAAAATGGCAATATTCCTACTGATAATCCTCTATTTCATACGGACATATTCATATGAAATAGATCGTATGTTTCATGTTCATGATGTTTGTGTTGTCTTACTGCTGCGGTCTCACCTTCTTCAAAGACCTTCTACCATGGCGACAGACTCCTGTCAGACCTCTGTGGCAAGCAGCTGCTTGAGCGAATATTTAGTTTTTAAATATCGACATGTCGAACTAAGGCTTCTCAAATATGCAGTTTTTTCTTCCCAATTCCCGGAATCCCCGGAATGGTTGTATAAATTTGGTAAACTCAACTCTGTGGTAAATAAACCGACTGCAAAAAATACTCTCTCTGATTCAAAACTGAATGCATAATGTTGGAAGCTCTGTCCTCAGTTGCCTCGAATAATTGCAATTCTGGCTTCAACACCAGGCCTGAACACTGTTTGTGATCCTGAGATAGAGTTCAAGTTTGCACAAGTTTTGTCTTTAGATTGAATCGCTGCTCCTAACTTGTCTCTCAATGTCATGTGACTCATGGGTTGTGCAGTTTCTCGATTTTCTTTATCTACTGATTGGGAGAAGTTAGTGCTAGGTGATCCATCTTCGTTGAAATGTCTAATCAATATTAACAAATTCAAATAATGGATCTGGGTTTGGTAACGATGGGAGGCCAGGAGTCACTGCAGAATTCACATAATTTTCTCCAGTATTTAAATACTGAATCAATATTCTTTCTATCATTAATCCGTTTTATAAGAGAGTTTTTCATCTTGTTGGTGAATTCTAACTTTTGTTGCTGTAACTCATTAATAATGAAAGCAAATACTCCTTCAGCAGTTAACAGAGTTGCATCACGGCTGCATAATTTCTCTGCACCAATTTTTACTGGCTGCAGGGTTGAAACAATATCTTTCAGGACATCAAATTCTTCATTAGTTAAAACTTCCCTTTTCGTTAATATCAATTGATGCTTTAGAAACGCCTTATCTTTTTTCTAAAAATCTCTCAATCATACCCATTAAAATATCCTAGGGAGTTTTCGAATCTAAAATTGGCATCTTTTGGCAACCATGTTCTGCTTTCACGTAGTTTTGCAGAATTTCATTCTTGAGAGAAGAGTTCTGAATATTTTTACAATTTTTCTTACCTTTTTTAATGTTCGCGGGAAATTTCCGGTAATTTCTATAGTTCCCGGAAATTACAAAACCAATAAATAAATTTTCCATTCAATGAATTTTCCCGGGATCCCTGAATCCCGAGAAAGGAGCCTTAATTCGAACATCACAATGAGAAATGAAAAGAGTCAGTGCAGTGCGCAACTGGGAACTCATAGCAGCAGGTTTTTGTTTTAAATAATAATAATAGTTATTTTACACAAGTTGCAAAGAATTGAGGAAAATTATTTCATGCATCATATACAAACTGTCAACAGAATGAAATTGAAATCTTGAAAAAGAGACCGATTTTTTATCGCAGCAAGGGCGTCTCTACTACAGCTGAGTCCTTGAAAAACTAAAGTGCCAGTCAGCCTCTGGTATAAAAGACTTAGTTAAAAAGGATATCGGGCAATTAAAAGCATTACAAATGCTACGACGTTTCCGAACTCACCTCGTTTCCCATTTTCAAGTTAATTGGCTCTGTTTTTTCAATAGTTGTTCTTCTCTTGATGATGAAAAAAATGTGCTTGGAGCTTGTCGGCGAGGATGTTCACATACCTGCTGCCAGTGAGAGAGGTCTCGGCCAATAAAGCCCATATGAATGCATCCAAAACTGTTACACGACATCCACCTGCCTGTATTACCCCAACCTGGCAAGATGGGTCCATCACTTCACGTTGTTTAAGCCACAACCACCTTCACATAGGCGTGAGAGAGTTGAAACCATGATTCATATTTGTTTCGGCCAGTAGAAGGGGCTCCAAGGAAGCCCATATGAATGCATCCGAAACTGTTACACCACCTCCACCTGCCTGTATTACCCCAACCTGCCAAGATGGGTCCATCACTTCATGTTGTTTAAGCCACACCCAACTTCACACAGGCGTGAGAGAGTTGAAACCATGACTCATATTTGTTTCGGCCAGTAGAAGGAGCTCCAAGGGTTGGGTTGGGTTGTTTTACCTCTGAGCGGCACTTTTTGCACACCATGGGCTAAATGGCCAGGCCACAAGGACCCTTAAGGCTCTTCTTGCCAATCTTGCCAATCTTTGCCAATCTTGCTCAATCTTGCCAATCTTGCCAAACAAGATTGGCAAGATTGGCAAGATGATATCCACACCCAAACTTCACACAGGCGTGAGAGAGTTGAAACCATGATTCATATTTGTTTCGGCCAGTAGAAGGGGCTCCAAGGAAGCCCATATAAATGCATCCGAAACTGTTACACCACCTCCACCTGCCTGTATTACCCCAACCTGGCAAGATGGGTCCATCACTTCATGTTGTTTAAGCAACACCCACGTTCACATAGGCGTGAGAGAGTTGAAACCATGATTCATATTTGTTTCGGCCAGTAGAAGGGGCTCCAAGGAAGCGCATATAAATGCATCCGGAACTGTTACACCACCTCCACCTGCCTGTATTACCCCAACCTGGTAAGATGGGTCCATCACTTCATGTTGTTCAAGCCACACCCACCTTCACATAAGCGTGAGAGAGTTCAAACCATGATTCATATTTGTTTCCTGTCCTGTGTACTCCAGTTGCAATAGATCTTTGCAAACTGCAGCCTAATATTTCGCTGCCTTGCAGTCAACAAGAGGACACGATATGAACGTCGACTGTCATATCCTATTTTTTCCATGGTACAACGGATAGTCTTTGTGCATAAGCTTGTGGGCACGCCCTAATTCAATTCAGACGTTATCTGCACAATGGGAGCTGTTTGATTCCAACGATGCGGGACAGTATGCGCTCACCTCGAGACTCAATTGCACGTTTACGTCCACGTTTCTCGCGATGGTTGCCACTTTTCTCATAATTCCCGTAGACTTGGTAGACAGGTGCGACTGTCTGACATGGAAATCCCAACAGTTCAGCAGTTGCAGTGATTGAACAACTGCCATTCCTCGCACCTAATATCTATTCACGTCGCTACCTTTACCCGTCATTACGTTTCCTGACTGTTTTCCAATGCATAGAGACCTGCTCTATTTATAGACATTCTAGTTTCAACGTCCCTCGTGGCGTCGAAAACGTGACACCTGATAACAATATGCAAAGCAGAATTATCGCAATAACCCGATACTCCTACTTCCCATATTGTTAACAGGATATATATAACAATTCGTCCATTCAACGTAGAACGACTTTCAAATTTCCCATTTCTTAGGGATAGCAGGTCAATTTTTTACAATCCATTACACTCCCCGCATCACAAGTTTTCATTGGACACATAGCTTGTTACTTTCCGCACTCGCATTCAGGAGATATAGGGGAACAATTATTTCATTCCCCTCACCCTTTTTTTAGGGGTCAATGTTTCGTAGTCTACGACATTCCCCGCGTCAGAAGCATTCATTTGGCATATCGCTCCTTACTGTGGGCCTTCGAGTCCTGCAGATATAACTTAAGAATAATTTTAATATTTTCCCATTTTAGGGGGAAGAGAGACATGGGGGTTAATTTTTTACAGCCTCTGACACTCGCCACGTCACAAGCTTCCATTTGCCGCATAATTCATTAAGTTTCTCCATCGTGTTCGAAAGATATGGTGGGCCAACATTTTGTCAAATCCAAAAGCAATAGGAAGATAGGTAAAAACAATTTTATGTTGTAATGAAATTCTCGCTATTCACTTATGATCTACTGATTTTTGTATTTTATTCAAATTGTCGCCATTCACACGATGTGTTAATTATTGTGTCTAATCAAATTCTCTCCATTTACTTGATGTATTGATTTTATCCCTATTCTCTGACTATTTGAGTCTGCAAATTTTTTTTTTATCAGTTAATATAGTCGGTTGTAGAGCAGTAACACAGCTATTCCTGCACCGTGTAATTTTAACGAAAATATGGCAACGAATCAGATATCAGACTATGTTATTAATATTCAAGATAGGAAAAAAATTGATAGACGTGTAATGATTAAATGATATAATTATTTAATGAATACACGTACTTATCAGTAGCATCTGTAACTTACAGAAGATATCCATAAGACTTTACGATATCTTACACTATTGAAATAATAGCAAGATTTGTCAAAAGTTCCTGAATCGTATTCAATTTTAAGTAATTTTTGTTTAATTTGAATTTATTAAAGCTTCGCCTGAAGCAGTAGATACTGGTAAAGTGCATTATATCGTTAGCAACCCATTATTGTATGGATAGGTAATTGTAATCGCCCTGCACTCGCATTAATTTCGACGAAAAAATCAGTTTTTGCTTTTCTAAATATTTAATTATCTAATAATATTGTTTCGTATAATTATGAAACTTTGATCCACTCATCACTGAGAACGCTTTGAAGCTGTCACTTTCAACTGTTTTCAAAGAAACTTATTTTGATGGCTATGGAGCTTTATATAGGGTGTCCAAAAAGTCTCCAAACAATTTAAAAAAAATTATTAAAAATACAAATGAAGAGATAACTCTGTAAAGTTTGTTCGATAATAAAGAAACATTACAAAAGTTTTTCCACATAATTTAGAAAACTTCCACATGGGCACCATTCGTCTCACGAAGCACATCAAGACGTCATTCATTTTCCATCCACGTTCGTTCTAACGTCCCTTCATCAACATTGGCTATGACGTCAGTGATTCTTTCCTTCAGGTCGTTGATGTCGGAAACATAGTCTCATAAACGATATCTTTAACATATCGCCATAGGAAGAAGTCCATGGGAGTGATATTGGGAGAATGTGGTGGCCAAGGAATTGGTCCTCCTCTTACAATCCATCTATTTGGAAATGTTTCGCTGAGGAACCGGCGAACAGGTTGTACCAAGTGATCCTGTGCACCACCCTGCTGGAATGTGATAGTTGGTTGCAGGAGTTCCAACTGTGGTACCACGGATTCTCTCGAAAGAAGAAAAAATGGCCCAATGATGCGATTGTGCATGATGGTGCACCAAACATTAACCTTTGGACTATCTCGTTGAAACTCCCTGGTCTCATGAGGCTTGTCTGATCCCCAAATCCTGACATTGCCTCTTCAATTTTCCTGAGACATGAAAGGTTGCCTCATCACTAAAAGAGACACGTTTGAGGAAGTGTTCATCTTCACTAAGGCAGTGCAGAAAACCCTTTCCTTTGGGGTTTATCATTTGGTTTGAGAGCCTGCAAAAGTTGCACTTCGAATGCATAGAGACGCAACTTCTTGTACCAAACTTTTTGAATTGTTGATCGTGGTAATTGTAGCTCTCTGGAAGCAGCACTGTTGGATTTACTAGAAGGGCTACGAACAAATGCTTCACGAACACGATCAACGTTCTCATCACATGTTCTTGGACGACCAGTTCTCTCTTTATTCAACACATTCCTTGTCTCTATGGGGCTGGGTGGCTCAATAGGTAGGGCGCCAGGCTAGTAATCTGCAGTTCCCAGGTTCGAGTCCCAGATGGGTCAGCGTTGAGATTCATCTCCGCAAAATTCCCCGCCCTACCCACGGTCAGCAGAAGACACCAATGTGCTTGTAAAGGCCCCGTCCGTCTGATGGGACGTTAAGCCGCGGTTCCGTGTGCGGAAGAGTCATACCCTGTGCACGTTAAAGAACACGCTGGATGACCTTGTCTGGCAGTTGCCATCTCTCTCCCAATATCCGTTCCAGTGAGTCCCCTATCCCAACCTTCTCTGAGTTTTCGAGGTCCTTGTGACCTGGCCATTTAGCCCATGGTGTGCAAAAAAGTACCGCTCAGAGGTCAAACAACCCAACAACTCAATCGGTAGGGCGCCAGGCTCATAATCTGCAGTTCCCAGGTTCGAGTCCCAGATGGGTCAGCGTTGAGATTCATCTCCGCAAAATTCCCCATCCTAACCACGGTCAGCAGGAGACACCAACGTGCTTGTAAAGGTCGCCGTCCGTCGGATGGGACGTTAAGCCGTGGTTCCGTGTGCGGAAGAGTCATACCCTGTGCACGTTAAAGAACACGCTGGATGGCCTTGTCTGGCGGTTGCCATCTCTCTCCCAATAACCGTTCCAGTGAGTCCCCTATCCCAACCTTCTCTGAGTTTTCGGGCTCCTTGTGACCTGACCATTTAGCCCATTGTGTGCAAAAAAGTACCGCTCAGAGGTAAAACAACCAACCAACCCTGTTTCCATGAACTTCTTGTGCCACTCGCGAATAATCGAACGTGAATGATTTCTTTCACACTTAGTCCTGAAATTTCTCTGAACCTGCGTATCTGATTTTGTTTCCATAAACTAGGCCACCACTTTGCCTTTTCTTGAGGGTTGGTCAGTTTCAATAGTTACCACTAATTATCTGTTGTTATGCCACTTATCTGAAACAGAAAAAATATATAAATTAAAACTTTGATATTAAAAGAATTTAAAACTTTCGGAGGCTTTGTGGACATCCTATATTTAGCATTCGAAATGCCAACAGAAAAATACCTTTTAATGTAAATGCAACATTTATAATATCATTTCTGTAAATCATGAAAATATTTCTATTACATCTTTGGCAATACCTTTTTTTCATTTAATATTCAAAATTGTAATTAAAAAAGCAAATCTACCCCTTTTTATTGTTTAGGATGTTCGAATGTGATTCAAATTCAATTTCTTCTACAATTTATCAGAAATGTCCTATTATTCCCATTTCTGAAATAAATTAATAGAACATTTATAACAAAATAAAATTCAATTTATTCACACTTTTTTAGATTACATATTTCAAAATAACAATCATGGAAAACAACATGGTATTTACAAATTTTCAGGCATCTTTTCAAGATATTGAGAACTACCTTTGCATACCTCGTCATCCTCCTCATTCTCCTCAAGCAGCCATGGACTACGGAGGTGCAACCAGACCGTGCAATTTAGTTCTCCAAGCATATCTCTCCTCAGCTACACAAACTTATAATCATTTCTATTTCGATTACTTCTTGTAGCAGATTTTTTCTTGTAGCAGCTGCCAAACATTTTTAAACTATTAGTAATAATAATGAGCTATTTTATCATATATATACAAATGAGTGATGGAAATTAAACTATTGCAACTGTCATATTCACAAAAATCATATGAAAACTAATTATTCTAAATTCTTAATCATTTCTATTTCAATTGAGTTATTTTTGCAGCACATTTTTCTTAGTAGCTGTAAAATAACATTTAACGTAAATATTGCTAATTATTAAACTTCTAAAAATTTTTGATCACATATTTGGATCAGTCATTGTTTTTTTTTTATATAACTATTACTATTCACAAATTATCACATGCAAAGTTTTGAAATTCTTTCCTAAGCAAGTACCACAGTAAATTCATAGTACTGTCCTAAGACAATGTGTCTCATTAAAAAACTGATTGAACTGAAACAATACATGCTTTATGTTCATTCTATGTTCAAAACAAAAAAAAAACTATTAAAAATACTTTTTCTTAGCCGTTCCCAACACACAACATGTTATTCTGAAACTGCCGAATATAGCTTTGTCATGTTCACTGCCGCAATGCTAAGAAATTTTGGGTCTTCTAGGCCATGCCATTTTCCTATATTAGCTGAAAATACCATGAATATTTAATAATGAAATTACGTCAAAAATCTTTTTTAAAACACCATCCTTTTCAAACGTGATTCACGTGTGCACAGCGTCACCTATAGGACAAACATTTTCCTACTGAGCCATGCGGTAAATACATAAACGTGATTCGCACAGCATTAGACATAAAAATAAAAGCCCAGTAACAAGGTAACCTATTGCATTGCAGATGGAATTTTGATGCTTTGTTTATGGGGCAACACTTTCCTATCGCCCATAAGCCATTCATTGCAGCATGAATCATGGTTGACCTATACAGCCCCATTTTAAAAAAACCTAGATGCGATGCAAATATGATTTGAGTGCCATAGTAGTCTGGAACAAGTGCAAATCATACGATTCCTACGGCAATCAACATGTTAAACATCTGTAAAATGACTCTTTAGCTTTGTTCCCTAATTAACTGAATTTGGTACCAGTTAATGTCAATTTTTTCTCTATGCATTTCCGAAATTTACACCACCTACTTCATGTAGTAGTCTAGAAACAACATCAAAAAACAGAACCTAATTTAAAGGGTCAGCTCATAAGTGCTGAGGTTAGGAAAGGGGCAGCATTTAGTGGGTTTTCTTTAAAATGCAGAGATTGAACATGGGGCCACAACTTTGCTTCTCAGCTAATGGATGATAACCATTCCAAATCCATTAGTATCCTTTTCTAACTGAAGGTAGGTTGAGCAGAAATTTATATCAGTACTGACACGGGTCAAGTTGAAATGTGGGAGCTAGAGATTACGGGTCTAGTGCACTAATGAGGATAAGACAAGTAGGGTTTCTCAATTTCTAAAATATTCCACAGAAAAGTCAAAATGATATTCTATATGGAACAAGGTTTGTAGGTTTTTTTTAACTCTGGGCAAAAATAAAATTATACAAAGATACCAGTTTTGGATTTCAAAGAAGGTAAACAAGTTTGATTTCATAAAAGATGG
Organism: Ryuthela nishihirai; assembly: GCA_038380435.1. Taxonomy (NCBI): domain Eukaryota; kingdom Metazoa; phylum Arthropoda; class Arachnida; order Araneae; family Heptathelidae; genus Ryuthela; species Ryuthela nishihirai. The sequence continues at coordinate 3,687,147 of JAWZYU010000044.1, read as the reverse complement.
AATTTTTTCGATTAAGAAGAAAGGCTTTATACCCCTTGGGATGATATCCCATGGTACTTGACTCAGTAGACAAAGCACCTGATATGTTATATTGGCAATAGGTGTGTTTCATACTCAATGCAAAATAATGTTTTTGGCAAAAGTGCAATTCACGGTCCTCGGCAACCATTTTTTCTAAGCAACGTAAGAAACAGTCCTTTACGATGTTTTCCACGACCCCCCAGACCCTAACCCAAACAGAGGTATCTAGAAAAATGATTATTTTTTCCGTTACTATAGTAACGATAACTCGCGTTTACGTCAAACGCAACGTAGCGAAAAAATCCGCGAATTCTTTCCCCCATTAAAAAAACATTCGTCACCACCATGAATTGCAAAAAAAAGATAAAATCATAGTGAAAATAATCCCCATAAAGACACAAACCAACAATTGCCTTCGCACTTATTACAAATTCTTCCAATCATCTCCCCCCTCCGCTTTTCTTAATATTTAAAAAGCAACATAAATATATTTCCGTAAACAAACTCCTGAAAGAAATCACTCATAAAAAAATTATCCTAAATATAAAAAAATATATGTAAATAAATAAATACCCCTCAAGCAGCTGCTTGTCACAGAGGTCTGACAGGAGCCTGTCAGTTTATATGCCATAGTAGAAGGTCTGTGAGGATGGCAGGACCTCAGCAGAAAAACGACACAAAGCATCCATGCCTTACCCGGGGCTCGAACCCAGGTCCCTTAGATCAGTAGCCAAGCGCGCTAACCACTTGGCCATGGGTCGGCTACCCTAAATAGAACATCAAAATTAATCTCAAACTCGAATCTTAAAAACATGTAATTCGGGAATTCCACGCCGATCTGCATTAGAAAAAAAGCCCCGAAACTAAATAAACTCATCGGAGACAAAAATAAATAAATAAATAAATACCCCCTCAAGCAGCTGCTTGCCACAGAGGTCTGACAGGAGCCTGTCAGTTTATATTCCATAGTAGAAGGTCTGAGAGGATGGCAGAACCTCAACATAGAAACGACACAAACAGCCATGTCTTACCCGGGACTCGAACCCAGGTCCCTTAGATCAGTAAACAGAAAAATCGGAAACAGTGCACCACTACTCCGAATTACGAAAAGTCCCTGGAACTAAATAATACCATCAAAATAACAAAAAAACCCCGTCCCGGACGATTCGTCTAATGCCGATTGGTCCAAAAGTACGTTTCGTCCAATGCAGTGGCGGATCCAGGGAGGGGGGGGGGGGGAGAGAATCGGGGCAAAGCCCCCCCCCCCCCCCCCGTAGAGCCGGAAGAAGAACGAGGAAATATTATATATTAAATCTATTTTGTTAAAATTATTTGTTATTTTATATGAAATCGATTTTATTATTGCGTGAAAAATTATTTTACTAAATTGACTTTGTGTCCCAAAGAAAAAGAATTTAGGAAACGAACAGGCTATTTTTCGGCCTCAAGGCCTACTGAACTTGTGAAATCTATTTTTTCGCCAGTGGACTAGCGAAAATCTGGTTGCCAGATTTCTAGAAAATCGTTGCGAGAATCGTTGGGAGACAATTCGTCTGTTCCCAAAGGGTTATAAATCATTCTTTATACATGTATCATGCATGTATTACTCGTCATTAGTTTTAATTTACCTTCATATTGTAAAGGTAAATTATGAAATATTTTAAGCATCATTAAGTGCATTAGAAAAATAAAAATAAAAATTCCCTCAAGCAGCTGCTTGCCACAGGGGTCTGACAGGAGCCTGTCAGTTTATATGCCACAGTAGGAGATCTGAGAGGATGGCAGGACCTCAGCAGAAAAACAACACAAACAGCCTTCCCCGAGGTTCCAACCCAGGTTACGGAATTCAAATTCCAGTTCTTCAGCTCTACTTAATAGATAATGATGATACTATCTACTGAATGATACTACTACTAAGATATGATGGATATATCATCCATGATATTAAGATATGATGGATGAAACGCGAATACTTCATCAATGTTCCGTTGCACAACCTTCACTATTTGCATCTCCTTTCAAACCATTTTATGGGATTTTGGATGTAAATTTATTATTCAACAAGGCTAATATCACTATAGTAATTATCTAACACTTCACCAATTAAAAAAAAGCTGAAACAACTGCTTACCACTGATTCAAGAGTACACCGTAGTACACGTCATCCAGGAACAATTGACAACTGCAAAATTCTCTGGATGATAAAAATTTAATTCTAGCATATTTCTGCATATCTACAAAACACACAAACTAATATTTTATACAGGTTCTTTCAGAACCAATAAATATACTTTATGCTACATGGATTACACATATAAAACCCATACTCAATCTACTGCCAATTTCATTTCTATATATATAATTTTAACTACAAATTATGCAACATAAACAAATCTGCTGCATTACGTTTTGTATTATTAATTTTTTTATTGCGTTCAGTGACCAAATACTTAGAACTAGAGGTGGGATTGACATTAAAACCTTTTCTATATAAAAATTCTTATGTTCTATATAACAATTTCATTATTAAATGTCGAGGAATTTTGCATATTAAATCTGCCAAAGACATACAATTAGATTGATACGAAATGCATTTATTGTTAGTATATTGCTATTAGAGTGTGATAATCAACCCTCATTAATGTTCAGTGCATTTCAGAAAGCAATTCATTAAAATTGAAACACTGAAATCCCAAATGTACCCATGTCGAGATTTTTCTTTGGTAACTGTTGTGCGCACCTCACTGTTCCAAGCACTTTTGTATTTGTATGGAGAAGTATAAAAGCTTAAATGCATGTTTCTTTGCGTTGTGTTTACAGCACTACCCAATTACGAATCATTCCCTTAATTAGAAAATGAAGTCCGCTATAAATTCCCAGGCCGTCTCCTCAGGGGAAGACGCCTTATGATGAATTGCAATGACGAAAAAAACTCAGGTTTATGAAAAAACAGTAATAGCAACATTTAATGAGACAAAAGTAATCTAAAATTACAGGCAGTAAACAATTAATTTTTCAAAACCAATGGAACATAAGATTAAAATGCAACCAAATGAACTATCGAACCCCTTTAAATTTAAATCTTTAAAGTAAAATTTAGGATGGCAATCTTTGAATCAAAGGAAGGATCCGCATACCGGGTTTATATATCGTCCTTGGTGAGTCCGAGAGATAGAGGTTGTGGTCAGCGACGCTTCAGTTCCTATTGGGGGGGGGGGGGGGAGGTCGTCTCATGGCGCCTTTTGCCGAAGAAGGGGAATCTCTTCGTCGAAGAGATATTGATGTGGGGACAGTCTCTCAGCGGCAAGTGGGAGTTTCCTGGGGTTATCTCCTTATGGGTGGGACGGTCGCTTAGCTGCAAGTCAGAGTTCGCTCTTCAAGACGATCAGACAGTGAGGAATCACAAACTCAGTTCAACACCGTTCACAAAACCACTCATTGACAGAGATTCCCTTGCCTCGATGCATTAAGTCCCACGTGCCCATGCATGCTATACTTCTTCTGCTTGCTCTGAATGCACCAAGTTATTATCGAATTCGATTTGAGCATGAAGCAGTCTCAAAATGGCCTCATTCATTACGGTCTATCACTCACTTCCGATGATTCCTGTATTTCGATACATTTCCGATACTTGATCTGCCTGGAGCAATCCAGAGTTATGGCTGCCCCAGGCTTCTACTCGTTCCGAGAGTAACTAACCCTATCTGCTAAGCCCAAAATCTCGGATCTAATTGACGTCCTCCTCTACTTCGCTAGCCATTTCCCAGGCTCCTTCTCCCCTTAGTTTCCACTAATAGGTGCTATGTGCAAGGAACCATCTGCAGCATCTGCAGACCAACTTAACAGTCATAAATTCCACCCAGGAGGTCTGTCTCGGCGCTAGGTGTCGACATCGCCGCTTGGGAGAAGGGGATTTCTCGTTGTTGGGTATAAACAGAGGACGATGTTGTCCAGTTCTAGGTCTAAATTTGTCCATGGATACGATTTCGTGGTGGCATTTTCCGTGTGAAGATGCATTGTAGCTGTCTGCATTTACTCGCACCACCAGACAATTCCGTGTCTGACCTTACACTGTAAGGGAATAAATTGAGGTTCTGCTTGTCATTATCTCCACGGGGAGCTAGTTTCGAGGAGTCTGAGTGCCGTATTCTTTATCGGAAAGGTATCCCTGGATGTAAAAAATGAGCACTTGGTTAATGTGTATGTGGACTTTCGTCTGCAGCTGGGAAATTCCGTCTTTCCCACCTAAAGTGTAACAAACGTGGCACCCTGTTCGTCTGTTCCCTCTGTATTGGTAAAAATCTCAATTAAGTGCCAAACTGAAAAAAGAATCCTTAAGCCTGATGCAAATCAGAACATAACAATAACCTCCTTTCTGAATTTGGTAAGATAAGAAAATTGAATAGCTTGGAAAGCCCAACATCCACTTGGATGGGACATTAAGTTCTAGACTGGAGAGCAGGACAGGACTTGCGCATACGATAACTAAGCTCTAACTTAGGGCCTCACAATTAGAGGGGTCTAAAAAATTGGGTACGAAGTTTTCTGGCACAATTTTTTTTATATTTAAATTAATCTATTGTGCAAACATTGTTCATCTCACTTTTACATGGTTACCATTGCATACCAATGTTTTTCCCATATTAATTTCGTGTTTAGCTTTCAATGCTCCCATCAATAAGAATAATAATTATATATCTCAACTTTCGAAATTTTTGGTGCTACTTAAGCTTACCACAGCTGAGGGCATCAGAAAGTCAAAGTCCGGCCCTGCTGCAGAGCCTGTCTTGTAAACACAGTGTAAAAGAAACGAATGGTCATCAGTAGTCAGGACATAGTAGGAGATATGTTTCATTACTTCCAATTCTCAATCGATTCTGATTGGTTAGTGCTCAATGATAAATGATAGAGTCCAAATTAATCAATAGGACCGCAGGATTTTCAAGTGCCCTTTTGGCTGTAAGTCTGTCTCATTTCTTGAATGAATTGTTAAATATGTTACTCTTAGTGAAATATTTATTTCTTGTTATATCTGATATGATAACTACCCTTTGAAAACATCTTATATTGAAAACATCTTACAGAAAACATCTGCTTTTATATTATTCCTTAAATATGTTACTCTTAGTGAAATCTTTATTTCTTTTTATATCTGATATGATAACTACCCATTGAAAACATCTGCATTTATATTATTCTCATTTTGTAAAAGTATCCTAGTCATACCAAAGACGATTGAACCCCAGAAATATTGTTTGAATTTCCTTCGCACATCCCTGTCAACAATGGATCTCCTTTCTCTCTCTTTTTTCAGTCATTGATCTTTGTCGCGTGGCGATTTAACCATTAGGTGTCCAAACTTAATGCCACTCAGAGGTAAAACAATCTAGGGTTAAAATATTTTTAAAGTCATTTTTATTAAAGACTACATTATTTATATTAAAAAAATCATAACTTTCTTTTACTTAACTATATTTTTAACTTTTTTTTGTTCATAATTATATTTTTTATAATTCATTTGTAATATCTGAATTTTTTTTTTTCAGAAGCAATATTTCTCTTAAAATTCAATAAAATATTACGATATTTCAATGTAAAATATAATTTGAAACTAGGTTAATTGTAACACGATTTGGAGTGTATAGAAAACCATAAATGTTCGACTTTGAAAAAGTTCAAACATTACTTGATTTTTACTTTAACAGTTATTTAAAATTTAGGACTAGAATTAAATAAATAAATAAATAATAATAATAATAATAATAATAATAATAATAATAATAATAATAATAATAATAATAATTAACTAAATAACCTTTTGATCATGTATGCCAACAAAGTAGAGTTTTTTCTATCCTATAATGGTCGACAAATTATCATTATATAACAGTAGAAAAAAAGAAAAGCCTGCTAGTTAACCATGCATTAGAAGGAAATAAGAGTCACGTGATTAAATTTGAGTTTTCTCTTTGTTCTTTATGCATTTGTTAACATACAAATTCAGTTGCAAGCCTTATAATTGACATCATATAGCATTCATCATTGAGCACTAACCAATCAGAATGGACTGAGAATTTAAACTAATGAAACATATTTCCTACTATGCACCGACTACTCTTAAATTTAATTGAAACTCTTTAATTTATACTGTGCTATTTTCTTTATTTTATAGTTTTCTATTGGCTTTATTTTATGAAGTATTTTTAAAAGGAAATATGAAGAAAAAACAGGAAATTTATTGGCATATGACCTTTTCTGCAACCATTCTTATATATGCATATATTTCATTCATTAATAATATTTTAGGGTAAATTAATTGTTTTAGCATTTAGTTAGACATAACTAGTGTAATAAAACCACTGCTGATAAGCCCATCAGCTGTAAAAAGGGTTATATCCTTAAGGATGGATATGCTACATTTCCACAGCAGTAATAGCAAAGTAGAAATAAGAACCAAAAATTAGTATGGCCGTAAAATGATATAACTTATTACTCTTCTAAACATATTTGTTAAAAAATATAAATTTAAACTTTAAAAATTCTCCTATCTTCCTATAGGGCTCTAAAAAGTAGAAAATAATCCTGAAGCCTATCAATGGTGCAATCAGTAACTGAGTTCGTATTCGTTTCAAAGGAAGATAGGTCAAGTAGATTAATTGGCGCCCTATCTTCCTTTAAAGCGAATACGAATTCTGTGACGGATTACACCATCGATATGTGTTAGGTTTATTTTCTGCTTTTTAGAGATCTATAGGAAAATAGGTATTATTTAAAATTTTCAAATTATATTTTTTTCTGCTTTCACTAAATCAATTCAAAAACCTTCATTTGGTATACGACCTATAACTATCGAGCACATTTACTCCCCTTTTGGAGTCATGCTTGAGACAGTTCACGACATTGGAGACGTCACAAGCTTTAATTTGAGACACAACTCGTTAAAGTGGAACCCCGAGAAAAGCCCCTCAACTTAGCAGGGAGTAATAGTGGGAGCCATAATTCGAAAAAGCATAACTATGCAGGATTTCATTTGACACCAACTCATAGCAGGCCCTCGCGTTCGGAAGATAGAGCACTATGACTTTCACATTTCCCGTTTTTCAGGGGGAACGTGACGTCGGGGAGCATTTTCTCATAACTTATGACCTTCCCCTCTTCAAAAGCTTTCATTTGGCACATAGGTCGATACTAATGCGCTCGTGTTCAGGAGGTATATGGGAAAAATCATTTTCATGTTTTCCACTTTTTTTTAGACAAAGAAAGCATAGGGGGTCAATTTTTCATAGCTTAGGGCATTTCACGCATAATAAGTTTTCATTTGACGTATAGCTTGTTATTTTCGGTCTTCGTGTTCTGCAGATATAGTTTAAGAATTATTTTCACGTTTCCCCTTTTTAGGGGGGGACAAAAGCAAGGGGGTCAATTTTTCAGAGCTTAAGTTTTTCACGCATAATAAGTATTCATTTGATTTATAGCTTGTTACTTTCGGTCTTCGTGTTCTGCAGATATAGCTTAGGAATAGTGTTCACATTTCCCCTTTTTAGGGGTACGAAAGCACGGGGGTCAATTTTTCATAGTTTAGTCCATTTCACGCATAGTAAGTATTAAATTGATGTATAGCTTGTTACTTTCAGTCTTCATGTTCTGCTGATATAGCTTACCAGTAGTTTTCACGTTTCCCCGATTTCGGGGGGACGAAAGCAAGTGGGTCAATTTTTCAGAGCTTAGGGCATTTCACGCATAATAAGTATTCATTCGATGTATAGCTTGTTACTTTCGGTCTTCGTGTTCTTCAGATATAGTTTAAGAATTGTGTTCACATTTCCTCTTTTTAAGGGGGACAAAAGCACGGGGGTTCAATTTTTCATAGCTTAGGGCATTTCACACATAATTAATATTCATGTGACGTATAGCTTGTTACTTTCGGTCTTCATGTTCTGCAGATATAGCTTAAGAATAGTGTTCACATTTCCCCTTTTTAGGTGGAACGAAAGGAAGGGGATCAGTTTTTCCGAGCTTAGGGCATTTCACGCATAATAAGTATCGATTTGACGTATAGCTTGTTACTTTTGGCCTACTAGTTCTGCAGGTATAGCTTAAGAATTATTTTCACGTTTCTCATTTTTAGTGGGGATGAAAGCAGGGGGGGTCAATTTTTCAGAGCTTAGGTCATTTCACGCATAATAAGTATACATTTGACGTATAACTTGTTACTTTCGATCTTCATGTTCTGCAGATATAGCTGAAGAATAGTTTTCACGTTTCCCCTTTTTAGGGGGGACGAAAGCAAGCGCGGTTAATTTTTCATAGCTTAGAACATTTCACGCATAATAAGCATTCATTTGACGTATAGTTTGTTACTTTCGGTCTTCGTGTTCTGCAAATATAGGTTAAGAATGTTGTCACATTTCCCCTTTTTATGGGTACGAAAGAACGGCGGATAATTTTTTATAGTTTAGGGCATTTCACGCATAATAAATATTCATTTGACGTATAGCTTGTTACTTTCGGTCTTCATGTTCTGCAGATATAGCTCAACAATAGTTTTCACGTCTCCCCTTTTTAGAGGGGACGAAAGCAAGGGGGTTAATTTTACATAGCTTAGGGCATTTCACGCATAATAAGTGTTCATTTGATGTATAGCTTGTTACTTTCGGTCTTCGTGTTCTGCAGATAAAGCTTAAGAATAGTTTTCACGTTTCCCCTTTTTAGGTTAAACGAAAGCAAGGGGGTCAATTTTTCATAGCTTAGGGCATTTCACGCATAATAAGTATTCATTTGACGTATAGCTTGTTACTTTCGGTCTTCATGTTGTGCAGATATAGTTTAAGAATAGTGTTCATATTTCCCCTTTTTAGGGGGACAAAAGCACGGAATGGGTCAATTTTTTATAGCTTAGGACATTTGACACATAATAAGTATTCATTTTATGTATAGCTTGTTACTTTCGGTCTTCATGTTCTGCAGATATAGCTTAAGCATAGTTTTCACATTTCCCCTCTTTAGGGGGGACGTAAGCAAGAGGGTCAATTTTTCATAGCTTAGCGCATTTCACGCATAATAAGTTTTCATTTGACGTATATCTTGTTAATTTCGGCTTTCGTGTTCTGCAGATATAGCTTAAGAATATTTTTCACGATTCCCCTTTTTAGGGGGGACGAAAGCACTTGGGGTCAATTTTTCATAGCTTAGGGCATTTCACGCATAATAAGTATTCATTTCACGTATAGCTTGTTACTTTCGGCCTTCGTGTTCTGCAGATATAGCTTAACAATTGTTTTCACGTTTCCCCTTTTTAGGGGGGACGTAAGCAAGGGGGTTAATTTTTCATAGCTTAGGGCATTTCACGCATAATAGGTTTTCATTTGACGTATATCTTGTTACTTTCGGCTTTCGTGTTCTGCAGATATAGCTTAAGAATATTTCTCACGATTCCCCTTTTTAGGGGGGACGAAAGCAAGGGGGTCAATTTTTCATAGCTTGGGACCTTTCACGCATAATAATTATTCATTTGATGTATAGCTTGTTAATTTCGGTCTTCGTGTTCTGGGTTGGGTTGGGTTGTTTTACCTCTGAGCGACAGTTTTTTGCACACCATGGGCTAAATGGCCAGGTCACATGGACCCCAAAGACTCAGAGAAGGTTGGGGGAGGGGACCCACTGGAACAGCTGTTGGGAGACAGATGGTAGCCTCCCGTCAAGGCCATCCAGCGTATTCTTTAACGTGCACAGTGTATGGCTCTCCCGTACACAGGGCCACGGCTTAACGTCCCATCCGACGGACGGCGGCCTTTCCAAGCCCATCGGTGTCCCCTACTGACCGTGGGCAGGGCGGAGAATTTTGCGGAGATAAATCTCAACGCTGACCCAGCTGGGACTCGAACCTGGGAACTACAGATTACGAGCCTGGCACGCTACCGACTCAGCCACCCCCGCCCCTTCGTGTTCTGCAGTAATAGCTTAAGAATAGTTTTTACGTTTCCTTTTTTTAGGGTGGACGAAAGCACGGGGGGTAATTTTTTATAGCTTAGGACATTTCACACATAATAAGTATTCATTTGACATATAGGTTGTTACTTTCGGTCTTTATATTCTGCAGATATAGCTTAACAATAGTTTTCATGTTTCCCCTTTTTAGGGGGGATGAAAGAAAGGGGGTTAATTTTTCAGAGCTTAGGGCATTTCACGGATAATAAGTATTCATTTGACGTATAGCTTGTTAATTTCGGCCTTTGTGTTCGGCAGATATAGCTTAAGAATTGTTTTCACATATCCCCTTTTTAGGGGGGAGGAAAGCACGTGGGTTCAATTTTTCATAATTTACGGCATTTCACCCATAATAAGCATTCATTTGATGTATAGCTTGTTACTTTCAGTCTTCATGTTCTGCAGATATAGCTCAACAATAGTTTTCACGTCTCCCCTTTTTAGAGGGGACGAAAGCAAGGGGGTTAATTTTACATAGCTTAGGGCATTTCACGCATAATAAGTATTCATTTGACGTATAGCTTGTTACTTTCGGTCTTCATGTTCTGCAGATATAGTTTAAGAATAGTGTTCATATTTCCCCTTTTTAGGGGGGCAAAAGCACGGAATGGGTCAATTTTTTATAGCTTAGGACATTTGACACATAATAAGTATTCATTTTATGTATAGCTTGTTATTTTCGGTCTTCATGTTCTGCAGATATAGTATAAGCATAGTTTTCACGTTTCCCCTTTTTAGGGGGGACGAAAACAAGGGGGTTAATTTTTCATAGCTAAGGGCATTTCACGCAGAAGTATTCATTTGACGTATAGCTTGTTACTTTCGGCCTTCTTGTTCTTAAGATATAGCTTAACAATTTTTTAACGTTTCCCCGATTTCGGGGGGACGAAAGGAAGTGGGTCAATTTTTCAGAGCTTAGGGTATTTCACGCATAATAAGTATTCATTTGACGTATAGCTTGTTACCTTCGGCCTTCGTGTTCTGCAGATATAGCTTAAGAATTGTTTTCACGTTTCCTTTTTTTAGGGGTGACGAAAGCAGAGGGGGTTAATTTTTCATAATTTAGGGCATTTCACGCATAATAAGTATTCATTTGACGTACAGCTTGTAACTTTCGGCCTTCGTGTTCTGCAGATATAGCATAAGAATTGTTTTCACGTTTCCTTTTTTTAGGGGTGACGAATGCACAGGGGGTCAATTTTTCGTAGCTTAGGGCATTTCACGCATAATAAGTATTCGTTTGACGTATAGCTTGTTACTTTCGGCCTTCGTGTTCTGCAGATATAGCTTAAGAATTGTTTTCACGTTTCCTTTTTTTAGGGGTGACGAAAGCACAGGGGGTCAATTTTTCGTACCTCAGGGCATTTCACACATAATAAGTATTCATTTGACGTATAACTTGTTACTTTCGGCCTTCGTGTTCTGCAGATATAGCTTAAGAATTGTTTTCACGTTTCCTTTTTTTAGGGGTGACGAAAGCACAGGGGGTCAATTTTTCGTAGCTTAGGGCATATCACGCATAATAAGTATTCGTTTGACGTATAGCTTGTTACTTTCGGCCTTCGTGTTCTGCAGATATAGCATAAGAATTGTTTTCATGTTTCCTTTTTTTAGGGGTGACGAAAGCACAGGGGGTCAATTTTTCGTACCTTAGGGCATTTCACACATAATAAGTATTCATTTGACGTATAGCTTGTTACTTTCAGCCTTCGTGTTCTGCAGATATAGCTTAAGAATTGTTTTCACGTTTCCTTTTTTTAGGGGTGACGAAAGCACAGGGGGTCAATTTTTCGTAGCTTAGGGCATTTGACGCATAATAAGTATTCGTTTGACGTATAGCTTGTTACTTTCGGCCTTCGTGTTCTGCATATATAGCATAAGAATTGTTTCCACGTTTCCTTTTTTTAGGGGTGACGAAAGCACAGGGGGTCAATTTTTCGTACCTTAGGGCATTTCACGCATAATAAGTATTCATTTGACGTATAGCTTGTTACTTTCGGTCTTCATGTTCTGCAGATATAGCTTAACAATAGTTTTCACGTTTCCCCTTTTTAGGGGGAACGAAAGCACAGGAGGTCAATTTTTCGTAGCTTAGGGCATTTCACGCATAATAAGTATTCGTTTGACGTATAGCTTGTTACTTTCGGCCTACGTGTTCTGCAGATATAGCTTAAGAATTGTTTTCACGTTTCCTTTTTTTAGGGGTGACGAAAGCACAGGGGGTCAATTTTTCGTAGCTTAGGGCATTTCACGCATAATAAGTATTCATTTGACGTATAGCTTGTTACTTTCGGCCTTCGTGTTCTGCAGATATAGCTTAAGAATTGTTTTCACGTTTCCTTTTTTTAGGGGTGACGAAAGCACAGGGGGTCAATTTTTCGTAGCTTAGGGCATTTCACGCATAATAAGTATTCATTTGACGTATAGCTTGTTACTTTCGGCCTTCGTGTTCTGCAGATATAGCTTAAGAATTGTTTTCACGTTTCCTTTTTTTAGGGGTGACGAAAGCACAGGGGGTCAATTTTTCGTAGCTTAGGGCATTTCACGCATAATAAGTATTCATTTGACGTATAGCTTGTTACTTTCGGCCTTCGTGTTCTGCAGATATAGGTTAAGAATTGTTTTCACGTTTCCTTTTTTTAGGGGTGACAAAAGCAAGGGGGTCAGTTTTAATTCCCAGTTTCAAAAGCATTAATTTGCTTTCAATATGAAGTGCTACATATGTTCTGAATCAATTGTAGTAGATAAAGATTTTCTTACTTGCTACTTATGTGATAATATATTCCATTATTATTGTACTGGCATATAAAAAAAAGAGTTATAAGAGATTTACTCGAGAAAAGAAAAATATTTGGAGATATAAGTGCAGTGCATTATCTAGTTATGAAACCATGACCCCTAATATACATATGACATCTAATGTTGAAAAAAATAAGGATGCTGGAGAATCAGAAAAAAAAATTTCCTAATGTGACTGAATCTTCTCTCCCGTGTATGATAAACAAATATATACATCATCATTATCATCATCATCATCCTCAAGCAGCCATGGGCTACGGAGGTCCAACTAGACTGCACAGTTTAATTCTCCAAGCATATCTGTCCTGAGCTACATCTGCTGCATCCGGCCACTGTACATCAATTCTAACAAGGTCCTGTTTGACATTGTCTGCCCACCGCATCCTAGGTCTCCCCCTCTTTCTGAGGCATTTATTCACATTGTTCATAACCCTATTCGCCAATCTATAATTATCCATACGGGCAACATGGCCAAACCAGCGGAGTCTCTCTCTGCACAATATGCTGCTTAAAGGAGGTTGCAGACTCCTTTGCCTAACCTCATCATTAGTTACAAAGTTAAACCAGCTAATACCCAAGATACTGCGTAAGCATCTAGAATCAAAAGCATCTAGTTTCCTGTTATCTTGTTTACACAGCGTCCAAGTTTCACTACCATAACTAACCCTAGAAAGAACCAAACTATTATACAGCCTAATTTTAATCTTTAGGTGTATACGCCTATTTCTCCACAATCTCCATAGATTCTAAAAAGTCCCGGCAGCAATACCTATTCGTCTGTTAATCTCATGCCGCACATCACCAGTATCAGTTACGTAGCTCCCAAGGTAATTAAACTGTGACACCTGCTCAAGACTGCAACCATTCAGATTAACTGAAATACAGCCTGCCTGACTAATTTTCATCACTTTAGTTTTCTCTCTGTTTAAAACCAAACCTACTCTACTACCAGTCTCATCAACAGCTCGAATGAAAGAGTTCATCTCATCAACATCATTTGCCAAAAGGGCTAAATCATCAGCATAATCTAAATCAGAAATTTTCGTATCTCCAGCCGATTTAAGGCCAAAATCTTTCCCTTGAAGTGAATTTCGCATAACATAATCAACAACCAAACAAAAGAGAAAAGGAGACAAAATGCACCCTTGTCGAACACCAGAAGTAATGCTAAACCAATTGCTACAAGACTCACCAACTCTCACACATGACTCAGTGTTATGATAGAGAGCTTTCATTATGTTAACTAACTTGTCTGGTATACCATATGATATCACAATCAACCACAAATTATAACGATCAACAGAGTCGAAAGCCTTTTTGAAATCAACAAAGCTAGCAACCAAAGGTCTCTGAAACTCTAAACATTTCTCAAGAATCTGCCTAAGTGAAAATATCTGATCTACATATCCCCTACCACTTCTGAATCCACATTGCTCATCACGCAATTGATTGTCAACTAGATTCTTAATTCTATTAAACACAATCATGGAAAGAACTATCCCTGGAACAGAGAGTAGGCTGATACCCCTATAGTTATCACAACTACTGCGATCACCTTTTTTGAAGATAGGGATAATAATAGCTCTGGTAAAATCTTTAGGAACCATGCCTTTGTCTTAAAAGTTATTCAAAATTTCAGTCATCCAAATGGTAACTGAAACATTCCCAGCTCTAAGCATTTCTGTAGTAATATCATCCACCCCTGGGGATTTATGAAGTTTAAGTTTAGAAATAGCCAAACTAACTTCAGATTGTGTTATAGGGCCAACATTAAAGCCAACAATGCATCTATCATCATTGCAAACAATGGGAGTAGAATTAACCACATTGTTTAGAACATCACTGAAATGCTCAGCCCATCTAGCCATAACAGAATCCGCGCCATCTATAACCTTATCTTGTTTATCCTTCAATCCCTGTATACCTGTTCGTTATCTACCACACAAAACATTAACTATCTGGTACAGCTCTCTGTTGTTGTGCTGTCTAACTGCTTCCTCAGCTTTGTCAGCCAGACCATCAAGCCAAAGATTCTTATCAGTAGCTAACTGATCCTTTACACGTTTATTAAGTTCTTTGTAATGCTTTCTATTAGGAGTAGTAGGGTACTGATTAAGGACATTCCTGCAGTTCTTTCTTTCCGAAATAAGCTCAAGTGCCTTATCACTCAGATAATTCTGTCTCTTCTGCTCCTTTTTTCCTAAAACAGTACTGTTAGTGTCCAAAAAAGCCTGTTTAAAATGATCCCATTCTTCCTCAACTTCAGTAGTAAGCAAACCATGACTATCATAATGACTAAGTAACCTATCATGGTAAGCTTTGGCTATAACTGGATCTTTCAGAGCTTCAGTATTAAAAGTAAATTTTTTAACCCTAGCACAACACTTTTTAAGTTTAAGTTCCAACACACTTTTAACAAGGTAATGGTCAGACCCAATTTCAGCCCCCCCTATATGCCCTGGTATTTCTAACAGAACTAGCCCATTTCCTCTTATTTAATATATAATCAATCATATTCCTATTCAGCCCATCAGGTGAAACCCGTGTGTATTTATGTATGTCACGTTGTTTGTAATACGTGTTAGTTATTCTGAAACCATTGAGTTTACTTACCTGTAGCAGACGTTGCTTATTGCCATTGCAGCTACCAATACCAAAAGGGCCTATTACTCCTCCCCAAAGGTCAGAGTCGGTACCAACTTTGCATTGAAGTCACCAAGAACAAGGGTAATATCTCCTTTCTTGACAGAATTCAAAATATCCTGAAGTTGTCCGTAAAACCTATCCTTCTCATCCTCATCAGCATCCTCAGTGGGGGCATAACAGCAGATAACATTCAAGTCTTTAATGCTTGTCTGAAATTTTGCTGTAAGATACCTCTCATTGATGCACTCATATCCTAGAAGAGCATCACTAGCATGTCTGCTGAGCAGCAGACCCACGCCTTGGTGATGCTTTCCATCCTCCCTCCCTGTAAAGAGAAATTTAAAGTTATTTTTAAGTATCTCACCTTTACCTCTCCATCTGGTCTCTTGCAAGCCTAGAATATCTAGGTTATAGCGCTGGAATTCCTGCATGAGGACATCAAGAGAATAATCTCTATGTAATGTCCTCACGTTCCACGTTCCTGCAGAGAGAAAATGATTAGTAGGATTTATAAAGAAATTAGGTTTATTGAGATTGGTAGGACTAACAATATCAAACAGCCCCCTGATCGCAGGCATAGGCAAAGACCTGTTCCTCCTCCGCTAAAGGCTGAAGTCACCGATGCTGGTAGGAACTTGAGGCACCACCTTTTCAAGTGGACTTTTAAGAGCCATATGGCCTGCCTGAGACACATTTTTCCAGTTTAGGCTTGACGATGCCCAACTAGCTAAGTACGGTTCAGATACCTGCGATGGCCTCTGATTAGGATTATCTACCAGCTGATATAAGGTATCCCATGCCTCTGTTCACTTAGAGCTGGCAACCCAGAAGCAAACAGAAAACACAGCAGCAGACTCTCCCTCAACAGAGGCCCACTAGTGCAGCAAGTCCAGGATCCATAATCAAGCTCAAATCCATAAACAAGTCCAGTCTAGTAGGTATAGATGGTCAGCACCAGGACCCTGTGAAGTTGACCACCCCTCAGCAGGGTTGAAAAAAAAGAAAAAAGTGGCCATAGATGACCAGATCAGTAGGCCATACTGAACTGGCAGCCCTCCCCTTCCAAAAGAGAATATCTCTTTTGAAAGGTACTAACGACCTGCACTACGAGAAGGCGGGGTCGGACATTAGGTGCTAGACCTGGCCGGTTCTGTGCATCATCACTAGGGATTGGTACATAGCTCTCCTTCCAGTTTACGCCTAGCTACCATTTACATTTATTTTTTACATTATTTTACTCAGTATTTTTTTTAAGAATGAAATGTTTAATGAATTTTTCCAGAAAAAAGATTCTCTTAACTTCATCTCAGATTATTTACAACAGTTAATGAGCACTATTGACTTAATGAAACAAGAAATTGAACATCTTAGGAAAGAAAATCAATATTTAAATCATAATAACAGCAATTTGTTACAACAAATAGAACTTCTTAAGACTCAATGAATAATATCGAACAATATTCAAGAAACTGGAACCTTGAGTTTGTTGGCATTCTAGAAGATAAAGAAGAGGATTTAACAGATAGAGTTAATAATATAAGCAAGCGATTAAACATTACAGAAAAAATCTAACTCTCTGCTGTTCACAATGTGCCTACAACGATTGGAAATAAAATTAAACCTATTATTGCACAATTTAAACACCGGGACCAAAAAAAAAATTTTGGAAATAACTTCATTCTTTCAACCAGATTCTTAATTCTATTAAGCACAATCATGGAAAGAAATTTACCTGGAACAGAGAGTAGGCTGATACCCCTGTAGTTATCATCATATAACTGCGATCACCTTTTTTGTAAATAGGGATAATAATAGCTCTGGTAAAATCTTTAGGAACCATGCCGTTATCATAAAAGTTATTCAAAATTTCAGTCATCCAAGTGGTAACTGAAACATTCCCAGCTCTAAGCATTTCCGTAGTAATTTCATCCACCCCTGGGGATTTATGAAGTTTAAGTTTAGAAATAGCCAAACTAACTTCAGATTGTGTTATAGGGCCAACATTAAAGCCAACAATGCATCTATCATCATTGCAAACAATGGGAATAGAATTAACCACATTGTATAGAACATCACTGAAATGCTCAGCCCACCTAGCCATAAGAGAATCCTCACCTTCTATAACCTTACCTTGTTTATCCTTCAATCCCTGTATACCTGTTCGTTTTCTACCACACAAAACATTAACTATCTGGTACAGCTCTCTGCTGTTGTAATGTCTAACTGCTTCCTCAGCTTTGTCAGCCAGGCCATCAAGCCAAAGATTCTTATCAGTAGCTAACTAATCCTTTACACGTTTATTAAGTTCTTTGTAATGCTTTCTATTAGGACTAGTAGGGTACTGATTAAGGACATTCCTGCAGTTCCTTCTTTCTGAAATAAGCTCAAGTGCCTTATCACTTAAATAATTCTGTCTCCTCTGCTCCTTTTTCCCTAAAAGAGTACTGTTAGATTCCGAAAAAGCCTGTTTAAAATGATCCCATTCTTCCTCAACTTCAGTAGTAAGCAAACCATGACTATCATAATGACTAAGTAACCTATCATGGTAAGCTTTAGCTGTAACTGTGTCTTTCAGAGCTTCAGTATTAAAGGTAAATTTTTTAACCTTAGCACAACATTTTTTAAGTTTAAGTTGCAAGACACTTTTAATAAAGTAATTGTCAGATCCAATTTGCTCCCCTATATGCCCTGGTATTCTTAACAGAACTTGCCCATTTTCTGTTAACTAATATATAATCAATTATATTCTTATGCAGCCCATCAAGTGAAACCCATGTATGTCGCGGTTTTTGTAATAAGTGTTAGTTATTCTGAAACCATTGAGTTTACTTACCTGTAGGAGACGTTGCCCATTGCCATTGCAGCTACCAATACCAAAAGGGCCTATTACTCCTCCCTAAAGGTCAGAGTCAGTACCAACTTTGACATTGAAGTCACCTAGAACAAGGGTAATATCTCCTTTCTTGACTGAATTCAAAATATCCTGAAGTTGTTCATAAAACCTATCCTTCTCATCCTCATCAGCATCCTCATTGGGGGCATAACAGCAGATAACATTCAAGACTTTAATGCTTGTCTGAAATTTTGCTGTAAGAAACCTTTCATTAATGCACACGTATCCTAGAAGAGCATCACAGCATGTCTGCTGAGAAGCAGAAACACGCCTTGGTGATGCTTTCCATCCTCCCTCCCTGTAAAGAGAAATTTAAAGTTATTTTTAAGTATCTCACCTTTACCAGTCCATTTGGTCTCTTGCAAGCCTAGAATATCTAGGTTATAGAACTCGAATAAAAAAAAAGTCCTGTTGCTCCTCCGCTAAAGGCTGAAGTCACCAATGTTGGCAGAAACTTCAGACACCACCTTTTCAAGTGGGCTTTTTTAAGAGCCATATGGCCTGCTTTAGAAACATTACTGCAGTTTAGGCTTGACGATGCCCAACTAGCTAAGTAAGGTTCAGGTACCTACGATGGCCTCTGATCAGGATTATCCACCAGCTGATATAAGGTATCCCATGCCTCTGTTCACTTACGGCTGGCAACCCAGAAGCAAACAGGAAACACAGCGGCAGATTCTTCCTGAACAGAGGCCCACCAGTGCAGCAAGTCCAGGATCAATAATCAAGCTCAAATCCATAAACAAGTCCAGTCTAGTAGGTATAAATGGTCAGCACCAGGACCCTGTGTGGTTGACCACTCCTCAGCAGGGTAGAAAAAAAAGAAAAGTAGCCATAGATGACCAGATCAGTAGGCCATACTTAACTGGCAACCCTCCCCTTCCATTCCCTTCTAAAAGAGAATATCGCTTTTGAAAGGTACTAACGGCCTGCACCACGAGAAGGCGGGGTCAGACATTAGGTGTTAGACCTGGCCGGTTCTGTGCATCATCACTGGGGATTGCTACACAGCTCTCCTTCCAGTTTATGTGTAGCTACCATTTACAGACCACTGAAATTAGAAAAAGAAAGAAAAAGAATGGGGTCTGTAAATGGTAGCTAGATAGTCACTGGAAGGAGAGCTATGCACCAATCCCCTGTGATGATGCATAGAACCGGCCAGGCCTAGAACCTAATGTCCGACCCCGCCTTCTCGTGGTGCGGACCGTTAGTAACTTTCAAAAGAGATACTCTCTTGTGGAAGTGAACGGAAGGGGAGGGCTGCCAGATTAGTGTGGCCTACTGATCTGGACAACTATGGCTACTTTTCTATTTTTTCTACCCTGCTGAGGAGTGGTCAACCACACAGGGTCCTGGTGCTGACCATATAAACCCACTGGACTGGACAGATATATGGCTCTGAGCTTGATTATGGATCCTGATTCTGCTGCACTGGTGGGCTTCTGTGGAGGGAAAATCTTCCGCTGTGTTTTCTGTTTGTTTGTGGGTTGACAGCCCCAAGTGAATAGATTCACAGGATATGTTTATCAGCTGGTGGATAATCCTGAGCAGAAGTCATCGCAGGCACCTGAACTCTTTGCTTCTATTGGCATCGTCAAATTCTACATTGGAGGAAGTCTTCCAGTGTAGATGGCTTCAGCCTTTAGTAGTGGGGGAACGGGTCTTTGCCCCATGTCTGCGATTAGGGGGCTGTTTGATATTGTCGGCATTCCCTCTCTCAATAAACATAGTTTCTTTAAACATCCCACTAACCATTTTCTCTCCATAGGTAGTTGGAATGTGAGGACTCTGCACAGAGCTTTTTCTCTTGATGTCCTCACACAAGAATTCCACCATTATAATTTAGATATTCTCGGCTTGCAAGAGACCAGATGGACAGATAAAGGTCAGATTCTTAAAAATAATCTTAAATTTCTCTTTTCAGGGAGGGACGACAAAAAGCATCACCAAGGCGTGGGTCTGTTTCTCAGCAGACACGCTAGCGATGCTCTTCTAGGATATGAGTGCATGAATGAAAGGTTTCTTACAGCAAAATTTCAGACAAGCGTTAAAGACTTGAATGTTATCTGCTGTTATGCCCCCACTGAGGATGCCGATGAGGATGAGAAGGATAGGTTTTATGAACAAGGATATTTTGAATTCTGTCAAGAAAGGAGATATTTCCCTTGTTCTTGGTGACTTCAATGCCAAAGTTGGTACTGACTCTGACCTTTGGGGAGGAGTAATAGGCCCTTTTGGTATTGGTAGCTGCAATTGCAATGGGCAACGTCTCCTACAGGTAAGTAAACTCAATGAATTCAGAATAACTAACACTTATTACAAACACCGCGACATACATAAGTACACATGGGTTTCACCTGACGGGCTGCATAAGAATATGATTGATTACATATTAATTAACAGCAAATGGGCTAGTTCTGTTAGGAATACCAGGACATATAGGGGAGCAAATTGGATCTGACAATTACTTTATTAAAAGTGTGTTGCAAATTAAACTTAAAAAGTGTTGTGCTAGGGTTAAAAATTTTACTTTTAATATTGAAGCTCTGAAAGATCCACTTATAGCCAAAGCTTACCATGATAGGTTACTTAGTCATTATGACAGTCATGGTTTGCTTACTACTGAAGTTGAGGAAGAATGGGATCATTTTAAATATGCTTTTTTGGACACTAACAGTACTCTTTTAGGAAAAAAGGAGCAGAAGAGGCAGAATTATCTGAGTGATAAGGCACTTGAGTTTATTTCGGAAAGAAAGAACTGCAGGAATGTCTTTAATCAATACCCTACTACTCCTAATAGAAAGCATTACAGAGAACTTAATAAACGTGTAAAAGATCAGTTAGCTGCTGATAAGAATCTTTGGCTTGATGGTTTGGCTGAGAAAGCTGAGGAAGCAGTTAGACAGCACAACAGCAGAGAGCTGTACCAGATAGTTAATGTTTTGTGTGGTAGAGAACGGACAGGCATACAAGGATTGAAGGATAAACAAGGTAAGGTTATAGAAGGGGAGGATTATGTCTTGGCTAGATGGGCTGAGCATTTCAGTGAGGTTCTAAACAATGCGGTTAGTTCTATTCCCATTGTTTGCAATGACGATAGATGCATTGGTGGCGTTAACGTTGGCCCTATAACACAATCTGAAGTTATTTTGCCTGTTTCTAAACTTAAACTTCATAAATCCCCAGGGGTAGATGAAATTACTACGGAAATGCTTAGAGCTGGGAATGTTTCGGTTACCACTTGGATAACTGAAATTCTGAATATCTTTCATGATAAAGGCATGGTTCCTAAGGATTTTACCAGAGCTATTGTTATCCCTATTTTCAAAATAGGTGATCACAGTTTTTGTGATAACTATAGGGGTATCAGTCTACTCTCTGTTCCAGGTAAAGTTCTTTCCATGATTGTGCTTAATAGAATTAAGAATCTGGTTGACAGGCAATTGCGTGATGAGCAATGTGGATTCAGAAGTGGTAGGGGATGTGTGGATCAGATATTTTCACTTAGGCAGATTCTTGAGAAATGTTTAGAGTTTCAGAAACCTTTGGTTGCTAGCTTTGTTGATTTCAAAAAGGCTTTCGACTCTGTTGACCGTCATAATTTGTGGTTGACTGTGAGATCATATGGTATACCAGACAAGTTAGTTAACATTATGAAAGCTCTCTATAATAACACTGAGTCGTGTGTGAAAGTTGGTAAGGCTTGTAGCAATTGGTTTAGCATTACTTCTGGTGTTCGACAAGGGTGCATTTTGTCTCCTTTTCTCTTAAGCTTGGTTATAGATTATGTTAGGCGAAATTCACTTCAAGGGAAAGATTTTGGCCTTAAATGGGCTGGAGATACCAAAATTTCTGATTTAGATTATGCTGATGATTTAGCCCTTTTGACAAATGATGTTGATGAGATGAACTCTTTCATTCGAGCTGTTGATGAGACTGGTAGTAGAGTACGTTTGGTTATAAACAGAGAGAAAACTAAACTGATGAAAATTGGTAAGGCAGTCTGTGATTCGGTTAATCTGAATGGTTGCAGTCTTGAGCAGGTGTCACAGTTTAATTATCTTGGGAGCTATGTAACAGATAATGGCGATGTGCGGCATGAGATTAACAGACGAATAGGGATTGCTGCCGGGACATTTAAGAACCTATGGAGAGTGTGGAGAAATAGGGGTATACACCTAAAGACTAAAATTAGACTGTGTAATAGTTTGGTTCTTTCTACGGTTAATTATGGTAGTGAAACTTGGACACTTTCTAAACAAGGTAACAGAAAACTAGATGCTTTTGATTCCAGATGCTTACGCAGTATCTTGGGCATTAGGTGGTTCAACTTTGTAACTAATGATGAGGTTAGGCAAAGGAGTTTGCAACCTCCTTTAAGCAGCATATTGTGCAGAGAGAGACTCCGTTGGTTTGGCAATGTTGCCCGTATGAATAATTGTAGATTGGCGAATAGGGTTATGAACAGTGTGCCTAAAGGCCTCAGAAAGAAGGGGAGACCTAGGATGCGGTGGGCAGACAATGTCAAACAGGACCTTGTTAGAATTGGTGTGCAGTGGCCAGATGCAGTGGATGTAGCTCAGGATCGACTTGCTTGGAGAACTAAATTGCACTGTCTGGTTGGACCTCCGTAGCCCATGGCTGCTTGAGGATGATGATGATGATGATGATGATGATGATGATGATGATGATGATGAAATTAGAAATACATCAATCCATAATTGAAAAAATAACAGTACGTAGTGCAGATTTTTCACAGCCATATTTGAATTCAGCACCCCAAAATTAGTTAAAAACATCCTACTTGACCAACGTTATATAAAAAAAAGTTTGAATTTATTGTCCAGTATTATCAAACTTTATTCATTTCGTTTTAGGTTTAAATTTTCTTATGTTATTATCTATATTTTAATGCCTGACGTTATATTTTTTATTTCTAGATTGCAAAAGAAAGAATCCAAATTATTCTTCTGTGGACCTACATCAATTCATGTTAGGTGCAAATATTCACTTTGTTAATCCCAAAATGTATTTGAAAATGAGAGTTTAATTTTGGAAGGTAAGGTTTTGTCTTCGTCTTTGGAAAATAATACTCTGTATTCAAGAGAAAGCTGACGAAAAGTACGAGTTGTATATCAATGTAACTTAGAGCAAGGATTAACAAAAACACTTCCCTTCTGAATGCTTTACGATATATTAATAACTGATATTAAAATCTCTGCGAATTCACTGAAAGGAGTTTAAGACCAGTGTGGCCGTTTTCCACAGCAAATCAGAAAAACCATTTGTATTCAATATCTGGTATATGAGTTTTAATAAGGAAACGCATTAAAAGAAAATATCTGATTGGTATCAGGAACACATTTGATATCTGAAAGAATGTAAACAGAGATTTCAGAGGAACAGATTGAACTCTTATCCAGAATTTTAAAAATGATATTTTTCGCATAAAGAAGAGAAAATATTTTACTTTAACTTGTACCAAAAATTCATAAAAATAGTTCTTGAAGATAATGATCTGACATACTTAAAAGAGAAAATTTATACTAATGATAAGTTTAGGGAAATAATTTTAGAGAAAAGCAATCTAATTTTAAAGTAAATTTTCAAGACAGGTAAGAAAAAAAATCTCTCACGGTCTGATCATCATAGAAAATATTAGCAAATGAAAATCCATTTATAAAAGATTGGTGTCGTATAAATCACAAATATCCCAAGATTTCACAAAGTCTAGTATTTCAAAAACCTTTTTAGAAGGAATATACTTCATATTTTCTTAAATGTATAGAAAGTGATTTTCATATTAACTCAATATATTGTAAGTCTACAACAAAAAAAAGACGATTGAAGTTTGCTGGAAATCAAATCAATACAAACAGAAGATATCAAACAAAAACATTACATCAATGAAATGGGTAAGAAAAGTTTTTCTCATAAAAATCAGTTAACACTGCATCATTTTATCCACACACAAGAGAAATCTCACAGCTCTGCAGTAGATAACCAAACATTTTCCCACAATGACAACTTGAAAGCACGTCATCTCACCCAGGAAGAAGAGGAACTCCATATTTCTGAAATTTGCAACGACAAATTTTCAGAGGAAAGCTGTGTAAAACCTGATCCCATTATCAACACAGAAGAGAAACCTTATATGTGTGAAATATGTAACCAAAGATTTTCACAAAGTGATCGATTAGTGCAGCATCGTTTTAACCACACAAGAAAGAAAGCTGAAGTATATAACGAAATGATTTCTGAGAGTAGCATCCTAAATGCAAATCATCTTAGCAAGAGCGAAAACAAACTTTCTCTTTCTGAAATATGCAATGAGGGGGTTGCAATTAAAAGCAGCCAAAAAATGCATAATGTTGTGCACACAAAAAGGAAACTTCATATTTGTGAAGTTTGCAACAAAGAATATTCAAGTGGTACTTATTTAAAGTTGCATCGTCGTATCCATACAAAAGAGAAGCCTCACATCTGTGAAACATGTAACAAAGGTTTTACACTGATTAGTCATTTAAAGAGGCACCTCCATATCCATTCAAAAACAAAACCACACATCTGTGAAATATGTAACAAAGGATTTACAAGTAAGAGTTATTTAAAGAGGCATCGTTTTATACACAAGGAAGAGAAACCTTACCACTGTGAAATATGTAACAAAGGATTTACACTGATTAGTAATTTAAAGTTGCATCGTCGTATCCATACAAAAGAGAAGCCTCACATCTGTGAAATATGTAACAAAGGGTTCACACATATTAATAATTTAAAGACGCACCTCCATATCCATTCAAAAACAAAACCACACATCTGTGAAATATGTAACAAAGGGTTCACACAGATTAGTTATTTAAAGTTGCATCGTCGTATCCATACAAAAGAGAAGCCTCACATCTGTGAAACATGTAACAAAGGTTTTACACTGATTAGTCATTTAAAGACGCACCTCCATATCCATTCAAAAACAAAACCACACATCTGTGAAATATGTAACAAAGGATTTACAAGTAAGAGTTATTTAAAGAGGCATCGTTTTATACACAAGGAAGAGAAACCTTACCACTGTGAAATATGTAACAAAGGATTTACACTGATTAGTTATTTAAAGTTGCATCGTCGTATCCATACAAAAGAGAAGCCTCACATCTGTGAAATATGTAACAAAGGGTTCACACAGATTAGTCATTTAAAGAGGCACCTCCATATCCATTCAAAAACAAAACAACACATCTGTGAAATATGTAACAAAGGGTTCACACTGATTAATCATTTAAAGACGCACCTCCATATCCATTCAAAAACCAAACCACACATCTGTGAAATATGTAACAAAGGATTTACAAGTAAGAGTTATTTAAAGATACATCGTTTGATACACAAGGAAGAGAAACCTTACCACTGTGAAATATGTAACAAAGGGTTCACACAGATTAATCATTTAAAGACGCACCGTATTATCCACACAGGAGAGAAACCTTATGTCTGTGAAATATGTAACAAAGGGTTTACACAGAGGATCAGTTTAAATGTACACAGTTTAAATCATAAAACAGAACAACCACATCCTGTGAATATTTAACAAATGAAATTGATAGCGTGGGAATTTAAAGCTTTATCTTCTTTCCATATCAAATAGAAACTCACATCCTGAGATGTATATCGAAGAAATTTTCCTTTGCAGAAGCGTAATGTAAGAGAAGAAACCTAGAACTTAAAACTGAAAAGTAAAGAAATTCATTTTATATAAATCATAATCCCTCCTATTTTATCTGCACAAAACCGAAATCTTGTACCACTGAAATATGCAAGAAAGTGTTTCCAAGTGTAGTAATTTGAAATTATCCATATAAATAAGAAACTTCACAACTGTGAGATATGTAATACAGGAGTTTCATAGAGCAGCAACCTAAATCTCTATTCGATTTCCCATACAAAAGTGAAACCTTGATTTTCTTAAATTTGTAGCAAATCATTTTTTAGGTATCGGCAATTTAAATCGCATCCTCATACCTGCACAAAGGAGAATAATTCGTCTTTCAAATACGCAAAGTTTTCTCCAAGTAATAATCCAAATGAGGGTACTCATATCTATTGATTATGAAACAAGGAATTTTCCTAATATATCTGTTTGATACTGCATCATTTTACACTTACAAAATAGGAATCTAATAGCTAAGAAATATATAACAACGGAATTTCACATGCTATGCAACTGCACTTAGCAAAACCCCATATCTGTGAAATATAAAACAAATCACTTTCAGCGAGTGGCCACATTTAGTTGTATTGTGTTACGCTGACAAAAAAACATTTCTCATATATGTGAAATATATAACAGGATTTTCCAGCAGTAGAAACTTAAATTCGATATATATATCACAAAAAATCTAAACAGGATTTTCATTCAGAAGAAGCTTATACCGGAAAAGTCCAAAGCTGACATCTATGATTTTGAACAAAAATATTTCAAGATTAACGTTAATTTAAAACCCTATCATTATATCCACAGAAATTATACCTACCTAATTACCTGTTGCTCCACGCCTCACAAGAACAGACAGACATCTTGGTAAGGACAGAATGAGGTGTTGCAAACACGAAGGGGGTATTGCTACCCATAAGACGAAGATCGCCTGTTATACAGCATTTGCAGTTTCCGGCGGGGTTTGGCAGGCTTGAACAGATCTTTCCAATTCGATGGGGTTGAGGTCAGGCGATCAAGAAAGCCATTCGAGTGTGGTAAACTAACTATAATGATCCTGCAGCCAATTCGTCGCCACTCGGAAAGTATGTGGTGTGGAGCTCCCCTGTTGATAGATGGCGTCATGGTGCATATAGAGAATCGTTACGAATGGGTGGAGACGATTGGCGAGGATGTTCACATAACTTCTGCCAGTGACAGAAGTTTCGACAGGTGCAAGAAGCCCGAGGAAGCACAGGCAAACACACCCCAAACTGTTACACCGGCTCCACCTGCCTGTTTTACTCCAACTTGGCAGCTCGGTCCATCACTTGTGGTTTGTGCTCCACACGCACCGTCCCATCGGCGTTATTCGTCACACCAGATGATGTCTGCAAATTGCAGCCCAATCTTTTGGGTCTTGCAGTCAACAAGGAGACACGATGTGGACGTCGAGTGTCATAGCTTATTTTTTCTGTGGTACAATGGATAGTCTTTGTGCATAAGCTTGTGGATGCGCCCTCGTTCAAATCCTATGTTATCTGCTCCATGGCAGTCATGTGATTCCTATTAATGATGCAGTACAGTCTGCTCTCACCTCAAGAATCAATTGCACGTTTACATCCACGTTTCTCCCACTGGTTTGAAGTTTCGCCACATTTCTCGTAGTCGTGGTATACTTGTGCGACTGTCAGAGGTGGAAATCCCGACAATTCAGCAGCTGCGGTGTTTGAACAACCGGCCTCCCTCGCACCTACTATCTGGCCGTTATCAAGCGTAATAAATGTATCGCTATAATCACGGTTAAAGACAGTGACTTAAGAGAGTTACATCACTGGCTTTTACTCGTGATTACTTCTCTGCAACTGGTTTCCAATGCACAGAGACCTGCTCTATTTACAGGCATTGCCAGTTTCAGAGTCCAACGTGACTGGATATGATACTTTTGCTTTGCACATTGTTATTGAGGTGTATGTAATAATTTGTCCATTCGGTGAATGCATCAAAGGATTTTCTCAGGGTGCCAGATTAAAATCTCCTTTTCTTCCTCAAATAAAAGAGGAAATTTATATTTTTAAAATATGGAACAATATATTTTCACATAAAGGCAGAAAATGTTGCATCATCTTGTTCACGTGAAAAATAACTTGGCTAATTCAAATATTTAATAAACTGTACCAATGAATTTTTAAGCATTGTTAAACACTAAATAATTTCAACGATATAACGATAGGCTGTGAACAGAAAGGATAGGAAATGTTAATTTCTTCGTAAGAGTTCTTTTTAATTTTAGATGTCTATCAAAGCATCGTAATATCGTGCTTTATTCTGTAATTATTCAACAGAAATGTCAATGTCTGTCACTATGTTAGAACTGACTGCTACTATGAACAACCTTAAAATGGCATAAACCATTTTGTGAAAGGAGTAGTAGCTAAAAATTGGCTTAAGCTTTGCTGCTCCAATGCTTAAAAATAGCAAGCAGCGTATCCTATAAATCAAGGATACGCTGCTTGCTATTTGTAAGTGAAAGTAAGGGGAAGCAAATATTATGTAGCAGGGTTTTTTCTTTTCTTTTTTGAGTAAAAAGTCCATTATTTGTCGTAGTTTTTGTTCAATGCTAAGTAACAATATCATTACACTTAATATTTTATAACATATTAAGAAATTCCTCAATTAATTTTGATTTTAACGGTTGGCTTTGTGAATCTGAAAAAGGTTAACGAATTGTCACTAATCCCGTCATTCTCAGTCCAGAGCATTCGTAGTTGAGACTTATAATTTTTTAACTTTAGTTCTCAGATACTTTTTTTGGGAAAGTTTATTTACGTATCTGTGTCTCTCTAGAGATCATAAATTCTTTGATCTCGCATGGTCCGTGCGCCGAGGAGAAGAGCAGAGAAACAAAAGAAGTAAAACTCTTCCGATGCACTTCGTAAGGGGCAAGCAATTAATCCACTTCATTAATATTCACCATTTGCTGGTGGCAAAGAAGAAAAAATTTACTTCCTCAGAATGTCTATCGTGGAGATTCACGAGGTCAAAAATATATATCAAAGAACATTTGACACCGTTAAAATAAAGAGATATGAAACGAAACAATTCAAGCAAAAGGAACACTATAAATTTGTATGGAATAAAGATTGGGAAATTTTCATCACAAAAGATTAAAACACGAGAATAATTAGAATCAAGAGTAGAGTTCTCGATGCAGAATTAAAAATGGCTAGAAATGCGTTCAATAATACGGATAATAACTTAATGTGGACAAGTGACAATTTAGAGAGTAGTGTAGCTAATTACACTTCTTTCGAATTGTGTAGTGATAATGAGTTCATAAAATATATAAATAGTGATAATACTCTGAATTATATTATTTTTCATATTAATGTTAGAAGTATTGTTCCACGTTTTGATGAAATCTTACCATTATTTGCAATGTCTAATTACGAAATTGATATTTTAGTACTTAGAGAAATCTGGGTATCGGAAAACGAAGTTGATATATTTAAAATTGATGGTTATGATATTTTTTATGATTGTAGGGAAGGAAAAAGATCTGCTGGGATATTATTTTATTATAAAACTAATGTCTTTAACTTCGTTAAAATGCCTTTTAAAATGAATACTGTAGAATGTGTATGATAAAAATTTGGATACGAATATTTGGGCGTTATATCGATCACATAATCACACCATTTCAAATTTTGTGCAGAAGATGAAAGATATGTTAAAAACGACGGATTATAAAAATAGTGTAATAATTGGGGTAATAAATATTGATATATTACAAGATATGAATGATACTCTGTCATATTTAAATTTATTGTGTGAATACGGTTATCATTTTTTAATACCAAATCATACTAGGAGAGTTAAAGATTCCAGATCTTGCATTGATCATATTTTTATAAGGACACAGAAATATCTCGGTCAGTCTAGTTCAGCGATCTATGTTAAGGATGTAACTGATCACTCTCCAATAGCATTAAAACTGGGCATGGTTAACAAGTTATTGGATAAATATGTGCTACTCATTATTTCTTAAGCGAAAAAAAGCGATTATATTGCCTTAGAAACGTGTATGAAAATTAAATTTACATTTAAATAGTAATTTTAACAACTCTGCAGAATCAAATAGTAGAAATGGTGATTTTGTTAATCAGCTACAAGTAGCAATGGAAAGCAGTACAGTAAAGGAAACAGCAAGATATGGTAATAAAGGTAAAAAGTATAAAAAAAAATTCTTGGATAACGAACGAATTGATTGACCTTTTTAAGTTAAGAGATTATTGGGATCAATATAAAAATATTAGAAATTTTACAGTAGAACAGATTAAAATAGCTAAACATAATTATAATCAAAGAGAAAATGATAAACGTGTAGAAAGGAATGGCAATGTTGGAATAAAATATTGAATACTCCTAAAAAGGGACTGAACATACCTAAGAAATATCACCAACACATTTTGCCTGAAAATTTTAAGAATCATTTTGTAAATATTAATTTAGGTCGGACTGGTGCTGTTGAAAATCCATTTTATGTAAACAGATTGGAAGACTCTCCGAAAATGAAGTGCTAAATATATCCTCATTAAATAACAATAAATCTGCAGGACACGATAAGATTGGGCCCAAAGTACTGAAAATTATTGTGAAATATCAAGCTGAATATTTAGCAGATAAAATTAATTTTTGTTTCAAAACTGGAATATTTTTCAATAGTTTGAAAACTGCAAGAGTTACTCCTGTTTGCAAAAAGAGAAAATGAAGATGACATGAATAACCATAGGCCAATATCAGTTTTATCTAGTTTATCTAAAGTTAACCTTAGCACAACAGTTCTTAAGTTTAAGTTGGAAGAAATTTTAAGAAGGCAATGATGAGCCACAATTTCAGCTCCCCTATATGACCTAGTATTATTTATATAAAATATTATATATATCTACATAATTATTTCATCGTAAAATGGGTTCATATGAAACCAACAAATACTACCTCTTTGCAGTCAGTACTTCGGAAAATGATATGTGTCGTAACCAACTTTTTTTAACTTTGTTTCCATGTGGAGCGTTTTTGGCATTGGTTTCTAGCGTCCAGAACACGAGCGCCCTCTAGTTACTGAAAGAGCGAAGTTGTATTTATGAGGAAATCCATATTATTCTTACACATTACGAGAGAAGTTTCCTTGATCATTTCATATCCCACTCTTTCGGTATCCTTTTCCTATGTTTCAAAACTCTCCCAATTGCTACACACTACATCTAAAGGCTTCTAGGAATAGGGAAACAATTTTTATGACTTCAATGAAAGTGCACAAGAAAAAATAGCATTAATATGGGTATAAGACACAGATACAGCATCTGCTGTGATTGGCGGGGCAGACGTGGAGCCATGTTAAACGGGTCAAAAAGGAAAATATGCAATAGCTTTACACAGAGTTTTTTACAATACATGTGGCGTAGGAAATCAGGAGATGCCTACATTAATACACACTGCGACTTTTTTTGGAGTAGCATTAGAAACCAATAATTACAGTACTTAAATATTTGTCCGTTTTCAGAAATAGCTATTTTTCCTTATTTTTTAATTCTCGCAAATGATTAAGCTAATTATAAAAACGCATCTACATGCGGAAGCAGTGTTATGAAAATTTGTACTTACATCGGTGTGAGTCATCCTTGTGGCTCTGTGGGCGTAACCTACAGCTTTCGATCATGATTAAACCATTGGAATATACCGGTATCAATTTTCTGGAACATGAGAGGCCTCTAGCGCCAGCTGATTAGGAATGGCCTGTTAATTTAAACTTTGTATTAGACTATAATGCAAAGAATTGAAAAATGGTATGGGCAATCATTTTTGAATTATTTTTAGTTTTTTTTTTTTGTTAGAGAAATTTCTTTTTTTTCCATCAGGTCTCGGGTAATGTCGAAAATTTTCGTTCCCAGCAGATCCAGCTTTAGATTTCAGCTTAATCTCTGCAGAGCGGGCTAACGGAGACATCCTATGGCACAGATCCTACTTCATTCCACTGCAGGAAACGTGCTAAATTTTTTTCAAACAAATGCTCTGAAATTTTTGTGAAACGATTAAGCGCTCAAACCTAATAATATCGTTACATATATATATGAATTACAATACACTGGAACTTTAAAATATAAAGTCATTCTTGCCTGCTTTATAGAATAAAATATTTCGAATTTATTTTACAATTTCGAAATTAAATGAAGAAAACAAACTTCCTCAAATTATCGAAAAGTAAACAATTCACTCGATAAAGAGAACTACGTGCATGAAAACAAAGAATGTGTAGGAAATTTGATGAAAAGAAGGAACAAAACATTTCTTCCACTAATAGAACACCTTTTGCCTGTCCGTGATAAAGAAGTTCGTGATATGTTCCTATAATGTAGCACTCTAAAAGCAGCAGGTTACGCCGACACATTTTCCAAAGTTGCAACGAAGTTATTGTGTTCATTAAACGGAGTCACTGAAACGGAACATTCGAAATAATATAGGAAGTTCCAGGTTTTTAATTTCCAAACAAGTTATCTTTTGTTTGATACGAAACTATATTAGGATGGATTAATTTGATGGTGCATTATGGAACTAGAGTGTATGTGACCATGTAACGATCCTGTAACTCGATGATACCTTAAGGTAGAAGGTAAGTTGTAATAAACTTTAACCTCTGTGGCAAGCAGCTGCTTGAGGGAGTATTTATTTTTTTTTAAATCATATTTGAGATACAAAATCTTTGAAATGTGTACACTACTTGTGCTGCCATCTAATGACAACATAATGAACTAAATTAGACAACTTATGTATGTTAACGATCAGTTAATTTTCTGCCCAAAATACTAGAACTGAAACCCAATTCAACTACAAATTTCGTCATTTAATGAACAAGAAGTATGGAAACGTGTCATTGCATTAAAAATAAAATTCTGACAAAGTCGCCATAAATATAAATGATTATTATTATTTAAAAATATATACTTTGGCCGGATACTCCAGTTCTGCCAAAACTTTATTGGGTAATGAAACTGTAAGAAATAACTTCGCAAAAATTGAAAATTCCAGAGATGAAAACGTTAAAGCTTTAATGGTTCTTTTCAATTATAATTCCAAACTTTAATAACATGGGTGAAATCATAGACAAGAAAATTTATTATTTTATTTTTTGACAATTCTAAACAAAATTCTCATTTATAGGACCCTATTTTCTTTTTTGAGGAGAGCAAGATTTATTCAAAAACATATTCTGGCAATTTTTTTCAATACTACCATTTGTGGCTCAATCATTTATTAATATTGTTAATTTTATGCTGTTGCATGTAAATTCTTGGTTCAAAATGTAGTAAATATGCAAAAAAAAGCTGAAAAATAAAACATGATATGCATCCATTAATGTTATTTAAATGCAAGATATTATTGAAAAAATAGAATTCAAGAAAACATTCCTAATTTTTCAGTGGTTTACAATAAAAAAATAAATAAATACCTCCTCAAGCAGCTGCTTGCCACAGAGGTCTGACAGGAGCCTGTCAGTTTAATACACCATAGTAGAAGAATCTGCGAAGATGGTGGGTCCTCAGTAGATTTTTTGCTAACTGCACGCAGTTGTTCCCAGATGGTCACCCTCCCAAGTACTGACTGCCCCAAAGCTGCTTAACTTCGGTGATCGGATGAGAACCAGTGTTTTTAGCTTGGTACTGCCATTGGCTGGTTCACAATAATTAAAGAAATTTTTAATAATTTAGTTGGGTTTTACCTCTGAGGCGCACTCGAAGGCTCAGAGAAGGTTGAGAGAGGGGACGGGACTCACTGGAACAGCTGTTGGGTGACAGATGGTAGCCTCCCATCAAGGCCATCCAGCGTGTTCTTTAATGTTCACAGAGTACGGCCCTCCCGCACACGGGACCCCCACACACGGACCCTACACGACTTAATGTCCCGTCCGATGGACGGTGGTCTATTCCAAGCCCATCAGTGTCCCATACTGACCGTGGACAGAGCGGGGAATTTTGCAGAGATAATTCTCAATGCTGACTGAGCTGGGACTTGAACCTGGGAACTACAGATTAGAAGCCTGGTGTGCTACTGACTGAGTCACCCCCACCCTAATAATTAGTACATTTGATAATGAATAATTATAAATGATAGAGTTCTACATTTTTATTTTCTCAATCACATGAACTAATATTAGAAAAATTTATGAAAATTAGTGGGAACACCATATGATTTTTATTTGATATAAAAAATATAGTTCCTTTAAAGGACAGGAAAAAAAATTAAATTAAAATGGGTTTTGAATTTTTTTTAAAATTGGCTTTGCCCTAAAATATTGGACAAATCGTTACATAGTCATTTATCTCTTCAATTTGCATGATGCAACACAGAAGTGTTCCGGTAAAATTTGACCCTAAAACTTTGTTTGCTATAAAATAAAAATAACAGACATTGCGGCTCATTGAAAAGAACTTCTAGCTCATAAAACAAAACATCAATATATTGACTCTGGATCATTTCTATAAATTATTTGAGAAATTATTTTAGATATTTGCATCCACTCCAGTTTTTGATGCAGTCATGTTGTTTTGGACAAAAATTATTGAAATGGAAAAATATTCCCTTCCCGAAATCAATGTCATGAGGCTCTAAAACTCGTCACCGAAAACAACTATTTCCAGTTCGGCAACCAAATGTACAAGCAGGACTCAGGGGTCCCCATGGGCTCACCCCTTTCTGGCATCCTATCCAAGATTGTCCATGATTTGTTTCAAGATTTAAAAGAAATCCCGAAACAAAATTATTCAATTCAGCAGCAATTTTACCCTTCTTCTGGTGTCACTATGTCGACGATATATTTTTAATTTGGAATGGCAACAATGCCATCCCCAATTTAGAGGTTTTCATCCAAAAAGATGATGCAGGAGCCTTGATGAGGTCAGTATACCGAAAGCCTACCTACATCCCCTCCGCATACGCATAGACTCATGTACCCCATGGGCATACAAAATTGCAGCCTTCTGTTCTCTCACACATAGGGCTTTTGCTGTGTCTTCAAACGAGCAGCTGCTTGAAAAAGAAATTCAAAACATCCATTCCATTGCTGCTTCCCATGGCTACAACTCAACAACAATAGACAAATTAATCAATAAATATAGGAACAAAATCAGAAGAGATTCGGCTCTCCTCCCAATCACTGACCCCAAATGTACAACCTTTGCCTGACCTATTTCTTACATTCCTGTCCTATGTGAATCAGTCGCAAATTACTCATAACCCAAAATATCAAAATTGCTTACATCCCAGCTCCAAATTTGAAGAAA
Organism: Ryuthela nishihirai; assembly: GCA_038380435.1. Taxonomy (NCBI): domain Eukaryota; kingdom Metazoa; phylum Arthropoda; class Arachnida; order Araneae; family Heptathelidae; genus Ryuthela; species Ryuthela nishihirai. Next base: position 3,651,773 of record JAWZYU010000044.1, on the reverse strand, counting down.
ATAATCAAAAGGGACAGGGTCAAATTTAGCCTAATTCAAAATTCAGGTCTATAACCAATTTCCCCTGCATTTACCAGATAATTCCATTGTTTACTACATCGACAAAACCATACATTCTTTACAAGAGAGGTTTGCAGAGCATCAAACTGATGTCAGCCAAAAGTAGCTAACAATGGCTGCCGCCGAACTAGCAGTACAACACACGGGAACAAGAGACTGGGAGCATGCCACACTGCTTGCACATGCATCCACTTTCTACGGAACCATAGTCCAGGAGGCTATTGAAATAATTACCTCGTCCATCCCCACCTGCAACCAAGACACTGGAATCACCCTTCATCACACATAGAAAGACGCTCTTTGTCTAAACAGACCTAACATCACTACATGGCATCACTTCACTGAAGATAGAACGCTGTCTTTCCTCCGAAAAGCTTCTGAGTTTTCTCCTAAAAATTATTAACATGCAAATGTTTGAAGGATAAACTTTAAAATTATATTGCTCAATGACAGAGAATTTTATGTTATTTTTAATTAATTTCTGAGCAAGAAGGTCCTTTTAATTGTAAAACTAAACAATTCCAACACTTCACACAACTCATTAATTTTTTTATTTTTTTCCTCAAGGTATTTTTGGAGTTCACCCCCTAAGACGTGTCTTTTTTGAGTTACATCTGCTGCATTTGGCCACTCTAGGCCAATTCTAGCAAGGTCCTGCTTGACATTATCGGCCCGTCGCATCCTACGTCTCCCCCTTTTTCTGATAACCTTAGGCACACTGTTCATAATCCTCTCTGCCAATCTGCACCTATGCATACAGGCAACATGGCCAAACCAATGCAGTCTTTCTCTGTACAATATGCTGCTCAAAAGAGGTTGATGACTCCTTCTAACCTCATAATTACTTAGAAAATCAAACCACCTAATGTCCAAGATACTGCTTAAGCATCTAGAATCAAAGGCATCAAGTTTCTTGTTATCCTGCTTACAAAGTGTCCATGTTTCGCTACCATAACTAACCTTAGAAAGAACCAAACTATTATACAGCCTAATTTTAGTCTTTAGGTGTATATGCCTATTTTTTCATACTCTCCATAGATTCTTAAAACTCCCAGTGGCAATCCCTATTCTTCTACTTATCTCATACCACACATCACCAATGTCTGTTACATAGCTCCCAAGATAAATCAACTGAGACACTAGCTCAATAGTACAGCCATTGAAAGCAACTGAAACACCATCTGCCTGACCAATTTTAATCACTTCAGTTTTTTTTTTGTTTATCACCAAACCTACTCTATTACCAGTCTCATCGACAGCCCTAATGAATGAATTCATCTCATTAACATCAGTAGCCAACAAGGCCAAATCACCTGCATAATCTAAATCAGAAGTTTCGAAATCTCTGGAGCATTTAAGGCCAAAATCTTTCCCTTACAGTGAATTTCACATAAAATGATCAATAGCCAAACAAAATTCACCCTTGTCTAACTCCACTAGCAATGCTAAGCCAATCGCTGCAAGACATACCAACTCTCACACATATGATTTCAGTGTTCTTATTGGCTGTTTGAATGAGTTTACTGATCTATTGAGAGTCAATGCAATTTTCTATATGATATTTGATTGTTGATAGGGTTATGATTTTCTATAGGATAGATCAAAACTCTATTCCCTAATCTGTAGGTATTCAAATGAGCAACATGGCCAAACCAGCAGACTTCCACTCTGCACAATATGTTGTTCAAAGGAGCTGCCGACTCCTTCAGGACATCTAGAAAAACCAAACTATTATAGTCTCACAAAAGATACAACAGTAATCCCTATTTTTTTGTTTATCTCATGCTACACACCATCAGAATCTCTGATAGAGCTCCAAAAATAATTCAACTGAGACACCTGCTCAACAGTATGACCATTCAGATTAAATAAATCACAGCTTGCCTGACCAATTTTCATCACTTTATTTATTTCTGTTTATCACCAAGCCTACTCTATTACCAGTCGCTCAACAGCTTCAATGAAAGAGTTCATCATCACCAAAAATATCTATGTTGAATGGTAATCATATGTTGAAAGAATTCTTGTGTGAAACCATCAAGGCAATACTCTCTGTGCAGAGTCCTCACATTCCTACTGCCTGTGGTGAAAAATAGTTTCTGAAATATTTACAGAAACAATGTTTATTGAGAGAGGGAATGCCAATAATATCAAACAGCCCCCTAATGGCACGCATGGGCCTAACCTGTTCCCCCACTACAAAAAACTGAACCCATCTACCCTGAAAGACTGCGAAGGCCCTCTGACCAAGATTATCCACTTGCTGATAAAATGTATCATGTGAATCTATTCATTGGGGCTGTCAACCCATAAACAAACAAAAAACAGTGGAAGTTTTTCTCAAAGGAAACCAACAATGCAGCAAATTCAGGATCTATAAACAAACTCAGAACCATTATTCCATTCTGGTTGGTGTATATGATCAGGTCTGTGTAGTTGCCTACTCCTCAACAGGGTAGAAAAAAAAAGTAGCTATAAGAGATGAAATCAATAGGCCAAACTGATTGGCTGCCCTCCTCTTCTGTTCCCCACAAAAAGAGAGTATCTCTTTTGAAAGGTACTAATGGTCTGCATCATCAGAAAATTGGTCAGACTTTAGCTGCTAAGCCCAGATGGTTCTGTGCATCATCACAAGTACTCTGAGTTAATAAAACGAAAGTACAGGTTACGATTTGTAAATTTTTCTTGCTGGTAAATTTTGTAGTGGCTCTTTCCTTTATTTTAATAGTCTCCTTCATTGGTTCTTTAAAAATACACTGCTCGACATTGAAAATGCCCCACCTAGAAGAACTTGTCACACAAAGATGCAAATAGAAAGGTAGGTGTGTGCAGTTGAGATTTACAAACGATGATAATCCAGAGCCAATGATGTGTGGCTCAAAAGATAAAAGGTGCAAGAAGGAACAAGGATGGCATTGTGTCTATGCAGGTGGAAGTCGTGTGAACAGTTGAGATTAGGTGGTTCCTCTTGTAAATTGTTGAGCAAATGCTGATCAGGAATATATTATCAACAATGTTATCACCATTTGGATGCTTTTGAGAGAGGACGAATTATGTGAAGCTGGATGGACTGTATGTCATGCCACTGTGCATGTTCATCGCGATAGACCAACTGTTGGATGCTCTTGGCAGCAGTGATGAAATGAGGGTTCTACTGTGCATTGCAGAGGGAGTAATGCCATCCAACAGACGTCAGCACGGCTTGATAGGCGCATTGTTTGACATGCTTGTTCGTATATATTTTTTACGTATACATATCTTTCATATTGCTTTTCTTATCTCGTTTAAAAAGAAAACGAAATAAAAAGCAAGTACAACAATATAGTAGAGGAAAAAAATATATTTACGTATTATATTTTAGTAGTGGGAAACTGAGATAGAAGTAACTAAAGAAAACGAGATATAAAATTACTAATTTGCTTTGTCATCTTTCTGTCTGTAGACATCGAAAATTGTTCTTTGCAGAGATCAATTAAAAAGTCGCTTTATGTTGAAATCTCTGTAACACTCCAAATACATTAAATTGAAATTCCAAAATTAAACATGAATATTGCAAAATATATATTTGTGCTAGGAATTTGAAATTTTGGTGGAAAAATGTAAAGGTCACGAAATTTCCACTGTCAACCATCAGATAATTGTTTCTATAGAGAGATAAATGAAAAATTCTTTTTTGGGTTACATTGGAATTGATGAAACATTATAATTTACTCTTTTCAAATATTCCAAGAACTTTAACTACGCCCTCTAACGGTGGAAAATTTTTTATAATTTCAAACGAATGTTGCAAACGATGTATTTATGCAAGAAATTTTGGAGGTGGAATGTGAAGATTATGGAATTTTCATTGGTAACAGTGAGTTAGCTTATTACACCCATGGCGGTTGGGGGGGGGGGGAGTTATGTAAACACAATTTATGGATTTAGCAGATATTTGCTTGTATTTAGAGATAAGTGAAAAAAATCTTTTTTGAGTTAGATAGCAATTCATAAAATATTATGATTCGCACTTTAGGAATCTTTTCAACACTATAATTGCTCCCTCAAATGTTGAAAAAGATTCAAAATTCCAAAAATTGAAACGAATATTGCATGCATACATATACATACAACATCCTCATGCAGCCATGTGCTACGTTCCTGTTTACTGTACAATTTTCTGAGCTACTGTTGCTGCATTTGGCCACTCTAGGCCAATTCTGGCAAAGTCCTGTTTGACATTGTCCATCTCTTCCTTGGTCTCCCCCTATTTTTTGAAACCCTTCGGCACAGTGTTCATAATCTGTTTGCTAATCTGCAGCTATGTACACTGGCAACATGGCCAAACCAATCCATCTCACTCTGCACAATATGCTGTTCAAAGGAGGTTATGGATGATTTCTACTGAACCTCATAATTACTTACAAAGTCAAACCACCTAATGCCCAAGATACTGCGTAGGCATCTACAATTAAAAGCATCGTGTTTCTTGTTATCCTGCTTAGAAAGGGTCGATGTTTCTCTAGCAAAGCTAACGTTAGTCTGTATAATAGTTTGGTTCTTTCTAATTTTAGTCTTTACCTGTATACACCTATTTTTTTGCACTCTCCATAGATTCTTAAGAGTCCCAGTGGCAGTCCCTATTCTTCTATTTATCTCACACTGCACATCACCAGTATCTGTTACATAGCTCCCAAGACAATTAAACTGAGACATTTGCTCAAGAGTGCAGCCATTCAAAGCAACTGAAGCACAATCTACCTGACCAATTTTCATCACTTTAGTTTTATTTCTGTTTATCACCAATTATCCTAATGAAAGAATTCATCTCATCAACATCATTAACCAATAGGACCAAATCATCAGCATAATCTAAATCACAAAATTCGAAATCTCTAGACCATTTAAGGCCAAAATCATTCCTTTGCAAAGAATTTCGCATTAGATAATCAATAACTAAAGAGAAAAGGAGACAATCGCTGGAAGATGTACCAACTCTCACACCATCTCAGTGTTATTATAGAGAGCTCTCATTACACTAAATAACTTATCAGGTATTCCATATGATCTAACAATCAACCACAAATCATGTTGATCAACAGAGTCAAAAGCCTTTTTGAAATCTATAAAGCTAGTAACCTCAGGTCTCTGAAACTCTAAACATTTCTCAAAAATCTGACTAAGTGAAAATATTTGATCAATACATCTCCTACCACTTCTGATTCCGCACTGTTCACCATGCAGTTGTCCATCAACCGAAATTCTTAATTCTATTAAGTATAATCATGCAAAGAACTTTACCTGGAACAGAAAATTAACTAATTCCCCTATAATTATCACAAAACTGCAATCATTTTTTTTAAACTGGGGACAACAATAGGTCTAGTAAAATTCTTAGGAACAACATTTCTACCATAAAAAACTAAATTCATTATTTCAGTTGGCCATGTGACAATACAAGCAAGTAATACATCTATCCTTAAGGGAAACAATGGGAGTAGAAATAATCACATTATTTACAACCTCTCTGAAATGATCAGCCCACCTAGTCATCACAGAATCCTCATCTTCAACCACCTTGCCATGTTTATCCCCCAATCCCTGTGTACCTGTCTGTTTCTTCACACATAAAACATTAATTATCTGGTACAACCCCCTGCTGTTGTGCTGTCTAACTGCTTCCTCAGCTTTGTCAGCCAAGTTATCAAGCCAAAGTTTCTTACCAGCTGCTAACTGATCTTTTACACGTTTATTAAGGATAGATTATTCGTATTAATCTTGCACTTCCTTCTTTCAGCAATTAGTTCCATAGCCTTACCAGTTAAATAATTTTGTTTCTTCTGTTTTTTCTGTTTACCTAAAAGAGTACTATTGGTTTCAAGAAAAGCCTGTTTAAACTGATCCCATTTTTTCTCAACTTCAGCACTAACCAAACCACTATTGTCATATTGACTAAGTAGCCTATCATGGTATGTTTGGATATTTCTCGATCTTTCTGCCATTCAGTGTTATAACTAATTTTTTTTAACCTGAGCACATTTCTGCTTAAACTTCAGCTGCAAAACACTTTTGACCAGATAATGATCAGACCCAATTTCGGCGACCCTGTATAATCTGGTATTCCTAACTTAACTAGCCTATTTGCTGTTAATTAAAATATAATCTGTCATATTCCTGTGAAACCCATCTAGCGAATACCATGTACATTTATTAATGTCTTGGTGTTTATAGTCATCATCATCCTCAAGCAGCCATGGGCTATGAAGGTCCAACCAGACCATGTAATTTAGTTCTCCAAGCAAGTCTGTCAGCTACATCTGATGCATCTGGCCACTGCACACCAATTCTAAAAAGGTCTAGTTTGACATTGTCAGCCCACCGCATCCTAGGTCTCCCATCTTTCTGATGCCATTAGGCACACTATTCATAACCCTATTCGCTAATCTATAATTATCCATACGTGCCACATGGCAAAACCAACAGAGTCTCTCTCTGCACAATATGCTGCTTAAATGAGGTTGCCGACTCTTTTGCCTAACCTCATTATTAGTTACAAAGTTGAACCACCTAATGCCCAAGATACTGCGTAAGCATCTAGAATCAAAAGCTTCTAGTTTCCTGATATCTTGTTTACAAAGCATCCAAGTTTCACTACCATAACTAACCCTAGAAAGAACCAAACTATTATAGGTTAATTTTAGTCTTTAGGTGTATATGCCTATTTCTCCACACTCTCCAAAGATTCCTAAAAGTCCTGGCAGCAATCCCTATTTGTCTGTTAATCTCATGCCGCTCTTCACCAGTATCTGTTACATAGCTCCCAAGGTAATTAAACTGTGACACCTGCTCAAGACTGCAACCATTCAGATTAACTGATTCGCAGCCTGCCTGACCAATTTTCATCACTTTAGTTTTCTTTCTGTTTATAACCAAACCTACTCTACTACCAGTTTCATCAACAGCCCTAATGAAAGGGTTCATCTCATCAACATCGTTTACCAAAAGGGCTAAATCATCAGCATAATCTAAGTCAGATATTTTCGTATCTCCAGCCTATTTAATGTCAAAATCTTTCCCTTGAAGTTAATTTTGCATAACATAATCAATAACCAAACTAAGAGAAAAGGAGACAAAATGCACCCTTGTCAAACACCAGAAGTAATGCTAAACCAATTGCTACAAGCCTTACCAACTCTAACAAAAATTATAGTAGAGGTACGTAGTGCGGTTATTAAAATTAAAGTTATTTAATTCTCTATGACACTCTTAAATGTTTTTAAGCACTTGAACACATGGGAATATGCTATCAGGTATCAATAATTATTAAGGAGAGATTTATGTACCATGCCTTAGAGGATGGGTAGCAACTGGAATTTCTTGTAATGGTTTAGGTGAGAAATTTAAAATTCGACGTTCTTGCCAGCAAGTGACGCCTCAGTGGAGATTAAAATAAGGATGATGGCTGCCAATGGTCTACCCACTTTGGTGAATGAAATAACCATTTAGACTTTTGATAGCATAGTGTGCTTAAAAAGGTTTCTGATCCAAGGCATGTGTTTCGTGCCTTTCCTATTGTCGCTTCATCAGGTGGTACGTGAGGAACTTAAGCAGATGCAGAGGAGTCGGTTGATCTGCAAGGGGGAGGGGTGTGGTGCCATAAATTGACATGCCAGTGGCTCAGCTCTGAAGATTGGAGTGGTTGGCAGATGTGCGGGTGGCCATCACTCTGCATGTAACGGAAGTTGGGAGAGAGTTTGAGATTATGGGAAATCACAAAGATCAGCATATGTCAAGGGAGCTTCACTATTTGCAGCTATTAATTCATAATTGTAATCAGTGGGGTGCTTTTAGTGAATTAATGCATTTCGTAAACTGAAATTTTACGTTAAGATAATAATGTTTTTGAGGGTCTCAATAATGATTTTCATATTGGTATTGCTCTTGCGAGTTGTTGGGTGGGGGATACTCTCACACATGACTCAGTGCTATTATAGAGAGATTCATTATATTAAATAACTTGTCTATTATATCCTATGATCACACAACCAACTAAAAATTACGATGATCAACAGAGTTAAAAGCCTTTTTGAAATCAACAAAGCTAGCAATCAAAGGTTTCTGAAACTCTAAACATTTCTCAAGAATCTGCCTGAGTTAAAATATCTGATCTACACATCTGCTACCACTTCTGATTCCACATTCCTCATCACGCAATTGCCTGTCAACCAGATTCTTAATTCTATTAAGCACAATCATGCAAAGAACTTTCACTGGAACAGAGAATAGGCTAATACCCCTATAGTTATCACAAGAATTGCAATCACCTTTTTTGAAAATAGGGATAATAGTAGCTCTGGTAAAATCCTTAGGAACCATGCCTTTTATCATAAAAGATATTCTAAATTTCAGTCACTCAACTAGTAAGCGAAACATTTGCAGCTCTAAGCATTTCTGTAGTAATTTAATCTACCCCTGGGGATTTATGTAGTTTCAGTTTAGAAATAGCCAAACTAACTTCAGATTGTGTTATAGGGCCAACATTAAAGCCACCAATGCATCTATCATCACTGCAAACAATGGAAGTAGAACTAACCACATTGTTTAGAACATCACTGAAATGCTCAGCCCACCTAGCGATGACAGAATCCTCACCTTCTATAATCTTATCTTGTTTATCCTTCAATCCCTGTATACCTGTCCGTTTTCTACCACACAAAACATTAACTATCTGGTACAGCTCTCTGCTGTTGTGCTGTCTAACTGCTTCCTTGGCTTTGTCAGCCAAGTCATCAAGCCAGAGATTCTTATCAGCAGCTAACTGATCCTTTACACATTAATTAAGCATCTTGCTGTTCCTTCTTTCTGAAATGAGCTCAAATGCCTTATCACTGAAATAATTCTGTCTCCTCTGCTCCTTTTTCCTAAACGAGTACTGTTAGTTTCCAAAAAAGCCTCTTTAAAATGGTCCTATCCTTCCTCAACTTCAGTAGTAAGCAAACCATGACTGTCATAATGACGCAGTAACCTATCATGGTAAGCTTTAGCTGTAACTGGGTCTTTCAGAGCTTCAGAATTAAAGTTAAATTTTTTTAACCTTACCGCAATGCTTCTTAAGTTTAAGTTGCAAGACACTTTTAACAAGGTAATGGTCAGATCCAATTTCAGCTCCCCTATATGACCTGATATTCCTAACAGAACTAGCCCATTTGCTGTTAATTAATATATGATCAATCATATTCTTATGCAGCCCATCTGGTGAAACCATTGTGTACTTATGTATGTCGTGGTGTTTTTTAAAAATATTATTAAACAATTAAGTTTACTTTCCTGTAGGAGATGTTGCCCATTTCCATTGCAACAATCTATACCAAAAGGGCTTATCACCTCTCCTGAAATGTCAGAGTCAGTACCAACTTTGGCACTGAAGTCACCTAGAACAAGGTAATACTCCTTTCTTGACAGAATTCAAAATATCCTCAAGTTGTCCCTAAAACCTATTCTTCTCATCATCATCAACATCTTCAGTGGGGGCATAACAGCAGATAACATTCAAGTCTTTAATGCTTGTCTGAAATTTTGCCTTAAGGAACTTTTCATTAATGCATTTATATCATAGAAGAGCATCACCCCTTGCTGAGAAGCAGACCCACACCTTCATGATGCTTATTACCTCCCCTCCCTGAAAAGAGAAATTTAAGATTATTTTTAAGAATCCGTCCTTTTTCTGACCATCTGATCTTTTGTAAGCCCAGAGTATCTAAATTATAACAGTAATTCTTGTCTGAGGAAATCAAGAGAATAAGCTCTGTGCAGAGTTCTCACATTCCAACTACCTATGGAGAGAAAATGGTTAGTGGGATGTTTAAAGAAACTTTTTTTATTGAGAGAGGGAATGCCGACAATATCAAACATAACCCTAATCGCAGACATGGGGCAAAGACTCGTTCCCCCACCACTAGAGGCTGAGGTCATCTACACTGGAAGACTTCTTCCAATGCAGAATTTGATGATGCCAGTAGAAACAAGATTTCAGGTGCCTGTGATGAGTTTTGCTTAGGATTATCCACCAGTGATAAAACATATCCTGTGAATCTACTCATTTGGGGCTCTCAACCCAAAAACAAACGAAAAACACAACGGTAGATTTTCCCTCCACAGAAGCCCAGCATTACAGCAAATTCAGGATCCACAATCAAGTTCATAATCTTATATCAGTCTAATCCAGTAGTTTTATATGGTCAGCAGCATAACCCTGTGTGGTTTATCACTCCTCAGCAGGGTAGGAAAAAAAATGTAGCCATAGTTGTCCTGATCAGTAGGCCACACTAATCTGACAGCCCTCCCATTCCGTTCACTTCCACAAGAGAGTATCCCTTTTGAAAGGTGAAACTACCGATGCCAAAGGGACCTAAAACTGCTGCCTAAAGATTAGAATCAGTACCAAGTCTAGCATTGAAATGACCAAGCACAAGACAAATACCTCTTTTCTTCACAGAACTCTAAATATCTTGAAACGGGCTGTAAAACATATCCTTCTCATTCTCATCAGAGTCCTCTCTGGGGGCATAACAACAGATGACACTCAAGTCTTTAATTTTTGTTTCAAATTTTGCTGTAAGAAATCTTTCATTGATGCAGTCATATCCTAGATGAGCATCACTGGCGTGTCTGCTGAGAAGCAAACTTACACCTGGGAAATTCTTTCTGTCCTCCCTGCCTTAAAAGAGAAATTTAAAGTTATTTTTGAGTATCTCAACTTTACTTGTCCATCTGCCCTCTTGCAAGCCTAGAATATCTAGGTTATAATGCTGGAATTCCTGCATGAGGACATCAAGAAAATAACATCCTCACATTCCACAAACTTCCAGAGTGAAAATGATTAGTAGGATTTTTCCACAAACTAGGATATTAATAGAGCAAGTCCAGAAACTAGGTTTTTTGAGAGAGGTAGGGCCAACAATATCAAACATCCCCCTGATCACAGGCATGGGAAAAAGACCTGTTCCTCCTCCAATAAAGACTGAAATCACTGATGCCTGTAGATATTTCAGGCACCACATTTTCAAGTGGTCTTTCTCAAGAGCCATGTGGCCTGTATGAGACATGTTACTTCAGTTTAGGATTGATGATTCCCAACTAGCTAAGTGAGGGTTCAGGTACCTGCAGTGGCCTCTGAGCAGGATCATCCACCATCTGATATAAGGTATCCCATGCCTCTGTTCACTTCTTGCTGGCAACCTGCAAACAAACAGAAAACATAGCAGCAGATTTTCCTTCAATAGAGCAAGTCCAGGATCCTTCACCAAAGCATTTCCTTCACTTCAATGATTTTCCTTCACCAATGCAGCAATTTCAGGATCCATAATCAACCTCAAATCCATAAACCAGTCCAGTCTAGTGGATGCAAATGATCAGCACCAGGACTCTGTGAAGTTAACAACTCCTCAGTAGGGTTGAAAAAAAGAAGTCGGTACAGATGACCAGATCAGTAGCTCACACTGAGTTGGCAGCCTTCCCATTCTGTTCCCTTCCAAAAAAGAATATCTCTTTTGAAAGGTACTAACAGCCTGCACCATGAGAAGGTGAGGTTGGACATTAGGTGCTAGACCTGACAGTTCTGTGCATCATAAAGGGATTGGTACACAGTTGACCTTCCAGTTTTTTGCCTAGCTACCCTTTAGAATCCCGAATATTGCAACAATGCATTGAATATAGAATTATGGACTTTTGATGGTGGAAACTGATAATTAGAAAACTTTTTAGTGTGATTGGTACTGATGAAATATAATTTGCATTTTTCCAATATTTAGTAATTTCAGTATAATATCTTTACAGCTCACTAAATGTGAAAATAACTGTAATGAGTAACAAATAATACGTATAGAACAGAATTTTGAAAAAATTGTGGTAGCGTTTGAGGGATATTCCACTGACAGCAATAATATAGCCACTTTTCAGACATAGGTGTGGGAAATGCAACTACTTATATTTAAGAATTAAAAGACGAATACTTTTATGTTGTATAATTACTAATGAAATATTACTTGCATTTATTCCCATCATCTGCTTGCTCAAATTAAAACTTTTAATGGAATGAAACAGGGAAGGAGAAAACTTCATTCTCTTTGAAAACGAGATTTTCATATGTGCCACAGGTGATATTCATTCTTCTATTTAAGGATATTTTTCTTTTTCTATTGGCTATAGAATATAGATTTCTATCTAGAACCTTCTTAGGAATGTAAATTTTATGCCAGTGGCTCTTTAAAGATACAGGCTTGTTTTTCGCCTGGCTTTTAATAATGTAGTTTTTTCTAGTGGCTATTTACGAATATAATTTTTTATTTATAGTGACTCTTTAAGAATGTTTTTTTTTTTCTGGTGACTTTTCAAGAACTTTTTTTGTAGAGACATTTTAAGGATACAGTTTTCTTGATGGCTATTAGTTAACGTTCGTTGACCACCTCTCATTCTAGGTGGTGTGATGGTGTCACATTCCATCAAAGAAAGAAGACAGCAATGGACTTATCAAGTCCATCACTCTCTGCTTTCTCAACACAGCAGGGTAAGAGGGGGGAGGGGGAGAATCTAAATGTTTGTACATTTGCGACTAGAGACTGCAAACGATAGATTGCCACCTGGCTTGCAATCTGCCACTAATTAATTGGATTACTAAACAGTTTTCATCCTCTTTGTTTTCATTTTGTTCATCGTGTATGTTTTGCTTATTCTTGTGTCTGATTACTTATTTCATTTCTAGGTATATATAGCCAAGTACCTGAAACTTTCAAATAAAGGTAAAAAAAAGCTTGCAGTAAAGATACGAAGTTAATTAACACTGATAGAAAGCAGAAAATTAGAGAAGTTTAAAAAAATTCTTTTAAACTTTCAGTTGACACTAATCTACTGTTCGAAATTCTGTGCATTCAAAAGAATAAATTCTAAGTGTTCACAAATTTATATTTTCCGTATAGAAAAATATATATATGATTCATTAAAGTGGAACATATTTTGTAAAATTGACAAAATATGCATCATGTTTACAACATTAAAAGGTGCTTCATGTGCATAAAATATCGTGAATACGACACTGAATAAATTAGAATCATAAATTGTTTTAACTGGAACAAATTTATAAAGTTTCTTATTTGTCATAAAGAACTGACAAGAGGGGAAAGAAATGCTTTATATTTGTGAAAAATACAAAAAGTAAAATCAGAGTTGGAACTATTAGTGTGAGCATAACAAACTCTTGTGTGTAGAAAGTTTTTGGAGAAACAAAGATATAAAGAGCACTTCTGAAATAACATGCACAAATTTTACAGCAGATGTTATATTATGTAATGGAGAATATTGATTGAACAGCACCTGTATTCTTATACATAGGAAAATCATATATTTATGAAATATCCAAAGAAAGTTTCAAAAGCAAGCTTCTGCTCTACTATCAGTGTTTTATAAACACAATACATAAGACAACCAAATCTTCAGTCTTCAATAATAATTTTCATGCACAGGAAAAGTAGAAAAAAAATTGGCTATTGAAAGCTTTTCTTAAAATCTTTCATTTGGCACAGATACGGAGGGACATACATCAGTGAAGTACAAAACAAAAGTTTTGAAAGAAAGCCTGTGATATTTTTATCCTACAAAATACAGTCCACATATATGTGAAAAATGCAAAAATTCATTTAAAACAAAGCAGAATCTTGAATACTTTTTTAATTTCACAAAAAAACAAAACTGTGTGGTATGTATAATAATAAATTAGCGAACAAAGCTCATTTATGGTCTATTATTTGTCACACAGAGGAAAGAAGATATATCTCTGTTAAACATGTAGCAAAGAATTAACACAAAAAACTCACCTAAATATTATTATTTGGCACATATGAGAGAGAAGCTACATGAGTGTGAAACATAACTAGGAATTGGATGATAAATGGTGTATTAAGGTTCATAATGTGACATGCAAAAATGGAAAACCACATATTTTAATGTGTAAAAATAGATTTTCAAGTAAAGGATCATTGAAATTTCATTAACGAACAGACACAGGAGTGAAGCCAGATATCCCTGAAATATATAACAAGAAATTTCATATGCAGATTTAAGGACCACTTTCTTAATCTCCCAGGAAAGAATGAGCACATTTTAAAAATTAGTAAACAGGAATCGTCAGAGAAATCAAATTTTAGGTGTTATTTTCTTAAACACAGAAAAAAATTACATGTATGTGAAATATGTAATAAGAAATTTGCACTAAAATCTTCCCTTAGGAAGCATGTTCTGACACACACAGGGAAAAACCACATGTATGTGAAATATGTAATAAGAAATTTGAAAAGATGTCTGATCATAGGGAGCATTTTCTAACACACACAGGGGAAAATCCACATGTATGTGAAGTGTGTAATAAGAAATTTGGACAGATGTCTCAACTTAGGAAACATGTTCTGACACACACAGCAGAAAAACCAAATTTATGTGAAATACGTAATAACAAATTTGCACCGAAATCTTTCCTTAGGAAACATGTTCTGACACCCACAGGAGAAAAATCGCATGTATGTGAAATATGTAATAAAAAATTTTCCAGGACGTCCCATCTTAAGAGGCATTTTCTGACACACACAGGGGAAAAACAGCATGTATGTGAAATATGTAATAAGAAATTTGGAATGATGTCTGAACTTAAGGTTCATTACCTGACACACACAGGGGAAAAACCACATGTATGTGAAACATGTAATAAGGAATTTGCACAGAAATCTAATCTTAAGGTTCATTATCTGACCCACACAGGGGAAAAACCACATGTATGTGTAATATGTAATAAGAAATTTTCACAGAAATCTACCCTTAGAATACATGTTCTGACACACACAGGGGAAAAACAGCATGTATGTGAAATATGTAATAAGAGATTTGCACAGAAATCTACCCTTACAAAGCATGTTCTGACACACACAGGGGAAAAACCACGTATATGTGAAATATGTAATAAAAAATTTGCACAGATGTCTGATCTTAGGCAACATTTTCTGTCACACACAGGGGAAAAACCGCATGTATGTGAAATATGTAATAAAAAATTTGCACACATGTCTAATCTTAGGCAGCATTTTCTGACACACACAGGGGAAAAACAGCATGTATGTGAAATATGTAATAAGAGATTTGCACAGAAATCTACCCTTACAAAGCATGTTCTGACACACGCAGGGGAAAAACCACATGCATGTGAAATATGTAATAAGAAATTTACACAGATGTCTAATCTTAGGGAGCATTTTCTGACACATAGGAGAAAAACTGCATGTATGTGAAATATGTAATAAGAAATTTGCTAGAATGTCTACTCTTAGGGAGCATTTTCTGACACACACAGGAGAAAAACCGCATATATGTGAAATATGTAATAAGAAATTTGCAAGGATGTCTACTCTTAGAGAGCATTTTTTGACACACACAGGAGAAAAACAGCATGTATGTGAAATATGTAATAAGAAATTTGGAGATATGTCTCATCTTAGGAAGCATTTTCTGACACACACAGGGGAAAAACCACTTGTATGTGAAATATGTAATAAGAAATTTACACAGATGTCTACTCTTATGGAGCATTTTCTGACACACACAGGAGAAAAACAGCATGTATGTGAAATATGTAATAAGAAATTTGGAGATATGTCTCATCTTAGGAAGCATTTTCTGACACACACAGGGGAAAAACCATTTGTATGTGAAATATGTAATAAGAAATTTACACAGATGTCTACTCTTATGGAGCATTTTCTGACACACACAGGAGAAAAACCGCATGTATGTCAAATATGTAATAAGAAATTTGCATAGAGAGCAACTCTGCAAGACCATTTACTTACACACACTGAGTAAAAGCCACAGATATGTGATATATGTAATAAGAAATTTGCATGCAAATATGAACTTCATAACCATTCTCGAATACACAACAGAAAATCGATATGAATATGATATATGTAATAAAAAATTTGAATGCAAATTTCAATTTCAGAATCATTTTCTTATACACAAAAGAAAAATTGATATGTATGTGAAATATGTAATAATAAATTTGCACTGAAATCTACCCTTAGGAAGCATGTTCCGACAAACAGGGGAAAAACATCATGTATGTGAAATATGTAATAAAAAATTTGTACAGATGTATTCTCTTAAGGAGCATTTTCTGACACACACACAGGGGAAAAACTGCATTTATGTAAAATACGTAATAAGAAATTTGCACTGAAATCTAAAGGTTCAATATCTTACCCACACAGGGGAAACACCACATATATGTGAAATATGTAATAAGATATTTGCACGGAGAGCTACCCTGCAAGACCATTTACTTACACACACTGAGTAAAAGCCACAGATATGTGATATGTGTAATAAGAAATTTACCTGCAAAAATCGCCTTCAGAAACATTTTCTAACACAGAGTGGAAAACCCATATGTGTGTGATATATGTAATAAGAAATTTGCATGCAATTATCAACTTCAGAAGCATTTTGTAACACACACAGTGGAAAACTCGAATGAATGTGATATGTGTAATAATGAATTTGTAAGTATGTCTAACCTTAGAAGGCTTTTTTGATGCACAGAGGGGAAAAACTACATATATGTGAAATATGTAATAAGAAATTTCGATTGAAATATAAACTTAGGCAATATTTCCTTACACACACAAAGGAAATGCCACATGTATGTGAAATATGTAACAAGAAATTTGCATGCAAAGCTGCACTTTGGGATCATTTTCTTACACACACTCTGGAAAGGCCAAATATATGTGATGTATGTAATAAAAAAAATTTCTCTGTATCTAACCTTTGGAATCATATTCTGTCACACAACATATAAATGTGAAATATGTAACAAGAAATTTGCATGCAAGCCTACATTTCAGAACTATAGTCTGACACAGAGGCAAAGCTGCATGCATATGAAATATGCAACAGGAAATCTTCATTAAAGTCTGCAGTTAAGAATCCTTTTCTATGTAACGCTCCAAACAAATGCAAAATACTTGAAGTTTTATGCTCCCGATAGCTTAGACGGGCGCTAGGCAATAATTAACAAATTGCCAAAAGTAGAATAAGTTGATAATAAGTTGATTTAGGGTTCAAATACCAGCGAGCGTTAATGAGTAAGAATCAAAATGATTGTCAAATAAATTTAAATATAATTCAAAAACCTTAATTCGCGTTGCTTAAGAGAAAAAAACTGCAGACTCAAAAGGTTTTAAAATAACAAATTGATTTATTTCCAAAATAATTCAACTCACCAAGACATCAATGAAGATACAACTCCTGTGCTACACGCACTGTGCTTGGTGCTATGCACCTTGTGCTCGTGCACTCACTTGTGCTTGTTTATGTTAGTGCTTCTCCTTATGTGACTCGCAGGTCACCGGTGTTTGACATGAGCTGGCAATGCTTGCCGGGAAAGACATTAACATACAATGATGAACGACGCAAAAGCTATGACGCAAGAGGGGGCGTGTCCTTGGCACGCGCTTTAACAGTACAGTCGGAAGATCGGAGTTGCAGTGCATGCGCAACTCCTAGAATCTTGAAAACGAGTGCTGTGATGCCAAAAAGGAAATAAAAATCTCCAAAATGATAAATATAACGTAAATTGAACTGGTTAAGGTAAAGCAAAAGTGAATGCTGGGGCATCACATCTAACAGACAGTTGAAAAACTGAATGTATGTGAAATTTGTAATACAAAATTTATCAATATTCCTTACCTTAGAATCTAACCTTAGAATTTTTTTCCACATATGGGAAAAGCTGGATGTATATGAGATATTTAATATGAAATTAGCAGTAATATCTATACTTAACAATCATTTTCTGACACACACTGAGGAAAATGAATAAATACGTTTATCCTAGGGAATCATTGTCTCATACAGAGAGAGCAAGAACCGTATGTGTGTAAAACATGTAATGAGAAAAATTTGCAGTGGAATATACAATTAAAAAACATATTCTGACATATAACAGGGAAAAAACCACATATATGTGAAATATGCAAAAAGAAATTTTGAAATGAACCATCAGAAAAGTTTTCATGTAAAAGAAAAACCACTCAAAAAATAAATGCAATCAAAGCTGTACAAAAATCCATTATCTGATGTGAAAGATTAATGGTATATCTATGACCTTCACATAAAATTTCAAAATGATATTGGAGCTAAAATATCTAATACAAAAAGTAGACTGGTATGTGTGAAATATGCAGCGAAGCTAAAAACCAAAAGAGGAATCTTTAATATCGTTTTCAACCAGGCTGAAAGGAAATGGCACATGGCGATGAAATATACATATATAAAGAAATATTCGTACAAAGCCTGTATTAGGATTCATTTTTCTGTTATGGATTGTGAGATGACACTCGAATGTGAAATATGTAACATGAAATATTCACAAAAGTAATAAAGTGTTATTTGCTATTTTGCATGAAACTAAAACCACATATCTGTAGAATATCCAACTAAATATTTGCAGAAATATAATTGTTCAAAGTTATCTGTTGAGGAACATAAAGGTAAAGCTATTCCAGTTGTGAAATATGTAGCAAATGTTTGTAGCGAAACAAAGTACTTTATTGAAATTTTGTGTCATGGAAGACAAATGAATTTTCTGGGAAATATTTACGAAAAATTTTACACAGCGACTTCTTGATTCATTTTTTGACAAACATGAAAGAAAAGCTACATAGGTGTGAAATATTACAGGAGTAATTTCCAGTGAAAACTCAAGCAACATTATTAGTTTGGAGTAAATGTAGGGATTAATATCTCTGAAATGTGTAGCAAAAAATTTTTGGTATAAAATTCATTTTGTTATCCAATAACTAACACCCATAAGGTAGATTTCTGTAAGCTATTTATCATGAAATTTACCCAGAAAAATGGTTAAGAATTATTATGTGAAACCATGTGTGTCTGAAAGTTTTAAGAAAAACTTTCCAGAAGAAACTCAATGTATTATTTTCAGTTGAATGTGAAAAAAATGTCATTCATTTCAAATTATGCACGAAAAACATCTACACACATTTCTTCTCAGTTTACATTATGTAATACACTCGTAATAGAGCCCATATATCTACTAAGCGATCTGATATATGTAAAATACACAGTATATATATATACACAGCTGTATCTCTCTTTCTACTTTCAGTCACATAGAAAGAGAAGACACATATCGGTGAAATACGTGAGAAGAAATTTTCACAGAAAGCTCGTTTAAATATCTCTTTTTCTATGCCTCAAAACAAAAGCCACAACTATGAGGAATATTAACAATAAAATTTGGCAAAAATCGGTTCTCCAAAATAATTTTCTTGCACACAGAAAAAAATACTTTAATATAAAATAACGAAATTTTGAATGAAAATTTACCTTCTGTAGGCATTTTTTTCTGCACAGAAATAAGTTGCATAGCTGCGAAATATGGAAAGTTTCAGGACAGTACCTGGGTTTGAATATCTATATGGGAAAGAAAAACGAAGCAACCTCATACATAATCAAAGACCACAGATGTTAATTGCCATTTTTACTGCAGGAAAAGAGACGCTATGCTTCTGTGAACTAGGTAAATGATTTCCATTAAAATTTATTCTCAGGGGGGCATTTTCTGCCAAGAGATAAAAGATAGTTTTCTCTGAAATAGTAGACAAGGAATTTTCATAAATGTTCACCATAACAAACAGTACCTTATACAGAAGAAAAAGAAGCCACATGAAAGTGAAATATTTGAAAAACTAAATTTGCATTCTTCAGTGAAACTTGTGCTTTAATGACATTTGTATCAAGCACAGAAGACAAGCCATATGTTTGAAATATGTAACAAAAGATTATCAAAACAGAGGAGACTTAATGATTAGTATCTGATACAGATGAAACAGAAGCATCCTTTGTGGGAAATGAATGACTCTCCATGAAATATGTAAATTGTAGTTGATTGCGTATTGAAATTTACCAGTCAGTGATGAGAAAAATCGACTTTTCTGATTGAGATTTCCGACGTCGGCTTTCAGTTTAGCAACGATGCCAAAAAATGTTTGTAAATTTTAAATGCAATAATTTAAGAAAAATAAAGAAATGATTGTCTGACGATCTTCTTATTTTCATAACACAGCTGTACCATATAAATGTATTCAAAAACGTTTTTTCAGTTTATAATTTTTATCAATTTTGTCGAAAAAGTATTTGGACACTTGCATGAACAACTTTGAGAGTAGGATTTTTACAGAAAAAGTGACACTGGAGAATAACTAAAAATTTAATTAATTTTAGCCAGAAAAGGAACAAAAAACAAATGAAGTCTTGATTTCTGAAAATAGTTGAATGAATTGATAATAATGATGCATTGGCAGGAAACACTGCAAATGAATGTTTCTGTAATTTGAAAAGCACCAGTTTTCATTCATCATTAAGGATATTTAAAGAACTTTTATATTATTCTAGAATCATGTTATTTAAGCTAACTGTTTTCTATGTTCACTTTTCTGGAATATGTTTATGAATTGGAATTCTGCTATGTAGCGTTTAAGTTTTCATAAATGTATAAATATCAATTGTCAACTGAACGTTACAAGTTACCTCATATAAATGGAAAACAGAAATCGAAGATTTGTCAGTTTTTTAATAATTTTTTTATCTATAACTGTAACGAAAAATAAAGTATTGAATAAAATCTAAGTTCAATTTTCATCAATATTAGTATTTAAAGAGTTTCCTTAAAAATATACATTCTCAAACAGCTTGCCAGAGAAGTCTCACAGGACCCTGTCAGTTTACATTGTCGTATCAAAAAAATTTGACCAGCCCCATTCCCATTATTAGGTAGGTGGTCATATCATTGTGATGCGACTGTGTATATTCCATAATATAAGTTTCTGTGAGGGTGGCAGGCCCTCACCAGAAAAACAAGACGAGCATCCAAGTCTTGAACCCAGGTCCCTTAGATCAGTAGCCAAGCTCTCTTTAAATAATTTAAAATAACTCCAGTGTTAATCACAATATTTTATCACAAATAAATTGCATCTTAATATTCATATTTTAATATTTATCAAAGATTTATTATACCATTTGAGTAAAATAAGCATACGTTTTAGAAACCCGACAGATTGTCAGAATTGAGATTTATCTCCACAAAATTCCCCCCCCCCCTGCTCACGGTCAGTAGGGGACACTGATGGGTTTGTAAAGGCCGACGTCCGTCGGATGTGACGTTAAGCCATGGCCCCGTGTGAGGGAGAGCCATACCCTGTGCACATTAAAGAACATGCTGGATGGCCTTTATGGGAGGCTACCATCTGTCTCCCAACAGCTGTTCCAGTGGGTCCCCTCCCCCCAACCTTCTCTGAGCCTTCGGGGTCCATGTGACCTGGCCATTTAGCCCATGGTGTGCAAAAAAGTGCCACTCAGAGGCAAAACAACCCAACCCTTAAAGCACAGATTATTAACGATTTTTGTTAAAATTTTCTACAACACACTGCTATTGTTATATTGTAATATATCCTTAGATTTCAAAACATGAGAATGAATAATATAAGTAATACCTGTAAGTGTTTCCGTCCCATAGCCGAGTGGTTAGCGTTCTTTGCTACTGATCTAAGGGACCTGGGTTCAAGCCCTGGGTAAGGTATGGATGTATGTGTCGTCTCAGATATACTTTGGCATATAAATTGACAGATTCCTGTCAGACCTCTGTAACAAGCAGCTGCTTGAGGGGGTATTTATTTTTTTGATGAAGACATTGTTCCTGATCATTTTACTTGAACAATTATTATTATTTTTTTAAATTGATTACGATTTTTGTGATAACTATAGGGATATCAGCCTGATTTTTCTTCAAGTAAAGTTCTCTGCATGATTGTGCTTAATAGAAATAATCTGATTGACGAACAACTGCGTGATCAGCAGTGTGGATTCAAAAGCGGTAGAGGATATGTAGATAAGATTTTATCACTTAGTAAGATTCCTGAGAAATGTTTAGAGTTTTTGAAACCTTTGGTTACTAGTGTTTCAGATTTCAAAAATGCTTTTGAGTCTGGTGATCGTCATGATTTGTGATTAATGGTGAGGACGTATTCCATAACAGACAAGTGATTAGCATAGTGAAAGTTCTTTGCGAAACCATTGAGTAATGTTTGAGATTTGCTGACACTTTCGGTACAAAATCCTTCACATATCCCTAATGGCTCCCTCCAAGATTTACACATTCCACCCCTCTCTGGTTCAAGTACACAAGGAGTTTTTCTTGGTGGTACTATGGTTAGGGATCAAAGTGACCTAGGTTTGGCCCCAAGGTAAGTTGGTTGTTTGGGGTTTTTTGACGCATGAGCAACTGAGGCTATAATGCCCAAGGTAACCCCAAAACCCCCAAGGTAAGACATGAATGTCTGTGTTGTCTTTCTTTTGAGGGCTGGCCTTCCTCGTAGATCTTCTCTATGGCTTATTAAAAGATTCCCATCACACCTTTCTTTGCAATGATCTGCTTGAAAGTTATTTCATTATTTCTTTAATAGACTTTCTAAGCCATACTGACGAACTTTCCTTTTACCCCAATGAGTGGACGAGGTGGCTCAGTCATTAGTGCACCAGACTTAATCTGCAGCTCCAAGGATAGAATGCCAGCTGGGTGAATATTGAGATTTATGTCTGCAAAACTCCCCACCCTGCCCACAGTCAGTAGGAGACACCAATGGGTTTCGAAATGTAGCCGTCCATTGATTGGGATGTTAAGCCTTGGCACTGTATGTGGGAAAGCCATATCCTCCGCACATTAAAGGACACTGACAGTCTCAGTAAGGGGGTTACCATCTGTCTCTTAAGAACTTTTACAGTGGGCCCCCTCTCGAAACCTTTGAGCCTTCTGGTTCCTTGTGATCTGGTCATTTACCGCATTGTGTGCAAAAAAAGTGCCGCTTTCTGGTAAAACAACCCAATCCCATTCAGCACTGGCTTGTATGCCATCAATCATCTCTTCAAGTATTCCAAAATTCCGAAAATATTATTCTATTTCAGATTTGTCATATCACACTACTTTTTCTGCAGGTAGTTTTCAATATGGATAATTCAATAGATTAGCTGTTTTCTTACTTGATGGTGTTTCGAGACTGTCAGTGGTGGTAGATTTTACCCTAGTAGTCAAGGACGTACGCAGATGATGCGAGTCCAGTTGTCATTTATTTTTCATTTTAAACCCCAATGTCATAGGATCAACATTTAGCGACTGTCTTAAAACAAAAGTGGCACTCAGAGGTAAAACAGCCCAACCCTTATATATAACTAGCAGTTCTGGATGTATTACTACTTACCATTAGTAATTTTTTTTTATATCTACAGCACTTTTCAGTTACAAAGTTTGGAAAACGATTATACTGTAAGCTGTTTGCATATAGGCAAAGAATCCTCAGCTGCAGAGCATCTCTCAGTTTATACGCCATAGTACAAGGTCTGTGAGGATGGATCTCTATGTTGCGATCTTGTGCAACCACGGCAATTCCCGGTTCTGCCTGACAGCACTACCTGGTTTAAGAAAAGCCATGACTATCCAGAGCCGGGGGCAAGGAATACGCCCTATAGGCGCACCTCAACCCCAGCCTCACATGGCAGCAGTCCTATAGAAGAAAAGCTAACCACCGGAAGAAACCTAAGTTCAATCTATTCCCCGGTTTGCAAATGTGCAAGGATATAAAGATCCAAGCTCGATCGGCACCCGGGGTGGAGACTCTTAGTAAGACCCAGACTTTTTGGACGGCTCGTGCCTACTAGGCAGGAGGAACCTTTCGACCGAGCCATCGAACTGACCACCCAAGGTCCCTGAAAGGTGAGGTCTCCGACGCCGTCACCACCCGACCGGCAATCAAGCCGGCCAGCAGCGTCTTCAACCTCGGTTGGCCTTGGCCATGTCCAACCGGCGCCCAACCCGGTCGGCACAGCCTTCAGCCGGGTTGCTGGGCCCTAGGCCCCCCCACCACGACAAGGTGGTCCCCTATCGGGGGGGGGGGTATCTGTGAGGATGGTGGAACCTCAGCAGAAAAATGATACTAACGTCCACGCCTTATCTAGAGCTCGAACCCAGGTTCCTTAGATCAGTAGCAAAGCTCGCTAACCACTTTGTCATGGGACGGCTGTTTAGGAATGGTCTGATTTAACCCTTTCACTACCGTACCGGCGAATCCCTTTCGCTACCATACCGGCCCGTCGGCCGGGGAGAAGGTAGGTAGAACGGGTGAACTCCCCCTCCCCTCTTTGTGCATCTCCCGCTCAGAGGGTTCGAACGACCATCAATTAACGTCTAATTGACAAACTGCCTGCATCCCTCCAGACAACAGGGGGACTCTAAGAGTCGACTGCAGAATGTGGGTTGTTTATTGCTTCTTGAAACTTACATTTCAGCAAAGAGCAAAGGAATCATTGAATAATTTTTTTGGATTTGAAGGGAAGAGAAAAACGTCTTAGGACTGAATAATATATTCATGCATTGATAGGTTCTCAACAGAAAGTAGAAACAGTTGAAATTGTTAAATGTTTGATCAAGAGGGAATCAAATTCACAACTTTACAATTTCTTAAAAGAGCTTTTTATGGAAAAATGTGATTATTGGCAATCACATTTGAAGATCTGACTATGGTCTGCCTAAATACCTATTTTTGATATTTTTAATATTTAATGAGTTATAGAATCTGGATTATTAACATTAACTTACCTTGTTAACCAAAAATCATTCAAAATTCATATACTGTTCAATCATTACATATGCAGCTAAAATATACATTTTATTAAAGTTTACAGAATGTTTCTTTTTCATTTTAATATGTTGCAATAATTTTTCAGGTTTTGATTGAGTACATTTTCCAGCTTACAAAATTATTTGGATACTGAACAATTATTTGTGAATAATTTTACATTTAAAGAGATTTGATAGAGACCTCAAATATAACTATAGTCATATTTTGTCCATATTAATATTACTTAAGAAGTTACTGATATCTGAATATGACTCCATATTCAAATAATATGAAACGTTTTTTCTGTTCAGTACCTACGTATAGATATAATGCTTAGACAACAATATAAAAGAATTTTCCCATTTTTTTTAACAGAATGCTAACTTTTGGAGCTTTCTAACTTAAAATATAAGACTTCATGGTAAAATGCTATAACAAAACAAAAAAAATGAAGATCTACATTTAGTGCAGCTAATTATTAAATTTCAATAATATTCTCTTATTATTTAAGGAGTTGCATATGCTGGAATATTTAACAGAAGCAATGCGTAAGGAACTTATATAATCTTTACTAACAGAGCAATAATTATTTATACAAAGTTCCAAAATAAACAATTATTTGATAAAATTGGTTACATATTTGTTTCATGTTATTTTTCATTCATTTTCATTTATTATTTAGCCGTCCCATGGCCGAGTGGTTAGCGGCTTGACTACTGATCTAAGGGACCTGGGTTCGAGCCCCGGATAAGGCATGGACGTTTGTGTTGTTTTTCTGCTGAGGTCCTGCCATCCTCACAGACCTTCTACTCTGGCATATAAACTGACAGGCTCCTGTCAGACCTCTGTGGCAAGCAGCTGCTTGAAGGTGTATTTATTTATTTTTTTTTCATTTATTATTGGGGTGGAGGGGACGGCATGTCCCTCTTTCCCTCATCTTCAGAATGTTGGTAACCGGATTGGAGATATAAATAATATGAAACAAATACACAACACGATTTTTCAAAACAAATTTAAGACCAACACTATAATGGAGTGGCAATATTATACTGAAACACCAATTCAGGTATTTTCCATCTTTCGTTTATTTCTTTTCCGGTTCGATCCAGTTAATTGCTCTTCCCATAATTTTTTTTTTCTAGATCCGACTTATATAAAACTATTACATAGTTTTAATGTACTTCTGGAATAGATTGCTGATACAATGAGCTTGTTAAATATTTAAATTTCTATAACCCTTTAAATATTGAGTGAATTATGTGGAAAATATAGAATTAAAGAGTCACGTGTTATGATGAGTAATTTATCTTCAATAAAACACTTTACACTAAAATTTTCATTTACCTACGATTATGCTTTCCTTTCATGTCACGAAATGCTCTTTCTAAATCGGCAGTGGATATATTACTGCAAATTGCAACATTCCGAAAAGTTTTAAACCCACTTTTTGTTCAATGCTAACCAAAGCCTATGGAAATATGTTATATATAACATAAGTTTTGTGCGAACATGCCGAAAACGTGCTCCAAGAAAATTCTCTGATAAAGCATAGGTAGTTAGTATTGTTTATAGCACACTAAAAATAAATAAAATATTAAATTATTAGAGCAGCCTGTCACAGAGATGTGAGAGAAGCCTGTTAGTACGCTATCGAGAAGAACTGGGATGAAGGCGAAACATCAGTAGAAAGAAAACACAGAAAAAGAAATATCCATGCCTTATCAGGGATTCGGACCCACGTCCGGTTAGTTATTAGCTAATGAAAATTCAGGGATGAAATATTATTATACCCTCATAAATGATTGTACGATGTGCAAATTCGTGTATCTCTGATTAGGAACCTAGTTAATAGTAAAGAGACAAAGTTATTTTACTCAGCACTGGGTGGTGGTTAAGTCTTAGGTTTAACTTCTAAACTGCACACTTTTGCACACAACAGGCTAAATGGCCAAATCAAAAGGGCTTGGAGAAAGTTGGTGTAGGAGATACACTGGACAGCTATTAGGAGACAGCTGGTAATCTCCCATCAAGAGAATTCAGTGCATTCTTTTACTTATATAGGGTATGGCGTTTTACCTACAGGTTAATGTCCCATCTAACGGACGGCAATCTTCAGAAACCCACCGTGACCCCCTTCTCACGGGGGTTAACTGAAGAAAATCTGAATGCAATCGCATTTGGGAGTAGAGATTGGAAAAATAAAATTGTGAGTCTGGAGATCTGTCAACTAGCTATATTTGTGCCAGAGGCAAGAATAGAAAATTGCACCCCTATATAGTTTCATAGCAGTCTTTTTCAGAGCCTCCTCATCTTGTATTTTTCTGAACCCCTCATTTTGTATTTTTATGCGCCACCTCATCTTGTGCGCCCGAGGCTAGTGCTTGCCTCACCGTTGTTATGGCCCTGGTAGTTCTGGGGAGAGCTGAAAGGGGACCATATTGATTTTCATGTACCATATACATACTTTGTAATAATACTTCTTGAAAGATCACTTCAAAGAGAGAAAAATCATACGTTGCCTTTTTCGGCAAGAATAATTTCTGTCAAAACACTGGAAGAACATATATCGACTCTGGAGAATATAGGATGTTCCTTTTCAAAGAGAACGAAATTTATCATTTTCCAAATTTTGTACTCTTTAATAGTGATAATTCGAACTAGCAGATGATTTGAAAATTTAAATAATAATACTTTACTAGTACTTAAAAAGGAAAAAAAAAAGCAATAAAATTAAAACGTTGGGTTTTTCCAGTGAACATGATAGTTTTTCGTGGGGGAGGAGTATATAAGTTTTGTACAGTAGTTTCAGATTACGGTTCGAAAAAATAGCAAAATTTGATGAAAATCTTAGCAGAAGTGTTATTTTAAAATCCATTTTATAAAATCACTCTACAGCACATGCCTTTAGTTTAGTAGAGTTATTTACAGTCGCTCAAATATATATCCGAACACTATGGTTGATTACAGAATTCATAAAAAATATCTGTCAAATGTTCATGATTTAGGTCCAAAGGTATAAATGGTAGAGTGGGGTTCCTAATTACTGAAATATTCTACAGGAAATGATAAAATGATATTCTAGATAAGATAAAATTTTATAGGTTTTTTTTTTTATATCTACTTTTAGTGTCGGGAATATCATATGAGGCGAAAATTATACAAAGACACCTGTTAGGGATTTCAAAGCAGGTACACAAGTTTCAGATTTATATGAGATAACAGGATTTTCGGAGGGGTCGGACCTAAACCTCACCGGTCTCCCTGGATACGTCCTTGCTTATAATGGAAAAAGATATTTTCGTCATACTTTCCTTTCTTAATAACCTTTTCAAATAGAGGATCACTTCCAAAAAATTGTTTGACAGTCAATTCAAGTCTGAAATCTCTCATGAGAAATACACAAAGTTACAATCCAATAATAATTTTCATCTTTCAAAAATATTAAATATCTATGGGAAATGTACGAGGCATATACAGTACCTACGGGTATAATCAATTACCAAGAGAAATTATTTCATTAAACAAATTTAAAGAAATCAAAAATAATGTTAGGAATGTTTTTCAAGGCTGAAACATTAATGAAAAAAAAAACTGAATTATCACAATGGAGCTTCCACTGAAATTTCACATCGATACATTTAAGTGTTGATGGCATTGTTTTATACAATATTTATGCATTTTCATGTAATGTTATTTATTATTCATCTCTGATGCAGATAAGCAGATGTTTTTTGGGCATTTTTTGAAACTTTTGTATAACTAGGATGAATGTGAATAAAGATTATTATTATTATAAAAAGTACAACGGAAAAATGGGAAACTTATTATTGAAAATTCATGTAAAAATGTTTCTTCACATTAGTAAATATAAGCGATATGTTTATGAAAACGAAAGAAAATATTAAAATAATTAATATTTCATTTAGTAAGGGAAAAAAAGCATTAATATTTGGTAAACCAGTATTATTCGCTACAAATTAATATTTCGATCAATTTTACCAGAAGAGGGGAGACTGCCCTCCTCCCCTCGGTCGATGCCCATGGATACCACTCACTGACAGGTTTCTTTTTCCAATTAAGTATAACTCATGAGAAATATTTATTAAAAACTTTGTCTGGAAAAGAAATAATTAATTTTGTAAAATATTGCAAAATGTTATAACATTGGCTAGGTATAAAAATTTCTTTTCTCTAATTGAGTATCACAGGAAATATCCTGTAAACCCGGAACTCATGAATAGTTATCTGAAAAATTTGAATATCGCCATTCTTTTTGTTTTGCTATTTTGCGAGGTCTGGTTTTTCTCATTTCTCTATAGAATACTATATGAACAGGCTCCTGCCAAACATCTCGGTAGCAAGTAATTGCTTGTGGAATATTTTATTTTCCATCATAATTTTCACTACTGACGTTTCACTATGCTCACGGAATTATTTCGAACACAATTCTCTCTTGAAGAATATAAAAGTTCACTAGAAATAATTTCTTCCAAAAATTCGACAATACATAGTTAAATTTAACTAATTAATTAATTAATTAATTAATTAATATTAGTTCGATACTATATAGTTTAAATTTTTGTATTTAAATTTCATGCAATAGTTTCTTCTTCGAAAATGTATTTCTGAAAGCTGTTTTATTTCATCTTCTCTATTTAAATCATTTTATTTTCGACTTATTTCCTTTTCAGCATTCGCTGCTGAATCAAGGCAAATGTGGAAGACAAGCCTTTCATTCCCTTTTATGCACTACCTACCTGCAGGGCTCTACTGCAGGGCTCTGCTGCAGGTTAGGGTGAGTTAGAAAGAATGTTCACAGATATTCACTCCATGCACAATGTCACCCAAAGTCACACCTCAGATGTTTTCTCGTAGCTGAAAGTCACATTCTCATCAACTAGTTGCTTTCTAGTGACAATCTGTAACGCGGTTTCTAGAGAAGTCAGTTTAGTAAAATGGCTTTTCGACTCTAAAATTTTTCACTAAGACCAAATATTTGTTTCATTTCTCCAAACTGAATTCTGTTTCCTAGGAAAATAATCAGTTTATGGAATGAAATGAAAATGAAAATAAATTATCTCTCAAACATCTCCTTCTCAGAGAAGTCTGACAGGAACCTGTCAGTATAATACGCTATAGAGAATATTTTGAGGAAGGAGAGACCGCAGCAGAAAGACACATCTATACATAGGGTACGACTTTTTTTTAGGTTAAAAATAACCCCATTTGGGGGATAATTACCGGGAAAAACTTTTTTTTTTCAATTTGTGTTGAAATAAAAATAATTGAACTATTTAGACATTAGGTATAAATTTTATTATTGACATATGATAACATGTGCATATCCATTGTTTCTTCGGCGAGACGGGCGGGGGTGGCTTAGTCGATAGCCCGCAAGGCTCATAATCTGCAGTTCCCAGGTTGGAGCCCCAACTGAACCAGTTTTAAGATTTATCTCCGCAAAAACTCTCCCGCCCTGCCCACTGTCAGTAAGTGGCATCGATGGGCTTGGATAGGCATCCATCTGTCTCCTCTGTCCAGTGGATCCCCTTTCCCAACCTTCTTGAACCATAGGGGTACTTGTTACTACGTCATTTAGTCCGCTGTGTGCAAAAAAATTGCCGCTCAGAGATAAAACAGACGAATTCTTTGGCAAAATTACTTGCGGCAGGCGGTGGCTGATTATTTAATTAGCTAAATGATCACTCTACATCACATCTGTTGCAAAGTAAGCAGTGCTAATGCCACCTTGCTTACTTGATGATCTCAATCCAAAATTTAAGAATTTTCAAATCATAGTTTTTGGTGGAAGATAAAAAAAAAAGCAGGAAATTCTGAAATAATCAAGTCAACGTCCACGAATTATCTGAATAGGTTTACATAATGACATGCATTTTTATTATTCGCAGATTTACTAAATTAGTCTATATCAGATGCCTTTCTCCAGAAGTCCGTAACAGATATATTAAGGTTTCTATCAATTGTACCTACCCATTTAGAAGACAGAACCTCTTTGACCAAGTTTGTTCTTTTCACTTGTAATACTGTTTTCACTTGTAATACTGTTTTCACTTGTAATACATTTTCACTTGTAATATTGTTTTCACTAGTAATACGTTATAAAGAAAATTTTACAAATAGGAAATTAAAACAAATCAGTATACTAATTAAATCTTTTTTTTATAAGAAAAAAACCCACCAACCTATTATGAACTGCACATCTTTTTATTTTATACCTATTTTTATACCTGACAATTTTATCTGTTTTTACGGGTGGAGAGGGGTGATGAAAACTGGGTGAAATCGAGTTAAACCTAAAAACTCATACGCTATATGTACAAGGATCGAACCCAAGATCAGTGATCAAACACGCTAGACTCTCTGCCGCTCCAAGATGAAAGGACTTCTGTTTCCTCAGGACTTTAAATTGTGTACAGCATTTGGATATAAAAATATGTAAAGACCTGAAAGGATCCTGAATGACAATGTACAATACTAGGCAATTAGCTCATACCTATTTCAACTAATCTACTCAAGTGTTTCATATTTACTTGGACTGTAAAGATTAACTTGGATGATAAATACTTTGCGAATTATATAAATAATAAAAAATAAATACCCCCTCAAGCAGCTGCTTGCCAGACACGAAGCAACGAGTACTAATGAATTTTTTCGATGGATGGGGATTTGGGATTGATGTACAAATAAGGGAGGGCCAAGGGTCATGAATTCTGATAAAGACCATGTACAGGAAAGAAACAGAAAGGAAAAGGGCAAGGGGATGGCCCATGCCTAAAGCAGTAGCTATGTTAGTGGATCCCAACTTATGACCACGGACCACGGAAAATATAATGATTTATTTTAAACAACAAAGTGGAAGTTGTTTAATTCTAACTTTTGATATTTTAAGACATACAATTAGAATTTAATTGCACTTGTATCTACTGATCAAAGGGACCTGGGTTCGACTCCCGTGTGAGCTACGGTTGTTTATGTTGTTTTTCTGCTGAGGTTCCGCTATCCTCACAGACCTTCTACTATGGCTTTATAAGCTGACAGTCTTCTGTGGCAAGTAACTGCTTGAGGGAATATTCAATTTTTATAAAAGAATTCATAGCGTATTTCTAGCATGTAGCCAGAAAGTATTTACTGGAAAAATGGTTTGCAAAACTTTTAAAAAGTGGTGGAACTGAAAAAATATAGATATTGATGTATAATTTTAATTCCGATAAAACATATATTTTCACGTAATATAATAATAAATGGTTTGAAAAAAAAATTAATATGCAGAATAGTTAACTTTTATAAGTTCAATCTTTATCTGATATTATTACATAATCATCCTAAAATTTCGGGTGGGGGGAGAGGAGATTTTATTTTCCCAACAGCAAAGTTGGAGTAGTTAGTTCCTATACTGCATGATTGGCATGTTTGGAGCTCTCCAATAAACAAATTATAAAATAAAAAATAATTCCTTTGTGACAAGATAATAAGAAACAACGCCTTTTATTCTAGATCAGCGGTTCTCAAGTGAGGCTACTTGATAATTGAAATAACAAAAAAAAAATTAATGATACTTTTTATTCATGATACAAGTTTGCCATCAAAAGAACAATTTAAAATAAGCGCATTAATATATAAAATAAAAATAAATACCTCCTCAAGCAGCAGCTTGCCACATAGGTCTGACAGGAGCCTGTCAGTTTATTACGCTATAATAGAGGGATCTGTGAGGATGGCGGGCACTCAGCAGTTTTTTTGCCAACTGCACGCGGTGTTCCCAAATGATCACCTCCCAGGTACCGAACGCGCCCAAAGCTGCTTAACTTCGGTGATCGGACGACAACCGGTGTTCAGATTCAAATTTATAGCAATTTTTTATTTCATTATGAAAGCATTTACTTCAACCGAAGCAGTATTATTAAGTGTAATACAGTACATAACTATTTGATGAGGGGATTGAACTATACATTGAAAGAAAAATTAGAAGCTTTTGTTACCTGAATTTCTTTTTCTATTTGAGTTTACCGTACAATTTTATTCGTTTTCCTCTTAATGCTGCTGCAGCTCATTTGTTGTCGCTCTCTAATGCGACAACGAGAAAATATCTCCTGTTAACTACTATTCTAGAAGCTGAAGTGTCGGTGGTGTGACTAAGCAAATAATGATGTGGTTAGAAGATGGAGACATCAACAACTTTTGACTAGCTTCTTGTGTAATGCGAGAGACAGGGACGTACCCAGGGGGGGCGGAATATTGTATTGTTTTGTGCGCACAAATTTGTATTGTTATTCACCCATTCTGTTTTCCCTGGTCCTTGGGTCTTAGGTTGGGACCCGCTGACTCTGCCCCCCACACACACTATACCATGGTGCCTTAAGCATGGATCATGCTCTTTTCATTTTCCATACTCTTTGCTTGTTTTAGTCATTTGCTTAATTGAATCACTTACTGAATTACTTTCCAATGTAGTTCATAAATAAATTAATGATACACAATGTCATTCTTTTCACCCTCCCAAATTTAGGTTGTGTGGTCCAGATCAACTATTACTCTCCACTTATTTTTATCTTTGCAATCTTTATCTTGTCTTATTCATATCTCATACTTCTCTACCTGCTTTGAAATCCAAAACATTTGTATTTGGAACTAAAAATAGATAGAGTTGCATTTGGAATACTAAAAATAAATTAAAAAAAAACTTAAAAAATTTATTATTATTTATTAGCATGTTTGTCTACTGATCAAAGGGACCTAGGTTTATAGCCCCGGATAAGGCATGGATGTTTGTGATATTCTTCTGCTGAGGACCAGCCATCCTCACAAATCCCTTCTACTATGGCGTATTAAACTGAAAGACTCCTGTCAGACTTCTGTGACAAGCAGCTGTTTGACGAGAGTATATAGATAATATTTGTGCCCTCAGGGAGAAAATATGACACTGAGGGGATTGGGAAGGCCGACGTCAGTTAAATGGGAACTAAATTTTTAGCCTCGTGTGCAGATACTGATAACTATAGCCTGTGCCATTAAAACAGTAAGATTGAGGCAGGTTTTCATCTGTCTCATAACAGCTGTATAGTGGGTCTTTGCTGTAACCAGGACATTTAGCCCATTGTGCAGAAAACAGAGCCGCTCAGACGAAATACGTTAACTGAAGCATCATTCCATCCCCTCACCCCAATAGACACGAGCAGGCCTGGATCTGAATGAAAAAAAAATCAAGAAGAGAGGGAAACAAGAAACACAATCGAGACTAAAGAACTTAAAGGAGAGGGGGGGGGGGGGGGGCAAGAGGCTGTATTTCCAATGCAATGTATCATTTTCCCTTCGTTTTATGTCTTTTAATTTTTTTGAAAAATTCATGAAACATAAATAAGTTGAATAATTTTTGATTCTATTAACCTTACTACGATAGTTTCTGAAAAGGAATAGGAGATGCCCCCCTCCCTAGATCTTGTCCTTGGACTCGAGTATGTAACCCTCCACCCATAAGACTTTTTAGGCACATTACTGATGATCTAAAATGCAAAATAGAACAGACTACTTTTTATTTAATCATTTGCTGAATTGAATCACTTACTCAATTACTTAACAATGTAGTTTATGAAAAATATAATGATAAAAAATTTATTCTTTTCACCTTTCCTAGTTTTAGTTGTTTGCTTCCAGTCAGCTCTCTCTTATCCGCTTATTTTTATCTTTGCATTCTTGCTCTTAAACTCTTCTTTTCGGCAATGTTTGTTTCATACCATTTTTGTATCTCTTTCACTGTCTTCTTCCAGTGGAATCCAAAAAATGGAAATATTGAAAACTTTTTTCTTTCTAAAATTTCTAATTGACATCTATTTCATGTAAAAAGACGTAACTCAAATAATTACAATTTTATGCCCGTTTTTAAATAGAAAACCAATAAATAGCTTTTTAAAGTTACTATTAAAATTAATATTAAAAAACTTTTCAAAAATTCACAAATATGCATGTTTTTTAAAAACTGTTTTGGGAAAGGATTTAAGAACAAAAGTCACAGGAGTCTGATACCTCGTGTTCAATGTGTGTCTGTAGCTCATGACCATATGGGTTTAGAGGCAAGGGAATGCTAAGCTTAATGAGAGGCAATTTACGGCGTGGAGGGGAGCTCTGCTGTGGTTAACTCCGTTTTCCCTTCGGGTGAAGTAAGGGGGGACGACAAACTAGGAATAGTCCATTTCAAAACTCGGCCGGTATGGTATTCTGAGGTACTTCGTTTTTCAAGGCCTGTGGTAGTGAAAGGGTTAAAGATTATATTAGCCTCTTAAGAAAGAACTGAAAATTCGTTTTTCGGCAATCAATTTCGAATTGTTTTGGTTTTTTGTTATGGAAATTTCTTTTCCATCAAGGCTCGAGTAATATCGAAAATTTTCGCTCCCAGCAGAACCAGATTTAGAGATCAACTTAATCTATGCAGAGTCTGCTTCCGGAGAGATCCTATGGCACAGATTCTAATCTATTGCACTGCAGCAAAACCTGACAAATTTTTTTTTTACAAATTTCTGAAAACGATTCGAGGTATATACCGAATGCTCCGGAACTTTGGTGAAACGAGAAAGCTCTCAAAAATGGTTCAAAGTTAATAACATTATTATATACACTGCTCACAAAAATTAGGGAATATTTCAAAATGAATATGAAGCGATGAAATATCCCCTAATTTTTGTGAGCAGTATATACGAATTACATTACAATACACTGGAACTTTAAAATTTAACGTTATTCTTGCGTGTTTTATGGAATAAAAATTTTCAAAATTTATTTTATACTTTCCAAATTAAATGAAGACACCAAGCGTACATAAAAATATCGAGAAGTAAACAATCCCTCGTTAAAATGAAGGAAACAATCAAAAACCTTACTTCCGATAAACGAACACCTTTCGTTTGATATGTTCCACTTCCTAGTAATGTAGCAGATTAAGAAAGCAATTGTTACGCCGAGCCATTTTTCGAAATTACTCATTGCGACGAAGTTACTACATTCACTAAACGAAACCACTGAAACGGAACATATTAAATAGTATAGGAAGTTCCAGGATTTGAAATTTCCAAACAAGTTATGTTTTGTTTGATAGGAAACTATATTAGGATGGATTGATTTGATTGTGTAATATGGAACTAGAGTGTATATGACTTTGTAACGATCCTTCAACTAGATGATATGATGACATAGAATGTAAGTTTTAATAAACTTTAATCTTTTATTTGAAATACAAAATCTTTGAAATGTGTAGCTATTACTTGTGCTGCCATCTAATGACAGCATAATGAACTGATTTGACACTGACTACGAGCATTGTGTAAGCGATCAGTTTAGCATTGTATTTTCTGCCCAAAACTCTAGAACTGAAACCCATTCAACGAAGTATTTCATCATTTACTGAGCAAGGAGTAGGGAAACCCGCGATAGGATTAAAAATAAAATTCTCAAAAAGCCGCCATAAATATAAGCAGGTAAAGAATTATTGCTTAAAAATATAAACATTATTGGATAATAAAACTACTAGAAATAGGTTCGCAGAAATAGATAATTCCAGGACAATTACGATTTCCAAACTTGATAAAATGGTTGAAATCATGGATAAAGAACATATTCTTTTTTCACACTTGTAAGCAATACTCTCATTTAGACAACTTTTATTTCTTTTTCAAAGAGATCGACATTTATTCAAAAACATATTCTATGGCAATTTTTCTGTTACAAATTTTTGTTTCTCAATATTTTAACTTAAACTGTTAATTTTATGCTGTTTCCCGCATAATATCTTCAAGATGTAATAAATATGTTACACCGGAAATGAAAACAAATGATATGCACCCATTAATTTTATTTAAATTGAAAAAGTAAAATATGATTTCATTAAAATAACATCTAATTTGTCAGTGGTTCACAATAATTAAAGAATCATTTAATAACTTAATATATATTTAAATAACGAATAATTCTAAATGTGATAGTTACACATTATTATTTCCTCAATAACATAAACAAAAATATGAAATATTTATGAAAATTAGTTGGAGCACCAAATGATTTTTATTTGATATAAAAAATATAACACTTTTAAAGGACATTATAAAAATCACAGAACAAAAACGAGTTTTGCATATTTTATGATTATACAATATTGGAGGAATGGTCAAGTAGTCATTTGTTTTCCTTAATTCAATTTTAATGATGTAGCACAGAAGTGTTCTGGTAAAATTTTTCACTAAATCTTTGCTTGCTTTAAAATAAATGGAATTATTATACATTGCACCTCATTAAAAAAAAATCTTGTGGGTCATAAAACAAACCATCAATATATTTACTCTTGATCATTTCTTTAAAAATCTTTGATTGATTATATATTAATTAACAGCAAATGGGCTAGTTCTGTTAGGAATACCAGGTTATATAGGGCAACTGAAACTGGATCTGACCATTACCTTGTTAAAAGTGTCTTGCAACTTAAACTTAAGAAATGTTCTGCTAAAGTTAAAAAATTTACCTTTAATACTGAAGCTGTGAAAGACCCAGTTATAGCTAAAGCTTACCATGATAGGTTACTTAGTCATTATGATAGTCATGGTTTGCCTACTACTGAAGTTGAGGAAGGATGGGACCATTTTAAACAGTGTTTTTTGGAAACTAACAGTACTCTTTTAGGAAAAAGGAAGAAGAGACAGAATTAATTCAGTAATAAGGCACTTGACTTCATTTGAGAAAGAATTCTGTCATGGCTAGGTGGGCTGATCATTTCAGTGATGTTCTAAGCAATGTGGTTAGTTCTACTCCCATTGTAATAATAATAATAGATGCATTACTGGCTTTAATATTGGCCCTATAACCCAATCTGAAGTCATTTTGGCTATTTCTAAACTTAAACTTCATAAATTACCAGTTGTAGATGAAATTACTACAGAAATGCTTAGAGCTGGGAATGTTTCGTTTACCACTAAGATGACTGAAATTTTGAATTTTTTTCATGATAAAGGCATGGTTCCTAAGGATTTTACCAGAGCTATTATTATCCCTATTTTTAAGAAAGGTGATTGCAGTTCTTGTGATAACTATAGGGGTATCAGCCTACTCTCAGTTCCAGGTAAAGTTCCTTGCATGATTTTTCTTAATAGAATTAAGAATCTGGTTGACAGTCAATTGCATGATGAGCAATGTAGATTCAGAAGTGGTGGGGGATGTGTAGATCAAATATTTTCATTTAGGCAAATTCTTGAGAAATGTTTAGAGTTCCAGAAACCTTTGGTTGCTAGTTTTGTTGATTTCAAAAAGACTTTCGACTCTGTTGATCGTCATAATTTGTGGTTGATTATGAAATCATATGGTATACCAGACAAGTTAGTTAACATAATGAAAGCTCTCTATAATAACACTGAGTCATGTGAGAGTTGGTAAATCTTGTAGCAATTGATTTTGCATTACTTCTGGTGTTTGACAAGGGTGCATTTCATCTCCTTTTCTCTTTAGCTTGGTTATTGATTATGTTATGCGAAATTCACTTTGAGGGAAAGATTTTGGCCTTAAATGGACTGGAGATACGAAAATTTCTGATTTAGATTATGCTGATGACTTCTCCCTTTTGGCAAATGATGTTGATGAGATGAACTCTTTCATTCGAGCTGTTGATGAAACTGGTACTAGAGTAGGTTTGGTTATAAACA
Source organism: Ryuthela nishihirai (assembly GCA_038380435.1). Classification (NCBI taxonomy): domain Eukaryota; kingdom Metazoa; phylum Arthropoda; class Arachnida; order Araneae; family Heptathelidae; genus Ryuthela; species Ryuthela nishihirai. Next base: position 3,613,252 of record JAWZYU010000044.1, on the reverse strand, counting down.
GAGAGAAAACTAAAGTGATGAAAATTGGTCAGGCAGGCTATGATTCAATTCATCTGAATGGTTGCAGTCTTGAGAAGGTGTCACAGTTTAATTATCTTGGCAGCTATGTAACAGATAATAGTGATGTGCGGCATGAGATTAACAGATGAATAGGGATTGCTGCCAGGACTTCTAAGAATCTATGGAGAGTGTGGAGAAATAGACATAGACACCTAAAGACTAAAATTAGACTATAATAGTTTGGTTTTAGGGTTAGTTATGACAATGAAACTTGGACACTTTTTATACAAGATATCAGGAAACTAGATGCTTATGCAGTATCTTGGGCATTAGGTGGTTCAACTTTGTAACTAATGATGAGGTTAGGCAAAGGAGTTCGCAACCTCCTTTAAGCTGCATATTGTGCAGAGAGAGACTCCGTTGGTTTGACCATGTTGCCCATATGGATAATTATAGATTGGCGAATAGGGTATTGAACAGTGTGCCTAGAGGCCTCAGAAGGAGGGGGAGGCCTAGGATGCAGTGGGCAGACAATGTCAAACAGGACCTTGTTAGAATTGGTGTGCAGTGGCCGGATGCAGCAGATGTAGCTCAGGACAGATATGCTTGGAGAATTAAACTGCGTGGTCTGGTTGGACCTCCGTAGCCCATGGCTGCTTGAGGATGATGATGATGATGACCAATTATTTTTAGATGCAAAACTAAAAAATTTCACCACTTCAGACAATTCATTATTTTTTAATTTTTTTTCCTCAAGTTATTTTTGGAGTTCCTAACCCTCCCATACACCCTTTCATAGAAGGAGTTGAAATTTTTTTTTTTCTTCTTTTGGGAAAAACACCATCCAGTCTGTTAATGGCTAACTCTGTACAAGGTTATTTCTGCACTTTTTACCTCTCCTGTTACTAGATGGTGCCACAAGTGGGCATGGACATTAATCAACTACTGAAATAATGTAACTGAAAAGGTTAAAAGCTTAGAGTATGATGGTGAGTTTTCAAGGTATGGATGGTTGTGGTCTAAAGTTCTAAAAGGTAATTTTTTCGTGGCAGAAATTTGTATTGTTTAACTCATGATTCAGAACTACTTCTTCATATGTAACATCATCATCATGCTCAAGCAGCCATGGGCTCCAATTTAGTTTTCCAACCAGACCGTGCAATTTAGTTCTCCAAACGTATCTGTCCTGAGCTATATCTGCTGCATCTCGCCACTGCACACCAATTCTAACAAGGTCCTGCTTCACATTGTCTGACCACCACATTCTACTTCTCCCCTTCTTTCTCAGGCCTTAAGGCACACTGTTCATAACCCCATTCACTAATCTATAATTATCCATACAGGCAACATGGCCAAACCAATGGAATCTCTCTCTCTGCACAATATACTGCTAAGAGGAAGTTGCCAACTCCTATGTCTAACCTCTTCATTACTTACAAAGTTGAACCACATATACCCAAGATACTGCATAGCATCTAGAATCAAAAGGATGAAATTTCCTATTATCTAGTTTACAAAGCATCCAAGTTTCACTACCATAACTAACCCTAGAAAGAACCAAACTATTATACAGTCTAATTTTAGTCTTTAGTTGTATATGCCTATTTCTCCACACTTTCCATAGATTCTTAAAAGTCCCAGCAGCAATCCATATTCATCTGTTAATCTCATGCTGCACATCACCAGTATCTGTTATATAGCTCCCAAGATAATTAAACTGACACCTTCAGAAAACTGCAACCTTTCATATTAACTGAATCCAAGGCTGCCTCACCAATTTCCATCACTTCAGTTTTCTAAAATAATTTTACACACAACTAATTGAATAAGATTTAATAATTTACACGATAATGGTGTTGTACATCTAAAAAATCAGATATTAAATAATTTCCAAGTTAAGAGGATTGCTTAACATTATGAAAACTTGACAGAAATGTTGCCCTTTTGGCTTACTGATTCTGAACACAAAATGCTATAAAACACTCTAGTATACTTATTTAACTCTATAACAATCCTTTTACAAGTGAAGATAAATTAGGGCAGGTATAAGTGTATAAATGTGTTTACCATTAATCTCGAGGCTGGTACAATTGGATTAGATGATACATGTTGATTGAAAATTGCTGTTGATATTATGTTGAATGCTACCAATCCTTAAGTTCACCACCCAGTTTTTTATTTTTTTTTTATTTTTTTATTAAACCTGTTACTTACCTCTATACCAAACAGTTTTTTTTTAGTGCCTGCTAAAAAACTGGATGGTTAACTTAAGGACTAGTAGCATTCAACATAACATCAACAGCAATTTTACATTAAGTTGTATCATCTAATGCAATTGTACCAGTCTTGAGTTTAATGGTAAATGCATTTATATGACTTATAAAATAAAATAAATACCCCTTCAAACAGCCGCTTGCCACAGAGGTCTGACAGGAGCCTGTAAGTTTATATGCCACAGTAGAAAGTCTGAGAGGATGGCACGACCTCAGCAGAAAAACAACACAAACATCCATGCCTTCCCGGGGCTCGAACCCAGGTCCCTCACTGTAGTAGCCAAACATGCTAACCACTTGGGCACAGGACATATATATGAGTTATTCCTGCTCTAATTTACCATTACTTGTAAAAGGATTGTTATAGAGTTAAATAAGTATACTAGAGTGTTTTGTAGCATTATGTGTTCAGAATAAGTAAGCCAAAAGGGCAACTTTTTGGTCAAGCTTATATAATGTTAAGCACTACTCTTAACTTGGAAATTATTTAATATATGATTTTTTAGATGTACAACAGCATTATCATGCATATTATTAAAACTTTAATTTCTTTCTGTTTATAACCAAACCTACTCAACTCTCAACAGCTCGAATGAAAGAGTTCATCTCATCATCATCATTTGCCAACAAGGTCAAATTGTCTGCATAATCTAAATCAGAAACTTTGAAATCTCTAGACCATTTAAGGCCAAAATCTTTTCCTTGCAAAGAATTTCGTGTAACATAAACAAGAACCAAACTAAACAGAAAAGGGGACAAAATGCACGCTTGTTGAACATTAGAAGCAATGTTAAACCAATTGCTACAAGCCTTACCAACTCACACATGACTCCATATTATAAAGAGCTTTCATTATGTTAACTAAATTGTCTGGTATGCCATACAACCTCAAGATCACCCACAAATTAAGACCATTAATAGAGTCGAAAGCCTTTTTAAAAACAACATAGCTTTTAACTTTAGGTTTCTGAAACTAAACATTTTTTGAAGAACCTGTCTGAGTGAAAATAACTTATCTACACATCCCCTACCATTTCTGAAACCACATTGCTCATCATGAAATTGACTGTCAAGATTCTTAATTGTTTTAAGCACAATCATGCAAAGAACTTTTCCTGGTACAGAAACTAGGCTGACACTGCTATAGTTATCTCAAGAACTGCGATCACCTTTTTTAAAAATACACTTTTGCTTTTGTTCCTTGGATTTCCTCCCTGACACAAACCCTAATTACACATGCATTCAGTGGAATTGTACATCTATTGGAAACAAAGTACATGAACTCAATCCACTCACACAACAATACATAATCCCCATTCTGGCCCTAAATGAAGCAAGGGTTACCAGACAACTTCAGCTTTAAACCCTACATCTTACATAATGCACCCACCAGAAAAACACATTCACACTCTACTACACTCGTACACCAAAAATTCTCACACTGCCTCATTCCCAATCCACACACTTATGCCTACATGGATATAGTAGGCTAAAATATCAAAATTCAACACATTACATTCGATATTTCCAATGCTTATTTCTATGGTGAGGAACCATTAAACCCAAATACACTTATCAAAGGCTTCACTCAAATATTTTCCCTCTTCCCTGACCCCACCATTATCTTAGGAGATTTTAACTCGCATAATGAAAGCTGTGCCACTACAATACAAACAACAGAGGTACTGCCATTGCATCACTGATACAACATTTCAACTTGGCCACACACAATTATGGTTCACTCACAAAATCCCCCTATGAGTCTGTTCTTGACCTAATAGATTGACCTCCAGATATAGCCCCTATCATCACATGGCAGGTTAATCATTCCACTTGGCACAATGACCATTATCCACTCTATATCACAATTCAAAGTACCAAACCCACAGCTTACACAAACAAAACTGGCCACACCTGTAATCAAAGAGAACATAATGTCATCACTATATATGACTCCATTCACCAAAGTATGGATAAAAATAAATTTATCCCTAAGCACCTCACTGGCTTCACAAAAAACCACCCCAATATCACCAAACAACTAGCTATCAGAAGAAAAACAGAAGACACTGCCCGAAGACACCCCCCACCCAACCTGCTATTAACACATTCCATCCAGCAAATGCAAAACTTAGATGCCTCTGACTGAATATAAAAAGAAAGGAGTGGAGAACATATATTGCAATAACATTAACCACAGAACAGACTCAATACTCATTTGATCAACCATCAGATCACTCAGAGCCCAAGCCCAACCCCTAGCCCCTTGGTATGCATTTATATGGAAAACTCAAATTTCCATTAAACAAGGGGCTAACCTTATAGCTCAGCTACTTTGCACCACCACCGCCAGGCAAACTCTCCAACTTACCAAACCCACTGCACTCACATGAATGACTCACTTGAGCTAAAACACACATACAAACTACCCACACTTAACCTACCCATCACACAACATGAATTGCAAATTGCCAAAAAACAGACTAAAAAAAAAGTACCCGTGGCCCTGACCACATCAGATAATAATGCAATCAAACACCTAGGACCAAATACACTCAGCAACTTGTTTTCCATATGCAACACATGCTGGTCAACACATCATTTTCCAACTGGATGGAGGGCCATTCATAACATCTCCATTCTTAAGCCTCATAAAACAGCATCTGAAATATCTTCATATAGGCCTATTGCACTCACTTCATGTGTGCTGCAGGTATTTGAAAGAATGGTGCTCTCAAGAGTAAAATATTTTACACACTCAAATAATACATTCCCCATTTGCCACACTGGCTTTCTTTTCTTTGATCACCTCAGCTGAAATAACCATTCACAACAAGGAAATTTTAAGTTGTTTTTTTTTACCTCACTTCTGCATTTGATACTGCCTCACACCCTAGCATACTTTATAAATTCCAAAGCATTGGCATCACAGGACACATACTACATTTCATAGAAAACTTCCTGCTAGGGACTACCTTCTCTGACCCCCAAAAATTAAATAGAAGAGTACTACAGGGCAGTGTGGTCTCTCTGTGACTATTTGACATCCTTTTACATGACCTCCCTAAACAATTACCTAAAGACATTAAATGCTCAATTTTTGCTGATGACATAGCACTTTTTGAACCAGTGATGAATTATTAGAATTATCTTTTTGGGCTTTTTAGAGTTATGTACAGTGAGATTACTTTCATTCCATGATCGTTTAAAATTGTGGAACAGCAGTCCATTGTTCAGCAGTATGAACCTTTCGAAACAGATTTTTGTAAGTTTTTGGAACACTGCTAAATGGCATTCTTTGGTGATTGGTAATAGGCAGTTGAAAGGGGTGCAACAAATGGACTATGATTGAAGTGAAGGGGGGGAGAGAAATTTTTCAACTCAAATATCAAATTATGTCTCTGTCAGGAAAGTACCCAGGATTTTGTTACTTAGGGGGAGGGGGAGCATTGATTTTGTTAACTCTCATTATTACCTATTGCTTCTACCTCTGACATTTCTCAGGTGTCGATTTGTCAGTTTCTCGGTTTGCCTGTTTGTGGATTTGACAAAATGTTGTTTATCATATCTTTCCAATGCAATAGAGAAACTTAATGATTTATACGTTAAACAGAAGCCTGTGGTGTGGGTACTGTCATAGAATATAAAAATTGATCCCCCCATGCTTTATTCCCCCCTAAAAATGGGGAAATATGAAAGTTATTCCTCCACTCTATCCAGAAAGAATACCAAAAGCATCAAATGATGCCACAAATGATTCCTTCTAACGTGGGGAATGTTACAAGCTACAAAACATTGACCTCCCATGTTTCTTCCCCCATAAAAAAAGGGAGGAAATATTAAGATGATTTTTACCTATATCTCCTTAACATGAGTGCAAAAACTAACGAAACAAATAAATAAATATCCTCTTTATGCTTCAATTGAAGCAACATGTCATAGGATACAAAAAATTGACCACCCATGCTTTCTCCCCCCCCCCCCCCACATAAAAATTGGAATTATTGAAGGTGTTCTACTATATATTCGGAAAGCGACAGCTTAGAGTTACAGGTTAGGTGTTAAATGAAAGCTCATATAGTGACCTCGTTAACTATTTTTTTATTAACTTCTTTTATTCTATTTATTTTTTATTAACATCTATAGGACCCTAAAATGTAGAAAAGGATACCTAAAGCATATCGATGGTGCAATCGAGTCACTGAATTACTATTCACTTCAAAGAAAGATAGGGTGCCGCTTTACCTACTCAGGAAAGTTTACCGAGCCCTATCTTCCCTGCAAGTGAATACGAATTCAGTGATTGATGGCACCATTGATATGCTTTACATTTCTTTTTCTATGTTTTAGGGTCCTATAGGAAGATAGGTATTTTTTTAAACTATTCCACTCCTCCTGGTTTGAGTGATAGAAATGATGTAAATAGCTTTACTCTAACAGCTTAATTCATGTACATTTATCTAGCTGTATATCTTATTCATTAATCTTCTTAATCTCAAAAACAATTCCAATTTTACCAAGTTGCTTCAGTTTTGCCAAAAAACCCTAATTTTACAAAAGAAAACAATTCCAATTTTTACAACTCCGGCAGGGATGGCTTGGTAACGCACCAGGCTCATAATGTGCAGTTCTCAAGTTCAAGTCCAAGCTCGGTCAGTTTTGAGATTTATCTGTGCAAAACTCCCCATGCTGCTATGGTCAGTAGGGGACACTGAGGGGCTTTGAAAGATTGCCATCCATCAGATGGAACTGTAAACCATGGTTCTGTATGTAGGAAAACTATACTCTGTGCACGTTAAAGAAGACGCTTGATGGGAGGCTACCATCTGTCTTTCAACAACTGTTCCAGTGTGTCCCATCCTCCAACCTTTTCTGAACCTTTGGGGTCCTTGTGACTTGCCCATTAAGTCCATGGTTTACGAAAAAGAAATACCGCTCAGAGGCAAAACAACCCAAAAAACAACAGACTCACTGGATTATACCAAGTTGTTTAGAATTTTGCCAACTCCGATTTATTTTGGAGGGAGTCGCCCCCATAGCTATGCCCCTGCAGTTATGAGCTTTCTGCCACCAAAATGGTGGTCTCTCATAAGATAAGCTCAGAGTCATGGTTTTTTTGCTAATGTACTGTCTAGCTCCCATTTATTGTATATATACATATTCGTATCAGAATAATATGACCACCTACCATACATATACTATTGTAGGTGGTCATATTATTCTGATATGACTGTGTATATATTGGGTCTTACCAATCCCAACAGAATTTTCTTGTACTAGCTTCACACTTAGGTAAAATAATTCTTTTACGAAAGGAATGAGAAAATGTCCTTTGTGATTCATTAGAAAGCTCAGTTGTTACCCTTCTGCAAATATCTGTCTCCATTGCATGAAAAACAGATAAAATCTTCCCCATTTTCAACCCCTATGTAGAAAGGGGTCTCATCTACTCCCTTTTTTTTTCCTTTTTCAGGGTAACGACTGAGCTTTCTTTTTCCATTCTCCCCACCTTACATCTTGATCACTTTCCGTCTTTCTCCTTGTAGCAGTTAGTATTTTTGAATGGAGAATGTCAGCATTAAACATTGCTAAATTCTCACCTTTGCATCTCGTTTCTACTGCATGTTGTATCGCCATCATTAAATCTTTATAAAGCATGAAGGGATATGGCATGTCTATACTCTATTTCACATAAGGAATGGAGCAACAAAACCTGAAGATCAACGAAGGCAATAACTGATAAAAAAAATGTTTACACAGAAAAGATAGAACACTTTGAGAATGATAGTAAGAGTAATAGAGGCAAAAAGGAATTAAATTTAGATGTATATCATGCTTTTTTTTTCAATAAATTTTTTGAACAGCTCTGAAATGGAGGCAGAAATGTTATACTTCAAAGGAAATCTCTTTTCTAGCCACACACAAACCCTTAATATTTTCTAGTTCTAGGCCTGTTTTTGATAATGCTCTTATTGTCTGTCTGAACAAGTATTGAGAGTTAATGAAATTTTCTATCTATGTTTCAGTATTGATAGGGACGAGATAGTTGATAGGGAAGGATTTTCTGCAGGATGGTTTTAACACTATTCCCTAAACTATTGTTATCCATAAGAGCAAGATGGACAAACCTACAGATTCCCACTCTGCACGATGCCTAGCCAAGGCCATCTTGATACACCAGATCTGGATAACCTTGAACAAAAGGAGGAAAGAAAGGAGTTTCCTGTTATTTTGTTTGCAAAGGGTACAAATTTCACTACCATACCTAAGTCTAGAAAAAAATAACCTCTTATATAGTCTCATTCTAATCTTTAGGTGTATGCACCTATTTCTCCACACTCTGTATAGATCTTCAAAGGTCCTAACAGTAATCCCTACATTTTTCTGTTCATCTCATGCCACACATCATCAATATCCCTGATATAGCTCCTATAATAATTTAAATGAGACAGCTGCTCAAGAGTGTGACCATTCAAATTAAATGAACCACAGACTGCCTGATCAATTTTCATCACTTTAGTTTTCTCTATGTTTATCACCAAACCTACTCTACTAGCATTCTCATCAACAGCTCAAATGAAAGAGTTCATCATCATTTTCCAAAAGGGCAAAATCATCAGCATACTATAACTCAGAATTTTCAGATATGTAGACCATCTACCCCTAAAATCTTACCCTTGCAGTGAATTTTACATAACATAATCAATAACCAAACTAAAAAGGAAATGAGACAAAATGCACCCCTGTCGAACACCAGAAGCAATGCTAAGCCAACTGCTACAAGCCTTACCAACTCTCACACATGAGTCAGTGTCATTGCAGAGAACTTTCATTATATTAAATAACTTGTGTGGTATGCCATATGAATTCACAATCAATTGATGGCAATCACCAGACTCAAAAGCCATTTTGAAATTTACAAAGCTAGTAACCACAGGTTTCTAAAACTCTAAATATTTCTTAATAATCTGCTGGAGTAAAAATATCTGATCTGCACATCCCTACCACTTCTGAATCCACATTGCTCATCTCGCAATTGCCGCTAAGCCAGATTCTTAAATCTATTAAGAAAAATTATGCGACGAACTTTACCTCGAACAGAAAGTAGGGTGATACGCCTATAGTTATCACAAGAACTGTGATCAAATTAAAAAAAAATAGTAATAATGATTGCTCTAGTGAAATCCTTAGGAACAATGCTTTTATGATAAAAAAATATTCAAAATTTCTATTAGTTATATATTAACAGAAACATTGACAGCAGTAAGCATTTCAGTAGTAATTTCATCTACCCCTGGGTATATGTGTAGTTTAAGTTTAGGAATAACGAAAGTAACTTTGTACTCTGATATAAGTCGGACATTAAAGCTAATTATGCATCTATCACAATTACAAACAATGGAAGATGAACTAAACACATTATTTAGAACTTCTCTGAAATGCTCAGTCCACCTAGCCATGATTGAATCCTCACCTTCAATAACCTTATCTTAACAACACAAAACACTAACTATGTGGTACAACTATCTACTGTTATGCTGTGTAACTGCTTCCATGGCTATGTCAGCTAAGGCACCTCACCAGAGATTCTTATCAGATGCTACCTTATCATTTATACATTTATTAAACTCTCTCTAGCACTTTCTATTAGGAATAGTAGGGTATTGATTAAGGACATTTCTGTAGTTGTTTCCTTCCAAAATAAGCTCCAGTAACTTATCTCTCAAATAATTTTGCCCTCTGCTCATTTTTTACCCAAAATAGTAGTGTTAGTTTCAAGAAAATCCTTCGTAAAAATAATCCCATTCTTCAACTATAATAGGCAAGCCATGACCATCATAATTAGTAAGTAATGTATCAAGGTTTACTATAATTAGTAAGTAACTATAATTAGTAAGTATAATTAGTAAGTAATTTACTTATAATCTATCAAGGTTTACTATAATTAGTAAGTAATGTATCAATATTTAGCTGATACTGGATCTTTTAGAGCTTCAGTTTTGAAGTTCAGTTTTTTAATCTTAGCACAACACTTCTTCAGTAAGCGTTGCAACACACTTTTAATAAAAGTAATGGTCAGATTGAATTTCAGCTATATATGCAGGTGCTGAACTGATAAGTGTGTTGAGTGCTGTAGGATCCTAGGTCCTGATGAGTCCAGAATTTAAAAAAAAATAATAGTTATTTCTTCAAAACATTTTCACAGAAATGGAGGAAAACTCATTTTATGCTTCATGTACAAGCTCTCAAAAGAATGACTATTAAAATCTCCTTTACTAGATGCTGTGTCTCTGGGGAAAAAAAAGTTAGTCTCTTATGCAGTCCACTGGTGAAAAACACGTGTACTTAGGTATGTTGTTGCATTTATAAAAAGTGTTAATTTACTCATACCATTAAGTTTACTTACCTGTAGGAGATGTTGCCCATTGCAGCTAAAAATGCCAAGTGACGTATCAGCCTTCCTCAAAGGTAGGTTACAAACTTAAGAGTTGAAGTCACCTAGAACAAGGGATAATATCCTCTTTCTTGACAGAATTGAAAACATCCTAAAGTTGACCATAAAAACTATCTTTCTAATTCTAGTCGGCATTTTCAGTAGGGGCTAAATAGATAGCATTCCACTTTTTAATGCTTGATCGAAATTTTAACTGTGAGATACCTTTCATTAATGCATTCATATCCCATAAGTGCATCACTAGCATTTCTTTTGAGGAGCAAACTTACGACTTAGAGATGCTTTCCATCATTCCTCACTGGAAAGAGAAATTTAAGATTATTTTCAGGTATCTCATCTTTCTGTCCATGTGGTCTCTTGCAAGTCGAAAATATTTAAGTTATAATGGTGAAATTCTAGTGTGAAACCATCAAGACAATAATCTATGTGTAGAGTACTCACATTCCTACTGCCTGTGGTGAAAAATGGTTTGTGGACTGTTTACAGAAACAATGTTTATGGAAAGAAGGACTGCCGATAATATCAAACAGCCCCGTAGTCGCAGGCATGGGCAAAGACCTGTTCCATCACTACTAAAAGCTGAACCCATCTACTCTGAAAGACTTCATTGAATGAAAGTTTGATGATGCCCATAGAAACAAGAGTTCAGGTACCTGCGAAGGCTCTCTGACCAAGATTATCCACTACCTGATAAAATATATCATATGAATCTATTCATTGGGATTGTCAACCCACAAACAAATAGAAAACACGTGGAAGTTTTTCCCTCAATAGGAAACCAACAATGGAGCAAATTCAGGATCTATAAACAAGCTCAGAGCCATTATTCCATTCTGGTTGGTGTATATGATCAGGTCTGTGTGGTTGATTATTCCTTAACAGGCCAGAAAAAAGAAAGAAAAGTGACTATAATAGTCCAAATCAAGAGGCCAAACTGATTTGGCTGCCCAACTCTTCCGTTTGCCCACAAAAAGGATGTGGCCCGATTAAGCAGACTCATCCTGGCACCTGAGAAGGTTCGCCACAATTCCATTATGGATGCACCTACTGGGACGGCAGCGGATCGTCTTTATGGAGAGGTAGAAGTTGAAGGCTCCCTGGTCGATGGAATTATCGATGGAGAAGCCAAACTAAGAGTCTCCACCCCGGGAGCCGAGTCAAATTGGTTCTATATACCATCTTTGTGGCTAACCGGGGAACAGATTAAATTTAGGTTTTGACCAATGGATGAACCTTCCTTCCATAGGATTGCTCACCATAGGTAGCTGTGGATGAGCTGTGTCCTTGTGGCACTGTCTTGCCCTGGCATAGGTAGTGGTATTTTCAGGCAAACTCCCCATAGTTGGTGAGCAGTCGATGTACTGCGGTACAACTGGGACTTGCCTTTATTTAATGTTAATTACATAATCAGTAACTAAACTAACGAAAAAGGAGACAATCACTGGAAGAAATACCAACTCTCACACACAACTCAGTGTTATTATAGGGAGCTCTTATTACACGAACTAACTTATCAGGTATTCCATATCATCTAACAATCAACCACAAATCATGTCGATCAACGGAGTCAAAAGCCTTTTTGAAATCTATGAAGCTAGCAACTCAGGTTTCTGAAACTAAACATTTCTCAAGAATCTGCCTATGTGAAAATATTTGATCAATACATCTCCTACCACTTCTGATTCCGCACTGTTATCATGCAGTTGTCCATCAACCAAATTCTTAATTCTATTAAGTATAATCATGCAAAGAACTTTACCTGGAACAGAAAATTAACTAATTCCCGTATAATTATCACAAGAACTGCAATCATCTGTTTTAAAAACTGGGGACAACAATAGGTCAACACTTCTATCATAAAAAAAATATAATTTCAGTTGGCCATGTGACAACACAAGCCAGTAATGCATCTATCCTTAATGGAAACAATGGGAATAGAAATAATCACATTATTTAGAACATCTCTGAAATGATCAGACCACCTAGCCATCACAGAACGCTCACCTTAAACCACCTTGCTATGCTTATTGCTTAATCCATGTGTACCTGTCTGTTTTTTCCCACTTAAAACATTGTTAATCTGGTACAACCCCCTGATGTTGTGTTGTCTAACTGCTTCCTCAGCTTTGTCAGCCAAGCTATCAAGCCAAAGATTCTTATCAGCTTTTAACTGAACTTTTACATGTTTATTAAGCTCGTAGTAATGCCTTCTGTTAGGATTAGTAGGGTGTTGATTCGTATTAATCTTGCACTTCCTTCTTTCAGAAATAAGGTCCCTAACCTTACCAGTCAAATAATTTTGTTTCTTCTGTTCCCTTTTACCTAAAAAAGTACTATTGGTTTCAAGAAAAGCCTGTTTAAACTAATCCCATTCTTTCCCAACTTCAGCAGTAACCAAACCACTATTTTCATATTGATTAAGTAGCCTGTCATGGTATGCTTGGATATTTCTGGATGTTTTAGGCATTCAGTGTTATAGCTAACATTTCTTACTGCTTAAACTTCAGTTGCAAAACACTTTTGACCAGATAATGATCCGACCCAATTTCGGCTACCCTGTATATCTGGTATTCCTAACTGAACTAGCCTATTTGCTGTAAAAATATAAACTATCATATTCCTGTGCAACCCATCAGGTGAATTCCATGTATATTTATAAATGTCCCAGTGTTTATAGTATGTGTTAGTTATTCGGAAACTATTAAGTTTACTTACCCTGTAGGAGACATTCCTCATTGCCATTGGAACTACCAATGCCAAAGGGAAATAAAAGTGCTGCTCAAAGATTAGAGTTAGTACCAAGTTTAGCATTGAACTGACCTAGCACAAGAGAATTACCTCCTTTCTTCACAGAACTCAAAATAACTTGAAACTGGCTGTAAGACGTACCCTTCTCATTCTCATCAGAGTCCTGTCTGGGGGCATATCAACAGATGACACTCAAGTCTTTAACTTTTGTTTCAAATTTTGCACTAAGAAATCTCTCATTAATGAAGTATTTTCCTAGAAGAGCATCACTGGCGTGTCTGCTGAGAAACAAACCTACACCTGGGAGATGCTTTCCATTAATCCCTGGCTGAAAAGAGAAATTTCAGGTTATTTTTAATCATCTCTCCTTTACTTGCCCATCTGGTATATTGCAAGCCTAGAATATCTAGGTATTAATGCTAGAATTCCTGAGTGAGGACATCAAAAGAATAAATTTTATGTAATGTCCTCACATTCCACAAATTTGCACAGAGAAAATGATTAGTAGGATTTTTAAAGAAGCTAGGTTTATTGAGAGAGGTAGGGCCAACAATATCAAACAGCCCCCTGATCGCAGGCATGGGGCAAAGACCTATTCCTCTTCCACTAAAGGCTGAAGTCACAGATGCCTGTAGGAACTTCAGGCACCACATTTTCAAGAGGTGCTTTCGAAGAGCCATGTGGCCTGCCTGAGACACGTTATTTCACTTTAGAATTGACGATGCCCAACTAGCTAAGTGAGGGTTAAGGTACCTGCGATGGCCTCTGAGCAAGATTATCCACCAGCTTTTATAAGCTATCCCATGCCTCTGTTCACTTAGGGCTGGCAACCCAGAAACAAACAGAAAACATAGTGGCAGATTCTCCCTCAACAGAGGCACACCAATGCAGCAAGTCCGGGATCCATAATCAAGATCAAATCCATAAACCAGTCCAGTCTAGTGGGTACAAATGATCAGCACCAGGACTCTGTGAAGTTGACCACTCCTCAGTAGGTTTGGAAAAAAGAAAAAGTGGCTGTGGATGACCAGATCAGTAGCCCACACTGAGTTGGCAGCCTTCCCCTTCCGTTCCCTTCCAAAAGAGAATATCTCTTCTGAAAGTTACTAACAGCCTGCACCATTAGAAGGTAAGGTCGGACATTAGGTGCATCAGTTTTGTGCATCACACTGGGGATTGGTACACAGTTTTCCTTCCAGTTTTTGCCAAACTACCCTTTACAAACCCGAATATTGTAACAATGTATTAATTATAGGAATATGGACTTTTGATGGTGGAATGTGAACGTCATGAAGATTCCTTTGGAAACAACGAAACTGATAATTAGAAAACTTTTTATTGTGATTTTAAACGATGAAATATTATAATTTGCATTTTCGAATATTTAGTAATTTCTATATAATATCTTTACAGATTACTAAAAATGAAAATCACAACTGTAACGAGTTTTACAAATAATATGTACAGAACAGAAATTTGAAAAATTTCTGGTATCATTTGAGGGATATTCCACTAACATCAATAATATACCCACTTTTCTGAGAGGTGTGTGGAAAATGAAACTACTTCAATTTAAGAATTAAAAAACAAATACTTTTATGTTGTATACTTACTAATAAAATACTATTTGCATTTTCCCCATCATTTATCTTGCTAAAATTAAAACTTTTAAGGAATGAAACATTAGGGACAGGGAAAACTTCAATCTCTTTGAAAACGAGATTGTCATATGCGCCACAGGCGATATTCGTTCTTCTACTTAAGAATATTTTTCTTTTTCTATTGGCTCTTTAACGATATAGATTTCTATCTAGAGGCTTCTTAGGAATGTAAATTTTATGCCGGGTAGCTATTTAAAGATATAGGTTTGTTTTCCTCCTGGCTTTTAATAATGTAGTTTATTCTAGTGGCTGTTTACGTATATAATTTTTTTTTTCTAGTGACTCTTCAAGAATTTTTTTAATTTTTTTTATTCTGGCTACTTTTCAAGGCCTTTTTTTTCACAGTGACATTTCAAGGATACAGTTTTCTTGATGGCTATTAGATACTGTTGTGTTGTGTTACCTCTGAACGGCACTTTTTTGCACACCATGGGCTAAATGGCCAGGTCACATGGACCCCAAAGGCTCCGAGAAGGTTGGGGGAGGGACCCACTGGAACAACTGTTGGGAGACAGATGGTAGCCTCCTGTCAAGGCCATCCAGCGTGTTCTTTAACGTGCACAGGGTATGTCTCTCCCGCACACGGGGCAATGGCTTAACGTCCCATCCGACGGACGGCCTGAATACTTTCCGAGCCCATCAGTGTCCGCTACTGACCGTGGGCAGAGCGGGGAGTTTTGCGGAGATAAATCTCAACCTAACCAATCAAACCCACTGGACTGGACAGATATATGGCTCTGAGCTTGATTATGGATCCTGATTTTGCTGCACTGGTGGGCTTCTGTGGAGGGAAAATCTTCCGCTGTGTTTTCTGTTTGTTTGTGGGTTGACAGCCCCAAGTGAATAGATTCACAGGATATGTTTATCAGCTGGTGGATAATCCTGAGCAGAGGTCATCGCAGGCACCTGAACTCTTTGCTTCTATTGGCATCGTCAAATTCTACATTGGAGGAAGTCTTCCAGTGTAGATGGCTTCAGCCTTTAGTGGTGGGGGAACGGGTCTTTGCCCCATGTCTGCGATTAGGGGGCTGTTTGATATTGTCGGCATTCCCTCTCTCAATAAACATAGTTTCTTTAAACATCCTACTAACCATTTTCTCTCCATAGGTAGTTGGAATGTGAGGACTCTGCACAGAGCTTTTTCTCTTGATGTCCTCACACAAGAATTCCACCATTATAATTTAGATATTCTCGGCTTGCAAGAGACCAGATGGACAGATAAAGGTCAGATTCTTAAAAATAATCTTAAATTTCTCTTTTCAGGGAGGGATGACAACAAGCATCACCAAGGCGTGGGTCTGCTTCTCAGCAGACACGCTAGCGATGCTCTTCTAGGATACGAGTGCATTAATGAAAGGTGTCTTACAGCAAAATTTCAAACAAGCGTTAAAGACCTGAATGTTATCTGCTGTTATGCCCCCACTGAGGATGCCGATGAGGATGAGAAGGATAGGTTTTATGAACAACTTCAGGATATTTTGAATTCTGTCAAGAAAGGAGATATTACCCTTGTTCTTGGTGACTTCAATGCCAAAGTTGGTGCTGACTCTGACCTTTGGGGAGGGGTGATTGGCCCTTTTGGTATTGGTAGCTGCAATGGCAATGGGCAATGTCTCCTACAGGTAAGTAAACTCAATGGTTTCAGAATAACTAACACATATTACAAACACCGCGACATACATAAGTACACATGGGTTTCACCTGATGGGTTGCATAGGAATATGATTGATTATATATTAATTAACAGCAAATGGGCTAGTTCTGTTAGAAATACCAGGGCATATAGGGGAGCTGAAATTGGATCTGACCATTACCTAGTTAAAAGTGTCTTGCAACTTAAACTTAAAAAGTGTTGTGCTAGGGTTAAAAAATTTGCTTTTAATACTGAAGCTCTGAAAGACCCAGTTATAGCCAAAGCTTACCATGATAGGTTACTTAGCCATTATGACAGTCATGGTATGCTTACCACTGAAGTTGAGGAAGAATGGGATCATTTTAAACAGGCTTTTTTGGACACTAACAGTACTCTTTTAGGAAAAAAGGAGCAGAAGAGGCAGAATTATCTGAGTGATAAGGCACTTGAGCTTATTTCAGAAAGAAAGAACTGCAGGAATGTCCTTAATCAATACCCTACTAGTCCTAATAGAAAGCATTACAGAGAACTTAATAAACGTGTAAAAGATCAGTTAGTTGCCGATAAGAATCTTTGGCTTGATGATGGTTTGGCTGACAAAGCCGAGGAAGCAGTTAGACAGCACAACAGCAGAGAGCTGTACCAGATAGTTAATGTTTTGTGTGGTAGAAAACGGACAGGTATACAGGGATTGAAGAATAAACAAGGTAAGGTTATAGAAGGTGAGGATTCTGTCATGGCTAGGTGGGCTGAGCATTTCAGTGATGTACTAAACAATGCGGTTAGTTCTATTCCCATTGTTTGCAATGATGATAGATGCATAGGTGGCTTTAATGTTGGCCCTATAAACAATCCGAAGTTATTTTGGCTGTTTCTAAACTTAAGCTTCATAAATCCCCAGGGGTAGATGAAATTACTACAGAAATGCTTAGAGCTGGAAATGTTTCGGTTACCATTTGGATGACTGAAATTCTGAATATCTTTTATGATAAAGGCATGGTTCCTAAGGATTTTACCAGAGCTATTGTTATCCCTATTTTCAAAAAAGGTGATCGCAGTTCTTGTGATAACTATAGGGGTATTAGCCTACTCTCTGTTCCAGGTAAAGTTCTTTCCATGATTGTGCTTAATAGAATTAAGAATCTGGTTGACAGTCAATTGCGTGATGAGCAATGTGGATTCAGAAGTGGTAGGGGATGTGTGGATCAGATATTTTCACTTAGGCAGATTCTTGAGAAATGTTTAGAGTTTCAGAAACCTTTGGTTGCTAGCCTTGTTGATTTCAAAAAGGCTTTCGACTCTGTTGATCGTCATAATTTGTGGTTGATTGTGAAATCATATGGTATACCAGACAAGTTAGTTAACATAATGAAAGCTCTCTATAATAACACTGAGTCGTGTGTGAGAGTTGGTAAGGCTTGTAGCAATTGGTTTAGCATTACTTCTGGTGTTCGACAAGGGTGCATTTTGTCTCCTTTTCTCTTTAGTTTGGTTATTGATTATGTTATGCGAAATTCACTTCAAGGGAAAGATTTTGGCCTTAAATGGGCTGGAGATACGAAAATATCTGATTTAGATTATGCTGATGATTTAGCCCTTTTGGCAAATGATGTTGATGAGATGAACTCTTTCATTCGAGCTGTTGATGAGACTGGTAGTAGAGTAGGTTTGGTTATAAACAGAGAGAAAACTAAAGTGATGAAAATTGGTCAGGCAGGCTGTGATTCAGTTAATCTGAATGGTTGCCGTCTTGAGCAGGTGTCACAGTTTAATTATCTTGGGAGCTATGTAACAGATAATGGTGATGTGCGGCATGAGATTAACAGACGAATAGGGATTGCTGCCGGGACTTTTAAGACTCTATGGAGAGTGTGGAGAAATAGGCGTATACACCTAAAGACTAAAATTAGACTGTATAATAATTTGGTTCTTTCTAGGGTTAGTTATGGTAGTGAAACTTGGACACTTTGTAAACAAGATAACAGGAAACTAGATGCTTTTGATTCCAGATGCTTACGCAGTATCTTGGGCATTAGGTGGTTCAACTTTGTAACTAATGATGAGGTTAGGCAAAGGAGTTTGCAACCTCCTTTAAGCAGCATATTGTGCAGAGAGAGACTCCGTTGGTTTGGCCATGTTGCCCGTATGAATAATTATAGATTGGCGAATAGGGTTATGAACAGTGTGCCTAAAGGCCTCAGAAAGAAGGGGAGACCTAGGATGCGGTGGGCAGACAATGTCAAACAGGACCTTGTTAGAATTGGTGTGCAGTGGCCAGATGCAGTAGATGTAGCTCAGGATAGACTTGCTTGGAGAACTAAATTGCACGGTCTGGTTGGACCTCCGTAGCCCATGGCTGCTTGAGGTTGATGATGATGATGATGATGAAATCTCAACGTTGACCCAGCTGGGACTCGAACCTGGGAACTACAGATTACAAGCCTGGCGCGCTACTGACTGAGCAACCCCCGCCCCGGCTATTAGCTAACTTTCGTTGACCACCTCTCACTATAGATGGTATCACATTCCATCGAAGAAAGAGTGAGTGTATCCATAACCAGAGATCCATAACCAGAGAAAGAGTGAGTGTATCCATAACCAGAGAGAGAAGAAAGAGTGAGTGTATCCATAACCATAGCAGAGAATGATGGACTTTCCAAGTCCATCATTCTCTGCTTTGTGACCACAGTAGGGTAAGAGGGGGCAGGGGGAGAATCTAAATGTTTGTAGAGTTGCGACTAGAGACTGCAAATGGCAGATTGCCAGCCTGGCTTGCAATCTGCCACTAGTTAATTGGATTACTAAACAGTTTTCATCCTATCCATTTGTCCATTTGCCATCCATTTGTTTTAAATTTTGTTCATTGTATATATTTTGCTTATTCATCTGTCTGATTACGTTATTTCATTTCTAGGTATATATAGCCAAGTACTTAAAACTAAGAAGCTTGCAATAAAGATATGAAGTAAATTAACACTTGACAGAAAGCAGAAAATTAGAGAGGTTGAAAAAAATTCATTTAAACATTTGGTTGACACTAATCTACTGTTCAAAATTCTGTAAGTCAAAAGAAAAAAATTCTAAGTTTTTACAAATTTTTTATTTTTCTTGCACAAAAATATATATGCCTCATTATTAATTGAAATGGAACATAATTTGGCAAATTGACAAAATATGTGTCATGTTTTCAACACTAAAAGATGCTTCATGTGCGTAAAATATCGTGAAAACGACACTGAATAAATTAAAATCTAAATTCCTTTAGGTGGAACAAAAAGAATAATGTTTCTTATTTGTCATAAAGGACTTACAAGAAGTCAAAGAAATGCTTTATATTTGTGAGAAAGTAGAAAAATTGAAATCAGAGTTGGAACTATTACTGTGACCAGAACAAACTCTTGTGTGTGTAGGAAATTTTTCGAGAAAGAAAGATATGAAGAGCATTTCTGAGATAACATGCAGAAATTTTACCATGTCATATTATGTAATAGAGAATATTGATTGAACAGCACCTATATTCTAATATATAGGAAAGTCATATCAGTGAAATATGCAATGAATGTTTCAAAACCAAACTTCTGCTCTAATGTGAGTATTTTATAATACATAAGAGAACCAAATCTTGAGAGTCCAATATTTAATTTTTGGGTTGTCTTATGAATGTAAATAATAATACATAATGCAACCAAATCTTCAGAGTCTAATAACATTTACATGCACAAGTAAAGCAGTACAAAAGTTGGGTATAGAAAACTTTGCTACAAATCTTTTATTTGGCACACAATAAAGAGAGGACATATATCAGTGAAGTATAAAACAGAAATTTTGAAACAAAGCCTGCGATATTTTTTATTTTACTCGCACAGAATACAGGCCTCATATATGTGAAAAATTCAAAAATTCAATTAAAACAAAGCAGAATCTTGAATACCATTTTCAATACCACAAAAGAAAAAAAACTGCGTTATATATAAAAATATATTAGTGAACAAAGCTCATTTATGGTCTATTATCTGTCGCACAGAAGAAAAGACACATCTCTGTTAAATGTGTAGCGAAGAATTTACACAAAAAGCTCACCTAAATAATTATTACTTTGCATGTGACAGAGAAGTTACATGAGTGTGAAATATATAACTAGGAATTTGCTGAAAAATGGTATTTTAAGGTTCATAATGTGATATGCAAAAATGGAAAACCACATTTTAAATGTGTAAATATAGATTTTCAAGTAAAGGATGGTTGAAATTTCATTATCGAACAGACACAGAAGAGAAGCCACATATACCTCAAATATAAAACAAGAAATTTCATATGCATATTTAAGGACTACTTTCTCAATCACCCAGGAAAGAATGAGCACATTTTAAAAATGAGTAAAAAGGAATCATCAGAGAAGTCTGATTCTAGGTGTTATTTTATTAAACATAGGACAACAGAGGAAAAACCACATGTATGTGAAATATGTAATAAGAAATTTGCAAAGATTTCTCATCTTAGGGAGCATTTTCTGACACACACAGGGGAAAAACCGCATGTGTGTGAGATATGTAATAAAAAATTTGCACTGAAATCTACCCTTAGAAAGCATGTTGTAACACACACACGGGAAAAGCCGCATGTATGTGAAATATGTAATAAGAAATTTAGGCAGATGTCTGATCTTAGAATGCATTTTCTGACACACACAGGGGAAAAATCGCATGTATGTGAAATATGTAATAAGAAATTTGCACTGAAATCTAGCCTTATAAAGCATGTTGTGACACACACAGGGGAAAAACCGCATGTATGTGTAATATGTAATAAGAAATTTGGGCAGATGTCTGATCTTAGAAAGCATTTTCTGACACATACAGGGGAAAAACCGCATGAATGTGAAATATGCAATAAGAAATTTGGACAGATGTCTCATCTTAGGGATCATGTTCTGACACATACAGGGGAAAAATCACATGTATGTGGAATATGCAATAAGAAATTTGCAAAGATGTCTAATCTTAGGGATCATTTTCTGACACACACAGGGGAAAAACCACATGTATGTGAAGTATGTAATAAGAAATTTACACTGAAGGCTACCCTTAGGAACCATGTTCTGACACACACAGGGGAAAAACCGCATATATGTGAAATATGTAATAAGAAATTTGCACGGATGTCTCATCTTCGAGAGCATTTTCTGACACACACAGAGGAAAAACCGCATATATGTGGAGTATGTAATAAGAAATTTGCACTGAAATCTTCCCTTAGGAACCATGTTCTGACACACAGGGAAAAAGCTACATGTATGTGAAATATGTAATAAAAAATCTGGACACATGTCTAGTCTTAGAATGCATTTTCTGACACACACAGGGGAAAAACCACATGAATGTGAAATATGAAATAAGAAATTTGCAGAGATTACACATCTTAGGCAGCATTTTTTGACACACATAGGGGAAAAATCGCATATATGTGAAATATGTAATAAGAAAATTGCACTAAAATCTACCCTTAGGAAGCATGTTCTGACACACACAGAGGAAAAACCACATGTATGTGAAATATGTAATAAGAAATTTGGACAGATGTCTCATCTGAGGAATCATTTTCTGATACACACAGGAGAAAAACCACATATATGTGAAATATGTAATAAGAAATTTGCACTGAAATCTACCATTAGGAAGCATGTTCTGACACACAGGGAAAAAGCTACATGTATGTGAAATATGTAATAAGAAATTTGGACAGATGTCTAGTCTTAGAAGGCATTTTCTGACACACATGGGAAAAATCGCATGTATATGAAATATGTAATAACAAATTTGCAAAGATGTCTTACCTTAGGAAGCATTTTTGGACACACATGGGAAAATCCGCATGTATGTGAAGTATGTAATAAGAAATATGGAGAGATGTCTAGTCTTAGAACGCATTTTCTGGCACACACAGGGGAAAAACCTCATGAATGTGAAATATGCAATAAGAAATTTGTAGAGATGACACCTCTTAGGGAGCATTTTTTGCCACACACAGGGGAAAGTTTGCATGTATGAAAAATATGTAAGAAATTTGGAGCAAAGTCTACCTTTAGGAACCATGTTCTGACACACACAGGGGAAAAAACCACATGTATGTGAAATATGTAATAAGAAATTTAGACAGATGTCTAGTCTTAGAAGGCATTTTCTGACACACGGGAAAAATTGCATGTATGTGAAGTATGTAATAGGAAATTTACACTGAAATCTCATCTTCAGGAGCATTTTATGTCACATACAAGGGAAAAATCGCATGTATATTAAATATGTAATAAGAAATTTGCACTAAAATCTACTCTTAGGAAGAATGTTCTGATACACAGGGAGAGAACTGCATATATGTGAGATATGTAATAAGCAATTTGCAGTAAATTCTATTCTTGTGGCTCATTGTCTGACCCACACAGGGGTAAAACCGCAAGTATGTGAAATATGTAATAAGAAATTTGCACTGAGATCTACCCTTAGGTGCCATGTTCTCACACACATAGGGAGAAAACTGCTTATATGTGAAATATGCAAAAAGCAATTTGCACTGAAATCTAATCATAAGGTTCATTGTCTGACCCATACAGAGGTAAAACTGCATGTATTTGAAATATGTAATAAGAAATTTGCATGCAAATATGATTTGCGTTGGGTTGTTTTACCTCTGAGCTGCACATTTTTGCAGACCATGGGCTAAATGGCCAGGCCACATGGACTCTGAAAGCTCAGAGAAAGTTGGAGGAGGGAACCCACTAGAACAGCTATTGGGAGACAGATGGTAACTTCCCATCAAGGCCATTCTGCGTGTTCTTCAACGTGCACAGGTTATGACTCTCCCGCACATGTAGCCATGGCTTAACATCCCATCTAATGGAAGGTGGCCTTTCCAAGCCCATGTTTGTCCCCTACTGACTGTGGCAGGCCAGGAATTTTGCAGAGAAAAATTTCAACAGTGACCCAGCTGAGACTCAAACCTGGGAACTACAGATTACGAGCCTGGCCCGCTACTGACTGAGCCACTCCTGCCCCACGCAAATATGAACTTCAGAACCATTTTCTAACAAACATGGGGAAAACCCATATGTATGTGATATACATAAAAGGAAATTTGCACGCAAATATCAACTTCAGAATCATTTTCTAACACAGCGGAAAACCCATATGTATGTGATATATGTAATAAGAGATTTGCATGTAAATTTGAACTTCACAGCCATTTTCTTATAAACAAAAGGAAAACCCATATATATGTGTGCTCCTTCAGTGAGGTGACACTATGTGGTGACTATTTCAGTTACATAAGTTATTCTCATAGTGTCCACTCAACTGATTAATTCTCTGTGACACACAGTGTCCATCTTCTTTCACCTTTTCACATACTGTCACTTCACTGAAGAAGGAGCACAGTCCTTGCTCTGAAAAGCTTCTGAGCTTTCTCCTAAAACTTTTTAACCTGCAAATAGTTTGAAGCAAAAACTTAAAAAATTTATTGCTCAATGACAAAGAATTTTAATTTGTTAATTTTTGAGGAAGAAGGTTTTTGTGCATTTAAAGAGTGTTATTTAGTCCTCCAAATATCATTTGGCCACTGCAGATTAATTTTAATGACGTTAGTTTGAAACTGCCCACCTCATTGTAATCTGAGGTATTTAGGTACACTTCATTATCCTATATGCAAATGTACAGTTATGTATGTGGGCAACATCGCTGAACAAATCACCAATCTCTTGTACATTGCTAATTTAAGGGATTTCTGCCTAGCATCATCTTTGCTTAGTTCAAATTACATAAATGCCAAAATATTGTGTTGTAAGCATAAAAAATCAAGGGCATCAAGTGAGGACATTACATAGAGATTATTCTCTTGATGTCCTCATGCTGGAATTCCAGTGCTATAACCTAGATAATCTAGGCTTGCAAGAGACCAGATGGACAGGTAAAGGTGAGATACTTAAAAATAACTTTAAATTTCTCTTTACAGGTAGGGAGGATGGAAAGCACCAAGGTGTGGGTCTGCTGCTCAGCAGACATGCTAGTGATGCTCTTCTAGGATATGAGTGCATTAATGAAAGGTTTCTTACAGCAAAATTTCAGACAAGCATTAAAGACTTGAAAGTTATCTGCTGTTATGCCCCCACTGAGGATGCTCATGAGGATGAGAAGGATAGGTTTTACGGACGACTTCAGGATATTTTGAATTCTGTCAAGAAAGGAGATATTACCCTTGTTCTAGGTAACTTCAGTTCCAAAGTTGGTACTGACTCTGACCTTTGGGGAAGGGTAATAGGCCCTTTTGGTATTCGTAGCTACAATGGCAATGGGCAACGTCTCCTACAGGTAAGTAAACAATGGTTTCAGAATAACTAACACATATTACAAACACCGCGACATACATAAGTACACATGGGTTTCACCTGATGGGCTGCATAAGAATATGTTTGATTATATATTAATTAACAGCAAATGGGCTAGTTCTGTTAGAAATACCAGGGCATATAGGGGAGCTGAAATTGGACCTGACCATTACCTTGTTAAAAGTGTCTTGCAACTTAATAAATAAATAAAAATAAATACCCCCTCAAGCAGCTGCTTGCCACAGAGGTCTTAAAGGTGTGCTAAATTTAAAAAATTTACCTTTAATACTGAAGCTCTGAAAGACCCAGTTATATCTAAAGCTTACCATGATAGGTTACTTAGTCATTATGATAGTCATGGTTTGCTTAATACTGAAGTTGAGGAAGAATGGGGCCATTTTAAAAGGCTTTTTTGGAAACTAACAGTCTCTTTTAGGAAAAAAGGAGCCAAGGAGGCAGAATTATTTAAGTGATCAGGCACTTGAGCTTATTTCAGAAAGAAGGAACTGCAGAAATGTCCTTAATCAGTACCCTATTAGTCCTAATTGAAAGTATTACAGAGAGCTTAATAAACGTGTAAAGGATCAGTTAGCTGCTGATAAGAATCTTTGGTTTGATGGCTTCGCTGACAAAGTTGAGGAAGCAGTTAGGCAGTACAACAGCAGATAAAACGGACAGGTATACAGGGATTGAAGAATAAACAAGGTAAGGTTATAGAAGGTGAGGGTTCTGTCATGGCTAGGTGGGCTGAGCATTTCGGTGATGTAAACAATGTGGTTAGTTCTACTCCCATTGTTTGTAATGATGATAGATGCATTGTTGGCTTTAATGTTGGCCCTATAACACAATCTGAAGTTATTGTGGCTGTTTCTAAACTTAAACTACATAAATTCCCAGGGGTAGATGAAATTACTATGGAAATGCTTAGAGCTGGGAATGTTTCGGTTACCACTTGGATGACTGAAATTCTGAATATCTTTTATGATAAAGGCATGGTTCCTAAGGATTTTACCAGAGCTATTGTTATCCCTATTTTCAAAAAAGGTAATCGCAGTTCTTGTGATAACTATAGGGGTATCAACCTACTCTCTGTTCCAGGTAAAGTTCTTTCCATGATTGTGCTTAATAGAATTAAGAATCTGGTTGACAGTCAATTGCGTGATGAGCAATGTGGATTCAGAAGTGGTAGGGGATATGTAGATCAGATATTTTCACTTAGGCAGATTCTTGAGAAATGTTTAGAGTTTCAGAAACATTTGGTTGTTAGCATTGTTGATTTCAAAAAGGCTTTCGACTCTGTTGATCGTCAAAATTTGTGGTTGATTATGAAATCATATGGTATACCAGAGAAGTTAGTTAACATAATGAAAGGGTGCATTTTGTCTCCTTTCCTCTTTAGCTTGGTTATTGATTATGTAATGCGAAATTCACTTCAAGGGAAAGATTTTGGCCTTAAATGGACTGGAGATATGAAAATTTCTGATTCAGATTATGCTGATGATTTTGTCCTTTTGGCAAATGATGTGGATGAGATGAACTCTTTCATTCGAGCTGTTGATGAAACTGGTAGTAGAGTAGGTTTGGTTATAAACAGAGAGAAAACTAAAGTGATGAAAATTGGTCAGGCAATCTGAATGGTTGCAGTCTTGAGCAGGTGTCACAGTTTAATTACCTTGAGAGCTATGTAACAGATACTGGTGATGTGCAGCATGAGATTAAGAGACGAATAGGGATTGGGAACTTTTAAGAATCTCTGGAGAGTGTGGAGAAATAGGCGTGTGCACCTAAAGACTAATATTAAACTGTATAATAGTTTGGTTCTTTCTAGGGTTAGTTATGGTAGTGAAACTTGGACGCTGTGTAAACAAGATAACAAGAAACTAGATGCTTTTGATTCTAGATGCTTACACAGTATTTGGGCATTAGGTGGTTCAACTTTGTAACTAATGATGAGGTTAGGCAAAGGAGTTTTCAACCTCCTTTAAGCAGCATATTGTGCAGAGAGAGACTCCGCTGGTTTGGCCATGTTGCCCGTATGGATAATTATAGATTGGCCAATAGGGTTATGAACAGTATGCCTAGAGGTCTCAGAAGGAGGGGGAGACCTAGGATGTGATGGGCAGACAATGTTAAACAGGACCTTGTTAGAATTGGTGTGCAGTGGCTGGATGTAGCTGAGGACAGATATGCTTGTAGAATTAAACTGCGTGGTCTGGTTGGACCTCCGTAGCCCATGGCTGCTTGAGAATGATGATGATGATGTAATAATAATTGATTTTTTGAACTTAGTAAGACTTGAATCAATAACCTCTTAGTTACAAACCATGTGCTCTAGCTATTGGCACCCAAATTAATCATCTCAGAAAAATCAAAATTAAAGCTATCATATTTGTTTTTTGATAAATTTGTTATTTGAAAGAGAGTATGAGGACTGTTTGCTGAGAATCTTCATTTAAGGTGCGAGGTGTAATTTAATATATAAAAAGTAATAAAGTATACAAATTTAAAATTCAGAACCCACTGCATATAAATGTATTTACTGTTTATGAAAGTATTTTCTTTGGATTTAAATTTAATGAGCCTTTATGTGAGAAATGAATTCTTTTCCTCAACTGATGTTTATGTCTAAATAACCTCCCAGTATATATTTTTGTTTACTAATTAACAAATATTTTTTATTATTAATGTATATGTGATATTTTTGTATTAATTTTAGCATAAAGTAAATATTAGAATTAAAGATATTTCCATTTCAATCTGGAATTGCAGAATATAGTCCTTTCAAATCCCATAGAGAAAATGGTCTGATTATTTATATTCTGAAAAAGATTTATATTTAAATTGACTGTACTTTTATTTTAATTACGTTTTGGATTTTTTTATTTAAAACAGTTTATGAATAAGGCTTTTAAGTTGACAAATTTTGGAAGATTTAATAACAAATTCAATAAAAATAGGCTTATGCATTTAAAATGAAAATTCAGTACACTCATAGTTGTCTTAATAGTGGGTGTCATAAATTTATTCTTTACTATTGTGAGAAATCACTGGAAACCTTTTTAATGTAGGTGTATTACACATGATTTCTCCACCAAAGTTTAAAGTGTTTTTAAAATCTACCATACTGACTCCTACACAGTTGACTTTGTTTCGTTAAGCAAATGTTTTTTTTATTTTTGTGGAATGAGAATTTTTTTTTAACCTAAAACAGCTATTTTCTGAATCTCACAGATTTTTTGCAGTTTAAATGATGCTATTGCATATAACGTTTATTGTTTTATCCATAAAATGTTTTCTATTATTTTCAGTG
Organism: Ryuthela nishihirai; assembly: GCA_038380435.1. Lineage (NCBI taxonomy): Eukaryota > Metazoa > Arthropoda > Arachnida > Araneae > Heptathelidae > Ryuthela > Ryuthela nishihirai. Next base: position 3,584,798 of record JAWZYU010000044.1, on the reverse strand, counting down.
CAGTATAAATAAACTTTCAAAATCTTGTAATTGTTTGTTATTGTCGTATTCAATGAAATACATAAATAGTTCTGCTATACAGTAATTCTGTATGGAAATATTCATTACATTAAAAAAAAAGCAATATAATTCCAAATAGTTTAAATGGGCTTTCTCTTAGTCATAAAAAAAATCTTTCCGTATATAACGCACAGTGAAACAGTATAGCACGTGAAATGTAGGCTTGATTGCAGCGGCAGACGGTTTGTTTTGGAAGCAAGAACATGGCGACCGCCCTGCTGCGTCAGCATCATGACCTTCGATAGAGAAAGCGTTTTAGGGCGTTTCCTCTCATTCATGGTTTTTACACATTAGAGGAAAATCCGAGAAAAAAAGTGTTCGGTTAGCAGAAGTGACGTTCCGCCACCAAAGCGAGGCCATCAATTCTGTGAATGCTGGGAGTATATGGTTAACGTAATGGAGACTGCAATTGAGTGACTACGAAGTAAGCATTTTTGGTAAAAATTAATAGTAAACGATATAACTGAAATCTTTTTTTTTTGTTATGGTAGTAATTTATTGTATTGTCCTAAAAACAAATAAATTGTTGTTTTTTACTCCATGTATATTTTCGTAGAAATTCCCGTATTGTAATGGTTAAAACAATTTCAAATTGAAATACGCTACATCTTTAATAAGATTAAAATGAAGACATCAATTATGAACTGAATTTCTAAAGGTGTGAAATAAAAATTATGAACAAGATTATAATTAAGAATTAACGATTTGCATGTTAAGGAGTTATTAAGACAGACTTCCAGTTTACGTTGCTTATGTGTCTTTTTTTTTTTTAAAGTAATGCAGGCGTGTCCAGCCCGCGGGGCCACAGGCGACCCTGGACAGCTAGTAATACTGCCCACAAAATCGTAAAGTTTACGACATAAGCTTTCAATATGATTGTGATTTTTCAGCGAGTTTATGATATCCCATTAGTTTTATGTTGCCTCTTTTTTATTTTATAATAAAAAACATAAGAAAATAAATGAAGTTTTATTATTCATATACATTAACTATATTATATATTTTATGAACGGCCCAAAACAATTCATCTTCACTCCATGTCGCCCAGGGAAGTCAAAATGTTGGAAACGCCTGCAGTAATGCGTTAATATCTAATGTATAAATATAATAATCATATCGTCTAGTGAGATGAGCGATTTAAACTGCAGAAGTACCGAGTTGAATACTTCCGTTTTTGTGCATAGTAGCAATTTTTTCCCCCATTAATATCAAGTACTCTGTATCTAGTACTTTTTTTTTTCTTTAATACCAAGTAATCTGTATCTAGTAGTAATTTTTGTTTTCATTTCTACCAAATATTCTGTATCAGTGACCTTTAATTGAAATGCTAATGTAAAATTGGCTTGCCTATTCTTTAACGAATGTGTTTCTAAATATTTGTAATCATGCGTGGTTCATTATGTGTTGCAACAGCATTATCTGTAAATTAAATTTCTTTTCTCTCTTTCTGTAATTATTCTGGTTTCACAGTGGAAGAGTAGTCAACACTCGCATTACTTTGCAAGTGGCATGTTCATAGACATTACCCCCATGCAAATACAGGTACTAATATGTACTGCGAGTCTTTTCACAATAAATTAATATATTTTGAGCAAAGGTTTAATTTCCACACAGCAAGCCTATTGACACAGCTTTGCAAGTGGAAATTTATTATAGACTATAGGAATAAATTTTTGACAAAGGTCTGAGAATCAATTCCCTTCCCTTCAACTCGCGTTGCTTCGTATAACAGGGATTAAGAATTTCTGATGTCTCTAACATAAGTTCACACAACTGGTATGTTAAACCTCAGACACATTTGTACTTGTAAATTATTGCAAGTGTGAGACTGACATACTAATTATGAAAAATATCAGAATATTCATTGTTTTTTTTACAATTATTAGTGAAATGGTTCACTGGATGTAATGCACTGTTTCTGATTTATTTCCTACAAAAAACCCATTATTTTCAAAAAACAAAAAGACAAATCTTCAGTTAACGGAGTGAAAAAAATAAAAAACATAAACCTTGTATGCAAATATGTCCTATTCCTTTTGGTATTTTTTTCTGTTTTCTTCATATATGGGGGTGGAGGTGATTCAATTGGTAGCACACCAGGCTATGTAATATGCAGTTCCCAGGTTAGAGTCTGATCTGGGCTAGCATTGAGATTTGTCTCTGCAAATCCCACCCTACCTTCAGTTAGGTACACCGATGGGTTTGGAAAGGTCATCCATTCAATGGAACACAAAGCAGTAGCCCAATATGCAGGAGAGCCATGCTCTGTGCATGTTAAATAACACGCTGGATGGCCTTCATGGGAGGCTACCATCTGTCGAGTGGATGGCCTTCATGGGAGGCTACCATCTGTCGAGTGGATGGCCTTCATGGGAGGCTACCATCTGTCGAGTGGATGGCCTTCATGGGAGGCTACCATCTGTCGAGTGGATGGCCTTCATGCGAGGCTACCATCTGTGGAGTGGATGTCCTTCATGGGAGGCTACCATCTCTCGAGTGGATAACCTTCATGGGAGGCTACCATCTGTCAAGTGGATGGCCTGGCCATTTATATTGTGTGCAAAAACATACTCAAAGGTACCACAATGCAGCCTTTATTATATCATTTGGCATTTTTATGATATATATAGGTTACATTAAATGTTTTTATTTTGGTAGCTGTCCCTTCGTCTAGTGGTTAGTGTACTTGGCTAAAGATCTAAGGGACCTGGGTAAGGGATGGTTTGTGTCGTTTTCTGCTGAGGTCCAGCCAACCTCTCACACCTTCTACTATTGCATATAAGGTGACAGGCTTCTGCCAGACCTCTGTGGCAAATACCTGCTTGAGGGGATATATATATATATAAAGCTTGACTAATTATTGCATATATAAAAAATACTAATATCCATGTTGTAAACTACATAATTGTAATAAATGGAATATCTTCAAGCAGCTGCTTCCCACAGAGGTCTGACAGGAGGCTGTCGGTTTATATGCCGTAGTAGGTCTGTGAGGATGGCAGGACCTCTGAAGAAAAACAACACGAACATCCATACCTTTCCCGTGGATTCGAACCCAGGGTACTAAATGAAAAAAATATACACACCTCAAGCAGCTACTTGCCACGAGCCTGTCTCTTTAATATGTGATAGAGAAGTTCTGTGAAAATTGTAAATTGAAAGTCAATGATGGACCATTATTGAAATTTTTAATATGGAAAAAAATGGATGTATAATACTACTCTACAGTAATATGCATATTGAATGTCATATATCCTGCCAAAAATATACAGGAATGTATGAGAAGTGCTTCAATATTATAAATATTCTGCATATATATTTATCATAATAACCCTAGATCAACAAGGTTACAACTTCACCTAATGGAAACTAATACACTTGACTAATATTGCTCTAAAGAGATAATACCCTTCTGTCTGCATTATGTAAAGGGCAGGTTGGTTTGTATACAAACATCTATTCTAAAATTTTATTTATTTATGTGACTACAACTTATCTAAGATCCAATTATAGTAGTCATTGTGATTATATCATTTCTACTTATGTAGAAATGACTGTAAGCAAATAATACATTGAATTTATTGTAAACGTTTCAAACGTTTGCTCGGCCATAATAACATTTGCAATGAATGTACCAGAAAAAAATGGGAGTTCTACAATGGAAACGGAATTTAAAAATGTTATTTTTTTTTTATTTTCTAAAGTATAAAATCCAAACAATTTTCATTTTCCCATAACATTTTCTTGGTAGTATTTCAAGTAGAGTTTTATTTTAGAAATAGGCTAATTTGTTATGTTATTATTTTTGCTATTATATATATATATATAATTTGCTATATATAAATTATTTTATATATAAATATGAGTTGTCGCATATGATCCCATCTTGTGATACAAATAAATGAGTAAATCACATTGTGATGCTAGGGTTAAGCACACTTTGGGAAAAAAAATTTTTTTAATTAATTTCCCATTGTAGAAAATTCCATTTTTTTTCTAGTGTTTTACATTCATTGAAAATGTTATGGCCCATTAAACTTTTGAAACATTTACAACATATTCAATGTATTATTTGCTTACTGTCATCTTTACATAAGTAGAACTGATATAAACACAATGACTACTATATTGGATTGAGATAAGCTATAGTTATACAAATAACTAAAATTTTAGAATAAATGTTTATATACAAACCAACCTACCCATTACATAATGCAGACAGAAGGGTATCTCTTTAAAGAAATATTTTTCAGGTGCATTAGTTTCCATTAGACGAAGATCTAATCACGTTCATCTAGGGTTATTATGATAAATATATATGCAGAATATTTATAATATTGAAGCACTTCTCATACATTCCTGCACATTTTTGGCAGGATATTATGACATGCAATATGTATATTATAGTAGAATATTTTTACACAGCTATCCATTTTTTTCATGTTAAAAATTTCAATAGTGGTCCATTACTGACTTTAAATTTACAATTTTCACAGAACTTCTCTATCGCATATTAAAGTGACAGGCACTGTCAGACTTGTGTGACAAGCAACTTTTTGAGAGGTGTACATTTTTTTTCGTTTAGTAACCTGGGTTCGAACCCACAGGTAAAGCATGGATTGTTGATGTTTTTCTGCTGATGTCATGCCATCCTCACAGACCTTCTGCTATGACATATAAGCTGAGAAGCTCCTGTCAGACCTCTGTGGAAAGCAGCTCCTTGAGGCGATTTTATTATTATAATTATGTAGTTTGCAATATGGATATTGGTTTTTTTTATATATGTTATAATTAGTCAAGCTTTTTACATATTTATATATACCAAAAGGAAAAAGAACATTTGATGTAACTTATATATCATAAAAATCGCAAAGGATATAATGAAGGGTGCATTGTGCTACCTTTGAGCATATTTTTGCATACATTGAGGTAAATGGCCAGGCCACCAACCAGACAGATGGTAGCCTCCCATGAAGGCCATCCAGTGTGTTCTTTAACATGCACAGGGTACAATGGCTCTCCTGCACATTGGGCTACTGCTTTGTGTTCCATCCAATGGATGACGACCTTTCCAAACCCTACCTAAACTGAAGGTAGGATGGGGGATTTGCAGAGATAAATCTCAATGATAGCCCAGATCAGACTCTAACCTGGGAACTGCAGATTATGAGCCTGGTGTGCCACCAATTGAATCACCTCCACCCCTACATGGGGCGGGGGTGGCTTAGTCGGTAGCGCACCAGGCTCGTAATCTGTAGTTTCCAGGTTCGAGTCCCAGTTGGGTCAGCGTTGAGATTTATCTCCGCAAAATCCCCCGCCCTGCCCACAGTCAGTAGGGGACACTGATGGGCTTGGAAAGACCGCCGTCCGTCGGATGGGACGTTAAACCGTGGCCCCATGTGCGTGGAGAGCCATACCCTGTGCACGTTAAAGAACACGCTAGATGGCCTTGACGGGAGGCTACCATCTGTCTCCCAACAGCTGCTCCAGTGGGTCCCTTCCCCCAACCTTCTCTGAGCCTTCGGGGTCCATGTGACCTGGCCATTTAGCCCATGGTGTGCAAAAAAGTGCCGCTCAGAGGTAAAACAACCCAATCCAACCCACCCCTACATATGAAGAAAAATAACTTTACCAAAAGGAATAAGACATATTAACATACAAGGTTTATGTTTCTTTTTGTTACACTGTTAACTGATGATTTGTTGTCTTTTATTGTTGTTATTTTGAAAATAATGGGTTTATTTGTAGGAAATAAATCAGAAACATTATTACATACAGTGAATGTGATGTTACTTCTTGTTTGTCGGTCTATTGGGACCACTTAGGACGGTTCGATCGCTATACGCGACGGGTGAAAGAGTCTTTCGGAACAAAAATCAAAGATTTTTATCACAACTGCAGGGACTCAATACTGAGGCTCCTCCCCAATAAATTGGTTCAAACTTCAGCCTTTACTTTAAAAATAAATATTTATTTAACCATCCAAACATGCTTTATGGACGAGGACATATGCTCAATTACATAGATTACAACAACACCAGCTTACTATGTCTGTTCAGTTGTATTTACAGAGCCCAATGCCGCTATTACCAGTTGGCATTTCCCAGCTTTACAATTTCTCGTCTGCACGCTTTCGAAACTCGACCGGCTCTGTCCTTCTCGTTGTTGCCAACCCTTTCTCTTTCTCTCTCTGCCTGACCATCTGGGGCGTCCGCGAGCAGTGGGGTGACCTCCGTCCCGTCTGGGCACTGTTACTTCCATTAACTTTCCAGATGCCGGGACAGAGGGCCTCCCATGTAGCATAAGCCTTGTTGGTGAAATCCAAAATAAATATACAAAGCCTGAACAAAAAAAAATCTAAAAAGGCCTCTAGCCTGACACCTCCCTGCCAGAAGTCAGTAGTTAATCCTGTTAACTGCTGACTAAAAGTCAAGTTGAATGCTGAAAGTCAGAGTTCATTTTCGCGTTAATCTTAGAGTTCAATGCCACAAAATTCAGAGTTCTAAGTTGCTTTAGGAATTCTATAAATTCTCTGTGAATTGGCACATCTTTTACACATCTATGTACAGTACACTTAAATACAAAAGTACTTCTAGGTATATACTGGTGTACTGAGTCTAAATATTCTTTTTGCTTCAAACAAAAAAAAACCTGGTGACTAAAGTAGTTGTCCGAGAGTACACAATTTATAAATTAATTATTTCACTAAAAAACTGTCTTTGACGAAGGTATGCCATACTGGCGGTGTTCATTCGTCCACAGGTGACATCCCATGTGAAAGGCTATGGACACCTTTCGTTACTACCTAGATATCACCTTCCCGTACGTACCCTCTGACTCTACAGGCTGAAAGTCGTCGACATTGGCGTCGGCCTGACCCATTGTTACCTCCAATTTCCATGTTCGCTCCCTCTCCTGCATAATTTTGATCATCGTAGACATCGAGTCTGACAGATTGCTGCACATGTTTGGGCTGGGAGATAGAACGGCATTGATTGGACGGTCTCCATGGAGCATACATTTCCCTTTTTCTAACTGGAATTCCTCTACCTCTTTCATAGTAACTTCCTCTATTGGCCCACGGCTCGTGGATTTTCCTCCTGAGGTTACCAGTTACAGGCCTTCTCTCCTTCTTTCTAATTAACTTATCATGAGTGGTTAGCACGCTTGGCTACTGATCTAAGGGACCTGGGTTCGAGCCCCGGATTAGGCATGGATGTGTGTGTAGTTTTTCTGCTGAGGTCCTGCCATCCTCTCAGATCTCCTACTGTGGCATATAAACTGACAGGCTCCTGCCAGACCTCTGTGGCAAGCAGCTGCTTCAGGGGGTATTTATTTTTTTTTTTTTATTTTATGCTTCCACACTCAGAAGTACCTCCTTCCGCAGCTTTGCTACCACTGCGCATAGCACTTTAATTTCTCCGCCATTCACAGTGCTATTGTCTGTACCATCAATCAAACTTAAAGGCAGCTCTTTTACCTCTGCCCTTATGGCATCACCAAACGGCCCATGCAACAACAGATGTCTTTTACCAGGTGCTTTTCTTCGTTCATTCATCCCCTTTCTGATTACTGTCAGGTCTGCCCCCGAATCCACGACTGCTCTAGCTGTCTTGTCGCCACCTCTGATTCGAACCTCTTCATAATCTACTGGGATACGTATCTCTCCCTGTCCCATTGCTCGACTGCTTGGACTTGGCTTTGAATGTGTCGTAACCCTTCCTATTGTTGCCTCACAAACATCTTCAGAATTCTGCCCCAAGGTGCTAACTTGGTACACCTGAGTTCGGCTCTCACGGTCCACAGTGGGCAATCTTTCATCAAATGTTCGTCCGATCTACACTTATGCCACCTCCTTACTTTTGGGACATTTCTATATTCAGCTAAATTAACTGCCGGTTGATACCTTCTGCTCGAATAATTTCTCTCTGAGTCTATCCTCTGCTGGGGGGAAACAACACGTTCTGCATATTGTCTATGCCTTACCTCTTTAAAAGTTTGGACCTCTTCCATTCCGTTTACACTGGCTAGATGGATTTCTGCCCACGTGGCTATTTCGTCTGCTTTTGCCCATGACTCCGCCTCTTTCTGTACTACGTAAGCATGAGTGTCTTGAGGAAGGCTATCACGTAACTTATCCGACACTATCAGGTCCATAAGCTCCTCAAATTTTGTCACCTTCCTACTGCGGACGTAGTAACCCCAGCTATTTCTGAGCCTCGAGGCTAATTGATTATATGACTCATTCGGTTCTTTCGCGATAGCTTCAAACTTTCTCTTGTACGCAGAGGGAGTGAGCTGAAACTCTTTTAATACAGCCTCTTTAACTTTCTTATAATTAGCAAAATCCTCCGCACTTAATTTTCGAAAAACGTGATTTGCATATTTACCATCTAAAAAAGAAATGATGACTTTGCCTTGAAATTCCTCTGGTACTTCATATATCTTAAATCCCCTTTCTGCTGTCTCAAAGAGATTTATCACCTCTTCTGGGTTTTTAGGGCTTCCAGCTAACATATTTCCCAATAATTTTATATAATTAGCCAGCCGCGCATCTGCTGGATTACTAGAAACTGCCACCGTTCACACATCACCCTTCTCCTCATTTGCATTCCTCATTTACAGTTCCAGCATTCTATACTCATGCTCTCTCTCCTTTTCCCTTTCTCGTTCTGCTGCCTCTCTCTCTCTTCCCTTCTCAGCTGCATCTCTAACCTCATCCTCTCTAATTCAAAATCATCTCAAATCCTTTCTTTAGCTCTCTGCTTTCTGGTCCCGCTCTGCAGCCTATCCGTATCGTTGTCATTGCCATAATCCCTCAACCCTCTCATGTCTTCCGCAGCATCAGACTCTGTCTATTGTCACCTCCTCGCTTCCCCGGTCACTCCCTGAATAACCATCCTGCGCGCTATCCCTCTCTGTGACTGTGTAGCCTCGCCTTAACTCATCCCTTTCCCTATCACAACCGTTCCTAAGCTCCATTTTAGCTCGTACAGGCCTCTGCCGTATCTAACTACTCACCCCTAGAGTAAGAGGATACTTACCTCCGATGTGATGACAGGAACGAACCGCCTCGTCAGTCTGCCACCTGAAGCACACAGTCGGAACACTCTTGGTTGTATCAGCCTTGCGCTGGTCAGCTCCCAGTGGATGTTGAACTTTTCCGTCGTCATCAGCTTTTTCCACAGTTCGAACATGATACACGACTCTTCAGGTACCTTCACAGCTATTCTATCGCCTGAAGCACACCGCAGGACACTCTTGGCAGTATCAGCCTTGTTCTGGTCAGCTCACAATGGATGTCGGAACTCTTCCGTCACCTTCGCCGCTACTTTCACCTCTGTTGCATACTGGCGGCTGCGCCACTTTGTGATGTTACTTCTTCGTTTGTCAGTCTATTGGGACCACTTAGGACGTCCCCTCGGTTCGATCGCTATACGCGACGGGGGAAAGAGTCTTTCAGAACAAAAATCAAAGATTTTTATCACAACTGCAGGGACTCAATACTGAGGCTCCTCCCCAATAAATTGGTTCAAACTTCAGCCTTTACTTTAAAAAAAACAAATATTTATTTAACCTTCCAAACATGCTTGATGGACGAGGACATATGCTCAATTGCATAGATTACAACAACACCAGCTTACTATGTCTGTTCAGTTGTATTTACAGAGCCCAATGCCGCTATTACCAGTTGGCATTTCCCAGCTTTACAATTTCTCGTCTGCACGCTTTCGAAACTCGACCGGCTCTGTCCTTCTCGTTGTTGCCAACCCTTTCTCTTTCTCTCTCTGCCTGACCATTTGGGGCATCCGCGAGCAGTGGGGTGACCTCCGTCCCCTCTGGGCACTGTTACTTCCATTAACTTTCCAGATGCTGGGACAGAGGGCCTCCCACGTAGCATAAGCCTTGTTGGTGAAATCCAAAATAAATATACAAAGCCTGAACAAAAAAAAATCTAAAAAGGCCTCTAGCCTGACAGTGAACCTTTTCACTCATAATTAGTATGTCAGTCTCACACTTGCAATAATATATAAGTAAAACGGTATTTGGGACTACAGTGTCTGAGATTTTACATACCAGTTGTCTGAACTTATGTTAGAGACATCAGAAATTCTTAATCCCTGTTATACGAAGAGAAGGTAGTTGATTTTCAGACCTTTGTCAAAATTTTGTACCTATAGTATATAATAAATTTCCACTTGCAAAGCTGTGTCAACAGGCTTTCTGTCTGGAAATTAAACCTTTGCTCCAAATAATATATCAATTTCTTCTGAAAAGACTCACAGTACATGTTAGTACCTGCATTTGCATGGGGGAAATGCCTATGTGACATTGCCCAGATAGAAAAGCTACTTAAATAATAGCCTATAAATTATTCAATAGAATCATACATTTTAGTGCATCTTTACTGATAAATTTGGATAGTGTCCAATAAAAGGTTACATTATTCTTCCATCAGAACTATTAAGGAGAAATACACTTCCTGTAGATGCGAATGTGAAATTTTGGTGTTACCATTGCTAAGCCCAATGAAATGCTACTTGCAAAGGAGATGCCAGTGTTGACTACTCTTCCTACGTAAAAACACCTTAATTATAAAAAAAAGAAGAGAAATTTAATTTATAGATAATGTACAAATATTTAGAAACACATTCATTAAAGAATGGACAATCCAATTTTACATTAACACTTCAATTAGGAGTCACTGACACAGAATATTTGGCAGAAATGGGAAAAAATTCTAATAGATGCAGAATGCTTGGTGTTAAAGAAAAAAATTACTATGCGAAAACAACGAAAACGGAACTATTCAATGCAGTACATCTGCAGTTTAAATCGCTCAGATCACTAAAAGATATGGTTATTTATATATTATTATATATGAACGCGTTACTGCTTTGCTTAAAAGAAATGGTGCATAAGCAACGTAAACTGCAAATCTGCATTAAATGTCTCCTTATGATTAAAATCGCTAATTCTTAATTATAATCTTGTTCATAATTTTTATTTCACATCTTTATAAATTCAGTTCGCAATTTATGTCTTCATTTTAATGTTATTAAAGATGTAGCGTATTTCAATTTGAAATTGTTTTAACCATTACAATATGGGAATTTCTACGAAAATATACATAGAGTAATAAACAACAATTTATTTGTTTTTAGGACAATACAATAAATTACTACCATAACAAAAAAAGAAAAGATTTCAGTTTTATCATTTACTATTTATTAACTTTTACCAAAACATGGTTACTCGTAGTCACTCAATTGCAGTCTCCATTAAATTAAAAAAATAAATAAATACCCCCTCAAGCAGTTGCTTGCCACAGAGGTCTGACAGAAGCCTGTCAGTTTATATGCCATAGTGAAAGGTCTGTGAGGATGACAGGACCTCAGCAGAAAAACGACACAAACGTCCAAGTCTTATCTGGGGCTCGAACCCAGGTCCCTTAGATCAGTAGCCAAGTGCGCTAACCTCAACTAGCACTCTTTGCACAACTTACATGTTCTACAAAAACGTGAAATTAATTCTCTTTTGAGAGTTCTCTGTGTATTTGGGGCAATACGACAAAGCCTATATGGCTTCTGCTTTAATCAGGTACTCAATACAATCTATGGTCTATTTTACACCAGAAAAAGATTTCCAACTGTATCATTAAAGCATCAAGTTATAAAACAAAATTGAAGAAATATATACCTCATTATTTCAGCACTGGTCACCAAAATCAAAATAAATAAATACCCCCTCAAGCAGCTGCTTGCCACAGAGGTCTGACAGGAGCCTGTCAGTTTATATGCCATAGTAGAAGGTCTTGTGTAGGTAAAAAAAATACATTGTAGAAAAATGTCCATTTTTATGAATTGCTGAAAATTTTGGGAGATAAATACAAAATGCAGGCAAAAGCATTCAATAATTATTGAAGGTTATTAAAAATATTTATGTATGGATTATATTACAATGCACTGAAACTTTAAAATGAAATGCTATTCTCGCTTGTTTTATCGAATAGACCGAAAGTAATTAGATATTAGAATGATATCCAAATGTAAAGTAGACTCACTTTACCTAATAATATAGAGAAGTAAAATTCATTTTGAAAAAGAAGTAAACAATATTTACTCCCATCATGCACCGAGTTGATGGCCTCGCTTTGGTGGGCAAACGTCACTTCCGCTAAAGGTAATTTTTGCGTCGCATTTTCCTATAATGTGTTCCTTTCATTGATGTAGTAATACTAGCGACAGGACTCCGATTCCCATAGCATTGACCGCCATGATCACAGACGGCTGTGTCTGCCGGCTGCTTAGTGAGGCAAGATACCCATGATGCCTTGCGAATTGGCTGCGAACAACGATGAAGGTTATTTAAAACTGCTTAACAAATGATTTAAATGAGGCAGAACTTTGCTGTTTTTTATTTCAATGAGGTTATTCCAGTGTAGTAATTAAAGCAAAATAGATTTAATAAATTCACACTGAATTATATCTGATGAAAAACGAAGACGCTGCAAACTGCTTCTCTTCCAAATCGAGTTTTTGTATGAAAATTTAAAAAAAATTCGATATGTTCTTAATATGTGATTAAAGCTGAACTAAACTGACTGTAAACTTAGCAGACTTTAATTTGAGCCCGTTTAAAACGAACAATGGTAAACATATTTTAAAATCTAATACATGATCAAATCATTCAGCTTAAGCGAAAGCCCTCAAAATATAGACCTTAATAGTGCAAATCCGCGCCTCATTTAAAAAAACAGGAAAAGTCGCATTTATTTTCTTCTTTTATTAAAAAATATGAATTTTTATTAAAAATTGAAAGAAATAATCAGAGTGTAAACTTTTTTTAATTCAGCTGAGGCAGGAAATCAAATCTCCCAATAAATGACAGAATTTAATTTCATGCTATAAAAAAAGCCAAATATTTTAAGCTTGCACAATATATAATATGTTACCTAAATAATAATACACTTTGGCAAAATAAAAAATGCAAAGCAGACGTCTCATAAATTTAATGCCATATGCTTAATATTTCTTATTGTAATAAAATGTACCAAAACATTCTTTTAATTTCATGTTAATTCAGGCTTTAAATCACCTATTTTACATATACAAATATTATTAGTTTCATATATTAAAAAATTCGTGAACTACATTCGACTTAGAAAGGTATATTGAAAAGTTGACAACCCTTTATTTTTAAATCCCTTAGTTTAACAATTTCAATTTTTAATTTATCACAAAGAACACATCTCGTAATTTTCCTAAAGTACTAACCTATGAAATGTCAAATTACTTCCTTTACAGCATTCATTTTTGCATCCGTACCAGGAGCATGAAATAGGCATTTCACTGTTGACTTGTTAAAAACACCCAACTTCCTACTCACTATCGACTACGCCAACACCACCTAGAGGAGAAGGCCGTACCACTGAGTTGTGACGTCTGCATTACTAGACCGGACTGCCGGCAGAATAGATTGAGAGATAGCTTATCCTTGTTAATAGAACTTCCCATTTAGATTTTGAATATTCACTAAAAAATCATTAAAGTAATTTGTTTTCATATAGTTAAAAAAAAAATCCCACTTTTTTCTAATTTTTTTTTTAGAGGTAACTTTTTTTTGCTTTGATTATTATTGATAAACCATTAATTACAGTTTCCGATTATACATATAGCTTTAAATTATTATTTAGATAATAACACTCTTTAAATGTTCGGAAATTTCAAAACTTTTAACGAATTTTGCAAACGATCGATTAATGTATTGAACAAGTACTAAATTTTCACTCTTAAAGGATTCTAGAAGAGCGAAATATATTTAGAAAAAAACTACTTGTTACAAAATACCACAGATATCTATTTTTTTTCACAAATATGTATGTATATATATATATGAGGTCTAAAACATTATTTAATGAAAACAGTATGTTTCAATATTGCATATGTTAAGAAAAACAACCAACAAATTTCACATTAAAAAAATACTTTTATTTACAATATGAGAAAACAAATATATATAGGATACACATTACAATGAAACAAATATTTCATTGTTTACTTTATTTTTAAGAAAATTGTGCAATTAAAACAGGTAAATTCACCAATCATATGGGAGAATTTTTAAGCAATATGAAGGAACTTAATATTATGCAATACTATTTAAATTGAAAAGGAAAATTTTATAATATTCCATTCATCCCAGTTGAACTCTTTTTTTTTTAAATAGTTTAATAATGAAAGCTGTTTTTAAAATGCATCACATTAATAAAAACTGTTTCTAGGACAACTATGACTTTTAAATAAAAAGAAAAGAAAAATTGCTTTCCCAAACTTTTTCACCCTAATGCATATTAAAACTAATTTCTTCACATAACAGAAATTTTTATCCTTTTTGCTATCATAATAAACTTTAATAATAGAAAAAAAAATTCTGAAGAAACATGAAAGCAACATCTAAATACATGTGGTCAAAAGATTTGAACCTGATTCAAAATACAACAGAAATATAAAATACAATGAGTATTATACAATGTAAAGGTCACATTGAAATATCCATATACACTCAGTAATTATGAAACCTAATTCCATGTTATGTCAATGGGAAGCTAATTTCAAACCTTTGTAACTTTTAAAATGAGCTTTTATGAAAAAAAAAATGAAATGAAGATCAATTAAAGATCTCAATCAAATTTATCTAAATCTATGTTCATTAAAAATCAAAGAATTATGAAAACTGGGATATTTAATATGAACAATGGCTGTTTTAAAATATTGATCTGGGAAGTAGTTGAAATAAGTTAATCTCAAAACAGTATCCCATATTAAATTTTATTAGCATAGTTTTAGCAGAAAATGTAACAATTATTTAAATTTTCACCAACTCTGCAGAATGCACATTACTGTTTAAGATGTTGATATATAATAAAATACCCCTTCAAACAGCTGCTTACAACAGAGGTCTGATATGAGCCTGTAAATTTATATGCCATAGTAGGTCTGTGAGGATGGCGAAAACCCGGCAGAGAAACAACACGAACAACCATGCCTTACCTAGGGCTCGAACCCAGGTTAGTAACCAAGCGAAGCCTCTTTAAATACTAAATGAATATTATTGGAATATAGAAAATTCAGATAGATTTTTAACTTATATATATTCAGTCATATTTTCCCATGAAATGTTTATTTTAGAAATTACAGAGCTTTGAAATAATCTTTCCATTGACATAACATGGGATTGGGTGGTCATAATTAACAGAGTGTATATGGGGTAGTTTCATGGCATCAAACACAGACTTTTATAACGCAGAATTGAAAATATTTATGATAATACATTTGTACATACATGTAATAAGAAAAGATTTAACTTGTAAAATTTGCAGCTATATATATAATTAGTAGAATTGTAGCATCATCAGCAACTCAGATTTAATGACATTGCAAAACTTGAATTAAGTAAAAATAAAGTACTACAAGCAATATATATCAACTATTGAACATTTTACTAACATTGAATAGATAGAATTAGCATCTAAAATTTTCTTATATTTTTATAGAGGTCAAGCTGTTTCAAATGATTCAGTATACTCCAAATGTGCAAATCAAATTGAAGAATTAAAAAAATATCTAGATGTCATTTACATAAAGGTTGATGAAGTGGCAAAAATAAACTACACCAGTAGGTTCTTAATAGGATTCCTTCCCAAAGGCAAGTAGATAAAATAACTTTAAATTTGTATGGTGTCAAAAATACACAGAACAGAAAAAAATGTTTTGCTATTTTGTAAAGAGTATATACTTAACATGCCTGGAAACATTATTCTAATCTTTACCTTCTGCAGAGTTTTTTAAACCTTAAGTCATTAACTATTATGCATATCTTAACTGCCATATCTGGTGAAGATACTTTAGAAATCTAAGAGCAACAGGGTATTTTCCCTTTATAAACAGATATTCTTACATTAAAATTTTAATATTACTTTAACTCACTATCGGTGTAAAACCAATTATTAACAAAGACCTTGGAAGAAGAAAATGTGTATCAGAACCAGTACAAGGTTTCTAATAACATAGTCAATCATCTCCCTCCAAGCAGAAACTGACATCCCCCAATGATACAGAAAACCTTATTGATCTGTTGACCAGGCTAGTTCATAGGCATATCAAACACCCATTGACAATCACTATTAGAAATTTTAAAATCCTACATTTGCAAGGCAGAAGAAGCCACAAGATATGCATATATATTAAAGAAAATCAAGGAATAAATTAACTTCCTAAATATCCCATGGCTTTTACAAAAACCAAAGATAGACACTTAAGTTTTATGCTTATAATGTTCTCAATTTAAAGTAATGAAGGAAAAATAATATTCAGAAAATTCTATTTGCAGTTTAATGAGTTTCAGTTGATCATTTCATCCAGAAACTGGTGGTATATATTCCAACAGAAAATTATAAATTTCATACCCCACTAAATGCATGTATAACAGAAGCAATGAAATGGATTGGAAAGAAAACCATATACTGTCGCATACTGCATCCATACTGAATAGCTGTCCAAACAAAAGCATCCACCCCCAAGTATTTGATACATTGATAAAAAAAATTTAAAGACAACGAAAAATATAATTTATCTTCAGGGGTCCAGCCATAAGAGTATAGTGGGAAGTGAAAATGTTGTGGAATTGGCAAAGGATCACTCAAAAGTAACACTAAACGCAAAGTTAAGAAAAAACTACTGACAAGTGCAGGTAGAGATTCCCTTTGATCATAGATTTAGCCACAAAAGACATGTTAAATCAGTAAAATAAAAATGAAATAAATCTAGTAGACCCTGTACAGCAGCAGAATATAGTTAATGGAACTGAAAATAGCTATTGCAGCTTGCATGCAATAAAATTTCCACTAAAATATTGCAAAATATTTGACAATAAAGTTAACCAGTTTTGATGTCTAAAAAACAATGGTTGAAACAATAGTGCACCATTCCAAAGGGTTTTCCACCATTGTACTTATTGCGCTATAATTATTTGAAGGTGGGTCTATGATGTTGTGGAGACTTTTCCATTACAGTGTATCATTACTTTCCAAAAGGCTTCATGCTAACTGATGAAAATGACAACCAGCTATTTTTACTTCCCTCCAAATTTGATATTTCTTAACCTTCTTTTTAACATTAGGTACTTTAAGGTACTTGGAGATTAACCAAGTACACAAGCAGATGGACAATCCAAAGACTTCTGTAATATGAAAAATCAAAAAACATGCTTTATAGAAGATCCATGTTCAATTACTGGCTAAAAGCCTGTGGAAATTGTTTTACAGATATTAAAGATGAATGAAGATTAATAATTTCTTCTCCTTAAGTATTATGATGATAATGAATATAGTGGAAAAATTACCTTGAGCCAGGTGAGATCCAAACACATAACCACCAGACGTAGGGTTACTCGATGCCAGTGTTATAAAAGGAGGACATGCTTTCTTTGTGAAATAAAATAAGTTTTTTCATACTAAGTTTTTGGCCAAGTACTAACAGTTGAGTCAAAAAAAGAAACAATACTCATTAAATATACTATAAAATATATGGTGCAGTGATTTTTATTCCTATTTCATAAACAATCAAAGGTTATTTCTCCTAAAGTGTCATAGTGATTAGTAACTATGCACTGTCATAAAAGGTAAACATTCTGTTACTTCAAACTCCGACTGAGGTAGTGGTCAGCAATGATTTCAGTTTTGGCAGGGCATGCTCTTGTATGAGAAGACTCCTTATTGTTTTGGGCATAATATTTTTTTAAGTGTATTTGTGGAAGCTTTAAAAGTAGTTAAACATTCCCTCTCCATCAGTATATGGATACTTTAGAGGTCAGAAAGCTTTCTCCCAGTTTTCATGTCAAACATGCTGGTTTCTCTTTCAACATCAGATGGTGCAAAGTGGAGTTCACACACCTATGTATGCAAAAGAAATATTGAGAATATGTACAAAAAAAACTCTGATGAATGATAAACATTAAAACAAAAATCCAAACACCAGGAATACTGTTCACCATACACTAAAAAAAATTATTCAGAACTGAAGACTTTTTTCCTTCAAAAGTAAAAGCTATAATTTAATTCAAAACAATTCTATAATCAGTGTATTTTCTAAGATTTCAATAAAAGTCCATGGTTAAAAGAATGAATTCTCCCAAGGAATGCACCTATTCTACCAGTAAGCTGGTTATTCTCAATATTTCTAGCACTTCTTTTATCATATATAATTCACCTTTAAAGCTAATGCTAACCATCTAATAACATTCCACTGCTAGTACTAACCATAAAGTGCTTTTGGTAATGCCACTATAAGGTGATAATGTAAAATAAAATGCGAAAAATCATTCCGAGCTGAAAATCATTTAAAACAACACTCTTATGAATGAACGTTTAAAGGTTTGAAATATACCAGTCCAGGAATTGAGCCTGAAAACAACTCCAATAATAAGTTTATTGTTTCAGACAATTTCCTCTTACTGTGATTTTCAGTTTATTAGGCATAAATTTGTTTATATAGACAGCACCTGGTATTATACTAATGTTGATAGGTATTAGGAATTGATTGGTCAAGACGTTTACTGTTGTCGACAGTTTCTACAATAAACTTTTACCATTACATATCAGTAAAATCAAAATACCTCAAATTTTTATGATAATTTTTGACTCCTTCAGTTGTAAATTCCAAACCAGTGGTCAGTACAGAGGTTAAACTTTGAAGTTAACTTGAAAACAATATTTTATGCATTTATGGTGTTTAATATATATATATTTGCATAATAGATGAAATGACAGATATCCCCTCAAATATTCTCTAATATGATTATAGAATACCTGACTTATCTCATTTTAGAATGAGTGCGATTGGACATACATGCACTTTTAATTACTCCTTTCAATGTAGAAAAATTCTTTCTTTACTAGTAAATCCTTTTTCAAAATATCTTTTCATTTATTAATCCATATGTACATTAGCTGTATCCCAACCATTCTTTAATATCCACTACACCTTGATTTCAGAGATATAATTATGCAGATTAATTTCTTCATAAAGCCTGTCATATTTTTATTATATTATAGCTGATGTGTGAGGATGGCAAGACTTCAGCAGGAAAACAATACATATTCACAAAGCCATCTCTAGTTTTGAACCTAGGTCCAATTTGTATCCAAGTATACCAACAACACCAAAATAATTTCTAATACTTCTGCAAAGATTTTGTATTTAAAAGTAGGTTTTCCTATGATCATGCCGTTGCTCATATATGTATTTAAGGTTTAACATTATCATCATATTAGCATATACGAGAGATATAATTAAACTCTATGGTATATAAATATAGTGATATAACATTAGACTCTGAAACTCTCCCAACAAAAGTATCGATTTCTTAACCTACTACTGTAATCTATTAAATAAAGTCTGGTCACTGTGAAATATTCTTTTATATTTAAGCATTTTAACATATGTAAATTCGACATTTAAACTTTTAGCTAATAAAAATAACGTCAAATTAATCCATACAAGATCAACGATATTATATATATGTATATTATACAAGAGTAATATACAATAATTAAAACGATAATTTTCACTTTAGAAGTTCATAAATATGACAACAGATATTAATACAGAATAAAGTTCTCCTTACCTTGGATAGTTTTGTCTTGGTATGTAAAGAATCCATTTCTGTCGCAAATCTATATCTTCTGGAAATTTCTTTTCCCCGTCGTAATTGCTCCAACACGAGGAATGCATCAGCGCGATGGCATTTCGCTAGAAGAATTATTGAATCTGTGCACACAACTAATCAAACGCGCCAAAACTAGTTAAGCACTAACAAAACAAGATGGAGGCGACGCTATTAGAATACCACGTTCTCCTGTGTTGTCTACGTCGACTAAAAGTGACGACATCAGCATCGCTTCTGCAACTGGTATGGCCTTCTCCTTTAGGTGGTATTGCTTATACAGATATTTTCGTGTTTTTTACTTTCTCTTCCGTCTATTAAATTTTTCTTTTTTGGAAAAAGATGTCTTTTCGATTTTTAAAGTGCAAGAGATTTTACGTAACATTTCAGATTTCAGTCCTTAAAGTAAATAATTTCAGTCCTTAAAGTAAATAATTTCAGGAGTCAAATCATTGATCTGATAGAAACCGATTTCGTAAAGGTAAAAGCAACTTATTTGACATCCGGATCAGGGAGAGGGGCTGCTCAGAGATAAGACACAATACCCTACTTTCGCATTCTTTCTTAATACTCAAAAGATACTACTCTTCCTTTCGATTTTCATCTCAGTTTGTCTAGAAAAATGAAAGGGGACTTATTCACTGGTGGATCTCGAAAGGTTCATTAAGGGAAGGTACAATCAATGGATTCGGAAGTAATGTCAAATAATTCGTTTGTTTTATTCCACATTCAGGAGGGACACCCTTCTTCTCTACACATTCGAACCGAAAATTAATGTTATATAAGAGAAGTTTCATGCTGAATCTCTGATGCTAAGTGTGCAATTTAAGGAATTCTATTCTTCAAACTAGAAATATACTCCGTCATCAAACTACAGATCACTGCCACAAAAAAGACCAGGTTCAAGTCTGAAATTTTTAAAATATGGAAAATAACATAAATGGCAAGATATCTCGGAAACGGTTCAATGTGCGTGGAATCCGGTTCTGTCGCTCGCTTTGTCTCTTCTAGTCCATCGAAAACAGTGAACACATCATTTGTCTACGACGAATATCTCAAAAGTTAACATTTGACCAATCAGCATTCAGCCAATTACATACCATAATCTCATTGGTTAAAATTTCCCCATAGGCTTAACATTACCATGTTAAAACAGAGGTGAAATCTTCCGTAGGATTAACATTACCAATGTTATTCGTATGGAGGAGAAAGAGGGCCATTAGCCAAGCAAAATTGTCTCAGCGAATAGGAAAGCACTAATAGCAGTCACTAATAAGAGCCTGCACTGGGTTCGAAATCATAAGGCTATTGTAACACCATAACATCTGGCCAATCGATAATATACACATGATAAAATCACAACTTTCTTTATTTATATATTTAAAGTCCAGCCACCCACCCCCAAAACCTCCCATTTCATTGACACTAAATAAATCTCTTTGCCTTGCCCCCAGCCCGAAGCCTCAGACCTCAGGATGGGAAGTAGGGTGAAAAAAAAAAACGGTAGAATCACCCTATTCTAATAATGACCGTTAGACCACGGACGGTTTTGATATTTTTTTTAATCTCATTTCCTCATTATCCTATAACGCGGATTTGGCAATTCGTATTTCTCTTCAATATGTCTGCTATCATAAATACATTAAGGACGGTCATATTTTAAGTGATTTTAATCATTTCTCTTGCTTTGCTTTAGATTCCTTCAATCGTTTCCTATTTATTATCGATTCCGCAAAGATTTTAGCTACGTCATAAGTGGAAATAATTTCAGGAAAGCTCATTTTCGATATATCTTAACTTTCACTAGGCCTCACCTTACACTCTTACTATATGCACTTTATTGTACGTAGCTGCATCTCAGCTTCCAATTACTCTTGTCACATGTGGTAAAGACCTATCTTCCTCATTTTAGACGAGTTTTCTCCGCATAGATATCCTACCGAACTCCAGCAAATATGAGAAACTATGTAACATAGATTCGTCTGAAAAGCGACACAACATAAGTTCCCAATTCTCGAAAAGCCCCGAAAAACCCTGACATAGAACCCACACAATGAAGAATTGGAAAAACCCTCTGGAGGAGGCACTGAGTGATGAAAAGAAAATACTAAAACGCGTGGACATTGCAAAAACACCCAGCGTAGCCCTACTCCAAACACTAGAAAAAACGAAGTTCCCACGGTAAGAGAGAGGAGCCAAAATCAAGAAGAAAGGCAGAAATGATCTCGAAAGACCAAAACTCTGAAAAAACCACTGAACCCGAGCAACTGAATCTGAAAACTCAGAGGACATGGGACACCCAAGATATTGGTACTTAACAGCGTCTATAGGAATGAAACCCAAAACTACGTTGGTCCAGAAATCCTACCAAACCCCAGCAAATATTTCTTATGCTAAATATATAATTTCAGGAATTCAATGTTTCGAACTACAGATACATATTAAAACACAATATTGCTTCTGGTGAATATGGGAAACTGGTCTACACACCTAACGGATTTTCCATTTCGTTCTGCATTATTTAAGGATGGAAATTCGAAATTCGTCAATTCAGAATATGCGTACTTTGGGTTGTTTTAGCTCTGAGCGGCACATTTTGCACACCATGGGCAAAATGGCCAGGTCACATGGACCCCGAAGGCTCAGAGAAGGTTGGGGAAGGGGACCCAATGGAACAGCTGTTAGGAGACAGATGGTAGCCTCCCGTCAAGGCCATCCAGCGTGTTCTTTAATGTGCACAGGGTATGGCTCTCCCGTACACGCGGCCAAGGCTTAACGTCCCATCCGACGGACGGCGGCCTTTCCAAGCCCATTGGTGTGCCCTACTGACCGGGGGTACGGCGGGGAATTTTGAGGAGACAACGAATATGCCTACTGTGTTATTTCGTTAGTGTTTGTCTGAGCAAAAAAAAAGAGTTAAATTTCTCTATGGGAAGAGAAATAGAGAGGAAACAGTTACAGGGAAACCAATGTAATAACATACAGGTGAACAGTAAAACTGGGAAAGTCTATTGTGTGCAACTTCCATTTTTCATATTTAACACTATACCCGTTTTTTAACAGTATGGATATATTTCCTATTGGAAAAGATTATAAATTATTATTATTCATGCTAGAAAAGATTATAAATTTGTGCAAAAATTATATCTCTGAAAAATAAAATTCCAGTTGATGATTTCTTTTATACAATTTTTAATTGTTTTTGATTAAAAAAACGAAACAAAAAGAATCATGTAGATTTGTGGAAAATATTTCAGTTTTAAATATAGGACATAGTCACACTTTTTCAAATCTCTGGCAGAGCTCTATAAGAACACTGAATCCTGAAAGAAAGAGTAAAAGAACGTAGCATTTCTGTGTGCAATAAGCAATGATGGTATATTATTTCACCAAATCCATCCTTCCTCTCTTCGTTCCTGATACCCACTCGCTACCCCCACCCCCACGTGATAACAGAGCAATAAACCGAAAGGCAATAACGCTAAGAACCTATAGCCCTAAGGGCAGTCCAGAGACAGCACACATATATTTAATCCGACAAAGCCTCCAAAGTTTAATCTTTTGGAGGCAACTAGTAGAGTCTACTTCCTCAACCAATCAAAGCTGTCTACGTAACTAAGTGCCTTCCGGAGAGTTAAATAGTATTAGTCGTAGCCTAATCGGCCAACAGGGAATGATCTTGAAAGATCAAGACTTGTATCTTAGAAGGCTGATCTAAAGCTTGGCCAGAACGTGCATCATAATAGATTGTCTGTCGCTGAGGAGTCAACATGCACCTCTGACGTTGCTCCGCTATGCCGATTGAACCTGTTGGTGATTCTCAGCCACCAGAAATGTCGCCTAGAGAGATTACTGAAGCACTGCCTCCTGCTGCAGAGAGAGAAGAGGTTTTACAGCAGTGGATGAGGGAGCACGAAGAATTGTTTGTTCTCCCAGTTATTTCAAATCCGTCTCCTCCACTAACTCAGCAATTACTTGAAACATGGAGCACTTCAAGAAGCGACTGACTGCCTGGAATATTCACCTAATCAGAAGATCGGCAAATGGAATAACTCCATTTCACAAACGGCTCTTGTGAGAGCTACACAATTCCGATAAAGGATTACCATTCGTTCACTTCAAAGCAGTAATATAGTTGTGATTAAATAATCTCATGTTTCTAGTTATTGGTGATTTTTGTTTTCCTTTAATATTTTCTGTAGGTGCCGTAGAAAAGGTAGCGAACCTTCCATCGGAATCTGGGAGTTGTAGAAAAAGGAATTTCCAATTTTTAGGGATGGACGGATCAGACAAGTGCTGTCTGAACATGGGCATCTCGTAGGCTAGTCGTGATGACAGCAGTCTTGATGGTTTTGAGGCTTGCCACTGGGAACTACTAGTGGAATGTGAATGCTACACTGACTGTCCTAGTTAAATCAAATTTAGGAAAGTCAAATGAAAGAGATGAATATTATTGGTATTTACCTCTGAGCGGCACTCTTTTTCACACCATGGACAAAATGGCCAGGTCACCAGAACCCCGAAGGCTCAGAGGATGTTGAGGGAGGGGATCCACTGGAACAGATGTTAGGTTGTCGTCATGGCCATCCAGTATGTTCTCTAAAGTGCACAGGGTATGGCTCTCTCTACACACTGGGCCGCGTCTTAACGTCCCATCCTACGGACGCCGTCCTTTCCAAGCCTAAAGAAAATTTGTATTAAAGTGCTTGCACACTTTGCTGGAAAATCGATATTTCTCTGAGTGTATTCTGTGTAAGGAACAAGGATGTAAACCCTTTTTCAGGATTTTCGTTTGATTTTCTCGCAGGACGTATCCTGCCCTGCGAGAGACTTGTCTCAGCCTTTGCTATGGGGGGACGAAGAAAAGAAACCTGTAGAGTATGTATAATAAGATACCATTACTGTTTATTTAATTTTTTTTGTCATTTTCGATATGAACTTTCACTTTTCAAATACTTTCAGTTTTTAGTCTACTTATCAGCTGAAATCCAAATCTTCAAAAAAGGGTTTACGTCCTTGTTACTTATACAGATATTTTCGTGTTTTTTACTTTCTCTTCCGTCTATTCAATTTTTCTCTTTTCGAAAAAGATGTCTTTTCGATTTTCAAAGTACAAGAGACTTTACGTAACATTTCAGATTTCAGTTCTTGAAGTAAATAATTTCAGAAGTCAAATCTTTGATTACAGTTGGATAGAAACCGATTTCGTAAAGGTAAAAGGAAATTATTTCACATCCGGATCAGGGAGAGGGGCTGCTCAGAGATAAGACACAATACCCTACTTTCGCATTCTTTCTTAATACTCAAAAGATACTACTCTTCCTTTCGATTTTTCATCTCAGTTTGTCTAGAAAAATGAAAGGGGACTTATTCACTGGTGGATCTCGAAAGGTTCATTAAGGGAAAGTACAATCAATGGATTCTGGAGTAATGTCAAATAATTCGTTTGTTTTATTCCACATTCAGGAGGGACACCCCTCTTCTCTGCACCTTGGAACCGAAAATTAATGTTATATGAGACGATACTTTCATGCTGAATCTCTGATGCTAAGTGTGCAATTTAAGGAATTCAATGCTTCAATCTAGAGATATACTCCGTCATCAAACTGCAGATCACTGCCACAAAAAAGACCAGGTTCAAGTCTGAAATTTTTAAAATATGGAAAATAACATAAATGGCAAGATATCTCGGAAACGGTTCAATGTGCGTGGAATCCGGTTCTGTCGCTCGCTTTGTCTCTTCTAGTCCTTCGAAAAGAGTGGTCACATCACCTGTCTACGACGAATATCTAAAAAGTTAACACTTGACCAATCAGCATTCAGCCAATTACATACCATAATCTCATTGGTTAAAATTTCCCCATAGGCTTAACATTACCATGTTAAAACAGAGGTGAAATCGTCCGTAGGATTAACATTACTAATGTTATTCGTATGGAGGAGAAATAGGGCTATCAGCCTAGCAAAATTGTCTCAGCCAATAGGAAAGCACTAATGGCAGTCACTAATAAGAGCATGCACTGGGTTGGAAACCATAACGCTATTGTAACACCATATCATCTGACCAATCAATAATGTGCTCATGATAAAATCGCAACTTTCTTTATATTTATCTAAAGTCCAACCATCCACCCCCACAACCTCCCATTTCATTGACACTAAATATATCTCTTTGCCTTGCCTCCAGCCCGAAGCCTCATAGACCTCAGGATGGGAAGTAGGGTGAAAAAAAAAGAAAACGGTAGAATCACCCCTATTCTTCTAATGACCGTTAGACCACGGATGGTTTTGATTTTTTTTTTAATCTCATTTCCTCATTATCCTATAACGCGGATCTGGGCAATTCGTATTTCCCTTCAATATGTCTGCTCTCATAAATACATTAAGGACGGTCATATTTTAAGTGATTTTAGTCATTTCTCTTGCTTTCTTTTAGATTCCTTCAATCGTTTCCTATTTATTATCGATTTCGCCAAGATTTTATCTACGTCATAAATGGAAATAACTTCACGAAAGCTCATTTTCGATATATCTTCACTTTCACTAGGCCTCACCTTACACTATTACTATATGCACTTTATTGTACGTAGCTGTATCTCAACTTCCAATTACTCTTTTCACATGTGGTAAAGACCTTTCTTCCTCATTTTAGGTGATTTTTCTCCGCATAGAAAACCTACCGAAATCCAGCAAATATGAGAAACTATCTAACAGAGATTCCTCTGAAAAGCGACACACCATAAATCCCCAATTCTCGAAAAGCCCCGAAAAAACCTCGCATAGATCCCACACAATGAAGAATTGGAAAAACCCTCTGGAAGAGGCACTGAGTGATGAGAAGCAAATAGTAAAACGACGTGGACATTGCAAAAACATCCAGCGTAGCCCTACTCCAAACACTAGAAAAAACGAATTTCCCACGGTAAGAGAGAGGAGCCAAAATCAAGAAGAAAGGCAGAAATGATCTCGAAAGACCAAAACTCTGAAAAAACCACTGAACCCGAGCAACTGAATCTGAAAACTCACAGGACATGGGACACCCAAGATATTAGTACTTAACAGCGTCTATAGGAATGAAACCCAAAACTACGTTGGGTTTTCTCCGTGACGCCAAATGGTTTTCCAACTCGTGCCACCGAGGTGCCACGCCCGTCCCTTTGCTCTGCGACCACTGAGAGCTTCAGACGTGCGATTTCGAGCTCTCGACTTTACCTCAGATTACTTTTTTCGATGACTCTTTGGTTCAGTATTGTTCAGCATAGTCTGTAGGGGTCTTTAGTCGACGCACTACTGATTTATATTAGCTCTACTAATTCTAATAATCATTTTTTTCTCCTTCTTTTGCAGTGACCTGAGCCGCATTCCACCATATCCGTTCCAGTTGCAGCGACAAAGGGAGTAGAGTAGGAGCGTGCCAATTCCACCACAGCCACGAAGATGGTTCCACCCGATGGAGAATACGGGTGGGCCGTCGCTGGTGGCTGCTTTCTCATAACCTTTCTCCTTTCAGGATTCGTCAAGTCCTTCAGTGCTTTGAAGGTGGCGATCTTCCTGGAGTTTCCTGATACCTCTCCGTCCCAGGCGGTCTGGACCCCGGGGCTGCTAGGAACCCTCTCGCTGGTCTTCTCACCGGTGACAGGGATCCTCATGTCTACCTTCGGATACAGGCTGCTCGTTTGTCTGGGCTGATTGCTGTGCAGCGCTGGCCTTGCCCTCAGCTACCTCGCCATCTCCGGTTCCTCATAGGTACCGTTGGAGGCCTCATGGGGGTAGGTGCATCCTTCGCCATCACCATTGGAAAGTATTTCAGGACACGGAGGCTGGCAGTGATGGCCGTCGCCCTGTCGGGAGGCTGCTTCATGGCCATGGTCCTGCCCACTGTGATCTACGAGATGCTGCTGGTGGTCGGCCTGAACTACACCTTCCTTGTGCTGGCTGGCTGCTTCACGCTCATTGCAGTCTGCGGCCTGCTCTTCGTTCAGCCCGAGAGCCACTTCCGCGTGGTGCCCGCCGGCGGCAGCAACAATGCCGTCGTCGTGACCCCCGTGGAAGCCGGAGAGCTGGCACCCAGATCCTGCGTGAAGGTGGTCGCCAAGAAGCTGTCTCTCTGTTTCCTCACGGATGGCCTGTTCCTCCTCACGAGTGCTTCCATCTTCGCGATGGGTATGAGCAACCCTCACTTCCTGCACTACATTCCCCAGCACGCCAAGTCGCTGGGCGTCGAGAGCAGTAGTGCCATGCTGTTTCTGGCGTACTCCGCCACCGGCGACCTGGTCGTACGCCTCTCGTACGGTCTCCTCGCCAGCCGCTCACTCCTGCCGAACACATTGCAGCCATCTCCGTCTCGGGTGCCGCCGTCATTTCACTGCCCTTCTGCCGCGAATACTGGCAGTTTGTCGTCGCCTCCATTGCCGCAGGAGTGGGAACCGGTGTGTGGACCATCCTGATCCCCCTCCTGCTTAGCTTGAATCACTGAGTCGACAACATGAATGGCAGTTTCACCCTGGTGAGGCTGTTCCAGGGAGTGGTCAATCTAATCTACCCTCCCGTGGCTGGAGTGCTATGGTCCACCTGGGGCGACTGGGCAGTCCTGCTGTTCATGGGATCGAAGATGGGCATCGCTGCTGCCTTTGGCATAGCCCTTCACGTGGCTGCCGTCCTTCGCAGCGCTACTATGTCCTCACCTACCTGTGAGCTCTGTAGCATTCCCGGGCTTGTAACGCCAAGAGAGGATAAGTTCTATTGTTTGCTCTTCCCTTTCAGGAACATGAAAAACTTTAAAATGAAAAAAAATAAATTAAATAAGTGAAAACCAAAAGGAAATGTAAATAATTTAAAAAAAACAAATAGCAGATACTCCTTTGTTGTTGTAAATTGTATGTTTCTATTTTTTGATATGTAGTAAACTGTGTACATTTTGCTGCGAGACAAAGTGTACCAGAGAGACAGACAACTTTTAAACACGCCAGAGCATTGCGCTGCCAGTCCTAAGCCTGGATAAAGTGTGAAGGAAAGTTGTGGGTCACACGACTCTCAATAATAATAAGAATAATAATATAAATCACAGGTCCACGACACCCATTCCATATAACCTCTTCCCGTACGGGGGAGGGGTGAATGCACCAAGATAAATTTCACAGGGAAACTACACCCAATCCGTATAACCCTTTCCTATAAGAGGGTGAAAGTGATGACACAAAAAAATAAAACTTTTAAAGGGGGGGGGGTCAGAATTAACCCTTATAATTTCATCCTGTGGTGGGGGTGGTTGTCCCAATAGAGAAAAATAATTTGCATGGGCAACGACACCCAACCAATATAACCCTTCCTCTGTGAGGGGTGTGTGGAGGGGGTACATCCAAAATATTCCCCATGGGAGGGACACGCATCACATATAACCCTGTCACCTGCAACAGGGGATAGGGACACAAACGCACACACAAAAAAAATCGCACTCACCTAAACCCAACCCATTTAACCCCTTCCCCTGCAAAGGGGTGGGGGAACACCATAACAAATTACACAAGGACAGCCTCCATTGTAAATTGCATGTTTCTATTTTTTGTTGTGATAAATGGCCAGTTTAGCACAAAAATGGCCAGTTCTACCCTACAGTAAATAGCCAGTTTTACCCTGTCCACGGGCATTGCTGCTGCCTTCGGCAGAGCCCTACCCGTCTTCTCGCTCAAAACGCAAACCTTCCCCTGTGCATGGGGAAGGAAAGGAGGAGGAAAAATTTCACAGTCGCCAACCCACCAAAAAAATTTGACAGGACGCAGACACCCAATCGATGTAACCTTTCCACTGAAGAAAAGGACTGGGGGGAGGCAAATTCACCAAGGAAAAATAATCACATGGCAGTGACACCCAACCCATATAACTTCTGCTGTGGAAGCCGAGGAGGGGAGGGGGGGGGGCAAACCGGTAACCAACGAATCGACTTGGTCACTACCCAGAAGCCATCAAACTTTGTTCCTCTGTTTACAACTAACCCATGTAAGCTTTCTCCCCTTCTGCCATTAAGAAAAAGGTGAGGGGATGGTCAATCCGTAGTGTGCCAGGCTCATAATCTGCAGTTCTCAGGTTCGAGTCCCACCTCGACCAGAATTGAGATTTATCCCTGCAAAACTCCCTGCCAGTGGTGAGTAGGGGGACACCGATGGGCTTGGTTGGTTGGTAAAGTCTGCCGTCTGTCAGATGGGATGTTAACCCATGGTCCCATGTGCGGGAGAGCCATACCCTGTGAACGTTCAAGGACACGCTGGATGGCTTTGAAGGGAGGCTACCATCTGTCTTTAAAAAGCTGATCCAGTGCCCCCCCCCCCCCCCCAACATCCTCTGAGCCATAGGGATCCTTCTGACCTGGCCATTTAGCACAATGTGTGCGAAAAAGTACTGCTCAGCAGAAAAACTACCCAACCCTAGCGGTAAGAAGAAATGAGCGAATAAAGTCCCAGGAATGATGCTATTCGTTAAAACAAAATACCTAGAAAACCATAAAAAAGAAACAGAAAAAATTACTGCACTCTAAGAAACACAGCATATAACTCACATCTGTGGAAAGCAGAGGTACGGGCGTGAGCGAAGCACTGAAGGGATCTCACCACCCATAGACCCTTTCTTATACAATAGTCGAAAGAAAATTTGAATATAATATTCTGAGAACAAAGGATAGCATAGCACCCTTGCTCTCCTCCGTTAACAGGGAACAAAGGGAATTGGAGGCAGCGGTTAAACAAAGGCAGAGTGCAACAACAATGAATCCATATCACCTCCTCCCACTTGCGTGGTAGGGAGGTAGTGAGGGCAAGAGTGAAAATACACAACCATTCCCTTGGAAATCGGGCTGCAATGAAGGGCGGTGGGCAGTCGGTTGTTTTACCTCTGAGCGGTACACCATGGGCTAAATGGCCAGGTCACATGGACCACGAAGGCTCAGAGAAGGTTGGGGGAGGGGACTCACTGGAATAGCTGTTGAGAGACAGATGGTAGCCTCCCATCAAGGCCATCCAACGTGTTCTTTAACGTGCACAGTGTATGGCTCTCCTTCACACGGTGCCACGGCTTAATGTCCCATCCGACGGATGGGACATTAAGCCGTGGCCTTTTGCGGCCTTTCCAAGCCCATCAGTCTGTAGGTAGTTGTTTGGGTGGATGGTTAAGGAACCAATCGAAGCATAGGCGATCGACAGTGACCATATATTCTTTGACATTTCAATGGTTTACGGGGGGGGGGGGGGAGTATGTTTTGTCAAAGAAAAATAATATCCTTGGCAGCTCAATAATTTTATTTATTTATTTTTCCCCTACAGTACGCATTTGCGAAGAAATCGTTTCGACCGTTCTCTTTGCAGAATTATAAGTGAAATATGCCTGATTTTGGAAAGAGACGTGAATTTGCATTGGATTTATCTTAGAGAAACATTCGGGGACCGTTTTTAGAAGCCAACCGACAACAATTGAGGAACAACAGTTGCTTTTTCGAATTCCAATTGTTGGGTAGCGAAAAAAATATACGATATGAAAGCGTTCAGAGAGTACTGTTGCGTAGGGCCGATCGCTCTTACGTCATACAAAGGTATTCGAGTTGTCCTTTGTTGTCAGATTTCGATTTTTCCGTGTTAGATTCATTCGTCATTTTCCGGCCATCGGTGCGATCTGATGTACGTTTCTGAGAGTAAAATGCTTCTTGACCAAGTTGCTGAATGGTCTGCTTAGTTGATTTCGATAGGGCTGAGACATATCTTTAGTGATTCGGTCAATCCTTAGGTGTAAAAAAAAATTATTTCCCTCGTGACAAGGATTTCAACAGTCGACATGAAGTTCCTCACCGTGGGCAATAAATTTTTTTATCACATAAGCATTCTGTGAATTCTATAGGTACAGTGGTGTGTGCATTTATTTACCACGTTGTTGTAATGATTTCTCTGGTGATTTTTGCGGTAGGCAAAAACGCAGTCGTGATCGGCAATAGAAAACTAAATGTTTAATTTGTGACCAAATTATTTTTGTGACTAGTCATCGCAAAATTAATGAATATTTGAACTATGAAATCGTGCTTCTGTCCGCTACTTGGGGTAGATAAAAAAGTTCTATTTTCCTGCAATCCGACTTAGGCTTGGAAAGGCCGCCGTCCGTCGGAT
Organism: Ryuthela nishihirai; assembly: GCA_038380435.1. NCBI lineage: Eukaryota > Metazoa > Arthropoda > Arachnida > Araneae > Heptathelidae > Ryuthela > Ryuthela nishihirai. The sequence continues at coordinate 3,552,870 of JAWZYU010000044.1, read as the reverse complement.
GGAACGTTAAGTCGTGGCCTCGTGTGTGGGAGAGAGCCATACCCGGTGCACGTTAAGGAACACGCTGGAGGGCCTTGACGGAAGGCTACCATCTGTCTCCCAACAGCTGTTCCAGTGGGTCCCCCAACCTTCGGGGTCCATGTGACCTGGCCATTTAGCCCATTGTGTGCAAAAAAGTCCCGCTCAGAGGTAAAACAACCCAACCACAACACAATTTTCCTCCCAACGTGAAACAGAACCAGTTTTACACTTTTATACCTCTCTAAAATCATCCAGAAAAATAAAGGAAGTGTGGTGAGTAGACGTTAGTTTTTTATGCAGTGAAAAATTACTCCGACAGAATTACCTTACTCTATATACCAATAAATCGGAAAACTTCACAATACGATCTCCATTGTAATATATTTATATTACAGACTATGCTGAACAATACTGAACCAAAGAGTCAGCGAAAAAAGTACTCTGAGGTAAAGTCGAGAGCTCGAACACGCACGGCTGTAGCTCTCAGTGGTCGCAGAGCAAAGGGACAGGCGTGGTTCCACGGTGGCACGAGTTGGAAAACCCGTTGGCGTCAGGGGGAAAACCCAGGTGTTTACCTGCTACCGGTCGTACAAGGTTCGGGTTTCACGCTGCCATCTATGTGCAAGCATGGGAACTAATTTTTCTTCACCTATCCACATTTATTTTTTTCGCTTGCTCCACCGAGTGCTATATGTGTATGTGTATATTTTTTTTTTATTTTATTTTTTCAGCGTGACGTCACCTGCAAACGTGTACTGATACACGTTTGTGAAATCATATATAGTAATTAAACGATATTCAGGCAAGCTTTTCCGTTACAAGCATAGCATGCCAAAACGTAAAGTTAATTGCACCCAAGCAGTTAGAAAATATTTTAGCAATAAAAGAATTTAATAAGAAGTAAATTATCCGTTTCATTAAGGCTAGAAAAACTGAGATATTTTATTTAAATAAACGACATTTTTTCTGCATTATTCATTAAGGCAAAAAAACATTTATTTGGATCCTTTTCAACGTTTATGCGAAAAAAACAATTTCTACAGCAAACTCAATCCCAATTTAGATCTAAAATAACATTTAATAAACTCTTCTAAAGTTCCATGCGTTACCAGACGGAAATTTTGCTATCTGGAAACTTCAGGAAAGAAGTCTGTTATGAACCTTTCAAAGATCGTAACGAAATCGAATTGCCCACACGTGAGAAGTTTGATGAAGAGCTTATCTTACTGCTAACATCTGAGATTGAAATGTTTTACACACATTTCGTAGTCGGTGTTTACTTTTTTATTAGCAAAATTACTGTAAACTTTCCTGTCATTATCGTATAAACTTCAATAAGTTTTTGTTGTATACTCTACTGCGTGAACCTTGCAATCAAGACGAACGTGATACTTGCCCCATATTCTTCTCACATATATAACACCGTCCCGTTTGCAGGTGACGTCACGATGAAAAAAATAAAAATAAAAAATACACATACAAATATAGCACTCGGTGGAGCAAGCCAATAAAATAAATGGGGATAATTCAAGAAAAATTAGTTCCCATGGTCGCACATAGATGGCAGCGCGAAACCCGAACCTTGTACGACTGGTAGCAGGTAAACCCCTGGGTTTTCCCCCTGACGCCAACGGGTTTTACTGCTGTCCTCACGACTGCCCTACGAGATGCCCATGTTCAGACAGCACTTGTCTGATCCGTCCATCCCTAAAAATTGGAAATTCCTTTTTCTACAACTCCCAGATTCCGATGGAAGGTTCGCTACCTTTTCTACGGCACCTACAGAAAATATTAAAGGAAAACAAAAATCACCAATAACTAGAAACATGAGATTATTTAATCACAACTATATTACTGCTTTGAAGTGAACGAATGGTAATCCTTTATCGGAATTGTGTGGCTCTCACAAGAGCCGTTTGTGAAATGGAGTTATTCCATTTGCCGATGTTCTGATTAGGTGAATATTCCAGGCAGTCATTCGCTTCTTGAAGTGCTCCATGTTTCAAGTAATTGCTGAGTTAGTGGAGGAGACGGATTTGAAATAACTGGGAGAACAAACAATTCTTCGTGCTCCCTCATCCACTGCTGTAAAACCTCTTCTCTCTCTGCAGCAGGAGGCAGTGCTTCAGTAATCTCTCTAGGCGACATTTCTGGTGGCTGAGAATCACCAACAGGTTCAATCGCCATAGCGGAGCAACGTCTGAGGCGCATGTTGACTCCTCAGCGACAGACAATCTATTATGATGCACGTTCTGGCCAATCTTTAGATCAGCCTTCTAAGATACAAGTCTTGATCTTTCAAGATCATTCCCTATTGGCCGATTAGGCTATGACTAATACTATTTAACTATCCGGAAGGCACTTAGTTACGTAGACAGCTTTGATTGGTTGAAGAAGTAGACTCTACTAGTTGCCTCCAAAAGATTAAACTTTGGAGACTTTGCCGGATTAAATATATGTGTGCTGTCTCTGGACTGCCCTTAGGGCTAAAGGTTCTTAGCGTTATGGCCTTTCGGTTTATTGCTCTGTTATCACGTGGGGGTGGGGGTAGCGAGTGGGTATCAGGAACGAAGAGAGGAAGGATGGATTTGGTGAAATAATATACCATCATTGCTTATTCCACACAGAAATGCTACGTTCTTTTACTTTTTCTTTCAGGATTCAGTGTTCTTATAGAGAACTGCCAGAACTTTGAAAAAGTGTGAATATGTTCTATATTTAAAACTGAAATATTTTCCACAAGTCTACATGTTTTTTTTTGTATCTTTTTTTTTAGTCAAAAACAATTAAAAATTGTATAAAAGAAATCATCAACTGAAATTTTACTTTTCAGACATATAATTTTTGCACAAATTCATAATCTTTTCCAGCAGGAAATATATCCATACTGTTAAAAAACGGGTATAGTGTAAATATGAAAAATGGAAGTTGCACACAATAGACTTTCCCAGTTTTACTGTTCACCTGTGTTATTACATTGGTTTCATTCTAACTGTTTCTCTTCCCATACAGAAATTAAACTCTTTTTTTGCTCAGACAAACACTAACGAAATAACAGGGTACGCATGTTCGTTATCTGCGCAAAATTCCCCGTCCTGCCCACGGTCAGTAGGGGACACCGATCCGCTTGGAAAGGCCGCCATCCGTCGGATGGGAAGTTAAGCCTCGGCCCCGTGTACGGGAGAGCCATATCCTGTGCACATTAAAGAACACGCTGGATGGCCTTGACGGGAGACTACCAGCTCTCTCCAAGTAGCTGTTTCATTGGGTCCCCTCCCCCAACCTTCTCTGAGCTTTCGGGGTCCATGTGACTTGGCCATTTATCTCATGGTGTGCAGAAAAGTGCCGCTGAGTGGTAAAAGAAGCCAAAGTACGCATATTCTGAATTGTCTAATTTCGAATTTCCATCCTTTAAAAATGCAGAACGAAATGGAAAATCCGTTAGGTGTGTAAACCAGTTTCCCATATTCACCAGAAGCAATATTGTGTTTTAATATATATCTGTAGTTCGAAACATTGAATTCCTGAAATTATATATTTAGCATAAGAAATATTTGCTGGGGTTTGGTAGGATTTCTGGACCAACGTAGTTTTGGGTTTCATTCCTATAGACGCTGTTAAGTACCAATACCTTGGGCGTCCCATGTCCTGTGAGTTTTCAGATTCAGTTGCTCGGGTTCAGTGGTTTTTTTCCAGTTTAGGCCTTTGGAGATCATTTCTGCCTTCTTGATTTTGGCTCCTCTCTCTTACCGTGGGAACTTCGTTTTTTCTAGTGTTTGGAGTAGGGCTACGCTGGATGTTTTTGCAATGTCTACGCGTTTTAGTATTTTCTTTTCATCACTCAGTGCCTCCTCTAGAGGGTTTTTCCAATTCTTCATTGTGTGGGTTCTATGTCAGGGTTTTTCGGGGCTTTTCGAGAATTGGGGACTTATGTTGTGTCGCTTTTCAGACGAATCTATGTTACATAGTTTCTCATATTTGCTGGAGTTCGGAAGGATATCTATGCGGAGAAAACTCGTCTAAAAGAGGAAGATAGGTCTTTACCACATGTGACAAGAGTAATTGGAAGCTGAGATACAGCTACGTACAATAAAGTGCATATAGTAATAGTGTAAGGTGAGGCCTAGTGAAAGTGAAGATATATCGAAAATGAGCTTTCCTGAAATTATTTCCACTTATGACGTAGCTAAAATCGTTGCGGAATCGATAATAAATAGGAAACGATTGACGGAAACTAAAACAAAGCAAGAGAAATGACTAAAATCACTTAAAATATTACCGTCATTAATGTATTTATGAGAGCAGACATATTGAAGGGAAATACGAATTGCCAGATCCGCGGTACAGGATAATGAGGAAATGAGATTAAAAAAAAATCAAAACCATCCGTGGTCTAACGGTCATTATAAGAATAGGGGTGATTCTACCGTTTTCTTTTCTTTCACCCTACTTCCCATATTGAGGTCTATGAGGCTTCGGGCTGGGAGCAAGGCAAAGAGATTTATTTAGTGTCAATGAAATGGGAGGTTGTGGGGGTGGATGGTTGGACTTTAGATATACAAATAAAGAAAGTTGCGATTTTATCATGTGTACATTATTGATTGGTCAGATGATATGGTGTTACAACAGCGTTATGGTTTCGAACCCAGTGCATGCTCTTATTAGTGACTGCCATTAGTGCTTTCCTATTGGCTGAGACAATTTTGCTAGGCTGATGGCCCTATTTCTCCTCCATACGAATAACATTAGTAATGTTAATCCTACGGATGATTTCACCTCTATTTTAACATGGTAATGTTAAGCCTATGGGGAAATTTTAACCAATGAAATTATGATATGTAATTGGCTGAATGCTGATTGGTCAAATATTAACTTTTTAGATATTCGTTGTAGACAGGTGATGTGACCACTCTTTTCGAAGGACTAGAAGAGACAAAGCGAGCGACGGAACCGGATTCCACGCACATTGAGCCGTTTCCGAGATATCTTGCCATTTATGTTATTTTCCATATTTTAAAAATTTCAGACTTGAACCTGGTCTTTTTTGTGGCAGTGATCTGCAGTTTGATGACGGAGTATATCTCTAGATTGAAGCATTGAATTCCTTAAATTGCACACTTAGCATCAGAGATTCAGCATGAAAGTATCGTCTTACATAACATTAATTTTCGGTACCAAGGTGTAGAGAAGAGGGGTGTCCCTCCTGAATGTGGAATAAAACAAACGAATTATTTGACATTACTTCCGAATCCATTGATTGTACTTTCCCTTAATGAACCTTTCGAGATCCACCAGTGAATAAGTCCCCTTTCATTTTTCTAGACAAACTGAGATGAAAATCGAAAGGAAGAGTAGTATCTTTTGAGTATTAAGAAACAATGCGAAAGTAGGGTATTGTGTCTTATCTCTGAGCAACCCCTCTCCCTGATCCGGATGTGAAATAATTTCCTTTTACCTTTACGAAATCGGTTTCTATCCAACTGTAATCAAAGATTTGACTCCTGAAATTATTTACTTTAAGAACTGAAATCTGAAATGTTACGTAAAGTCTCTTGCAATTTGAAAATCGAAAAGACATCTTTTTCGAAAAGAGAAAAATTTAATAGACGGAAGAGAAAGTAAAAAACACGAAAATATCTGTATAATTAACAAGGACGTAAACCCTTTTTTGAAGATTTGGATTTAAGCTGATAATTAGACTAAAAACTGAAAGTATTTGAAAAGTGAAAGTTCATATCGAAAATGACAAAAAAAATTAAATAAACAGTAATGGTATCTTATTATACATACTCTACAGGTTTCTTTTCTTCGTCCCCCCACAGCAAAGGATGAGACAAGTCTCTCGCAGGGCAGGATACGTCCTGCGAGAAAATCAAACCAAAATCCTGAAAAAGGGTTTACATCCTTGTTTCTTACACAGAATACACTCAGAGAAATATCGATTTTCCAGCAAAGTGTGCAAGCACTTTAATACAAATTTTCTTTAGGCTTGGAAAGGACGCCGTCCGTAGGATGGGACGTTAAGACATGGCCCAATGTGTAGATAGAGCCATGCCCTGTGCACTTTAGAGAACATACTGGATGGCCATGACGACAACCTACCATCTGTTCCAGTGGATCCCCTCCCTCAACATCCTCTGAGCCTTCGGGGTTCTGGTGACCTGTCCATTTTGCCCATGGTGTGAAAAAGAGTGCCGCTCAGAGGTAATTATCAAAAATATTCATCTCTTTCATTTGACTTTCCTAAATTTGATTTAACTAGGACAGTCAGTGTAGCATTCACATTCCACTAGATTTCCCAGTGGCAAGCCTCAAAACCATCAAGACTGCTGTCATCACGACTGGCCTACGAGATGCCTATGTTCAGACAGCAGTTGTCTGATCCGTCCATCCCTAAAAATTGGAAATTCCTTTTTCTACAACTCCCAGACTCCGATGGAAGGTTCGCTACCTTTTCTACGGCACCTACAGAAAATATTAAAGGAAAACAAAAATCACCAATAACTAGAAACATGAGATTATTTAATCACAACTATATTACTGCTTTGAAGTGAACGAATGGTAATCCTTTATCGGAATTGTGTAGCTCTCACAAGAGCAGTTTGTGAAATGGAGTTATTCCATTTGCCGATCTTCTGATTAGTTGAATAATCCAGGCAGTCAGTCGCTTCTTGAAATGCTCCATGTTTGAAGTAATTGCTGAGTTAGTGGATGAGACGGATTTGAAATAACTGGGAGAACAAACAATTCTTCGTGCTCCCTCATCCACTGCTGTAAAACCTCTTCTCTCTCTGCAGCAGGAGGCAGTGCTTCAGTAATCTCTCTAGGCGACATTTCTGGTGGCTGAGAATCACCAACAGGTTCAATCGGCATAGCGGAGCAACGTCTGAGGCGCATGTTGACTCCTCAGCGACAGACAATCTATTATGATGCAAGTTCTGGCCAAGCTTTAGATCAGCCTTCTAAGATACAAGTCTTGATCTTTCAAGATCATTCCCTATTGGCCGATTAGGCTATGACTAATACTATTTAACTATCCGGAAGGCACTTAGTTACGTAGACAGCTTTGATTGGTTGAAGAAGTAGACTCTACTAGTTGCCTCCAAAAGATTAAACTTTGGAGGCTTTGCCGGATTAAATATATGTGTGCTGTCTCTGGACTGCCCTTAGGGCTAAAGGTTCTTAGCGTTATGGCCTTTCGGTTTATTGCTCTGTTATCACGTGGGGGTGGGGGTAGCGAGTGGGTATCAGGAACGAAGAGAGGAAGGATGGATTTGGTGAAATAATATACCATCATTGCTTATTCCACACAGAAATGCTACGTTCTTTTACTTTTTCTTTCAGGATTCAGTGTTCTTATAGAGAACTGCCAGAACTTTGAAAAAGTGTGAATATGTTCTATATTTAAAACTGAAATATTTTCCACAAGTCTACATGTTTTTTTTTGTATCTTTTTTTTTAGTCAAAAACAATTAAAAATTGTATAAAAGAAATCATCAACTGAAATTTTACTTTTCAGACATATAATTTTTGCACAAATTCATAATCTTTTCCAGCAGGAAATATATCCATACTGTTAAAAAACGGGTATAGTGTTAAATATGAAAAATGGAAGTTGCACACAGTAGACTTTCCCAGTTTTACTGTTCACCTGTGTTATTACATTGGTTTCATTCTAACTGTTTCTCTTCCCATAGAGAAATTAAACTCTTTTTTTGCTCAGACAAACACTAACGAAATAACAGGGTACGCATGTTCGTTATCTGCGCAAAATTCCCCGTCCTGCCCACGGTCAGTAGGGGACACCGATCCGCTTGGAAAGGCCGCCGTCCGTCGGATGGGAAGTTAAGCCTTGGCCCCGTGTACGGGAGAGCCATACCCTGTGCACGTTAAATAACACGCTGGATGGCCTTGACGGGAGACTACCAGCTCTCTCCAAGTAGCTGTTACATTGGATCCCCTCCTCCAACCTTCTCTGAGCTTTCGGGGTCCATGTGACTTGGCCATTTATCTCATGGTGTGCAGAAAAGTGCCGCTGAGTGGTAAAAGAAGCCAAAGTACGCATATTCTGAATTGTCTAATTTCGAATTTCCATCCTTTAAAAATGCAGAACGAAATGGAAAATCCGTTAGGTGTGTAAACCAGTTTCCCATATTCACCAGAAGCAATATTGTGTTTTAATATATATCTGTAGTTCGAAACATTGAATTCCTGAAATTATATATTTAGCATAAGAAATATTTGCTGGGGTTTGGTAGGATTTCTGGACCAACGTAGTTTTGGGTTTCATTCCTATAGACGCTGTTAAGTACCAATATCTTGGGTGTCCCATGTCCTGTGAGTTTTCAGATTCAGTTGCTCGGGTTCAGTGGCTATTTCCCAGTTTAGGGATTTGGAGATCACCGTATAGAGGGCGGGGGGTGGAGTGTTACTGTATCAAATATCCTCTTTTGGAACTTCACATAAAAAATTATTCTTTACCTGTACCTTCTCTATCCTCTCGTTCCAGGCAATATTTGGTGCCTAGAGTAGTTCAAATCACTTCTAATTTACTCCTAAAAACAACAGATTTTAGGAGTAAATTAGTTGTGATGATTGTTGTGAATTATTGTTTCTTGCCCCTGCGGAGCAACGCACTCGTCACGCGACCCGCCTCTTCAATATTCCACTCGCATTCAATATTGCACTGCGTACCCCTTACTCCCTTAACTTCCTTCCTTCCTCTACTTTCAAACACGCACCATCCATATTCACGCCAACAACCCATCCAAATCACAAATCACATAAATATCACAACATCTTGAAAAATAACAAAAAGTTGCCAACGTATTACTACGTAATAAATTAAAAAACATCTCCAATTTTTTACAATGCATTTTAAACTACACTACAGTACACTATTCATCACACAAAATCATATTAACTCGAACATTTACACCAAATACACCTCAACACTAGAAACATCAAATACCCTATAGATATACACACAACATACCTACACGAAAAACTAGATAAAAAAGTACAACATCATACTTAAAAAACAGAAACCAATCCTGCTATTCTTAAAGAGTTTTTCTCCAAACCTCAATTAAAAATTTAAAAGACACAGCTCAAAAGAAAACTGGATAAATTACACAGTTTGAATTATTTTTAAACCTCTTAACAGCAAAGGAAAGTGAAGTAGGAATCAACAATAAACTATATTTAAGTGAGCTACATAACTCAGAACTTACGATAATTTCCGCTTCCTTTCTGCGAAACTGTCACTTTACATTATCAGATTTAAACATTATTCCAACATGGAAATTTTTTCTCACCGAATATCTAGACTTGATTAATAATTTCACCGTCTAATACAGAAAATAATTCACATCAGATCTACATATCATGAAATTCAAATCTTATAAGAAATCTCTCTCATATCAACTGCATCTTAGACCTAAAGCATGTTCATATTTTCAATAATACTACACCTACATTGCTACTTTGACGAAACAATGTCATATACTTCCGCTTATCGTAATAAGCTTTATGCGATATAATTGATGGAAATTCTCGTATTTCCGGCGACGCGAAGAACAATAAGATGAGGTTGCGGAGTATAAAAAATGGATTTGGTATTTTCAGACGTATACCTGATTTGAAATCCATATATTGCGATAACAGACGTTATATAGCGAATGCTTAGTCACAGTGAGGTAATTATCAGAGTTTATAATTCAAATAGAAAACGGGAATAAACGTGTGAAGATCGCGCCAGGGGGGGGGGGATTAAATTTTAATGAAGCTAAGAGCGGATATCACTTTTACCGAAGGCGGAAGTTTATAAAAAAAAAACCGTGAAGACGTATTTATGAAAAGGCAGTAGGTTAAGTCAACGATTTAGCATTCAAACTATGAGATATATTATAAAATGTTCTCAACAGGATTCTGAATAGAGAGTAGTTGATTATGAATAATACAAATCTGAAGATTGGATATTACACTATGACTTTTAAAATTATTTTTTATATTTAAATTATTCATTGTCAATAATTTATTTTGAAATTTTGAGAGGTTTCATATTTAGTAGGTTAAATTTGGTCTTAGGGTATTAATTCAACGTTAAATGACAGTGGGCGGTCCTTCTCGAGGTTTTCCGAAATGCAATTAAAATTCGAGTTTTGAATTTCGAAAAAAGCTGACAGTTGGGTTGTTTCACCTCTGAGCTGCACTTTCTTGCACACCATAGGTTAAATAGTTAGGTCACAAGGACCTAGAAGACCCATATACCGTTCGAGGAGGGGACCCAATGGAACAGCCATTGGGATATAGAAGGTAGCCTCCCGTCAAGGCCATCCAGCGTGTTCTTTAAAGTGTGCAGGGTACGGCTCACCACTTAACGTTCCATCCCAAGGACGGCGATCTTTCCAAAACTAACAGCAAAAGCCAGTAATTTAGCAAGAACAGAAAATGTTACTAATATATTAGCATTCATCTCATCAGCAATGCATATCTGAGTAAAATACAATAAAAATAAATACCCCCTCAAGCAGCTGCTTGACACAGAGGTCTGACAGGAGCCTGTCAGTTTATATGCCATAGTAGAAGGTCTGTGAGGATGGTAGGACCTCAGCAGAAAAACAACACACACATCCATGCCCTACCCGAGGCTCGAACCCAGGTCCCTTAGATCAGTAGCCAAGCGTGCTAACCACTCGGCCATGGGACGACTAGAGTTAAATATATGGATTTTTTTTATAATCCTTTTTTTACCATATCACATTTTAGAATTCGTTGCAAAATTTAATAATACATAAATTTTAAACAAAAATTTATTCAAACGTAAATTTAATAATACATATATTTAATAAAAAAAAATTTAAACAATGGGAGTTTTCAATGGATTGTTTTTGACAGCAGGTCACAATGAACCCCAATGGCCTATTTTTGACACCAGATCATAATGACCCCAATCGCCTTTTTGACTCCGGTCACAATTACTCAGTGGGTTATTTTTGACACCAGGCCAGAATGACCCCAATTGCCTTTTCTGACACCAGTTCAAAATGACACCAATGGCCTTTTTAAACACCAGGTCACAATGCCCCAATCGCCTTTATGATACTAGGTCAAAATGACCCAATGGCCTTTTTGACACCAGGTCATAACGACCCCAATCGCCGTTTTGAAACTAGGTCACAATGACCCAGTTAGCTATTTTTGACAGCAGGCCAGAATGACCCCAATGGCCTTTTTTGACACCAGGTCACAAGATCCCAATGGCGTTTTTCGACACCAGGTCACAATGACCCCAAACGCTGAGAGAAGGTTGAGTGAGGAGACCAACTGGACAGCTGCTGGCAGACAAATGGTAGACTCCTATCAAAGTCATCAACGTGTTCTTCAACGTTCATAAAGTATGACTCTCCCGCACACGGGCCACGGCTTTACATCTCATCCTAAGAACGGTGGCCATTTCAAGCCCATCAGTGTCCCCTACTGACGGTTGGCCGGGCTGGAAGTTTTGCTGAGATTAATCTTAAAGGTGGTCCAGTTGGGACTCGAGTCCTGGAAACTAGAGATTAATTTCCTGTCGCACAAGCGACTAAGAAAACCCCTGAGTAATGTTGCCAGGTTTATAAATGCAGCTCAAAAGGTAAGACAAACGAGGAAATGTTATAATAAATACGAAAATAGCTCTTGTAAAACTTTATGAATAATGTCTCATCACAGAAGGTAATCAATAATTCACTCAATTATGTGACAATAGAATCGCATATGGCTCATCATTTAACCTCTAAACTTATCCATCCCTGATGACTGGCGTTGGTCTAATTTTGAGGCAATTCAGATAATTGTTTTCGTTGCAAATAATGGGAGTAATATGAAATAAATTGTTCAAATCATCGTTGAAGTGTTCAAATCATCTTTCAGTTAGGCAATCATCTCTTTGAATTAACATCTTTATCTCTCAATCACTGAATCCTTTTGTTCCGTTTATTCTCACACAAAATATTCACCATTTGATGCAAATCTCTCTTGCTGTACTATCTAACAGCGTCTTCTGCTTTTCTAACCAGGAGTAATCAGTTTTCAATTAATACCCGTGGGCCAAGGAAGGAGAACCACATCACAGAGGCACTGGAGGGAGAACCGGGTGGTATGTGATGGTGCATTATCCTGTTAGGCATGGTAGTGCCTCTGTGATGGTACGTAGATATGGAAGCAGCAGAAGTCATAGGACAGTTTCAACGTAGCGGGTTGCTGTGAAACTGCCATCAATAACAAACAGAAGTGACTGGCTGTTGTAACTAATGGCTCCTTACACTCGTATGACGGATGAAATGTTTCTGACAAGAAAGGAAATAAGATAGGTAAATAGGTAAAATGAAAACTTTCAATGTCCATTTTCGTGTTATTTAATATATTCTATACAAAAAAGTAAGCATAAATATTTTCATTCGAAATTTAAAAAAAATTGTCTACCTGTTGATAAATTGAGAAATTATATTTGAATAAATTTTCTTTCGTTGAATGAAAATCATTTCTTTAAATCAGATGTTTCTCGTTCACACCATCGGTGTAATGTTTGTTAAAATGAATAATAAAATAAGCTTTCTCGATAACTGACTATTATGCTATCATTAATCAACATAACGGAACTGAAATAAGGGTAAGACCAGGCCCGGATCTAGAAAATTATAAAAGGGGGGGAGAGGAGCATACCAATTTACTGGTTAAGTAAATTGGTAATTTTCCATATTTGTTTTAAGTAATGTAATCAATCGCACATATCACTGTGTTCTAACAGGTGCCTGCGTTTCAATAAAGTGGCATTACTCCTTCCAGGTTTCCAGGTGTTGCAATTTTTTTTCCTCTAGTGTATTTTAGTTAGGAAACTCTACTGAAATCTTATTCTTAGACGCACCCCAAGCAGAAACTAAATTCTGGAACACCTTCCCCGAAACTAAATCCTAAGTATATGCCTGGCATAGGTTATGGTTTTCACACACATTGAAGCACGGCTTAATGACCCATCTGAAGGACGACAGCTTTATCTGAATTAATTGCATCTTCTTATCTCCGTGAGGAGACAAGGGTGAGTTAGATGAGAAAATCTCGATGCAGGTGCAGCGAGGACTGAAACCTGGAAACATCAGATTACAAGACTTATACTAATGCTTATCTACAAATATATTTTATTTAGGAGAAAAATTATTTGTATTAATTAGCATTATGATATCTGATAATGAGTACTAATAATTTCTTTCTAAATACAATATGTTTATAGATAAACATCAGTATTATAAGTTAGCCAAAAATTTCTGTCAGTCTGATCTAAAACTAGAAATATAACAGAAAATTTAAAGAAAATTACGATATTTTTAAATCAACACCATCTAGAACAGATGGCCGTTCCACTAAATTATATTGTCGATATTAGCCGAAGTAAAAATGTACAAATTCCTTAAAATTTCTTTCTGTTATTTCTGCTGGTAAGTTTTAAAAATTAAACTTTATACTAATGATACAAATTTTCAAATATTGACTATTTAGGGAAAAAAATTTATTCGTATGTATTATTACGATAATGCTAATATATTCGAATTTTGTTTTTCCTAAGTAATATATATATTTGTAAATATAAATCAGTATAAAGGTTAATTTTAAAACTTACCAGTACAAATAATAGAAATAAATTTATAATATATATTTATATGTTTAGAACCAATGATGCTGACGTCATAACTCTGTAGAACAGCCTTCTGTTCTGGGTGGTGTTGATTAAATATACTTACTGTCAAAGTACGTCAGTCAACTTTACACACGTTGGAGGGAATTAGAGTGATTAATGGATTCAAATATAGATAAACAAATTGTTCTAAATTGTGCAAAAAAGGAACTTGGTTCTATTGGATATTTTTTGCGAATTTTCATTTGTCACAGACACGGTGACGTCATTTTCGCTATATCGCCACAGATCGCGAACCTTTACCTGCCCTCTATAAGAAATAATGTACGGAATTATTAATTAAAAATACAAATAGATTTGAACAAATCGATTCAAAATAATTAAACCCTGAACTTTAATAGAAACTGGATTCCCAGCAGTGATCCTAACTCTAGAAAATAATTTTAACTTACCCTCACTATCTCTTAAGCCGACATCCAGGAGCTCTGAGAGACCCGGATGACACTCTGGGTCACTTAGATAATATTGAAAGCGGTCTGTTCACTATATCGGAATAACCCCCCTGGTATCGCCCTCTGTATTTTTATTCTTGTGCCAAGATCCTTCCCTTTCCTTGTCACTGATTTCTACTACACCTTCTTCCAGTCGAAGGGCGGCAGGCCAAGGTCCAGGGTAACTCGGACCCAACGTGACAAGCCACCGGCTGACGTCATGGCCTGAGCCACTGGCGAGCCTTTCTCCTTCCTTACTGCTCATGACTTCTTCTTTGCCACCCTCCCACCTGTCCACATAAACTTTTCGATTCCAAATGTATACAGGGTTCAAACCATTCGTAGAGGCATGTTTTCTATTGTCTCAGGAGGTGGCTGGTGACCATGCTCACCATTCACTTTGGAATCCCCTCCTTGAGGTTTAGGCAGGATAGGGGGAGAGAAGGGAGGTTTTCACAAGTGGCCAAGACGTAATTTCCAGCTCATTGGCACGAACCCAATGATGGGGTTTCGCCCCCTCTTTTGAACGTAAGATGTGTGGCAGTTGCGTGATTTTGTATGTCCTTTGTGAAGTATATTTCTACTGTCTACTGCTCTTTGGACACCTCACATGCTTTTCTCTTGCTAGAAGGGGAAGGCCTTTTCGGATACCTATACTAGCGACTACAACCTTAACCCGTGGCATGTAAGGTAGCGAATGTGATGAAGATGAATGAACACACGTGGTGTAAGCGAACACGTGGTGTAAGCAATTGAAAACCTTGCTCGGGAATGGAAAAATAACGCAGGGAACTCGCTCTCCTCCCTGGGTAGATGGCTTCACTGCAACTCACGAATTTCCCATATATAGAGGGCGATACAATCGAAAAGTTTACATTTCGCCTATGGAAGCTGTCTATCTTCTCCTTAGACAATCCTTGGTAGAAAGTCTGTGAGGAAGGCGAGACCTCAGCAGAAAAACAACACAAACATCCATGCCTTACCCGGGGCTCGAACCCCTGTCCTTTTGATTAGTTGCCAAGCGCATTAACCACTCAATCAAGAGACCGAAATAATTATATACTCAGAAAACAAAATTCGCAGTCACCATTACGACCAGGACAATATCCTCGACGTCAATTGTTACATTTTTAGCTCTGGAAACAATAAATAAAAAAACATTTTCCAAAAAGTTACTAAGAAATTTCTGCTATATAACGAAACTGGGTACTAAGATTCAATTTCGGTAAGTGTGAAATTTCTTATAGAGAGGTTCGATAAAACGATGACTACCAGTATTAGAAAAATCAATGAGAGATTTTTAGTTTCTTTTCGGTGCACCCAAATTATTTATTTATTTATTTATTTATTTATTTATTTATTTATTCATTTATTTATTTATTTATTTATTTATTTATTTATTTATTTCGCTATAGTGTCCACAACAGACCCAGATCCAATAATAGTGGACACTTACAATACACATGCATAAAGTCAAACATTATATAAAAAAGAAAAGAAAGTAAAAGGAAAAGAAAATACAACCGACACCTGCTATGATACATATGGAACATTTTTTTTAAAAATACAAGAAAATAATTAATCTATAATAACAAATGTGAACAACCCAATCAAAATTCTTTTATACTCATACTAAACAAATAAAGATTATGCGAAAATGTATTATATACCATAATTATGTCATATTATAAGTTGCAATGAAGACAACGAGAAAGCTTGCAGTCGAGCATATGGTTATTTGCTATGAAAATATGTTCGTTAGATGTTTCTTACCTCTGAGAGGCATTCTTTTTCTTATGCACACACAATGGGCTAAATGGCCAGGTCAAAAAGACTCTGAAGGCTCAGAGAAGGTTGGAGTAGGGGACTCACTGGAACAGCTGATGAGAGACAGATGGTAGCCTCCCATCAAGACCGTACAACGTGCACAGCTCTCCCTCACACGGGATACGGCTTAACGTCCCATGCGACGACGACCTTTCTAAGCCCATTAGTGTTCCCTAATGACCGTGTGAGTTTTGCGGAGAAAATCTCAACGCTCACCCAACTGGGACTCGAACCTGAGAACTGCAGTTTACGAGCGTGGCGCGCTACCGACTGAGCCACCCCTGTGTTCGTTGGAAGTTCATACTGAATATGGATAAATTAAATTGGAATAAAACTTCTTTCGTTTAATCAATTATACCTTGAATCGCTTACTTTAATATTTCTCGTTCTCATATCAATGTATTTTTTTGTTCAAAATTTAATAAAATAAGCTTTCGCGATTGTTACCTTATTACGCTGCCATTAACCGGCATAACAGAAGCGTAAAATAAGGCCAGGGGGTAGAAAAAAAAATAAAGGCGATGGGTTGAGATTAGCTTCTATTGTAGTATAGAAATTTACCTTCTATGTTAATTTACTCTCTGTTGTAGAAATGACAGAAAATTTTCCAAAAATGCATGATAAAACGTTGCAAATTTTAAACGGATGACATTATGCGTGAGTATAATAAGTATATTTACAATACAAATTACAATACAATGCAATTTATTACAAAAAATGGATGAAATGACTTATAAACAAACTCGTAATTTATGCAACAAACTTCGTTTGTTGCATAAATAAAAAGTGTTGCATAAATTTCAAGCACAAGTATATGCGAGCGTTCAAGTCACGTTTTGTCATGAAGTCACTGCAGCTTAATCATCTGTCCCCTCCTTAGGTCTTGTTCGTCCCAAACAGTTTTGGATTCCGAAGCTGCTTCAGTTCTTCGACGAAACGAGGCCAACCGATCCACGTGAACCATCTTGCACTCTGTAGTTGGACGTCGACGAATGTGATACACGACGTCATTAATCCTGTTAACTCTCGAGTAGTATCATCACAACCGGCAAGTTCCCCGGAAGTGCTTTCCCCCCCTATGTCGCAATCGTCCACGTTGCCTTCTTGACTTGGACCCCCCTATGTCGCAATCGACCGGAAATTAACCTGTGCTGGGCCACGTTGCCTTCTGAACTTTGACCCTTATATTGCAATCAACAGGAAATTGACCCTGGCGTTGCAACTGTCATGGTATTAATAATTCATAATTCATAATTAATAATTCATAATTAAAAATTCCTCCCCTTTTAACCCCTGGCGCTATCTAGTGCCTATGAGGAACACTATTTTCCCAAAAAATCCTTATTTTAACTCTAATTTTAAGCCCTCCTTCTCGAGCAGTCTCGATTTTTCTTTATTTCAGACCCCCCAATGGTTGACTTATATTTTAAACCCTCCACTTGCAGACCACCTGGTTGACCTATATTTTAAGCCCTACCTATATTTTAAGGCCCCTCCTTCCCTCGGATTACAAGTCTCAGAATAATTCCACAGAAAAGGATGACACAAGTCTCAATTGTAAAAATCAACTCGCAAAGTTGTATTCTTATTAATTAAAACCCTTTCTATTAAAAGTTACCTCTATTAAAAATCTTTTGGTGTTCATTTTGCCAGGACTGCCAAACGATTCCCTTTTATTAAAACTCTGGTATTTATTTTTTCCAACCCCGTTAATCGATCCCTTAGTAAATAAAAACTCTCACTTACCTTTATTAAAATCATCCAGCGCTCGTAATAAATCGGTTTAATCGGGGGAAAAAAATCATTCCATCGCTAGCGTACCTCCACGTTCATTTCGGGGAAAAGCCTCATCGGATCCAAGGTTCACGTATTTTACTAGAAGAATGACACAGTAACTGTTCCACAGAAAAATTAATAAAATTTGGTTTAAATTATTTGTAGGACTTGTATATAAGATCTAGCTTTAGACGTTCACCAGCCTAAAAGTTTACAAAGTCCGTTATCAGTGTATCGGAAATCGTACGTTTCCTGTAGACATCCTTCAGATCGCTTATTAGTGGGGTAGCAACAGCACTTTCGCCACATCACACGATATGGTGCAATCCTTTATCAGCTGGAAGGTCAAAAGGCCAAATGTCCAGCGCTTCACTGTGTCTGCATTTGACACTGATAAGGTTTAAAAATAGATGATTCCTAGAATCCACATTGCACAACGGTCAAAGTCCAGTGGGGGAGGGTGTATATAAACACCGACTTCTCAGCGACTGTCACTGTGTTCTTCATCTGTCAGTTTGCGACCTGTCAACCCTGCTCGCTCTCCTTCTCTACCTGCTTGCTCGTCGATCCTCTTCTCTACCTGAGATGTCCACTATGCGAGAATTTTCCCGTGCTGGATCCTCAACTGATACCAGGTAAATGAAATTTTATTTAATGTTGTACTTAAGATGCTCAACTGAATCACCTACTAACGTGCAATATAGATTTTTATATGTTTCTAACTAGTAAAGTTATTTTATTCTAAATGATAATTTTCAAACTTTAGTTAGATTTTTTTTGATCAAGCTAGTGCTTTTATTACAACTGTTCAACATAGATTTTTTTATATTTGTTTCTACCCTGTCATTTTATTCTAAATGGTAATTTTCAAACTTTAGTTAGATTTTTTGATCAAGCTAGTCAAGTGTGCTTTTATTACAACTGTTCAATACAGTTTTTTTTTATATTTGTTTCTACCCTGTCATTTTATTCTAAAACGATAATTTTTCAAACTTTAGTTAAATATTAGATGTTTTGATCAAGCTAGTAAAGTGTGCTTTTATTACAACATAACTGTTCTAAGATAAAAATCATGTAAAGTACTGCATATTCTGAGACTAAATTATCTATCCAGGTCTGATGCTGGTCCTTCCACTGATGCCGACTGCTTTGAAGAGCTACTCACGGCAGTGCGCACTCTAGAGGCGGCAGCCAAAAGACCTCCTACACCCGAGCTTCCTGAACAGTCAAAGCGCCTCTGCATACTCCAACAAGGTGGTAGGGAATTAAAGCAAAGGACATCGAAACTTTCCCTCAAGAAGCGTCGTCAGTCCACTGTCGCAGCGGGTATGGGAAATCCCTACGTCCCCGTCATACCTACAACTGCAACTAGGTAAATGAAATTTTATTTAATGCTGTCCTTAATGTGTTCAACCGAATCACTTACTAACGTACAATATAGAGTTTTATATTTGTTTTTACCCTGTCATTTTATTCTATAAATGTTAATTTTCAAACTTTAGTTAGATTTTTTGCTCAAGCTAGTAAACTATGCTTTTATTACAACTGTTCAATGTATTTGTTTTCTACCCTTGTAAAACCATTTTACTTTTTTTTTATTCTAAATGATAATTTTCAAACTTTAGTTAGTTTTCTGCTCATGCTAGTCAAGTGTGGTTTTATTACAACTGTTCGGTTCAATATAGATTTTTCTAACTAGTAAAATCATTTTAGTCTAAATGATAATTTTCAAACTTTAGTTACTTAGTTTTTGATCAAGTTAGCAAACTGAAGCATATTGGTTTTTCATTTTCTGTTCTAAGATAAAAACGTGTAAAGTACTGCATATTCTGAGACTAAATTATCTATCCAGGTCTATCCCTTCCACTGGTGCCGGAACCTCCAGCGTTCGTGTTCCTGTCTCCTCCAACATAAGGCACCATTCACTATCGCCGCTGGTACCGGACCCTCCAGCGTTCGTGTTCCCGTCTCCTCTGGCATAAGGACACCATTCACTATCGCCGCTGGTACCGGACCCTCCAGCGTTCGTGTTCCCGTCTCCTCCGACATAAGGACACCATTCACTATCGCCGCTGGTACCGGACCCTCCAGCGTTCGTGTTCCCGTCTCCTCCGACATAAGGACACCATTCACTATCGCCGCTGGTACCTCCACCGCTACCAGGTAAATGTAATTTTATTTAATGTTACCCTTAAGGCACTCAACTGAACCACTTACTAACGTTCAATATAGAGTTTTATATTTGTTTCTACCCTGTCATTTTATTCTAAATGATAATTTTCAAACTTTAGTTAGATTTTTGCTCAAGTTAGTAAAGTGTGCTTTTATTACAACTGCTCAATATAGATTTCTATATTTGTTTCTACCCTGTCATTTTTATTCTAAATGATAATTTTCAAACTTTAGTTAGATTTTTTGATCAAGTTAGCAAACTGAAGCATATTGGTTTTTCATTTTCTGTTCTAAGAAAAAAAAAACATGTAAAGTACTGCATATTCTGAGACCGAATTATCTTTCTAGGTCTCACAATGCAACCACCGATCTCATTAACGCAGGCACCGTGATGGATGCGGCTATCAAGAGAGTTTCAACCGGCGCTGCTGGCTCCTCCTCCGACGCTCCTGCCTCATCTGACGTCACGTCCTTGTTCTCTGCTGATACCTCCGTCGCTACCGGGTAAATGAAATTTTATTTAATGCTGTCCTTAATGTGTTCAACTGAATCACTTACTAACGCACAATATAGAGTTTTATATTTGTTTCTACCCTGTCATTTTATTCTAAATGATAATTTTCAAACTTTAGTTAGTTTTTTGATCAAGCTGTGCGAAGTAAATGTAATTTTATTTAATGGTGTCCTTAAGGTGCTCAACTGAACGGTTTACTAACGTTCAATATAGATTTTTATATTTGTTAATACCATGTAAAGTCATTTATTCTAAATGATAATTTTCAAACTTTAGTTACTTAGTTTTTTTTTTTGATCAAGTTAGCAAACTGAAGCATATTGGTTTTTCATTTTCTGTTCTAAGATAAAAAAAAAAACATGTAAAGTACTGCATATTCTGAAAAATAAATTATCTTTCTAGGTCCGCATTCTCCAACGTTCCTGCCAGCTCTACAGAGTCTCCCCACTTCACAGTGTCGCACACTCGGCGATACAACTCGAAAAAATTCAAGACAGATTTCGCCTCCACAAGTGTGCGACTTGGAGGTATGGAGAATGTGGAACCACACAATTTCCTCCCGGTCCTACACGACCTGCACGAGAAAATGTTGGCCGACGTCGTCCCCACAGGGGAGTATAGCCATGTTCGACTATGTTTACGCTCCCGGGATTTGAAAAACCCCGTCAACTTGGCCCTAATTCGGCGTAATGCCCTGACGGGGGAGAGATTCATGGCTGCACTAGACAAAGTAGTGCAGTCAAATGAGTCTCTTGGTCCCGGGAGCGAACTGGAGTTCGACTTCATTTGTGCCAACCTGGACCGTGTCGGCAGTGGGGGCGATGGAAGGCGCGCAGGTCCCGAGACTCGTCGAGTCGCTGACGTCGGGTCATTCATTATCAAGAAGGGGAGTGTCTTGAGAATCATAAATAATGACAGCCTCTGTCTAGCAAGAGCTCTCGTCGTTGCACGGGAGCTCTGCTTAAAAAATAAAGGGCTGCCTAATCGATATGTGGAGATCGCCAATTACACTCGCCCACTCCAACAGACAGATGCGCTTAATCTACACCTGGACGCCGGAGTCCCTGTTGCTCCGTGTGGACTCCCGGAAGTACGTCTCTTCCAAGTGCACCTGACACAGTTCAGGATTGTTGTGTATTCTGCTGATGACGCCTTCCTTCCCATCTTCATTGGTCCCGAAGGTGGGGACAACATTTATTTATTGTTTAGTGCGGGGCATTACGACGTGATTACTAAACCAGGGTTTTTTGGGGTTAAACAGTTCTGTCACATTTGCTTAAAGGAGTCTAACAATGGGCACATTTGCAAGGGAACCTGCAACAGGTGCCTGTCAACCGATGTGGTTCATGCAGGGGAGCTGTTGCTCTGCACGGTGTGTTGTGTGTATTTGCGCGGGGCTGAATGCTTTCAGGTGCACCTGCTGAAGGCATGTCAGACACAACATCGCTGTGTTAAGTGCATCATCTTGTACGATCCCCTGAAAAAGCACGTTTGTAAGGTTGACACCTTAAAATTCGTCGAGCCCTGCAAAATTGACCCTGTCGGTCAGACTTACCTCTACTTTGACGTAGAGACTGTGCAGTGTGCCGACGGGTTGCTAAAACCGATACTATGTGTGGTCACATACCAAGTGGACGACGAGTGGGTCTATGCTTCATTCCCGGAAACGGACGCCTTTATGGATTGGATTTTCGCCGAAGAATGTCCCGGAGTTCAAAGATTCAAGGACGCCACAGTCCTCGCACATAATCTGAAAGGCTTTGACGGCATGTTCATCATTAGTTACCTGTACAGAAAATTTTAAAAACCGGATCTCGTGTTCGATGGATCCAAGATTTTAGGTATCTTTTTACCTGGCCTTAAAATAAGGTTCATCGACACGTTATCCTTTATTCAGGCTCCTCTTCGATCATTCACGAAGACCTTCAACTTAGAGACAGTGAAAGGCTTTTTCCCCTTTAAATTCGTGAAGGAGGAAAATCTACAGTATGCAGGACCCATCCCTGATCGGCTTTTTTTCCAGCCGGAAGACATGGAGCCTGAAACTCTGTCAGCATTCAACGAGTGGTATGTCGCAGCAAGCCTTGAACCCTGGGATTTTCAACAGCAGCTTCTGTATTACTGCAAGGCAGATACAGAGTTGTTGCGGCGAGGCGCCCAAGCTTTCCGTGAGGAATTTTTAAATCTCACAGGCGTAGACCCATTTGCATGTGACCTGACTATTGCCGGTGCTTGTCTTCGAATTTTCCGTGGGAAGTTTCTGCAAAAGAATACCCTCGGTGTGTGTCCCGCCCAAGGGTATTCGGCGAGTAACGACCGGCAGTCCTTGAAAGCTCTCGCATGGTTAGAGTATGAGGCTTCCAAGGACAATATCGAAATTCAAACTGCGCGATCACCCGGAGGTGAGTATAAGATAGGGCAGTACAAATTGGATGGCGTGTGCCACAGTACCCGTTGTTATTACGAGTTTTTAGGTTGTTACTTTCATCACTGTTTGAAATGTTTCAAACCTGAAAAAATAGATCAACGTACGAGAAAGCCATTTGGTCTGCTAAACACCCGGACCATGGATCGTCTTGAGACCTTGAAAGTGCTGATGAACGGGTACACATGCAAAATCATGTGGGAGCACGAATTCGACGAGTTAATGCGCAAAAACTCACCCGTCGCATTAATTTATAAATCCGTCGAGCCTATCAGGCATATAGGGGACCGTGACTACCTCTATGGAGGGCGCGTGGAGGTGTTTTCCATCTTTGCATCAGCGGACCTAGGATGTAGCCTTAACTACGTTGATTACAACAGCCTGTACCCTTATGTTTGCAAGAAGGCTCCATTCGGTAAAGGTCACCCGGTTCGGATCACCTCCGATTTCGCCACGGACCTCGACCACTATTTTGGCATTGCACACGCCACACTGTTACCCCCCGACGATTTGTTCATCCCTGTACTGCCCTACAGGTGTAATGGGAAGCTGCTTTTCCCCCTTTGCAGGATCTGTGCGGATGGACAGCTGGCACCCCCTTGTCAGCACACCGTGAACCAGCGCGCATTGACAGGATCTTGACCAATGTTCGAAATTTACGCTGCGATGCGTGCTGGATACAAACTTCTTCAATTCCATGATGTGTGGCATTTCAATACCATCCTGCAATACGATCCCGCAACAAAAAAGGGAGGTGTCTATGCTGGGTACATAGATACGTTTCTGGGGCTGAAGCAGCGCTACTCCGGGTTTCCCCCTGACGTGCAGACCGAGGAGCAAAAGGAAGCCTTCTGTGAGGCCTTCTTCCAGGCGGAGGGGGTTCGGATCCTCCCCTCGGAAGTTGAAAAAAACAACCTTAAGCGTACACTTTCCAAGGTCTCGCTTAATTCGTCATGGGGGAAGCATGCGCAGAACATGAGTCGAACCCAGACGACCATTGTGAGTTGTCCTGTCAAGTACATGGAGCTCTTGACGGACGCATCGCTAGTCATCACCGACGTCGCTGTTATCAGTGATCAGGCCGTGCTTGTCACGCACAAGCCGGCGGAGTCTGCCACTCCAGCGAACACCCGTCGAAGCCTGATTCTCGCCGCAATGGTGACGAGTCACGCCAGACTAAAACTGTACGAGCTTCTATCAAAATTAGACAGTCGTGCAATGTATTCTGACACGGATTCAGTAATTTATACAACGTCTCCTCGCGACAACTACACACCACCACAACATCCCTTTCTCGGAGGTCTCGTAGATGAAATTTCTTCAAAGTACGGCTCCGGTGTACACATCACTGACTATGTCAGCGCTGGAGCAAAAAGTTATGCCCTTCGGCTGAGCAATGGGGATGAAATTCTTCGCACCAAGGGCATATCACTCACGAAGAAAAACCGGTGCACATACAATTTTGAACTACTGAAATCCATGGTGCTAGGGAACTCCCCAACCAGTGAGACCTTCGAAGTCCCTTTCAATGTAATTCGTAATAAAGTGGATGGGTCACTTATGAATAAGCCCATGGTGAAAAGGTTTAAGGCTAACCTAGATAAGCGGTATCTCAGCCCGGGTTCAACTCTCACTGTACCTTATGGTTACAATGACCTGGGCCTGGATACCCTTATCCAACTCATGGATGAGTAAATGTACAGTTTTCAACTTATTTATTTCATATTACACCTTTATTTATTTCATTGTACAGTTTTCAACTTATTTATTTCATATTACACCTTTATTTATTTCATTGTACAGTTTTCAACTTATTTATTTCATATTACACCTTTATTTATTTTATATTACACCTTTATTTATTTCATTGTACAGTTTTCAACTTATTTATTTCATATTACACCTTTATTACATTGTACAGTTTTCAACTTATTTATTACATCTTTATTTATTACACCTTTATTTATTATTTCACTGTACGCCTTTTATTTCAATATCCTTAATGGATCTTAATCATTATTTCAGTGCCCTTAGGGGACTTTAATTATTATTTCAGTGTCCTTAGTGGACTTTAAATATTTCAATGTTCCTACTTTAATTACTTCAGTGTCCTTAGGGGACTTTAATTATTATTTCAGTGTCCTTAGTGGACTTTAATTTATCACTCGTAATGCCCTCGCACTCGGCGTCGTCAGCAGTTTTTGAAACCTACAATATGTTACTGCCCAGCATTGGATATGTGAAACCAACAGTGGATATGTCATGTGAAAGCAACAATGGATCTGTCATGTAAATTTTTTAATAAAAAAGGTTTCAAAAAATCTGTCTCTTTATTTCTCAGAACTGGAAGACACTATGGTGGGAGAAAACAAGAGGTAACTTTGTTTTTCAGGTGCTCCGTAAGTCTTATCAGTGATCTGCACAATGCGCTGCTCCCCTCCAAGTCTCGCTGCTGCAGCAGCATTCTCATTTCCCCGCCCATCGACACTAACGCCCTCTGCTGTACTCCCGAGTGTAGCAGCACTCGTACAACCGTGCCCAGTCATGCAGATCACTTCCGGATGTCAAACATTGAATGAACCATCAGTGTGAAAACATTGAATGGGAAGAGACATAAAAATGGCAAAAGGCAAATTATCAGTTTTACTTTCTTTTATTGGATACAGATTTTTAATACATAGTTTTTTAACACAAGTCTTCAAGCACACAAGTCTTGGAAAGTTTTTTTACAGTTATTTTCAATACGCCGTCCACACTCAGATAATTTTCTTTTCTTACGTCGGATGGGAACAGCAATGTCTTTTGGGGGCCGCTCTTCAGCTATATGATTTCTGGGAATGTTGACTTTTACTTCCTGTGGAGTGTCAAGCTGTTTTGAGAATAACAAATAATTTTTCAAAGCAGTCAGATACTTTTCAGACTTATCGTCAGCATCACTAGACTCTAATATTTTCTTCATCTCTGAGTCTAAATCACATACTTTTTTTCTTATGTTTCTCCTCTGCACTGCTTTCACTGAAATCATTTTTTTCTAAATAACGAGACCAGTAGGGGGAGGGCAGCAGTCAATAGTGGTATAATGAACCCTGAACCACGCTGCAGGAGATGCTTCTTGTGGCGTAAAGATGCACGTTTGGATGCTAGACTCCTTATGACCGTCTTGTGCTGGCGTAAATTCTTTAATACTCTGTGGGAAACAGGTATATTTCCTTTTAAGAAATTGGAACACACTTCACATAGAGCATACATCTGGGGGTCGGAGATGTGCTTCATCAGAGCTGCACGCTGCTTTCCCCCTAGTTTCGGTAAGCACTGAAGGAATGGGCCTTGAGATTTAACTTTCATTTGGAATGTAAAGTATTTCGGGTTCTTCTGATGGAAGAATCTTTGCACGGAGCCTTTCAGTATCTAACGTTCTGGGATGAAGGTCAACACACAAATAGCCACAGGTTGCTTGTGTAGCTAACCTATAAGCATCCGTCAGGAGTTTAGATTGATGGGGGTACACTTGTCTCGCCAGGTGGGTTATTTGTGAAGCACCCGACAGTTGCGAAATAAAAACATGTAGTGAGCATTGAGCGATATAGTCCTCGAATGTCTTCCCTTTAAAAACAGATTGTGTAATATCAGGACAATCGTGATATTTTTATGATGACCACCACGAATAAACAATTGTGATATGCGTTCGCTGGCTACAGACTGTTCCATCAAGTCATCCAGTACCAGAAGTGTAGGTCTGAGGGGATCAAATTCCAGATCCGTAGGTAGTCCTTCATAAAATTCCACCGTTTTCTTGAAGGGTTCAAAGGCAGGCTGCCACTCCCCGTAGCAGTAAACGACACGTTGGGGTGGGGGTTCGAATACTTGAGCTGCTTCTCTGATGAGTTTCAGAGTGAAAGTCGTCTTTCCACACTGTGAAGGAGCAGCAATTATAATATTCGAAGGAGTTCGGAGAGCCATCGCAACACCATGCAGTCGTTAAAGTCTACTCGACACGTGTAATCACGATGCAGTACTGTGGGAAGAGTCGAACCACACGCTCTTTTAAACAGGAAATACAGACAGTGAGCACCGCAAGTGTCTCCCAGGGGGTCCTGCAGAGGTATTGAAGGATGTAAGACGTGACGTATGCCTAGTCAACTGTAGTATTCTTGCATGGAGACATCGGGACTCGTACCTAGGGGGTCAAAGTGATCCACGTGCATTCCTTTCTTGTAAACTGCTATCCAGTGGGCTCCAGGCATGGAGGACGGATCGGTATTGTAGATAAACAAGGCTTCTGATTGGGTGATTCTGCTAGGTAGTCTGTCACGGGGGAACACTCCGAGACTTGTGGGTAACATCGAAAGGATGGATCCTAGCTGATAGGTATTCATGAGCTGTAGTCAAACAGGACTTTACGATCCAATGGGATTTCCAGCAAATTCTGATATTCGGCATACAGGATCACAGTGACCGATGCGGATAGCGGCTTGGCAAACTTTAATTCGACTCTCACACTCCCACTCTTTATTAAAGAAAACACTTGATTGCATTCACGTTGCTCGGGGGTCAATTGGAATCCAAACAATGTAAAACCTTCTCCATAGGCTTTTCGCGATAAGTTAATACCACTATCGGATTTCCAGGCATCCACAGCTTCCAATAATCCTTGGTAACAGCGGAGATAGCGCCCATTCGCAAAGTCTGGTGCGTAGGACTGGTGATCGCTGTCAATGTGAAGGCTGATGTAGTTTAAGTCGAAATGTTGGAAGTTGAAGGGATTTTTTTCGTACGATCCATTCAGGCTGGTGCTTTCCACCATACCCAGTACCAGACGTATGGGGAGCTGACCTAGAAATAAATTTTCACGGTTCACACTCGTCAGTCCCGAAGCAATGGAAAACATACGTAAATCCGTTCTTCGCAGAGGGTACTTGGCACTCTCCGAACCCAGCAGGCGAGCGTGTGCGAGGATGACACCCGAAGTGGGTTTGACTTTACACACGAAAAATTCGGCTTCGTGTATCTGTACTTTGTAAGAGGGGTCCGCTTCACCTGTCATGAGACAGAATTCGGGTTTGGATCTCAATAAACGCAGTCTCAGATCGACTTGATTGAGCAGGTAACGATCTTGATTAAACAGGTCAGCGTGGATCCACGAGATGAGTTCGATACCTGTTGGTTTGACGTAGCCCTTGCGCTGATGCCATCCCTCGTTCTCCCGACTGGTCAGTTCCATTTTACCGGGGGTGTCGAGGTACCAGAGCGAGGTGCCAAGCTGGCTTCGTGTGGCATCGGTACCGTAATTCAATAGAGTCTCCAGGTATGCCCTGTAGGGGTACAGGGTGTGAGAAGCACTCACTAGGTGATCATTGAGGAAGACGTCTACCTGGCTGAAGAGGGCGTGGAAGAAATGATTGCAGGGAGCAATCACTTCCGACGGTGCTGTACCATCGGATTTTACAATTTTCAAGACGAGACGTAGGTGACATCGGGACAGATCAATGTAATCGTCTGTTCCCTTCACGATGAATTCGAGTGGAGCATTACCTTCCAAGGAAGCCACAGGTAAATAATTGACATAGCAGCCTCTTTCTAATTGTGAGACTGTGGGAGTCATCAGAAACAGGTCCAGTTCTGAATTGGCACAGTCGCCAGAATCAGCGTGAATTTTCTGAATGCCCATGATGAAAACACGTCCTACACAGTACAGTGTCTCTTCACTTTATGAACCTTGGGATGTTGACGGCGGCGTTTTATTCCTTTCCCTCCCTGCAGCTTTGAACTGGCACATTGCAAGAGGTCGGCGCCCACTTCACGGAGTCCCGCTTTGGCTGCAGATTTGAAATTTTGCCCCTGGGACATCTCTGAAACGAACCGTAGCCCACCCTTACGCAGGGTAGCCAGAGCAGGTCGTACGAGAGGGCTGATGAAACGTCCAATAGTGGCAAAGATGCTTCCTAGCCCATCGCCTCTCTGATAACGAGGACCGCGGAACACACCCTTCCCCGTTTGGCTCTTGTAGTAGCTCACGTAGGCATCTGCAGAAGGGGGAACGAATTTAACCCTCATGACGGAAATGTAACTTGACTAAAACTTTACCGAATTTAAAATGCAGAGGTTCTCCGGTGTCAGTACGAAGGAAGATTCTCACACTCTCAAAACTGTTCCTTGCAAGGGGGTAGTAATCAGGTTGCTGATACACTGCAACAATGGCTTCGTTATTACTGGTTCTGATGGCGGGGTTCACGACACGCAACAGTTCACCGTGAGTATCACCTAACAACTGAGGCGCAATCAGGTCTGAATACAAATAAATACCATACATTCCTCTGTTCATATCGATGGGATAGTCACCCTGGACTTTATTCAGTGGTATATCTAATTTAGTAATTCCTAGCATGTCTCCTAATCCAGGGTTCGATCGAGGAAATTTAATGTAATGCGACTTGTCTGTATCCATCAATATGGTGTGATCTGCCTGTTGCTTGAAACGGTAAGCTTTTCTCAGCTTGTAGGGTAACATCTGGTTCATTGCATCGAATAATGATTCGGCAGTTTCGTATCGTCCGTGGGGTACCTTTCGTTCTTGGAAACTACCTGGGGGTATCACGTAGAAATAACACTCGTCATCTATGTCGAACGTTGGTGTATTGCAAAGTTTGCTGGCAAATCGTTGGTGGAAGGGTTTGTCAACTTCACCCTCCCCTATACACAGAAGTTTGCCAAAATTCGTTTTAGGAAACATCAAACCGTATCCCTCACTCGGTTTGAATACCCAGTAACCGCTGTTATAGGAAACTATTATTTCTTTTGGGAGCTGGGTGGTGAGGAGAGACAATAGTTCCATTCGAGTTATTTTACCCGGTTTAAGTTTGATTTTCCTGTATTCTTCGGTGGGAGTGTAATATTCATACGTGTCATTAGAACCGTCCACATTGTACCAGCTCACAGGTAAGTGAACTTCTGCTAGTCCCACTTTCCATTTTCCGCTCAGTCTTAGGGGTTGTGCTAGATGAACCGTGAAATCAGTCTGCGAATTGTTTGGGTAAATATTCTGACTAGCCGTGGAGGGTAGGGTCAGGTAGAAACTATCCATTTTTTAGGGATCCAGGAAGGTTTGGGATAACCACGAAATTTGACCAGTGCCTTGTGACCTTTACGCTCGATTATTTTCTCGACCATGTAAAGTTCGGGTTCTGTCACTTTTTGAAGTTCCGATTTATAGAATGTACCTTTCAACACTTCTCCCTCGGAATCCCGTATGACGTACACAGGGGGTTGTCGCTGTAACACCTTGTCGACTATAAATATTTCTTCGGTCCACAAATGCGTTCCTGCCTTCTTGAAGGGTACTTTTACACTGGCTAGTCGAACCGTGTCCCCCACTTTAAATGCCGGTTTTTCTTTTACTACGGTCGGATTGCGATAGAGTCGAACCCACACAACGTCTTCATTGCGTAAGGTCACGTCCTTGGGAGCCATATCGTGTGCACTGTGAGCGGTGGCATTGTATCCCCGTACAACGCGCGGTAGCACGTCCAGGTAGCGGTAGGTGTTATTGCGTGTATAATATCTCCCCAGTCTCTCGCGTAGGGTACGATTCCATCTCTCCACCAAAGCTGCTTTTTTGTCAGAGTAGGTGGCAAAGAACCGAATACCTTTCTTTTTCAGGAATTTCTGGAACACTCTGTTGGTAAATTCCGTACCCTGATCCGTATTTAAATTCATTGGAGACCGACTCTTGGAAAGAATTTTTTTGAAAGCCAATACCATTTCTTTCCCTGTTTTAGCCTTCATGGTAACCACCCACTCGTACCTCGAGAACACATCGATGACTGTTAATATGTAGCGATACCCGTCATTGAAGCGCGTTAGATTTTTCACCACCATGAGATCAGCTTGCCATTGTTCGTCTAACCCTGTGACGTAAACTTTGTTACGGGGGAACTTTCTGCGAACAGGTTTATGTAGCGTGTAGGCAGGTTGCTTTTCTAACCATTCACGGACGAGTTTGAGTGGCAGTCCCGTATTCTGTGCTAACTTTTTTACATTACCGAAACCTCTTTCGGGGTCGAAATAATGGGACTCCAAAGTTTTGTTTTCTGCTGCACCCAGACATCGTACCCCACCAGGTTTTGCCATTGATGTAGCGAAAGTGTAACACCTGTCACTGTAGGAATGTCCCCTATAAACTGTCTGATGTCAACTGTTAAGTTACACACAGCAATTTTGTATTCGTCGTCTAAGGCTTTTGACTCTCCACACTGAATATTTTTACTAGGAGCTACAATTTCTAATACAAGCACTGCTATCGTTAACACTGTCACGATTACACTACCCACACTAGCTAACACCTTCTTTCTCCTATCCATACCAAGACTAAAATGACATTGGATGAAAAGACAGACACATTATATAAGGTTACAATTATTTATTTAATTTATACATTTCATTTTTTGCCTCGTCGACAATAGCGTTATATTTTAGAGTGCAAACAAAACCAGAATCTACAAAATTCAACAGACCTCGTTTCCAGGCCGTATCCACAAATACCTGTGCTAAGGCATTAATGTCCAAGTCACCAGACCACCCTACGATGGTCGGTATTTTTTCTTCGGGTTGCAGTCCATCTAACGGTATCACACGCATAAGTTCTTGCTGAAAAATATTCATCAGCAGCGGGTAAACACAATCGGGACCGTCGAAAACAGGGCCCAGCCGAAAAGGACGAATTAATTGTGAATGTTCCATAATAGCCGTACGGAGTTGGTGATCTTTGGGAGTCCCGCACACGCCATGCACAATGCGCATCACCTCGTCTAAGTGAATAGCCAGCGTGAACCACTGCGAAGCATTCAGTGTTATACAACGTCTCACCACACGGAACTGTAGAGTTCTTTGGTCAGCAGATTCTTTGATGAATTCGACACAACGTTCACCATCCACAGTTCGATACATGTAGACACGTAAACCATGCGTCACGTACCATGTCTGTTGATCGGGGCCGATTTTCACTTGATCCTCTATCTGGGGGACCGTGGCACACAAAGCCTCCCATTCAGGTATGGAGAGGCTAACCCCCACAGGTGTAGGGTAGATGAGTTCACCATTTTCATATTTCTTGTAGCGGCGTACGTGCACAGAAAACTTATTTTTGAACAGTGTAGGTACAACGTAAACATCTTCACCGAGACACCACACATCTGGATTGCTAGGCTGCATCGTGAACAATGACGCACACAGCGCTCGCTCCCTATTTAACTAGAGAACCGCACCACCTGGGACGACCAATCAGGAACGATCTGATAAGCAAGTGTTTGTTGGGACATGTTCTCGACGACGATCGATCCATCCGAAGAAAGCAGCTGTTTCGGCTAAAGAGCAGTGGACGTCCTCTCCGGTGTGATATCCGCACTCGAACTCGGAAACTTTTGGGAGATCACAATATTTGGGGCAGCCGTAAAGTTAGAGATTAACACTGGGCAGATTTAATTGTTCCAAGAGATTTCTTTCCACAGTACCTCCTTTCTAACCCACCACAGTAGCTTCTTCAGTACGTGCAAGTTTGTAAGCATATTTCACGATGTTAGGAACGCGATCTAACGACCACACCTTTTCATGAGGCAGAGGACGAAAGGGTAGGCCTAGCACATGTTTAGATACGTAGCTGACTGTCCTTCTGTCTTTTACTGACAAAGGCTGGTGATGCCGAAGATTGAAACGGTAGACACCACATTTCCCATTCAGAGTTGCATATCCAAGTTCGCGCACTAGGAAACGACCATTTACACGGAAACCGTCGAGATCTAGAACCATACAGATGTTTTGCATGGTTGCACTAGTTCGAGTATCTGGAGACAAAAACACTTGACGTCTTCACACAGGCTACAGACGTCTCTGTCGTTTATGTCTCAGAGCCTGAACGACGTTCTGCGGTAATCCTGGGGGCCAGGTTTCGGGCGGCTTCATCACCAGAGGTCCACGTAGTCTTGTAGGTGGTGGCGGCGTAGTGTCCTCCACGACAACAGCCTGTAGCATCGGACCACCAATCCCAGGTCGCGGCAACATCTTAATAGTGACGGCCGGAGGTGGTGGTGGCGGTGGAGGAGGTGGCACAATCACAGGTCGACGTAGCAATCGACGAATACGCATTCGAAAGTGCTGTGGATCGCTCTCGTAGCCGGAGTCTACATCACTCGTCCAATTATGACCAAAATCCAAGTTGTCGTCGTCGTCCATAACTTGTGGCTCAGAATAAATGTCAAACCTTTTTCAGCGGTTATATACAGCCAGAACCGTGACCTTGGGGGGGCTTTTCAAGGTCGTTGGAAAATTACGAGTCAATTTCCGGTTGGTTGTGACGTAGGGGTCAATTACCGGTCGATTGCGACATAGAGGTCAAAGTTCAGAAGGCAGCGTGGCCCAGCACAGGTCAATTTCCGGTCGATTGCGACATAGAGGGGTCCAAGTCAAGAAGGCAACGTGGACGATTGCGACATAGGGGGGAAAGCACTTCCAGGGGCCTTGCCGGTTGTGATGATACTACTCTCTCGTATATGGACCTTCCCAAGGTTTCTGAAGTTTTGGAGGAAGTCTCTTCTTTCTATGTGGATTGTATAGCTAGACAAGATCTCATTGATTGAAAACGAATCCATTTATTTTACTGTCGTATCCCATTTTGTCCTCTCGTTTGCTAAGTTGATGTTATGTCTAACGGAGTGATTGGTTTCTTCTAGTCATTGTTGTAATTCTTGTACGTATTGTGGAGTTGATACAGGCATTGCTTCGGGCAGACCATATAAGAGGTCACAGGGAAGACGTAACTCTCTTCCAAAGAGCATCATGGAAGGTGTCTGACCAGTTGCCTCATGCTTTGCTGTTCTATATGCCAACAAAAGGAGTGGTATATGGCGATCCCAATTACGTTGATGGTCGTCAACAAACAATGTTAGATGCTGTGCAATTGTCCTATTAAATCTTTCAACCATACCATCCTACTGAGGATGTAAGGGAGTTGTTCGGATTTTCTGAATGCCTAATAATTGGCAGATGCCTTTAAACACATTGGATTCACAATTTCGTCCTTGGTCAGAGTGGATTTGTAAAGGTATTCCATACCTATTAATCAATTTATTTACTATCATCTCTGATGATGATGATGATGATGATGATGATGATGATGATGATGATGATGATGATGATGATATTGTTGCGGATTACAAAAATGGATAGCTACTGAGCGTGAGTATTAAAAACTATATTTCAAAACCAAATTCAATACAAGGTAAATTGTTACAAAGAAAATATGGATGAAGTATCTTATTAACAAATCAACTATTAACCATACACAAGTCATCAATCTTCCTGCGCAGAGTACACAACATTAGCTCTGTCTATTCCACTAAATATTACCTTTTTACTTGATTACCATGTCGCTTGAACATCTGCGTACACATCACATTAAAGATATCACTTTTATACTTCCCGCGTACACATCACATAAAGATAATTCTTTATACTTAACGCGCACTGTCTCAGAACAGTTAACCGTCCATTTTCGAACTCTAGACCGTTACAACACATTACCATTACACGCTCCACTGTTCTTCAAATTCTCCCAAAGTTCTTATTCGTTGGCTGATACTTTTTGCTTTCGGTTGCCAGATTCCTTCTGTCGTTACAATATATTATAACAGAAGAGTGAATTAATTTAAAATTGATTAGGATTTTATATCCTAGTAAAATTTTATTTTTATTCAAAGAGTAACAAAGCATTTGATATACATGATCAGCTATGAAAATCAAAAATAAATTTAGCATTAAATGGAATTACTGAAGTAAAAGTCAGCAACCATTATCATATTTTGATTGATTATCATTCTCAGCAAAAATAGAGAATCCTTTTCTATAACTTTTAAATTTTAATTATGCAAATGATCTAAAATAGCTTTAAAATTTTTGTTAAGTGTTGAATTGTTTTAGTAATGTATATTATACATGCAAGAGATCCTTGTATTTAATCTGAATAATCCCACACAACCTGAAACGTTTTGTGTCACTGTGACACAAAACATGTCGGTA
The DNA here is from genome assembly GCA_038380435.1 of Ryuthela nishihirai. Lineage (NCBI taxonomy): Eukaryota > Metazoa > Arthropoda > Arachnida > Araneae > Heptathelidae > Ryuthela > Ryuthela nishihirai. The sequence continues at coordinate 3,517,903 of JAWZYU010000044.1, read as the reverse complement.
ATTGATATCTTTGCCTTGTCATAATTAAACTGCTTAAAAAATCTCTCATATAAATTTACGTTTTTACTAATACTTATGAAATTAAGCTATGAAAAAAGTATTCATAATATATCAATCACATTTAATGACATATACATTCTCACTTTAGGTATTAATCAAATGCCAGCTTGAACGAAATCATTTGACATTCAAAATTAAATGACTGTAAGGTTTAATTACTTTACCACTGAACTATCAGTGGTATGTCAATTCCAATCTAAATCGATTTAGCGCTAAAATATCAGCGAATGTCAAATTTCAGTCCCTTTACCACCTAAATATCAGTGACAGGTCAACTATAAACGATATCATTTTATCATCATCATCATCAACCTCAAGCAGCGATGGGCTACGGAGGTCCAACCAGACCGTGCAATTTAGTTCTCCAAGCAAGTCTATCCTGAGCTACATCTACTGCATCTGGCCACTGCACACCAATTTTAACAAGGTCCTGTTTGACATTGTCTGCCCACCGCATCCTAGGTCTCCCCTTCTTTCTGAGGCCTTTAGGCACACTGTTCATAACCCTATTCGCCAATCTATAATTATTCATACGGGCAACATGGCCAAACCAACGGAGTCTCTCTCTGCACAATATGCTGCTTAAAGGAGGTTGCAAACTCCTTTGCCTAACCTCATCATTAGTTACAAAGTTGAACCACCTAATGCCCAAGATACTGCATAAGCATCTGGAATCAAAAGCATCTAGTTTCCTGTTATCTTGTTTACAAAGTGTCCAAGTTTCACTACCATAACTAACCCTAGAAAGAACCAAACTATTATACAGTCTAATTTTAGTCTTTAGGTGTATACGCCTATTTCTCCACACTCCCCATAGATTCTTAAAAGTCCCGGCAGCAATCCCTATTCATCTGTTAATCTCATGCCGCACATCACCATTATCTGTTACATAGCTCCCAAGATAATTAAACTGTGACACCTGCTCAAGACGGCAACCATTCAGATTAACTGAATCACAGCCTGCCTGACCAATTTTCATCACTTTAGTTTTCTCTCTGTTTATAACCAAACCTACTCTACTACCAGTCTCATCAACAGCTCGAATGAAAGAGTTCATCTCATCAACATCATTGGCCAAAAGGGCTAAATCATCAGCATAATCTAAATCAGAAATTTTCGTATCTCCAGCCCATTTAAGGCCAAAATCTTTCCCTTGAAGTGAATTTCGCATAACATAATCAATAACCAAACTAAAGAGAAAAGGATACAAAATGCACCCTTGTCGAACACCAGAAGTAATGCTAAACCAATTGCTACAAGCCTTACCAACTCTCACACACGACTCAGTGTTATTATAGAGAGCTGTCATTATGTTAACTAACTTGTCTGGTATACCATACGATTTCACAATCAACCACAAATTATGACGATCAACAGAGTCGAAAGCCTTTTTGAAATCAACAAAGCTAGCAACCAAAGGTTTCTGAAACTCTAAACATTTCTCAAGAATCTGCCTAAGTGAAAATATCTGATCCACACATCCCCTACCACTTCTGAATCCACATTGCTCATCACGCAAATTAACTGTCAACCAGATTCTTAATTCTATTAAGCACAATCATGGAAAGAACTTTACCTGGAACAGAGAGTAGGCTAATACCCCTATAGTTATCACAAGAACTGTGATCACCTTTTTTGAAAATAGGGATAACAATAGCTCTGGTAAAATCCTTAGGAACCATGCCTTTATCATAAAAGATATTCAGAATTTCAGTCATCCAAATGGTAACCGAAACATTTCCAGCTCTAAGCATTTCTGTAGTAATTTCATCTACCCCTGGGGATTTATGAAGCTTAAGTTTAGAAACAGCCAAAATAACTTCGGATTGTGTTATAGGGCCAACATTAAAGCCACCAATGCATCTATCATCATTGCAAACAATGGGAATAGAACTAACCGCATTGTTTAGTACATCATTGAAATGCTCAGCCCACCTAGCCATGACAGAATCCTCACCTTCTAAAACCTTACCTTGTTTATCCTTCAATCCTTGTATACCTGTCCGTTTTCTACCACACAAAACATTAACTATCTGGTACAGCTCTCTGTTGTTGTGCTGTCTAACTGCTTCCTCAGCTTTGTCAGCCAAACCATCAAGCCAAAGATTCTTATCGGCAGCTAACTGATCTTTTACGCGTTTATTAAGTTCTCTGTAATGCTTTCTATTAGGACTAGTAGGGTATTGATTAAGGACATTCCTGCAGTTCTTTCTTTCTGAAATAAGCTCAATTGCCTTATCATTTAAATAATTCTACCTCCTCTGCTCCTTTTTTCCTAAAAGAGTACTGTTAGTTTCCAAAAAAGCCTGTTTAAAATGATCCCATTCTTCCTCAACTTCAGTGGTAAGCATACCATGACTGTCATAATGACTAAGTAACCTATCATGGTAAGCTTTGGCTATAACTGGGTCTTTCAGAGCTTCAGTATTAAAAGCAAATTTTTTAATCCTAGCACAACACTTTTTAAGTTTAAGTTGCAAGACACTTTGAACGAGATAATGGTCAGATCCAATTTCAGCTCCCCTATATGACCTGGAATTCCTAACAGAACTAGCCCATTTGCTGTTAATTAATATATAATCAATCATATTCTTATGCAGCCCATCGGGTGAAACCCATGTGTATTTATGTATGTCGCGGTGTTTGTAATAAGTGTTAGTTATTCTGAATCAATTGAGTTTACTTACCTGCAGGAGACGCTGCCCATTGCCATTGCAGCTACCAATACCAAAAGGGCCTATTACTCCTCCCCAAAGGTCACAGTCAGTACCAACTTTGGCATTGAAGTCACCAAGAACAAGGGTAATATCTCCTTTCTTGACAGAATTCAAAATATCCTGAAGTTGTCCATAAAACCTATCCTTCTCATCCTCATCGGCATCCTCAGTGGGGGCATAAGAGCAGATAACATTCAGGTCTTTAACGTTTGTCTGAAATTTTGCAGTAAGAAACCTTCTATTAATGCACTCATATCCTAGAAGAGCATCACTAGCGTGTCTGCTGAGAAGCAGACCACGCCTTGGTGATGCTTATTGTCGTCCCTCCCTGAAAAGAGAAATTTAAGATTATTTTTAAGAATCTGACCTTTATCTGTCCATCTGGTCTCTTGCAAGCCGAGAATATCTAAATCATAACGGTGGAATTCTTGTGTGAGGACATCAAGAGAAAAAGCTCTGTGCAGAGTCCTCACATTCCAACTACCTATGGAGAGAAAATGGTTAGTAGGATGTTTAAAGAAACTATGTTTATTGAGAGAGGGAATGCCGACAATATCAAACAGCCCCCTAATCGCGGACATGGGACAAAGACCCGTTCCCCCACCACTAAAGGCTGAAGCCATCTACACTGGAAGACTTCCTCCAATGTAGAATTTGACGATGCCAATAGAAGCAAAGATTTCAGGTGCCTGCGATGACCTCTGCTCAGGATTATCCACCAGCTGATAAACATATCCTGTGAATCTAATCACTTGGGGCTGTCAACCCACAAACAAACAGAAAACACAGCGGAGGATTTTCCCTCCACAGAAGCCCACCAGTGCAGCAAAATCAGGATCCATAATCAAGCTGAGAGCCATATATCTGTCCAGTCCAGTGGGTTTATATGGTCAGCACCAGGACCCTGTATGGTTGACCACTCCTCAGCAGGGTAGAAAAAAAAAAAGAAAATTAGCCATAGTTTTCCAGATCAGTAGGCCACACTAATCTGGCAGCCCTCCCCTTCCGTTCACTTCCACAAAAGAGTATCTCTTTTGAAAGGTACTAACGGTCAGCACCACGAGAAGGCGGGGTCGGACATTAGGTGCTAGGCCTGGCCTGTTCCATGCATCATCACAGGGGATTGGTGCATAGCTCTCCTTCCAGTGACTACCTAGCTAAATATTCTGTTAAACATTTATACTAAACTAAATAACCACAAATTTGCACCAAATCATCCAAAAAATTTGAACATTAAGTTCATATTACACTTCAAGAAATCTTTATATATATTTAAGACAAGAGGTTTTGTAACCAACTATACATCATAATAATCTTTTCTCTGAAAATTAACGCTACTTTAACATTACTTCGCTTAATGCTGCGTTTCTCTAACGTCATGAATTGATTTTTCGACGTTTCAATTTCTTGTACGAGTGAACTGTGTAAGCAGTCTTGTTCGGCCTCTTATTCCTTATTAATATTATAAATGTAATAGACGCAAGGTATCTGGCAACAAAACTCTGTCGCCATTTTCTTTTGAGCCTGTAACAGTTGGAAAAGTTTGGTTTTCGAGCTGCCTTTCGTTTCAGATAATTAACCTTATTAAAATATCTAAAACGTAACAGTTTCTTTCCTCATAAGTCAATGCATGATTCAAAATCGGTTTGTGAACTGCACGTAATTGTGTGGAAAAGGCTTTATAAAATGTTACTGTAACTTCTATTGTCTGAACGGCTGACAACTTGTGTTACATGGAGAAGTAATGCAGCAGGTGTGAATTCTGTAATTTCATGTTATTTCGGCAGTAGTACAGTTCACGGTCCTCAGCCGCCATTTTGTTTTTGACGCAACGTAACAAAACGGCCCTTTTAGTTGATTCCCACAACTCCCGGGACCCTAACCCAAAGAGGGGTTTCTAGAAAAAAGATTGTTTTTTTCGTTACCATAGCAACGAAAAACCCGAGTTTATGTCAAACGCAACGCACCGTAACCATAGTAACAAACGCAAACAAACGTAAAAAAAATTAAATTACCGCAAAAAAACCTCGTAACCGTCAATTACAGAATGAAAGCTCATAAAACTGGCAAATCCAACAAAAAATAAAACGATTGCCTTCCTACATACAGTAAACCACTTCCACCATTCCCCCTCCCCTCTTTTCAAAACACAATAAAAACCTACTAACATCAAAAACAAAACCACTTAAGCACAATAAAAAAATAAAATTAAAAACTACTAACTTAAATAAACAAAAACTAAAATACTACTCACCACAGCTCGTGGTTCTGCTACTTTATCACGCACATGGGGTGGATATAGATGTTTAACGTCCTCCACGAAACTCAGAAACGGGTCTGACTGGTGCCGCAGCCGCTTCCTATACATGAATTCAGCCAGATAGCTGTCAAACATATCATCGTCCACACGGCCTCTAGTCATCTCATTTCTTGCATGCTGCCACATTCCTTCCACAGTGTTAGTGTGGACCCTTGTCTTATAGTCAACAAACGAAACAGAGTGGTTGACTGTGAGGTGGACGAAACCCTCCTCACTCAAACAGTTATATGATCGCCAGCAATCTGAATAAATCGTCGACCCAGGTAAAATTTTCTCCTTGATAACAGCAAGCAAGGAGTCGGTAGAGCGGTCAGGAACAACAACAAGAAAACACTTTTCGAAGTCCCTTTCCACTCCACCGAACACCCAACGACCTTCCCGGTATCTCCCCCGGTGGTATTTGTTGGTTCCAAACTTGCTCTCGTCAATCTCGACAATAGTACCGGGCCCACCAATCGGCTGCGACCTGGCAACCACAACATCTATTGCCACCTCTCGACAAAAAGCATACCAATCAGATATTGTGTTGCGAGATCCTATCCTGAGTTCCATTTCGGCAATCCTCTGAGGATAATCAAACGCCCACATGTGCGTCAATTTCACAATCTGTTCCAGCGACAGATGGAACCTCTCGAACCACTAGCCCTTTCGAATACTCCGTCTACTATCGTGCTGGACCCCGCCAATCCTTCTTCGGCAATTCCACCTAAAAGCATCACTTGTTGTATCAGTCGGGGCCAGCACCATGGCCTTACTACACCTCGGACATTCATACCCTGCTGCGAGCAAACCAATATTCTGCAAATACATAATTCCTTCTTTTTTAGATTTCTCAAACAGCAGGGTAAAGTCCCTTAAGACCATACGAGGTCCACTTGCCGCTACATCTAAACTATTGGATGCCATTACACATATTACTAAAAGTACAACAGACTCCAACCTTATAAGAAACCACCACCAATATACCTATATGTAAATCAACCACCTCATACGCAACAACCCAAATAAAGCACAATGAAAATACCAATATGCAAATCAGCCAGCTCATACTCAACACAAGCATGGCGACAACTCACATTCTCACGAAATATAATTTACCCCAAAAAATTATTTTCTCTTAATATACACTTAACCACCACAATTCCACGAAACCAACATCGCACACAACGTAAACCAAAAAACGTGAAAATCGGAAACAGTGCACCGCCGATCGAATTATAAAAAAGCCCCAAAACTAAATAATGTCCTCCAAGACAACACAAACCAAACAACGTGAAAATCGGAAACAGTGCACCGCCGATCGAATTATAAAAAAGCCCCAAAACTAAATAATGTCCTCCAAGAAAACACAAACCAAAAAACGTGAAAATCGGAAACAGTGCACCGCCGATCGAATTATAAAAAAGCCCCAAAACTAAATAATGTCCTCCAAGACAACACAAACCAAAAAACGGAAACAGTGCACCCCCGACCGAATTATAAAAAAAGCCCCAAAACAAAAATCTGACAAAAAAAAAATCTTACAACTCAAATAACCCTTCCCTAATTTACATTGTCATTTTACCTCTTAGCCTCCCCGTTTTTCCCACACCATGGGCTAAATGTCGAGATCACATGAACCCCGAAGGCTCACAGAAGGTACAGAACCCACTAGAACAGCTGTTGGCAGACAGAAACTTCCTGTCAAGGCCATCCAGCGTGTTCTTTAACATACACAGTAACTCTCCCATACACAGGACCACGGCTTAACATCCTAACCGACGGACGGCGGCCTTTCCAAGCCCATCGGTGTCCCCTACTAACTATCAACCGAGTTTGAAAATTTGCCGATATAAATCTAAACGCTGACATAGCTCGGACTCGAACCTTGGAACTACAGATTACAAGCCTGGCGCGCTACCGACTCCGCCACTCTCACCCCACCTCTAAATTTTTCATTCTTTCCCGACTACGTCAAAAACTGCCGTTTTTTCACACACTGACAATTCTACAATACCCAGAATTACTACAATTAATAATTACCATATTACACGTAACTACTAAAAAACATTCGATTCACCCCTAAACTATTCTAACGAAATATATGTGTTCTTTACTATCGCCATTTTCAATCCCACACGCAAAAACTTGCATGCCCCCACTACATCGGCCCCTAAATATCTTTAATAACTAATTATAAACCATATCCTAACCAATTTTCAAAAAAAAGCTACAACATATTAATTATTCGTATCCTACCTATCACTGAAACCCCCCCCCCCATATTAAATATATAATACACACGAACTTACCTCTAACCATATAGGTATGTTATCCAAAGAAGTCATCAAGCAAAAATGGCGAAAAAAACCAAACGTAACTTCACACTCTCGTCAAATCACACACATAAGATGTGACTCCACATTACCGATCCAAAAGAAACAAATAAAAGAGCCATAGGCTACCAACAACGAACAGTTACGTTTCTACGTCATACTTTACAAATCGACATCACACGGCACTTGAGCTATGCCATCTATCGGCTGAGGGCCGTAAACACTACAGGGGCCGAACTATATTTTTTGCCTGTTTTATCAGGTGATCAAATTTCGGTTAACGTTTGTGTCGTCATCGTGTTTTTAATGAGGCCAATTTCCCAGAAAATGTCTACTCTCCTAATTTACCTGAAGTGAAGCTTGTGGTCCTTTAACTATATCAAATTTAATTTTGTTGGTTAAATATTTAGCGTAATGTAAGAAAACAAGCTTTAAAAGATTTTTATATTTCTATAAAAGCGAGACAAGAGCCAAAGTTTGAAAAAAGAAAGCACGGTCATTTCCAAGAAGTTGCATATTTCGGTGTTTTAACTGCCAGGTTCCTAACATAAAGACATGTTTTCTAAATATTAATAGAAATGTATAATATAAAAAGTAAAATAAAGAAAGAAGAAATTTAAACAATGATATATTTAAATTTGTGCATACGTTTCAGCGAGTACCTTGACGAAGTTAAACATGTTTCTTAAAATGTTTGTAAACATTTCTTAAAAATATTCCTTTAGATACTCAACAAAATAATAAAACACACACACACACAAACATAACGAAATAAACTCAAAATTTGTGCAAAAATGAAAACTCAATTTTTACAATATTAATTTACCTGTTTTGTTAGATTCGTCAGAATATTTGCTTAGTAGCTTTTACTAATTTCTTAAATGTTTTTAACGATTTTTCCTGCAAAAATCCTGCAGGAAATTTTCTCAAATGTATTAAAAGTTGTGGTCTTCCCACCGTTTTTATATTTCTATAATAAAATTAAACAATTAAAATCTTTTTAATTAATGTACTGAGTATCCCGTGGCCGAGTGGTTAGCGCGCTTGGCTACTGATCTACGGGACCTGGGTTCGAGCCCCGGGTAAGGCATGGCTGTTTGTGTCGTTTTTCTGCTGAGGTCCTGCCATCCTCTCAGACCTTCTACTGTGGCATATAAACTGACAGGCTCCTGTCAGACCTCTGTGGCAAGCAGCTGCTTGAGGGGGTATTTATTTATTTATACGTAGTCGCTGTGATTATCATGGAAATTACATCAAAGTTTGCTTCATTTCTTTCTAAGACGGAGCTTTATCATATTTCGTGTGAAAGACGAAAATAATACCTTTCGATGAAAGGCTTTTCTCACCAGATAAATATGATGTTCTCCTGGAGTAAATGTTAAGTTTGTCTCCATGTCTTGCTGTGTTGACTTCGAGGTAGCCAACGAAGTGCTCCTGTTGCACGCTACGAGGAAAGAAATTTTAACCAAATAATTTTGTATTCGAAGCAAAGTCGTTTTCAGTGTATTAGAAGACAGAGGTGTATGAATATATACATATAATTATACATAATATGGGGATTAATTATCCACCCCCACAATATATTTTAGCGTTAACCCGCCTTTTTCATAACTTTAAATTAGATAATAATTCAAAGAAATGGAAATATAGCTACGGCTCTCTGGTCAATCTATTCAAGATCTTATAACTTAAATTATCTCTTAAAATATCTTAACTATTATCAAGAAAGGGTAACTTGAATTGGCTTTAAATTCATCGGATTAATTTACATTCAGTTTGGATAATTCCGATCCTTATGCAATTAAAATATTCAGTTTGTCAAATATTCTTGAATGTTTTGGCCATGGCTCTGCAAATCCAAACAGAAAACAACATTTTCATGTTCTCAAATTATAAATGAACGGCTATTTTAATTTCCTTCTTGAATATAGCATATATTTTATGTAGTTATTTAACAAGTTGAATGATTTTCGTATTCATTTTAGCGGTTTAAGTTGTGGCCACTGATCTAGTTTGATACTTCGTGAATGATATCGATTAAAAGACAATTCCAAATTGTGTTTAAAGATATTGCATTACACAGTGGTAATTATCTCTACTTACATCTTAGCTCCTTTTCATAAATAAATATGTACATATATTAAGAAATGAAATTTAAACATTTCGTTGAACTGCTCCACTAAAATATTCAAGATGTACAAAGTTTGGGAAAAATTTATGAAATTATCTGACTGGTTTCAAAATTCAATAAAATATCTTTTAATAACCAAATTTGGATGTTAATTTTTAGTATCCGGTGATCGGAATTAAGATGGCAATACTTGACTATTCTTGTAGAAATAACTCATTTGAAACACACGATATTTGAAATTTACGTCTTTCAGATCATTATTTAAAGCAACATATGAAGCAAACGGTAGGTCAGAATTTAGAAAAGAGGTGTTTATTTCTCATGATAAATCGACTTTACCACTTTTTGGAATAATCCGTAGACAAAACAAATCGTAACGATCAACGGGTTGGATGTTTGAAGAGGTTTTAAAGAAATAGGGAATGCTAAAATGTGATTCTTCAATGTCTTGTTCAAGCAAAGCAGTTACTAGGTTTAAGAAAAGTCACTAGCGTCTCTATTAAAGTTATGGAAGAAAGTAAGTATAGGAAGAAGTAAGGTAAACTATCAGAAAATTATAATAGTTATTATCAAAAGCATCAGCAATTAGAGATCCAGCTTCACCAAATTTTCTGTAATATACTTTTAAGTCAATTTCAAATTTTATCTTAATTTAAACCTGAATAGAGTTAATTACGAAATCTGTTCAATTTCTTCCGTTTTGTTTGCAATTCACATACATCGTATACTCGTCTAACAAGCTCTAATCTAGAAAAAAAAATTGGGGAAGTGATGAAATTAAGATGGGGAGGGGGGATACCGGATTTCTTTTGCAGTATAATACTGCCTCTCCATTTCAGATGTCTTGAAAAATCTTTAAAAAAATGGATGAATTTACAAATGTTTAATATTTTTGACTTCCATTACCCTTATTAAATTTGTCAAAGAGGGTACAATCTTCTGCCCACCACCATCAGATCCGGTCATGTACGACCATTTTGTGAACTATTGTTCACAAAATGGCCGTACAGGGTAAATAAACTACCGCTAAAATTTTCGGAAATGATTAACATTGCATAAATATGATGGAAGCTTACATAATAATTTCTCTTAGAAGCATTAATGCAATTAATTGCTGAATTCTAATAAAAAAATAGGTTTGGAGCTCATAAAAAATACCTTTTTGGTCTTAGTGCAATATTAGTTGATTCTGCTAATAAATACAGTTAAAAAATTTATAATTTCTTAAAATCGTTTAATGGCATTTTGAATGGCTTTAGTTAAGAACTGTAATAAATAGGTGTATATCAGAAGGGTATGCCGTCCCATGGTTGAGTGGTTTGCGCGCTTGGTTTCTAACCTAAGGGACCTGGGTTCGAGCCATTTAAGGCATGGCTGTTCGTGTTGTTTTTCTGCTGAGGTCTCGACATCCTCTTAGACCTATTCTGGCGTATAAACTGCTCCTGTAAAGTCTCTGTGGCTAGCAGCTGCTTGAGGGGGTATTTGTTACTTATTTATTTTATTATATCAGAAGGTTAAACGGGGATAAAAACTCGTAGAGAATTAGAGTTTTTGTTAACGGAGTAGCTGTCGAACTGGAAGTCTATGGACATTCTTATTTCTCAAAAGTGAGTTGGTGTAAGTCCATGGATATGGTTCGAACAGGACTGCATAGTGATACAGTTGGAAATTAGCTAATGGTATTCTGTAAGTTTAGATTGATTGTATGTAGTGACTTACAAGAGCATTTATTATTTATAACACTTTGTATCAGAAAATAATAATAAGTGCTATTGATTCCATTATTCACTCTCCGTGTTTCTGTAAGTATGAACGGGAAGTGATTTGTTCATGAATTTAGACTTTTCGGACAAGTTGTCTCTGATTGGGTTATTTAGTTTCAGTGCTTTCCTTAAGTGTGAAGCTGATCTGCATAACGACATCATAGCAAAATAATCCAATCAGAGACAACCAGTCTGGTAAATGCGATGACAATGATTGATTTCTAGTAATGTATAAATAAATCTTACGAAGCCCATCAGTGTTTCTTTTCTTACCAAATTCAGAGTTGCAGTTAAGAGAGAAAATATCCACGCAAGCGCAGTTGGGACTTCAACCTTAGAACAACAGAATACTGCTCTGGGCTGGGTTGATAGTGCACCAGGCTCGGAATCTACAGTTCAGATGCTCAAGTCCAACCTGGGCCAGTCTTGAGATTTAACTTCGCAAAACACTCGCCCTGCTCCCTGTCAGTAGGGGACACCGATGTGATTAGATAGGCCATCGTCCTTCGGATGCGACGTTAAGCCGTGGTTCTGCATGCGACAGATATCCATACCTTATGCACGTTAAAGGACATACTGTATGGCCTGGGTGGGATTATCATCTGTCTCCTAACACTTGTCCAGTGGGTTCCCTCTCCGAACCTTTTCTGAGACATCAGAGTTTTTGTGATCTGGTTATTAGGCTGATTTTTTGCAAATACGTACAATCGCTGAAAAAATATCCGAACGAAAAGAATATCCTTCGTGTCACGTGACACGAAGGTTGCCAGATCACTAATTTCTAAAAGAATCGTTGCCAGATATTTTTTCTGAATTCTGTAATCAACCACAGTTTTCGGATACTTTTTTGAGCGATTGTACATACAGTCGTTCAAATAAATATCCGAACCTTATGGTTGATTGCAGAATACAGTAAAAATTAATCTGGCAACAATGTTTTTAGAAATTAGTGATCTGGCAATCTTCGTGTCACGTGACACGAAGGTTGCCAGATCACTAATCTCTAAAAAATCGTTGCCATATTTTTTCTGAATTCTGTAATCAACCAGAGTGTTCGGATATTTTTTGAGCGACTGTACACAAGGTTGCAAGATCACTAATCACTAAAAAATCGTTGCCAGATTTTTTTTTAATTCTGTAATCAACCATAGTGTTCGATATTTTTTTGAGCGACTGTACCTCTCAGAGGTAAAACTACCGAACCCAAATGCTCTCCAAACAATACCAGAAAACTTTCCTCCAATCTTATAAATTGGTTTTGCGGAAGGGATTGTTTTCGCTTCTTCAGATGCTTACGGGCCACCACTGAATCTATGTGTGATGGGTTTTCATATGTATTTGCAGGCTGATACACTCATCCGTGGTCAGAATATATGTTTGTACTTCTATTTCTTTATGAAACTAAATAACATTTTAGGTAATGTTTCAAGAAATAAATCATTATTTATTATCTCAATCGAGGTTAGGATTTAACCTTGAAATTTATAATAGGAGAAGGCTGGGTTGTTTTACCTCTGAGCGGCACTTTTTTGCATATAATGGGCTAAATGGCCAGGTCACAAGGGCCACAAAGGCTCAGAGAAGGTTGGGGAAGGGGACCCACTGGAACAGCTGTTGGGAGACAGATGGTAGCTTCCCGTCCAGTTGGTTGTTTTCCTCTGAGCGGCACTTTTTTTGCACACCATAGGCTAAATGGCCAGGTCACAAGGACCCCGAAGGCTCAGAGAATGTTGGTGGAGGGGACCCACTGGAACAGATGTTGGGAGATTGATGGTAGCCTACCGTCAAGACCATCCAGCGTGTTCTTTAACGTGCACCGGGTATGGCTCTCCCGTATACGGACCAACGGCTTAACATCCCATCCGACGGACGGCGGCCTTTCAAAGCCCATCGGTGTCCCCTACTGACCTGGGCAGGGCGGGAAATTTTGCGGAGATAAATATCAACGCTGACACAATTGGGACTCGAACCTGGGAACTACAGATTACGAGCCTAGTGCGCAACAGACTGAGCCACCCCTAAAAGGAGGAGGAGGTCTCAAGTGAAATGTTTCAAACTGATTATATATACTGAGTGGTTAAATGAAACTACGTTACTTTGTAAGTCTGCGGATAAACACAGTTAGTTGCACAAAGGTGAAATTTGAAGGGGATAATAATCAGGTCATTCAGAATAAAATGGCAGGTAAAAAAGTAAATTCTTATAAAAATGCTAGCTGGTTGAACGTGGCGCTCTACGCAAAAACGATGCACATTTTTTACCAATCACGTGTTAGTAAGGGAATACATCACGTGGTTACAGAATGAAACCAGAAAGCCATCAAGAGACCTGACCCTTTTGTAATAGAGAGCATGATCATTTTCACTTTCCCAAACTTTCCAGAAGAGTGGACAAAAAAAGCCACGACACCGGATCTGAAGGATCGTTCATTATTGGTTAAGTTCTATTTCCAAAATAGTAACAAAGGCACGAATGCTATAGCCGAATATCGCTTACTGATGAGATGGAGACGCCATTGAGAAAAATGAGTTACAAAACGGGACACAGAATTTTGAAGAAATGGTTATTAATCGTTATGCCATTGCAGAGGAAGTCTACCGGTTTTTGAACACATTGTAAATGGCTAATGCTGTAGTCTTCTCTTAGAGCCAGGGCCGATGTAACGCTCCTGAATCTTGTGTGATCCAATGTCTCCAAGGTCCTACGAAATGTGTTGCGCTACTTCCGGTACAAATTGGTATTTTCAAGGCTTAGGGCTGGATAGGATGGAGCTGGCCATTGACTCTTACAGAGTGAGGAGACACACTTCCGATGAATGGTAATGTCAACACACAGCATTGTTGGATAAGGCAATCGTCACATCCTCTGGGGATGATGAAATTTCACAGCATTCTCCATCTGTTACTGTATGGTGTGTTTTCAATGCTACTATCATCTAGGAACCCTTCTTCTCCACTAGGTCCAAGCCATGATCACCTAAAACGTATAACACAAATAAAGCATGTCCAGAGCATAATGCTTTATTTGCTACAGTTTCGTGTTATCTCAGTTATAACTCAGATACATAAATTAGTAACTTCTTAAATAAGCTTTACATTAAAATCATCGCAATCAAATCTATTTCAAAGTCGATTTTCGACAAAATTCGTTCTCTATTTTCACAGTTGCGCAGATTGTAATATTTAACAGCTAAAATGACAGTTTAAATAATTGATCTGTTAAGTAAATAAAATCTAGTTAAAAAGAAAGCAAAACCGTCATACTGAACATTGCTAATCCATATAAGAGTGTTTTTAGCAGTTCTTGTAATAATCATGTTAATTTACACTAATTATAAATGACGTTTTGCAGACCAAGCTAACTCGCTAAATGTTTCAGGTTCCACAACACTTAAACACTAAACGCATCTTTGTTGCGCAAAATTTGTTGCGTTTGAAAAAGTTGTTTTGATTTAAATAGATTTGACAGAGTTTTTTAAATTAGGAAGCATTTTTTTTTATAAAACTTTTATTTAAAGAAGTTACTGAATTCTGCAACTGACTTCCTATTGACATAACATTGAACTTCATTTGATGATGGAACCGCTTAGTGTACATGTACACTAAGATTTCAAAAATCATTTTTTTAATGTAATATCTCTGTACAGTCACTCAAAAAATATCTGAACACTATGGTTGATTTCAGAATTCAGAAAAAATCTGGCAACGATTTGTTTGGAATTAGATCTGGCAATCTTCATGTACGTACACGAAAATTTCCAGATCACTAATTTGTAAAAAATCATTTTTTGAGCGACTATACTCTGTAGGGACTCATCTGTAAATTCCCGAAGCGATATGAGGGTGAGATGGATGTTATAATGTGATATCACAAAACATACTATTAACGTTATTATTAAACAAGCCATCGACTTAGTACACCACGACATTAAAATGCAATATTTATATTTGCGATTATCCTTTTCAACGTTTTCCGATTTTAAAAATCATTTTTTTAAAATATAATATCCCTTGTAATTAAACACTAGTTACAGTTAACACACACATGGTATGTTGACACTCGTACAAAAATAAAGATTCCTACAGAAAATACGTTAGTAAATTGAAGAGCCGGTCCTGTATGTACAGCGCGTGGGGTGAAGTGTTAAATCTTTCTGATACGTTATATATATTATAAAAGACCTGTTTTAAAATAACGGGTCGTACACTATTATTGCTGTTTTTTAGCGACTTACATAGGAAGTCACTGAACTGGAATTCATTCCCGCAACTCATGATTTATGAGATTAAACGACTACACAAAACTACACTAAATGGTACTAAAATTTATAGTGGTAGCTGTTTTCACACTTCTTTTATTACTTTTGTCTAGCAAATAGCATAAGATAAAAAAATGATGATTTAAGGCTACGCTGAATTAATATCTTCATTATTACACCGACTGCTTTCAGAATGAAATAAAGATTTCTATCTTTCCTAAACCATGCATCTTAATCTTTATATACGAGGTGACCTAAATTAAACTGACAATATTTAAGTAAATTTGTAGAGAGAACTCAGTGGATATAAGCAATATTTTTAAATTTGCACATTTCAGATCATTACTGAAGCAATACATAAAACACTAGGCATCATGATATACAAATGGAAGTAGTGTAATTTTCAATTTTAGTGAATATCAAAAAATATCCTGTAAACATGAAATTCATCGCAATTAGCTCAGCTGTTATATCTAGAAATAATCTTGCATGCAGTTTTTGTTTTAACATGTAACAGGAAGTGTACACAAGCATTCAAAGAAGTAGTAAAGAACTAGTTCAAAGAAGTAGACTTCGATGGAACGAGTGAAAATCTACAGACACTTATCGAAAACAGTTTGAACCTCCTCAGTAGGAATGAGTCCCGAGGACTGGCTGGAGTAATTGTGTCAGACTTACGATACTATAGGAGATGAGTGTTTCACCTTTGAGTGACACTTCTTGTACACAATGGGCTAAATGACCTAAAGGCTACAAGGATGCGGGTCAAGAACGGAAAATATGCAGTAGCTTTACATAGAATTTATACGTAATATATGTGGCGCACGAAATCAATAGATGCCTACATTAATTCACACTGCGACTTTTTTTCAAGTAGCGTTAAAAATTAATATAATACAGTATTTAAATATTTGTCCGTTTTCAGAAATAGCTATTTTTCCTTATTTTTTCATAATCGCAAATCATTAAACTAATGATAAAAACGCATCTACATGCGGAGCAGTGTTATGAAAATTTGTACTTTCATCTGTCTGAGTCATCCTTGTGGCTCTGTGGGCGTAACCTACAGCTTTCGATCATGGTTAAACCATTGGATTAAACTGGTTTCAATTGTCTGGAACAGGAGAGGCCTCTAGCGCCAGCTGATTAGGAATGGACTGCTAATTTAAACTTTATATTAGACTATAATGCAAAGAATTGAAAAATGGTGTGGGATATCAATTTCGAATTTTTTTTTCATCAGGGATCTGGTAATATCCAAATATTTCGTTCCCAGAAGATCGAGCTTTAGATTTCAGGTTAATCTATTCAGAGCGTGCTTACGGAGACATCCTATGGCACAGATCCCACTTCATTCCACTGCAGCAAAGGTGTGAAATTTTTTTGAACCAAGTGCTCTAAAACTTTTGTGAGACAAGTGCGAACTCAAAAATGGTTTAAAGTTAATAATATCATTACACATACAGGGTGATTCAAAACTTATCGTTCAAATTTCGTGGGGAGATAGGGAATACGTCAGGAAACCGATTTCACATAGGAAAGTATGTCCGCAAATGTACGCATGCGTATGTAGAGGGCACTGTGTACCCAACCAGTGTACAGCTCCCCCGACCACTCGCGCTGTCATCAGTTTACGAGCTGACTTACTAGTGATAAGATGAATCGTTTTACGCATCAAGAGCTAGCGGATATGCATCTCGCATATGGGGCAGCTGGCGAAAGCGGCCGCCGAGCTAGGCAAGTTTACGAAGACAGATACCCCAACAGAAGAATACCACAGCATCAAATGTTTGCACGTGTGCATCGCAATCTGCGCGAACGTGGTTCACTACGCAGCATCATGCAGGATACGGGGAGACGAACGACGCGGACTTTCAACGTCGCAGAACAAGTCCTACAGTCCATTGAAGATAATCCGAATACCAGCACACGAGCTATTGCTCAGCAGCTTGGGGTCTCTCAGTCAGCAGTGTGGTGGATACTGCACAAGGAACGTGTGCATCCTTACCATCTGCAAAGGGTGCAGTTACTGCATCCTGACGATTATCCGAAGCGTGTGGAATTTGCACAATGGTTCATGCAGACAGGTGCCGTGGACCCGTTTTCCAGCTTCTGTCCTTTTTACAGATGAAGCTTCATTCAGTCGTGAAGATGTGTTTAATACACACAATTCACATGTGTGGGCTTACGACAACCCGCATGGTACGAGAAGTCACGCTGCGCAACATCGTTTTGCCATAAATGTGTGGGCTGGAATCATTGGTGACTTTGTTGGGACCTTACTTGCTACCGCCCCGATTGGACGGCCGGAAATACCTAATATTTCTCGAGACAGTTTTACCGACTTTTCTGGGCACTGTTCCTGCGCATATCTGTGAGATATGTGGTATCAACGTGACGGGGCTCCAGCCCATAGCACAATTGTTGCGCGTGATTACCTGAACCGAACATTCGGAGCTCGATGGATCGCTTGGCCACCCAGGTCACCTGATTTATCGCCCATGGATTTCTTTTTGTGGGAGGCCATGAAATACCATGTGTACGAGACCCCCCGCCGACAGTGAAATGGACCTTGTTGCACGAATAGTGGCTGCCGCAGGCATTGTCCGTGATATGCCAGGCGTTTTCGAAAATGTTCGGCGGTCAATGCAACGGCGCTGTGAATCCTGTGTCCATGTAAATGGTCGCAATTTTGAGCACCTACTCTGAACCTGTACTTTACCTTGTTGGAATAAAAGTCACATTCGTTACCACTTAACTGTACTGTTTCCTTGTGTTCACTTTACTTGTCCATTTTGTTCATGTAGATGACGTTTGCGGACATACTTTCCTATGTGAAATCGGTTTCCTGACGTATTCCCTACCTCCCCACGAAATTTGAACGATAAGTTTTGAATCACCCTGTATATGTAATGATATTATTAACTTTAAACCATTTTTGAGCTCGTACTCGTCTCACAAAAGTTTCAGAGAATTTGTTTGAAAAAAATTTGACACGTTTGCTGCAGTGGAATGAAGTAGGATCTGTGCCATACGATATCTCATCTCCGTAAGCACGCTCTGAATAGATTAAGCTCAAATCTAAAGCTAGATCTTTGGGAACGAAATATTTAGATATTACCCGAGCCCCGATGAAAAGAAATTTTTCTAACAAAAAACACAAAAAAAATTCGAAATTTATATTCCATACCATTTTTCAATTCTTTGTGTTATAGGCTAATATAATGTTTAAATTAGCAGTCCATTCCTAATCAGCTGGCGCTAGAGGCCTCTCCTGTTCCAGACAATTGAAACCGGTTTAATCATGATCGAAAGCTGTAGGTTACGCCCACAGAGCCACAAGGATGACTCAGACAGATGAAAGTACAAATTTTCATAACACTGCTTCCCATGTAGATACGTTTTTATCAGTAGCTTAATCATTTCCGATTATTAAAAAATAAGGAAAAATAGCTATTTCTGAAAACGGACAAATATTTAAGTACTGTAATATATTGGTTTCTAATACTACTTGATAAAAAGTTGCAGTGTGAATTAATGTAGGCATCTATTGATTTCCTGTGCCACATGTATTGCCTTTAAACTCTGTGTAAAGCTGCTGCATATTTTCTGTTCTTGACCCGCTTAACATGGCTCCATTACTGTCCCGCCAATCAGAGCAGATTCCTTCTCTAGTACACGTACATAGCTCCGAGTCTAAGACCCACATTAATGCTATCTTTTTTTGTGCAACTTCATTATTGGAGGAGTTCCTCCAATGTAGGTTTCACGCTGTGATGGTCTTTGATCAGGATTATCCACCAGATGATGAAACATATCCTGGGAATCTATTCGCTTGGGGCTCTCAACCCACAATAACCAATTGAATCGTGAAAACACTTCCTTCAAAATATTTATTACAAATTACGCAATATGTTGATTACATAAATACCGAAAATGTATAACCAAATTTCTTGATAACTTTTGGAAATTTCAAGCATTTATAAACTGATGTCCAAAAGTTACGATATTAGCAAATGTTATTCAAAGGGATGCGAACTTCAAAGCTGTCTTCCAAAAATAAGCCATCTGTAGGAAATTATGAAATCCAGATTGCAATTTATTACTCAACTGGGAAATCTCCCGTTGAACGCGACGGGTTGTTAAAGTGGAAAAAAGAAACAAATTTGGTTTAAAATGGAATTCGAGTTTTGCTCAGAGATTCGAATTTTTAATGCAACAATGTCAGGAGACATTTGGGCTAAGTGGTTCTTTTGTGGTGGCGGTCCTTGATGTTCAAAAACAGAAATGGATTACAGCTGTATATTTTAAAAATGAGGCATTTGGAAAGTCATCTCACGCCTTTCCTATTCAAAAGCTGTAAAGTAGCCTTCATTGTCACTGAACTCTAAAGGCGATATTCATATGCCCAATAATAGGTGACGGAAAAACTTACAGGTTTTACTTATATTATTCATTCTCGTGTTTTAAAATTTAAGGATATACTACAATATAAGAACAGCAATGTGTTGCAGAAAACTTTTATTTTACTCAAATGGTACAATAACTCTTTGATAATGATTAAAATATCCTTATTAAGTTTCAATTTTTTTGTGATAAAATATCGCGATCAACACTGGAGCTATTGTAAGTTATTGAATGCGCACTTGACTACTGTTCTAAGGGACCTGGGTTCAAACCCCGGGCAAGATATGAATGCTAGTTTTGTTTTCTGGTGAGGTCCTGCCATCCTCACAGACCTTATATTATGGCATATACACAGTCGTATCAGAATAATAGGGCCACCTATCTAATAATGGGAATTAAAAAAAAATACCCCCTCAAGCAGCTGCTTGCTACAGAGGTCTGACAGGAGCCTGTCAGTTTATATGCCATAGTAGAAGGTCTGTGAGGATGGCAGGACCTCAGCAGAAAATGACACATACATCCATGCCTTACCCGGGGCTGGAACCCAGGTCCCTTAGATCAGTAGCCAAGCGTGCTAACCACTCGGCCACAATGGGAATTAGGGGTGGTCATATTATTCTGATACGATTAACGTAAACTAACAGGCTCCTGTCAGACCTCTGAGGCAAGCAGCTGTTAGAGGATGTATTTTTTTTATATAACTTTTAAAATACTAAGAATATTGATGAAAATTGAAACTTCGATGGATTTTATTCAGTACTTAGTTTTCGTTACAGTTATAGATAAAAAAATATTAAAAAACTCAGAAATCTCCGATTTTTGTTTTCCATTTATATAAGGAAATATGTAATGATCAGTTGAAAATTGATATTTAAACATTTATGAAAACTTAAACACTACATACAAGAATTCCAATTCATAAACGTTTTCCAGAGAAGTGAACACAGAAAACAGTTAGCTAAAATAACATGATACTAAAATAATATAAAAGTCTTCAAATACCGTTAAATGAAACTGGTGCTTTTCAAATTACGGACAACATTCATTTGCAGTGTTTCCTGTCAATGCATCACTATTATTATTTCCTTCAACAATTTTCAGAAATGAAGACTTCATTTTTTTGTTGTTTTTTGTCGTTAAAATGAATTAAACTTTGAATTATTCTCCGCTGTCACTTTTTCTGTAGAAGTCTTATTCCCAAAGTTGTTCATGCAAGTGTCCAAATACTTTTCAAGAAATTCAAAAATATTATAAACTGAAAAAGTGTTTTGCAATACATTTATATGGTACAGTTTCGTTATAGAAATAAAATCGTCAGTCAATCATTTCTTTTATTTTTCTTAAATTATTGCATTTAAAATATTACAAAAAATTTTTAGGCATCATTGCTAAACTGAAAGCCGACATCGGAAATCTCAATCAGAAAAGTCGATTTTTCTCATCACTGACAGGTAAATTTCAATACGCAATCAACTACAATTTACATATTTCATGGAGAGTCATTCATTTCCCACAAAGGATGCTTCTGTTTCATCTATATCAGAAATTAAGCATTAAGTCTGCTCTGTTTTGATAATCTTTTGTTACATATTTCACACACATATGGCTTGTCTTCTGTGCTTGGAAGAACATGTCATTATAGCACACGTTTCACTGAAGAAATAGAAAAAAAGGTTTTCCACATATTTCGAAAAACTGGCCTTCCTTTTTACTGTGTTTCTTAATATGGTTCTTTTCTGTAAATTTAGTTTTTGAAATATTTCACTTTCATGTGGCTTCTCTTCCTTCTGTATAAGGTACTGATTGTTATGGTGAACATTTATGCAAATTCCTTGTCAACTATTTCCAAAACACCTATCTTTTACCTCTTGGCAGAAAATGCCCCTGAGAATAAAATTTGACGGAAATCTTTTGTTTACTTAGTTCACAGAAGTGTAGTCTCTCTTTTCCTGCAGTAAAAATGACATATAACATTCTGTAGTCTTTGATAATATATGAGGCTGATTCGTTTGTCTTTCCATTATTAATATTCAAACCCAGGCACTGTCTTTAAACTTTCTTTCCATATTTCACAGACAAGTAACTTCTTTCTGTGCATAAAAAAATGCCACCTGAAGGTAAGTTTTATTTCAAATTTCGTTAGCTATTTTGTATTAAGGTAGTTTTTCTGTGTGCCAGAAAATTGTTTCGGAGGACCTATTCTTGCCAAATTTAAACGTTAATATTTCTCATACTTGTGGCTTCTGTTTTGAGGTGTCAGAAAATGGATATTTAAAGAAGCTTTCTGTGAAAATTTCTTCTCATGTATTTCACCGATATCTGGCTTCTCTTTCTATGTGACTGAAAGTAGCAAGAGGGATACAGCTGTATATATATCTACTGTATTTTACATATATCAGGTCTTTTTTTATGTAACAAATATAGTACTTCAGCGCAGTCTTTTGCAATACACTTAGTAGAAAAATGGGCTCTATTATGAATGTATTACATAATGTAAACTGAAAAGAAATATGTGTAAAAGTTTTTTGTGCATATTTTGAAATGCATGACATTTTCTCACATTGAACTGAAAATAATACATTGTTTCTTCTGGAAAGTTTTTCTTAAAAATTTCAGACAGACATGGGTTCATAATAATAATTATTAACCATTTTCCTGGGTAAATTCTATGATAAATAGCTTACAGAAATCTACCTTGTGTGTGATACTAATTGGAAAATAAAATGAATTTTATGCCACAATTTTTGCTACCTATTTCTGAGATATGGATCTCTACTTTTACTCCAAACTGAAAATGGTACTTCAGTTTTCAATGGAAATTATTCCTGTTGCATTTCATAGCTATGTAGCTTTTCTTTCATGGTTGTCACAAAATGAATCAAGAAGTCTCTGTGTCGATTTTTTCGTAAATATTTCCGAGGAAATTCATTTGTCTTCCATGACATAAAATTTCAATAAAGTACTTTATTTCGCTACAAATATTTGCTACATATTTCACAACTGGAATAGCTTTACCTTTATGTTCCTCAAAAGTAATTTTGAGCAATTATATTTCTGCAAATATTTAGTTAGATATTCTACAGATATGTGGTTTCAGTTTCATGCATGATAACGAATAACACTATAGTTATAACTTTTGTGCATTCTCGTGTGTCATGCCACAATCCACGAGAGAAAAATGAATGCTAATATTGGCTTTCTACGAAAGTTTCTTCACACATGTATATTTCATTGCCATGTGCAAACTCCTTTCAGCCTTCTTCAAAACGATATTACAGATTCCTCTTTCGGTTTTTAGCTTCACTACATATTCCACACATACCAGTCTACTTTTTGTATAAGAGATATGTTAGCAACAATTTCATTTTGAAATTTTTTATGGAGGTCATAGATATACCACTAATCTCTCATATCAGATAATGGACTTTTGCTCAGCTTTGATTGCATTTTTTTAAATTTTTGACAGAGTGGTTTTTCCTTTACATGAACTGAAAACGCTTCTGATGCTTGATTTCAAAATTTATTATTCCATATTTCACATATATATATATGTGGTTTTTTCCCTTTTATATGTCAGAATATGGCTCTTAATTGTATATTCCTCTGCAAATTTTTCTCATTACATGTTTTACACACATACGGTTCCCCTATCTGTATGAGACAATGATTCCGTAGTATATAGATTTATTCATTTTCCTCAGTGTGTGTCAGAAAATAATTACTAAGTATAGATATCAGTGCTAGTTTCATATTACATATTTTATATACATGCAGTTTTTCAACTGTGTTAGAAAATTATTCTTAACTGCACACTTTAAGGCAGATTTCCTATTGCATATTTCATATACATGCAGCTTTTTCTGTGTCTGATAATGGTCCTGAAGTGAAGCTTTTGCTTGCAAATTTCTTGTTACATATTTCACATACATGTGGCATTTCCTTTGTGTGTGTGTAAGATAATGGTGTCTAAGTTTATATTTCAATGGAAATTTCTTATTACATATTTCATATATATGTGGTTTCTCCCCTCTGTGTATCAAATAATGAATTCTAAGGTTAGACATACTTACAAATTCATCATTACATATTTCACACATATATGAGTTTTCATTTTGTGTATAAGAAAATTGTTCTGAAGCTGAAATTTGCATGCAAATTTCATAAGTATATCACATACATATGGGTTTTCTGCTGTGCATGTTAGAAAATGATTCTGATGCAAATTTCTTATTACATATTTCACATATATGTGATTTTTCCCCTGTGTGGGTCAGACAATGAACCTTAAGATTAGATTTCAGTGCAAATTTCTTATTACATATTTGACATTAATGTGGTTTTTCCCCTGTGTCTGTCAGAAATGCTCCCTAAGAGTACACATCTGTGCAAATTTCTTATTAAATACTTCAGATACGTGTGGTTTTTTCCCTGTGTGTGTCAGAACATGCCTTCCAAGATGAGACATCCATCCAAATTTTTTATTACATATTTCACATACATGTGGTTTTTCCCCTGTGTGTCAGAACATGCCTTCTAAGATGAGACATCCGTCCAAATTTTTTATTACATATTTCACATACGTGTGGTTTTTACCCTGTGTGTATCAGAACATGGTTCCTAAGGGTAGATTTCACTGTAAATTTCCTATTACATACTTCATCATCATCCTCAAGCAGCCATTGGCTATGGAGGTCCAACCAGACCGTGCAATATAGTTCTCCAAGCAAATCTATCCTGTGCTACATCTACTGCATCTGGCCACTGCACACCAATTCTAAACATGTGGTTTTTTCCCCCTGTGTGTGTCAGAACATGGTTCCTAAAAGTAGATTTCACTGTAAATTTCCTATTACATACTTCACATACATGTGGTTTTTCTCCTGTGTGTGTCAGAACATGCTTCCTAAGGGAAGATTTATGTGCAAATTTCTTATTACATATTTCACATACATGCAGCTTTTCCCGTGTGTCAAAAAATGCTCCCTAAGAGTAAACATCTGTGCAAATTTCTTATTACATACTTCACATACGTGGTTTTTCCCTTTTGTGTGTCAGAATATGGTTCCTAAGAGTAAACATCTGTGCAAATTTCTTATTACATATTTCACATACATGCGGTTTTTTCCCCTGTGTGTTTCAGAACATGCCTCCTAAGATGAGACCTCTGTCCAAATTTCTTATTACATATTTCACATACATGCAGTTTTTCTCCTGTGTGTGTCAGAAAATGCTGCCTAAGATGAGACATATGTCGAAATTTCTTATTACATATTTCACATTCATGCGGTTTTTCCCCTGTGTGTGTCAGATAATGCTGCCTAAGGCTAGACATCTGTCCAAATTTCTTATTACATATTTCACATTCATGCGGTTTTTCCCCTGTGTGTGTCAGATAATGCTGCCTAAGATTAAACATCTCTCCAAATTTCTTATTACATATTTCACATACATGTGGTTTCTCCCCTATGTGTGTCAGAACATGTCTCCTAAGAAGAAATATCTGTCCAAATTTCTTATTACATACTTCACATGCATGATGTTTTTCCCCTGTGTGTGTCAGAACATGGTTCCTAAGGGAAGATTTAAGTGCAAATTTCTTATTACATATTTCACATACATGTGGTTTCTCCCCTATGTGTCTCAGAACATGCCTCCTAAGAAGAAACATCTGTCCAAATTTCTTATTACATACTTCACATGCATGGCGTTTTTCCCCTGTGTGTGTCAGAACATGGTTCCTAAGGGAAGATTCAAGTGCAAATTTCTTATTGCATATTTCACATACATGTTGCTTTTCCTCTGTGTGTTTAAGAAAATAACACCTAGAATGAGAATTCTCTGACGATTCCTTTTCACTCATTTTTAAAATGTGCCCATTCTTTCCTGGGTGAATAACAAAGTGGTCCTTAAATCTGCAGATCAAATTTCTTATACTATATTTTTGGAACATGTGCCTTTTGTTCTGTCTGTTCGATAATGAAATTTCAATGATCCTTTACTTGAAAAACTATTTGTACACATCCAATGTATGTGGTTTTCCATTTTTGCATATCAAATTATGAACTTTAAGATACCATTTATCAACAAATATCTAGTTATATAGTTCACACTCATGTAGCTTCTCTGTCATATGTGCCAAATAATGATTTGTTAGGCGAGATATTTGTGTAAATTCTTTGTTACAATATTTAACAGAGATGTGTCTTCTTTCCTCTATGTAACAGATAATAGCCCATAAATGAGCTTTGTTCACTAATATATTATTATATATACTGCAGAGTTTTTTTACTGTTGTGGAATAGAAAATGGTATTCAAGGATCTGCTTTGTTTTAAATGAATTTTTGCATTTTTCACATATATGAGGCCTGCATCTTGTGGGAGTAAAATAAAAGAATCACTGGCTTTGTTTCAAAACTTTTGTTTCATACTTCACTGATATATGTCCTCTCTTTATCGTATGCAAATTAAAAAAAAATTTTAAGTTTGCTATACCCAATATTTGTTCTCATTTTTCTTGCATGAAAATGTTATTAAAGACTGAAGATTTGGTTGAGTCTTATTTATTGTGGTTTTAAAATATTGACATTAGAGCAGAAGCTCGGTTTGAAACTTTTGTTGCATATTTCACCAATATATGACTTTCCTATGTATTAGAATGTAGGCGCTATTTGATTAACATTCTCCATTACATAATGACATCTGAAAAATTTCTGCATGTTAATCTGAGAAATGCTCTTTATATCTTCGTTTCTGAAAAAACTTCTCACACGCAGGAATGTTTGTTCTGCTCACAGTAATAGTTCCAACTCTGATTTCACTTTTTTTACTCTCTCCCAAATATAATGCATTTCTTTGACTTCCTGTCAGTCCTTTATGACAATAAGGAACTTTATTTTTCTGTTCCAGCTAAAGCAATTTATGATTCTAATTAATTCAGTGTCGTTATTATGATATTTTATGCACATGAAGCATCTTTTAGTGTCGAAAACATTTTGAATATTTTGCCAATTTACCAAAATATGTTCCACTTTAATGAATAATGGGTCATATATATTTTTGTGTAATGAAAATATAAATGTGTAAACACTTGGAATTTATTCTTTTGAAAGTACAGAATTTCAAAGAGTAGATTTGTGTCAACCGAATGTTTAAATGAATTTTTTCTCAACTTCTCTAATTTTCTGCTTTCTGTCAGTGTTAATTTACTTCATATCTTTATTGTGAGCTTCTTAGTTTCAAGTACTTCGCTATATATACCTGGAATAAAATAACAATCAGAAACAAGAATAAGTAAAATATATACAACGAACAAAATTAAAACTAAGAGGATGAAAACTGTTTAGTAATCCAATTAACTAGTGGCAGATTGCAAGCCAGGCTGGCAATCTGCCATTTGCAGTCTCTAGTTACAACTGTACCAACATTTAGATTCTCCCCCTCCCCCCTCTAATACCCTGCTGTGGCGAGAAAGCAGAGAGTGATGGACTTGGAAAGTCCGTTGCTGTCCTCTTTCTTTGATGGAATGTGACACCATCACACCATCTAGAGTGAGAGGTGGTCAACGAATGTTACCTAATAGCCATCAAGAAAACTGTATCCTTAAAATGTCACTCTGAAAAAAAAAGGTCCTGAAAAGTAGCCAGAATGAAAAAATTAAAAATATTCTTAAAGAGTCACTAGAAAAAAAAATTATATTTGTAAACAGTCACTAGAATAAACTACATTATCAAAAGCCAGGAGAAAAACAAACCTATATCTTTAAAGAGCCACTGGCATAAAATTTACATTCCTAAGAATCCTCTAGATAGAAATCTATATCCTTAAAGAACCAATGGAAAAAGAAAAATATCCTTAAGTAGAATGAATATCGCCTCTGGCGCATATGAGAATCTCGTTTTCAAAGAGAATGAAGTTTATTCTTTCCCTAAAGTTTCATTCCTTAAAAGTTTTAGTTTGAGCAGATGATGGGAAAAATGCAAATAATATTTTATTAGTAATACAACAAAAAAGTATTCTTCTCTTAATTCTTAAATTGAAGTAATTGCATTTTCCTCACCTCTCACAGAAGGTGGGTATATTATTGCTGTCAGTGGAATATCCTTTAAAAGCTATCACAAATTTTGCATATTTCTGTTCTATACATATTATTTGTGAAACTCGTTACAGTTGTGATTTTCATTTTAGTCACCTGTAAAGATATTAAAATTACTAAATATTCCAAAAATGCAAATTGTAATATTTCATTAGTACCAATCATAAGCCTGTAAATGGTAGCTAGGCGTAAACTGGAAGGAGAGCTGTGTACCAATCCCTAGTGATGATGCACAGAACCGGCCAGGTCTAGCACCTAATGTCCGACCCCGCCTTCTCGTGGTGCAGGCCGTTAGTACCTTTCAAAAGAGATACTCTCTTTTGGAAGGGAACGGAAGGGGAGGGCTGCCAGTTCAGTATGGCCTGCTGATCTGGTCATCTACGGCCACTTTTTTCTTTTTTTTTCAACCCTGCTGAGGAGTGGTCAACTTCACAGGGTCCTGGTGCTGACCATTTATACCTACTAGACTGGACTTGTTTATGGATTTGAGCTTGATTATGGATCCTGGACTTGCTGCACTGGTGGGCCTCTGTTGAGGGAGAGTCTGCCGCTGTGTTTTCTGTTTGCTTCTGGGTTGCCAGCTCTAAGTGAACAGAGGCATGGGATACCTTATATCAGCTGGTGGATAATCCTAATCAGAGGCCATCGCAGGTACCTGAACCTTACTTTGCTAGTTGGGCATCGTCAAGCCTAAACTGGAGTAATGCGTCTCAGGCAGGCCATGTGGCTCTTGAAAAAGTCCACTTGAAAAGGTGGTGCCTGAAGTTCCTACCAGCATCGGTGACTTCAGCCTTTAGCGGAGGAGGAACGGGTCTTTGCCCCATGCCTGCGATCAGGGGGCTGTTTGATATTGTTGGCCCTACCAATCTCAATAAACCTAATTTCTTTCAAAATCCTACTAATCATTTTCTTTCTGCAGGAACGTGGAACGTGAGGACATTACATAGAGATTATTCTCTTGATGTCCTCATGCAGGAATTCCAGCGCTATAACCTAGATATTCTTGGCTTGCAAGAGACCAGATGGACAGGTAAAGGTGAGATACTTAAAAATAGCTTTAAATTTCTCTTTACAGGGAGGGAGGATGGAAAGCATCACCAAGGCGTGGGTCTGCTGCTCAGCAGACATGCTAGTGATGCTCTTCTAGGATATGAGGGCATTAATGAAAGGTTTCTTACAGCAAAATTTCAGACAAGCATTAAAAACTTGAATGTTATCTGCTGTTATGCCCCCACTGAGGATGCTGATGAGGATGAGAAGGATAGGTTTTACGGACAACTTCAGGACATTTTGAATTCTGTCAAGAAAGGAGATATTACCCTTGTTCTTGGTGACTTCAATGCCAAAGTTGGTACCGACTCTGACCTTTGGGGAGGAGTAATAGGTCCTTTTGGTATTGGTAGCTGCAATGGCAATGGGCAACGTCTCCTACAGGTAAGTAAACTCAATGGTTTCAGAATAACTAACACATATTACAAACACCGTGACATACATAAATACACATGGGTTTCACCTGATGGGCTGCATAGGAATATGATTGATTATATATTAATTAACAGCAAATGGGCTAGTTCTGTTAGAAATACCAGGGCATATAGGGGAGCTGAAATTGGATCTGACCATTACCTTGTTAAAAGTGTCTTGCAACTTAAACTTAAAAAGTGTTGTGCTAGAGTTAAAAAATTTACCTTTAATACTGAAGCTCTGAATGACCCAGTTATAGCTAAAGCTTACCATGATAGGTTACTTAGTCATTATGACGGTCATGGTTTGCTTAATACCGAAGTTGAGGAAGAATGGGGCCATTTTAAACAGGCTTTTTTGGAAACTAACAGTACTCTTTTAGGAAAAAAGGAGCAGAGGAGGCAGAATTATTTAAGTGACAAGGCAATTGAGCTTATTTCAGAAAGAAGGAATTGCAGAAATGTCCTTAATCAGTACCCTACTAGTCCTAATAGAAAAGATTACAGAGAGCTTAATAAACGTGTAAAGGATCAGTTAGCTACTGATAAAAATCTTTGGCTTGATAGCTTGGCTGACAAAGCTGAGGAAGCGGTTAGGCAGCACAACAGCAGAGAGCTGTACCAGATAGTTAATGTTTTATGTGGTAGAAAACGGACAGGCATACAGGGATTGAAGGATAAACAAGGTAAGGTTATAGAAGGTGAGGATTCTCTCATGGCTAGGTGGGCTGAGCATTTCAGTGATGTTCTAAACAATGTGGTTAGTTCTACTCCCATTGTTTGTAATGATGATAGATGCATTGGCAGCTTTAATGTTGGCCCTATAACACAATCTGAAGTTAGTTTGGCTATCTCTAAACTGAAACTTCATAAATCCCCAGGGGTAGATGAAATTAGTACAGAAATGCTCAGAGCTGGGAATGTTTTGGTTATCACTTGGATGACTGAAATTTTGAATAACTTTTATGATAAAGGCATGGTTCCTAAAGATTTTACTAGAGCTATTATTATCCCTATTTTCAAAAAAGGTGATCGCAGTTCTTGTGATAACTATAGGGGTATCAGCCTACTCTCTGTTCCAGGTAAAGTTCTTTCCATGATTGTGCTTAATAGAATTAAGAATCTGGTTGACAGGCAATTGCGTGATGAGCAATGTGGATTCAGAAGTGGTAGGGGATGTGTAGATCAGATATTTTCACTCAGGCAGATTCTTGAGAAATGTTTAGAGTTTCAGAAACCTTTGGTTGCTAGCTTTGTTGATTTCAAAAAGGCTTTCGACTCTGTTGATCGTCATAATTTGTGGTTGATTGTGAGATCATATGGTATACCAGACAAGTTAGTTAACATAATGAAAGCTCTCTATAATAACACTGAGTCATGTGTGAGAGTTGGTAAGTCTTGTAGCAATTGGTTTAGCATTACTTCTGGTGTTCGACAAGGGTGCATTTTGTCTCCTTTTCTCTTTAGTTTGGTTGTTGATTATGTTATGCGAAATTCACTTCAAGGGAAAGCTTTTGGCCTTAAATGGGCTGGAGATACGAAAATTTCTGATTTAGATTATGCTGATGATTTAGCCCTTTTGGCAAATGATGTTGATGAGATGAACTCTTTCATTCGAACTGTTGATGAGACTGGGAGTACAGTAGGTTTGGTTATAAACAGAGAGAAAACTAAAGTGATGAAAATTGGTCAGGCAGGTTGTGATTCAGTTAATCTGAATGGTTGCAGTCTTGAGCAGGTGTCACAGTTTAATTATCTTGGGAGCTATGTAACTGATACTGGTGATGTGCGGCATGAGATTAACAGACGAATAGGTATTGCTGCCGGGACTTTTAAGAATCTATGGAGATTGTGGAGAAATAGGCGTATACACCTAAAGACTAAAATTAGACTGTATAATAGTTTGGTTCTTTCTAGGGTTAGTTATGGTAGTGAAACTTGGACGCTGTGTAAACAAGATAACAGGAAACTAGATGCTTTTGATTCTAGATGCTTACGCAGTATCTTGGGTATTAGGTGGTTTAACTTTGTAACTAATGATGAGGTTAGGCAAAGGAGTCTGCAACCTCCTTTAAGCAGCATATTGTGCAGAGAGAGACTCCGCTGGTTTGGCCATGTTGCCCGTATGGATAATTATAGATTGGCGAATAGGGTTATGAACAGTGTGCCTAGAGGCTTCAGAAGGAGGGGGAGACCTAGGATGCGGTGGGCAGACAATGTCAAACAGGACCTTGTTAGAATTGGTGTGCAGTGGCCGGATGCAGCAGATGTGGCTCAGGACAGATATGCTTGGAGAAGTAAACTGCGTGGTCTGGTTGGACCTCCGTAGCCCATGGCTGCTTGAGGATGATGATGATGATGATGATGACCAATCATACTAAAAAGTTTTCTAATTATCAGTTTCATTCTTCCCAAAGGAAACTTCATGACGTTCACATTCCACCACGAAAAGTCCATATTCCTCTAATTAATACATTGTTGCAATATTCGGATTTGTAAAGGGTAGCTAGGCAAAAACTGGAAGGAGAGCTGTGTACCAATCCCCAGTGTGATGCACAGAACTGATGCACCTAATGTCCGACTCCTCATGGTGCAGGCTGTTAGTACCTTTCAAAAGAGATATTCTCTTTTGGAAGGGAACAGAATGGGAAGGCTGCCAACTCAGTGTGGGCTACTGATCTGGTCATCCATAGCCACTTTTTCTTTTTTTCAGCCCTACTTAGGAGTGGACAACTTCACAGGGTCCTGGTGATGATCATTTGTATCCAATAGATTGGACTTTCTGCATTGTTGGGTCTCTGTTGAGGGAGAATCTGCCACTATGTTTTCTGTTTGTTTCTGGGTTGCCAGCCCTAAGTGAACAGAGGCATGGGATATCTTATAAAAGCTGGTGGATAATCTTGCTCAGAGGCCATCGCAGGTACCTGAACCATCACGTAGCTAGTTGGCCATCAATTCTAAAGTGAAATAATGTGACTTTGGCAGGCCACATGGTTCTACGAAAGCACCACTTGAAAATGTGGTGTCTGAAGTCCCTACAGGCATCAGTGACTTGTCTTTAGTGGAAGAGGAACAGTTCTTGCCTTCAGGGGGATGTTTGATATTATTCGCCCTATGTCTTTCAATAAATCTAGTTTCTTTAAAAACCCTACTAATCATTTTCTCTCTGCAAGAATGTGGAATGTGAGAACGTTACATAAAGGTTATTCTCTTGATGTCCTCACGCAGGAATTGCAGCATTATAGCCAAGATATTCTAGTCTTGGAAGAGACCAGATGGACAGGTAAATGTGAGATGATTAAAAGTAACTTTAAATTTCTCTTTTCAGGCAGTGAGGATGGAAAGCATCTCCCAGAAGTAGGTTTGCTTCTCAGCAGACATGCCACTGATGCTCTTCTATGATATGACTGCATTAATGAAAGATTTCTTACAGCAAAATTTGAAAGACAATTTAAAGACTCGAGTGTCATCTGTTCTTATGCCCCCAGAGAGGACTCTGATGAGAATGAAAAGGATACATTTTACAATCAGTTTCAAAATATTTTGAGTTCTGTGAAGAAAGGAGTTGTTTCTTTTGTGGTTGGTCACTTCAATGCTAAACTAGGTACTAACTCTAATCCTTTGGGTAGCAATTTTAGGTCATTTTAACATTGTTAGTTCCAAGTGCAATGAGGAAGTGTCCTACAGGCAAGTAAGCTTAATAGTTTGCGAATAATCAACACATACTGTAAACACCAGGGCATTTATAAATACATATGGGATTCACCTAATGGGTTGCATAAGAATATTATCATATTCTCAGTGTGCATTTGAGCTTGATTTGACTGTGATTTGACAAAAGCATCTACTTTCCTGTTAGTAGATGCTTTTGATTCTAGATGCTTACACAGTATCTTGGGTATTTGGTAGTTCAACTTTGTAGCCAATGATTAGGTTAGGCAAAAGAGTCAGCAACCTCCTTTAAGAAGCATATTGTGCACAGAAAAACTCTGTTGGTTTGGCCATGTTACCCGTATGGATAATTATAGATTAATGAATCGACTTATGAACAGTGTGCCTAAAGGCCTGAGAAAGAGGGGGAGACCTAGGATATGATGGGCTGAGAGTGTCAAAAAGGACCTTGTTAGAATTGGTGTGCAGTGGCCAGATGCAGCAGATGTAACTCAGGACAAACTTCCTTGGAGAACTAAATTACATGGTCTGGTTGGACCTCTGTAGCCCATGGCTGCTTGATGATGATGATGATGATGATGATGACTATAAACACTGGTTCATTTATAAATATACATAGGATTTATCAGATAGGTTGCACAGGAATGCGATAGATTAAATTTTAATTAACAGGAAATAGGCTAGTTCAGTTAGGCATACCAGATCATACAGGGCAGCCAAAATTGGGTGTGATCATTATCTGGTCAAAAGTGTTTTGCAGCTGAAGTTTAAGCAGTAAGAAATGTTCTGCTAAGGTTAAAAAAATTAGCTATAACACTGAATGCCTGAAAGATCCAGATATAGCCAAACGTACCATGATAGGCTACTTAGTCAATATGACAATAGTGGTTTGGTTACTGCTGAAGTTGGGAAAGAATGGGATCAGTTTAAACAGGCTTTTCTTGAAACCAATAGTACTCTTTTGGGTCAAAGGGAAAAGAAGAAACAAAACTATTTGACTTGTGAGGCTATGGAATTTATTTCTGAAAGAAGGAAATGCAAGATTCATATGAATCAACACCCTACTAAGGAATTCTATGAGCTTAATAAACATGTAAAAGATCAGTTAACACTTGATAAGAAACTTTGGCTTGATAGCTTGGCTGACAAAGCTGAGGATGCAGTTAGACAGTACAACATCAGGGGGTTGTACCAGATTATAAATGTTTCAAGTGGGAAGAAACAGACAGGTATATTTGGATTAAGCAATAAGCATAGCAAGGTGGTTCAAGGTGAGCATTCTGTGATGGCTAGGTGGGCTGATCATTTCAGAGATATTCTATATGATTATTTCTACTCCCATTGTTTCCACTACCGATAGATAAGTTACTGGATTGTGTTGTCAGATGGCTAACTGAAATTATGATTTTTTTATGATAGATGTGTTGTTTCTAAGAATTTTAGTAGACCTATTGTTGTCCCCTGCCGTCCCATGGCCGAGTGGTTAGCGCACAAGGCTACTGATCTAAGGGACTTGGGTTCGAGCCCCGGGTAAGGCATGGCTGTTTGTGTCGTTTTTCTGCTGAGGTCCTGCCATTCTCTCAGACCTTCTACTGTGGCATATAAACTGACAGGCTCCTGTCAGACCTATGTGGCAAGCAGCTGCTTGAGGGGGTATTTATTTTATTTTTTATTGTTGTCCCCAGTTTTTAAAAAAAATGATTGCAGTTCTTGTGATAATTATAGGGGAATTAGTTAACTTTCTGTTCCAGGTAAAGTTCTTTGCATGATTATACTTAATAGAATTAAGAATTTTGGTTGATGGACAACTGCATGATGAACAGTGCAGAATCAGAAGTGGTAGGGGATGTATTGATCAAATATTTTCACTTACGCAGATTCTTGAGAAAAGTTTAGAGTTTCAGAGACCTGAGGTTGCTAACTTTATAGATTTCAAAAAGGCTTTTGACTCTGTTGATCTACATGATTTGTGGTTGATTGTTAGATCATATGGAATACCTGATAAGTTATTTAGTGTAATGAGAGCTCTCTATAATAACACTGAGTTGGTGTGAGAGTTGGTACATCTTCCAGCGATTGTCTCCTTTTCTCTTTAGTTATTGATTATCTAATGCGAAATTCTTTGCAAAGGAAAGATTTTGGCCTTAAATGGTCAAGAGATTTCGAATTTTGTGATTTAGATTATGCTGATGATTTGGTCCTATTGGTTAATGATGTTGATGAGATGAATTCTTTCATTAGGGGTGTTCATGAGAATGATAACATAGTATGTTTGGTGATAAACAGAAATAAAACTAAAGTGATGAAAATTGGTCAGGTAAATAGTGCTTCAGTTGCTTTGAATGGCTGCACTCTTGAGCAAATGTCTCAGTTTAATTATTTTGGGAGCTATATAACAGATACTGTTGATGTGCAGTATGAGACAGCATATTGTGTAGTGAGAGACTGCATTGGTTTGGCCATGTTGCCCGTATGCATAGCTGCAGATTAGCAAACAAGGATATGAACAGTGTGCCTAAGGGTTTCAAAAAAAGGGGGAGACCAAGGAAGAGATGGACAGACAATGTCAAACAGGACTTTGCCAGAAATGGCCTAGAGTGGCCAAATGCAGCAGCAGTAGCTCAGAACAGACGTCTGGAGAGGAAAATTGCAGTCTGTTTGGACCTCTGTAGCCCATGGCTGCATGAGGATGTTGTATATATATGTTTGCATGTAATATTCGTTTCAAATTTTGGAATTTTGAAACGTTTTCGCCATTTGAGGGAGCTATTATAGTGTTCAAAAGATTCCAAAAGTGCGAATCATAATATTTTATCAATTGCTATCTAACTCAAAAAAAGATTATTTTTTTTCACTCATCTCTAAATACAAACAATTATCTGCAAAAACAATAAATTGTGTTTCCATATCTCCTCCCCAACATCCCTGGGTGTAATGTTAGGAACTCACTGTTAGCAATAAAAATTCCATAATCTTCGTATTCCACCTCCAAAATTTCTTCCATAAATACATCGTTTGCAATATTCGTCTTAAATTATAAAATATTTCCACCATTAGAGAGTGCAGTTATAGTTCTAGGAATATTTGAAAACAGTGAATTATAATATTTCATCACTCCATTGTAACCCAAAAACGAAGTTTTCATTTATCTTTATAAACAAACAGTTTTCTGCTGGGTGACAGTGGAAATTTCTTGACCTTTACATTCCACTACAAAAAATTTCAAATTTCTAACATAAATAGATTTGCAATATTCATTTGAAATTTTCGAATTTCAAATGAATACAAGAATAAATACAGGTATTTGGAGTGTTACAGAGATTTCAAAACGAAAGGAATTTTATCTCTGTAAACAAACATATTCGATGTCTACAGTCAGAAAGACGACAAAGCAAAATTGGTTACTTTATACCTCGTTTTGTTTAGTTACTTCTATCTCATTTTCCCACTACTAAAATATAATATGTAAATATATCTTTTCACACTACTATATTGCTATAGTTGCTTTTTATCTCATTTTCTTTTTAAACGAGATAAAAAAAAGCAACACCCACTACAAAATAAATATTATTTTTCAGAACCATTAGAAAAAAATTTATTACTTTAAAGGTCAAATAGAGAAAAAAACACTGTGCAACACTGAAATTGCCTCACCCAGAAGGAGTGATGGGATAGGGCTGAAATTTAGCACACACATAGAGACTTTAGGATGTTTTTAATTCTGTCAAGAAAGGAGATACTACCCTTGTTCTAGGTGACTCTTCATGTTTTTCACCAGATGGACTGCGTATGAGCAAATGGCCTAGTTCTGTTAGGTTCTTTCAGCTCTGAGTGAAACTTTTTTCCACACCATGGGCTAAATGGCCAGTTCTTGAAGGCTCAGAGAATGTTGGGGGAGGGAACCCACTGGAACAGCTGTTGGGAGACAGATGGTAGTTTTCTGTCAAGGTCATCCAGCATATTCTTTAACGTGCACATGGTATGGCTCTCCTACACATGAAGCCACAGTTTAACATTCCATCCGATGGAGGAAGCATTTCCAAACCCATTGGTGTCCCCTATTGACCATGGGCAGGAAGTTTTGCAGAGATAAGTTATGTTAGGAACACCAGGTCATATACACAGGGGCAGACTGGCCCATGTTTCGAAAGATGCAGCATGTAGGAAAGGGTCCTGGCTGAAATGAAAAATTCAGCTTCTTTTTCAAGATTTCAAATGTTATTCTTTTGAGAGCTCATACTTGAAGCCTAAAAAGGATTTCCCCTCAATTCTGTGGAAATTCTTTGAAGTAATATTATTATTATTTAAAAAATCCTGCTCTCATGGATTTCTAGGAGTCTTCACCACTTGGTGCCCAGGAAGCTACAGCACTCAACTCTCCTTACCAGTCTGCACTTGTATACAGGGTGATTCAGAATTCATCATCAATATTTAGTGGGGAGGAAGGGAATAAGAAAAGAAAGAGATTTCACATAGGAAAGTATGGGGGCAGACGAACGCATGGTGGTGTAGAGGGCGCTGTGTGTACACACCTCTCATACAGAAGCACAGCTGTTTGACGCGTGCAGTCAGTTGTCATTCGACAAGGTGAATTTGCAGAAGTAACATGAACCGGTATACGTGGAATGAATGTGCAGATATGCATGTAACTTACGGTGCGGCAGGAGAAAGATGTCTTCGAGTCAGGCAATTGTATGCAGCGCGCTTCCCAAACCGCCGTGTGCCACAGCATCAAATGTTTTCACGTATTCATCGCCAACTGCGTGAAACAGGATCATTTGCTGCTAGTAATGTTAATCGAGGGAGGCGCAGATCGGCACGGACAGTAGCAGTAGAGGAAGCTGTCCTACAGGAAATCGAGGAACAACCTGGTGCTAACACACGAGGTATGGCTAGGCAGTTTGGAATTTCGCAAGCAACAGCATGGTGGATATTACACGATGAAGGGTTACATCCGTTTCATCTGCAAAGAGTGCAATTATTGGCAGCAGACGACCATCCCAAGCGTGTTATTTTTTGTCAGTGGTTCATGCAGAGAACAGCCGTTGATCCCAATTTCCCAACATATGTTCTTTTCACCGATGAGGCGTTGTTCACTCGAGAGGGTGTCTTCAACACACACAATTGGCATGTGTGGGCTCATCAGAACCCACACGGTACAAGACCTGGAGCTGCGCAACAATGTTTTGCTGTCAATGTGTGGACTGGGATTGTCGGTGACTGTTTGTTGGGCCCGTATTTACTACCATCCCGTTTGGATGGTGCCAAGTACCTAACATTTCTTCAGACTGTGTTACCGGATCTTCTGAACGAGGTTCCTGATGGTAGTCTCCGGCGAATGTGGTTCCAGCATGACGGCGCTCCTGCACATTTCGCAAATGCTGTGCGTGCTTACCTACGCAGACAGTTTGGTGGTCAATGGATTGGCCGCGGTGGACCGGTTTCTTGGCCACCACGTTCACCGGATTTATCTCCAATCGATTTCTTTGTATGGGGTGCTATGAAAAACATGGTGTACGAGACCCCTGTTGATAGTGCTATGGATCTTGTAGCACGCATATCAGTTGCTGCCTCAAACATCCGGGAAATGCCAGGCATCTTTCACAGGATCCGGCTGTCCATGCAACGCCGTTGTGAGTCATGCATTCTAGCACATGGTCGGCAGTTCGAGCACCTCTTGTAAGTCTGTACAACCAATGCAAAGAAATGTTACATGTAAGATAATAAATGTTTTTTCCTTACCACTTCCTTCTTATGTGTTCTTTCCATCATTGAACTGGGGTCATTTTGCCCTACTACATGGCATATGCGCCCATGCTTTCCTATGTGAAATCTCCTTCGTTTCTTATTACCTACCTCCCCACCAAATATTGATGATGAATTCTGAATCACCCTGTATAGGGCAGCTGAAATCTGATCTGATCATTACCTCTATTAAAAGTGTTGTGGTAAGGTTAAAAAAGTAAACTTTAATATTGAAACTCCGAGAAAACCCAGTTATACTTAAGTTTACCATGGTACGTTACTTAGTAATTATGACAGTCAAGGTTTGCTTCCTTATTTGAGGAAGAATGGGACTGTTTTGAGGAGGATTTTCTTGAAGCTAATAGTACTGTTTTAGGTAAAAAGGTGCAGAGGAGGCAAAATTATTTGAGTGATATGCACTAGAACTTATTTTGGAAGGAAACAACTGCAGCATGTCCTTAATCAGTACCCTACTATCCCTAACAGAAAGCATTACAGAGAGATTAATAAACATGTAAAGGATTGTATAGCAGCTGATAAGAATCTTTTGGCTGACATAGCCATGGAAGTAGCTAGACAGCATAACAACTGATAGCTGTACCAATTAGTTAATGTTTTGTGCTGTTAAGGTAAGGTTATTGAGTGATGATTTTGTCATGGCTAAGTGGACTGAGCATTAATGTGATGTTCTAAACAATGTGGTTAGTCCTACTCCCATTCTTTGTAATGATGATAGATGTAGCCCATTACTGGCTTTAATATTGACCTTATAAACACAGTGTGAGTTATTTTAGCTGTTTCTAAAACTGAACAACATAAATCTCCAAGGGTAGGGGCAGGGGTGGCTCATTCAGTAGCGTGCCAGGTTCGTAATCTGTAGTTTCCAGGTTCGAGTCCCAGCTGGGTCAGCTTTGAGATTTATCTCTGCAAAAATTGCCTGCCCTGCCCACGGTCAGTAGAGGACACCGATGGGCTTGGAAAGGCTGCCGTCCGTCGGATGGGACGTTAAGCCGTGGCCCCGTGTGCGGAAGAGCCATACCCTGTGCACGTTAAAGAACACACTTGATGGCCTTGACACGAGGCTACCATCTGTCTCCGAACAGCTGTTCCAGTGAGTCCCCTCCCCCAACCTTCTCTGAGCCTTCGGGGTCCATGTGACCTGGCCATTTAGCCCATGTGCAAAAAAGTGCCGCTCAGAGGTAAAACAACCCAACCCAACCCCAAGGGTAGATGAAATTACTACAGAAATGCTTAGAGTTGGAAATGTTATGGTTACCACATGAATGACTGAATTTCTGAATATCTTTTATCATAAAGGCGTGGTTCCTAAGGATTTTAACATAACTATTATTATCCCTATTTTCAAAAAGATGATTGCAATTCTTGTGATAACTATAGTGGTATCAGCCTACTCTCTGTTCAAGGAAAAGTTATTGCCTGTTTGTGCTTAATAGAATTAAGAATATGGTTGACAGGCAATTGCGTGATGAGAAATGTGGATTCATAAGTGGTAGGGGATGTGTAGATCAGTTCAAAGTTATTTAACATAATGAAAATTCTCTATAATGACACTGAGTCATGTGTGAGAGTTGATAAGGCTTGTAGCAATTTGCTTAGTAATGTTTCTGAGGTTCAATAAGGGTGCATTTTGTCTCCTTTCCTTTTTAGTTTGGTTAATGGTTATGCTAAGCAAAATTCACTCTAAGGATAACATTTTGGGGGTAAGTGGTCTACAGATCTAAAATTTCTGAGTTATAGAATGCTGGTGATTTAGCCCTTTTGGCAAATGATGATGATGAACTCTTTCATTCAAGTTCTTGATGAGACTGGTAATAGAGTAGGCTTGGTGATAAACAGAATGGAAAATAAAGTGATGAAAATTGGTCAGGCAGGCTGTGATTCATTTAATCTGAATGGTCACACTGTTGAGCAGGTGTCTCAGTTGAATTATTTTTGGAGCTATATCAGAGATTCTGATGATGTGTAGCATGAGATAAACAAAAAAATGGGATTACTGTTGTGACTTTTGTCAGACTCTAATATTTTGGTTTTTCTAGATTTAGTTATGGTAGTGATACTTGAACCCTTTTGCAAACAAAATAACCGGAATCTTGATACCATAAATAAAGAAATCTAAAATCTAAAAGATAAGGTATCTAATACCTTATCTTATCCTTATAACCCTTTATCGTTAACCTTATCTTTCAGATTTTAGTTGCTTGCCGAGAGTTGGCAAGAGTTGGAAAGTAACCATAACATTCCCAACTCTAAGCATTTCTGTAGTAATTCCATCTACCCATGGGGATTTATGTAGTTCAATTTTAGAAACAGCTAAAATAACTCAGACTGTATTATAGGGTCAACATTAAAGCCAGTAATGGGCTACATCTATCATCATTACATAGAATGGGAGTAGGACTAACCACATTGTTTAGAACATCACTAAAATTCTCAGCCCACTTAGCCATGACAAAATCATCACCTTCAAAGCACAAAATATTAACTAATAGGTACAGTTATCAGTTGTTATGCTATCTAGCTGCTTCCACAGCTATATGAGCCAAAGATTCTTACCAGCTGCTACCCAATCCTTTGCATGTTTATTAAGCTCTCTGTAATGCTTTCTGTTAGGAATACTAGGGTACTGATTAAGGACATTCCTACAGTACTTCAAGTATGAGCTCTTAAAAGAATAACTTTTGAAATCTTGAAAAAGAAGCTGAATTTTTCATTTCAGCCAGGCCCATTTCCTACAGGCTGCAACTTTGAAAACATGGGCCAGTTTGCCCCTGTGTATATGACCTGGTGTTCCTGACAGAACTTATCTCCACAAAACTTCCAGCTCTACCCATGGTCAATAGGGGACACCAAAGGTTTGGAAATGCTGCCTCCACCAGATGGAATATTAAACTGTGGCTCCCTGTGTAGGAGAGCCATACCATGTGCACATTAAAGAACATGCTGGATGGCCTTGACAGAAAACTACCATGTGTCTCCCAACAGCTGTTCCAGTGGGTTCCCTCCCCCAACATTATCTGACCCTTCAAGGACTGGCCATTTAAGCCCATGGTGTGCAAAAAAGATCCACTCAGAGCTGAAACAACCTAAAAGAACTAGGCCATTTGCTCATACGCAGTCCATCTGGTGAAAAACATGAATTCACCTAGAACAAGGGTAATATCTCCTTTCTTGACAGAATAGAAAACATCCTAAAGTTGCCCATAGTTGCTATCTAATCCTAGTTGGCACTCTCAGTGAGGGTATAACAACAGAAAACATTCCAGTTTTTAATGCTTGCCTGAAATTTTAACATGGCGATGCCTTTCATTAATGCACTCATATCCCACAAGTGCATTACCAGCATGTCTCATGAGAAGTAAACCTATGACTTAGAGATGCTTTTCACCTTTCCTCACTGGAAAGAGAAATTTAAGGTTATGGTATCTGACATTTCTCTCCACATGGTCTCTTGCAAACCAAAAATATCTAAAAAATAATGGTTGAGATTTTAATTACTGACAACCATTATATATTAATGATTTATTAATTTAGTGACAACCATTATATATTTTATAAGTGAACTTATAAGTTTTCTGTAATATGATACACTTAAGAAGAAGAAAAAAAATGCTTCTATGAATATATATATAAATTTTTATCTTCCTAATACTGGATCACTTTGTAAGGGGAACGAATGGACCCATATCATCTGGTCCAAATGCATATTGAAGAGGTGGGGGCTGAAATCGACAAGGAAGGTAGAGGCTCATGCAATAGCAATGCAAGCGACCCTACATTTTGCGAAAGGGCATTTGCCACAGACCGCCCTGTGGTCAACGAGATGAGTTGTATGAAGAGTGTAACAGTGCCTGGGTTGAGAAAAATTGAAAAGGTGATGGAGTAGAGTATCCTTGCTGTCCTGAGGGGAGGCAGAGTGTAAGGGGCAAAAATTGTGGCAGGTAGGGGCAAAGAGAAAGTGAAGAAAAAAAAAACCCCTGCTCCTCCCCCATTAGGGTGGGAAAGAGGGGGAGGATGTCAGGAGGTGGGTGATGAAGGTAACAGGGGAGTAGGGGGTGTGACTCCTTATCGCTTGAGGGGGGCAAGAAATATTTTTTTTTCTTCTCTAAAAGTCCTGTCTCTCATATAAAAACGGGGGTAGAATTTTGAAAATTCGGAGGAAGGTG
Organism: Ryuthela nishihirai; assembly: GCA_038380435.1. Taxonomy (NCBI): domain Eukaryota; kingdom Metazoa; phylum Arthropoda; class Arachnida; order Araneae; family Heptathelidae; genus Ryuthela; species Ryuthela nishihirai. Next base: position 3,474,775 of record JAWZYU010000044.1, on the reverse strand, counting down.
TGGGGTAGGATGTCTCCAGAAAAATTCAGAAAATCAGATAACCAGGGTTGGTGGAGGGAAAAAGGGTTTAGGTAGATGAGGGTAACATGAGGGAGAGGGAGGTGATGCAGGGAAGCATTGTGTAGGGGCCAATGTACCAGGTTAGGTTTAAGTTGTGTTTTGGCAGGAGATATGTTTAGGTGAGGTTAATAAATGATAAAATGTGTGTGAGGTGATGGTGCTGAATGTAAGTTGTTGGGCCTTGGCTCGGAGAGTGTGGTGGTAAGAAATAGTGATGTTTATGGGCGTTTAGGTAGATAAATAGTAAAATTGCCCATGTTGGTTATTAGTAGCTTCAGATGTACAGAAGTATTTTTCAAGGTATAATTTTTTGTTTGAGTGAGTGCTGGAGGTATTTTTACTGTGCTGGAGTAGTTTTAACAAAAATGTAGGCTAGAAGGGTGTCCAAAGAGCACTGTTTTGTTCCTTTCAGGATCTTTATTATCACGGGGATCTTCTTGGCTCCCGAATCTTTTGGGTGTCCATATGGATCTTTTAGGTAGCAGATACGAACAAAGTTTGGGTTGGGTTGTTTTACCTCTGAGTGGCACTTTTTTGCACACCATGGGCTAAATGGCCAGGTCACATGGACCCCGAAGGCTCAGAGAAGGTTGGGGGAGGGGACCCACTGGAACAGCTGTTGGGAGACAGATGGTAGCCTTCCGTCAAGGCCATCCAGCGTGTTCTTTAACGTGCACAGGGTATGGCTCTCCAGCACACGGGGCCACGGCTTAACGTCCCATCCAACGGACGGCGGCCTTTCCAAGCCCATCGGTGTCCCCTACTGACCGTGGGCAGGGTGTGGAATTTTGCGGAGATAAATCTCAACACTTACCCAGCTGGGACTCTAACCTGGGAACTACAGATTACGAGCCTAGCGCGCTACGAGCAAAGGGGAAGAGGATATGTGCACAAGTGGTCAGAGGGAAGGGAGATTAAATGTGCCTGCCAATGGTGGAGAGGGACTTGCCAGGACTTGATAGTGTGGATTTTGTTGTTTGTGTGGGGTTAAGGATGGTTTGTGTGGTGTAGGTAGTGACTCCTAGAATGGCCAGTTGGTGATAGAGGGTGTTTCTCTGATTGGTGTATCTAGTGCAGTGTAGAAGGAAGTGCGGGATGTCCTCTGTCACATTGATGGTAGGGCTTTATTAAAAATGAATAAATCTTTATTTAAGTGTATCCTGCCTGTTCGTAGCCAATGTATAGTTGTTTGGGCACTTCTGTGTAGAAAATTTAGATGAAGTGTGTGTGGGATGGGATCAATGGTGGCTCTGAATGATGTTTGTCTATTGCATATTGTGGCCAATAAGTTGACTAGGTGTTATAGAAAAATTTTTTTGTGTGATTGAGTGGTATTTGAAAGAAGGGTTATTGTGATAATTGGGTTGTGGGAGATTGTGGGCTTGTTTGGCAAGTAGGTCAGCAATCTCATTGTGTGTTATGTTGCAGTGTGATGGGATCCAATAAAAAGTGAAGTTTTTTAATGGCTAGGAGATTGTGGGCAAGTTTTGGATGTGATATAGGGAATAATGTTGGGACCATTCAAACGTCTGTTTATTGTTTTGAAGGGCAGGTTTTGAGTCAGTTATTATGTTAATGTGTGAGCTAGGGTGGGTGGTTGCCCATTCAAGTGCTTTGTGTATAGCTGCTAATTCAGTGTGGGTGCTGGTAGATGCAAGTGTTAGCTTAAATTTGGAAGAGTAGTGATGTATGGGGCAATGAAAAGCAGCGGTTTCATTTGTAGTATGTGGAATGTGTGATCCATCTGTGTAATTGGTAAGGTCAGTGGTGGGTAGATGTGATAGCAATTGTTCGGCACCAGATTTTAATTCAAATGAACGATGGTGTTTTTGTTGGTGATGTGGGGTATAGTGAGTATGACTTTGGGTTGTTTGATTTGCCAGTAAGAGAGATTGTGTTATGGTTTGAAATAATGAATAATTTCCAAGTGAGGTAGAGGGGGTGTTTAGTGACAGCTGAAGCAGTGGGGGTGGGGAGATTTGTATTTTTCAATCCTGTGTAGAGCAGGGTGATTTGGAATGTAGTGTTTGAGTTTAATGTAGTGTTTGCATGTTAGTTGTTTTTTAATTCTGAATTGGGGCATGTTAGCTTTTGGCCAAATGGCCAGATTTTGGCAGGTAGCTTTTAGGCCCAGGGCAAGCCTTATATCTCTTATCTGTACAATTTGCAGTGGTTGAATTTGGGAGTGGGAAGCAGTGTAGAGGGCTGAGAGGACATACTCAAGTTTTGAGTTGAAGTAGGCTTTAAGGAAAGTGATCATGACTTGATCACTGCCCCCCCCCCCCCTCCATGTGGTTTTAAAATGACTGAGTGCATATTGAGTGAATTTTTGCAGTTCAGTTTAATTTATTTAATAACGTTGCTTCCATGTTAGCTTGCAATCTATTATTAGCCCCAAATATTTGTATTCATTTACAGTAGGAATTGTGTGAGAGTTGATGGTAATGGGGGGGGGGGGGGGGGGGGGAATTGATGGGTATGTGTTTGTGAGTAATGAGTAAGACTGCAGATTTAGATGCAAAGATTGCCAGTCCCTATTAAGTGGTAAAGTCTAGGACCAAGTTGACTGCTTTTTGTAGGCTGTATTGTATAAGGCTAATGCTGTGTCCTGTGGTCCAAAGTGCTATGTCATCAACAAAAATTGAGCATGTAATGTCTTTAGGTAATTGTTTAGAGAGGTCATGTAAAAGAATGTCAAAGAGTCATGGAGAGACCACACTGCTTCCTCTATTTAATTCTTGGGGGTCAGAGAAGGTAGTCTCCAGCTGGACTTTTATGTTTCTGACTGTGAGGAAGTTTTGTATGAAATGCAGTATGTGGCCTGTGATGCCAACGCTTTAGAGTTTATAAAGTATGCTAGTGGGCGAGGCAGTATCAAATGCAGAAGTGAGGTCAAGAAAAACACAACCTAAAATTTCCTTGTTGTGAATGGCTATTTCAGCTGAGGTGATCAAAGAAATTGTGATTTGCTGACCTGTGCTCTCTCAAGTCAGTTTGGCAAATGGGGAATGTATTGTTTGAGTGTGCAAAATATTTTAGTCTTGAGGGCACCATTCTTTCAAATATCTGCAGCACACATGAAGTGAGTGCAATAGGCCTATATGAAGATATTTCAAATGCTGGTTTATGAGGCTTAAGAATGGGGATGATATGAATGTCCCTCCATTCAGTTGGAAAATGGTGTGTTGACCAGCATATGTTGTATATGGAAAACAAGTTACTGAGTGTATTTGGCCCTTGGTGTTTGATTGCATTATTATCCGATATGATCAGGGCCATGGGTATTTTTTTGTTAGTCTGATATATGGCAATTTGTAATTCATGCTGTGTGAAGGGTAGGTTAAGTGCGGGTAGTGTGCATGTCTGTGTTTGCTTCAGTGAGTCATTCATGTGAGTGCAGTGGGTTTGGTAACTGGGTGAGTTGGCTTGGGGGGGGGGGGAGGGTGTGCTTCTGAGCTATAAAGTTAGCCCCCCTTGTTTAATGGAAATTTTATTTTTCCATGTAAATGCATACCAAGGGGCTAGGGGTTGGGTTTGGGCTCTGACTGTTCTGATGGTTGACCAAATGAGTTTCAAGTTTGTTCCAGGGTTAATGTTATTGCAATATGTTCTTCACTCCTTTCTTTTTATATTCAGTCAGAGGCTTCTAAGTTTTGCATTTGCTAGATGGAATGTGTTAAGGGCAGGTTGGGTGGGGTGTCTTCTGTTTTTCTTCTGATATCTACTTGTTTGGTGATATTGGGGTGTTTTTTGTGAAGCAGTGACATGCTTAGTGATAAATTTATTTTTATCCATACTTTGGTGAATGCAGTCATTAGTGGTGATATTCTGTTGTGTTTGATTAGATGTGTGGGGCTTCAGAATCTGATGAGAAATTGTGCCAGTTGATGTGTGTTTTTCTTCTGTAAGCTGTGGGTTTGGTACCTTGAATTGTGATATAGAGTGGAAAATGGTCAGTATGCCAAGTGGAATGCTTAACCTGCCATGTGATGATGAGGGCTGTATCTGGAGTTGAGAGGGTTAGGTCAAGAACAAACTCATAGGGGGGGGGGGGTTGTGAAAGTGGGTACACCATCATTGTGTGTGTCGCCAAGTTGAAATGTTGTATGAGTGATGCAATGGCAGTACCTCTGTTGTTTGTATGTGTACTGCCCCAGGTTTCATTATGCGAGTTAAAATCTCTTAAGATAATGGTGGGGCCAGGGGAGAAGGAGAATATTTGAGTGAAGCCATTGATTAGTGTATTTGGGTTTAATGGTGCCTCACATACAAAAACCTTTGAAAATGTTGAATGTAATGTGTTGAATTTTGATATTTTTGCCTACTATGTCCATGTACGCATAAGTGTGTGGATTGCAGATGAGGCAGAGTGAGAATTTTTGGTGTATGAGGGTAGTAGTGTGTGAATGTGTGTTTCTGGTGGGTGCATTATGTAAGATGTAAGGTTTAAAGCTGAAGTTGTCTGCTAACCCTTGCTCCATTACGGGCCAGAATGGGGATTATGTATTGTTGTGTGAGTGATTTTAGTTCATGTAATTTGCTTCTAAGAAACCTACAGTTCCATTGAATGCATGTGTAATTAGGATTTTTTGTCAGGGGCAAAATTCAAGGAACAAAAGCAAGTGTGTATTTTTAAAAAAGGTGATCACAGTTCTTGTGATAACTATAGGGATATCAGCCTACTCTTTGTACCAGGTAAAATTCTTTGCATGATTGTGCTTAAAAGAATTAAGAACCTGGTTGACAATCAATTTCATGATGAGCAATGTGGTTTCAGAAATGTTAGGGGATGTGTAGATAAGTTATTTTCACTCAGGCAGGTTCTTCAAAAAATGTTTAGAGTTTCAGAAACCTAAAGTTACAAGCTTTGTTGTTTTTAAAAAGGCTTTCGACTCTATTAATGGTCTTAATTTGTGGGTGATCTTGAGGTTGTATGGCATACCAGACAATTTAGTTAACATAGTGAAAGCTCTTTATAACATGGAGTCATGTGTGAGAGTTGCTAAGGCTTGTAGCAATTGGTTTAACATTGCTTCTGATGTTCAACAAGCGTGCATTTTGTCCCCCTTTCTCTTTAGTCTGGTTCTTGTTTATGTTATGAGAAATTCTTTGCAAGGGAAAGATTTTGGCCTTAAATGGTCTAGAGATTTCAAAGTTTCTGATTTAGATTATGGAGACAATTTGGTCTCGTTGGCAAATGATGATGATGAGATGAACTCTTTCATTCGAGCTGTTGAGAGTAGAGTAGGTTTGGTTATAAACAGAAAGAAAATTAAAGTTTTAATAATTTACATGATAATGCTGTTGTACATCTAAAAAATCAGATATTAAATAATTTCCAAGAGTAGTGCTTAACATTATAAAAGCTTGACATAAACGTTGCCCTATTGGCTTACTTATTCTGAACACATAATGCTATAAAACACTCTAGTATACTTATTTAACTCTATAACAATCCTTTTACAAATAAAGGTAAATTAGAGCAGGAGTAACTCATATAGCTGTCCTGTGCCCAAGTGCTTAGCACGTTTGGCTACTACACTAAGGGACCTGGGTTCAAGCCCCGGGTAAGTCATGGATGTTTGTGTTGTTTTCCTGCTGAGGTCATGCCATCCTCTCAGACTTTCTACTGTGGCATATAAACTTAGAGGCTCCTGTCAGACCTCTGTGGAAAGCAGCTGTTTGAAGGGGTATTTATTTTATTTTATAAGTCACATAAATGCATTTACCATTAATCTCAAGGCTGGTACAATTGCATCAGATGTTACAACTTAATGTAAAATTGCTGTTGATGTTATGTTGAATGCTACCAGTACTTAAATTAACCATCCAGTTTTTTAGCAGGCACTAAAAAAATGTTTGGTATAGAGTTAAATAACAGGTTTAATAAAAAAAATAAATAAAAAACTGGATGGTGAACTTAAGGATTGTTAGCATTCAACATAATATCAACAGCAATTTTCAATCAACATGTATCATCTAATACAATTGTACCAGCCTCGAGATTAATGGTAAATACATTTATACACTTATTCCTGCTCTAGTTTATCCTTACTTCTAAAAGGATTGTTATAGAGTTAAATAAGTATACTAGAGTGTTTTATAGCATTTTGTGTTCAGAATAAGTAAGCCAAAAGGGCAACTTTTCTGTCAAGTTTTCATAATGTTAAGCATCCTCTTAACTTGGAAATTATTTAATATCTGATTTTTTAGATGTACAACACCATTATCGTGTAAATTATTAAATCTTATTCAATTAGTTGTGTGTAAAATTATTTTAGAAAACTGAAGTGATGGAAATTGGTGAGGCAGCCTTGGATTCAGTTAAAATGAAAGGTTGCAGTCTTCTGCAGGTTTCAGTTTAATTATCTTGGGAGCTATATAACAGATACTGGTGATGTGCAGCATGAGATTAACAGATGAATAGGGATTGCTGCTGGGACTTTTAAGAATCTATGGAGAGTGTGGAGAAATAGGCATATACACCTAAAGACTAAATTAGACTGTATAATAGTTTGGTTCTTTCTAGGTTAGTTATGGTAGTGAAACTTGGATGCTTTGTAAACTGGATAACAGGAAACTTCATCCTTTTGATTCTAGATACTATGCAGTATCTTGGGTATATGTGGTTCAACTTTGTAAGTCATGAAGAGGTTAGACATAGGAGTCAGCAACCTCCTCTTAGCAGTATATTGTGTAGAGAGAGAGAGATTCCATTGGTTTGGCCATGTTGCCTGTATGGATAATTATAGATTAGTGAATGGGGTTATGAACAGTGTGCCTTAAGGCCTGAGAAAGAAGGGGAGAAGTAGAATGTGGTGGTCAGACAATGTGAAGCAGGACCTTGTTAGAATTGGTGTGCAGTGGCGAGATGCAGCAGATATAGCTCAGGACAGATATGTTTGGAGAACTAAATTGCATGGTCTGGTTGGAGAACTAAATTGGAGCCCATGGCTGCTTGAGCATGATGATGATGTTACATATGAAGAAGTAGTTCTGAATCATGAGTTAAACAATACAAATTTCTGCCACGAAAAAATTACCTTTTTGAACTTTAGACCACAACCGTCCACACCTTGAAAACTCACCATCATACTCTAATCTTTTAACCTTTTCAGCTACATTATTTCAGTAGTTGATTAATGTCCACTTGTGGCACCATCTAGTAACAGGAGAGGTAAAAAGTGCAGAAATAACCTTGTACAGAGTTAGCCATTAACAGACTGGATGGTGTTTTTCCCAAAAGAAGAAAAAAAAATTTTCAACTCCTTCTATGAAAGGGTGTATGGGAGGGTTAGGAACTCCAAAAATAACTTGAAAAAAAATTAAAAAATAATGAATTGTCTGAAGTGGTGAAATTTTTTAGTTTTGCATCTAAAAATAATTGGTCATCATCATCCTCAAGCAGCCATGGGCTACGGAGGTCCAACCAGACCATGTAATTTAGTTCTCCAAGCAAGTCTGTCCTGAGCTACATCTGCTGCATCTGGCCACTGCACAATTCTAATAAGGTCCTGTTTGACATTATCTGACCACCGCATCCTTGGTCTCCCCCTCTTTCTCTGAAGCCTTTAGGCACACTGTTCATAACCCTATTTGCTAATCTATAATTATCCATATGGGCAACATGGTCAAACCAACGGAGTCTCTCTCTGCACAATATGCAGCTTAAAGGAGGTTGCGAACTCCTTTGCCTAACCTCATCATTAGTTACAAAGTTGAACCACCTAATGCCCAAGATACTGCATAAGCATCGTTTCCTGATATCTTGTATAAAAAGTGTCCAAGTTTCATTGTCATAACTAACCCTAAAACCAAACTATTATAGTCTAATTTTAGTCTTTAGGTGTCTATGTCTATTTCTCCACACTCTCCATAGATTCTTAAAAGTCCTGGCAGCAATACCTATTCATCTGTTAATCTCATGCCGCACATCACTATTATCTGTTACATAGCTGCCAAGATAATTAAACTGTGACACCTTCTAAGACTGCAACCATTCAGATTAATTGAATCATAGCCTGCCTGACCAATTTTCATCATTTTAGTTTTCTCTCTGTTTATAACCAAACCTACTCTAGTACCAGTTTCATCAACAGCTCGAATGAAAGAGTTCATCTCATCAACATCATTTGCCAAAAGGGCGAAGTCATCAGCATAATCTAAATCAGAAATTTTGGTATCTCCAGTCCATTTAAGGCCAAAATATTTCCCTCGAAGTGAATTTCGCATAACATAATTAATAACCAAGCTAAAGAGAAAAAGAGACAAAATGCACCCTTGTCAAACACCAGAAGTAATGCAAAATCAGTTGCTACAAGATTTACCAACTCTCACATATGACTCAGCATTATTATAGAGAGCTTTCATTATGTTAACTAACTTGTCTGGTATACCATATGATTTCATAATCAACCACAAATTATGACGATCAACAGAGTCGAAAGTCTTTTTGAAATCAACAAAACTAGCAACCAAAGGTTTCTGGAACTCTAAACATTTCTCAAGAATTTGCCTAAATGAAAATATTTGATCTACACATCCCCTACCACTTCTGAATCTACATTGCTCACCATGCAATTGACTGTCAACCAGATTCTTAATTCTCTTAAGAACAATCCTGCAAGGAACTTTACCTGGAACAGAGAGTAGGCTGATACCCCTATAGTTATCACAAGAACTGCAATCACCTTTCTTGAAAATAGGGATAATAATAGCTCTGGTAAAATCCTTAGGGACCATGCCTTTATCATGAAAGATATTCAAAATTTCAGTCATCTTAGTGGTAAACGAAACATTCCCAGCTCTAAGCATTTCTGTAGTAATTTCATCTACAACTGGTAATTTATGCAGTTTAAGTTTTGAAATAGCCAAAATGACTTCAGATTGAGTTATAGGGCCAACATTAAAGCCAGTAATGCATCTATTATTATTATTATTATTACAATGGGAGTAGAACTAACTACATTGCTTAGAACATCACTGAAATGCTCAGCCCACCTGGCCATGACATTATCCTCACCTCTATAACCTTACCTTGTTTATTTTTCAATCCCTGTATACCTGTCCGTTTTCTACCAGACAAGACATTAACTATCTGGTACAGTTCTCTGCTGTTGTGCTGTTTAATTGCTTCCTCGGCATTTTCAGCCAAGCCAAAGATTCTTATCAGCAACTAACTGATCCTTTACATGTTTAGTAAGCTCTCTGTAATGCTTTCTATTAGGACTAGTATGGTATTGATTAAGGACATTCCTGCAGTTCCTTCTTTCTCAAATGAAGTCAAGTGCCTTATTAATGAATTAATTCTGTCTCTTCTTCTTTTTTCCTAAAAGAGTACTGTTAGTTTCCAAAAAACACTGTTTAAAATGGTCCCATCCTTCCTCAACTTCAGTAGTAGGCAAACCATGACTATCATAATGACTAAGTAACCTATCATGGTAAGCTTTAGCTATAACTGGGTCTTTCAGAGCTTCAGTATTAAAGGTAAATTTTTTAACTTTAGCAGAACACTTCTTAAGTTTAAGTTGCAAGACACTTTTAACAAGGTAATGGTCAGATCCAGTTTCAGTTCCCCTATATAACCTGGGTTGGGTTGTTTTACCTCTGAGCGGCACTTTTTTGCACACCATGGGCTAAATGGCCAGGTCACATGGACCCTGAAGGCTCAGAGAAGGTTGGGGGAGGGGACCCACTGGAACAGCTGTTAGGAGACAGATGGTAGCCTCCCGTCAAGGCCATCCAGTGTGTTCCTTAACGTGCACAGGGTATGGCTCTCCCGCACACGGGGCCACGGCTTAACGTCCCATCTGACGGACGGCGGCCTTTCCAAGCCCATCGGTGTCCCCTACTGACCATGGGCAAGGTGGGAATTTTGCGGAGATAAATCTCAACGCTGACCCAGCTGGGACTCTAACCTGGGAACTACAGATTACGAGCCTGGCGCGCTACCGACTGAGCCACCCGCGTCCCCCTATATAACCTGGTATTCCTAACAGAACTAGCCCATTTGCTGTTAATTAATATATAATCAATCAAAGATTTTTAAAGAAATGATCAGGAGTAAATATATTGATGGTTTGTTTTATGACCCACAAGTTTTTTTAATGAGGTGCAATGTATAATAATTCCATTTATTTTAAAGCAAGCAAAGATTTAGTGAAAAATTTTACTAGAACACTTCTGTGCTACATCATTCAAATTGAATTAAGGAAAAAAAATGACTCCTTGACCATTCGTCCAATATTGTATAATTATAAAATATGCAAAACTTGTTTTTGTTCTGTGATTTTTATAATGTCCTTTAAAAGTGTTATATTTTTTATATCAAATAAAAATCATTTGGTGCTCCAACTACTTTTCATAAATATTTCATATTTTTGTTGGTGTGATTGAGGAAATAATAATGTGTAACTATCACATTTAGAATTATTCGTTATTTAAATATATATTAAGTTATTAAATGATTCTCTAATTATTGTGAACCACTGACAAATTAGATGTTGTTTTAATGAAATCATATTTTACTTTTTTCAATTTAAATAAAATTAATGGGTGCATATCGTTTTACTTTTCCCCTGGTGTAGCATGTTTATTACATTTTGAAGACATTATGAAGGACACAGCATAAAATTAACAGTTTAAGTTAAAATATTGAGAAACGAAGATTAGTAACAGAAAAATTGCCATATAATATGTTTTTGAATAAATGTCGATCTCTTTGAAAAAGAAAAAAATGCTGTATAAATGAGAGTATTGCTTACAAGTGTGAAAAAAGAATAAGTTCTTTATCCATGATTTAGCCCGTTTTATCAAGTTTGGTAATCATAATTGATAAGAAACATTAAACTTCAACTTTTAAATCATTCTTTTCCTGGGATTATCTATTTCTGCGAACTTATTTCTAGTAGTTTTATTATTCAATAATGTTTATATTTTTAAACAATAATAAGTCTTTACCTACTTATATTTATGGCGACTTTACCAGAATTTCATTTTTAATCTTATCGCTCGTTTCCCTACTCCTTGCTCAGTAAATGACGAAATACCTAGTTGAATGGGTTTCAGTTCTAGTATTTTGGGCGGAAAATTTAATACGAAACTGATCGCTAACACAAAACTCGTAGTTTGTCTCATATCAGTTCATTATGCTGTCATTAGATGGCAGCACAAGTAATACATACACATTTCAAAGATGTCTTTTTCAAATAAAAGATTTAAATTTAACAAAACTTACCTTCTATGTCATCATATCATCTAGTTGAAGGATCGTTACAGGGTCACATGCACTCTAGTTCCAGAATACACCATCAAATTAATCCACCCTAATATAGTTTCGTATCAAACAAAACTTGTTTGGAAATTTCAAATCCTGGAGCTTCCTATAACATTTAATATGTTCCGTTTCAATGGCTCCATTTAGTGAACGCTGTAACTTCGTTGCACTGAGTGATTTCGGAAAATGGCTCGACGTAACATACTGCTTTCTTAATCTGCTATATTATTACAAAGTGGAACATACCAAAGGAAAGGTGTTCGTTTAGCGGAAGTAAGGTTTTTGGCTGTTTCCTTCATTTTAACGAGGTGATTGTTTACTTCTCGATATATTTATGTACGCTTGGTTTCTTCATTTAATTTGGAAAGTATAAAATAAATTTTGAAACTTTTTATTCCATAAAACACGCAAGAATAACGTTAAATTTTAAAGTTCCAGTGTATTGTAATATAATTCATATTTACTGCTCACAAAAATTAGGGGATATTTCATCGCTTCATATTCATTTTGAAGTATTCCCTAATTTTTGTCAGCAGTGTATATAATAATGTTATTGACTTTGAACCGTTTTTGAGAGCTTTCTCGTTTCACCAAAGTTCCGGAACATTCGGTATATACCTTGAATCATTTTCAGAAATTTGCTTAAAAAATTTTTGCTGCAATTTAATGGATTAGAATCTGTGCTATAGGATGTTTCCGGAAACAGACTCTGCATAGATTAAGTTGTTCTCTAAATCTGGTCTGGCGGGAACGAAAATTTTCGATATTATTAGAGACTTGATGGAAAAGAAATTTCCCTAACAAAAAACAAAAAAAATTCGAAATTGATTGCCGAAAAGCGAATTTTCAGTTCATTCTTAAGAGGCTAATATAATCTTTAAATCAGTCATCATCATCATCCTCAAGCAGTCATGGGCTACGGAAGTCCAACCAGACCGTACAGTTTAATTCTCCAAGCATATCTGTCCTGAGCTACATCTGCTGCATCTGGCCACTGCAAACCAATTCTAACAAGGTCCTGTTTGACATTGTCTGCCCACCGCATCTTAGGTCTCCCCCTCCTTCTGAGGCCTCTAGGCACACTGTTCATAACCTTATTCGCCAATCTATAATTATCCATATGGGCAACATGGCCAAACCAACGGAGTCTCTCTCTGCACAATATGCTGCTTAAAGGAGGTTGCAAACTCCTTTGCCTAACCTCATCATTAGTTACAAAGTTGAACCACCTAATGCCCAAGATACTGCGTAAGCATCTGGAATCAAAAGCATCTAGTTTCCTGTTATCTTGTTTACAAAGTGTCCAAGTTTCATTGTCATAACTAACCCTAAAACCAAACTATTATAGTCTAATTTTAGTCTTTAGGTGTCTATGTCTATTTCTCCACACTCTCCATAGATTCTTAAAAGTCCCGGCAGCAATACCTATTCGTCTGTTATTCTCATGCCGCACATCACCATCATCTGTTACATAGCTCCCAAGGTAATTAAACTGTGACACCTGCTCAAGACTGCAACCATTCTGATCAACTGAATCACAACCTGCCTGACCAATTTTCATCACTTTAGTTTTCTCTCTGTTTATAACCAAACCTACTCTACTACCAGTCTCATCAACAGCTCGAATGAAAGAGTTCATCTCATCAACATCATTTGACAAAAGGGTTAAATCATCAGCATAATCTAAATCAGAAATTTTCGTATCTCCAGCCCAATTAAAGCCAAAATCTTTCCCTTGAAGTGACTTTCGCATAACAAAATCAACAACCAAACTAAAGAGAAAAGGAGACAAGATGCACCCTTGTCGAACACCAGACGTAATGCTAAACCAATTGTTACAAGACTTACCAACTCTCACACATGACTCAGTGTTATTATAGAGAGCTTTAATAACACTGAGAAATTATGTTAACTAACTTGTCAGGTACACCATATGATCTCACAATCAACCACAAATTATGACAATCAACAGAGTCGAAAGCCTTTTTGAAATCAACAAAGCTAGCAACCAAAGGTTTCTGAAACTCTAAACATTTCTCAAGAATCTGCCTAAGTGAAAATATCTGATCTACACATCCCCTACCACTTCTGAATCCACATTGCTCATCACGCAATTGCCTGTCAACCAGATTCTTAATTCTATTAAGCACAATCATGGGAAGAACTTTACCTGGAACAGAGAGTAGGCTGACACCCCTATAGTTATCACCAGAACTGCGATCACCTTTTTTAAAAATAGGGATAACAATAGCTCTGGTAAAATCTTTAGGAACCATGTCTTTATCATAAAAGTTATTCAAAATTTCAGTCATCCAAGTGGTAACCGAAACATTCCCAGCTGTGAGCATTTCTGTAGTAATTTCATCTACCCTTGGGGATTTATGAAGTTTAAGTTTAGAGATAGCCAAAATAACTTCAGATTGTGTTATTGGGCCAACATTAAAGTCACCAATGCATCTATCATCATTACAAACAATGGGAGTAGAACTAACCACATTGTTTAGAACATCACTGAAATGCTCAGCCCACCTAGTCATGACAGAATCCTCCCCTTCTATAACCTTACCTTTTTTATCCTTCAATCCTTGTATACCTGTCCGTTTTGTACCACACAAAATATTAAGTATCTGGTACAGCTCTCTGCTGTTGTGCTGTCTAACTGCTTCCTTGGCTTTGTCAACCAAACCATCAAGCCAAAGATTCTTATCAGTAGCTAACTGATCCTTTACACGTTTATTAAGCTCTGTGTAATCCTTTCTATTAGGACTAGTAGGGTACTGATTAAGGACATTCCTGCAGTTCCTTCTTTCTGAAATAAGCTCAAGTGCCTTATCACTTAAATAATTCTGTCTCCTCCTCCTTTTTTCCTAAAAGAGTACTGTTAGTTTCCAAAAAAGCCTGTTTAAAATTACCCCATTCTTCCTCAACTTCAGTATTAAGCAAACCATGACTGTCATAATGACTAATTAACCTATCATGGTAAGCTTTAGCTATAACTGGGTCTTTCAGAGCTTCAGTATTAAAGGTAAATTTTTTAACCCTAGCACAACACTTTTTAAGTTTAAGTTGCAAGACACTTTTAACAAGGTAATGGTCAGATCCAATTTCAGCTCCCCTATATGCCCTGGTATTTCTAACAGAACTAGCCCATTTGCTGTTAATTAATATATAATCAATCATATTCTTATGCAGCCCATCAGGTGAAACCCATGTGTGTTTATGTATGTCGCGGTGTTTGCAATATGTGTTAGTTATTCTGAAACCATTTAGTTTACTTACCTGTAGGAGACGTTGCCCATTGCCATTGCAGCTACCAATACCAAAAGTGCCTATTACTCATGCCTAAAGGTCAGAGTCGGTACCAACTTTGGCATTGAAGTCACCAAGAACAAGGGTAATATCTTTTCTTCATTGAATTCAAAATATCCTGAAGTTGTCTGTAAAACCTATCCTTCTCATCGCCATCAGCATCCTCAGTGGGGGCATAACAACAGATAACATTCAAGTCTTTAATGCTTGTCTGAAATTTTGCTGTAAGAAACCTTTCATTAATGCACTCATATCCTACAAAAACATCACTAGTATGTCTGCTGAGAAGCAGACCCACACCTTATTGATGTTTCTCATCTTCCCACAATGTAAAGAAAAATTTAAAGTTATTTTTAAGTATCTCACCTTTACCTGTCCATCTGGTCTCTTGCAAGCCTAGAATATCTAGGTTATAGCGCTCGAATTCCTGCATGAGGACATGAAGAGAATAATCTCTACGTAATGTCCTCACGTTCCATGTTCCTGCAGAGAGAAAATGATTAGTAGGATTTTTAAAGAAATTTGGTTTATTGAGATTGGTAGGGCCAACAATATCAAACAGCCCCCTGATTGCAGGCATGGGGGAAAGACATGTTCCTCCTCTGCTAAAGGCTGAAGTCACCGATGCTGGTAGGAACTTCAGGCACCACCTTTTCAAGTGGACTTTTTCAAGAGCCATATGGCCTGCCTGAGACACATTACTCCAGTTTAGACTTGACGATGTCCAACTAGCTAAGTAAGGTTCAGGTACCTGCGATGGCCTGTGATTAGGATTATCCACCAGCTGATATACGGTATCCCATGCCTCTGTTCACTTAGAGCTGGCAACCCAGAAGCAAACAGAAAACACAGCGGCAGACTCTCCCTCAACAGAGGCCCACCAGTGCAGCAAGTCCAGGAAAAATAATCAAGCTCAAATCCATAAACAAGTCCAGTCTAGTAGGTATAAATGGTCAGCACCAGGACCCTGTGAAGTTGACCACTCCTCAGCAGGGTTGAAAAAAAAAAGAAAAAAGTGGCCATAGATGACCAGATCAGTAGGCCATACTGAACTGGCAGCCCTCCCCTTCCGTTCCCTTCCAAAAGAGAATATCTCTTTTGAAAGGTACTAACGGCCTGCACCACAAGAAGGCTGGGTCGGACATTAGGTGCTAGACCTGGCCGGTTCTGTGCATCATCACTAGGGATATGTATCATAATTTCCTACAAGAGAAGAGTGGATTTAAATCGAAGAGTTTGTCATTTTCTTTTTCAAATATTTTTCTGTTGCTATGTAGGATGAAATTTCGATTAACTGAGTTAAAGTTAGAAATACAAATTCGGATAAAACAAGAAATCCTTCTAACAAGATGTAACGAACAATTGAAAGAATAGCTAATCATCTCTGGTGATAATAATTTGCTTGTTTTCAAAGAAAATGAAGTTTTTTCGGTTTCCAAGTTTTCCCCATCTGATACTGGAAATACGAACTAATGGATGATTTATAAAAAAGAAAAATTGCAATAATGTACAGGTACAAACAAAACACAAAATAGAAATCATTCTCTCATATATCTCTTGAAACGAAAATCTTTTACTTTCCCATCCCTCTGAAGTTAAGGGGAAGAAATAAAAATAAATATTTTGATCATCACATTCCATCAACTAAATTCTAAATCTCTCTCATGATATATTATTTCAAACATTCGTTTTAAATTTTTATATTTTCCACATTTAAAGAACAGAGTCGTGACTTCGATCCTAGATCGTTAGGACTTGTTATTTAAATATTATATAAATTATTTATTAGAAAATTATTTATATAAATTATTTTTCATTTAAATTATGTATTTTTTAATATTTTCGTATCGAAAATAATTGTTGAAGTATAATTGCCCAAACGCAATTACGTATATATTATAATATGATATAACATAAGTATGAATTAAAAGAAATTTTAAAATTCGTGAAATTTTTATATTGATCCCTGTTTTAAACATTATATAAGAGTTGTTAAACACATTTTTCAGAATACTAACATTTTAAATTCAATATTTCATAGGAGCCCTGTGTTTAAATAAATGTTTTATTTGATTTTGGCATGGAATGCACTAATTTAAGTTCTGTAATAAAATATGATTAAGAAGCAACAAGTAAAGCCTTAATTGACTCGCATATTTGGACGTCTCTGCTCGGAAATTTCCTTACCTATTCTGCAATATAAGCTCTGTCTAGTCTTAAAGTGTGGAGACTGTCCAGTCGATTCCATTTTTTCAATCTTGCTATCTGCTAACCACTTCTGAAGAACCTTTTCACACTCACAAAGTGCATTTCGTCCAGTTAATTAAAACATTATTAAGATCTACGTTCATCCCAAAATAAGATCAAAGACCCTTGGTAATAATTTTGTTTCCGGTATTTTGATGTAGTCCTTAGCTTTCGCTATTCCTTTTAAAATATGTAGCTTTCCAACATCCGGACAGAACATGGAACACCATACAATGACTTTCGTTGAATGTTCACAATAACAGTAACAGACTAAGTGCTGAATGCCTTATGAGATCGTTTTCGTAATGTGGACACTGTTATACAGTAAAGTTTATTTCCATCACTAAAACTTTCATTTGGACCAAAATATTAACAGTAAGAAATATTACAATCCTATTTCAAGGAATTTTTCTCTTACAGTTATTGAGCACACATTACTGTCTGCTGCCAAAATTCATCCTTTCAGTACTTGTGTTGATTTCAACTTCTTACAGTAATACCCCACTTTACGACGTTTCACTTTATGACGATCCGCTCATAAGACGATTTTCAATTATGACGAGAACGCATTTGCTCATACGACGGTTTTAGCGACATGACTTGCACTGATCAACCAAAGCATCTGGAAGTGGACCGGTGCCTACGTAATGGAATGCCTGCCGATTCACGACGTGAAGCGACAGCAGCTCTAGTTACGTTTTCATCCGTTGTGGCGCTGGCGATCCGCGCTGTTTCGTGGTCCTATATAGCGAGAGGTTGGCAAACGCCGTTCATGGGCGCCATGTCTATAAATTATAGTATATAAATATAATATAATATATATGTCATATAATATATAATATAATAATATAATTATTAATAATATTGAGCGACTGTAATATCACAGAAATAGGGATAATCCCTAAAAGAGCATTTCCTAATTTGACTTGGATTTTTCGATGATTCAGGAAATTGATAATGTACTTACACATGTTGTCGATTATTCTTTATTTTAACAGCTTAAATAAGAGTCCAAGATGCCAAACATTGTCAAATGCATGTTGAATAACGAAGAAAACCACGGCCACTTTTCATTTTATGCAAAGAGCATTTAGACATTCAGCAATTAGTTGAAATAAATAATTTTGAGAAGACATTCCTCTCGGAAAGCCAGTTTGGAAAGAGAGAGCAACCCAGAGTATTCGATAAATCAGTTAAGTCGGTAAAGTGCCATTCTTTCAAAAAAGTTTCCAAGACAAGAAATCAGTGAAACAGGTGAAAATCAGTGAAATTAGGTGCTTTCATGGGTTCACCGTCTGTACTATCTTCCAGATATCCAGGATTGTTCCTCTGTTCCAGCATTCATTAAATAGTTTCAATAAAAGCGTAAGTCCTTCCTGTGGAATGCACTTAATACTAATATTGATGATGTTATCTCGTCCACAACTACTCTTATGTTTCGTTTTATTTATAGCATTTTTAAGTTGCCATTGGTTAAAAATAATATATTCATATACCCTGAAGCTAGGGTTAGATTATTTAAGCCGTCCACGCCCGTTCTATAAAAAAAGGTTTGCCACCTTTTTTTCTCAATAACTTTCGTTTATCTTATGCTTTTGGCACAAACTGTTTTGGAAGTCTGCAATGCCTTTAAAATTTCCAGGCTTTTCCGCTTTTCCTTTACTTATCCTATTTGCACTGATCGTTTTTACTTAATAGCATCAGAACAAATTTTAACAGGACCTTTGAATTCCTCAGAGTTATTTTGGTGGTTCTTTTTGAGAGAAGAACTAAATTCATTTAGATTTTGATGGTTTTGATTTTTCATATGAGATATTTTTCTTGAAATAAACCCAATTAATAACCTTAAATTGAGACTTAGATTTTAGACCAAACGTTAGCTGAAATAATGACCGGTAGCTGATCGCTCCCAAGAGAATCACGGTTTGTTATCCATGTAAAATGCTTGGCAAAGTGAGCTGAGGCAATAGAGAGATCAATAGCACTTTCTTTTCCTGGAAGTTTGAGAAACGTAGGAGAGTCTTCATTGAGAACAACCAGGTTTAGATCCAAGGACAGATCTTCTACGATGTGTCTTCTTCTGTCTGCAGTGTGGCACCCTCAAGTATTACTATGTGCTTTCCAGTCTCTTAGTGCAAAATATTTCTAAAATCCTACAACGACATATATATGTTACCGCTAAAGCTCGAAAGCCGTTAATGTGCACATTACCTAACTAATCTGCAGATTAACTGATTTGCTCCGTTAACGTGCGGAATCAAGAGTTTTCCCCATTTTGACCTAGGTGATGTGCACATTAACGGCTTCCGTATCGTTAAAGTTCAAAAGTTTGTTTCTCTCATAGTGGTGAATCTCTTGAATATGAATCTTCGTGTCACGTGATTCACTCGTCCGCATTATAAAAAACGACCCGGATGAGCGGAGGCCAAGTGAGAACGAATCGGTAAAGTGATTCATTCTTGATAACGAATCACTAAAATGATTCGTTCTCACTTGGCCTGCTCATTTTGGGGGCGTTTTTTATAATTCGGACGACTGATTCATGTTGACAGAGGGATGACCCTGGTTTCAACTCTACTCTCGGACACTAGATAAATAACATTATGTTAATTTAAGCTTACAGAAACGTTCCTGTTGTTCCAGCAAAGATCTTATTTTCACTTTAACGAGTGCCTAGTAGGTAATGTGCAGATTATCCAGGTACTTTGCAGATTACCTAGGTAATTTGAGAAATGAAACAATTTTCCTCACGTTAACGGATCACCCTAGTTAATCTGCACAATACCTAGATAATCTGTAGAATAACTGATTTCTGCACTTTAGCGGTAACATATATATATTGGATTATACAGTGAGAAAATGCTGAAGGTAAACTCTTTAATTTTTACTTATACTGCTGCAATTACGGGGAACTGATTCCGAAAGGAGATCTCAATACGAACTTGGGGTAATTTGGAGTGAAAATAATAACCCCCCCCCCCCTTTAGATCCATAGTTTCTAGGTTTTTAGATAAGAAACAAACTTAGAAGACTTAGGAGTTTTTTCCACATATTTTTCAATGAAAATTCGAATTGCGAAATGTTTTTCTCCAAGAAGAGCATTTCTCAAGAATTTTATTTTTCAAATCTCTATATTTCCACTTAAATAAGAAGTTTATTAGGATTGTGATTAAAGTCCATAAACATGTTTTTTATTATTTTTGCCAATAATATTATTACTCATAGTCATCAAGTATCTGATAAATTTTCTGCTTGTTTATAAATTTATTTATATTATATTTCTTCGATGAATTTTTTAGAAAGTTAAGGAGCTCAGTTTGGCATTTCACAACATCATTAATTTTCAGGAGGATAATTTCAGCTTCACTTTCTTCATAAGGTTTTTTGTACCTAGGGATTGGATTTTTTGATCGGATCCTGTTTTCTCGCAGTAGATTTTTAAACGGACACTCCATTCGATGAAAGTTGATTTTTACATTTCTTGATCCCAGTGTAAAATAACATGTGATCCACTGTCATGATGTGTAAGATAATTACAAGTTTCAATACCATCGATTTGTAAAGTTCCTTTAGTAATGTAGGTGTGGTCCTCTTGTATCATTTTGAGAGCCTGTGACCATGGTGAACTATTCCTGATCATTGCAGTCTCACTTGTCATCCTGCATAAGTCGAAGGGTGTTGTCCTCCACTGTTAGGAAGCATAACAAAGAGTTATTACATTCTTTATAATTATGATGCCTTTTGCATCTTTCGCATCGATTTCTGCTTATATCAGTAAGCTGCAAAATGTCCAAAGAGATTGGCAATTAGGACAAATTGGAGGTAGCCTTAAATATTCAAGTCACTTTGTATTCTTTAAATATAATTATTATGTTATCGGATATCTTTTGAATGAGTGTTAGGACCGTTCTGGAGATAGGATTTCCCCTTTCGGTAGGATTTCCCTTTTCGGATAGGATTTCCTCTTCAAAATGCTTCACAGCGGTAGGTGTCTTCACTTTCGCATCAGTTCCTGCTTTTATAACTAATGTCTATAAAATAATATTTGAATATATCCAGTCTCTTCCCCCACTTCCATCTGTTTCTAGATTCGACACACACACACACACAGGGATTTACCCAGGGAAGAGAGAGGGCACCCTTAAAAATGCGGTCGTCTTATACGAAATCTGAAAATTGTCTACTTGCTTTGAAATCCAAAACATTTTTCTTTGCTTTAATTTATTCTAGCACCACATTTTATGTCCGAATTAAAATACATTAAAAAACACTAAGAAATATCATGCCATATAGAATAGCATTTTAACTTTTCGTGTTCGGTGGAATATTATTGCTCAAGTCTTACCTCTTGAAACTAAATTATTCTCGAAACCCTCCGCCCCCACGAAACTAAATTCTCGGACCACACCTTCCCCGAAAAAAAATTCTTGGGATACATCCATAAAAACATCCGTACATACCTACAGAAACCTCAAGCAGCCATGGGCTACGGAGCTCCAACCAGACGGCAATATAGTTCCCCAGATATTCTGTCCTGAGCTACGGCTATTGAAATGGGCTCGATTACTGAAACGTAGTGTCGATGAGTTATCAAAAAAGCAGATTAATTAGGCGACCTTATTAAGTCAGTCTCCTAAAATGTCCTTTGTATATATATGACGAGATAAAATGAAGGTAACTCTATTTTGTAAATTGATCTTTGCAATCCAAGAACTTCTTCCTAAACGGAGTCGATATTTTTATTTAGTTGAATGAAATCTAACTTTATAATATTCTGTATTCTAAACAGTTTTTCAGTTCCCTTTAAACATTTGTACAATTATATTACACCACTTATAAATTTATATTATTATCATTTCTGAATTTTTTTCAAGAAAAAACAAATAAATACCAAATATTAATTGGAAGACAATATCGTCTTTAATCATGAATTGAGACATTTTGCTTAAGTCATAAACAAAGTAGTGTCGGATTACGTTAGTTTTTAAACTAATAAGTTCGTCAGATATCCTAGCCATTGCAACTATGGTCGCATTTCTAAACATCTGTTATTTGTGCGTCATATATAATATCTATCTGGGATAAAGATCATTGAAACTTTCATACTTATGCTTGTAACCTGCAATTGACATTCTTCAGATTGTCTTGAGGGATGATCGCCCTCTAATGACCAAATTCGAATTATTGTGTTTTACATATTTCAAACAATGAAAATTTTAAATATCACATTTATCCACTGAGAAATTTTACATACAAAGCTCAGAATACTCGTATATTGTCAGTTTAAATTCCTTCGCTTCACACCTATAGATTAATTTTTATATCAGTAAGTGGACTAGGGAAGAATTTTTCATATTCTTTGTTTAAATATTGATGTATTAGATGCTTTAGTCGATTACTTGTAAAACAAACAGTAAATGTTTATTTCTTTCATAATTTTTTACTCATTGAAAAAATTAATATGAAAGTGAAAACAACTACCACTATAAATACTGATATACTTTAATGAAGAATTAAACTTTCGTTTAATCGTAACCCATTTGGCAAATGTCCTAAAATATTCCAGTTCAGTGGTCTACAGTGTAAGAGCACTAAAAATCAATAAGATACTATTTTACGACTGTTATAGAATAATTTTAACATTCTTTTTCACTTACGTCACACAGTGTAACGCTTGAACGGAACTCCATAAACCCTTTTGCTTTTCTTTTTTGCAACTAAAAATCAATAGCATACAATCTGTTCAAGACCCTAATTACTTCTATTGGTGATTCTGTTTTCATGAAAAAAGTGAATTCAATATAAACCTTTTATTTTTAAAATAATTGTTAAAAAAGGTAAAATTATTACAATTTAAATTATTATAAAAAGGAAAATTAATTATTTATAAACACATGGGTAAAGTGAGAATCTAAAATAAAAATCGTCATTCTTCATAATTTGCATAATAAAATTTAATCAAGGTGGCCTTGATTAAACACGCTGCATTTATCCGATATCTCTGGGAGCATTGGCGTTCCCACCGTATAACTGGAATAGTACGTTATCAATGGGAAAAGGTCTCCATGGAATAGATGTTTCTCGTCAAATATTTGATGTCATTTGCATACATTTGCATACATAAATACATTTGATACTGGAATAGTACGTTATCAATAAGAAAAGTTCTCAATGGAATAGATGTTTCTCGTCAAATATTTGATGTCATTTGCATACATTTGCATACATAAATACATTTGATACTGGAATAGTACGTTATCAATAAGAAAAGTTCTCAATGGAATAGATGTTTCTCGTCAAATATTTGATGTCATTTGCATACATTTGCATACATAAATACATTTGATACTGGAATAGTACGTTATCAATAAGAAAAGTTCTCAATGGAATAGATGTTTCTCGTCAAATATTTGATGTCATTTGCATACATTTGCATACATAAATACATTTGATACTGGAATAGTACGTTATCAATAAGAAAAGTTCTCAATGGAATAGATGTTTCTCGTCAAATATTTGATGTCATTTGCATACATTTGCATACATAAATACATTTGATACTGGAATAGTACGTTATCAATAAGAAAAGTTCTCCATGGAATAGATGTTTCTCGTCAAATATTTGATGTCATTTGCATACATTTGCATACATAAATACATTTGATACTGGAATAGTACGTTATCAATAAGAAAAGTTCTCAATGGAATAGATGTTTCTCGTCAAATATTTGATGTCATTTGCATACATTTGCATACATAAATACATTTGATACTGGAATAGTACGTTATCAATGGGAAAAGGTCTCCATGGAATAGATGTTTCTCGTCAAATATTTGATGTCATTTGCATACATTTGCATACATAAATACATTTGATACTGGAATAGTACGTTATCAATGGGAAAAGGTCTCCATGGAATAGATGTTTCTCGTCAAATATTTGATGTCATTTGCATACATTTGCATACATAAATACATTTGATACTGGAATAGTACGTTATCAATGGGAAAAGGTCTCCATGGAATAGATGTTTCTCGTCAAATATTTGATGTCATTTGCATACATTTGCATACATAAATACATTTGATACTGGAATAGTACGTTATCAATAAGAAAAGTTCTCAATGGAATAGATGTTTCTCGTCAAATATTTGATGTCATTTGCATACATTTGCATACATAAATACATTTGATACTGGAATAGTACGTTATCAATAAGAAAAGTTCTCAATGGAATAGATGTTTCTCGTCAAATATTTGATGTCATTTGCATACATTTGCATACATAAATACATTTGATACTGGAATAGTACGTTATCAATAAGAAAAGTTCTCAATGGAATAGATGTTTCTCGTCAAATATTTGATGTCATTTGCATACATTTGCATACATAAATACATTTGATACTGGAATAGTACGTTATCAATAAGAAAAGTTCTCAATGGAATAGATGTTTCTCGTCAAATATTTGATGTCATTTGCATACATTTGCATACATAAATACATTTGATACTGGAATAGTACGTTATCAATAAGAAAAGTTCTCCATGGAATAGATGTTTCTCGTCAAATATTTGATGTCATTTGCATACATTTGCATACATAAATACATTTGATACTGGAATAGTACGTTATCAATAAGAAAAGTTCTCAATGGAATAGATGTTTCTCGTCAAATATTTGATGTCATTTGCATACATTTGCATACATAAATACATTTGATACTGGAATAGTACGTTATCAATAAGAAAAGTTCTCAATGGAATAGATGTTTCTCGTCAAATATTTGATGTCATTTGCATACATTTGCATACATAAATACATTTGATACTGGAATAGTACGTTATCAATAAGAAAAGGTCTCCATGGAATAGATGTTTCTCGTCAAATATTTGATGTCATTTGCATACATTTGCATACATAAATACATTTGATACTGGAATAGTACGTTATCAATAAGAAAAGTTCTCAATGGAATAGATGTTTCTCGTCAAATATTTGATGTCATTTGCATACATTTGCATACATAAATACATTTGATACTGGAATAGTACGTTATCAATAAGAAAAGTTCTCAATGGAATAGATGTTTCTCGTCAAATATTTGATGTCATTTGCATACATTTGCATACATAAATACATTTGATACTGGAATAGTACGTTATCAATAAGAAAAGTTCTCAATGGAATAGATGTTTCTCGTCAAATATTTGATGTCATTTGCATACATTTGCATACATAAATACATTTGATACTGGAATAGTACGTTATCAATAAGAAAAGTTCTCCATGGAATAGATGTTTCTCGTCAAATATTTGATGTCATTTGCATACATTTGCATACATAAATACATTTGATACTGGAATAGTACGTTATCAATAAGAAAAGTTCTCAATGGAATAGATGTTTCTCGTCAAATATTTGATGTCATTTGCATACATTTGCATACATAAATACATTTGATACTGGAATAGTACGTTATCAATGGGAAAAGGTCTCCATGTTCTCGTCAAATATTTGATGTCATTTGCATACATTTGCATACATAAATACATTTGATACTGGAATAGTACGTTATCAATAAGAAAAGTTCTCAATGGAATAGATGTTTCTCGTCAAATATTTGATGTCATTTGCATACATTTGCATACATAAATACATTTGATACTGGAATAGTACGTTATCAATAAGAAAAGTTCTCCATGGAATAGATGTTTCTCGTCAAATATTTGATGTCATTTGCATACATTTGCATACATAAATGCATTTGATACTGGAATAGTACGTTATCAATGGGAAAAGGTCTCCATGGAATAGATGTTTCTCGTCAAACATTTGATGTCATTTGCATACATTTGATATATCTGCTTCTCGCCGGGAAATCCTCAGAGGGTAGGCGGCGTGCTGTTGGACTTTCGACATGAAATTTGGCACTGCAATCAGGACCACAATCTGAAACATTCTCTGAAAATTTGGAGCCTGTACGTTGATTTCCCGATGAATTGTGGCTGCCACAGACAGACAGTAAAGGACACTCCCCAACTCGCTATGACGCCGTATTCCGTATCATCTCATTCGGATAAAATTTACGAAGAATAATTCGTTGTAAAACACAAAATAAAATAATATAAATAAAATAAATATATACCCCCTCAAGCAACTGCTTGCCACAGAGGTCTAACAGGGGCCTGTCAGTTTATATGCCACAGTAGAAGATCTGAGGGGATGGCAGGACCTCAGCAGAAAACAACACGAACATCCATGCCTTACCCGGGGCTCGAACCCAGGTCCCGTAGATCAGTAGCCAAGCGTGCTAACCAGTCGGCCACAGGAAAATAATAACCTTAATAATTAACAGACATTAAAAAATCTATTTTATTTTACTATTTCAACTTATGCAATATTCAATTAGTAACGGAAGTTCATATATTTAACAGCAGCGATATCAGTTTATTTATTTTCACACCCTAACAGAAACAAGTTTATAGGAAGGCAGAATCGAATAATCTACATTTCTTTGGGCAGAGCGAGAAATATATTTCGGTTTCCATTTCTATTTAAATACTGAACTCACAGAGAATCCTTAGCGTTGAGATTTATCTCCGCAAAACTCCCCGCCCTGCCCACTGTCAGTAGGGGACACCAATGGGCTTGGAAAGGCCGGCGTCCGTCGGATAGGACGTTAAGTCGTGGTTCCGTGTGTGGGAGATTCCGGGAGTTCTTTAACGTGACAGGGTATGGCGCCGTGTTCGGAGCCATATCCTGTGCACGTTAAAGAACACGCTGGGTGGCCTTGAAAGGAGGCTACCATCTGCCTCCGAACAGCTGTTGCAGTGGGTCCTCTCCAGCAACCTTCTCTGAGCCTTCGGGTTCCTTGTGACCTGGTCAATTAACCCACTGTGAGCAAAAAAAGTGCAGCTGAGAGGTCCTTTACACATATTTAATTATTCTTCTTTTTCGCTTCTTTTGCTATTCAGCTGTTCGGGTCCGGTCATATCTATATTGTCCTAACATCTGTTGAACAAAATAGTCACGAAAAATGTAAAAAAAAAAATCATCTTTTTTATTATTTGAATTTGTTTAAAATTTAATTTTAAGCCATTTATGTCAAAAATGACAAGTAATAAACTAATTTATCGAGACTTTATTAAAAGATCATGGAATATTTCGAAATTGAATAAAACTTTTTTCAGAAATATGAGAGCCATTAGTTGACTTTCAATAAAAACAATTTTCATAGCACCGGAATGTAATTGGTACTTAAAAATTTGAACTACGTCTTCAGAAGACAAATAAATCTGGTTCTGATTAATTCTAAGCTCAGTTAAGAGATTTATATACAAATGCAAAATATGAAAATATCCCTAAAAAACAGCATAATTGTTACGATTTTTTGTTTTACAAACTATACAGGGATTACCTGATTAGCCAAGGAGTCATTTCACACCCTAAACAGTTAACCTCTAACGATTCTTTTACTTCCCTATACAAAGAGGCTTTAGATTTTAGGGAAAAGGGTGAAAATATCTTCATAAATAAAATAAAAAATAAAAAAATACTTCCTCAAGCAGCTGCTTTCCACGACGATCTGACAGGAGCCTGTCAGTTTCTGAGCCATAGTCGAAGGTCTGTGAGGATGGTGAGACCTCAGCAGAGACAACAGAAACATCCATGCCTTATCTGGTGCTCGAACCCGGCTCCCTTTGATCACTTTAATACGCCATAGAGAAGATATATATAGGTTGGGTTGTTTTTCCTCTGAGAGGCAATTTTTTGTACACAATGGGCTAAATGACCCGGTAACAAAGAACCCAAAGGCTAAGAGAAGGTTGTGGGCAGGTGACCCAATGGAACAGCTGTTAGGAGACAGATGGTAGCCTCCCGTCAAGTTCATCCAGTCCGTTTTTTACGTTGGTTTATCTGTGAGCGGTAGTTTTTTTGCACACAATGGGCTAAATGGCCAGGTCATAAAGACCAGAGGACACAGTTTAAGTTGTGGGAAGGTGACCCAATGGAACAGCTGTTAGGAGACAAATGGTAGCCTCCCGTCAAGTTCATCCAGTCTGTTTTTTACGTTGGTTTATCTGTGAGCGGTAGCTTTTTTGCACACAATGGGCTAAATGGCCAGGTCATAAAGACCAGAGGACACAGTTTAAGTTGTGGGAAGGTGACCCAATGGAACAGCTGTTAGGAGACAAATGGTAGCCTCCCGTCAAGTTCATCCAGTCTGTTTTTTACGTTGGTTTATCTGTGAGCGGTAGCTTTTTTGCACACAATGGGCTAAATGGCCAGGTCATAAAGACCAGAGGACACAGTTTAAGTTGTGGGAAGGTGACCCAATGGAATAGCTGTTAGGAGACAGATGGTAGCCTCCCGTCAAGGTCATCCAGCGTGTTTTTTACGTTGGTTTATCTCTGAGCGGTAGTTTTTTGCACACAGTGGGCTAAATGGCCAGGTCATAAAAACCAGAGGACATAGTTTAAGTTGTGGGAAGGTGACCCAATGGAACAGCTGTTAGGAGACAGATGGTAGCCTCCCGTCAAGGTCATCCAGCGTGTTTTTTACGTTGGTTTATCTCTGAGCGGTAGTTTTTTGCACACAGTGGGCTAAATGGCCAGGTCATAAAAACCAGAGGACATAGTTTAAGTTGTGGGAAGGTGACCCAATGGAACAGCTGTTAGGAGACAGATGGTAGCCACCCGTCAAGGTCATCCAGCGTTTTTGTACGTCGGTTGTTTTCTCTGAGCGGTAATTTTTTTGCACATAATGGGCTAAATGGCCAAGTCATAAAGACCCAGAGGTCTCTGAGAAGGTTGGGGACCCACTGGAATAGCAGACAAATGGTAGCCTCCCATCCAACGTTTTATTTCACCTGCCCAGGGAATGGTACGTACAGAATTTCTACAATCTTTTCTTTCGGTTTTCATCAAATTTTTATTCTAACAATATTCTGATTTTACGACAGTTTGGTTCGTCCCGTGGCCGAGTGGTTAGCGCGCTTGGCTACTGCTCTAAGGGATCTGGGTTCGAGCCACGGGTAAGGCATGGATGTATGTGTCGTTTTCTCTGCTGAGGTACTGCCATCCTCTCAGATCTTTTACTAAGACATATAAACTGACAGACTCCTGTCAGATCTATGTGGCAAACAGCCGCTTGAGGGAGATTTATTTTTCATTTATTTAGTATTGGTTTTGCTAACTTTATGCTTATGAGGTCATCTCCTTGAACTTTATATAAATAATAGAGCAGTGGTTCCCAACCTTTTATGCTTCACATACCCCCTGGAAATGTGTATGTTAATGTCGTACCCCATGTATAGATACAGAAAACTATAGTTATACTATAACAATGGGAATAAAATAAAACATATATATGTATACAAATATTTTATTGTAAAATTTCAATCAAAATGTCGTTACCAGAATTTTTCCAGATATCGAAACAATCTTCCGATGTCTGTCGTTTTTAAAAAGTTCGGTAATATCTGGTCAGTTACTTAGTTCTTTATAGGCAAGTTGTTAAAGGCAAAAAAACTATTACAATCTATTTATTAACGGTGCAGCTGATCAATTTACCTGCCGCTTCTGTTTCTGAACGGTTTAATTCTTCGCCCCCTTCTGGAATATTATCTAACCAATTTTACTTCTATTTCGTCACTTAGGAGGATTAGTTTGATTTCAGGAATGTGCTATGAATCTATTGCTTGCTAAAACTTATTCGGGACGGAAATGCTAATCACGAAACAAATAAATGTCGTTTCCGGGTTAACGTTTCTAAAAGCATTTGTTGTGTCATCGATTCTTTAGCATACCAGCTGTTTTATTCGTTTCTCTTTCATCGTGAAAGGTTAATGGTTTTTCCAAACGTCTTATCCTATGATAAGAAAACCACGTATGGAACTGTTTTCGATACATTGTAACAGTTACCAGTGAATATAAAACTTACGTTTTCAACTGAAGTAGATTTCATTGTTTATTTAGATATCTTTATTTCTGTTATTAAGAGCTTTCCGGGAGTCTCCCAAACGACACGTAGGAGCCTTTTCTGCAGGTAAGTTTAGGAGAATAAGGATTTCCTCAATTGCGAAACATTATGGAATGTAACGGACTCCTTTATCGCGGCATGATACTATTGAACTTCAGTGAGCTCTTAGTACGACCGATGTGATGCAAATATATTAAATAAATAAATACCTCCTCAAGCAGCTGCTTGCCACAGAGGTCTGACAGGAGCCTGTCAGTTTATATGCCACAGTAGAAGATCTGAGAGGATGGCAGGACCTCAGCAGAAAACAACACGAACACCCATGCCTTACCGGGGCTCGAACCCGAACCCAGGTCCCGTAGATCAGTAGCAAAGCGCGCTAACCACTCGGCCACGTGATTACGGCAGGTAATATTTTTAAAGCCCCAGAAGTTTCTCATATGCTGAGAATTTTACAGATAAATTTGGGCGCCATTGATTTTTGGTGTACAGCACTTTACGGCACCTAAAGAAATTGAAATTGATTTTTTTCTCGTATTTACCTAAAAAAATTATACATATATATATAACGTACTAAATTCTGCATAATTACGGTTAATGTTTAAAAAGGTTAGTATGCCTATAACATTGTGACGTTTTGAGCATTTAAATTATTCAGAATTTCACGCTATTATTTAATTCGGTAAACGTTTCACAGGTGATTGAAAGATTTAATGTGGTAAGGAGTGTGTTGGGTTGTTTTACCTCTGAGCGGCACTTCTTTGCACACCATGGGCTAAATGGACAGGTCACAAGGACTCCGAAGGCTCAGAGAATGTTGGGGGAGAGGACCCACTGGAACAACTGTTCGGACACAGATGGTAGCCTCCCATCAAGGTTACCCAGTGCGTTCTTTAACGTGCACAGGGTTTGGCTCTCCCGCTCACGGGACCACGGCTTAAAGTCCCATCCGACGGACGGTGGCATTTCCAAGCCATCGGTGTCCCCTACTGACCATGGGCAGGGTGGGGAGTTTTGAAGAGATAACTCTCAACGCTGACCCAGCTAGGACTCGAACCTTTTCTGCAGGTAATCTAGGAACTGCAGATTACGAGCAGATTACTAGCGACTGAGCCACCCCCGCCCCAGGTAACGAGTGGAACACGAAATTTGTTCCATCCCTTGCATAATGGGTTCTTTTACGTATGAGAGGTACTTCTTGGTACATGTAGGACAAAATGGCCACTCGACGAGGACTCCATGCAGTCGGTGATAGGAACCCACTGCACCACATCTGTTAAGAGACAGATTACAACCTCACATCATGGCCATCCAGCGTCTTATTTAACAGGTGCAGGGTACATTTCTCGTACACACACGGACCATGGCTTTACCTCATAACGGACGGACGACGATCTTTACAGAAACCATCGGTGTTCGCCTTTCTAACCGACAGAAGCACTGGAGGGTTTAACGTTAAGAAAACAGAACTTTGACTCTAGTTGAACTCGACCCTGGGAAATACATATTTCTATCCTGTGGCAATACCATCAACCCCTTCACTTTCATGAGAGCACTCTTTCTGATCGTATGTCTTTTGGTGGCATTTTTAATAGCAATGCGGAAGACCGCTTAGTACGATAGCAGATATCGTTACTATGCGATGACGTATGTATATACGTAACTGAGAGGCCGGACGCTGTCACAGGTGATACTCGAACCAGAAAAAAACTGCCCATGAAGAGAAACTAGAGCAGTTATTAATTCCTTAATGGAAAGAAACTCTGCGGGGGCGGGATAGCTCCGTCGGTAGCGCGCCAGGCTCGTAATCTGTAGTTCCCAGGTGGGTCAGCGTTGAGATTTACCTCCGCAAAATTACCCGCCTTCCCCACGGTCGGTAGATGGCTTGAAAATGGAAATGATGGAAACTGATGGGCTTGGAAAGGCCGCCGTCTGTCGGATGGGACGTTAAGCCGTGGCCCCGTGTGCGGGACAGCCATACGCTCTGCATGTTAAAGAACACGTTGCATGACTCTGACGCGAGGCTACCACTTGTCTTCCAACAGCTGTTCCAGTGGGTCCCCTCCCCCAACCTTCGCTCAGTCTTCGGGGTCCATGTGACCTGGCCATTTAGTCCATGGTGTGGAAAAAAAATGCCGCTCAGAGGTAAAACTACCCAACAATTTACCATCCACGGAGGAAGGTTAGGGGAGGTCGAAGAGACAGTGAGGAAGTAAAAAAAAATTTGTTAATATATTTCGGGTGAGATTTTAATGATGGACTTGCGATGTTGAAGGGCTTTACGTCGGAAGCAGCCATTTATACCTTTATGAACCGTTGAAGCTTTGGAAATTCTGGTTTCTAAAAATAATTTTCGGTAAAAACTTATTTTTTGAGAATAATCTCCAGATTAATATTTCTGTTGTGGGTCATAAATGAAAATTAACACTTATGCGCACGTCGTGCTATAATAAGATAAAAAAAAATAGGAATGGATTTGTATCGCACCTTAAGCATTTTCCTCGAAATTTGAAGTGTTTAGAAAAATAAAAATTATCTTTATGGTCAATAAATATTTCGATTTAGAGTGAATGGTGGCGTAAATCTTATTTATTGAGAGATGAAATAAAGAGTTGCAATTACCTTTCTATAAATAGGAATTCACGTACATAATTCAGTAACTTATTCGTAATGAAATATTTGTGTTCACACAAAATAGGCTCCCCCTAATTGTAGCTATGGAAATGGCGTTTTTTTAACTACATTATCTACGTTTTTATAGTTATGAACGAAGGATAATTTTCCAGGCACGAAATAAATGCCTGACAATGCAATGCGAAGATGGGAAACTATTCTCCCGTGCAATACACTAATTATTCGATTAAGAGTTAAACTGAAATCTAAATGTGATTTCAAGTTTCATGTGAACTTTTCATTTAATATTTTTTGCGTGTTAAATATCGCAGCGTTCATCGTTTATATATTACGGCAACCAATTTCTTTATAATCGATATTACAGATATGTCGTATAGCTGTTAGAGATATGTAATGCGAATGATATTGAATAAGTTATTGAGCTAGTGACATTGTTTTGCTACTGAGGTATTATGGCATTGTTACAGTTTTTTTTTTCTTATTTTTTCCATCAGATACCTATTGTAAATGACCTCAAGGAAAAAAATGTTTTCGAAAATGTATTGAAATGAATATTGAACTGTGATTGTTTCTTGCACTATACATTTTTGTTGTATGGCGTTCATGACACATTGGAAATGCTTTTTCGAGATATGGATGTTATAGAAAGCGCGTTGCTGACGTCATCTCTGCGTTTTATCGAAATTAATATTAAGGCGCACACATATTTTAATTTGCTTACTTATGGCAATACGTAGCTCTTGCATGGTACACGAGGGATATTTTTTATTTTGACGAATCTAGGGAGGGAAATTTTTCGTTTTTGGATTATCTTTGGTTATTTGATGGCGATCCTCACTGCTAGATTATGTGAGATAATATTCGTCTCTAAAATATTTCGTAATTAGCGTCACCCAGGTACGAGAAATGGTGAGAAAGGAATCTTAAAGAGAAGGAACTTTGTTGCGAATATCGAGAAGTGTCACTTCCGTCGAAGTCAGACAACAGTTAAATCAACAATGTTATTGTCAGACGTCAACAACGAATTATTACAATTACTTTCAATCAGGATAGAGTTAATGAAATCAGTTGAAGTGAAACGTGTGTAGAGTGGACATTTTTCACGTTTTCTTTTAGGGAATCGAAGGGATTACTTAAGGTTTGAAAAATGAGCCGTCTTTTAGTCATGTAGGTAGGAAGAAGAACTTTTAATGATATCGTATACGTCGTAGGGTGCTCGCCATGCTGGTCTTATAAACATATTTAAACTAACACTTCTAACTTTAAAAACGAATGAGAGACCAAGACTAACGTATGTATTGAAGATAAAAATTGAGGGGAGATTCCCGAAACTCAGTGTTGCCACTTTATTCCGAATGAAGTACCTATTGTACAATTTTTCCGTAAAATACAGAATAAAATACAGAAAATTTGTTGTGTAGTGATGTTAGTGTAGTTTTTATTTTGGGGATTTCAGTGCAGAAAATGTGTGTCTGTAGTGCATTTTCAGAGTTAAAACAACTTCGAAAAATGTGACCATAATAGCGGCATCTTTCTGATAAATGTAAATTCTAGGAATTTTGTCTTGAATATTTTTTCAGAATTAAATTCAAATAGAGATTTTTGAACCGTGTTACATCAAAATAAATCGTGTAAAACGTGAATTGGAATTTTTTCTTAAATTGTGTTAAATCAAAATCGTGTAAAAGAATTCCTTGTCAAAACAGAATTGGGTGTGCAACGAAGTAACATAATTGATTGAGATTACAATTTGTCACTCATTAACCAAAACTGATTGCATTGTTGGTGCCGTAACTAAGCACGAGCTTGTGACGCCATAGTAGAACGGGACCTCAGCATAAAAGCAACACATATCAATGCCTTACCCGAGGTTCGAATGACAAGCCACAAGGCTTAGCGGGGTAATCTATGTATATAACCATACTAAGGCTTAATAAAGATATTATTATTTTTAAAACCCAGTTCCCTTAGATCAGTAGCCATGCGTGCAAACCACGCGGCCACGGAACGCCAGTAACCAAAATAACCAGGCTCGTAATCTGTAGTTCCCAGGTTCGAGTCCCAGCTGGGTCAGCGTTGAGATTTATCTCCGCAAAATTCCCCGCCCTGCCCACAGTCAGTAGGGGACACCGATGGTCTTAGAAAGGCCGCCGTCCGTCGGATGGGACATTAAGCCGTGGCTCCGTGAGCGGGAGAGCCATACCCTGTGCACGTTAAAGAACACGCTGGATGGCCTTGACGGGAGGCTACCATCTGTCTCCCAACAGCTGTTCCAGTGGGTCCCCTCCCCCATCCTTCTCTGAGCCTTCGGGGTCCATGTGACCTGGCCATTTAGCCCATGGTGTGCAAAAAATTTCCGCTCAGAGGTAAAACAATCCAACCCAACCCTTGTAGAGGCGTAGAGCAACTTGGTAGTTTGCGGCTAGGCTTTTAGTACGCGTTTCCGTGTGGTGGCGTAGAACAACTTGGTAGTTAACTGTTAGGCTTGAAATACATGTTTCCGTGTGGTGGCGAAGAGCAACTTAGTAGTTTGCTGATAGGCTTGAAATACGCGTTTACGTGTGGTGGCGAAAAGCAACTTTGTATTTTGCTGTTAGGCTTGTAATACGTGTTTCCGTGTGGTGGTGTAGAGCAACTTTGTAGTTTGCCGTTAGGCTTCTAGTACGCGTTTCCGTGTGGTGGCGTTGAACAACTTGGTAGTTTGCAGATAGCCTTGAAATACGTGTTTCCGTGTGGTGGCCAAGAGCAACTTGGTAGTTTACTGTTAGGCTTGCAATTCGTGTTTCCGAGTGGTGACGTAGAGCAACTTGGTATTTTACTGTTTGGCTTGAAATACGCATTTCCGTGTGGTGACGAAGAGCAACTTGGTAGTTTGCGTCTAGGCTTGTAATACGTGTTTCCGTGTGGTGAAGGTAGAGAAAATTGGTCGTCGATAATGATGATTTTGCCGAGACTTGGTAGATAATAAATACGGTAGATGTTACGCAAACATTGACGATAAATACGGTAGATGGCGCGCCGAGACTTGGTAGATGATTATTATAATAAAGCCTAGGCTTGGTAGACGTTAAATAACCCTCGGATGGTCTTGATATGAGGCTACAATCTGTCTGCTGTTGACCCGTAGGTTCCATTTCCCCAGCTTTCACTGGGCCTTTAGGTCATTTAGTACTTTAGGTTATTGTAGCCTTTAGGTCATTTAGCCCATTGTGTAGAAGAAGTGTCACTCAAAGGTGAAACACTCATCTCCTATAGTATCGTAAGTCTGACACAATTACTCCAGCCAGTCCTCGGGACTCATTCCTACTGAGGAGGTTCAAACTGTTTTTGATAAGTGTCTGTAGATTTTCACTCATTCCATCGAAGTCAATGAGTCTTCTTTGAACACTTTTTAAACTTCCTGTTACATGTTAAAACAAAAGCTGCATGCAAGATCATTTCTAGATATAACAGCTGACCTAATTGCGATGAATTTCATGCTTACAGGATATTTTTTGATCTTCTCTAAAATTTAAAATTACACTACTTCCATTTGTATATCATGATGCGTAGTGTTTTATGTATTGCTTCAGTAATGATCTGAAATGTGCAAATGCAAAATATTGCTTATATCCAATGAGTTATCTCTACATATTTACTTAAATATTGTCAGTTTAATATAGGTCACCTCGTATATAAAGATTAAGATGCATGGTTTAGAAAAGATAGAAATCTTTATTTCATTCTGAAAGCAGTCGGTGTAATAATGAAGATATTAATTCAGCGTAGCCTTAAATCATCATTTTTTTTATCATATGCTATTTGCTAGATAAAAGTAATAAAAGAAGGGTGAAAACAGCTACCACTATAAATTTTAGTACCATTTAGTGTAGTTTTGTGTAGTCGTTTAATCTCATAAATCATGAGTTGCGGGAATGAATTCCAGTTCAGTGACTTCCTACGTAAGTCGCTAAAAAACAGCAATAATAGTGTACGACCCGTTATTTTAAAACAGGTCGTTTATAATATATATAACGTATCAGAAAGATTTAACACTTCACCCCACGCGCTGTACATACAGGACCGCTTCTTCATTTTACTAACGTATTTTGTGCAGGAATCTTTATTTTTGTACGAGTGTCAACATACCATGTGAGTATTAACTGTAACTAGTGTTTAATTACAAGGGATATTACATTTTAAAAAAATGATTTTTAAAATCGGAAAACGTTGAAAAGGATAATCGCAAAAATAAATATTGCATTTTAATGTCGTAGTGTACTAAGTCGATGGCTTGTTTAATAATAACGTTAATAGTATGTTTTGTGATATCACATTATAACATCCATCCCACTCTCATATCGCTTCGGAATTTACAGATGAGTCCCTACAGAGTATAGTCGCTCAAAAAACGATTTTTTAGAAATTAGTGATCTGGAAAATTTCGTGTACGTACATGAAGGTTGCCAGATCTAATTCCAAACAAATCGTTGCCAGATTTTTTCTGAATTCTGAAATCAACCATAGTGTTCAGATATTTTTTGAGTGACTGTACAGGGATATTACATTAAAAAAATGATTTTTGAAATCTTAGTGTACATGTACACTAAGCGGTTCCATCATCAAATGAAGTTCAATGTTATGTCAATAGGAAGTCAGTTGCAGAATTCAGTAACTTCTTTAAATAAAAGTTTTATAAAAAAAAAATGCTACCTAATTTAAAAAACTCTGTCAAATCTATTTAAATCAAAACAACTTTTTCAAACGCAACAAATTTTTAGAAAGATGCGTTTAGTGTTTAAGTGTTGTGGAAGCTGAAACATTTAGCGAGTTAGCTTGGTCTGCAAAACGTCATTTATAATTAGTGGAAATTAACATGATTATTACAAGAACTGCTAAAAACACTCTTATATGGATTAGCAATGTTCAGTATGACGGTTTTGCTTTCTTTTTAACTTGTTTTTATTTACTTGACAGAAGAATTATTTAAACTGTCATTTTAGCTGTTAAATATTACATTCTGCGCAACTGTGAAAATAGTGACCGAAATTTGTCGAAAATCGACTTTGAAATAGATTTGATTGCGATGATTTTAATGTAAAGCTTATTTAAGAAGTTACTAATTTATGTATCTGAGTTATAACTGAGATAACGCGAAACTGTAGCAAATAAAGCATTATGCTCTGGACATGCTTTATTTGTGTTATACGTTTTAGGTGATCATGGCTTGGACCTTCTCGAAGAAGAAGGGTTCCTAGATGATAGTAGCATTGAAAACACACCACACAATAACAGGTGGAGAATGCTGTCAAATTTCATCATCCCCAGAGGATGAGATGATTGCCTTATCCAACAATGCTGTGTGTTCCTCACTCTGTAAGAGTCAATGGGCAATTGTTGGCCAGCTCCATCCTATCCAGCCCTAAGCCTTGAAAATACCAATTTGTGCCGGAAGTAGCGCAACAGACTTCGTAAGACCTTGGAGACAGTCGATCACACAAGATTCAGGAGTGTTACATCGGCCCTGGCTCTAAGAGAAGACTACTGCATCAGCCATTTACAATGTGTTCAAAAACCAGTAGACCTCCTCTGCAATGGCATAACGATTAATAACAGTTTCTTCAAAATTCTGAGTCTCGTTTTGTAACTCATTCTCCTCAAAGGCGTCTCCATCTCATCAGTAAGCAATATGCGGCTATAGCATTCGTGCCTTTGTTACTATTTTGGAAATAGAACTTAACCAATAATGAACGATCCTTCAGTTCCGGTGTCGTGGCTTTTTTTGTCCACTCTTCTGGAAAGTTTGGGAAAGTGAAAATGATCATGCTCTCTATTACAAAAGGGTCAGGTCTCTTGATGGCTTTCTGTTTTCATTCTGTAACCACGTGATGTATTCTCTTACTAACACGTGATTGGTAAAAAATGTACATCGTTTTTGTGTAGAGCGCCACGTTCAACCAGCTAGCATTTTTATAAGAATTTACTTTTTTACCTGCCATTTTATTCTGAATGACCTGATTATTATCCCCTTCAAATTTCACCTTTGTGCAACTAACTGTGTTTATCCGCAGACTTACAAAGTAACGTAGTTTCATTTAACCACTCAGTATATATCATCAGTTTGAAACATTTCACTTGAGACCTCCTCCTCAATTTACGGGCGGCTCAGTCTGTAACGCGCTAGGCTCCTAATCTGTAGTTCCCAGGTTCGAGTCCCAATTGTGTCAGCGTTGATATTTATCTCCGCAAAATTTCCCGCCCTGCCCACGGTCAGTAGGGGACACCGATGGGCTTTGAAAGGCCGCCGTCCGTCGGATGGGATGTTAAGCCGTTGGGCCGTATACGGGAGAGCCATACCCTGTGCACGTTAAAGAACACGCTGGATGGTCTTGACGGTAGGCTACCATCAATCTCCCAACATCTGTTCCAGTGGGTCCTCTCCACCAACATTCTCTGAGCCTTCGGGGTCCTTGTGATCTGGCCATTTAGCCTATGGTGTGCAAAAAAAGTGCCGCTCAGAGGAAAACAACCAACTGGACGGAAAGCTACCATCTGTCTCCCAACAGCTGTTCCAGTGGGTCTCCTCCCCCAAAATTCTCTGAGCCTTCGGGGTCCTTGTGACCTGGCCATTTAGCCCATGGTGTGCAAAAAAGTGCCGCTCAGAGGTAAAACAACCCAACCTTCTCCTATTATAAATTTCAAGGTTAAATCCTAACCTCGATTGAGATAATAAATAATGATTTATTTCTTGAAACATTACCTAAAATGTTATTTAGTTTCATAAAGAAATAGAAGTACAAACATATATTCTGACCACGGATGAGTGTATCAGCCTGCAAATACACATGAAAACCCATCACACATAGATTCAGTGGTGGCCCGTAAGCATCTGAAGAAGCGAAAACAATCCCTTCCGCAAAACCAATTTATAAGATTGGAGGAAAGTTTTCTGGTATTGTTTGGAGAGCATTTGGGTTCGGTAGTTTTACCTCTGAGAGGTACAGTCGCTCAAAAAAATATCCGAACACTATGGTTGATTACAGAATTCAGAAAAAATCTGGCAACGATTTTTTAGAGATTAGTGATCTGGCAACCTTTGTGTCACGTGACACGAAGATTGCCAGATCACTAATTTCTAAAAACATTGTTGCCAGATTAATTTTTACTGTATTCTGCAATCAACCATAAGGTTCGGATATTTATTTGAACGACTGTATGTACAATTGCTCAAAAAAGTATCCGAAAACTGTGGTTGATTACAGAATTCAGAAAAAATATCTGACAACGATTCTTTTAGAAATTAGTGATTTGGCAACCTTCGTGTCACGTGACACGAAGGATATTCTTTTCGTTCGGATATTTTTTGAGCGATTGTACGTATTTGCAAAAAATGAGCCTAATAACCAGATCACAAAAACTCTGATGTCTCAGAAAAGGTTCGGAGAGGGAACCCACAGGACAAGTGTTAGGAGACAGATGATAATCCCACCCAGGCCATACAGTATGTCCTTTAACGTGCATAAGGTATGGATATCTGTCGCATGCAGAACCACGGCTTAACGTCGCATCCGAAGGACGATGGCCTATCTAATCACATCGGTGTCCCCTACTGACAGGGAGCAGGGCGAGTGTTTTGCGAAGTTAAATCTCAAGACTGGCCCAGGTTGGACTTGAGCATCTGAACTGTAGATTCCGAGCCTGGTGCGCTATCAACCCAGCCCAGAGCAGTATTCTGTTGTTCTAAGGTTGAAGTCCCAACTGCGCTTGCGTGGATATTTTCTCTCTTAACTGCAACTCTGAATTTGGTAAGAAAAGAAACACCGATGGGCTTCGTAAGATTTATTTATACATTATTAGAAATCAATCGTTGTCATGGCATTTACCAGACTGGTTGACTCTGATTGGATTATTCTGCTATGATGTCGTTATGCAGATCAGCTTCCCACTTAAGAAAAGCACTGAAACTAAATAACCCAATCAGAGACAACTTGTCCGAAAAGTGTAAATTCATGAACAAATCACTTCCCGTCCATACTTACAGAAACACGGAGAGTGAATAATGGAATCAATAGCACTTATTATTATTTTCTGATACAAAGTGTTATAAATAATAAATGCTCTTGCAAGTCACTACAGACAATCAATCTAAACTTACAGAATACCATTAGCTAATTTCCAACTGTATCACTATGCAGTCCTGTTCGAACCATATCCATGGACTTACACCAACTCACTTTCGAGAAATAAGAATGTCCATAGACTTCCAGTTCGACAGCTACTCCGTTAACAAAAACTCTAATTCTCTACGAGTTTTTATCCCCGTTTAACCTTCTGATATAATAAAATAAATAAGTAACAAATACCCCCTCAAGCAGCTGCTAGCCACAGAGACTTTACAGGAGCAGTTTATACGCCAGAATAGGTCTAAGAGGATGTCGAGACCTCAGCAGAAAAACAACACGAACAGCCATGCCTTAAATGGCTCGAACCCAGGTCCCTTAGGTTAGAAACCAAGCGCGCAAACCACTCAACCATGGGACGGCATACCCTTCTGATATACACCTATTTATTACAGTTCTTAACTAAAGCCATTCAAAATGCCATTAAACGATTTTAAGAAATTATAAATTTTTTAACTGTATTTATTAGCAGAATCAACTAATATTGCACTAAGACCAAAAAGGTATTTTTTATGAGCTCCAAACCTATTTTTTTATTAGAATTCAGCAATTAATTGCATTAATGCTTCTAAGAGAAATTATTATGTAAGCTTCCATCATATTTATGCAATGTTAATCATTTCCGAAAATTTTAGCGGTAATTTATTTACCCTGTACGGCCATTTTGTGAACAATAGTTCACAAAATGGTCGTACATGACCGGATCTGATGGTGGTGGGCAGAAGATTGTACCCCCTTTGACAAATTTAATAAGGGTAATGGAAGTCAAAAATATTAAACATTTGTAAATTCATCCATTTTTTTAAAGATTTTTCAAGACGTCTGAAATGGAGAGGCAGTATTATACTGCAAAAGAAATCCGGTATCCCCCCTCCCCATCTTAATTTCATCACTTCCCCAATTTTTTATTTCTAGATTAGAGCTTGTTAGACGAGTATACGATGTATGTGAATTGCAAACAAAACGGAAGAAATTGAACAGATTTCGTAATTAACTCTATTCAGGTTTAAATTAAGATAAAATTTGAAATTGACTTAAAAGTATATTACAGAAAGTTTGGTGAAGCTGGATCTCTAATTGATGATGCTTTTGATAATAACCATTATAATTTTCTGATAGTTTACCTTACTTCTTCCTATACTTACTTTCTTCCATAACTTTAATAGAGACGCTAGTGACTTTTCTTAAACCTAGTAACTGCTTTGCTTGAACAAGACATTGAAGAATCACATTTTAGCATTCCCTATTTCTTTAAAACCTCTTCAAACATCCAACCCGTTGATCGTTACGATTTGTTTTGTCTACGGATTATTCCAAAAAGTGGTAAAGTCGATTTGTCATGAGAAATAAACACCTCTTTTCTAAATTCTGACCTACCGTTTGCTTCATATGTTGCTTTAAATAATGATCTGA
Organism: Ryuthela nishihirai; assembly: GCA_038380435.1. Classification (NCBI taxonomy): domain Eukaryota; kingdom Metazoa; phylum Arthropoda; class Arachnida; order Araneae; family Heptathelidae; genus Ryuthela; species Ryuthela nishihirai. The sequence continues at coordinate 3,432,691 of JAWZYU010000044.1, read as the reverse complement.
AAGACGTAAATTTCAAATATCGTGTGTTTCAAAAGAGTTATTTCTACAAGAATAGTCAAGTGTTGCCATCTTAATTCCGATCACCGGATACTAAAAATTAACATCCAAATTTGTTTATTAAAAGATATTTTATTGAATTCTGAAACCAGTCAGATAATTTCATAAATTTTTCCCAAACTTTGTACATCTTGGATATTTCAGTGGAGCAGTTCAACGAAATGTTTAAATTTCATTTCTTAATATATGTACATATTTATTTATGAAAAGGAGCTAAGATAGAGATAATTACCACTATGTAATGCGATATCTTTAAACACAATTTGGAATTGTCTTTTAATCGATATCATTCACGAAGTATCAAACTAGATCAGTGGCCACAACTTAAACCGCTAAAATGAATACGAAAATCATTCAACTTGTTAAATAACTACATAAAATATATTGTATATTCAAGAAGGAAATTAAAATAGCCGTTCATTTATAATTTGAGAACATGAAAATGTTGTTTTCTGTTTGGATTTGCAGAGCCATGGCCAAAACATTCAAAAATATTTGACAAGCTGAATATTTTAATTGCATAAGGATCGGAATTATCCAAACTGAATATGAATTAATCCGATGAATTTAAAGCCAATTCAAATTACCCTTTCTTGATAATAGTTAAGATATTTTAAGAGATAATTTAAGTTATAAGATCTTGAATAGATTGACCAGAGAGCCGTAGCTATATTTCCATTTCTTTGAATTATTATCTAATTTAAAGTTATGAAAAAGGATCGGGTTAACGCTAAAATATATTGTGGGGGTGGATAATTAATCCCCATATTATGTATAATTATATGTATATATTCATACACCTCTGTCTTCTAATACACTGAAAACGACTTTGCTTCGAATACAAAATTATTTGGTTAAAATTTCTTTCCTCGTAGCTTAGCAACAGGAGCACTTCGTTGGCTACCTCGAAGTCAACACAGCAAGACATGGAGACAACATCATATTCATCTTGTGAGAAAAGCCTTTCATCGAAAGGTATTATTTTCGTCTTTCACTCGAAATATGATAAAGCTCCGTCTTAGAAAGAAATGAAGCAAACTTTTATGTAATTTCCATGATAATCACAGCGACTACGTATAAATAAATAAATAAATACCCCCTCAAGCAGCTGCTTGCCACAGAGATCTGACAGGAGCCTGTCAGTTTATATGCCACAGTAGAAGGTCTGAGAGAATGGCAGGACCTCAGCAGAAAAACGACACAAACAGCCATGCCTTACCCGGGGCTCGAACCCAGGTCCCGTAGATCAGTAGCCAAGCGCGCTAACCACTCGGCCATGGGATACTCAGTACACCCGGGGCTCGAACCCAGGTCCCGTAGATCAGTAGCCAAGCGCGCTAACCACTCGGCCACGGGATACTCAGTACATTAATTAAAAAGATTTTTATTCTTTAATTTTATTATAGAAATATAAAAACGGTGGGAAGACCACAACTTTTAATACATTTGAGAAAATTTCCTGCAGGATTTTTGCAGGAAAATCGTTAAAAGCATTTAAGAAATTAGTAAAAGCTACTAAGGAAATATTCTGACGAATCTAACAAAACAGGTAAATTAATATTGTGTTAATAATTAAATAAATTAATAAATTAATTAAATAAATTAATAATTAAATAATTAATTAATATTAAATTAATTTACTATAACAATGAATAAAAATGTGTCTTCATGTTAGGAACCTGGCAGTTAAAACACCGAAATATGCAACTTCTTGGAAATGACCGTGCTTTCTTTTTTCAAACTTTGGCCCTTGTCTCGCTTTTATAGAAATATAAAAATCTTTTAAAGCTTGTTTTCTTACATTACGCTAAATATTTAACCAATAAAATTAAATTTGATATAGTTAAAGGACCACAAGCTTCACTTCAGGTAAATTAGGAGAGTAGACATTTTCTGGGAAATTGGCCTCATTAAAAACACGATGACGACACAAACGTTAACCGAAATTTGATCACCTGATAAAACAGGCAAAAAAATATAGTTCGGCCCGTGTAGTGTTTACGGTCCTCAGCCGATAGATGGCATTGCTCAAGTGCCGTGTGATGTCGATTTGTAAAGTATGACGTAGAAACGTAACTGTTCGTTGTTGGTAGCCTATGGCTCTTTTATTTGTTTCTTTTGGATCGGTAATGTGGAGTCACATCTTATGTGTGTGATTTGACGAGAGTGTGAAGTTACGTTTGGTTTTTTTCGCCATTTTTGCTTGATGACTTCTTTGGATAACATACCTATATGGTTAGAGGTAAGTTCGTGTGTATTATATATTTAATATGGGGGGGGTTCAGTGATAGGTAGGATACGAATTATTAATATGTTGTAGCTTTTATTTTGAAAATTGGTTAGGATATGGTTTATAATTAGTTATTAAAGATATTTAGGGGCCGATGTAGTGGGGGCATGCAAGTTTTTGCGTGTGGGATTGAAAATGGCGATAGTAAAGAACACATATATTTCGTTAGAATAGTTTGGGGGTGAATCGAATGTTTTTTAGTAGTTACGTGTAATATGGTAATTATTAATTGTAGTAATTCTGGGTATTGTAGAATTGTCAGTGTGTGAAAAAACGGCAGTTTTTGACGGAGTCGGGAAAGAATGAAAAATTTAGAGGTGGGGTGAGAATGGCGGAGTCGGTAGCGCGCCAGGCTTGTAATCTGTAGTTCCAAGGTTCGAGTCCGAGCTATGTCAGCGTTTAGATTTATATCGGCGAATTTTCAAACTCGGTTGATAGTTAGTAGGGGACACCGATGGGCTTGGAAAGGCCGCCGTCCGTCGGTTAGGATGTTAAGCAGTGGTCCTGTGTATGGGAGAGTTACTGTGTATGTTAAAGAACACGCTGGATGGCCTTGACAGGAAGTTTCTGTCTGCCAACAGCTGTTCTAGTGGGTTCTGTACCTTCTGTGAGCTTTCGGGGTTAATGTGATCTCGACATTTAGCCCATGGTGTGGGAAAAAAGTGGGGGCTCAGAGGTGAAATGACAATGTAATTTAGGGGAGGGTTATTTGAGTTGTAAGATTTTTTTGTCATATTTTTGTTTTGGGGCTTTTTTTATAATTCGGTAGGGGGTGCACTGTTTCCGTTTTCCACGTTTTTTGGTCTGTGTTGTCTTGGAGGACATAATTTAGTTTTGGGGCTTTTTTATAATTCGATCGGCGGTGCACTGTTTCTGATTTTCACGTTTTTTGGTTTGTGTTGTCTTGGAGGACATTATTTAGTTTTGGGGCTTTTTTATAATTCGATCGGCGGTGCACTGTTTCCGATTTTCACGGTTTTTTGGTTTGTGTTGTCTTGGAGGACATTATTTTGTTTTGGGGCTTTTTTATAATTCGGTCGGCGGTGCACTGTTTCCGATTTTCATGTTTTTTGGTTTGTGTTGTCTTGGAGGACATTATTTAGTTTCGGGGCTTTTTTATAATTCGGTCGGCGGTGCACTGTTTCCGATTTTCAAGTTTTTTGGTTTGTGTTGTCTTGGAGGACATTATTTAGTTTTGGGGCTTTTTTATAATACGGTCGGCGGTGCACTGTTTCCGATTTTCATGTTTTTTGGTTTGTGTTGTCTTGGAGGACATTATTTAGTTTTGGGGATTTTTTATAATTCGGTCGGCGGTGCACTGTTTCCGATTTTCACGTTTTTTGGTTTGTGTTGTCTTGGAGGACATTATTTAGTTTTGGGGCTTTTTTATAATTCGGTCGGCGGTGCACTGTTTCCGATTTTCACGTTTTTTGGTTTGTGTTGTCTTGGAGGACATTGTTTAGTTTTGGGGATTTTTTATAATTCGGTCGGTGGTGCACTGTTTCCGATTTTCACGTTTTTTTGTTTGTGTTGTCTTGGAGGACATTATTTAGTTTCGGGGCTTTTTTATAATTCGGTCGGCGGTGCACTGTTTCCGATTTTCACGTTTTTTGGTTTGTGTTGTCTTGGAGGACATTATTTAGTTTCGGGGCTTTTTTATAATTCGGTCGGCGGTGCACTGTTTCCGATTTTCACGTTTTTTGGTTTGTGTTGTCTTGGAGGACATTATTTAGTTTTGGGGCTTTTTTATAATTCGGTCGGCGGTGCACTGTTTCCGATTTTCATGTTTTTTGGTTTGTGTTGTCTTGGAGGACATTATTTAGTTTTGGGGATTTTTTATAATTCGGTCGGCGGTGCACTGTTTCCGATTTTCATGTTTTTTGGTTTGTGTTGTCTTGGAGGACATTATTTAGTTTTGGGGCTTTTTTATAATTCGGTCGGCGGTGCACTGTTTCCGATTTTCACGTTTTTTGATTTGTGTTGTCTTGGAGGACATTATTTAGTTTTGGGGCTTTTTTATAATTCGGTCGGCGGTGCACTGTTTCCGATTTTCATGTTTTTTGGTTTGTGTTGTCTTGGAGGACATTATTTAGTTTTGGGGCTTTTTTATAATTCGGTCGGCGGTGCACTGTTTCCGATTTTCACGTTTTTTGGTTTGTGTTGTCTTGGAGGACATTATTTAGTTTTGGGGCTTTTTTATAATTCGATCGGCGGTGCACTGTTTCCGATTTTCACGTTTTTTGGTTTGTGTTGTCTTGGAGGACATTATTTAGTTTTGGGGCTTTTTTATAATTCGGTCGGCGGTGCACTGTTTCCGATTTTCATGTTGTTTGGTTTGTGTTGTCTTGGAGGACATTATTTAGTTTTGGGGATTTTTTATAATTCGGTCGGCGGTGCACTGTTTCCGATTTTCATGTTTTTTGGTTTGTGTTGTCTTGGAGGACATTATTTAGTTTTGGGGCTTTTTTATAATTCGGTCGGCGGTGCACTGTTTCCGATTTTCATGTTATTTGGTTTGTGTTGTCTTGGAGGACATTATTTAGTTTTGGGGCTTTTTTATAATTCGGTCGGCGGTGCATTGTTTCCGATTTTCATGTTTTTTGGTTTGTGTTGTCTTGGAGGACATTATTTAGTTTTGGGGATTTTTTATAATTCGGTCGGCGGTGCACTGTTTCCGATTTTCATGTTTTTTGGTTTGTGTTGTCTTGCAGGACATTATTTAGTTTTGGGGCTTTTTTATAATTCGGTCGGCGGTGCACTGTTTCCGATTTTCATGTTTTTTGGTTTGTGTTGTCTTGGAGGACATTATTTAGTTTTGGGGGTTTTTTATAATTCGGTCGGCGGTGCACTGTTTCCGATTTTCATGTTTTTTGGTTTGTGTTGTGTTGGAGGACATTATTTAGTTTTGGGTCTTTTTTATAATTCGGTCGGCGGTGCACTGTTTCCGATTTTCATGTTTTTTGGTTTGTGTTGTCTTGGAGGACATTATTTAGTTTTGGGGATTTTTTATAATTCGGTCGGCGGTGCACTGTTTCCGATTTTCATGTTTTTTGGTTTGTGTTGTCTTGGAGGACATTATTTAGTTTTGGGGCTTTTTTATAATTCGGTCGGCGGTGCACTGTTTCCGATTTTCATGTTTTTTGGTTTGTGTTGTCTTGGAGGACATTATTTAGTTTTGGGGATTTTTTATAATTCGGTCGGCGGTGCACTGTTTCCGATTTTCATGTTTTTTGGTTTGTGTTGTCTTGGAGGACATTATTTAGTTTTGGGGATTTTTTATAATTCGGTCGGCGGTGCACTGTTTCCGATTTTCATGTTTTTTGGTTTGTGTTGTCTTGGAGGACATTATTTAGTTTTGGGGCTTTTTTATAATTCGGTCGGCGGTGCACTGTTTCCGATTTTCATGTTTTTTGGTTTGTGTTGTCTTGGAGGACATTATTTAGTTTTGGGGATTTTTTATAATTCGGTCGGCGGTGCACTGTTTCCGATTTTCATGTTTTTTGGTTTGTGTTGTCTTGGAGGACATTATTTAGTTTTGGGGCTTTTTTATAATTCGGTCGGCGGTGCACTGTTTCCGATTTTCACGTTTTTTGGTTTGTGTTGTCTTGGAGGACATTATTTAGTTTTGGGGCTTTTTTATAATTCGGTCGGCGGTGCACTGTTTCCGATTTTCATGTTTTTTGGTTTGTGTTGTCTTGGAGGACATTATTTAGTTTTGGGGATTTTTTATAATTCGGTCGGCGGTGCACTGTTTCCGATTTTCATGTTTTTTGGTTTGTGTTGTCTTGGAGGACATTATTTAGTTTTGGGGCTTTTTCATAATTCGATCGGCGGTGCACTCTTTCCGATTTTCATGTTTTTTGGTTTGTGTTGTCTTGGAGGACATTATTTAGTTTTGGGGCTTTTTTATAATTCGGTCGGCGGTGCACTGTTTCCGATTTTCATGTTTTTTGGTTTGTGTTGTCTTGGAGGACATTATTTAGTTTTGGGGATTTTTTATAATTCGGTCGGCGGTGCACTGTTTCCGATTTTCATGTTTTTTGGTTTGTGTTGTCTTGGAGGACATTATTTAGTTTTGGGGATTTTCTATAATTCGGTCGGCGGTGCACTGTTTCCGATTTTCATGTTTTTTGGTTTGTGTTGTCTTGGAGGACATTATTTAGTTTTGGGGATTTTTTATAATTCGATCGGCGGTGCACTGTTTCCGATTTTCATGTTTTTTGGTTTGTGTTGTCTTGGAGGACATTATTTAGTTTTGGGGATTTTCTATAATTCGGTCGGCGGTGCACTGTTTCCGATTTTCATGTTTTTTGGTTTGTGTTGTCTTGGAGGACATTATTTAGTTTTGGGGCTTTTTTATAATTCGGTCGGCGGTGCACTGTTTCCGATTTTCATGTTTTTTGGTTTGTGTTGTCTTGGAGGACATTATTTAGTTTTGGGGATTTTTTATAATTCGGTCGGCGGTGCACTGTTTCCGATTTTCATGTTTTTTGGTTTGTGTTGTCTTGGAGGACATTATTTAGTTTTGGGGATTTTTTATAATTCGGTCGGTGGTGCACTGTTTCCGATTTTCACGTTTTTTTGTTTGTGTTGTCTTAGAGGACATTATTTAGTTTCGGGGCTTTTTTATAATTCGGTCGGCGGTGCACTGTTTCCGATTTTCACGTTTTTTGGTTTGTGTTGTCTTGGAGGACATTATTTAGTTTCGGGGCTTTTTTATAATTCGGTCGGCGGTGCACTGTTTCCGATTTTCAAGTTTTTTGGTTTGTGTTGTCTTGGAGGACATTATTTAGTTTTGGGGCTTTTTTATAATTCGGTCGGCGGTGCACTGTTTCCGATTTTCATGTTTTTTGGTTTGTGTTGTCTTGGAGGACATTATTTAGTTTTGGGGCTTTTTTATAATTCGGTCGGCGGTGCACTGTTTCCGATTTTCATGTTTTTTGGTTTGTGTTGTCTTGGAGGACATTATTTAGTTTTGGGGCTTTTTTATAATTCGGTCGGCGGTGCACTGTTTCCGATTTTCACGTTTTTTGATTTGTGTTGTCTTGGAGGACATTATTTAGTTTTGGGGCTTTTTTATAATTCGGTCGGCGGTGCACTGTTTCCGATTTTCACGTTTTTTGGTTTGTGTTGTCTTGGAGGACATTATTTAGTTTTGGGGCTTTTTTATAATTCGGTCGGCGGTGCACTGTTTCCGATTTTCATGTTTTTTGGTTTGTGTTGTCTTGGAGGACATTATTTAGTTTTGGGGATTTTTTATAATTCGGTCGGCGGTGCACTGTTTCCGATTTTCATGTTTTTTGGTTTGTGTTGTCTTGGAGGACATTATTTAGTTTTGGGGATTTTCTATAATTCGGTCGGCGGTGCACTGTTTCCGATTTTCATGTTTTTTGGTTTGTGTTGTCTTGGAGGACATTATTTAGTTTTGGGGATTTTTTATAATTCGATCGGCGGTGCACTGTTTCCGATTTTCATGTTTTTTGGTTTGTGTTGTCTTGGAGGACATTATTTAGTTTTGGGGCTTTTTTATAATTCGGTCGGCGGTGCACTGTTTCCGATTCTCATGTTCTTTGGTTTGTGTTTTCTTGGAGGACATTATTTAGTTTTGGGGCTTTTTTATAATTCGGTCGGCGGTGCACTGTTTCCGATTTTCATGTTTTTTGGTTTGTGTTGTCTTGGAGGACATTATTTAGTTTTGGGGCTTTTTCATAATTCGATCGGCGGTTCACTCTTTCCGATTTTCATGTTTTTTGGTTTGTGTTGTCTTGGAGGACATTATTTAGTTTTGGGTCTTTTTTATAATTCGGTCGGCGGTGCACTGTTTCCGATTTTCATGTTTTTTGGTTTGTTTTGTCTTGGAGGACATTATTTAGTTTTGGGGCTTTTTTATAATTCGGTCGGCGGTGCACTGTTTCCGATTTTCATGTTTTTTGGTTTGTGTTGTCTTGGAGGACATTATTTAGTTTTGGGGCTTTTTTATAATTCGGTCGGCGGTGCACTGTTTCCGATTCTCATGTTCTTTGGTTTGTGTTTTCTTGGAGGACATTATTTAGTTTTGGGGCTTTTTTATAATTCGGTCGGCGGTGCACTGTTTCCGATTTTCATGTTTTTTGGTTTGTGTTGTCTTGGAGGACATTATTTAGTTTTGGGGATTTTCTATAATTCGGTCGGCGGTGCACTGTTTCCGATTTTCATGTTTTTTGGTTTGTGTTGTCTTGGAGGACATTATTTAGTTTTGGGGCTTTTTTATAATTCGGTCGGCGGTGCACTGTTTCCGATTTTCACGTTTTTTGATTTGTGTTGTCTTGGAGGACATTATTTAGTTTTGGGGCTTTTTTATAATTCGGTCGGCGGTGCACTGTTTCCGATTTTCACGTTTTTTGGTTTGTGTTGTCTTGGAGGACATTATTTAGTTTTGGGGATTTTTTATAATTCGGTCGGCGGTGCACTGTTTCCGATTTTCATGTTTTTTGGTTTGTGTTGTCTTGGAGGACATTATTTAGTTTTGGGGCTTTTTTATAATTCGGTCGGCGGTGCACTGTTTCCGATTTTCACGTTTTTTGGTTTGTGTTGTCTTGGAGGACATTATTTAGTTTTGGGGCTTTTTTATAATTCGGTCGGCGGTGCACTGTTTCCGATTTTCATGTTTTTTGGTTTGTGTTGTCTTGGAGGACATTATTTAGTTTTGGGGATTTTTTATAATTCGGTCGGCGGTGCACTGTTTCCGATTTTCATGTTTTTTGGTTTGTGTTGTCTTGGAGGACATTATTTAGTTTTGGGGCTTTTTCATAATTCGATCGGCGGTGCACTCTTTCCGATTTTCATGTTTTTTGGTTTGTGTTGTCTTGGAGGACATTATTTAGTTTTGGGGCTTTTTTATAATTCGGTCGGCGGTGCACTGTTTCCGATTTTCATGTTTTTTGGTTTGTGTTGTCTTGGAGGACATTATTTAGTTTTGGGGATTTTTTATAATTCGGTCGGCGGTGCACTGTTTCCGATTTTCATGTTTTTTGGTTTGTGTTGTCTTGGAGGACATTATTTAGTTTTGGGGATTTTCTATAATTCGGTCGGCGGTGCACTGTTTCCGATTTTCATGTTTTTTGGTTTGTGTTGTCTTGGAGGACATTATTTAGTTTTGGGGATTTTTTATAATTCGATCGGCGGTGCACTGTTTCCGATTTTCATGTTTTTTGGTTTGTGTTGTCTTGGAGGACATTATTTAGTTTTGGGGATTTTCTATAATTCGGTCGGCGGTGCACTGTTTCCGATTTTCATGTTTTTTGGTTTGTGTTGTCTTGGAGGACATTATTTAGTTTTGGGGCTTTTTTATAATTCGGTCGGCGGTGCACTGTTTCCGATTTTCATGTTTTTTGGTTTGTGTTGTCTTGGAGGACATTATTTAGTTTTGGGGATTTTTTATAATTCGGTCGGCGGTGCACTGTTTCCGATTTTCATGTTTTTTGGTTTGTGTTGTCTTGGAGGACATTATTTAGTTTTGGGGATTTTTTATAATTCGGTCGGTGGTGCACTGTTTCCGATTTTCACGTTTTTTTGTTTGTGTTGTCTTAGAGGACATTATTTAGTTTCGGGGCTTTTTTATAATTCGGTCGGCGGTGCACTGTTTCCGATTTTCACGTTTTTTGGTTTGTGTTGTCTTGGAGGACATTATTTAGTTTCGGGGCTTTTTTATAATTCGGTCGGCGGTGCACTGTTTCCGATTTTCAAGTTTTTTGGTTTGTGTTGTCTTGGAGGACATTATTTAGTTTTGGGGCTTTTTTATAATTCGGTCGGCGGTGCACTGTTTCCGATTTTCATGTTTTTTGGTTTGTGTTGTCTTGGAGGACATTATTTAGTTTTGGGGCTTTTTTATAATTCGGTCGGCGGTGCACTGTTTCCGATTTTCATGTTTTTTGGTTTGTGTTGTCTTGGAGGACATTATTTAGTTTTGGGGCTTTTTTATAATTCGGTCGGCGGTGCACTGTTTCCGATTTTCACGTTTTTTGATTTGTGTTGTCTTGGAGGACATTATTTAGTTTTGGGGCTTTTTTATAATTCGGTCGGCGGTGCACTGTTTCCGATTTTCACGTTTTTTGGTTTGTGTTGTCTTGGAGGACATTATTTAGTTTTGGGGCTTTTTTATAATTCGGTCGGCGGTGCACTGTTTCCGATTTTCATGTTTTTTGGTTTGTGTTGTCTTGGAGGACATTATTTAGTTTTGGGGATTTTTTATAATTCGGTCGGCGGTGCACTGTTTCCGATTTTCATGTTTTTTGGTTTGTGTTGTCTTGGAGGACATTATTTAGTTTTGGGGATTTTCTATAATTCGGTCGGCGGTGCACTGTTTCCGATTTTCATGTTTTTTGGTTTGTGTTGTCTTGGAGGACATTATTTAGTTTTGGGGATTTTTTATAATTCGATCGGCGGTGCACTGTTTCCGATTTTCATGTTTTTTGGTTTGTGTTGTCTTGGAGGACATTATTTAGTTTTGGGGCTTTTTTATAATTCGGTCGGCGGTGCACTGTTTCCGATTCTCATGTTCTTTGGTTTGTGTTTTCTTGGAGGACATTATTTAGTTTTGGGGCTTTTTTATAATTCGGTCGGCGGTGCACTGTTTCCGATTTTCATGTTTTTTGGTTTGTGTTGTCTTGGAGGACATTATTTAGTTTTGGGGCTTTTTCATAATTCGATCGGCGGTTCACTCTTTCCGATTTTCATGTTTTTTGGTTTGTGTTGTCTTGGAGGACATTATTTAGTTTTGGGTCTTTTTTATAATTCGGTCGGCGGTGCACTGTTTCCGATTTTCATGTTTTTTGGTTTGTGTTGTCTTGGAGGACATTATTTAGTTTTGGGGCTTTTTTATAATTCGGTCGGCGGTGCACTGTTTCCGATTTTCATGTTTTTTGGTTTGTGTTGTCTTGGAGGACATTATTTAGTTTTGGGGCTTTTTTATAATTCGGTCGGCGGTGCACTGTTTCCGATTCTCATGTTCTTTGGTTTGTGTTTTCTTGGAGGACATTATTTAGTTTTGGGGCTTTTTTATAATTCGGTCGGCGGTGCACTGTTTCCGATTTTCATGTTTTTTGGTTTGTGTTGTCTTGGAGGACATTATTTAGTTTTGGGGATTTTCTATAATTCGGTCGGCGGTGCACTGTTTCCGATTTTCATGTTTTTTGGTTTGTGTTGTCTTGGAGGACATTATTTAGTTTTGGGGCTTTTTTATAATTCGGTCGGCGGTGCACTGTTTCCGATTTTCACGTTTTTTGATTTGTGTTGTCTTGGAGGACATTATTTAGTTTTGGGGCTTTTTTATAATTCGGTCGGCGGTGCACTGTTTCCGATTTTCACGTTTTTTGGTTTGTGTTGTCTTGGAGGACATTATTTAGTTTTGGGGCTTTTTTATAATTCGGTCGGCGGTGCACTGTTTCCGATTTTCATGTTTTTTGGTTTGTGTTGTCTTGGAGGACATTATTTAGTTTTGGGGATTTTTTATAATTCGGTCGGCGGTGCACTGTTTCCGATTTTCATGTTTTTTGGTTTGTGTTGTCTTGGAGGACATTATTTAGTTTTGGGGATTTTCTATAATTCGGTCGGCGGTGCACTGTTTCCGATTTTCATGTTTTTTGGTTTGTGTTGTCTTGGAGGACATTATTTAGTTTTGGGGATTTTTTATAATTCGATCGGCGGTGCACTGTTTCCGATTTTCATGTTTTTTGGTTTGTGTTGTCTTGGAGGACATTATTTAGTTTTGGGGCTTTTTTATAATTCGGTCGGCGGTGCACTGTTTCCGATTCTCATGTTCTTTGGTTTGTGTTTTCTTGGAGGACATTATTTAGTTTTGGGGCTTTTTTATAATTCGGTCGGCGGTGCACTGTTTCCGATTTTCATGTTTTTTGGTTTGTGTTGTCTTGGAGGACATTATTTAGTTTTGGGGCTTTTTCATAATTCGATCGGCGGTTCACTCTTTCCGATTTTCATGTTTTTTGGTTTGTGTTGTCTTGGAGGACATTATTTAGTTTTGGGTCTTTTTTATAATTCGGTCGGCGGTGCACTGTTTCCGATTTTCATGTTTTTTGGTTTGTGTTGTCTTGGAGGACATTATTTAGTTTTGGGGCTTTTTTATAATTCGGTCGGCGGTGCACTGTTTCCGATTTTCATGTTTTTTGGTTTGTGTTGTCTTGGAGGACATTATTTAGTTTTGGGGCTTTTTTATAATTCGGTCGGCGGTGCACTGTTTCCGATTCTCATGTTCTTTGGTTTGTGTTTTCTTGGAGGACATTATTTAGTTTTGGGGCTTTTTTATAATTCGGTCGGCGGTGCACTGTTTCCGATTTTCATGTTTTTGGTTTGTGTTGTCTTGGAGGACATTATTTAGTTTTGGGGCTTTTTCATAATTCGATCGGCGGTTCACTCTTTCCGATTTTCATGTTTTTTGGTTTGTGTTGTCTTGGAGGACATTATTTAGTTTTGGGTCTTTTTTATAATTCGGTCGGCGGTGCACTGTTTCCGATTTTCATGTTTTTTGGTTTGTGTTGTCTTGGAGGACATTATTTAGTTTTGGGGCTTTTTTATAATTCGGTCGGCGGTGCACTGTTTCCGATTTTCATGTTTTTTGGTTTGTGTTGTCTTGGGGGACATTATTTAGTTTTGGGGGTTTTTTATAATTCGGTCGGCGGTGCACTGTTTCTGATTTTCATGTTTTTTGGTTTGTGTTGTCTTGGAGGACATTATTTAGTTTTGGGTCTTTTTTATAATTCGGTCGGCGGTGCACTGTTTCCGATTTTCATGTTTTTTGGTTTGTGTTGTCTTGGAGGACATTATTTAGTTTTGGGGATTTTTTATAATTCGGTCGGCGGTGCACTGTTTCCGATTTTCATGTTTTTTGGTTTGTGTTGTCTTGGAGGACATTATTTAGTTTTGGGGCTTTTTTATAATTCGGTCGGCGGTGCACTGTTTCCGATTTTCATGTTTTTTGGTTTGTGTTGTCTTGGAGGACATTATTTAGTTTTGGGGCTTTTTTACAATTCGGTCGGCGGTGCACTGTTTCCGATTTTCATGTTCTTTGGTTTGTGTTGTCTTGGAGGACATTATTTAGTTTTGGGGATTTTTTATAATTCGGTCGGCGGTGCACTGTTTCCGATTTTCATGTTTTTTGGTTTGTGTTGTCTTGGAGGACATTATTTAGTTTTGGGGCTTTTTTATAATTCGGTCGGCGGTGCACTGTTTCCGATTTTCATGTTTTTTGGTTTGTGTTGTCTTGGAGGACATTATTTAGTTTTGGGGATTTTTTATAATTCGGTCGGCGGTGCACTGTTTCCGATTTTCATGTTTTTTGGTTTGTGTTGTCTTGGAGGACATTATTTAGTTTTGGGGATTTTTTATAATTCGGTTGGCGGTGCACTGTTTCCGATTTTCATGTTTTTTGGTTTGTGTTGTCTTGGAGGACATTATTTAGTTTTGGGGCTTTTTTATAATTCGGTCGGCGGTGCACTGTTTCCGATTTTCATGTTTTTTGGTTTGTGTTGTCTTGGAGGACATTATTTAGTTTTGGGGCTTTTTTACAATTCGGTCGGCGGTGCACTGTTTCCGATTTTCATGTTTTTTGGTTTGTGTTGTCTTGGAGGACATTATTTAGTTTTGGGGATTTTTTATAATTCGGTCGGCGGTGCACTGTTTCCGATTTTCATGTTTTTTGGTTTGTGTTGTCTTGGAGGACATTATTTAGTTTTGGGGCTTTTTTATAATTCGGTCGGCGGTGCACTGTTTCCGATTTTCATGTTTTTTGGTTTGTGTTGTCTTGGAGGACATTATTTAGTTTTGGGGCTTTTTTACAATTCGGTCGGCGGTGCACTGTTTCCGATTTTCATGTTTTTTGGTTTGTGTTGTCTTGGAGGACATTATTTAGTTTTGGGGATTTTTTATAATTCGGTCGGCGGTGCACTGTTTCCGATTTTCATGTTTTTTGGTTTGTGTTGTCTTGGAGGACATTATTTAGTTTTGGGGCTTTTTTATAATTCGGTCGGCGGTGCACTGTTTCCGATTTTCATGTTTTTTGGTTTGTGTTGTCTTGGAGGACATTATTTAGTTTTGGGGATTTTTTATAATTCGGTCGGCGGTGCACTGTTTCCGATTTTCATGTTTTTTGGTTTGTGTTGTCTTGGAGGACATTATTTAGTTTTGGGGCTTTTTTATAATTCGGTCGGCGGTGCACTGTTTCCGATTTTCACGTTTTTTGGTTTGTGTTGTCTTGGAGGACATTATTTAGTTTTGGGGCTTTTTTATAATTCGGTCGGCGGTGCACTGTTTCCGATTTTCATGTTTTTTGGTTTGTGTTGTCTTGGAGGACATTATTTAGTTTTGGGGATTTTTTATAATTCGGTCGGCGGTGCACTGTTTCCGATTTTCATGTTTTTTGGTTTGTGTTGTCTTGGAGGACATTATTTAGTTTTGGGGCTTTTTCATAATTCGATCGGCGGTGCACTCTTTCCGATTTTCATGTTTTTTGGTTTGTGTTGTCTTGGAGGACATTATTTAGTTTTGGGGCTTTTTTATAATTCGGTCGGCGGTGCACTGTTTCCGATTTTCATGTTTTTTGGTTTGTGTTGTCTTGGAGGACATTATTTAGTTTTGGGGATTTTTTATAATTCGGTCGGCGGTGCACTGTTTCCGATTTTCATGTTTTTTGGTTTGTGTTGTCTTGGAGGACATTATTAATTTTGGGGATTTTCTATAATTCGGTCGGCGGTGCACTGTTTCCGATTTTCATGTTTTTTGGTTTGTGTTGTCTTGGAGGACATTATTTAGTTTTGGGGATTTTTTATAATTCGATCGGCGGTGCACTGTTTCCGATTTTCATGTTTTTTGGTTTGTGTTGTCTTGGAGGACATTATTTAGTTTTGGGGATTTTCTATAATTCGGTCGGCGGTGCACTGTTTCCGATTTTCATGTTTTTTGGTTTGTGTTGTCTTGGAGGACATTATTTAGTTTTGGGGCTTTTTTATAATTCGGTCGGCAGTGCACTGTTTCCGATTTTCATGTTTTTTGGTTTGTGTTGTCTTGGAGGACATTATTTAGTTTTGGGGATTTTTTATAATTCGGTCGGCGGTGCACTGTTTCCGATTTTCATGTTTTTTGGTTTGTGTTGTCTTGGAGGACATTATTTAGTTTTGGGGCTTTTTCATAATTCGATCGGCGGTGCACTCTTTGCGATTTTCATGTTTTTTGGTTTGTGTTGTCTTGGAGGACATTATTTAGTTTTGGGGATATTTTATAATTCGGTCGGCGGTGCACTGTTTGCGATTTTCACCTTTTTTGGTTTACGTTGTGTGCGATGTTGGTTTTGTGGAATTGTAGTGGTTAAGTGTATATTAAGAGAAAATAATATTTTGGGGTAAATTATATTTCGTGAGAATGTGAGTTGTCGCCATGCTTGTGTTGAGTATGAGCTGGCTGATTTGCATATTGGTATTTTCATTGTGCTTTATTTGGGTTGTTGCGTATGAGGTGGTTGATTCGCATATAGGTATGTTGGTAGTGGTTTCTTATGAGGTTGGAGTCTGTTGTACTTGTAGTAATATGTGTAATGGCATCCAATAGTTAAGATGTAGCGGCAGGTGGATCTCGTATGGTCTTAAGGGACTTTACCCTGCTGTTTGAGAAATCTAAAAGAGAAGGAATTATGTATTTGCAGAATATTGGTTTGCTCGCAGCAGGGTATGAATGTCAGAGGTGTAGTAAGGCCATGGTGCTGGCCCCGACTGATACAACAAGTGATGGTTTTTGGTGGAATTGCCGAAGGAGGATTGGCGGGGTCCAGCACGATAGTAGACGGAGTATTCGAAAGGGCTCGTGGTTCGAGAGATCCCATCTGTCGCTGGAACAGATTGTGAAATTGACGCACATGTGGGCGTTTGATTATCCTCAGAGGATTGCCGAAATGGAACTCAGGATAGGATCTCGCAACACAATATCTGATTGGTATGCTTTTTGTCGAGAGGTGGCAATATATGTTGTGGTTGCCAGGTCGCAGCCGATTGGTGGGCCCGGTACTATTGTCGAGATTGACGAGAGCAAGTTTGGAACCAACAAATACCACCGGGGGAGATACCGGGAAGGTCGTTGGGTGTTCGGTGGAGTGGAAAGGGACTCCGATAAGTGTTTTCTTGTTGTTGTTCCTGACCGCTCTACCGACTCCTTGCTTGCTGTTATCAAGGAGAAAATTTTACCTGGGTCGACGATTTATTCAGATTGCTGGCGATCATATAACTGTTTGAGTGAGGAGGGTTTCGTCCACCTCACAGTCAACCACTCTGTTTCGTTTGTTGACTATGAGACAAGGGTCCACACTAACACTGTGGAAGGAATGTGGCGGCATGCAAAAAATGAGATGACTAGAGGCCGTGTGGACGATGATATGTTTGACAGCTATCTGGCTGAATTCATGTATAGGAAGCGGCTGCGGCAGAAGTCAGACCCGTTTCTGAGTTTCGTGGAGGACGTTAAACATCTATATCCACCCCATGTGCGTGATAAAGTAGCATGAACCACGAGCTGTGGTGAGTAGTATTTTAGTTTTTGTTTATTTAAGTTAGTAGTTTTTAATTTTATTTTTTTATTGTGCTTAAGTGGTTTTGTTTTTGATGTTAGTAGGTTTTTATTGTGTTTTGAAAAAAGGGGAGGGGGAATGGTGGAAGTGGTTTACTGTATGTAGGAAGGCAATCGTTTTATTTTTTGTTGGATTTGCCAGTTTTAGGAGCTTTCATTCTGTAATTGACGGTTACGAGGTTTTTTGCGGTAATTTAATGTTTTTTACGTTTGTTTGCGTTTGTTACTATGGTTACGGTGCGTTGCGTTTGACGTAAACTCGGGTTTTTCGTTGCTATGGTAACGAAAAAAACAATCTTTTTTCTAGAAACCCCTGTTTGGGTTAGGGTCTCGAGAGTTGTGGGAATCAACTAAAAGGGCCGTTTTGTTACGTTGCGTCAAAAACAAAATGGCGGCTGAGGACCGTGAACTGTACTACTGCCGAAATAACATGAAATTACAGAATTCACACCTGCTGCATTACTTCTCCATGTAACACTAGTTGTCAGCCGTTCAGACAATAGAAGTTACAGTAACATTTTATAAAGCCTTTTCCACACAATTACGTGTAGTTCACAAACCGATTTTGAATCATGCATTGACTTATGAGGAAAGAAACTGTTACGTTTTAGATATTTTAATAAGGTTAATTATCTGAAACGAAAGGCAGCTCGAAAACGAAACGTTTCCAACTGTTACAGGCTCAAAAGAAAATGGTGACAGAGTTTTGTTGCCAGATACCTTGCGTCTATTACATTTATAATATTAATAAGGAATAAGAGGCCGAACAAGACTGCTTACACAGTTCACTTGTACAAGAAATTGAAACGTCGAAAAATCAATTCATGACGTTAGAGAAACGCAGCATTAAGCGAAGTATTGTTAAAGTAGCGTTAATTTTCAGAGAAAAGATTGTTATGATTTATAGTTGGTTACAAAACCTCTTGTCTTAAATATAAATAAAGATTTCTTGAAGTGTAATATGAACTTAATGTTCAAATTTTTTGGATGATTTGGTGCAAATTTGTGGTTATTTAGTTTAGTATAAATGTTTAACAGAATATTTAGCTAGGTAGTCACTGGAAGGAGAGCTATGCACCAATCCCCTGTGATGATGCATGGAACAGGCCAGGCCTAGCACCTAATGTCCGACCCCGCCTTCTCGTGGTGCAGACCGTTAGTACCTTTCAAAAGAGATACTCTCTTGTGGAAGTGAACGGAAGGGGAGGGCTGCCAGATTAGTGTGGCCTACTGATCTGGAAAACTATGGCTAATTTTCTTTTTTTTTTTTCTACCCTGCTGAGGAGTGGTCAACCATACAGGGTCCTGGTGCTGACCATATAAACCTACTGGACTGGACAGATATATGGCTCTGAGCTTGATTATGGATCCTGATTTTGCTGCACTGGTGGGCTTCTGTGGAGGGAAAATCCTCCGCAGTGTGTTCTGTTTGTTTGTGGGTTGACAGCCCCAAGTGAATAGATTCACAGGATATGTTTATCAGCTGGTGGATAATCCTGAGCAGAGGTCATCGCAGGCACCTGAACTCTTTGCTTCTATTGGAATCGTCAAATTCTACATTGGAGGAAGTCTTCCAGTGTAGATGGCTTCAGCCTTTAGTGGTGGGGGAACGGGTCTTTGTCCCATGTCTGCGATTATGGGGCTGTTTGATATTGTCGGCATTCCCTCTCTCAATAAACATAGTTTCTTTAAACATCCCACTAACCATTTTCTCTCCATAGGTAGTTGGAATGTGAGGACTCTGCACAGAGCTTTTTCTCTTGATGTTCTCACACAAGAATTCCACCGTTATAATTTAAATATTCTCGGCTTGCAAGAGACCAGATGGACAGATAAAGGTCAGATTCTTAAAAATAATCTTAAATTTCTCTTTTCAGGGAGGGACGACAATAAGCATCACCAAGGCGTGGTCTGCTTCTCAGCAGATACGCTAGTAATGCTCTTCTAGGATATGAGTGCATTAATGGAAGGTTTCTTACTGCAAAATTTCAGACAAACGTTAAAGACCTGAATATTATGTGCTGTTTTGCCCCCACTGAGGATGCCGATGAGGATGAGAAGGATAGGTTTTATGGGGAGCGCTACTAACTTACCCATCCCTACCCCAGCGCTCGCAGAGTTTCTTTGCGATAAGGAATGAATAACTGCTATGGTTTATCTTCGTGGACAGTTTTTTTCTGGTTAGAGTATCACCTGTGACAGCGTTGAGATCCGCAGTTACGTATATATTATACGTCATCGCGAAGTAACGATATCTGCTTTTGTATAAAGCGGTCTTCCGCCTTGCAATTACGAATGCCACCAAAAGACATAGTATCAGTCATTAAAGTGAAGGGGTGGAACGTTAGGTATTGCTACAGGAAAGGAATATGCAATTCCCAGGGTCGATTCCCACTACACTCAAAGTTCTGATTTATTTTAAGTTAAACACCCCATCGTTATATCGGTTAGAAAGGGGAACATCGATGGTTTGCTTAAAGGCATATTTGCAAGTGAACTCTCATGCAAAAGTATCATGCCGTGATAAAGGAGTCCGTTGTATAACTATGTAACTATTCGTAATTGAGGAAATCCTATTTCGACTAAACGTATCTGCAGAAATGACTCCCAAGTGTCGTTTCGAAGACTCCCGGAAAGTTCTTAATAACACAAATAACCATATCTAAATAACCAATTAAATCTATTTCAGTTGAAAACCTAAGTTTTATACTCACTAGTAAAATGTTACATTGTTCGTTTCACGATTAAAGAGAAAGGAATCAAAAAGATCGTACGCTAAATCGACGACACAACCATGCTTTTCGAATCGTTAAACCGGATACGCCTTTTGTTTCGTAATTTGCATTTCCGTCACGAATAATGTTAATTAATTTAATTCCTTGAATCCAATTCCTGCTATTATATTCTCTAAATTTTGTTTCAGGATGTTTCTCAACTTTTAATAATAAATAAATAAATACCCCCTCAAGCAGCTGCTTACCACAGAGGTCTGACAGGAGCCTGTCAGTATAAGCCATAGTAGAAGGTCTTTAAGTATTCATTTGATTTTTATTAATTTAAACACATTTCTTATTATATAAATGTTACTTATCTCGTATAAAAGTGGAAGTTAAAATAGAGTGGTGAGAAAGACAAATGGCGGCATGAAAATCAACTCCTAAAATTAGTGCTGCCTGTGAATACGGGTTAATGATAAACTAATAAAAACACCGAGATGACGTCAGCATTACTATTTCGCTGTGTTGCCAACAGATTTTGCATAATATATTACAGGCAGGTTCAAGTTTTAAAAACAAAAATTAAAATTCTTTATATATTTATTTTCTTTAAAACCAAACCGGTAGGTTTTAATTTAAAAAAAGGAAAAGAGTTTACTAACAATTGTGACACCGTGGAGACACCCAATTTATTGAAATTAAATCATCACGGACATGATATGTTTTATAGGATAAGGTCTGCCGCATTACTAAATACATTCTCAAAACATATGCAGTCAGAAGGAGTGAAGATGGAAGAAGCAATGGTCAAGTCGTTAGGTGTCCATGCTGCGAATATGAAATTTTGAGGATTGAGTCACACTTCGGTCAACGTTAAGATTTAATCCCGTTGTTCTGCGAATGAATAAGGAAACACCAATAGGTTTGCAAAGTCGCTGTGAAGTTAACTCATGGTTGACATTATGCAGGAAATAAAAGCCCCCCCCCCAAAAAAAAAGGTTATTTCTTATTCTACATGCGGTCAAGTTTATGTTAAATGTTAGGAACGTGAGGCCCGAACGGTACAAGTTCCATGTCACATGAAACCTCGTTAAGTAGGTAATGCTGCTGTCCATAAAACTAACAAACTTCGTTTTCTTTCCCCTCAAAATAGAAGAAATTTACTACATGTTCGGACAGCAAAGAATTACGAATTTCCTTTGAAATGGAAGCTCGTATGAGGATCCGTGTGTGGGAGACAGTGTGGAGTCTGTAAACACCTTTTTTCTCATCCTCATCGGCATTCTCAGTGGGGGCATAACAGTAGATAAGATTGAAGTCCTTAACGCTTGTCTGTAATTTTGCTGTAAACAATCTTTCATTAATGCACTCTTATCCTAGAAGAGCATCACTAGCGTGTCTGCTGAGAAGCAGACCCACGCCTTGGTGATGTTTATTGTCTTTCCTCCCCGAAAACAGATATTTCAGATACTCACAGTGAATCCAAATAACTTTTGAAAGAGGTATTAGATTAAATGAATAATTTTTAGTAAATTTTGTACAGAAGGTATCGAAAAACCTAAGTGCGGAAGAGTAAACAAACCCCTCTGTTGGGAATACGAAACAATGGAAATGTCACTTCCTTTCGATTCTGCAAACAATGTATTCTCAATCGTCACTGTCAGATGTCATTCGCCTATTATTGAAATCGTCCGACGCTTTTCTCGCTGTTCCATTTGCCCCGTATTGCGAAGAAGTCATCCTCTTTTGAGGGTTTGTAGTTATCAGAGCTTTGCCTATCGCGAACAGATTCGAGTATAATAAGCAACCATAGGCAAGGCCCGTGCCGGTTGAGAAATTCCGTCGGCCTCTCCTTCGGTAACTTACAACTCTGCTGCTCGAATAGTATCAGCTAAATCAAGTTAAATAATATTCGTGAAGTGTTTGTGGTTCTTTTATATTTTCCTTCAGGTAACTAACTTTGTAGTGAATAATTAGTTTAGAGTAGAAATAATGTAATTCTACACTTTTTAGCCTAAGAGCTAAGAAATTTCGGTCGGTTTCTAACCAACAAATAGTATATAACACATTATTCTGATTATGATAAAATTGAGAGTTAACCGCTATTTATCGGTGTCGACCACTTTATTTTGGCTCGTAATACAGACATTATTAATTTCCTATGCTTTTCAGGTACCCTACCGAACGGCTACAGAATTTCCTTGCTATGCCAGTGAGAAACCTTACTTGGAAACTCTAAAATATGCATTTAATGGAAAAATGTCACTGATTATGAATTAAAGATCATAATCAAATATTTTTGAAATACCCGGTTTTCAAAAATATTGTTTTAGTATTTAAATGGTTGCAGAAGCTGGAATGGTTAACATAATCTTCAGTGGTATGCCAGTGAGAAAGTGGAAATATTATTTTCAAAACAAGAAATTCATCTACAGATTGTCGCACATTAAAAACAATGAGATCACTTACTCACAATAAAAGTCAACGACGTATGGTTATAAATAAAAACGGAAATTAACAGAATCATCATCATCATCATCATCATCATCATCATCAAGCAGCCATGGGCAACGGAGGTCCAACCACACGGTGCAATTTAGTTCTCCAAGCAAGTCTATCCTGAGCTACATCTACTGCATCTGGCCACTGCACAGCAATTCCAACAAGGTCCTGTTTGATATTGTCCTCCCACCGCATCCTAGGTCTCCCCTTCTTTCTGAGGCTTTTAGGCACACTGTTCATAACCCTATTCGCCAATCTATAATTATTCATACGGGAAAGATGGCCAAACCAACGGAGTCTCTCTCTGCACAATATGCTGCTTAAAGGAGGTTGCAAACTCCTTTGCCTAACCTCATCATTAGTTAAAAAGTTGAACCACCTAATGCCCAAGATACTACGTAAGCATTTGGAATCAAAAGCATCTAGTTTCCTGTTATCACGTTTACAAAGTGTCCAAGTTTCACTACCATAACTAACCCTAGAAAGAACCAAACTATTATACAGCCTAATTTTAGTCTTTAGGTGTATACGCCTATTTCTCCACACTCTCCATACATTCTTAAAAGTCCCGCCAGCAATCCCTATTCGTCTGTTAATCTCATGCCGCACATCACCATTATCTGTTACATAGCTCCCAAGATAATTAAGCTGTGACACCTGCTCAAGACTGCAACCATTCAGATTAACTGAATCACAGCCTGCCTGACCAATTTTCATTACTTTAGTTTTCTCTCTGTTTATAACCAAACCTACTCTAGTACCAGTCTCATCAACAGCTCGAATGAAAGAGTTCATCATCATCAACATCATTTGCCAAAAGGGCTAAATCATCAGCATAATCTAAATCAGAAATTTTCGTATCTCCAGCCCAGTTAAGGCCAAAATCTTTCCCTTGAACTGAATTTCGCATAACATAATCAATAACCAAACTAAAGAGAAAAGGAGACAAAACGCACCCTTGTCGAACACCAGAAGTAATGCTAAACCAATTGCTACAAGCCTTACCAACTCTCACACACCACTCAGTGTTATTATAGAGAGCTTTCATTATGGTAACTGAATTCTCAGGTATACCATATGATTTCACAATCAACCACAAATTATGACGATCAACAGAGTCGAAAGCCTTTTTGAAATCAACAAAGCTAGCAACCAAAGGTTTCTGAAACTCTACACATTTCTCAGGAATCTGCCTAAGTAAAAATATCTGATCCACACATCCCCTACCACTTCTGAATCCACATTGCTCATCACGCAATTGACTGTCAACCAGATTCTTAATTCTATTAAGCACAATCATGGAAAGAACTTTACCTGGAACAGAGAGTAGGCTAATACCCCTATAGTTATCACAAGAACTGCGATCACCTTTTTTGAAAATAGGGATAACAATAGCTCTGGTAAAATCCTTAGGAACCATGCCTTTATCATAAAAGATATTCAGAATTTCAGTCATCCAAGTGGTAACCGAAACATTTCCAGCTCTAAGCATTTCGGTAGTAATTTCATCTACCCCTGGGGATTTATGAAGTTTAAGTTTAGAATCAGCCAAAATAACTTCAGATTGTGTTATAGGGCCAACATTAAAGCCACCAATGCATCTATCATCATTGCAAACAATGGGAATAGAACTAACCGCATTGTTCAGAATATCACTGAAATGCTCAGCCCACCTAGCCATGGCAGAATCCTCACCTTCTATAACCTTACCCTGTTTATCCTTCAATCCCTGTATACCTGTCCGTTTTCTACCACACAAAACATTAACTATCTGGTACAGCTCTCCGCCGTTGTGCTGTCCAACCGCCTTCTCGGCCCTGTCATCTAAACCATCAAGCCAAAGATTCTTATCAGCAGCTAACTGATCTTTTACACGTTTATTAAGCTCTCTGTAATGCTTTCTATTAGTACTAGTAGGGTATTGATTAAGGACATTCCTGCAGTTCTTTCTTTCTGAAATAAGCTCAAATGCCTTATCACTCAGATAATTCTGCCTCTTCTGCTCCTTTTTTCCTAAAAGAGTACTGTTAGTCTCCAAAAAAGCCTGTTTAAAATGATCCCATTCTTCCTCAACTTCAGTAGTAAGCATACCATGATTGTCATAATGACTACGTAACCTATCATGGTAAGCTTTGGCTATAACTGGGTCTTTCAGAGCTTCAGTATTAAAAGCAAATTTTTTAACCCTAGCACAACACTTTTTAAGTTTAAGTTGTAAGACACTTTTAACAAGGTAATGGTCAGATCCAATTTCAGCTCCCCTATATGCCCTGGTATTTCTAACAGAACTAGCCCATTTGCTGTTAATTAATATATAATCAATCATATTCCTATGCAGCCCATCAGGTGAAACCCATGTGTATTTATGTATGTCGCGGTGTTTGTAATATGTGTTAGTTATTCTGAAACCATTGAGTTTACTTACCTGTAGGAGACGTTGCCCATTGCCATTGCAACTACCAATACCAAAAGGGCCTATTACTCCTGCCCAAAGGTCAGAGTCAGTACCAACTTTGGCATTGAAGTCACCAAGAACAAGGGTAATATCTCCTTTCTTGACAGAATTCAAAATATCCTGAAGTTGTTCATAAAATCTATCCTTCTCATCCTCATCGGCATCCTCAGTGGAGGCATAACAGCAGATAACATTCAGATCTTTAACGCTTGTCTGAAATTTTGCTGTAAGAAACCTTTCATTAATGCACTCATATCCTAGAAGAGCATCACTAGCGTGTCTGCTGAGAAGCAGACCCACGCCTTGGTGATGCTTATTGTCGTCCCTCCCTGAAAAGAGAAATTTAAGATTATTTTTAAGAATCTGACCTTTATCAGTCCATCTGGTCTCTTGCAAGCCGAGAATATCTAAATTATAACGGTGGAATTCTTGTGTGAGGACATCAAGAGAAAAAGCTCTGTGCAGAGTCCTCACATTCCAACTACCTATGGGGAGAAAATGGTTAGTGGGATGTTTAAAGAAACTATGTTTATTGAGAGAGGGAATGCCGACAATATCAAACAGCCCCCTAATCGCAGACATGGGGCAAAGACCGTTCCCCCACCACTAAAGGCTGAAACCATCTACACTGGAAGACTTCCTCCAATGTAGAATTTGACGATGCCAATAGGCAGGTAAATTAGAATTACAAATGATATCGCGAAAACACGGACGTAAAACATTTAACATAAACTTGACCGCATGTAGAATAAGAAATAACCTTTTTTTTTTTTTTGGGGGGGGGGGCTTTTATTTCCTGCATAATGTCAACCATGAGTTAACTTCACAGCGACTTTGCAAACCTATTGGTGTTTCCTTATTCATTCGCAGAACAACGGGATTAAATCTTAACGTTGACCGAAGTGTGACTCAATCCTCAAAATTTCATATTCGCAGCATGGACACCTAACGACTTGACCATTGCTTCATCCATCTTCACTCCTTCTGACTGCATATGTTTTGAGAATGTATTTAGTAATGCGGCAGACCTTATCCTATAAAACATATCATGTCCGTGATGATTTAATTTCAATAAATTGGGTGTCTCCACGGTGTCACAATTGTTAGTAAACTCTTTTCCTTTTTTTAAATTAGAACCTACCGGTTTGGTTGTAAAGAAAATAAGTATATAAAGAATTTTAATTTTTGTTTTTAAAACTTGAACCTGCCTGTAATATATTATGCAAAATCTGTTGGCAACACAGCGAAATAGTAATGCTGACGTCATCTCGGTGTTTTTATTAGTTTATCATTAACCCGTATTCACAGGCAGAACTAATTTTAGGAGTTGATTTTCATGCCGCCATTTGTCTTTCTCACCACTCTATTTTAACTTCCACTTTTATACGAGATAAGTAACATTTATATAATAAGAAATGTGTTTAAATTAATAAAAATCAAATGAATACTTAAAGACCTTCTACTATGGCTTATACTGACAGGCTCCTGTCAGACCTCTGTGGTAAGCAGCTGCTTGAGGGGGTATTTATTTATTTATTATTAAAAGTTGAGAAACATCCTGAAACAAAATTTAGAGAATATAATAGCAGGAATTGGATTCAAGGAATTAAATTAATTAACATTATTCGTGACGGAAATGCAAATTACGAAACAAAAGGCGTATCCGGTTTAACGATTCGAAAAGCATGGTTGTGTCGTCGATTTAGCGTACGATCTTTTTGATTCCTTTCTCTTTAATCGTGAAACGAACAATGTAACATTTTACTAGTGAGTATAAAACTTAGGTTTTCAACTGAAATAGATTTAATTGGTTATTTAGATATGGTTATTTGTGTTATTAAGACTTTCCGGGAGTCTTCGAAACGACACTTGGGAGTCATTTCTGCAGATACGTTTAGTCGAAATAGGATTTCCTCAATTACGAATAGTTACATAGTTATACAACGGACTCCTTTATCACGGCATGATACTGTTGCATGAGAGTTCACTTGCAAATATGCCTTTAAGCAAACCATCGATGTTCCCCTTTCTAACCGATATAACGATGGGGTGTTTAACTTAAAATAAATCAGAACTTTGAGTGTAGTGGGAATCGACCCTGGGAATTGCATATTCCTTTCCTGTAGCAATACCTAACGTTCCACCCCTTCACTTTAATGACTGATACTATGTCTTTTGGTGGCATTCGTAATTGCAAGGCGGAAGACCGCTTTATACAAAAGCAGATATCGTTACTTCGCGATGACGTATAATATATACGTAACTGCGGATCTCAACGCTGTCACAGGTGATACTCTAACCAGAAAAAAACTGTCCACGAAGATAAACCATAGCAGTTATTCATTCCTTATCGCAAAGAAACTCTGCGAGCGCTGGGGTAGGGATGGGTAAGTTAGTAGCGCTCCCCATAAAACCTATCCTTCTCATCCTCATCGGCATCCTCAGTGGGGGCAAAACAGCACATAATATTCAGGTCTTTAACGTTTGTCTGAAATTTTGCAGTAAGAAACCTTCCATTAATGCACTCATATCC
The DNA here is from genome assembly GCA_038380435.1 of Ryuthela nishihirai. Classification (NCBI taxonomy): domain Eukaryota; kingdom Metazoa; phylum Arthropoda; class Arachnida; order Araneae; family Heptathelidae; genus Ryuthela; species Ryuthela nishihirai. Next base: position 3,405,536 of record JAWZYU010000044.1, on the reverse strand, counting down.
TAGAAGAGCATTACTAGCGTGTCTGCTGAGAAGCAGACCACGCCTTGGTGATGCTTATTGTCGTCCCTCCCTGAAAAGAGAAATTTAAGATTATTTTTAAGAATCTGACCTTTATCAGTCCATCTGGTCTCTTGCAAGCCGAGAATATCTAAATTATAACGGTGGAATTCTTGTGTGAGGACATCAAGAGAAAAAGCTCTGTGCAGAGTCCTCACATTCCAACTACCTATGGGGAGAAAATGGTTAGTGGGATGTTTAAAGAAACTATGTTTATTGAGAGAGGGAATGCCGACAATATCAAACAGCCCCCTAATCGCAGACATGGGGCAAAGACCGTTCCCCCACCACTAAAGGCTGAAACCATCTACACTGGAAGACTTCCTCCAATGTAGAATTTGACGATGCCAATAGGCAGGTAAATTAGAATTACAAATGATATCGCGAAAACACGGACGTGACGTCATCTCTGGTATATCCAAGTGTTGCCACCATAATTTCTATAAGATCTTTCATAATCAAAGTGTATAAATTAAAACACTCCTAATCCTAAAATATTAACTGGTAGTTATTTCGTTTTTTAATTTTGGTAAATATTTTTATAATATTCTGAAATATTTAAATAAAATCTTAATAAGTAAATTATTTTGAATGTTGTCAAAATAAATTAACTTTAACTTATCTTAAACCAATGAAAGAAATTGCTTGTTTAGGCATATTTATTTTCGCTCATTTTGTTGAAGGCTATCCAGACAGGTGGCTTTCACAGTACGCGTTTCCCTGTGGTGTCCAACGAGAAATTCCTAGATCGAGGCTAGGTGTGAATCTCTTACGTATGTCATAGGCAACTTTGTCCTTAGGGGTAAAGAACGCTTTTTCCTGTGTTCCCAAAGGACAACCCTATGGTTTAATCTAAGGCTTCTATTACACATTTCGCTGTACTGTACATTACCTTCTTCTTAGCTCTGAACAATGCGTTTCCGTGTAGTGGGTAAATTATATATTTATCGCCAAGTTGACATTTCTTGGGGTCCTTACGTCACCCTATCAGCTCGATATATCTGTTGCGAATATCAAACGTTGGTTTCGAACTTCGTCCACGATAATGGGCAAATAGATCTGAAAGCCTGTACATAAAAAAACTGCCGTTTGATTATTTACGATATAGAAATATTTCTACGCATACTGTAACGACAAATAGCAAAATGAAGAAATCAAAAATTAAGCAAAGAATTTTTTTTCCTCGGACAACCATTAGTTCTACTGAGCGAGGTTTACAAAATCCGAGCCGAAATGAAAGCGGTCGTTAGTGGTCGACAGCGACAAATAGCGTTTAACTATAAAATTTATATCCCATAATCAGAATAATGTGCTGTATAATAAGCTCTCGGTTGAAATTTCATAACTCTCATGCTAAAAAGTGGAAAACTAGATTACCTTTACTGTAAATTAATTATTCACTACAAAGTTACTTACCTGAAGGAATTTATAAACGAACCACAAACACTTTATGAATATTATTAAACTTGATTCACCTGATATTTTTTCGAGCAGCAGAATGGTGGTTTAGAGCAGGACATACGGAATACAGTCCGTGTGTATTTTTTAATCGCATAGACCTTGCCAATGGTTGCTTATTACACTCTAATGTGTTCCCGGTACGGAAAGCTACGAAAATCTAAAACAATTCCCCTCAAATTATATCAATTCTTCGCCATATCCATACGCTAACGCTATTCGCCAATCTATAATTATTCATACGGGCAACATGGCCAAACCAACGGAGTCTCTCTCTGCACAATATGCTGCTTAAAGGAGTTTGCAGACTCCTTTGCCTAACCTCATCATTAGTTACATAGTTAAACCACCTAATACCCAAGATACTACGTAAGCATCTAGAATCAAAAGCATCTAGTTTCCTGTTATCACGTTTGCAGAGCGTCCAAGTTTCACTACCATAACTAACCCTAGAAAGAACCAAACTATTATACAGTCTAATTTTAGTCTTTAGGTGTATACGCCTATTTCTCCATACTCTCCATAGATTCTTAAATGTCCCGGCAGCAATCCCTATTCGTCTATTAATCTCATGCCGCACATCACTATTATCTGTTACATAGCTCCCAAGATAATTAAACTGTGACACCTGCTAAAGACTGCAACCATTCAGATTAACTGAATCACAGCCTGCCTGACCAATTTTCATCACTTTAGTTTTCTCTCTGTTTATAACCAAACCTACTCTACTACTAGTGTCATCAACAGCTGGAATGAAAGAGTTCATCATCATCAACATCATTTGCCAAAAGGGCTAAATCATCAGCGTAATCTAAATCAGAAATTTTCGTATCTCCAGCCCAGTTAAGGCCAAAAGCTTTCCCTTGAAGTGAATTTCGCATAACATAATCAACAACCAAGCTAAAGAGAAAAGGAGACAAAATGCACCCTTGTCGAACACCAGAAGTAATGCTAAACCAATTGCTACATGCCTTACCAACTCTCACACACGACTCAGTGTTATTATAGAGAGCTTTCATTATGTTAACTAACTTGTCTGGTATACCATATGATCTCACAATCAACCACAAATTATGACGATCAACAGAGTCGAAAGCCTTTTTGAAATCATCAAAGCTAGCAACCAAAGGTTTCTAAAATTCTAAACATTTCTCAAGAATCTGCCTAAGTGAAAATATCTGATCCACACATCCCCTACCACTTCTGAATCCCCATTGCTCATCACGCAATTGACTGTCAACCAGATTCTTAATTCTATTAAGCACAATCATGGAAAGAACTTTACCTGGAACAGAGAGTAGGCTGATACCCCTATAGTTATCACAAGAACTGCAATCACCTTTTTTGTAAATAGGAATAATAATAGCTCTGGTAAAATCCTTAGGAACCATTCCTTTATCATAAAAGATATTTAGAATTTCAGTCATCCAAGTGGTAACCAAAACATTCCCAGCTCTAAGCATTTCCGTAGTAATTTCATCTACCGCTGGGGATTTCTGTAGTTTAAGTTTAGAAACAGCCAAAATAACTTCATATTGTGTTATAAGGCCAACATTAAAGCCACCATTTTAGAATTAATGGTAATTTGAATAATAAGTTTAGGTATGGCCTTCCTTCTAACATTCAATTTACCTGGAATTTTGACTTACCTACATCATTATTAATAAAAACATTTTTAAACTAAGAACAGGAGCTACCACACTTAATCACTACTTATATTCAATTAATAAGATTGCGACTCCAAATTGCACTGTTTGTGATGTTCTGGAAACTATTAATCATGTAATATTAAACTGTCCAAAATATGCTTTGGCGCGTCATACTTTTTTTAAAGAATTAGATTCACTTGGTATTAACAAATTTACAATCTTTAATATTCTAAATTATTCAAATTTAAATATAAGGAAAAATGTCTTCGCTCTAGTTGAACAATTTTTTCAATAAGCTGAATTATGGAAAAAAAATATAAAATTTAAAGATTAACTGCATTTCAACAATTATTTTATTCTCGCAACCCTTCATCACTCTTTATCACATCTTACAAATATTCCTGTTTTTTGATTGGAGCTTTGAGTAAGCCAGAATCGGATGTCTCAGTGAGCTGTTAAGTTTTACGATACGTAACGTTTCTATATCAATGGAATGTATACCACTGTGTAACTACAATTGTTTTTTTTTTAAGCACAACATGATTTTCCACATATACCTTCATTTCTACATTTAAGAAATACCTAGTTACCTTGAATAAGTTCCTCTAATACATTTAATTAATTTTTTACCAACCCTACCTCGTTTTTCAAATAGGGTTTAATTGGGGGGGAATCTAATATTCGGTATAGGCAATATAAACTTGAACCTGCAACATAAATTTTTCCCCCATAACTTTCATTATATTTTCATTTCTATGGCGCCTAATCAAATGACACCCAATTGGTGCATATTTTCGTATCTTCCAATCTCATTATTATCTTAACATTGCCTTCACTAATCACAATTCCATACCCTATCATGAGGAACTTAGAAAAACACACACACTTCTATTCCTTAAAACATTCTACATTAAAATACTAAACTGTAACTTTCAGATATAGTCAAGAAATCTTTCACAAGTCACATTAGCATTTACCTTTGACCATTAGCATTTACCCCCCTTGCGCGATCTTCACACGTTTATTCCCGTTTCCTATTTGAATTATAAACTCTGATAATTACCTCACTGTGACTAAGCATTCGCTATATAACGTCTGTTGTCGCAATATATGGAATTCAAATCAGGTATATGTCTGAAAATACCAAATCTATTTTTTATACTCTGCAACCTCTTCTTATTGTTCTTCGCGTCGCCGGATATACGAGAATTTCCAACAATTATATCGCATAAAGCTTATTACGATAAGCGGAAGTATATGACATTGTTTCGTCAAAGTAGCAATGTAGGTGTAGTATTATTGAAAATATGAACATGCTTTAGGTCTAAGATGCAGTTGATATGAGAGAGATTTCTTATAAGATTTGAATTTCATGATATGTAGATCTGATGTGAATTATTTTCTGTATTAGACGGTGAAATTATTAATCAAGTCTAGATATTTGGTGAGAAAAACTTTCCATGTTGGAATAATGTTTAAATCTGATAATGTAAAGTGACAGTTTCTCAGAAAGGAAGCGGAAATTATCGTAAGTTCTGAGTTATGTAGCTCACTTAAATATAGTTTATTGTTGATTCTTATTTTAATTTCCTTTGCTGTTAAGAGGTTTAAAAATAATTCAATCTGTGTAATTTATCCAGTTTTCTTTTGAGCTGTGTTTTTTAAATTTTTAATTGAGGTTTGGAGAAAAACTATTTAAGAATAGCAGGATTGGTTTCTTTCTTTTTAACTATGATGTTGTACTTTTTTATCTAGTTTTTCGTGTAGGTATGTTGTGTGTACATATAGGGTATTTGGTATTTCAAGTGTTGAGGTGTATTTGGTGTAAATGTTCGAGTTAATATGATTTTGTCTGATGAATAGTGTACAGTAGTGTAGTTTAAATGCATTGTAAAGAATTGGAGATGTTTTTTAATTTATTACGTAGTAATATGTAGGCAACTTTTTGTTATTTTTCAAGATGTGATATTTATGTGATTTCTGATTTGGATGGCTTGTTGGCGTGAATATGGATGATGCGTGTTTGAAAGTAAAGGAATGAAGTTAAGGAAGTTAAGTTAAGGAAGGAAGGGGTACGCAGTGGAATATTGAATGCGAGAGGAATATTGAAGAGGCGGGTCGCCTGACCAGTGCGTTGTTCCGCAGGGGCAAGAAACAATAATTCACAACAATCGTCACAACTAATTTACTCCTAAAAACTGTCGTTTTTAGGAGTAAATTAGAAGTGATTTGAACTACTCTAGGCACCAAATATTGCCTGGAACGAGAAGGTAAAGAAGGTACAGGTAAAGAATTATTTTTTATGTGAAGTTCCAAAACAGAATGTATGACACAGTAACACTCCCCCTCTACACGGTGATCTCCAAAGCCCTAAACTGGTAAAAAACCACTGAATACGAAGGAAACCCAAAACTACGTTGGTCCAGAAATCGTATCAAACCCCAGCAAATATTCCTTATGCTAAATATATAATTTCAGGAATTCAATGTTTCGAACTGCAGATACATATTAAAACACAATATTGCTTCTGGTGAATGTGGGAAATTGGTTTACACACCTAACGGATTTTCCATTTCGTTCTGCATTTTTTAAGGCTGGAAATTCGAAATAGACAATTCAGAATATGCGTACTTTGGGTTGTTTCACCTCTGAGCGGCACTTTTTTGCACACCATGGGCTAAATGGCCAGGTCACATGGACCCCGAAGGCTCAGAGAAGGTTGGGGAGGGGACCTACTGGAACAGCTGTTGCGAGACAGATGGTAGCCTCCCGTCAAGGCCATCCAGCGCCTTCTTTAACGTGCAGAGGGTATGGCTCTCCCATACACGGCGCCTAGGCTTAACGTCCCATCCGACGAACGGCGGCCTTTCCAAACCCATCGGTGTGCTCTACTGACCGTGGGCAGGGCGGGGAATTTTGCGGAGATAACAAATATGCGTACTCTGTTATTTCGTTAGTGTTTTTCTGAGCAAAAAAGAAGAGTATAATTTCTCTATGGGAAAAGAAACAGTTAGAGGGAAACCAACGTAATAACATACAGGTCAACAGTAAAACTGGGAAAGTCTATTGTGTGCAATTTCCATTTTTTATATGTAAGCAATATACCCGATTTTTAACAGTATGGAAAAGATTATAAATTTGTGCAAATATTATATGTCTGAAAATTAAAATTCCAGTTGATGATTTCTTTTATACAATTTTTAATTGTTTTTGATGAAAAAAACGAAACAAAAAGAATCATGTAGATTTGTGGAAAATAATTCCGTTTTAAATATAGAACATATTCACACTTTTTCAAATCTCTGGCAGAGCTCTATAAGAACACTGAATTCTGAAAGAAAAAGTAAAAGAACGTAGAATTTCTGTGTGGAATAAGCAATGATGGTATATTATTTCACCAAATCCATCTTTTCTCTCTTCGTTCCTGATACCCACTCGCTACCCCCACCCCCACGTGATAACAGAGCAATAAACCGAAAGGCAATAACGCTAAGAACCTTTAGCCCTAAGGGCAGTCCAGAGACAGCACACATATATTTAACCCTTTCACTACCGTTCCGGCCGTACCGGCCGAATCCCTTTCGCTACCATACCGGCCCGTCGGCCGGGGAGAAGGTAGGTAGAACGGGTGAACTCTCCCTCCCCTCTTTGTGCATCTCCCGCTCAGAGGGTTCAAACGACCATCAATTAACGTCTAATTGACAAACTGCCTGCATCCCTCCAGGCAACAGGGGGACTCTAAGAGTCGACTGCAGAATGTGGGTTGTTTATTGCTTCTTGAAACTTACATTTCAGCAAAGAGCAAAGGAAACATTGAATAATTTTTTTGGATTTGAAGGGAAGAGTAAAACGTCTTAGGACTGAATAATAAATTCATTCATTGATAGGTTCTCAACAGAAAGCAGAAACAGTTGAAATAGTTAAATGTTTGATCAAGAGGGAATCAAATTCATAACTTTACAATTTCTTAAAAGAGCTTTTTATGGAAAAATGTGATTATTGGCAATCACGTTTGAAGATCTGAGTGCGGTCTGCCTTAATACCTACTTTTGATATTTTTAATATTTAATGAGTTATAGAATCTGGAATATTTAACATTTGCTTACCTTGTTAACCGAAAATCATTCAAAATTCATATACTGTTCAATCATTACATATGCAGCTAAAATATACATTTTTTTAAAGTTTACAAAATGTTTCGTTTTCATTTTAATATGTTGCAATAATTTTTCAGGTTTTGATTGAGTACATTTTCCAGCTTACAAAATTATTTGGATACTGAACAATTATTTGTGAATAATTTTACATTTAAAGAGATTTGATAGAGACCTCAAATATAACTATAGTCATAATTTGTCCATATTAATATTGCTTAAGAAATTACTGATATCTGAATATGACTCCATATTCAAATAACATGAAACGTTTTTTCTGTTCAGTACCTATGTATAGATATAATGCTTAAGACAACAATATAAAAGAATTTCCCCATTTTTTTTTAACAGAATGCTAACTTTTGGAGCTTTCTAACTTAAAATATAAGACTTTATGGTAAAATGCTATAACAAAAAAAAAATGAAGATCTACATTTAGTGCAGCTAATTATTAAATTTCAATAATATTCTCTTATTATTTAAGGAGTTGCATATGCTGGAATATTTAACAGAAGCAATGCGTAAAGAACTTATATAATCTTTACTAACAGAGCAATAATTATTTATACAAACTTCCAAAATAAACAATTATCTGATAAAATTGATTACATATTTGTTTCATATAATTTTTCATTCATGTTCATTTATTATTTAGCCGTCCCATGGCCGAGTGGTTAGCGCGCTTGACTACTGATCTAAGGGATCTGGGTTCGAGCCCCGGATAAGGCATGGACGTTTGTGCTGTTTTTCTGCTGAGGTCCTTCCGTCCTCACAGAGCTTCTACTCTGGCATATAAACTGACAGGCTCCTGTCAGACCTCTGTGGCAAGCAGCTGCTTGAGGGGGTATTTATTTTTTTTTTTTCATTTATTATTGGGGTGGATGGGGACGGCATGTCCCTCTTTCCCTCATCTTCAGAATGTTAGTAACCGGATTGGAGATATAAATAATATGAAACAAATACACAACACGATTTTTCAAAACAAATTTAAGACCAACACTACAATGGAGTGGCAATATTATACTGAAACACCAATTCAGGTATTTTCCATCTTTCGTTTATTTCTTTTTCGGTTCGATCCAGTTAATTGCTCTTCCCATAATTTTTTTTTTCTAGATCCGACTTATATAGAACTATTACATAATTTTAATGTACTTCTGGAATAGATTTCTGATACAATGAGCTTGTTAAATATTTAAATTTCTATAACCCTTTAAATATTGAGTGAATTATGTTGAAAATATAGAATTAAAGAGTCACGTGTTATGATGACTAATTTATCTTAAATAAAACACTTTACACTAAAATTTTACTTTACCTACGAATATGCTTTCCTTTCATGTCACGAAATGCTCTTTCTAAATCGGCAATGGATATATTACTGCAAATTGCAACATTCCGAAAAGTTCTAACCCACTTTTTATTCAATGCTAACCAAAGCCTATGGAAATATGTTATATATAACATAAGTTTTGTGCGAACATGCCGAAAACGTGCTCCAAGGAAATTCTCTGATAAAGCATAGGTAGTTAGTATTATTTATAGCACACTAAAAATAAATAGAATATTAAATTATTAGAGCAGCCTGTCACAGAGATGTGAGAGAAGCCTGTTAGTACGCATAATACGCTATCGAGAAGAACTGGGATGAAGGCGAAACATCAGTAGATAGAAAACACAGAAAAAGAAATATCCATGCCTTATCAGGGATTCGGACCCACGTCCGGTTAGTTATTAGCTAATGAAAATTCAGGGATGAAATATTATTATACCCTCATAAATGATTGTACGATGTGCAAATTCGTGTATCTCTGATTAGGAACCTCGTTAATAGTAAAGAGACAACGTTATTTTACTCAGCACTGGGTGGCGGTTAAGTCTTAGATTTAACTTCTAAACTGCACACTTTTGCACACAACAGGCTAAATGGCCAAATTAAAAGGGCTTGGAGAAAGTTGGTGTAGGAGATCCACTGGACAGCTATTAGGAGACAGCTGGTAATCTCCCATCAAGAGAATTCAGTGCATTCTTTTACTTATATAGGGTATGGCGTTTACCCACAGGATAATATCCTATCTGACTGACGGCAATCTTCAGAAACCCACCGTGACCCCCTTCTCACGGGGGTTAACGGAAGAAAATCTGAATGCAATCGCATTTGGGAGTAGAAATTGGGAAAATAAAATTGTGAGTCTGGAGCTCTGTCAACTAGCTATATTTGTGCCAGAGGCAAGAATAGAAAATTGCACCCCTATATAGTTTCATAGCAGTCTTTTTCAGAGTCTCCTCATCTTGTATTTTTCTGAACCCCTCATTTTGTATTTTTATGCGCCACCTCATCTTGTGCGCCCGAGGCTAGTGCTTTACTTGCCTCACCGTTGTTATGGCCCTGGTAGTTCTGGGGAGAGCTGAAAGGGGACCATATTGATTTTCATGTACCATATACATACTTTGTAATAATACTTCTTGAAAGATCACTTCAAAGAGAGAAAAATCATACGTTGCCTTTTTCGGCAAGAATAATTTCTGTCAAAACACTGGAAGAACATATATCGCCTCTGGAGAATATAGGATGTTCCTTTTCAAAGAGAACGAAATTTATCATTTTCCAAATTTTGTACTCTTTAATAGTGATAATTCGAACTAGCAGATGATTTGGAAAATTTAAATAATAATACTTTACTAGTATTTAAAAAGGAAAAAAAAAACAATAAAATTAAAATGTTGGGTTTTTCCAGTGAACATGATAGTTTTTCGTGGGGGAGGAGTATATTAGTTTTGTACAGTAGTTTCAGATTACGGTTCGAAAAAATAGCAAAATTTGATGAAAATCTTAGCAGAAGTGTTATTTTAAAATCCATTTTATAAAATCACTCTACAGCACATGCCTTTAGTTTAGTAGAGTTATTTACAGTCGCTCAAATATATATCCGAACACTATGGTTGATTACAGAATACATAAAAAATATCTGTCAAATGTTCATGATTTAGGTCCAAAGGTAGAAATGGTAAAGTGGGGTTCCTAATTACTGAAATATTCTACAGGAAATGATAAAATGATATTCTAGATAAGATAAAATTTTATAGGTTTTTTTTATATCTACTTTTAGTGTCGGGAATATCATATGAGGCGAAAATTATACAAAGACATCTGTTAGGGATTTCAAAGCAGGTACACAAGTTTGAGATTTATATGAGATAACAGGATTTTCGGAGGGGTCGGACCTAAACCTCACCGGTCTCCCTGGATACGTCCTTGCTTATAATGGAAAAAGATATTTTCGTCATACTTTCCTTTCGTAATAACCTTTTCAAATAGAGGATCACTTCCAAAAAATTGTTTGACAATCAATTCAAGTCTGAAATCTCTCATGAGAAATACACAAGGTTACAATCCAATAATAATTTTCATCTTTCAAAAGTATTAACTATCTATGGGAAAGTAGTATAGTCACACCCGAGCGTTCCCCCTTTGCACAGTGCTTTCCCCCCTATGACGTCACCGACCACGCCCCTATGACGTCGCCGACCACGCCCCCTATGACGCACCATGACGTAATCATTACATAATCATTACGTAACCAACCTTTATTAATAATTCCTCCCCCTTTCACCCCCTTTCCCCTCAGTGGCGCCACCTGTTGACAGTGAGAAGTACTATTTTCCCAAAAAACCCCTATTTTTATTCTAATTCTTCGATTTTTGATTTCCCCCTTTTATAAAAAAAATTCCTCCCCCTTATGAAAAAAACCCCTGGCGCCATCTGGTGCCTGTGAGGAACACTAATTCCCAAAAAACCCCTATTTTTATTCTAATTCTTCGATTTTTCTTTATTTTACCCCAATGGTTGACCGGGACTACCGCAGAGTGTTGTGCAGGCTCTGAGACGTAAACGACAGAGACGTCTGTAGACCCTGCCAGTGTGAAGACGTCAAGTGTTTTCATCTCCAGATACTCGAACTAGTACAACTATGCAAAACATCTGTATGGTTCTAGACCTCGACGGTTTCCGTGTAAATGGTCGTTTCCTAGTGCGTGAACTTGGATATGCAACTCTGAATGGGAAATGTGGTGTCTATCGTTTCAATCTTCGACAGCACCAACCTTTGTCAGCAAAAGACAGAAGGACAGCCAACTACGTGTCTAAATATGTGATAGGTCTACCCTTTCATCCTCTACGTCGAGAAAAGGTGTGGTCGCTAGATCACGTCCCTAACATCGTGAAATATGTTTACAAACTTGCACGTACTGAAGAAGCTACTGTGGTGGGTTACAAAGGAGGTACTGTGGAAAGAATTCTCTTGGAACAATTAAATCTTCCCAGTGTTAATCTCGAACTTTATGGCTGCCCCAAATATTGTGATCTCCCCAAAGTTTCCAAGTTCGAATGCGGATATCACACCGGAGAGGACGTCCACTGCACTTTAGCAGAAACAGCTGCTTTCTTTGGATGGATCGATCGTCGAGAGCATGTCTCAACAAACACCTGCTTATCAGCTCGTTCCTGATTGGTCGTCTCAGGTGGTGCGGCTCTCTAGTTAAATAGGGAGCGAGTGCTCTGTGCCGCATTGTTCACGATGCAGCCTAGCAATCCAGATGCGTGGTGTCTCGGTGAAGATGTGTACGTCGTGCCCTCACTGTTCAAAAATAAGTTTTCTGTGCACGTACGCCGCTACAAGAAATTTGAAAATGGTGAACTCATCTACCCTACACCAGCAGGAGTTAGCCTCTCCATACCTGAATGGGAGGCTTTGTGTGCCGCGGTACCCCACATAGAGGACAAAGTGAAAATCGGCCCCGATCAACAGACATGGTACGTGATGCACGGTTTACGTGCCTACATGTATCGCACTGCAGGTGGTGAACGCTGTGTCGACTTCATCAAAGAATCAGCAGACCAAAGAACTCTACAGTTCCGTGTGGTGAGACGCTGTATAACATTGAACGCTTCGCAGTTGTTCACGCTGGCTATTCACTTAGATGAGGTGATGCGCATTGTGCACAACGTGTGCGGGACCCCCAAAGATCACCAACTCCGTACAGCCATTATGGAACATTCTGAATCCATTCGTCCTTTCCTACTGAGTCCTGTTTTCGACGGTCCCGATTGTGTTTACCCGCTGCTGGTGAATATTTTTCAGCAAGAACTTATGCGTGTGATACCGTTAGATGGACTGCAACCCGAAGAAAAAATACCGACCATCGTAGGGTGGTCTGGTGACTTGGACATTAATGGTCTAGCACAGGTATTCGTGGATACGGCCTGGAAGCGAGGTCTATTGAATTTTGTAGATTCTGGTTTTGTTTGCAATCTAAAATATAATGCTATTGTCGACGAGGCAAAAAATGAAATGTATAAATTAAATAAATAATTATAACCTTATATAATGTGTCTGTATTTTCATCCTTTGTCATTTTAGTCTTGGTATGGATAGGAGAAAGAAGGTATTAGCTAGTGTGGGTAGTATAATCGTGACATTGTTAACGATAGCCTTACTTGTATTAGAACTTGTAGCTCCTAGTAAAAATATTCAGTGTGGGGAGTCAAAAGCCTTAGACGGAGAATACAAAATTCGTGTGTGTAACTTAACAGTGGATATCAGACAGTTTATAGGTGACGTTCCTACAGTGACAGGTGTTACACTTTCACTACATCAATGGCAAAACCTGGTGGGGTACGACGTCTGGGTGCGGCAGAAAACAAAACTTTCGAGTCCCATTATTTCGACCCCGAAAGAGGGTTCGGTAGTGTAAAAAAGTTGGCACAGAATACGGGACTGCCACTCAAACTCGTCCGAGAATGGTTAGAAAAGCAGCCTGCCTACACGTTACATAAACCTGTTCGCAGAAAGTTCCCTCGTAACAAAGTTTACGTCACAGGGTTAGACGAACAATGGCAAGCCGATCTCATGGTCGTGAAAAATCTAACTCGCTTCAATGACGGGTATCGCTACATATTAACAGTCATCGATGTGTTCTCGAAATACGGGTGGGTGCTGGCCATGAAGGCTAAAACGGGGAAAGAAATGGTCTCAGCTTTCAAAAAAATACTTTCCAAGGGTCGATCCCCAATGAATTTAAATACTGATCAGGGTACGGAATTTACCAACAGAGTGTTCCAGAAATTCCTGAAAAAGAAAGGTATTCGGTTCTTTGCTACATACTCCGACAAAAAAGCAGCTTTGGTGGAAAGATGGAATCGTACCCTACGCGAGAGACTAGGGGAGATATTATACACGCAACAATACCTACCGCTACCTGGACGTGCTGCAGCGTGTTGTAAGGGGATACAATGCCACCGTTCACAGTGCACACGATATGGCCCCCAAGGACCGTGACCTTACGCAATGAAGACGTCGTGTGGGTTCGACTCTATCGCAATCCGAGTGTAGTAAAAGAAAAACCAGCATTTAAAGTAGGTGACACAGTTCGACTAGCCAGTGTAAAAGCGCCCTTCAAGAAGGCAGGTACACATTTGTGGACCGAAGAAATATTTATAGTCGACAAGGTATTACAACGGCAGCCCCCTGTGTATGTTGTAAGGGATTCTGAGGGAGAAGTGTTGAAAGGCACATTCTATAAATCGGAGCTTCAAAAAGTGACAGAACCCGAACTTTACACGGTTGAGAAAATAATCGAGAGAAAAGGTCAAAAGGCACTGGTCAAATTTCGCGGATATCCCAAACCTTCCTGGATCCCTAAAAAATGGATAGTTTCTACCTGACTCTTCCCTCCACGGCTAGTCAGAATATTTATCTGAACAATTCGCAGACCGATTTCACAGTCCGTCTGGCACAACCCCTAAGACTGAGAGGAAAATGGAAAGTGGGACTAGCAGAAGTTCACTTACCTGTGAGCTGGTATAATGTGGACGGTTCTAACGACACATATGAATATTACGCCCCTGCCATCCCTGAAGAATACAGGAAAATCAAACTTAAACCGAGTAAAATAACTCGAATGGAGCTGTTGTCTCTCCTCACCACACAGCTCCCCAAAGAAATAATAGTTTCCTATAACGGTGGTTACTAGGTATTCAAACCGAGTGAGGGGTACGGACTGATGTTTCCTAAAACGAATTTCGGTAAACTTCTGTGTATCGGCGAGGGAGAAGTTGACAAACCTTTCCACCAACGATTTGCCAGCAAACTTTACAATACACCAACTTTCGACATAGATGACGAGTGTTATTTCTACGTGATCCCGCCAGGTAGTTTCCAAGAACGAAAGGTACCCCACGGACGATACGAAACTGCCGAATCGTTATTCGATGCAATGAACCAGATGTTACCCTACAGGCTGAGAAAAGCTTACCGTTTCAAGCAGCAGGCAGATCACACCGTATTGATGGATACAGACAAGTCGCATTACATTAAATTTCCTCGATCGAACCCCGGATTAGGTGACATGCTAGGAATTGCTAAATTAGATATACCGCTGAATAAAGTCCTGGGTGATTATCCCATCGATATGAATAGAGGAATGTATGGTATTTATTTGTATTCAGATCTGATTGCTCCTCAGTTGTTAGGTGATACTCACGGTGAACTGTTGCGTGTCGTGAATCCTGCCGTCAGAACCAGTAATAACGAAGCCATTGTTGCCGTATATCAACAGCCTGATTACTACCCCCTTGCAAGGAACAGTTTCGAGAGTGTGAGAATCTTCCTTCGTACCGACACCGGAGAACCACTGCATTTTAAATTCGGTAAAGTTTTAGTCAAGTTACATTTCTGTCATGAGGGTTAAATTCGTTCCCCCTTCCGCAGACGCCTACGTGAGCTACTACAAGAGCCAGACAGGGAAGGGCGTGTTCCGTGGTCCTCGTTATCAGAGAGGCGATGGGCTAGGAAGCATCTTTGCTAGGATCGGACGTTTCATCACCCCTCTCGTACGCCCTGCGCTGTCTACCCTGCGTAAGGGCGGGCTACGGTTCGTTTCAGAGATGTCCCAGGGGCAAAACTTCAAATCTGCAGCCAAAGCGGGGCTCCGTGAAGCAGGTGCCGACCTCTTACAACGTGCCAGTTCAAAGCTGCAGTGAGGGAAAGGAATAAAACGCCGTCGTCAGCATCCCAAGGTTCATAAAGTGAAGAGACACTGTACTGTGCAGGACGTGTTTTCATCATGAGCATTCAGAAAATTCACGCTGATTCTGGCGACTGTGCCAATTCAGAACTGGATCTGTTTCTGGTTCCACCCACTGTCTCACAATTAGAAAGAGGCTGTTATGTCAATTATTTACCTGTGGCTTCCTTGGAAGGTAATGCACCACTCGAATTCATTGTGAAGGGGACGGACGATTACATTGATCTATCTCGATGTCACCTACGTCTCGTCTTGAAAATTGCGAAATCCGATGGTACAGCACCGTCGGAAGTCATTGCTCCCTGCAACCATTTCTTCCATGCCCTCTTCAGTCAGGTGGACGTCTTCCTCAACGATCATCTCGTGAGTGCTTCTCACACCCTGTACCCCTACAGGGCGTATCTAGAGACTCTATTGAATTACGGGACCGATGCCACACGAAGCCAGCTAGGCACCTCGCTCTGGTACCTCGACACCCCAGGTAAAATGGAACTGACCAGCAGGGAGAACGAGGGATGGCATCAACGCAAGGGGTACGTCAAGTCAACAGGTATCGAACTCATCTCGTGGATCCACGCCGACCTGTTTAATCAAGATCGTTACCTACTCAATCAAGTCGACCTGAGACTGCGTTTGCTGAGATCCAAACCCGAATTCTGCCTCATGACAGGTGAAGCAGACCCCTCTTACAAAGTACAGATACACGAAGCTGAATTTTTCGTGCGTAAAGTCAAGCCCACTTCGGGTGTCATCCTCGCACACGCTCGCCTGCTGGGTTCGGAGAGTGCCAAGTACCCTCTGCGAAGAACGGATTTACGTATGTTTTCCATCGCTTCGGGCCTGACGAGTGTGAACCGTGACAATTTATTTCTCGGCCAGCTCCCCGTACGTCTGGTACTGGGTATGCTGGAAAGTACCAGCCTGAATGGATCGTACGAAAAAAATCCTTTCAACTTCCAACATTTCGACATAAACTACATCAGTCTTCACATAGACAGTGATCATCAGTCCTACACCCCCGACTTTGCGAATGGGCGCTATCTCCGCTGTTACCAAGGATTATTGGAAGCTGTGGACGCCTGGAAATCCGATAGTGGTATTAACTTATCGCGAAAAGCCTATGGAGAAGGTTTTACATTATTCGGATTCCAATTGACCCCCGAGCAACGTGAATGCAATCAAGTATTTTCTTTAATAAAGAGCGGGAGTGTGAGAGTCGAATTAAAGTTTGCCAAGCCGCTACCCGCATCGGTCACTGTGATCCTGTATGCCGAGTACCAGAATTTGTTGGAAATCCCATTGGACCGTAAAGTCCTGTTTGACTACAGCTCATGAATTCCTATCAGTTAGAATCCATCCTTTCGATGTTACCAACAAGTCTCGGAGTGTTCCCCCGTGACAGACTACCTCACAGAATCAATCAGTCAGAAGCCTTGTTTATCTACAATACCGATCCGTCCTCCCTGCCTGGAACCCACTGGATAGCGGTTTACAAGAAAGGAGTGCAAGTGGATCCCTTTGACCCCCTGGGTACGAGTCCCGATGCCTCCATGCAAGAATACTATAGTCGACTAGGCATACATCACGTCTTACACCCCTCGATACCTCTTCAGGATGCCCTGGGAGACACTTGTGGTGCTCACTGTCTGTATTTCCTGTTTAAAAGATCGTGTGGTTCGACTCTTCCCACAGTACTGCATCGTGATTACACGTGTCGAGTAGACTTTAACGACTGCATGGTGGTGCGATGGCTCTCCGCACTCCTTCAAATATTATAATTGCAGCACCTTCACAGTGTGGGAAGACGACTTTCACTCTGAAACTCATCAAAGAAGCAGCTCAAGTATTCGAACCCCCACCCCAGCGTGTCGTTTACTGCTACGGTGAGTGGCAGCCTGCCTTTGAACCCTTCAAGAAAACGGTGGAATTTTATGAAGGACTACCTACGGATCTGGAATTTGATCCTCACAGACCTACACTTCTGGTACTGGATGACTTGATGGAACAGTCTGTAGCCAGTGAGCGCATATCACAATTGTTTATTCGTGGGGGTCATCATAAAAATATCACGATTGTCCTGATCTTACAAAATCTGTTTTTAAAGGGAAGACATTCGAGGACTATATCGCTCAATGCTCACTACATGTTTTTATTTCGCAATTGTCGGGATGCATCACAAATAACCCACCTGGCGAGACAAGTGTACCCCCATCAATCTAAACTCTTGACGGATGCCTATAGACTGGCTACACAGGTAACCTGCGGTTATTTGTGTGTTGACCTTCATCCCAGAACGTTGGACAGTGAAAGGCTCCGTGCAAAGATTCTTCCATCAGAAGAACCTGAAATACTTTACGTTCCAAATGAAAGTTAAATCTCAAGGTCCGTTCCTTCAGTGCTTACCAAAGCTAGGGGGAAAGCAGCGTACAGCTCTGATGAAGCACATCTCCGACCCCCAGATGTATGCTCTATGTGAAGTGTGTTCCAATTTCTTAAAAGGAAATATACCTGTTTCCCACAGAGTATTAAAGAATTTACGCCAGCACAAGACGGTCATAAGGAGTCTAGCGTCCAAACGTGCATCTTTACGCCACAAGAAGCATCTGCTGCAGCGTGGTTCAGGGTTCATTATACCCCTGCTGACTGCTGCCCTCCCCCTGTTGGTTTCGCTATTTAAAAAAAAATGATTTCTGTAAAAGCTGTGCAGAGAAAAAACATAAGAAAAAAAGTATGTGATTTGGACTCAGAGATGAAGAAAATATTGGAGTCTGACGATGCTGACGATAAATCCGAAAAGTATCTGACTGCTTTGAAAAATTATTTGTTATTCTCAAAACAGCTTGACACTCCACATGAACTAAAAGTCAACATCCCCAGAAGCACTATAGCTGAAGAGCGCCCGCCAAAAGACATTGCCGTACCCATCCGACGTAAGAAAAGAAAATTATCCGAGTGGTCAGCATATTGAAACCTTCTGTAAAATCCAAGCCCTGTGCGCTTGAAGATTTGTGTTAAAAAACCCATGTATTTAAAATGTGCATTACAAAATATCCAATAAAAGAAAGTAAAACTGATATTTGCGTCTCTTGCTTCATTCACTCTTCTACTCCATTTAGTTAATTAGTTTTACAAATCCGTGCAGTGTCCCCCCAAACACGGTCTGCTGCACTCCACAGTCTTGCTGTAGTAGTTCTCTAAGCACGGATGCATCCAGGCTTCTCATTGGTCCGTCTTCGGAGCGCTCTAAGCTTGGATGCACCGGTGGTTTTTATTGGCTGGCGTCAGCATGCGCTCGCACTGTGGAGCACGGCATTGATAAAACTTTCCCCCCTGCCGTAGTGTGTTTCAGCTACGTAAAAAAGAAACAGATTTTTTGAAACCTTTTTTATTGAAACAATTCACAGACAATAATTTACATGGCATATCCAATGCTGGACAGTAAAACAATGACAGATCCGCTGTAGTTTTAAATACAATAAGTTAAATACAATAAGTTAAATACAGTAATTCAAAAGCTGACGACGCCTCAGTGCTGGGTCATTACGTGTGAAATACTAAGGTTCACTAGGAACATTGAAATAATAAGTTTAAATAGGTCTGTTACGGATACAAGATCCACTACAGATACTGAAATAATAAGGTTCCTTAGGAACATTGAAATAATAAGTTTTAAAAAAAATAGGTCTGCTACGGATACAAGATCCACTACAGATACTGAAATAATAAGGTTCCTTAGGAACATTGAAATAATAAGTTAAAAAAAAAGGTCTGCTACGGATACAAGATCCACTACAGATACTGAAATAATAATAATAATAAGGTCCCCAAGGAACATTGAAATAAATAAAGTGTGCAGTGAAATAATAAGGTTCACTAGGAACATTGAAATAAATAAAGTGTGCAGTGAAATAAATAAAGCGTGTAATGAAATAATATTTACACTGGTGAGCAACGAAATAATATTTACACTGGTGAGCAACGAAATAAAGTTGTAATACTATGCACACTGAAATAATAAATGAAGATGCAATAATAAATAAATAAATTAGTTTGCAATAATACATTAGTGTGCAATAATAAATAAAACTGTGCAATACTCATCCATGAGTTGGATAAGGGTATCCAGGCCCAGGTCATTGTAACCATAAGGTACAGTGAGAGTCGAACCCGGACTGAGATACCGCTTATCGAGGTTAGCCTTAAACCTTTTTACCATGGGCCTGTTCGTAAGTGACCCATCCACTTTATTACGAACCACATTAAAGGGGACTACGAAGGTCTCGCTGGCTGGGGAATTCCCTAGGACCATGGATTTTAGAAGTTCAAAATTATATTTACACCTGTTTTGCTTCGTGAGAGATATGCCCTTGGCGCGAAGAATTTCATCGCCGTTGCTCAACCGAAGGGCATAACTCTTGGCCCCTGCGCTAATGTAGTCCGTGATGTGTACACAAGGGCCATACTTTGATGAAATTTCGTCAACGAGACCTCCAAGGAAGGGATTTTGTGGTGGTGTGTAGGTGTCGTGAGGAGACGTTGTATAAATCACCGAATCCGTGTCAGAATACATTGCACGACTATCTAATTTCGATAGAAGCTCGTACAGCTTTAGTCTGGCGTGACTCGTCACCATTGCAGCGAGAATCAGGCTTCCACGGGTGTTCGCTGGAGTGGCAGACTCCGCCGGCTTGTGCGTGACAAGTACGGCCTGATCACTGATAACAGCGACGTCAGTGATGACTAGCGATGCGTCCGTCAAGAGCTCCATGTACTTGACAGGACAACTCACAATGGTCGTCTGGGTTCGACTCATGTTCTGCGCATGCTTCCCCCATGACGAATTAAGCGAGACCTTGGAAAGAGTTCGCTTAAGGTTGTTTTTCTCAACTTCTGAGGGGAGGATCCGAACCCCCTCCGCCTGGAAGAAGGCCTCACAGAAGGCTTCCTTTTGCTCCTCGGTCTGCACGTCAGGGGGAAACCCGGAGTAGCGCTGCTTCAGTCCCAGAAAAGTGTCTATGTACCCAGCATAGACACCTCCCTTTTTTGTTGTAGGATCGTATTGCAGGATGGTATTAAAGTGCCACACATCGTGGAACTGGAGAAGTCTGTAGCCAGCACGCATCGCAGCATAAATTTCGAACGTAGGCCAAGATCCTGTCAATGCGCGCTGGTTCACGGTGTGCCGACAAGGGGGTGCCAGCTGTCCATCCGCACAGATCCTACAAAGGGGAAAAAGCAGCTTCCCATTACACCTATAGTGCAGTACAGGGATGAATAAATCGTCGGGGGGTAACAGTGTGGCGTGTGCAATGCCAAAATAGTGGTCGAGGTCCGTGGCGAAATCGGAGGTGATCCGAACCGGGTGACCTTTACCGAATGGAGCCTTCTTGCAAACATAAGGGTACAGGCTGTTGTAATCGACGTAGTTAAGGCTACATCCTAAGTCAACCGATGCAAAGATGGAGAACACCTCCACGCGCCCTCCGTAGAGGTAGTCACGGGCCCCTATACGCCGGATAGGCTCGACGGATTTATAAATTAATGCGACGGACTGGTTTTTGCGCATCAACTCGTCGAATTCGTGCTCCCACATAATTTTGCATGTGTACCCGTTCATCAGCACTTTCAAGGTCTCAAGACGATCCATGGTCCGGGTGTTTAGCAGACCAAATGGCTTTTTCGTGCGCTGATCTATTTTTTCAGGTTTGAAACATTTCAAACAGTGATGAAAGTAACAACCTAAAAACTCGTAATAACAACGGGTACTGTGGCACACGCCGTCCAATTTGTACTGCCCTATCTTATACTCACCTCCGGGTGATCGCGCAGTTTGAATTTCGATGTTGTCCTTGGAAGCCTCATACTCTAACCACGCGAGAGCTTTCAAGGACTGCCGGTCGTTACTCGCCGAATACCCTTGGGCGGGACACACACCGAGGGTATTCTTTTGCAAAAACTTTCCACGGAATATGCGAAGGCAAGCACCGGCAATAGTCAGATCACGTGCAAATGGGTCTACATCTGTGAGATTTAAAAATTCTTCACGGAAAGCTTGGGCGCCTCGCCGCAGCAGCTCTGTATCTGCCTTGCAGTAATACAGAAGCTGCTGTTGAAAATCCCAGGGTTCAAGGCTTGCTGCGACATACCACTCGTTGAATGCTGACAGAGTTTCAGGCTCCATGTCTTCCGGCTGGAAAAAAAGCCGATCAGGGATGGGTCCTGTATATTGTAGATTTTCCTCCTTCACAAATTTAAAGGGGAAAAAGCCTTTCACCGTCTCCAAGTTGAAGGTCTTCGTGAATGATCGAAGAGGAGCCTGAATAAAGGATAACGTGTCGATAAACCTTATTTTAAGGCCAGGTAAAAATATACCTAAAATCTTGGATCCATCGAACACGAGATCCGGTTTTAAAAATTTTCTGTACAGGTAACTAATGATGAACATGCCGTCAAAGCCTTTGAGATTATGTGCTAGGACTGTGGCGTCCTTGAATCTTTGAACCCCGGGACGTTCTTCGGCTAGAAGCCAATCCATAAAGGCGTCCGTTTCCGGGAATGAAGCATAGACCCACTCGTCGTCCACTTGGTATGTGACCACACACAGTATCGGTTTCAGCAATCCGTCGGCACACTGCACAGTCTCTACATCAAAGTAGAGATAAGTCTGACCGACAGGGTCAATCTTGCAGGGCTCGACGAATTTTAAAGTGTCAACCTTGCAAACATGTTTTTTCAGAGGATCGTAAATGTTGATGCACTTAACACAGCGATGTTGTGTCTGACATGCCTTCAGCAGATGCGCCTGAAAGCATTCAGCCCCGCGCAAATACACACAACACACTGTGCAGAGCAACAACTCCACTGCATGAACCACATCGGTTGACAGGCACCTGTTGCAGGTCCCCTTGCAAACGTGCCCGTGATTAGAACCCTTTAAACATTTCGGACAGAATTGCTTAACCCTGAAAAACCCTGATGGCTTGGTAATCACATCGTAATGCCCAGCACTAAACAATAGATAAAGGTTGTCCCCTCCTTCGGGACCAATGAAGATGGGGAGGAAGGCGTCGTCAGCAGAATACACTACAATCCGGTATTGCACCATGTGCGCTTGAAACAATTGTACTTCCGGGAGTCCGCAGGGGGCAACAGGGACTCCGGCGTCCAGGTGAAGCTTAAGGGCCTCCGTCTGCTGCAAAGGGTAGCGGTAGTTGCTGATTATGGTGTAGCTGTTCGTCAGACCTTTATTTTTCAAACAGAGCTCTCGTGTGACGACGAGAGCTCTTGCTAGACAGATCTCATCATTATTAATGATGCTTCGGACACTACCCTTCCTGCTGACGAAAGACTGAATGTCGACAAGGCTTCGTTTCTCCGGCCCGGCACATCTCCCAATACCGCCGCTGCCGACTCTATCCAAGTCCGCACAGACGAAGTCAAATTCTAGTTCGCTCCCAGGACCGAGAGATTCATTTGACTGCACTACTTTGTCTAATGCCGTCATGAATCTCTCACCCGTCAGGGCATTACGCCGAATTAGGGACAGGTTGACGGGGTTTTTCAAATCCCGGGAGCGTAAGCAGAGCCGTACATGGCTATATTCACCTGTGGGGACGATATCGGCTAGCATCCGCTCGTGCAAGTCGTGCAGGACCGGAATGAAATTATGGGGCTGTACATCCTCCATTCCGCCAAGCCACACACTTGTTGAGATAAATTGTGTGCGAAACTTGGCGGAGTTGTAGTGGCGTGTGTTCACAACGGTGTAGTAAGGTGCTGCTGCAGCAGGTCTGACTGTGGTGGATGGTCCTGGAGCGTTGAAGGACTCGACAGACCTAGATAGATAATTTATTCTCAGAATATGCAGTACTTTACGTGTTTTTTTTCTTAGAACTGAAGTTATAATGCTGTATTGCTCAGATGCACGTTTTTAAAGTATTACATTTTCCCCAGATACACACTTTTAAAGTAGTACATTTTTAAAGTATCACATTTTCCCCAGATACACACTTTTAAAGTATTACATTTTTAAAGTATCACATTTTCCCCTGATACACACTTTTAAAGTATTACATTTTTAAAGTATCACATTTTCCCCTGATACACACTTTTAAAGTATTACATTTTTAAAGTATCCCATTTTCCCAGATACACACTTTTAAAGTACATTTACTAATATTCTTCTTTATACATAGTTTACACAATAAAAATCATATATTTATTCACATATATATATATATAGAAATTTTGCCTACAGTACAAGTCTGAGAAAAAATGTTCCACGGGAGTAAACACTCGAATGTGGAAAAATTTAACAGTTGCTAGCTCGAGCAAAAGGTGTAATTAAATATTTAACTAATTTATAAGTAGAATAAAGAAAGTAAAATGGCTTTACAGGCTATAAAACTATATATGCTTTAGTAAATGATTGAGCCGTTTAAGACCTGCTCTACATCAAATGAAATTTCATTTACCTGACTACAGAGCCGCTGAAGAGTCCCGAGATGACGTCATCACCAGCTACCTCGTTGGGGGGGACGGCCTGGCACACGATAGGTGCCGGAGTCTTGACAGCGGCGTCCAGCGTCTTAAAACACGCGTCATTGGTTGAGACGGCATCAGCTGCGGGGGCCGCGCGGTCCGGAGCATTGATGGGTCTAGAAAGATAATTCCGTTTCAGAATATGCAGAACATTTACATGTTTTTCATCTTAGAACAGAAAAGACAATATGCAGTACATTTACTAGCATGATCAAAATATCTAAGTAACTAAAGTTTGAAAATTATCATTTAGACTTTACTAGATAGAAACAAATATAAAACTCTATATTGAGCAGTTATGTTGTGATAAAAGACAGCATGCCTCACAGCTTGAGCAAAAGACCTAACTAAATATTTAACTAACGTTTGAGAAATAAATTTAACAGCTGTAACAAAAGACAGCACGCAGTACATTTATTAGCGTGAGCAAAAAATCTAGGTAACTAAAGTTTGAAAATGACTTTACAGGTTAGAAACAAATATAAAACTCTATATTGAACAGTTATGTTGTGATAAAAGACAGCATGCGCCACAGTTTGAGCAAAAGACCTAACTAAATATTTAACTAACGTTTGAGAAAAAAAAAATTTTTCTTTTTTAACAGTTGTAATAAAAGACAGCACGCGCTACATTTACTAGCGTAAGCAAAAAATCTAAGTAACTAAAGTTAGCATTTACAATAAAATGACTTTACAGGTTAGAAAACTCGATGTATGTTAATAAATAGCTGAGTTTCTTAAGGACAGCATTAATTAAAATTTCATTTACCTAGTTGCCGTTGAAGGGAGCGTCAGGCCGGACGACAGCGGGTGGTCTCATCTCCACTGCTGCTTTTGCTGCGGCGGCTGCCCTGTGGGTCAGCGACAACCTCGTAGTCCTCTGCCGTAAATCCTGCCTTGTCTTTTGTTGCATGCAGACGCGCTTCGCAGCCCTGTCCTCGGACTGTGAAGGTCTTTTAATCGCCTCATCAAGGAGCTTCACGGATTTTAGGAGCTTTTCGAAATGCTCCATATCCGTAGTTTTCCTAGATAGATAATACGGTCTCAGAATATGCAGCACATTTACTAGCGTGATCAAAATATCTAAGTAACTAAAGTTTGAAAATTAAGATTTGCAATAAAACTCTATGTTGATCAGTTTGTTACCCCCCGAGCAAAAGATCTAATTAAATATTTAACTAAAGTTTGAGAAACAATTTAACAGTTTGCTAACCCGGGCAAAAGATCTAATTAAATATTTCACTAAAGTTTGAGAAACAATTTAACAGTTTGCTAACCTGGGCAAAAGATCTAATTAAATATTTCACTAAAGTTTGAGAAACAATTTAACAGTCTGCTAACCTGAGCAAAAGATCTAATTAAATATTTCACTAAAGTTTGAGAAACAATTTAACAGTTTGCTAACCTGGGCAAAAGATCTAATTAAATATTTCACTAAAGTTTGAGAAACAATTTAACAGTTTGCTAACCTGAGCAAAAGATCTAATTAAATATTTCACTAAAGTTTGAGAAACAATTTAACAGTTTGCTAACCCGGGCAAAAGATCTAATTAAATATTTCTATAAAGTTTGAGAAACAATTTAACAGTTTGCTAACCTGGGCAAAAGATCTAATTAAATATTTCACTAAAGTTTGAGAAACAATTTAACAGTCTGCTAACCTGAGCAAAAGATCTAATTAAATATTTCACTAAAGTTTGAGAAACAATTTAACAGTTTGCTAACCTGAGCAAAAGATCTAATTAAATATTTAACTAATTTATAAGTAGAATAAAGTAAGTAAAATGACTTTTACTGGATAGAAACAAATATAATATTCTATGTACGTCAGTAAATGATTGTGTCTTAAGGACAACATAGCATTAAATAAAGTTTTATTTACCTGTTAGCTGTTGATGATCCAGCAGGAACTTGCTCAGTAGACATCTTGGGATAGTCAGCAGCGTTGATAACTCAGTAGAGAAGCTAGCAATGGAATGTCCTTGGGCTGACTTGACCCCGTATATATACACCCCCAAATCCCACTATCTAATACGTGTCACAACAAGATCAGAATAACGTGGACTGTCCAGCGAGTGACACGTCACTTATCCTTAGAGAGCAACAATCACAGGACACTCAACCCTAGGGCGATTGCATCATTTGTCACGAGATGTTTCGTTGCTACCTGACACGTATGTGCATGATGAAACCTCCGAGTTTGAAATTTTTCCATTGCAGGTTGGTTCTTGTTCAAGAACAGAGTGAAGCTGTGGTAGCGCGTTCGACTCTCGTTGGCCGGAGAGAAGTTTTTTTTTTTCGATAAAACGCCTCCACAGAAAACTTTTTTATTTAATAAAGGTAAGGGAATTTTGATGAGTGTTTAATTACTAGGGAGTTTAATAGCAGGGAATTTTAATTATAAAGGAATCGTTTAGTCGTCCTGGCTAAATGAATAGCAAAGAGTTTTAATTACTAAGGAATAAATACAACTCTGTGAGTTGATTTACAATTTGAGATCTACATTCAAAAGAATTCAGTGCTAGTGTTGGCTTTGATGTAAGAAATACATAGAAAAAGCTAGGTTAATATTTGAAATGCCTGACCCGCATCAAGGCCACAGCAAGTACACGGTATAGTCCGGGAACCCAAGACAGTCGGACGGAATCCACAGAGCGAGGGACGATTTTTTTTTTTCCGGTGAAACACATCTACAGAAAAACTGATTTTTATTTCGACCTTGGAGTGATTTTAATAAAGGTGAGGAATATTTTGACGAGTGTTTAATTACTAGGGAGTTGATTAACGGAGTTTGAAAATTTTTCCACTGCAGACGTGTGTTCTAAAAGCAGATTTAACATGCCATCCCTACGAATAATTTAAACCATTATTAATTTCACCCTATGGTATTTTCTATGGAAGCAGTAAGAGTAAAATGAGTTTCAACTGTAGGATGATTTTTAATAGAGGTAAGGGAATTTTGATGAGTGTTTAATTACTAAGGAATTTTGTATCATTCCTTTCTGTACAATTATTCTAAGACCAGTCAATCGTTCCATGCAATTATTCTGAGACTTGCATCAGCCGAGTGAAGGAGTGGGGCCTTAAAATGGTCAACCAGAGAGTTTTTCATAAGGGGGAGGGCTTAAAATATAGGTAGGTCGACCGTGGGGGCCGAAAAAGAGAAATTAGACTTAAAATAAAGGGGTTTTTTGGGGAAAATAGTACTTCTCACTGTCAACAGATGGCGCCAGGAGGGTTTTTAATAAGGGGGAGGGCTTAAAATATAGGTAGGGCGACCGGGGGGTCCGAAAACGAGAAATTAGAGTGAAAATAAAGGGTTTTTTGGGAAAATAGTACTTCTCACTGTCAACAGATGGCGCCACTGAGGGGAAAGGTGGGGTGAAAGGGGGTTTAATAAAGGGGAGGAATTATTAATAAAGGGGCGTGGCCCGTTACGTAATGATTATGTAATGATCACGTCATGTTGCGTCATAGGGGCGTGGTCGGTGACGTCGTAGGGGGAAAGCACTAGTGGGGAATTCCCCGGGTGTGACGATACTACTGACATATAAAGCTGGATGGCTTTGAAGGGAGGCTACCATCTGTCTTTAAAAAGCTGATCCAGTGGGTCCCCACCCCCCAACATCCTCTGAGCCATAGGGATCCTTCTGACCTGGCCATTTAGCACAATGTGTGCGAAAAAGTACTGCTCAGCAGTAAAATTACCCAACCCTAGCGGTAAGAAGAAATAAGCGAATAAAGTCCCAGGAATGATGCTATTCGTTAAAACAAAATACCTAGAAAACCATAAAAAAGAAACAGAAAAAATTACTGCACTCTAAGAAACACAGCATATAACTCACATCTGTGGAAAGCAGAGGTACGGGCATGAGCGAAGCACTGAAGGGATCTCACCACCCATAGACCCTTTCTTATACAATAGTCGAAAGAAAATTTGAATATAATATTCTGAGAACAAAGGATAGCATAGCACCCTTGCTCTCCTCCATTAACAGGGAACAAAGGGAATTGGAGGCAGTGGTTAAACAAAGGCAGAGTGCAACAACAATGAATCCATATCACCTCCTCCCACTTGCGTGGTAGGGAGGTAGTGAGGGCAAGAGTGAAAATACACAACCATTCCCTTGGAAATCGGGCTGCAATGAAGGGCGGTGGGCAGTCGGTTGTTTTACCTCTGAGCGGTACACCATGGGCTAAATGGCCAGGTCACATGGACCACGAAGGCTCAGAGAAGGTTGGGGGAGGGGACTCACTGGAATAGCTGTTGAGAGACAGATGGTAGCCTCCCATCAAGGCCATCCAACGTGTTCTTTAACGTGCACAGTGTATGGCTCTCCTTCACACGGTGCCACGGCTTAATGTCCCATCCGATGGATGGGACATTAAGCCGTGGCCTTTTGCGGCCTTTCCAAGCCCATCAGTCTGTAGGTAGTTGTTTGGGTGGATGGTTAAGGAACCAATCGAAGCATAGGCGATCGACAGTGACCATATATTCTTTGACATTTCAATGGTTTAAGTGGGGGGGGAGTATGTTTTGTCAAAGAAAAATGATATCCTTGGCAGCTCAATAATTTTATTTATTTATTTTTCCCCTACAGTACGCATTTACGAAGAAATCGTTTCGACCGTTCTCTTTGCAGAATTATAAGTGAAATATGCCTGATTTTGGAAAGAGACGTGAATTTGCATTGGATTTATCTTAGAGAAACATTCGGGGGACCGTTTTCAGAAGCCAACCGACAACAATTGAGGAACAACAGTTGCTTTTTCGAATTCCAATTGTTAGGTAGCGAAAAAAATATACGATATGAAAGCGTTCAGAGAGTACTGTTGCGTAGGGCCGATCGCTCTTACGTCATGCAAAGGTATTCGAGTTGTCCTTTGTTGTCAGATTTCGATTTTTCCGTGTTAGATTCATTCGTCATTTTCCGGCCATCGGTGCGATCTGATGTACGTTTCTGAGAGTAAAATGCTTCTTGACCAAGTTGCTGAATGGTCTGCTTAGTTGATTTCGATAGGGCTGAGACATATCTTTAGTGATTCGGTCAATCCTTAGGTGTAAAAAAAAATTATATTCCACGTGGGGAGGATTCCAACCGTCGACATGAAATCCCTCACCGTGGGCAATAATTTTTTTTCTCACATAAGCATTCTGTGAATTCTATAGGTACAGTGGTGTGTGCATTTATTTACCACGTTGTTGTAATGATTTCTCTGGTGATTTTTGCGGTAGGCAAAAACGCAGTCGTGATCGGCAATAGAAAACTAAATGTTTAATTTGTGACGAAATTATTTTTATGAGTAGTCATCGCAAAATTATTGAATATTTGAACTATGAAATTGTGCTTCTGTCCACTACTTGGCGTAGATAAAAAAGTTCTATTTTCCTGCAATCCGACTCAGGCTTGGAAAGGCCGCCGTCCGTCGGATGGAACGTTAAGTCGTGGCCTCGTGTGTGGGAGAGAGCCATACCCTGTGCACATTAAGGAACACGCTGGAGGCCTTGACGGAAGGCTACCATCTGTCTCCCAACAGCTGTTCCAGTGGGTCCCCCAACCTTCGGGGTCCATGTGACCTGGCCATTTAGCCCATTGTGTGCAAAAAAGTCCCGCTCAGAGGTAAAACAACCCAACCACAACACAATTTTCCTTCCAACGTGAAACAGAACCAGTTTTACACTTTTATACCTCTCTAAAATCATCCAGAAAAACAAAGGAAGTGTGGTGAGTAAACGTTAGTTTTTTATGCAGTGAAAAATTACTCTATATACCAATAAATCGGAAAACTTCACAATACGATCTCCACTGTAATATATTTATATTACAGACTATGCTGACTACAGACCCCTACAGACTATGCTGAACAATACTGAACCAAAGAGTCAGCGAAAAAAGTACTCTGAGGTAAAGTCGAGAGCTCGAACACGCACGGCTGTAGCTCTCAGTGGTCGCAGAGCAAAGGGACAGGCGTGGCTCCACGGTGGCACGAGTTGGAAAACACGTTGGCGTCAGGGGGAAAACCCAGGTGTTTACCTGCTACCGGTCGTACAAGGTTCGGGTTTCACGCTGCCATCTATGTGCAAGCATGGGAACTAATTTTTCTTCACCTATCCACATTTATTTTTTTCGCTTGCTCCACCGAGTGCTATATGTGTATAATATATGTGTATAAACTATATGTGTATAACACCGAGTGCTATATGTGTATAAACGATATAACACCGAGTGCATATGTGTATAAACGTGTACTGATAGACGTTTGTGAAATCATATAAAGTAATTAAACGATATTCAGGCAAGCTTTTCCGTTACAAGCATAGCATGCCAAAACGTAAAGTTAACTGCACCCAAGCAGTTAGAAAATATTTTAGCAATGAAAGAATTTAATAAGAAGTAAATTATCCGTTTCATTAAGGCTCTAAAAGCTGAGATATTTTATTTAAATAAACGACATTTTTTCTGCATTATTCGTTAAGGCAAAAAACATTTATTTGGATCCTTTTCAACGTTTCTGGGAGAAAAAACAATTTCTACAGCAAAATCAATCCCAATTTAGATCTAAAATAACATTTGATAAACTCTTCTAAAGTTCAATGCGTTTCCAGACGAAAATTTTGCTATCTGGAAACTTCAGGAAAGAAGTTTCTTATGAACCTTTCAAAGATCGTAACGAAATCGAATTGTCCACACGTGAGAAGTTTGATGAAAGGCTTATCTTATTGCTAACATCTGAGATTGAAATGTTTTACACACATTTCGTAGTCGGTGTTTACTTTTTTATTAGCAAAATTACTGTAAAATTTCCTGTCATTATCGTATAAACTTCAATAAGTTTTTGTTGTATACTCTACTGCGTGAACCTTGCAATCAAGACGAACGTGATACTTGCCCCATATTCTTCTCACATATATAACACCGTACCGTTTGCAGGTGACGTCACGATGAAAAAATAAAATAAAAAAAAAATACACATACAAATATAGCACTCGGTGGAGCAAGCCAATAAAATAAATGGGGATAGTTCAAGAAAAATTAGTTTCCATGGTTGCACATAGATGGCAGCGCGAAACCCGAACCTTGTACGACCGGTAGCAGGTAAACCCCTGGGTTTTCCCCCTGACGCCAACGGGTTTTACTGCTATCCTCACGACTGCCCTACGAGATGCCCATGTTCAGACAGCACTTGTCTGATCCGTCCATCCCTAAAAATTGGAAATTCCTTTTTCTACAACTCCCAGATTCCGATGGAAGATTCGCTACCTTTTCTACGGCACCTACAGAAAATATTAAAGGAAAACAAAAATCACCAATAACTAGAAACATGAAATTATTTAATCACAAATATATTACTACTTTGAAGTGTACGAATGGTAATCCTTTATCGGAATTGTGTGGCTCCATGTTTGAAGTAATTGCTGAGTTTGTGGAGGAGACGGATTTGAAATAACTGGGAGAACAAACAATTCTTCATGCTCCCTCATCCACTGCTGTAAAACCTCTTCTCTCTCTCTGCAGCAGGAGGCAGTGCTTCAGTAATCTCTCTAGGCGACATTTCTGGTGGCTGAGAATCACCAACAGGTTCAATCGGCATAGCGGAGCAACGTCTGAGGCGCATGTTGACTCCTCAGCGACAGACAATCTATTATGATGCACGTTCTGGCCAAGCTTTAGATCAGCTTTCTAAGATACAAGTCTTGATCTTTCAAGATCATTCCCTATTGGCCGATTAGGCTATGACTAATGCTATTTAACTATCCAGAAGACACTTAGTTACGTAGACAGCTTTGATTGGTTGAAGAATTAGACTCTACTAGTTGCCTCCAAAAGATTAACCTTTATACGCTTTGCCGGATTAAATATATGTGTGCTGTCTCTGGACTGCCCTTAGGGCTAAAGGTTCTTAGCGTTATTGCCTTTCGGTTTATTGCTCTGTTATCAAGTGTGGGTGGGGGTAGCGAGTGGGTATCAGGAACGAAGAGAGGAAGAATGGATTTGGTGAAATAATATACCATCATTGCTTATTCCACACAGAAATGCTACGTTCTTTTACTTTTTCCTTCAGGATTCGGTGTTCTTATAGAGAACTGCCAGAACTTTGAAAAAGTGTGACTATGTTCTATATTTAAAACTGAAAATATTTTCCACAAGTCTACATGTTTTTTTTGTTTCGTTTTTTTTAAATCAAAAACAATTCAAAATTGTATAAAACAAATCATCAACTGGAATTTTATTTTTCAGAGATATAATTTTTGCACAAATTTATAATCTTTTCCAGCAGGAAATATATCCATACTGTTAAAAAAAGGGGTATAATGCTTACATATGAAAAATGGAAGTTGCACACAATAGACTTTCCCAGTTTTACTCTTGACCTGTATGTTAATTACATTGGTTTCCCTGTAACTGTTTCTCTTCCCATAGAGAAATTAAACACTTTTTTTTGCTCAGACAAACACTAACGAAATAACAGGGTACGCAAATTCGTTATCTGCGCACAATTCCCCGTCCTGCCCACGGTCAGTAGGGGACACCGATCCGCTTGGAAAGGCCGCCGTCCGTCGGATGGGAAGTTAAGCCTTGGCCCCGTGTACGGGAGAGCCATACCCTGTGCACGTTAAAGAACACGCTGGATGGCCTTGACGGGAGACTACCAGCTCTCTCCAAGTAGCTGTTTCATTGGGTCCCCTCCCCCAACCTTCTCTGAGCTTTCGGGGTCCATGTGACTTGGCCATTTATCTCATGGTGTGCAGAAAAGTGCCGGTGAGTGGTAAAAGAAGCCAAAGTACGCATATTCTGAATTGTCTAATTTCGAATTTCCATCCTTTAAAAATGCAGAACGAAATGGAAAATCCGTTAGGTGTGTAAACCAGTTTCCCATATTCACCAGAAGCAATATTGTGTTTTAATATGTATCTGTAGTTCGAAACATTGAATTCCTGAAATTATATATTTAGCATAAGAAATATTTGCTGGGGTTTGGTAGGATTTCTGGACCAACGTAGTTTTGGGTTTCATTCCTATAGACGCTGTTATCTAGTAATATCTTTGGTGTCCCATGTCCTGTGAGTTTTCAGATTCAGTTGCTCGGGTTCAGTGGCTATTTCCCAGTTTAGGGATTTGGAGATCACCGTGTAGAGGGCGGGGGGTGGAGTGTTACTGTATCAAACATCCTCTTTTGGAACTTCACATAAAAAATTATTCTTTACCTGTACCTTCTTTACCCTCTCGTTCCAGGCAATATTTGGTGCCTAGAGTAGTTCAAATCACTTCTAATTTACTCCTAAAAACAACAGTTTTTAGGAGTAAATTAGTTGGGACGATTGTTGTGAATTATTGTTACTTGCCCCTGCGGAGCAACGCACTCGTCACGCGACCCGCCTCTTCAATATTCCACTCGCATTCAATATTCCACTGCGTACCCCTCACTTCCTTAACTTAACTTCCTTAACTTAACTTCCTTCCTTTACTTTCAAACACGCACCATCCATATTCACGCCAACAACCCATCCAAATCACAAATCACATAAATATCACAACACCTAGGAAAATAACAAAAAGTTGCCAACATATTACTACGTAATAAATTAGAAAACATCTCCAATTCTTTACAATACATTTTAAACTACACTACTGTACACTATTCATCACACAAAAGCATATTAACTCGAACATTTACACCAAATACACCTCAACACTTGAAATATCAAATACCCTATATGTACACACAACATACCTGCACGAAAAACTAGATAAAAAAAGTACATCATACTTAAAAAAAAAGAAACCAATCCTGCTATTCTTAAATAGTTTTTCTCCAAACCTCAATTAAAAATTTAAAAAACACAGCTCAAAAGAAAACTGGATAAATTACACAGTTTGAATTATTTTTAAACCTCTTAACAGCAAAGGAAATTGATATAAGAATCAACAATAAACTATATTTAAGTGAGCTACATAACTCAGAACTTACGATCATTTCCGCTTCCTTTCTGCGAAACTGTCACTTTACATTATCAGATTTAAACATTATTCCAACATGGAAATATTTTCTCACCAAATATCTAGACTTGATTAATAATTTCACCGTCTAATTCAGAAAATAATTCACATCAGATCTACATATCATGAAATTCAAATCGTATAAGAAATCTCTCTCATATCAACTGCATCTTAGACCTAAAGCATGTTCATATTTTCAATAATACTACACCTACATTGCTACTTTGACGAAACAATATCATGCACTTCCGGTTATCGAAATAGCTTTATGCGATATAATTGTGGAAATTCTCGTATTTCCGGCGACGCGAAGAACAATAAGAAGCGGTTGCGGAGTATAAAAAATGGATTTGGTATTTTCAGACGTATACCTGATTTGAAATCCATATATTGCGATAACAGACGTTATATAGCGAATGCTTAGTCACAGTGAGGTAATTATCAGAGTTTATAATTCAAATAGGAAACGAGAATAAACGTGTGAAGATCGCGCAAGGGGGGGGGGGATTAAATTTTAATGAAGCTAAGAGCGGATATCACTTTTACCGAAGGCGGAAGTTTATAAAAAAAAAACCGTGAAGACGTATTTATGAAAAGGCAGTAGGTTAAGTCAACGATTTAGCATTCAAACTATGAGATATATTATAAAATGTTTTCAACAGGATTCTGAATACAGAGTAGTTGATTATGAAATAATACAAACTCTGAAGATTGGATATTACAGTAAGACTTTTAAAATTATTTTTTATATTTAAATTATTCATTGTCAATAATTTATTTTGAAATTTTGAGAGGTTTCATATTTAGTAGGTTAAATTCGGTCTTAGGGTATTAATTCAACGTTAAATGACAGTGGGCGGTCCTTCTCGAGGTTTTCCGAAATGCAATTAAAATTCGAGTTTTGAATTTCGAAAAAAGCTGACAGTTGGGTTGTTTCACCACTGAGCGGCACTTTCTTGCACACCATAGGTTAAATAGTTAGGTCACAAGGACCTAGAAGACCCAGATACCGTTCGAGGAGGGGACCCAATGGAACAGCCATTGGGATATAAAAGGTAGCCTCCCGTCAAGGCCATCCAGCGTGTTCTTTAAAGTGCGCAGGGTACGGCTCACCACTTAACGTTCCATCCCAAGGACGGCGATCTTTCCAAAACTAACAGCAAAAGCCAGTAATTTAGCAAGAACAGAAAATGTTACTAATATATTAGCATTCATCTCATCAGCAATGCATATCTGAGTAAAATACAATAAAAATAAATACCCCCTCAAGCAGCTGCTTCCCACAGAGGTCTGACAGGAGCCTGTCAGTTTATATGCCATAGTAGAAGGTCTGTGAGGATGGCAGGACCTCAGCAGAAAAACAACACACACATCCATGCCGTACCCGGGGCTCGAACCCAGATCCCTTAGATCAGTAGCCAAGCGTGCTAACCACTCGGCCATGGGACGACTAGAGTTAAATATATAGATTTTTTTTATAATCCGTTTTTTTACCATATCACATTTTTAGAATTCGTTGCAAAATTTAATAATACATAAATTTTAAACAAAAATTTATTTAAACGTAAATTTAATAATACATATATTTAATAAAAAGATAATTTAAACAATGGGAGTTTTCAATGGATTGTTTTTGACAGCAGGTCACAATGAACCCCAATGGCCTATTTTTGACACCAGATCATAATGACCCCAATCACCTTTTTGACTCCGGTCACAATTACTCAGTGGGTTATTTTTGACACCAGGCCAGAATGACCCCAATTGCCTTTTCTGACACCAGTTCAAAATGACACCAATGGCCTTTTTAAACACCAGGTCACAATGCCCCAATCGCCTTTTTGATACTAGGTCAAAATGACCCAATGGCCTTTTTGACACCAGGTCATAACGACCCCAATCGCCGTTTTGAAACTAGGTCACAATGACCCAGTTAGCTATTTTTGACAGCAGGCCAGAATGACCCCAATGGCCTTTTTTGACACCAGGTCACAAGAACCCAATGGCGTTTTTCGACACCAGGTCACAATGACCCCAAACGCTGAGAGAAGGTTGAGTGAGGAGACCAACCGGACAGCTGTTGGCAGACAAATGGTAGACTCCTATCAAAGTCATCAACGTGTTCTTCAACGTTCATAAAGTATGACTCTCTCGCACACGGGCCACGGCTTTACATCTCATCCTAAGAACGGTGGCCATTTCAAGCCCATCAGTGTCCCCTACTGACGGTTGGCCGGGCTGGGAGTTTTGCTGAGATTAATCTTAAAGGTGGTCCAGTTGGGACTCGAGTCCTGGAAACTAGAGATTAATTTCCTGGCGCACAAGCGACTAAGAAAACCCCTGAGTAATGTTGCCAGGTTTATAAATGCAGCTCAAAAGGTAAGACAAACGAGGAAGTGTTATAATAAATACGAAAATAGCTCTTGTAAAACTTTATGAATAATGTCTGCATCACAGAAGGTAATCAATAATTCACTCAATTATGTGACAATAGAATCGTATATGGCTCATCATTTAACCTCTAAACTTATCCATCCCTGATGACTGGCGTTGGTCTAATTTTGAGGCAATTCAGATAATTGTTTTCGTTGCAAATAATGGGAGTAATATGAAATAAATTGTTCAAATCATCGTTGAAGTGTTCAAATCATCTTTCAGTGAGGAAATCATCTCTTTAAATTAACATCTTTATCTCTCAATCACTGAATCCTATTCTGTTTATTCTCACTCAAAATATTCACCATTTGATGCAAATCTCTCTTGCTGTACAGCTTCTTCTGCTTTTCTAACCAGGAGTAATCAGTTTTCAATTAATACCCGTGGGCCAAGGAAGGAGAACCACATCACATAGGCACTGCAGGGAGAACCGGGTGGTATGTGATGGTGCATTATCCTGTTAGGCATGGTAGTGCCTCTGTGATGGTACGTAGATATGGAAGCAGCAGAAGTCATAGGACAGTTTCAACGTAGCGGGTTGCTGTGAAACTGCCATCAATAACAAACAGAGGTGACTGGCTGTTGTAACTAATGGCTCCTCACACTCTTATGACGGATGAAATGTTTCTGACAAGAAAGGAAATAAGATAGGTAAAATGAAAACTTTCAATGTCCATTTTCGTGTTATTTAATATATTTTATACAAAAAAGTAAGCATAAATATTTTCATTCGAAATTTAAAAAAAATTGTCTACCTGTTGATAAATTGAGAAATTATATTTGAATAAATTTTCTTTCGTTGAATGAAAATCATTTCTTTAAATCAGATGTTTCTCGTTCACACCATCGGTGTCATGTTTGTTAAAATGAATAATGAAATAAGCTTTCTCGATAACTGACTATTATGCTATCATTAATCAACATAACGGAACTGAAATAAGGGTAAGACCAGGCCCGGATCTAGAAAATTATAAAAGGGGGGGGGGGAGAGGAGCATACCAATTTACTGGTTAAGTAAATTGGTAATTTTCCATATTTGTTTTAAGTAATGTAATCAATCGCACATATCACTGTGTTCTAACAGGTGCCTGCGTTTCAATAAAGTGGCATTACTCCTTCCAGGTTTCAGGTGTTGCAATTTTTTTTTTCCTCTAGGGTATTTTAGTTAGGAAACTCTACTGAAATCTTATTCTTAGACGCACCCCAAGCAGAAACTAAATTCTGGAACACCTTCCCCGAAACTAAATCCTAAGTATATGCCTGGCATAGGTTATGGTTTTCACACACATTGAAGCACGGCTTAATGACCCATCTGAAGGACGACAGCTTTATCTGAATTAATTGCATCTTCTTATCTCCGTGAGGAGACAAGGGTGAGTTAGATGAGAAAATCTCGATGCAGGTGCAGCGAGGACTGAAACCTGGAAACATCAGATTACAAAACTTATACTAATGCTTATCTACAAATATATTTTATTTAGGAGAAAAATTATTTGTATTAATTAGCATTATGATATCTGATAATGAGTACTAATAATTTCTTTCTAAATAAAATATGTTTATAGATAAACCTTAGTATTATAAGTTAGCCAAAAATTTCTGTCAGTCTGATCTAAAACTAGAAATATAATAGAAAATTGAAAGAAAATTACGATATTTTTAAATCAACACCATCTAGAACAGATGGCCGTTCCACTAAATTATATTGCCGATATTAGCCGAAGTAAAAATGTACAAATTCCTTAAAATTTATTTCTGTTATTTCTGCTGGTAAGTTTTAAAAATTAAACTTTATGCTAATGATACAAATTTTCAAATATTGACTATTTAGGGAAAAAATTTATCGTATGTATTATTACGATAATGCTAATATATTCGAATTTTGCTTTCCTAAGTAATATATATATATTTGTAAATATAAATCAGTATAAAGGTTAATTTTAAAACTTACCAGTACAAATAATAGAAATAAATTTATAATATATATTTATATGTTTAGAACCAATGATGCTGACGTCATAACTCTGTAGAACAGCCTTCTGTTCTGGGTGGTGTTGATTAAATATACTTACTGTCAAAGTACGTCAGTCAACTTTACACACGTTGGAGGGAATTAGAGTGATTAATGGATTCAAACATAGATAAACAAATTGTTCTAAATTGTGCAAAAAAGGAACTTGGTTCTATTGGATATTTTTTGCGAATTTTCATTTGTCACAGACACGGTGACGTCATTTTCGGTATATCGCCACAGATCGCGAACCTTTACCTGCCCTCTATAAGATAATGTACGGAATTATTAACTAAAAATACATATAGATTTGAACAAATCGATTCAAAAATAATTAAACCCTGAACTTTAATAGAAACTGGATTCCCAGCAGTGATCCTAACTCTAGAAAATAATTTTAACTTACCCTCACTATCTCTTAAGCCGACATCCAGGAGCTCTGAGAGACCCGGATGACACTCTGGGTCACTTAGATAATATTGAAAGCGGTCTGTTCACTATATCGGAATAACCCCCCTGGTATCGCCCTCTGTATTTTTATTCTTGTGCCAAGATCCTTCCCTTTCCTTGTCATTGATTTCTACTACACCTTCTTCCAGTCGAAGGGCGGCAGGCCAAGGTCCAGGGTAACTCGGACCCAACGTGACAAGCCACCGGCTGACGTCATGGCCTGAGCCACTGGCGAGCCTTTCTCCTTCCTTACTGCTCATGACTTCTTCTTTGCCACCCCCCCCCCCCCCACACCTGTCCACAGAAACTTTTCGATTCCAAATGTATACAGGGTTCAAACCATTCATAGAGGCATGTTTTCTATTGTCTCAGGAGGTGGCGGTGACCATCTCACCATTCACTTTAGAATCCCCTCCTTGAGGTTTAGGCAGGATAGGGGGAGAGAAGGGAGGTTTTCACAAGTAATTCCAGGCCAAGATATAATTTCCAGCTCAGTGGCACGAACCCAATGATGGGGTTTCGCCCCCTCTTTTGAACATAAGATGTGTGGCAGTTGCGTGATTTTGTATGTCCTTTGTGAAGTATATTTCTACTGTCTACTGCTCTTTAGGTTGTTCCATGGCCGAGTGGTTAGCGCGCTTGGCTACTGATCTAAGGGACCTGGGTTCGAGCCCCGGGTAAGGCATGGATGTATGTAACGTTTTTCTGCTGAGGTCCTGCCATCCTCTCAGACCTTCTACTGTGGCATATAAACTGGCAGGCTCCTGTCAGACCTCTGTGGCAAGCAGCTGCTTGAGGGGGGACTGCTCTTTGGACACCTCACATGCTTTTCTCTTGCTAGAAGGGGAAGGCCTTTTCGGATACCTATACTAGCGACTACATCCTTAACCCGTGGCATGTGAGGTAGCGAATGTGATGAAAATGAATGAACACACGTGGTGTAAGCGAACATGTGGTGTAAGCAATTGAAAACCTTGCTCGGGAATGGAAAAATAACGCAGGGAACTCGCTCTCCTCCCTGGGTAGATGGCTTCACTGCAACTCACGAATTTCCCATATTTAGAGGGCGATACAATCGAAAAGTTTACATTTCGCCTATGGAAGCTGGCTATCTTCTCCTTAGACAATCCTTGGTAGAAAGTCTGTGAGGAAGGCGAGACCTCAGCAGAAAAACAACACAAACATCCATGCCTTACCCGGGGTTCGAACCCTGTCCTTTTGATTAGTTGCCAAGCGCATTAACCACTCAATCAAGAGACCGAAATAATTATATACTCAGAAAACAAAATTCGCAGTCACCATTACGACCAGGACAATATCCTCGACGTCAATTGTTACATTTTTAGCTCTGGAAACAATAAATAAAAAAACATTTTCCAAAAAGTTACTAAGAAATTTCTGCTATATAACGAAACTGGGTACTAAGATTCAATTTCGGTAAGTGTGAAATTTCTTATAGAGAGGTTCGATAAAACGATGACTACCAGTATTAGAAAAATCAATGAGAGATTTTTAGTTTCTTTTCGGTGCACCCAAATTATTTATTTATTTATTTATTTATTTATTTATTTATTTCGCTATAGTGTCCACAACAGACCCAGATCCAATAATAGTGGACACTTACAATACACATGCATAAAGTCAAACATTATATAAAAAAGAAAAGAAAGTAAAAGGAAAAGAAAATACAACCGACACCTGCTATGATACATATGGAACATTTTTTTTAAAAATACAAGAAAATAATTAATCTATAATAACAAATGTGAACAACCCAATCAAAATTCTTTTATACTCATACTAAACAAATAAAGATTATGCGAAAATGTATTATATACCATAATTATGTCATATTATAAGTTGCAATGAAGACAACGAGAAAGCTTGCAGTCGAGCATATGGTTATTTGCTATGAAAATATGTTCGTTAGATGTTTCTTACCTCTGAGAGGCATTCTTTTTCTTATGCACACACAATGGGCTAAATGGCCAGGTCAAAAAGACTCTGAAGGCTCAGAGAAGGTTGGAGTAGGGGACTCACTGGAACAGCTGATGAGAGACAGATGGTAGCCTCCCATCAAGACCGTACAACGTGCACAGCTCTCCCTCACACGGGATACGGCTTAACGTCCCATGCGACGACGACCTTTCTAAGCCCATTAGTGTTCCCTAATGACCGTGTGAGTTTTGCGGAGAAAATCTCAACGCTCACCCAACTGGGACTCGAACCTGAGAACTGCAGTTTACGAGCGTGGCGCGCTACCGACTGAGCCACCCCTGTGTTCGTTGGAAGTTCATACTGAATATGGATAAATTAAATTGGAATAAAACTTCTTTCGTTTAATCAATT
Organism: Ryuthela nishihirai; assembly: GCA_038380435.1. Lineage (NCBI taxonomy): Eukaryota > Metazoa > Arthropoda > Arachnida > Araneae > Heptathelidae > Ryuthela > Ryuthela nishihirai. Next base: position 3,364,346 of record JAWZYU010000044.1, on the reverse strand, counting down.
ATACCTTGAATCGCTTACTTTAATATTTCTCGTTCTCATATCAATGTATTTTTTTGTTCAAAATTTAATAAAATAAGCTTTCGCGATTGTTACCTTATTACGCTGCCATTAACCGGCATAACGGAAGCGTAAAATAAGGCCAGGGGGTAGAAAAAAAAATAAAGGCGATGGGTTGAGATTAGCTTCTATTGTAGTATAGAAATTTACCTTCTATGTTAATTTACTCTCTGTTTTAGAAATGACAGAAAATTTTCCAAAAATGCATGATAAAACGTTGCAAATTTTAAACGGATGACATTATGCGTGAGTATAATAAGTATATTTACAATACAAATTACAATACAATGCAATTTATTACAAAAAATGGATGAAATGACTTATAAACAAACTCGTAATTTATGCAACAAACTTTGTTTGTTGCATAAATAAAAAGTGTTGCATAAATTTCACGCACAAGTATATGCGAGCGTTCAAGTCACGTTTTGTCATGAAGTCACTGCAGCTTAATCATCTGTCCCCTCCTTAGGTCTTGTTCGTCCCAAACAGTTTTGGATTCCGAAGCTGCTTCAGTTCTTCGACGAAACGAGGCCAACCGATCCACGTGAACCATCTTGCACTCTGTAGTTGGACGTCGACGAATGTGATACACGACGTCATTAATCCTGTTAACTCTCGAGTAGTATCATCACAACCGGCAAGTTCCCCGGAAGTGCTTTCCCCCCCCTATGTCGCAATCGTCCACGTTGCCTTCTTGACTTGGACCCCCCTATGTCGCAATCGACCGGAAATTAACCTGTGCTGGGCCACGTTGCCTTCTGAACTTTGACCCTTATATTGCAATCAACAGGAAATTGACCCTGGCGTTGCAACTGTCATGGTATTAATAATTCATAATTCATAATTAATAATTCATAATTAAAAATTCCTCCCCTTTTAACCCCTGGCGCTATCTAGTGCCTATGAGGAACACTATTTTCCCAAAAAATCCTTATTTTAACTCTAATTTTAAGCCCTCCTTCTCGAGCAGTCTCGATTTTTCTTTATTTCAGACCCCCCAATGGTTGACTTATATTTTAAACCCTCCACTTGCAGACCACCTGGTTGACCTATATTTTAAGCCCTACCTATATTTTAAGGCCCCTCCTTCCCTCGGATTACAAGTCTCAGAATAATTCCACAGAAAAGGATGACACAAGTCTCAATTGTAAAAATCAACTCGCAAAGTTGTATTCTTATTAATTAAAACCCTTTCTATTTAAAGTTACCTCTATTAAAAATCTTTTGGTGTTCATTTTGCCAGGACTGCCAAACGATTCCCTTTTATTAAAACTCTGGTATTTATTTTTTCCAACCCCGTTAATCGATCCCTTAGTAAATAAAAACTCTCACTTACCTTTATTAAAATCATCCAGCGCTCGTAATAAATCGGTTTAATCAGGGGAAAAAAATCATTCCATCGCTAGCGTACCTCCACGTTCATTTCGGGGAAAAGCCTCATCGGATCCAAGGTTCACGTATTTTACTAGAAGAATGGCACAATAACTGTTCCACAGAAAAATTAATAAAATTTGGTTTAAATTATTTGTAGGACTTGTATATAAGATCTAGCTTTAGACGTTCACCAGCCTAAAAGTTTACAAAGTCCGTTATCAGTGTATCGGAAATCGTACGTTTCCTGTAGACATCCTTCAGATCGCTTATTAGTGGGGTAGCAACAGCACTTTCGCCACATCACACGATATGGTGCAATCCTTTATCAGCTGGAAGGTCAAAAGGTCAAATGTCCAGCGCTTCACTGTGTCTGCATTTGACACTGATAAGGTTTAAAAATAGATGATTCCTAGAATCCACATTGCACAACGGTCAAAGTCCAGTGGGGGAGGGTGTATATAAACACCGACTTCTCAGCGACTGTCACTGTGTTCTTCATCTGTCAGTTTGCGACCTGTCAACCCTGCTCGCTCTCCTTCTCTACCTGCTTGCTCGTCGATCCTCTTCTCTACCTGAGATGTCCACTATGCGAGAATTTTCCCGTGCTGGATCCTCAACTGATACCAGGTAAATGAAATTTTATTTAATGTTGTACTTAAGATGCTCAACTGAATCACCTACTAACGTGCAATATAGATTTTTATATGTTTCTAACTAGTAAAGTTATTTTATTCTAAATGATAATTTTCAAACTTTAGTTAGATTTTTTTTGATCAAGCTAGTGCTTTTATTACAACTGTTCAACATAGATTTTTTTATATTTGTTACTACCCTGTCATTTTATTCTAAATGGTAATTTTCAAACTTTAGTTAGATTTTTTGATCAAGCTAGTCAAGTGTGCTTTTATTACAACTGTTCAATACAGTTTTTTTTTTATATTTGTTTCTACCCTGTCATTTTATTCTAAAACGATAATTTTTCAAACTTTAGTTAAATATTAGATTTTTTGATCAAGCTAGTAAAGTGTGCTTTTATTACAACATAACTGTTCTAAGATAAAAATCATGTAAAGTACTGCATATTCTGAGACTAAATTATCTATCCAGGTCTGATGCTGGTCCTTCCACTGATGCCGACTGCTTTGAAGAGCTACTCACGGCAGTGCGCACTCTAGAGGCGGCAGCCAAAAGACCTCCTACACCCGAGCTTCCTGAACAGTCAAAGCGCCTCTGCATACTCCAACAAGGTGGTAGGGAATTAAGGCAAAGGACATCGAAACTTTCCCTCAAGAAGCGTCGTCAGTCCACTGTCGCAGCGGGTATGGGAAATCCCTACGTCCCCGTCATACCTTCAACTGCAACTAGGTAAATGAAATTTTATTTAATGCTGTCCTTAATGTGTTCAACCGAATCACTTACTAACGTACAATATAGAGTTTTATATTTGTTTTTACCCTGTCATTTTATTCTATAAATGTTAATTTTCAAACTTTAGTTAGATTTTTTGCTCAAGCTAGTAAACTATGCTTTTATTACAACTGTTCAATGTATTTGTTTTCTACCCTTGTAAAACCATTTTACTTTTTTTTTTTTATTCTAAATGATAATTTTCAAACTTTAGTTAGTTTTCTGCTCATGCTAGTCAAGTGTGGTTTTATTACAACTGTTCGGTTCAATATAGATTTTTCTAACTAGTAAAATCATTTTAGTCTAAATGATAATTTTCAAACTTTAGTTACTTAGTTTTTGATCAAGTTAGCAAACTGAAGCATATTGGTTTTTCATTTTCTGTTCTAAGATAAAAACGTGTAAAGTACTGCATATTCTGAGACTAAATTATCTATCCAGGTCTATCCCTTCCACTGGTGCCGGAACCTCCAGCATTCGTGTTCCCGTCTCCTCCAACATAAGGCACCATTCACTATCGCCGCTGGTACCGGACCCTCCAGCGTTCATGTTCCCGTCTCCTCCGGCATAAGGACACCATTCACTATCGCCGCTGGTACCGGACCCTCCAGCGTTCGTGTTCCCGTCTCCTCCGACATAAGGACACCATTCACTATCGCCGCTGGTACCGGACCCTCCAGCGTTCGTGTTCCCGTCTCCTCCGACATAAGGACACCATTCACTATCGCCGCTGGTACCGGACCCTCCAGCGTTCGTGTTCCCATCTCCTCCGACATAAGGACACCATTCACTATCGCCGCTGGTACCTCCACCGCTACCAGGTAAATGTAATTTTATTTAATGTTACCCTTAAGGCACTCAACTGAACCACTTACTAACGTTCAATATAGAGTTTTATATTTGTTTCTACCCTGTCATTTTATTCTAAATGATAATTTTCAAACTTTAGTTAGATTTTTGCTCAAGTTAGTAAAGTGTGCTTTTATTACAACTGCTCAATATAGATTTCTATATTTGTTTCTACCCTGTCATTTTTATTCTAAATGATAATTTTCAAACTTTAGTTAGATTTTTTGATCAAGTTAGCAAACTGAAGCATATTGGTTTTTCATTTTCTGTTCTAAGAAAAAAAAAACATGTAAAGTACTGCATATTCTCAGACCGAATTATCTTTCTAGGTCTCACAATGCAACCACCGATCTCATTAACGCAGGCACCGTGATGGATGCGGCTATCAAGAGAGTTTCAACCGGCGCTGCTGGCTCCTCCTCCGACGCTCCTGCCTCATCTGACGTCACGTCCTTGTTCTCTGCTGATACCTCCGTCGCTACCAGGTAAATGAAATTTTATTTAATGCTGTCCTTAATGTGTTCAACTGAATCACTTACTAACGCACAATATAGAGTTTTATATTTGTTTCTACCCTGTCATTTTATTCTAAATGATAATTTTCAAACTTTAGTTAGTTTTTTGATCAAGCTGTGCGAAGTAAATGTAATTTTATTTAATGGTGTCCTTAAGGTGCTCAACTGAACGGTTTACTAACGTTCAATATAGATTTTTATATTTGTTTATACCATGTAAAGTCATTTATTCTAAATGATAATTTTCAAACTTTAGTTACTTAGTTTTTTTTTTTGATCAAGTTAGCAAACTGAAGCATATTGGTTTTTCATTTTCTGTTCTAAGATAAAAAAAAAAACATGTAAAGTACTGCATATTCTGAAAAATAAATTATCTTTCTAGGTCCGCATTCTCCAACGTTCCTGTCAGTGGATTCTCCAACGTTCCTGCCAGCTCTACAGAGTCTCCCCACTTCACAGTGTCGCACACTCGGCGATACAACTCGAAAAAATTCAAGACAAGATTTCGTCTCCACAAGTGTGCGACTTGGAGGTATGGAGAATGTGGAACCACACAATTTCCTCCCGGTCCTACACGACCTGCACGAGAAAATGTTGGCCGACGTCGTCCCCACAGGGGAGTATAGCCATGTTCGACTATGTTTACGCTCCCGGGATTTGAAAAACCCCGTCAACTTGGCCCTAATTCGGCGTAATGCCCTGACGGAGGAGAGATTCATGGCTGCACTAGACAAAGTAGTGCAGTCAAATGAGTCTCTTGGTCCCGGGAGCGAACTGGAGTTCTACTTCATTTGTGCCAACCTTGACCATGTCGGCAGTGGGGGCGATGGAAGGCGCGCAGGTCCCGAGACTCGTCGAGTCGCTGACATCGGGTCATTCATTATCAAGAAGGGGAGTGTCTTGAGAATCATAAATAATGACAGCCTCTGTCTAGCAAGAGCTCTCGTCGTTGCACGGGAGCTCTGCTTAAAAAATAAAGGGCTGCCTAATCGATATGTGGAGATCGCCAATTACACTCGCCCACTCCAACAGACAGATGCGCTTAATCTACACCTGGACGCTGGAGTCCCTGTTGCTCCGTGTGGACTCCCGGAAGTACGTCTCTTCCAAGTGCACCTGACACAGTTCAGGATTGTTGTGTATTCTGCTGACGACGCCTTCCTTCCCATCTTCATTGGTCCCGAAGTTGGGGACAACATTTATTTATTGTTTAGTGCGGGGCATTACGACGTGATTACTAAACCAGGGTTTTTCGGGGTTAAACAGTTCTGTCACATTTGCTTAAAGGAGTCTAACAATGGGCACATTTGCAAGGGAACCTGCAACAGGTGCCTGTCAACCGATGTGGTTCATGCAGGGGAGCTGTTGCTCTGCACGGTGTGTTGTGTGTATTTGCGCGGGGCTGAATGCTTTCAGGCGCACCTGCTGAAGACATGTCAGACACAACATCGCTGTGTTAAGTGCATCAGCTTGTACGATCCCCTGAAAAAGCACGTTTGTAAGGTTGACACCTTAAAATTCGTCGAGCCCTGCAAAATTGACCCTGTCGGTCAGACTTACCTCTACTTTGACGTAGAGACTGTGCAGTGTGCCGACGGGTTGCTAAAACCGATACTATGTGTGGTCACATACCAAGTGGACGACGAGTGGGTCTATGCTTCATTCCCGGAAACGGACGCCTTTATGGATTGGATTCTCGCCGAAGAACGTCCCGGAGTTCAAAGATTCAAGGACGCCACAGTCCTCGCACATAATCTGAAAGGCTTTGACGGCATGTTCATCATTAGTTACCTGTACAGAAAATTTTTAAAACCGGATCTCGTGTTCGATGGATCCAAGATTTTAGGTATCTTTTTACCTGGCCTTAAAATAAGGTTCATCGACACGTTGTCCTTTATTCAGGCTCCTCTTCGATCATTCACGAAGACCTTCAACTTAGAGACGGTGAAAGGCTTTTTCCCCTTTAAATTCGTGAAGGAGGAAAATCTACAGTATGCAGGACCCATCCCTGATCGGCTTTTTTTCCAGCCGGAAGACATGGAGCCTGAAACTCTGTCAGCATTCAACGAGTGGTATGTTGCAGCAAGCCTTGAACCCTGGGATTTTCAACAACAGCTTCTGTATTACTGCAAGGCAGATACAGAGTTGTTGCGGCAAGGCGCCCAAGCTTTCCGTGAGGAATTTTTAAATCTCACAGGCGTAGACCCATTTGCATGTGACCTGACTATTGCCGGTGCTTGTCTTCGAATTTTCCGTGGGAAGTTTCTGCAAAAGAATACCCTCGGTGTGTGTCCCACCCAAGGGTATTCGGCGAGTAACGACCGGCAGTCCTTGAAAGCTCTCGCATGGTTAGAGTATGAGGCTTCCAAGGACAATATCGAAATTCAAACTGCGCGATCACCCGGAGGTGAGTATAAGATAGGGCAGTACAAATTGGATGGCGTGTGCCACAGTACCCATTGTTATTACGAGTTTTTAGGTTGTTACTTTCATCACTGTTTGAAATGTTTCAAACCTGAAAAAATAGATCAGCGTACGAGAAAGCCATTTGGTCTGCTAAACACCCGGACCATGGATCGTCTTGAGACCTTGAAAGTGCTGATGAATGGGTACACATGCAAAATCATGTGGGAGCACGAATTCGACGAGTTAATGCGCAAAAACTCACCCGTCGCATTAATTTATAAATCCGTCGAGCCTATCAGGCGTATAGGGGACCGTGACTACCTCTATGGAGGGTGCGTGGAGGTGTTTTCCATCTTTGCATCGGCGGACCTAGGATGTAGCCTTAACTACATTGATTACAACAGCCTGTACCCTTATGTTTGCAAGAAGGCTCCATTCGGTAAAGGTCACCCGGTTCGGATCACCTCCGATTTCGCCACGGACCTCGACCACTATTTTGGCATTGCACACGCCACACTGTTACCCCCCGACGATTTGTTCATCCCTGTACTGCCCTACAGGTGTAATGGGAAGCTGCTTTTCCCCCTTTGCAGGATCTGTGCGGATGGACAGCTGGCACCCCCTTGTCAGCACACCGTGAACCAGCGCGCATTGACAGGATCTTGACCAACGTTCGAAATTTACGCTGCGATGCGTGCTGGATACAAACTTCTTCAATTCCATGATGTGTGGCATTTCAATACCATCCTGCAATACGATCCCGCAACAAAAAAGGGAGGTGTCTATGCTGGGTACATAGATACGCTTCTGGGGCTGAAGCAGCGCTACTCCGGGTTTCCCCCTGACGTGCAGACCGAGGAGCAAAAGGAAGCCTTCTGTGAGGCCTTCTTCCAGGCGGAGGGGGTTCGGATCCTCCCCTCGGAAGTTGAAAAAAACAACCTTAAGCGTACACTTTCCAAGGTCTCGCTTAATTCGTCATGGGGGAAGCATGCGCAGAACATGAGTCGAAACCAGACGACCATTGTGAGTTGTCCTGTCAAGTACATGGAGCTCTTGACGGACGCATCGCTAGTCATCACCGACGTCGCTGTTATCAGTGATCAGGCCGTGCTTGTCACGCACAAGCCGGCGGAGTCTGCCACTCCAGCGAACACCCGTGGAAGCCTGATTCTCGCCGCAATGGTGACGAGTCACGCCAGACTAAAACTGTACGAGCTTCTATCAAAATTAGACAGTCGTGCAATGTATTCTGACACGGATTCAGTAATTTATACAACGTCTCCTCGCGACACCTACACACCACCACAACATCCCTTTCTCGGAGGTCTCGTAGATGAAATTTCTTCAAAGTACGGCTCCGGTGTACACATCACTGACTATGTCAGCGCCGGAGCAAAAAGTTATGCCCTTCGGCTGAGCAATGGGGATGAAATTCTTCGCGCCAAGGGCATATCACTCACGAAGAAAAACCGGTGCACATACAATTTTGAACTACTGAAATCCATGGTGCTAGGGAACTCCCCAACCAGTGAGACCTTCGAAGTCCCTTTCAATGTAATTCGTAATAAAGTGGATGGGTCACTTACGAATAAGCCCATGGTGAAAAGGTTTAAGGCTAACCTAGATAAGCGGTATCTCAGCCCGGGTTCAACTCTCACTGTACCTTATGGTTACAATGACCTGGGCCTGGATACCCTTATCCAACTCATGGATGAGTAAATGTACAGTTTTCAACTTATTTATTTCATATTACACCTTTATTTATTTCATTGTACAGTTTTCAACTTATTTATTTCATATTACACCTTTATTTATTTCATTTTACAGTTTTCAACTTATTTATTTCATATTACACCTTTATTTATTTTATATTACACCTTTATTTATTTCATTGTACAGTTTTCAACTTATTTATTTCATATTACACCTTTATTACATTGTACAGTTTTCAACTTATTTATTACATCTTTATTTATTACACCTTTATTTATTATTTCACTGTACGCCTTTTATTTCAATATCCTTAATGGATCTTAATCATTATTTCAGTGCCCTTAGGGGACTTTAATTATTATTTCAGTGTCCTTAGTGGACTTTAAATATTTCAATGTTCCTACTTTAATTATTTCAGTGTCCTTAGGGGACTTTAATTATTATTTCAGTGTCCTTAGTGGACTTTAATTTATCACTCGTAATGCCCTCGCACTCGGCGTCGTCAGCAGTTTTTGAAACCTACAATATGTTACTGCCCAGCATTGGATATGTGAAACCAACAGTGGATATGTCATGTGAAAGCAACAGTGGATCTGTCATGTAAATTTTTTAATAAAAAAGGTTTCAAAAAATCCGTCTCTTTATTTCTCAGAACTGGAAGACACTATGGTGGGAGAAAGCAAGAGGTAACTTTGTTTTTCAGGTGCTCCGTAAGTCTTATCAGTGATCTGCACAATGCGCTGCTCCCCTCCAAGTCTCGCTGCTGCAGCAGCATTCTCATTTCCCCGCCCATCGATACTAACGCCCTCTGCTGTACTCCCGAGTGTAGCAGCACTCGTACAACCGTGCCCAGTCATGCAGATCACTTCCGGATGTCAAACATTGAATGAACCATCAGTGTGAAAACATTGAATGGGAAGAGACATAAAAATGGCAAAAGGCAAATTATCAGTTTTACTTTCTTTTATTGGATACAGATTTTTAATACATAGTTTTTTAACACAAGTCTTCAAGCACACAAGTCTTGGAAAGTTTTTTTACAGTTATTTTCAATACGCCGTCCACACTCGGATAATTTTCTTTTCTTATGTCGGATGGGAACAGCAATGTCTTTTGGGGGCCGCTCTTCAGCTATATGATTTCTGGGAATGTTGACTTTTACTTCCTGTGGAGTGTCAAGCTGTTTTGAGAATAACAAATAATTTTTCAAAGCAGTCAGATACTTTTCAGACTTATCGTCAGCATCACTAGACTCTAATATTTTCTTCATCTCTGAGTCTAAATCACATACTTTTTTTCTTATGTTTCTCCTCTGCACTGCTTTCACTGAAATCATTTTTTTCTAAATAACGAGACCAGTAGGGGGAGGGCAGCAGTCAATAGTGGTATAATGAACCCTGAACCACGCTGCAGGAGATGCTTCTTGTGGCGTAAAGATGCACGTTTGGATGCTAGACTCCTTATGACCGTCTTGTGCTGGCGTAAATTCTTTAATACTCTGTGGGAAACAGGTATATTTCCTTTTAAGAAATTGGAACACACTTAACATAGAGCATACATCTGGGGGTCGGAGATGTGCTTCATCAGAGCTGCACGCTGCTTTCCCCCTAGTTTCGGTAAGCACTGAAGGAATGGGCCTTGAGATTTAACTTTCATTTGGAACGTAAAGTATTTCGGGTTCTTCTGATGGAAGAATCTTTGCACGGAGCCTTTCAGTATCTAACGTTCTGGGATGAAGGTCAACACACAAATAGCCACAGGTTGCTTGTGTAGCTAACCTATAAGCATCCGTCAGGAGTTTAGATTGATGGGGGTACACTTGTCTCGCCAGGTGGGTTATTTGTGAAGCATCCCGACAGTTGCGAAATAAAAACATGTAGTGAGCATTGAGCGATATAGTCCTCGAATGTCTTCCCTTTAAAAACAGATTTTGTAATATCAGGACAATCGTGATATTTTTATGATGACCACCACGAATAAACAATTGTGATATGCGTTTGCTGGCTACAGACTGTTCCATCAAGTCATCCAGTACCAGAAGTGTAGGTCTGAGGGGATCAAATTCCAGATCCGTAGGTAGTCCTTCATAAAATTCCACCGTTTTCTTGAAGGGTTCAAAGGCAGGCTGCCACTCACCGTAACAGTAAACGACACGCTGGGGTGGGGGTTCGAATACTTGAGCTGCTTCTTTGATGAGTTTCAGAGTGAAAGTCGTCTTCCCACACTGTGAAGGTGCTGCAATTATAATATTTGAAGGAGTGCGGAGAGCCATCGCACCACCATGCAGTCGTTAAAGTCTACTCGACACGTGTAATCACGATGCAGTACTGTGGGAAGAGTCGAACCACACGATCTTTTAAACAGGAAATACAGACAGTGAGCCCCACAAGTGTCTCCCAGGGGATCCTGCAGAGGTATCGAGGGGTGTAAGACGTGACGTATGCCTAGTCGACTATAGTATTCTTGCATGGAGGTATCGGGACTCGTACCCAGGGGATCAAAGTGATCCACTTGCACTCCTTTCTTGTAAACTGCTATCCAGTGGGCTCCAGGCATGGAGGACGGATCGGTATTGTAGATAAACAAGGCTTCTGATTGGGTGATTCTGCTAGGTAGTCTGTCACGGGGGAACATTCCGAGACTTGTGGGTAACATCGAAAGGATGGATTCTAGCTGATAGGTATTCATGAGCTGTAGTCAAACAGGACTTTACGATCCAATGGGATTTCCAGCAAATTCTGATATTTGGCATACAGGATCACAGTGACCGATGCGGATAGCGGCTTGGCAAACTTTAATTCGACTCTCACACTCCCACTCTTTATTAAAGAAAACACTTGATTGCATTCACGTTGCTCGGGGGTCAATTGGAATCCAAACAATGTAAAACCTTCTCCATAGGCTTTCCGCGATAAGTTAATACCACTATCGGATTTCCAGGCATCCACAGCTTCCAATAATCCTTGGTAACAGCGGAGATAGCGCCCATTCGCAAAGTCTGGTGCGTAGGACTGGTGATCGCTGTCAATGTGAAGGCTGATGTAGTTTAAGTCGAAATGTTGGAAGTTGAAGGGATTTTTTTCGTACGATCCATTCAGGCTGGTGCTTTCCACCATACCCAGTACCAGACGTATGGGGAGCTGACCTAGAAATAAATTGTCACGGTTCACACTCGTCAGTCCCGAAGCAATGGAAAACATACGTAAATCCGTTCTTCGCAGAGGGTACTTGGCACTCTCCGAACCCAGCAGGCGAGCGTGTGCGAGGATGACACCCGAAGTGGGTTTGACTTTACGCACGAAAAATTCGGCTTCGTGTATCTGCACTTTGTAAGAGGGGTCCGCTTCACCTGTCATGAGACAGAATTCGGGTTTGGATCTCAATAAACGCAGTCTCAGATCGACTTGATTGAGCAGGTAACGATCTTGATTAAACAGGTCAGCGTGGATCCACGAGATGAGTTCGATACCTGTTGGTTTGACGTAGCCCTTGCGCTGATGCCATCCCTCGTTCTCCCGACTGGTCAGTTCCATTTTACCGGGGGTGTCGAGGTACCAGAGCGAGGTGCCGAGCTGGCTTCGTGTGGCATCGGTACCGTAATTCAATAGAGTTTCCAGGTATGCCCTGTAGGGGTAAAGGGTGTGAGAAGCACTCACTAGGTGATCATTGAGGAAGACCTGGCTGAAGAGGGCCTGGCTGAAGAGGGCGTGGCTGAAGAGGGCGTGGAAGAAATGATTGCAGGGAGCAATCACTTCCGACGGTGCTGTACCATCGGATTTTACAATTTTCAAGACGAGACGTAGGTGACATCGGGACAGATCAATGTAATCGTCTGTTCCCTTCACGATGAATTCGAGTGGAGCATTACCTTCCAAGGAAGCCACAGGTAAATAATTGACATAGCAGCCTCTTTCTAATTGTGAGACTGTGGGAGGGATCAGAAACAGGTCCAGTTCTGAATTGGCACAGTCGCCAGAATCAGCGTGAATTTTCTGAATGCTCATGATGAAAACACGTCCTACACAGTACAGTGTCTCTTCACTTTATGAACCTTGGGATGTTGACGGCGGCGTTTTATTCCTTTCCCTCCCTGCAGCTTTGAACTGGCATGTTGCAAGAGGTCGGCGCCCACTTCACGGAGTCCCGCTTTGGCTGCAGATTTGAAATTTTGCCCCTGAGACATCTCTGAAACGAACCGTAGCCCACCCTTATGCAGGGTAGCCAGAGCAGGTCGTACGAGAGGGCTGATGAAACGTCCAATAGTGGCAAAGATGCTTCCTAGCCCATCGCCTCTCTAATAACGAGGACCGCGGAACACACCCTTCCCCGTTTGGCTCTTGTAGTAGCTCACGTAGGCATCTGCAGAAGGGGGAACGAATTTAACCCTCATGACGGAAATGTAACTTGACTAAAACTTTACCGAATTTAAAATGCAGAGGTTCTCCGGTGTCAGTACGAAGGAAGATTCTCACACTCTCAAAACTGTTCCTTGCAAGGGGGTAGTAATCAGGTTGCTGATACACTGCAACAATGGCTTCGTTATTACTGGTTCTGATGGCAGGGTTCACGACACGCAACAGTTCGCCGTGAGTATCACCTAACAACTGAGGCGCAATCAGGTCTGAATACAAATAAATACCATACATTCCTCTGTTCATATCGATGGGATAGTCACCCTGGACTTTATTCAGTGGTATATCTAATTTAGTAATTCCTAGCATGTCTCCTAATCCAGGGTTCGATCGAGAATGTAATGCGACTTGTCTGTATCCATCAATATGGTGTGATCTGCCTGTTGCTTGAAACGGTAAGCTTTTCTCAGCTTGTAGGGTAACATCTGGTTCATTGCATCGAATAATGATTCGGCAGTTTCGTATCGTCCGTGGGGTACCTTTCGTTCTTGGAAACTACCTGGGGATATCACGTAGAAATAACACTCGTCATCTATGTCGAACGTTGGTGTATTGCAAAGTTTGCTGGCAAATCGTTGGTGGAAGGGTTTGTCAACTTCACCCTCCCCGATACACAGAAGTTTGCCAAAATTCGTTTTAGGAAACATCAAACCGTATCCCTCACTCGGTTTGAATACCCAGTAACCGCTGTTATAGGAAACTATTATTTCTTTTGGGAGCTGGGTGGTGAGGAGAGACAATAGTTCCATTCGAGTTATTTTACCCGGTTTAAGTTTGATTTTCCTGTTATTCTTCGGTGGGAGTGTAATATTCATACGTGTCATTAGAACCGTCCACATTGTACCAGCTCACAGGTAAGTGAACTTCTGCTAGTCCCACTTTCCATTTTCCGCTCAGTCTTAGGGGTTGTGCTAAACGAACCGTGAAATCAGTCTGCGAATTGTTTGGGTAAATATTCTGACTAGCCGTGGAGGGTAGGGTCAGGTAGAAACTATCCATTTTTTAGGGATCCAGGAAGGTTTGGGATAACCACGAAATTTGACCAGTGCCTTGTGACCTTTACGCTCGATTATTTTCTCGACCGTGTAAAGTTCGGGTTCTGTCACTTTTTGAAGTTCCGATTTATAGAATGTACCTTTCAACACTTCTCCCTCGGAATCCCGTATGACGTACACGGGGGTTGTCGCTGTAACACCTTGTCGACTATAAATATTTCTTCGGTCCACAAATGCGTTCCTGCCTTCTTGAAGGGTACTTTTACACTGGCTAGTCGAACCGTGTCCCCCACTTTAAATGCCGGTTTTTCTTTTACTACGGTCGGATTGCGATAGAGTCGAACCTACACAACGTCTTCATTGCGTAAGGTCACGTCCTTGGGAGCCATATCGTGTGCACTGTGAGCGGTGGCATTGTATCCCCGTACAACGCGCGGTAGCACGTCCAGGTAGCGGTAGGTGTTATTGCGTGTATAATATCTCCCCAGTCTCTCGCGTAGGGTACGATTCCATCTCTCCACCAAAGCTGCTTTTTTGTCAGAGTAGGTGGCAAAGAACCGAATACCTTTCTTTTTCAGGAATTTCTGGAACACTCTGTTGGTAAATTCCGTACCCTGATCCGTATTTAAATTCATTGGAGACCGACCCTTGGAAAGGATTTTTTTGAAAGCCAATACCATTTCTTTCCCTGTTTTAGCCTTCATGGTAACCGCCCACCCGTACCTCGAGAACACATCGATGACTGTTAATATGTAGCGATACCCGTCATTGAAGCGCGTTAGATTTTTCACCACCATGAGATCAGCTTGCCATTGTTCGTCTAACCCTGTGACGTAAACTCTGTTACGGGGGAACTTTCTGCGAACAGGTTTATGTAGCGTATAGGCAGGTTGCTTTTCTAACCTTTCACGGACGAGTTTGAGTGGCAGTCCCGTATTCTGTGCTAACTTTTTTACACTACCGAAACCTCTTTCGGGGTCGAAATAATGGGACTCCAAAGTTTTGTTTTCTGCTGCACCCAGACATCGTACCCCACCAGGTTTTGCCATTGATGTAGCGAAAGTGTAACACCTGTCACTGTAGGAATGTCCCCTATAAACTGTCTGATGTCAACTGTTAAGTTACACACACGAATTTTGTATTCGTCGTCTAAGGCTTTTGACTCTCCACACTGAATATTTTTACTAGGAGCTACAATTTCTAATACAAGCACTGCTATCGTTAACACTGTCACGATTACACTACCCACACTAGCTAACACCTTCTTTCTCCTATCCATACCAAGACTAAAATGACATTGGATGAAAAGACAGACACATTATATAAGGTTACAATTATTTATTTAATTTATACATTTCATTTTTTGCCTCGTCGACAATAGCGTTATATTTTAGAGTGCAAACAAAACCAGAATCTACAAAATTCAACAGACCTCGTTTCCAGGCCGTATCCACAAATACCTGTGCTAAGGCATTAATGTCCAAGTCACCAGACCACCCTACGATGGTCGGTATTTTTTCTTCGGGTTGCAGTCCATCTAACGGTATCACACGCATAAGTTCTTGCTGAAAAATATTCATCAGCAGCGGGTAAACACAATCGGGACCGTCGAAAACAGGGCCCAGCCGAAAAGGACGAATTAATTGTGAATGTTCCATAATAGCCGTACGGAGTTGGTGATCTTTGGGAGTCCCGCACACGCCATGCACAATGCGCATCACCTCGTCTAAGTGAATAGCCAGCGTGAACCACTGCGAAGCATTCAGTGTTATACAACGTCTCACCACACGGAACTGTAGAGTTCTTTGGTCAGCAGATTCTTTGATGAATTCGACACAACGTTCACCATCCACAGTTCGATACATGTAGACACGTAAACCATGCATCACGTACCATGTCTGTTGATCGGGGCCGATTTTCACTTGATCCTCTATCTGGGGGACCGTGGCACACAAAGCCTCCCATTCAGGTATGGAGAGGCTAACCCCCACAGGTGTAGGGTAGATGAGTTCACCATTTTCATATTTCTTGTAGCAGCGTACGTGCACAGAAAACTTATTTTTGAACAGTGTAGGTACAACGTAAACATCTTCACCGAGACACCACACATCTGGATTGCTAGGCTGCATCGTGAACAATGACGCACACAGCGCTCGCTCCCTATTTAACTAGAGAACCGCACCACCTGGGACGACCAATCAGGAACGATCTGATAAGCAAGTGTTTGTTGGGACATGTTCTCGACAACGATCGATCCATCCGAAGAAAGCAGCTGTTTCGGCTAAAGAGCAGTTGACGTCCTCTCAGGTGTGATATCCGCACTCGAACTCGGAAACTTTTGGGAGATCACAATATTTGGGGCAGCCGTAAAGTTCGAGATTAACACTGGGCAGATTTAATTGTTCCAAGAGATTTCTTTCCACAGTACCTCCTTTGTAACCCACCACAGTAGCTTCTTCAGTACGTGCAAGTTTGTAAGCATATTTCACGATGTTAGGAACGTGATCTAACGACCACACCTTTTCACGAGGCAGAGGACGAAAGGGTAGGCCTAGCACATGTTTAGATACGTAGCTGACTGTCCTTCTGTCTTTTACTGACAAAGGCTGGTGATGCCGAAGATTGAAACGGTAGACACCACATTTCCCATTCAGAGTTGCATATCCAAGTTCGCGCACTAGGAAACCGTCGAGATCTAGAACCATACAGATGTTTTGCATGGTTGCACTAGTTCGAGTATCTGGAGACAAAAACACTTGACGTCTTCACACAGGCTACAGACGTCTCTGTCGTTTACGTCTCAGAGCCTGAACGACGTTCTGCGGTAATCCTGGGGGCCAGGTTTCGGGCGGCTTCATCACCAGAGGTCCACGTAGTCTTGTAGGTGGTGGCGGCGTAGTGTCCTCCACGACAACAGCCTGTAGCATCGGACCACCAATCCCAGGTCGCGGCAACATCTTAATAGTGACGGCCGGAGGTGGTGGTGGCGGTGGAGGAGGTGGCACAATCACAGGTCGACGTAGCAATCGACGAATACGCATTCGAAAGTGCTGTGGATCGCTCTCGTAGCCGGAGTCTACATCACTCGTCCAATTATGACCAAAATCCAAGTTGTCGTCGTCGTCCATAACTTGTGGCTCAGAATAAATGTCAAACCTTTTTCAGCGGTTATATAGAGCCAGAACCGTGACCTTGGGGGGGCTTTTCAAGGTCGTTGGAAAATTACGAGTCAATTTCCGGTTGGTTGTGACGTAGGGGTCAATTACCAGTCGATTGCGACATAGAGGTCAAAGTTCAGAAGGCAGCGTGGCCCAGCACAGGTCAATTTCCGGTCGATTGCGACATAGGGGGGTCCAAGTCAAGAAGGCAACGTGGACGATTGCGACATAGGGGGGAAAGCACTTCCGGGGGCCTTGCCGGTTGTGATGATACTACTCTCTCGTATATGGACCTTCCCAAGGTTTCTGAAGTTTTGGAGGAAGTCTCTTCTTTCTATGTGGATTGTATAGCTAGACAAGATCTCATTGATTGAAAACGAATCCATTTATTTTACTGTCATATCCCGTTTTGTCCTCTCGTTTGCTAAGTTGATGTTATGTCTAACGGAGTGATTGGTTTCTTCTAGTCATTGTTGTAATTCTTGTACGTATTGTGGAGTTGATACAGGCATTGCTTCGGGCAGACCATATAAGAGGTCACAGGGAAGACGTAACTCTCTTCCAAAGAGCATCATGGAAGGTGTCTGACCAGTTGCCTCATGCTTTGCTGTTCTATATGCCAACAAAAGGAGTGGTATATGGCGATCCCAATTACGTTGATGGTCGTCAACAAACAATGTTAGATGCTGTGCAATTGTCCTATTAAATCTTTCAACCATACCATCCTACTGAGGATGTAAGGGAGTTGTTCGGATTTTCTGAATGCCTAATAATTGGCAGATGCCTTTAAACACATTGGATTCACAATTTCGTCCTTGGTCAGAGTGGATTTGTAAAGGTATTCCATACCTATTAATCAATTTATTTACTATCATCTCTGATGATGATGATGATTACAAAAATGGATAGCCACTGAGCGTGAGTATTAAAAACTATATTTCAAAACCAAATTCAATACAAGGTAAATTGTTACAAAGAAAATATGGATGAAGTATCTTATTAACAAATCAACTATTAACCATACACAAGTCATCAATCTTCCTGCGCAGAGTACACAACATTAGCTCTGTCTATTCCACTAAATATTACCTTTTTACTTGATTACCATGTCGCTTGAACATCTGCGTACACATCACATTAAAGATATCACTTTTATACTTCCCGCGTACACATCACATAAAGATAATTCTTTATACTTAACGCGCACTGTCTCAGAACAGTTAACCGTCCATTTTCGAACTCTAGACCGTTACAACACATTACCGTTACACGCTCCACTGTTCTTCAAATTCTCCCAAAGTTCTTATTCGTTGGCTGATACTTTTTGCTTTCGGTTGCCAGATTCCTTCTGTCGTTACAATATATTATAACAGAAGAGTGAATTAATTTAAAATTGATTAGGATTTTATATCCTAGTAAAATTTTATTTTTATTCAAAGAGTAACAAAGCGTTTGATATACATGATCAGCTATGAAAATCAAAAATAAATTTAGCATTAAATGGAATTACTGAAGTAAAAGTCAGCAACCATTATCATATTTTGATTGATTATCATTCTCAGCAAAAATAGAGAATCCTTTTCTATAACTTTTAAATTTTAATTATGCAAATGATCTAAAATAGCTTTAAAATTTTTGTTAAGTGTTGAATTGTTTTAGTAATGTATATTATACATGCAAGAGATCCTTGTATTTAATCTGAATAACCATACACAACCTGAAACGTTTTGTGTCACTGTGACACAAAACATGTCGGTAATTGATATCTTTCCCTTGTCATAATTAAACTGCTTAAAAAATCTCTCATATAAATTTACGTTTTTACTAATACTTATGAAATTAAGCTATGAAAAAAGTATTCATAATATATCAATCACATTTAATGACATATACATTCTCACTTTAGGTATTAATCAAATGCCAGCTTGAACGAAATCATTTGACATTCAAAATTAAATGACTGTAAGGTTTAATTACTTTACCATTGAACTATCAGTGGTATGTCAATTCCAATCTAAATCGATTTAGCGCTAAAATATCAGCGAATGTCAAATTTCAGTCCCTTTACCACCTAAATATCAGTGACAGGTCAACTATAAACGATATCATTTTATCATCATCATCATCAACCTCAAGCAGCGATGGGCTACGGAGGTCCAACCAGACCGTGCAATTTAGTTCTCCAAGCAAGTCTATCCTGAGCTACATCTACTGCATCTGGCCACTGCACACCAATTTTAACAAGGTCCTGTTTGACATTGTCTGCCCACCGCATCCTAGGTCTCCCCTTCTTTCTGAGGCCTTTAGGCACACTGTTCATAACCCTATTCGCCAATCTATAATTATTCATACGGGCAACATGGCCAAACCAACGGAGTCTCTCTCTGCACAATATGCTGCTTAAAGGAGGTTGCAAACTCCTTTGCCTAACCTCATCATTAGTTACAAAGTTGAACCACCTAATGCCCAAGATACTGCGTAAGCATCTGGAATCAAAAGCATCTAGTTTCCTGTTATCTTGTTTACAAAGTGTCCATGTTTCACTACCATAACTAACCCTAGAAAGAACCAAACTATTATATAGTCTGATTTTAGTCTTTAGGTGTATACGCCTATTTCTCCACACTCCCCATAGATTCTTAAAAGTCCCGGCAGCAATCCCTATTCGTCTGTTAATCTCATGCCGCACATCACCATTATCTGTTACATAGCTCCCAAGATAATTAAACTGTGACACCTGCTCAAGACGGCAACCATTCAGATTAAATGAATCACAGCCTGCCTGACCAATTTTCATCACTTTAGTTTTCTCTCTGTTTATAACCAAACCTACTCTACTACCAGTCTCATCAACAGCTCGAATGAAAGAGTTCATCTCATCAACATCATTTGCCAAAAGGGCTAAATCATCAGCATAATCTAAATCAGAAATTTTCGTATCTCCAGCCCATTTAAGGCCAAAATCTTTCCCTTGAAGTGAATTTCGCATAACATAATCAATAACCAAACTAAAGAGAAAAGGAGACAAAATGCACCCTTGTCGAACACCAGAAGTAATGCTAAACCAATCGCTACAAGCCTTACCAACTCTCACACACGACTCAGTGTTATTATAGAGAGCTGTCATTATGTTAACTAACTTGTCTGGTATACCATATGATTTCACAATCAACCACAAATTATGACGATCAACAGAGTCGAAAGCCTTTTTGAAATCAACAAAGCTAGCAACCAAAGGTTTCTGAAACTCTAAACATTTCTCAAGAATCTGCCTAAGTGAAAATATCTGATCCACACATCCCCTACCACTTCTGAATCCACATTGCTCATCACGCAATTGACTGTCAACCAGATTCTTAATTCTATTAAGCACAATCATGGAAAGAACTTTACCTGGAACAGAGAGTAGGCTAATACCCCTATAGTTATCACAAGAACTGTGATCACCTTTTTTGAAAATAGGGATAACAATAGCTCTGGTAAAATCCTTAGGAACCATGCCTTTATCATAAAAGATATTCAGAATTTCAGTCATCCAAATGGTAACCGAAACATTTCCAGCTCTAAGCATTTCTGTAGTAATTTCATCTACCCCTGGGGATTTATGAAGCTTAAGTTTAGAAACAGCCAAAATAACTTCGGATTGTGTTATAGGGCCAACATTAAAGCCACCAATGCATCTATCATCATTGCAAACAATGGGAATAGAACTAACCGCATTGTTTAGTACATCATTGAAATGCTCAGCCCACCTAGCCATGACAGAATCCTCACCTTCTACAACCTTACCTTGTTTATCCTTCAATCCTTGTATACCTGTCCGTTTTCTACCACACAAAACATTAACTATCTGGTACAGCTCTCTGTTGTTGTGCTGTCTAACTGCTTCCTCGGCTTTGTCAGCCAAACCATCAAGCCAAAGATTCTTATCGGCAGCTAACTGATCTTTTACGCGTTTATTAAGTTCTCTGTAATGCTTTCTATTAGGACTAGTAGGGTATTGATTAAGGACATTCCTGCAGTTCTTTCTTTCTGAAATAAGCTCAAGTGCCTTATCACTCAGATAATTCTGCCTCTTCTGCTCCTTTTTTCCTAAAAGAGTACTGTTAGTGTCCAAAAAAGCCTGTTTAAAATGATCCCATTCTTCCTCAACTTCAGTGGTAAGCATACCATGACTGTCATAATGACTAAGTAACCTATCATGGTAAGCTTTGGCTATAACTGGGTCTTTCAGAGCTTCAGTATTAAAAGCAAATTTTTTAATCCTAGCACAACACTTTTTAAGTTTAAGTTGCAAGACACTTTGAACGAGATAATGGTCAGATCCAATTTCAGCTCCCCTATATGACCTGGAATTCCTAACAGAACTAGCCCATTTGCTGTTAATTAATATATAATCAATCATATTCTTATGCAGCCCATCGGGTGAAACCCATGTGTATTTATGTATGTCGCGGTGTTTGTAATAAGTGTTAGTTATTCTGAATCAATTGAGTTTACTTACCTGCAGGAGACGCTGCCCATTGCCATTGCAGCTACCAATACCAAAAGGGCCTATTACTCCTCCCCAAAGGTCACAGTCAGTACCAACTTTGGCATTGAAGTCACCAAGAACAAGGGTAACATCTCCTTTCTTGACAGAATTCAAAATATCCTGAAGTTGTCCATAAAACCTATCCTTCTCATCCTTTAACGTTTAACATCTTTAACCGTTTGTCTGAAATTTTGCAGTAAGAAACCTTCCATTAATGCACTCATATCCTAGAAGAGCATCACTAGCGTGTCTGCTGAGAAGCAGACCACGCCTTGGTGATGCTTATTGTCGTCCCTCCCTGAAAAGAGAAATTTAAGATTATTTTTAAGAATCTGACCTTTATCTGTCCATCTGGTCTCTTGCAAGCCGAGAATATCTAAATCATAACGGTGGAATTCTTGTGTGAGGACATCAAGAGAAAAAGCTCTGTGCAGAGTCCTCACATTCCAACTACCTATGGAGAGAAAATGGTTAGTAGGATGTTTAAAGAAACTATGTTTATTGAGAGAGGGAATGCCGACAATATCAAACAGCCCCCTAATCGCAGACATGGGGCAAAGACCCGTTCCCCCACCACTAAAGGCTGAAGCCATCTACACTGGAAGACTTCCTCCAATGTAGAATTTGACGATGCCAATAGAAGCAAAGATTTCAGGTGCCTGCGATGACCTCTGCTCAGGATTATCCACCAGCTGATAAACATATCCTGTGAATCTATTCACTTGGGGCTGTCAACCCACAAACAAACAGAAAACACAGCGGAGGATTTTCCCTCCACAGAATCCCACCAGTGCAGCAAAATCAGGATCCATAATCAAGCTGAGACCCATATATCTGTCCAGTCCAGTGGGTTTATATGGTCAGCACCAGGACCCTGTATGGTTGACCACTCCTCAGCAGGGTAGAAAAAAAAAAAAGAAAATTAGCCATAGTTTTCCAGATCAGTAGGCCACACTAATCTGGCAGCCCTCCCCTTCCGTTCACTTCCACAAAAGAGTATCTCTTTTGAAAGGTACTAACGGTCAGCACCACGAGAAGGCGGGGTCGGACATTAGGTGCTAGGCCTGGCCTGTTCCATGCATCATCACAGGGGATTGGTGCATAGCTCTCCTTCCAGTGACTACCTAGCTAAATATTCTGTTAAACATTTATACTAAACTAAATAACCACAAATTTGCACCAAATCATCCAAAAAATTTGAACATTAAGTTCATATTACACTTCAAGAAATCTTTATATATATTTAAGACAAGAGGTTTTGTAACCAACTATACATCATAATAATCTTTTCTCTGAAAATTAACGCTACTTTAACATTACTTCGCTTAATGCTGCGTTTCTCTAACGTCATGAATTGATTTTTCGACGTTTCAATTTCTTGTACAAATGAACTGTGTAAGCAGTCTTGTTCGGCCTCTTATTCCTTATTAATATTATAAATGTAATAGACGCAAGGTATCTGGCAACAAAACTCTGTCGCCATTTTCTTTTGAGCCTGTAACAGTTGGAAAAGTTTGGTTTTCGAGCTGCCTTTCGTTTCAGATAATTAACCTTATTAAAATATCTAAAACGTAACAGTTTCTTTCCTCATAAGTCAATGCATGATTCAAAATCGGTTTGTGAACTACACGTAATTGTGTGGAAAAGGCTTTATAAAATGTTACTGTAACTTCTATTGTCTGAACGGCTGACAACTTGTGTTACATGGAGAAGTAATGCAGCAGGTGTGAATTCTGTCATTTCATGTTATTTCGGCAGTAGTACAGTTCACGGTCCTCAGCCGCCATTTTGTTTTTGACGCAACGTAACAAAACGGCCCTTTTAGTTGATTCCCACAACTCCCGGGACCCTAACCCAAACAGGGGTTTCTAGAAAAAAGATTGTTTTTTTCGTTACCATAGCAACGAAAAACCCGAGTTTACGTCAAACGCAACGCACCGTAACCATAGTAACAAACGCAAACAAACGTAAAAAAAATTAAATTACCGCAAAAAAACCTCGTAACCGTCAATTACAGAATGAAAGCTCATAAAACTGGCAAATCCAACAAAAAATAAAACGATTGCCTTCCTACATACAGTAAACCACTTCCACCATTCCCCCTCCCCTCTTTTCAAAACACAATAAAAACCTACTAACATCAAAAACAAAACCACTTAAGCACAATAAAAAAAATAAAATTAAAAACTACTAACTTAAATAAACAAAAACTAAAATACTACTCACCACAGCTCGTGGTTCATGCTACTTTATCACGCACATGGGGTGGATATAGATGTTTAACGTCCTCCACGAAACTCAGAAACGGGTCTGACTGGTGCCGCACCGCTTCCTATACATGAATTCAGCCAGATAACTGTCAAACATATCATCGTCCACACGGCCTCTAGTCATCTCATTTTTTGCATGCCGCCACATTCCTTCCACAGTGTTAGTGTGGACCCTTGTCTCATAGTCAACAAACGAAACAGAGTGGTTGACTGTGAGGTGGACGAAACCCTCCTCACTCAAACAGTTATATGATCGCCAGCAATCTGAATAAATCGTGGATCCAGGTAAAATTTTCTCCTTGATAACAGCAAGCAAGGAGTCAGTAGAGCGGTCAGGAACAACAACAAGAACAACTCCCACACGCAAAAACTTGCATGCCCCCACTACATCGGCCCCTAAATATCTTTAATAACTAATTATAAACCATATCCTAACCAATTTTCAAAATAAAAGCTACAACATATTAATTATTCGTATCCTACCTATCACTGAACCCCCCCCCCCCCACCATATTAAATATATAATACACACGAACTTACCTCTAACCATATAGGTATGTTATCCAAAGAAGTCATCAAGCAAAAATGGCGAAAGAAACCAAACGTAACTTCACACTCTCGTCAAATCGCACACATAAGATGTGACTCCACATTACCGATCCAAAAGAAACAAATAAAAGAGCCATAGGCTACCAACAACGAACAGTTACGTTTCTACGTCATACTTTACAAATCGACATCACACGGCACTTGAGCAATGCCATCTATCGGCTGAGGACCGTAAACACTACACGGGCCGAACTATATTTTTTGCCTGTTTTATCAGGTGATCAAATTTCGGTTAACGTTTGTGTCGTCATCGTGTTTTTAATGAGGCCAATTTCCCAGAAAATGTCTACTCTCCTAATTTACCTGAAGTGAAGCTTGTGGTCCTTTAACTATATCAAATTTAATTTTATTGGTTAAATATTTAGCGTAATGTAAGAAAACAAGCTTTAAAAGATTTTTATATTTCTATAAAAGCGAGACAAGGGTCAAAGTTTGAAAAAAGAAAGCACGGTCATTTCCAAGAAGTTGCATATTTCGGTGTTTTAACTGCCAGGTTTCCAAACATAAAGACATGTTTTCTAAATATTAATAGAAATGTATAATATAAAAAGTAAAATAAAGAAAGAAGAAATTTAAACAATGATATATTTAAATTTGTGCATACGTTTCAGCGAGTACCTTGACGAAGTTAAACATGTTTCTTAAAATGTTTGTAAACATGTTTCTTAAAATGTTTGTAAACATTTCTTAAAAATATTCCTTTAGATACTCAACAAAATAATAAAACACACACACACACACAAACATAACGAAATAAACTCAAAATTTGTGCAAATATGAAAACTCAATTTTTACAATATTAATTTACCTGTTTTGTTAGATTCGTCAGAATATTTCCTTAGTAGCTTTTACTAATTTTTTAAATGCTTTTAACGATTTTTCCTGCAAAAATCCTGCAGGAAATTTTCTCAAATGTATTAAAAGTTGTGGTCTTCCCACCGTTTTTATATTTCTATAATAAAATTAAACAATAAAAATTTTTTTAATTAATGTACTGAGTATCCCGTGGCCGAGTGGTTAGCGCGCTTGGCTACTGATCTACGGGACCTGGGTTCGAGCCCCGGGTAAGGCATGGCTGTTTGTGTCGTTTTTCTGCTGAGGTCCTGACATCCTCTCAGACCTTCTACTGTGGCATATAAACTGACAGGCTCCTGTCAGACCTCTGTGGCAAGCAGCTGCTTGAGGGGGTATTTATTTATTTATACGTAGTCGCTGTGATTATCATGGAAATTACATAAAAGTTTGCTTCATTTCTTTCTAAGACGGAGCTTTATCATATTTCGTGTGAAAGACGAAAATAATACCTTTCGATGAAAGGCTTTTCTCACAAGATAAATATGATGTTCTCCTGGAGTAAATGTTAAGTTTGTCTCCATGTCTTGCTGTGTTGACTTCGAGGTAGCCAACGAAGTGCTCCTGTTGCACGCTACGAGGAAAGAAATTTTAACCAAATAATTTTGTATTCGAAGCAAAGTCGTTTTCAGTGTATTAGAAGACAGAGGTGTATGAATATATACATATAATTATACATAATATGGGGATTAATTATCCACCCCCACAATATATTTTAGCGTTAACCCGATCCTTTTTCATAACTTTAAATTAGATAATAATTCAAAGAAATGGAAATATAGCTACGGCTCTCTGGTCAATCTATTCAAGATCTTATAACTTAAATTATCTCTTAAAATATCTTAACTATTATCAAGAAAGGGTAACTTGAATTGGCTTTAAATTCATCGGATTAATTTACATTCAGTTTGGATAATTCCGATCCTTATGCAATTAAAATATTCAGTTTGTCAAATATTCTTGAATGTTTTGGCCATGGCTCTGCAAATCCAAACAGAAAACAACATTTTCATGTTCTCAAATTATAAATGAACGGCTATTTTAATTTCCTTCTTGAATATAGCATATATTTTATGTAGTTATTTAACAAGTTGAATGATTTTCGTATTCATTTTAGCGGTTTAAGTTGTGGCCACTGATCTAGTTTGATACTTCGTGAATGATATCGATTAAAAGACAATTCCAAATTGTATTTAAAGATATTGCATTACACAGTGGTAATTATCTCTACTTACATCTTAGCTCCTTTTCATAAATAAATATGTACATATATTAAGAAATGAAATTTAAACATTTCGTTGAACTGCTCCACTAAAATATTCAAGATGTACAAAGTTTGGGAAAAATTTATGAAATTATCTGACTGGTTTCAAAATTCAATAAAATATCTTTTAATAACCAAATTTGGATGTTAATTTTTAGTATCCGGTGATCGGAATTAAGATGGCAATACTTGACTATTCTTGTAGAAATAACTCATTTGAAACACACAATATTTGAAATTTACGTCTTTCAGATCATTATTTAAAGCAACATATGAAGCAAACGGTAGGTCAGAATTTAGAAAAGAGGTGTTTATTTCTCATGACAAATCGACTTTACCACTTTTTGGAACAATCCGTAGACAAAACAAATCGTAACGATCAACGGGTTGGATGTTTGAAGAGGTTTTAAAGAAATAGGGAATGCTAAAATGTGATTCTTCAATGTCTTGTTCAAGCAAAGCAGTTACTAGGTTTAAGAAAAGTCACTAGCGTCTCTATTAAAGTTATGGAAGAAAGTAAGTATAGGAAGAAGTAAGGTAAACTATCAGAAAATTATAATAGTTATTATCAAAAGCATCATCAATTAGAGATCCAGCTTCACCAAATTTTCTGTAATATACTTTTAAGTCAATTTCAAATTTTATCTTAATTTAAACTTGAATAGAGTTAATTACGAAATCTGTTCAATTTCTTCCGTTTTGTTTGCAATTCACATACATCGTATACTCGTCTAACAAGCTCTAATCTAGAAAAAAAAATTGGGGAAGTGATGAAATTAAGATGGGGAGGGGGGATACCGGATTTCTTTTGCAGTTTAATACTGCCTCTCCATTTCAGACGTCTTGAAAAATCTTTAAAAAAATGGATGAATTTACAAATGTTTAATATTTTTGACTTCCATTACCCTTATTAAATTTGTCAAAGGGGGTACAATCTTCTGCCCACCACCATCAGATCCGGTCTTGTACGACCATTTTGTGAACTATTGTTCACAAAATGGCCGTACAGGGTAAATAAACTACCGCTAAAATTTTCGGAAATGATTAACATTGCATAAATATGATGGAAGCTTACATAATAATTTCTCTTAGAAGCATTAATGCAATTAATTGCTGAATTCTAATAAAAAAAATAGGTTTGGAGCTCATAAAAATCCCCTTTTGGTCTTAGTGCAATATTAGTTGATTCTGCTAATAAATACAGTTAAAAAATTTATAATTTCTTAAAATCGTTTAATGGCATTTTGAATGGCTTTAGTTAAGAACTGTAATAAATAGGTGTATATCAGAAGGGTATGCCGTCCCATGGTTGAGTGGTTTGCGCGCTTGGTTTCTAACCTAAGGGACCTGGGTTCGAGCCATTTAAGGCATGGCTGTTCGTGTTGTTTTTCTGCTGAGGTCTCGACATCCTCTCAGACCTATTCTGGCGTATAAACTGCTCCTGTAAAGTCTCTGTGGCTAGCAGCTGCTTGAGGGGGTATTTGTTACTTATTTATTTTATTATATCAGAAGGTTAAACGGGGATAAAAACTGGTAGAGAATTAGAGTTTTTGTTAACGGAGTCGCTGTCGAACTGGAAGTCTATGGACATTCTTATTTCTCGAAAGTGAGTTGGTGTAAGTCCATGGATATGGTTCGAACAGGACTGCATAGTGATACAGTTGGAAATTAGCTAATGGTATTCTGTAAGTTTAGATTGATTGTCTGTAGTGACTTGCAAGAGCATTTATTATTTATAACACTTTGTATCAGAAAATAATAATAAGTGCTATTGATTCCATTATTCACTCTCCGTGTTTCTGTAAGTATGGACGGGAAGTGATTTGTTCATGAATTTACACTTTTCGGACAAGTTGTCTCTGATTGGGTTATTTAGTTTCAGTGCTTTTCTTAAGTGGGAAGCTGATCTGCATAACGACATCATAGCAGAATAATCCAATCAGAGTCAACCAGTCTGGTAAATGCCATGACAATGATTGATTTCTAGTAATATTTAAATAAATCTTACGAAGCCCATCGGTGTTTCTTTTCTTACCAAATTCAGAGTTGCAGTTAAGAGAGAAAATATCAACGCAAGCGCAGTTGGGACTTCAACCTTAGAACAACAGAATACTGCTCTGGGCTGGGTTGATAGCGCACCAGGCTCGGAATCTACAGTTCAGATGCTCAAGTCCAACCTGGGCCAGTCTTGAGATTTAACTTCGCAAAACACTCGCCCTGCTCCCTGTCAGTAGGGGACACCGATGTGATTAGATAGGCCATCGTCCTTCGGATGCGACGTTAAGCCGTGGTTCTGCATGCAACAGATATCCATACCTTATGCACATTAAAGGACATACTGTATGGCCTGGGTGGGATTATCATCTGTCTCCTAACACTTGTCCAGTGGGTTCCCTCTCCGAACCTTTTCTGAGACATCAGAGTTTTTGTGATCTGGTTATTAGGCTCATTTTTTGCAAATACGTACAATCGCTCAAAAAATATCCGAACGAAAAGAATATCCTTCGTGTCACGTGACACGAAGGTTGCCAGATCACTAATTTCTAAAAGAATCGTTGCCAGATATTTTTTCTGAATTCTGTAATCAACCACAGTTTTCGGATACTTTTTTGAGCGATTGTACATACAGTCGTTCAAATAAATATCCGAACCTTATGGTTGATTGCAGAATACAGTAAAAATTAATCTGGCAACAATGTTTTTAGAAATTAGTGATCTGGCAATCTTCGTGTCACGTGACACGAAGGTTGCCAGATCACTAATCTCTAAAAAATCGTTGCCAGATTTTTTCTGAATTCTGTAATCAACCAGAGTGTTCGGATATTTTTTGAGCGACTGTACACAAGGTTGCAAGATCACTAATCACTAAAAAATCGTTGCCAGATTTTTTTAAATTCTGTAATCAACCATAGTGTTCGGATATTTTTTTGAGCGACTGTACCTCTCAGAGGTAAAACTACCGAACCCAAATGCTCTCCAAACAATACCAGAAAACTTTCCTCCAATCTTATAAATTGGTTTTGCGGAAGGGATTGTTTTCGCTTCTTCAGATGCTTACGGGCCACCACTGAATCTATGTGTGATGGGTTTTCATGTGTATTTGCAGGCTGATACACTCATCCGTGGTCAGAATATATGTTTGTACTTCTATTTCTTTATGAAACTAAATAACATTTTAGGTAATGTTTCAAGAAATAAATCATTATTTATTATCTCAATCGAGGTTAGGATTTAACCTTGAAATTTATAATAGGAGAAGGCTGGGTTGTTTTACCTCTGAGCGGCACTTTTTTGCATATAATGGGCTAAATGGCCAGGTCACAAGGACCCCAAAGGCTCAGAGAAGGTTGGGGAAGGGGACCCACTGGAACAGCTGTTGGGAGACAGATGGTAGCTTCCCGTCCAGTTGGTTGTTTTCCTCTGAGCGGCACTTTTTTTGCACACCATAGGCTAAATGGCCAGGTCACAAGGACCCCGAAGGCTCAGAGAATGTTGGTGGAGGGGACCCACTGGAACAGATGTTGGGAGATTGATGGTAGCCTACCGTCAAGACCATCCAGCGTGTTCTTTAACGTGCACAGGGTATGGCTCTCCCGTATACGGACCAACGGCTTAACATCCCATCCGACGGACGGCGGCCTTTCAAAGCCCATCGGTGTCCCCTACTGACCTGGGCAGGGCGGGAAATTTTGCAGAGATAAATATCAACGCTGACACAATTGGGACTCGAACCTGGGAACTACAGATTACGAGCCTAGTGCGCAACAGACTGAGCCACCCCTAAAAGGAGGAGGAGGTCTCAAGTGAAATGTTTCAAACTGATGATATATACTGAATGGTTAAATGAAACTACGTTACTTTGTAAGTCTGCGGATAAACACAGTTAGTTGCACAAAGGTGAAATTTGAAGGGGATAATAATCAGGTCATTCAGAATAAAATGGCAGGTAAAAAAGTAAATTCTTATAAAAATGCCAGCTGGTTGAACGTGGCGCTCTACACAAAAACGATGCACATTTTTTACCAATCACGTGTTAGTAAGGGAATACATCACGTGGTTACAGAATGAAACCAGAAAGCCATCAAGAGACCTGACCCTTTTGTAATAGAGAGCATGATCATTTTCACTTTCCCAAACTTTCCAGAAGAGTGGACAAAAAAAGCCACGACACCGGATCTGAAGGATCGTTCATTATTGGTTAAGTTCTATTTCCAAAATAGTAACAAAGGCACGAATGCTATAGCCGAATATCGCTTACTTATGAGATGGAGACGCCATTGAGAAAAATGAGTTACAAAACGGGACACAGAATTTTGAAGAAATGGTTATTAATCGTTATGCCATTGCAGAGGAAGTCTACCGGTTTTTGAACACATTGTAAATGGCTAATGCTGTAGTCTTCTCTTAGAGCCAGGGCCGATGTAACACTCCTGAATCTTGTGTGATCCAATGTCTCCAAGGTCCTACGAAATGTGTTGCGCTACTTCCGGTACAAATTGGTATTTTCAAGGCTTAGGGCTGGATAGGATGGAGCTGGCCATTGACTCTTACAGAGTGAGGAGACACACTTCGGATGAATGGTAATGTCAACACACAGCATTGTTGGGTAAGGCAATCGTCACATCCTCTGGGGATGATGAAATTTCACAGCATTCTCCATCTGTTACTGTATGGTGTGTTTTCAATGCTACTATCATCTAGGAACCCTTCTTCTCCACTAGGTCCAAGCCATGATCACCTAAAACGTATAGCACAAATAAAGCATGTCCAGAGCATAATGCTTTATTTGCTACAGTTTCGTGTTATCTCAGTTATAACTCAGATACATAAATTAGTAACTTCTTAAATAAGCTTTACATTAAAATCATCGCAATCAAATCTATTTCAAATTCGATTTTCGACAAAATTCGTTCACTATTTTCACAGTTGCGCAGATTGTAATATTTAACAGCTAAAATGACAGTTTAAATAATTGATCTGTTAAGTAAATAAAATCTAGTTAAAAAGAAAGCAAAACCGTCATACTGAACATTGCTAATCCATATAAGAGTGTTTTTAGCAGTTCTTGTAATAATCATGTTAATTTACACTAATTATAAATGACGTTTTGCAGACCAAGCTAACTCGCTAAATGTTTCAGGTTCCACAACACTTAAACACTAAACGCATCTTTGTTGCGCAAAATTTGTTGCGTTTGAAAAAGTTGTTTTGATTTAAATAGATTTGACAGAGTTTTTTAAATTAGGAAGCATTTTTTTTTTATAAAACTTTTATTTAAAGAAGTTACTGAATTCTGCAACTGACTTCCTATTGACATAACATTGAACTTCATTTGATGATGGAACCGCTTAGTGTACATGTACACTAAGATTTCAAAAATCATTTTTTTAATGTAATATCCCTGTACAGTCACTCAAAAAATATCTGAACACTATGGTTGATTTCAGAATTCAGAAAAAATCTGGCAACGATTTGTTTGGAATTAGATCTGGCAATCTTCATGTACGTACACGAAATTTTCCAGATCACTAATTTGTAAAAAATCGTTTTTTGAGCGACTATACTCTGTAGGGACTCATCTGTAAATTCCCGAAGCGATATGAGGGTGAGATGGATGTTATAATGTGATATCACAAAACATACTATTAACGTTATTATTAAACAAGCCATCGACTTAGTACACTACGACATTAAAATGCAATATTTATTTTTGCGATTATCCTTTTCAACGTTTTCCGATTTTAAAAATAATTTTTTTAAAATATAATATCCCTTGTAATTAAACACTAGTTACAGTTAACACACACATGGTATGTTGACACTCGTACAAAAATAAAGATTCCTACAGAAAATACGTTAGTAAATTGAAGAGGCGGTCCGTATGTACAGCGCGTGGGGTGAAGTGTTAAATCTTTCTGATACGTTATATATATTATAAACGACCTGTTTTAAAATAACGGGTCGTACACTATTATTGCTGTTTTTTAGCGACTTACGTAGGAAGTCACTGAACTGGAATTCATTCCCGCAACTCATGATTTATGAGATTAAACGACTACACAAAACTACACTAAATGGTACTAAAATTTATAGTGGTAGCTGTTTTCACACTTCTTTTATTACTTTTGTCTAGCAAATAGCATAAGATAAAAAAATGATGATTTAAGGCTACGCTGACTTAATATCTTCATTATTACACCGACTGCTTTCAGAATGAAATAAAGATTTCTATCTTTTCTAAACCATGCATCTTAATCTTTATATACGAGGTGACCTAAATTAAACTGACAATATTTAAGTAAATTTGTAGAGATAACTCAGTGGATATAAGCAATATTTTTAAATTTGCACATTTCAGATCATTACTGAAGCAATACATAAAACACTAGGCATCATGATATACAAATGGAAGTAGTGTAATTTTCAATTTTAGTGAAGATCAAAAAATATCCTGTAAACATGAAATTCATCGCAATTAGCTCAGCTGTTATATCTAGAAATGATCTTGCATGCAGTTTTTGTTTTAACATGTAACAGGAAGTGTACACAAGCATTCAAAGAAGTAGTAAAGAACTAGTTAAAAGAAGTAGACTTCGATGGAACGAGTGAAAATCTACAGACACTTATCAAAAACAGTTTGAACCTCCTCAGTAGGAATGAGTCCCGAGGACTGGCTGGAGTAATTGTGTCAGACTTACGACACTATAGGAGATGAGTGTTTCACCTTTGAGTGACACTTCTTGTACACAATGGGCTAAATGACCTAAAGGCTACAAGGATGCGGGTCAAGAACGGAAAATATGCAGTAGCTTTACATAGAATTTATACGTAATATATGTGGCGCACGAAATCAATAGATGCCTACATTAATTCACACTGCGACTTTTTTTCAAGTAGCGTTAAAAATTAATATAATACAGTATTTAAATATTTGTCCGTTTTCAGAAATAGCTATTTTTCCTTATTTTTTCATAATCGCAAATCATTAAACTAATGATAAAAACGCATCTACATGCGGAGCAGTGTTATGAAAATTTGTACTTTCATCTGTCTGAGTCATCCTTGTGGCTCTGTGGGCGTAACCTACAGCTTTCGATCATGGTTAAACCATTGGATTAAACTGGTTTCAATTGTCTGGAACAGGAGAGGCCTCTAGCGCCAGCTGATTAGGAATGGACTGCTAATTTAAACTTTATATTAGACTATAATGCAAAGAATTGAAAAATGGTGTGGGATATCAATTTCGAATTTTTTTTTCATCAGGGATCTGGTAATATCCAAATATTTCGTTCCCAGAAGATCCAGCTTTAGATTTCAGGTTAATCTATTCAGAGCGTGCTTACGGAGACATCCTATGGCACAGATCCCACTTCATTCCACTGCAGCAAAGGTGTGAAATTTTTTTGAACCAAGTGCTCTAAAACTTTTGTGAGACAAGTACGAACTCAAAAATGGTTTAAAGTTAATAATATCATTACACATACAGGGTGATTCAAAACTTATCGTTCAAATTTCGTGGGGAGATAGGGAATACGTCAGGAAACCGATTTCACATAGGAAAGTATGTCCGCAAATGTACGCATGCGTATGTAGAGGGCACTGTGTACCCAACCAGTGTACAGCTCCCCCGACCACTCGCGCTGTCATCAGTATACAAGCTGACTTACTAGTGATAAGATGAATCGTTTTACGCATCAAGAGCTAGCGGATATGCATCTCGCATATGGGGCAGCTGGCGAAAGCGGCCGCCGAGCTAGGCAAGTTTACGAAGACCGATACCCCAACAGAAGAATACCACAGCATCAAATGTTTGCACGTGTGCATCGCAATCTGCGCGAACGTGGTTCACTACGCAGCATCATGCAGGATACGGGGAGACGACCGACGCGGACTTTCAACGTCGCAGAACAAGTCCTACAGTCCATTGAAGATAATCCGAATACCAGCACTAGCTGAGCTATTGCTCAGCAGCTTGGGGTCTCTCAGTCAGCAGTGTGGTGGATACTGCACAAGGAACGTGTGCATCCTTACCATCTGCAAAGGGTGCAGTTACTGCATCCTGACGATTATCCGAAGCGTGTGGAATTTGCACAATGGTTCATGCAGACAGGTGCCATGGACCCGTTTTCCAGCTTCTGTCCTTTTTACAGATGAAGCTTCATTCAGTCGTGAAGATGTGTTTAATACACACAATTCACATGTGTGGGCTTACGACAACCCGCATGGTACGAGAAGTCACGCTGCGCAACATCGTTTTGCCGTAAATGTGTGGGCTGGAATCATTGGTGACTTTGTTGGGACCTTACTTGCTACCGCCCCGATTGGACTGCCGGAAATACCTAATATTTCTCGAGACAGTTTTACCGACTTTTCTGGGCACTGTTCCTGCGCATATCTGTGAGATATGTGGTATCAACATGACGGGGCTCCAGCCCATAGCACAATTGTTGCGCGTGATTACCTGAACCGAACATTCGGAGCTCGATGGATCGCTTGGCCACCCAGGTCACCTGATTTATCGCCCATGGATTTCTTTTTGTGGGAGGCCATGAAATACCATGTGTACGAGACCCCCCGCCGACAGTGAAATGGACCTTGTTGCACGAATAGTGGCCGCCGCAGACAGTGAAATGGACCTTGTTGCACGAATAGTGGCTGCCGCAGGCATTGTCCGTGATATGCCAGGCGTTTTTGAAAATGTTCGGCGGTCAATGCAACGGCGCTGTGAATCCTGTGTCCATGTAAATGGTCGCAATTTTGAGCACCTACTCTGAACCTGTACTTTACCTTGTTGGAATAAAAGTCACATTCGTTACCACTTAACTGTACTGTTTCCTTGTGTTCACTTTACTTGTCCATTTTGTTCATGTAGATGACGTTTGCGGACATACTTTCCTATGTGAAATCGGTTTCCTGACGTATTCCCTACCTCCCCACGAAATTTGAACGATAAGTTTTGAATCACCCTGTATATGTAATGATATTATTAACTTTAAACCATTTTTGAGCTCGTACTCGTCTCACAAAAGTTTCAGAGAATTTGTTTGAAAAAAATTTGACACGTTTGCTGCAGTGGAATGAAGTAGGATCTGTGCCATACGATATCTCATCTCCGTAAGCACGCTCTGAATAGATTAAGCTCAAATCTAAAGCTAGATCTTTTGGGAACGAAATATTTAGATATTACCCGAGCCCCGATGAAAAGAAATTTTTCTAACAAAAAACACAAAAAAAATTCGAAATTTATATTCCATACCATTTTTCAATTCTTTGTGTTATAGGCTAATATAATGTTTAAATTAGCAGTCCATTCCTAATCAGCTGGCGCTAGAGGCCTCTCCTGTTCCAGACAATTGAAACCGGTTTAATCATGATCGAAAGCTGTAGGTTACGCCCACAGAGCCACAAGGATGACTCAGACAGATGAAAGTACAAATTTTCATAACACTGCTTCCCATGTAGATACGTTTTTATCAGTAGCTTAATCATTTCCGATTATTAAAAAATAAGGAAAAATAGCTATTTCTGAAAACGGACAAATATTTAGTACTGTAATATATTGGTTTCTAATACTACTTGATAAAAAGTTGCAGTGTGAATTAATGTAGGCATCTATTGATTTCCTGTGCCACATGTATTGCCTTTAAACTCTGTGTAAAGCTGCTGCATATTTTCTGTTCTTGACCCGCTTAACATGGCTCCATTACTGTCCCGCCAATCAGAGCAGATTCCTTCTGTAGTACACGTACATAGCATTAATGTGGGTCTTAGACTCGGAGCTATCTTTTTTTGTGCAACTTCATTATTGGAGGAGTTCCTCCAATGTAGGTTTCACGCTGTGATGGTCTTTGATCAGGATTATCCACCAGATGATGAAACGTATCCTGGGAATCTATTCGCTTGGGGCTCTCAACCCACAATAACCAATTGAATCGTGAAAACACTTCCTTCAAAATATTTATTACAAATTACGCAATATGTTGATTACATAAATACCGAAAATGTATAACCAAATTTCTTGATAACTTTTGGAAATTTCAAGCATTTATAAACTGATGTCCAAAAGTTACGATATTAGCAAATGTTATTCAAAGGGATGCGAACTTCAAAGCTGTCTTCCAAAAATAAGCCATCTGTAGGAAATTATGAAATCCAGATTGCAATTTATTACTCAACTGGGAAATCTCCCGTTGAACGCGACGGGTTGTTAAAGTGGAAAAAAGAAACAAATTTGGTTTAAAATGGAATTCGAGTTTTGCTCAGAGATTCGAATTTTTAATGCAACAATATCAGGAGACATTTGGGCTAAGTGGTTCTTTTGTGGTGGCGGTCCTTGATGTTCAAAAACAGAAATGGATTACAGCTGTATATTTTAAAAATGAGGCATTTGGAAAGTCATCTCACGCCTTTCCTATTCAAAAGCTGTAAAGTAGCCTTCATTGTCACTGAACTCTAAAGGCGATATTCATATGCCCAATAATAGGTGACGGAAAAACTTACAGGTTTTACTTATATTATTCATTCTCGTGTTTTAAAATTTAAGGATATACTACAATATAAGAACAGCAATGTGTTGCAGAAAACTTTTATTTTACTCAAATGATACAATAACTCTTTGATAATGATTAAAATATCCTTATTAAGTTTCAATTTATTTGTGATAAAATATCGCGATCAACACTGGAGCTATTTTAAGTTATTGAATGCGCACTTGACTACTGTTCTAAGGGACCTGGGTTCAAACCCCGGGCAAGATATGAATGCTAGTTTTGTTTTCTGGTGAGGTCCTGCCATCCTCACAGACCTTATATTATGGCATATACACAGTCGTATCAAAATAATAGGGCCACCTATCTAATAATGGGAATTAAAAAAAAATACCCCCTCAAGCAGCTGCTTGCTACAGAGGTCTGACAGGAGCCTGTCAGTTTATATGCCATAGTAGAAGGTCTGTGAGGATGGCAGGACCTCAGCAGAAAATGACACATACATCCATGCCTTACCCGGGGCTGGAACCCAGGTCCCTTAGATCAGTAACCAAGCGTGCTAACCACTCGGCCACAATGGGAATTAGGGGTGGTCATATTATTCTGATACGATTAACGTAAACTAACAGGCTCCTGTCAGACCTCTGAGGCAAGCAGCTGTTAGAGGATGTATTTTTTTTATATAACTTTTAAAATACTAAGAATATTGATGAAAATTGAAACTTCGATGGATTTTATTCAGTACTTAGTTTTCGTTACAGTTATAGATAAAAAAATATTAAAAAACTCAGAAATCTCCGATTTTTGCTTTCCATTTATATAAGGAAATATGTAATGATCAGTTGAAAATTGATATTTAAACATTTATGAAAACTTAAACACTACATACAAGAATTCCAATTCATAAACGTTTTCCAGAGAAGTGAACACAGAAAACAGTTAGCTAAAATAACATGATACTAAAATAATATAAAAGAGTCTTCAAATACCGTTAAATGAAACTGGTGCTTTTCAAATTACGGACAACATTCATTTGCAGTGTTTCCTGTCAATGCATCACTATTATTATTTCCTTCAACAATTTTCAGAAATGAAGACTTCATTTTTTTGTTGTTTTTTGTCGTTAAAATGAATTAAACTTTGAATTATTCTCCGCTGTCACTTTTTCTGTAGAAGTCTTATTCCCAAAGTTGTTCATGCAAGTGTCCAAATACTTTTCAAGAAATTCAAAAATATTATAAACTGAAAAAGTGTTTTGCAATACATTTATATGGTACAGTTTCGTTATAGAAATAAGAAGATCGTCAGTCAATCATTTCTTTTATTTT
This sequence comes from Ryuthela nishihirai, assembly GCA_038380435.1. Taxonomy (NCBI): domain Eukaryota; kingdom Metazoa; phylum Arthropoda; class Arachnida; order Araneae; family Heptathelidae; genus Ryuthela; species Ryuthela nishihirai. Next base: position 3,326,116 of record JAWZYU010000044.1, on the reverse strand, counting down.
TCTTAAATTATTGCATTTAAAATATTACAAAAAATTTTTAGGCATCATTGCTAAACTGAAAGCCGACATCGGAAATCTCAATCAGAAAAGTCGATTTTTCTCATCATTGACAGGTAAATTTCAATACGCAATCAACTACAATTTACATATTTCATGGAGAGTCATTCATTTCCCACAAAGGATGCTTCTGTTTCATCTATATCAGAAATTAAGCATTAAGTCTGCTCTGTTTTGATAATCTTTTGTTACATATTTCACACACATATGGCTTGTCTTCTGTGCTTGGAAGAACATGTCATTATAGCACACGTTTCACTGAAGAAATAGAAAAAAAGGTTTTCCACATATTTCGAAAAACTGGCCTTCCTTTTTACTGTGTTTCTTAATATGGTTCTTTTCTGTAAATTTAGTTTTTGAAATATTTCACTTTCATGTGGCTTCTCTTCCTTCTGTATAAGGTACTGATTGTTATGGTGAACATTTATGCAAATTCCTTGTCAACTATTTCCAAGACACCTATCTTTTACCTCTTGGCAGAAAATGCCCCTGAGAATAAAATTTGACGGAAATCTTTTGTTTACTTAGTTCACAGAAGTGTAGTCTCTCTTTTCCTGCAGTAAAAATGACATATAACATTCTGTAGTCTTTGATAATATATGAGGCTGATTCGTTTGTCTTTCCATTATTAATATTCAAACCCAGGCACTGTCTTTAAACTTTCTTTCCATATTTCACAGACAAGTAACTTCTTTCTGTGCATAAAAAAATGCCACCTGAAGGTAAGTTTTATTTCAAATTTCGTTAGCTATTTTGTATTAAGGTAGTTTTTCTGTGTGCCAGAAAATTGTTTCGGAGGACCTATTCTTGCCAAATTTAAACGTTAATATTTCTCATACTTGTGGCTTCTGTTTTGAGGTGTCAGAAAATGGATATTTAAAGAAGCTTTCTGTGAAAATTTCTTCTCACGTATTTCACCGATATCTGGCTTCTCTTTCTATGTGACTGAAAGTAGCAAGAGGGATACAGCTGTATATATATCTACTGTATTTTACATATATCAGGTCTTTTTTTATGTAACAAATATAGTACTTCAGCGCAGTCTTTTGCAATACACTTAGTAGAAAAATGGGCTCTATTATGAATGTATTACATAATGTAAACTGAAAAGAAATATGTGTAAAAGTTTTTTGTGCATATTTTGAAATGCATGACATTTTCTCACATTGAACTGAAAATAATACATTGTTTCTTCTGGAAAGTTTTTCTTAAAAATTTCAGACAGACATGGGTTCATAATAATAATTATTAACCATTTTCCTGGGTAAATTCTATGATAAATAGCTTACAGAAATCTACCTTGTGTGTGATACTAATTGGAAAATAAAATGAATTTTATGCCACAATTTTTGCTACCTATTTCAGAGATATGGATCTCTACTTTTACTCCAAACTGAAAATGGTACTTCAGTTTTCAATGGAAATTATTCCTGTTGCATTTCATAGCTATGTAGCTTTTCTTTCATGGTTGTCACAAAATGAATCAAGAAGTCTCTGTGTCGATTTTTTCGTAAATATTTCCGAGGAAATTCATTTGTCTTCCATGACATAAAATTTCAATAAAGTACTTTATTTCACTACAAATATTTGCTACATATTTCACAACTGGAATAGCTTTACCTTTATGTTCCTCAAAAGTAATTTTGAGCAATTATATTTCTGCAAATATTTAGTTAGATATTCTACAGATATGTGGTTTCAGTTTCATGCATGATAACGAATAACACTTTAGTTATAACTTTTGTGCATTCTCGTGTGTCATGCCACAGTCCACGAGAGAAAAATGAATGCTAATATTGGCTTTCTACGAAAGTTTCTTCACACATGTATATTTCATTGCCATGTGCAAACTCCTTTCAGCCTTCTTCAAAACGATATTACAGATTCCTCTTTCGGTTTTTAGCTTCACTACATATTCCACACATACCAGTCTACTTTTTGTATAAGAGATATGTTAGCAACAATTTCATTTTGAAATTTTTTATGGAGGTCATAGATATACCACTAATCTCTCATATCAGATAATGGACTTTTGCTCAGCTTTGATCAATTTTTTAAAATTTTTGACAGAGTGGTTTTTCCTTTACATGAACTGAAAACGCTTCTGATGCTTGATTTCAAAATTTATTATTCCATATTTCACATATATATATATGTGGTTTTTTCCCTTTTATATGTCAGAATATGGCTCTTAATTGTATATTCCTCTGCAAATTTTTCTCATTACATGTTTTACACACATACGGTTCTTCCCCTGTTTGTATGAGACAATGATTCCGTAGTATATAGATTTATTCATTTTCCTCAGTGTGTGTCAGAAAATAATTACTAAGTATAGATATCAGTGCTAGTTTCATATTACATATTTTATATACATGCAGTTTTTCAACTGTGTTAGAAAATTATTCTTAACTGCAGACTTTAAGGCAGATTTCCTATTGCATATTTCATATACATGCAGCTTTTTCTGTGTCTGATAATGGTCCTGAAGTGAAGCTTTTGCTCGCAAATTTCTTGTTACATATTTCACATACATGTGGCATTTCCTTTGTGTGTAAGATAATGGTGTCTAAGTTTATATTTCAATGGAAATTTCTTATTACATATTTCATATATATGTGGTTTCTCCCCTCTGTGTATGAAATAATGAATTCTAAGGTTAGACATACTTACAAATTCATCATTACATATTTCACACATATGAGTTTTCATTTTGTGTATAAGAAAATTGTTCTGAAGCTGAAATTTGCATGCAAATTTCATAAGTATATCACATACATATGGGTTTTCCGCTGTGCATGTTAGAAAATGATTCTGATGCAAATTTCTTATTACATATTTCACATATATGTGATTTTTCCCCTGTGTGGGTCAGACAATGAACCTTAAGATTAGATTTCAGTGCAAATTTCTTATTACATATTTGACATTAATGTGGTTTTTCCCCTGTGTCTGTCAGAAATGCTCCCTAAGAGTACACACTGTGCAAATTTCTTATTAAATACTTCACATACGTGTGGTTTTTTCCCTGTGTGTGTCAGAACATGCCTTCCAAGATGAGACATCCATCCAAATTTTTTATTACATATTTCACATACATGTGGTTTTTCCCCTGTGTGTCAGAACATGCCTTCTAAGATGAGACATCCGTCCAAATTTTTTATTACATATTTCACATACGTGGTTTTTCCCCTGTGTGTATCAGAACATGGTTCCTAAGGGTAGATTTCACTGTAAATTTCCTATTACATACTTCATCATCATCCTCAAGCAGCCATTGGCTACGGAGGTCCAACCAGACCGTGCAATATAGTTCTCCAAGCAAATCTATCCTGTGCTACATCTACTGCATCTGGCCACTGCACACCAATTCTAAACATGTGGTTTTTTCCCCCTGTGTGTGTCAGAACATGGTTCCTAAAAGTAGATTTCACTGTAAATTTCCTATTATATACTTCACATACATGTGGTTTTTCTCCTGTGTGTGTCAGAACATGCTTCCTAAGGGAAGATTTATGTGCAAATTTCTTATTACATATTTCACATACATGCAGCTTTTCCCGTGTGTCAAAAAATGCTCCCTAAGAGTAAACATCTGTGCAAATTTCTTATTACATACTTCACATACGTGGTTTTTCCCTTTTGTGTGTCAGAATATGGTTCCTAAGAGTAAACATCTGTGCAAATTTCTTATTACATATTTCACATTCATGTGGTTTTTTCCCCTGTGTGTTTCAGAACATGCCTCCTAAGATGAGACCTCTGTCCAAATTTCTTATTACATATTTCACATACATGCAGTTTTTCTCCTGTGTGTGTCAGAAAATGCTGCCTAAGATGAGACATATGTCGAAATTTCTTATTACATATTTCACATTCATGCGGTTTTTCCCCTGTGTGTGTCAGATAATGCTGCCTAAGGCTAGACATCTGTCCAAATTTCTTATTACATATTTCACATTCATGCGGTTTTTCCCCTGTGTGTGTCAGAAAATGCTGCCTAAGATTAAACATCTCTCCAAATTTCTTATTACATATTTCACATACATGTGGTTTCTCCCCTATGTGTGTCAGAACATGTCTCCTAAGAAGAAACATCTGTCCAAATTTCTTATTACATACTTCACATGCATGATGTTTTTCCCCTGTGTGTGTCAGAACATGGTTCCTAAGGGAAGATTTAAGTGCAAATTTCTTATTACATATTTCACATACATGTGGTTTCTCCCCTATGTGTCTCAGAACATGCCTCCTAAGAAGAAACATCTGTCCAAATTTCTTATTACATACTTCACATGCATGGCGTTTTTCCCCTGTGTGTGTCAGAACATGGTTCCTAAGGGAAGATTTAAGTGCAAATTTCTTATTACATATTTCACATACATGTTGCTTTTCCTCTGTGTGTTTAAGAAAATAACACCTAGAATGAGAATTCTCTGACGATTCCTTTTCACTCATTTTTAAAATGTGCCCATTCTTTCCTGGGTGAATAACAAAGTGGTCCTTAAATCTGCAGATCAAATTTCTTATACTATATTTTTGGAACATGTGCCTTTTGTTCTGTCTGTTCGATAATGAAATTTCAATGATCCTTTACTTGAAAAACTATTTGTACACATCCAATGTATGTGGTTTTCCATTTTTGCATATCAAATTATGAACTTTAAGATACCATTTATCAACAAATATCTAGTTATATAGTTCACACTCATGTAGCTTCTCTGTCATATGTGCCAAATAATGATTTGTTAGGTGAGATATTTGTGTAAATTCTTTGTTACAATATTTAACAGAGATGTGTCTTCTTTCCTCTATGTAACAGATAATAGCCCATAAATGAGCTTTGTTCACTAATATATTATTATATATACTGCAGACAGTTTTTTTACTGTTGTGGAATAGAAAATGGTATTCAAGGATCTGCTTTGTTTTAAATGAATTTTTGCATTTTTCACATATATGAGGCCTGCATCTTGTGGGAGTAAAATAAAAGAATCACTGGCTTTGTTTCAAAACTTTTGTTTCATACTTCACTGATATATGTCCTCTCTTTATCGTATGCAAATTAAAAAAAAATTTAAGTTTGCTATACCCAATATTTGTTCTCATTTTTCTTGCATGAAAATGTTATTAAAGACTGAAGATTTGGTTGAGTCTTATTTATTGTGGTTTTAAAATATTGACATTAGAGCAGAAGCTTGGTTTGAAACTTTTGTTGCATATTTCACCAATATATGACTTTCCTATGTATTAGAATGTAGGCGCTATTTGATTAACATTCTCCATTACATAATGACATCTGAAAAATTTCTGCATGTTAATCTGAGAAATGCTCTTTATATCTTCGTTTCTGAAAAAACTTCTCACACGCAGGAATGTTTGTTCTGCTCACAGTAATAGTTCCAACTCTGATTTCACTTTTTTTACTCTCTCCCAAATATAATGCATTTCTTTGACTTCCTGTCAGTCCTTTATGACAATAAGGAACTTTATTTTTCTGTTCCAGCTAAAGCAATTTATGATTCTAATTAATTCAGTGTCGTTATTATGATATTTTATGCACATGAAGCATCTTTTAGTGTCGAAAATATTTTGAATATTTTGCCAATTTACCAAAATATGTTCCACTTTAATGAATAATGGGTCATATATATTTTTGTGTAATGAAAATATAAATGTGTAAACACTTGGAAAGTACAGAATTTCAAAGAGTAGATTTGTGTCAACCGAATGTTTAAATGAATTTTTTCTCAACTTCTCTAATTTTCTTCTTTCTGTCAGTGTTAATTTACTTCATATCTTTATTGTGAGCTTCTTAGTTTCAAGTACTTCGCTATATATACCTAGAATAAAATAACAATCAGAAACAAGAATAAGTAAAATATATACAACGAACAAAATTAAAACTAAGAGGATGAAAACTGTTTAGTAATCCAATTAACTAGTGGCAGATTGCAAGCCAGGCTGGCAATCTGCCATTTGCAGTCTCTAGTTACAACTGTACCAACATTTAGATTCTCCCCCTCCCCCCTCTAATACCCTGCTGTGGCGAGAAAGCAGAGAGTGATGGACTTGGAAAGTCCGTTGCTGTCCTCTTTCTTTGATGGAATGTGACACCATCACACCATCTAGAGTGAGAGGTGGTCAACAAATGTTACCTAATAGCCATCAAGAAAACTGTATCCTTAAAATGTCACTCTGAAAAAAAAAAGGTCCTGAAAAGTAGCCAGAATGAAAAAATTAAAAATATTCTTAAAGAGTCACTAGAAAAAAAAATTATATTTGTAAACAGTCACTAGAATAAACTACATTATCAAAAGCCAGGAGAAAAACAAACCTATATCTTTAAAGAGCCACTGGCATAAAATTTACATTCCTAAGAATCCTCTAGATAGAAATCTATATCCTTAAAGAACCAATGGAAAAAGAAAAATATCCTTAAGTAGAATGAATATCGCCTCTGGCGCATATGAGAATCTCGTTTTCAAAGAGAATGAAGTTTATTCTTTCCCTAAAGTTTCATTCCTTAAAAGTTTTAGTTTGAGCAGATGATGGGAAAAATGCAAATAATATTTTATTAGTAATACAACAAAAAAGTATTCTTCTCTTAATTCTTAAATTGAAGTAATTGCATTTTCCTCACCTCTCACAGAAGGTGGGTATATTATTGCTGTCAGTGGAATATCCTTTAAAAGCTATCACAAATTTTGCATATTTCTGTTCTATACATATTATTTGTGAAACTCGTTACAGTTGTGATTTTCATTTTAGTCACCTGTAAAGATATTAAAATTACTAAATATTCCAAAAATGCAAATTGTAATATTTCATTAGTACCAATCATACTAAAAAGTTTTCTAATTATCAGTTTCATTCTTCCCAAAGGAAACTTCATGACGTTCACATTCCACCACGAAAAGTCCATATTCCTCTAATTAATACATTGTTGCAATATTCGGATTTGTAAAGGGTAGCTAGGCAAAAACTGGAAGGAGAGCTGTGTACCAATCCCCAGTGTGATGCACAGAACTGATGCACCTAATGTCCGACTCCTCATGGTGCAGGCTGTTAGTACCTTTCAAAAGAGATATTCTCTTTTGGAAGGGAACAGAATGGGAAGGCTGCCAACTCAGTGTGGGCTACTGATCTGGTCATCCATAGCCACTTTTTCTTTTTTTCAGCCCTACTTAGGAGTGGACAACTTCACAGGGTCCTGGTGATGATCATTTGTATCCAATAGATTGGACTTTCTGCATTGTTGGGTCTCTGTTGAGGGAGAATATGCCACTATGTTTTCTGTTTGTTTCTGGGTTGCCAGCCCTAAGTGAACAGAGGCATGGGATATCTTATAAAAGCTGGTGGATAATCTTGCTCAGAGGCCATCGCAGGTACCTGAACCATCACGTAGCTAGTTGGCCATCAATTCTAAAGTGAAATAATGTGACTTTGGCAGGCCACATGGTTCTACGAAAGCACCACTTGAAAATGTGGTGTCTGAAGTCCCTACAGGCATCGGTGACTTGTCTTTAGTGGAAGAGGAACAGTTCTTGCCTTCAGGGGGATGTTTGATATTATTCGCCCTATGTCTTTCAATAAATCTAGTTTCTTTAAAAACCCTACTAATCATTTTCTCTCTGCAAGAATGTGGAATGTGAGAACGTTACATAAAGGTTATTCTCTTGATGTCCTCACGCAGGAATTGCAGCATTATAACCAAGATATTCTAGTCTTGGAAGAGACCAGATGGACAGGTAAATGTGAGATGATTAAAAGTAACTTTAAATTTCTCTTTTCAGGCAGTGAGGATGGAAAGCATCTCCCAGAAGTAGGTTTGCTTCTCAGCAGACATGCCACTGATGCTCTTCTATGATATGACTGCATTAATGAAAGATTTCTTACAGCAAAATTTGAAAGACAATTTAAAGACTCGAGTGTCATCTGTTCTTATGCCCCCAGAGAGGACTCTGATGAGAATGAAAAGGATACATTTTACAATCAGTTTCAAAATATTTTGAGTTCTGTGAAGAAAGGAGTTGTTTCTTTTGTGGTTGGTCACTTCAATGCTAAACTAGGTACTAACTCTAATCCTTTGGGTAGCAATTTTAGGTCATTTTAACATTGTTAGTTCCAAGTGCAATGAGGAAGTGTCCTACAGGCAAGTAAGCTTAATAGTTTGCGAATAATCAACACATACTGTAAACACCAGGGCATTTATAAATACATATGGGATTCACCTAATGGGTTGCATAAGAATATTATCATATTCTCAGTGTGCATTTGAGCTTGATTTGACTGTGATTTGACAAAAGCATCTACTTTCCTGTTAGTAGATGCTTTTGATTCTAGATGCTTACACAGTATCTTGGGTATTTGGTAGTTCAACTTTGTAGCCAATGATTAGGTTAGGCAAAAGAGTCAGCAACCTCCTTTAAGAAGCATATTGTGCACAGAAAAACTCTGTTGGTTTGGCCATGTTACCCGTATGGATAATTATAGATTAATGAATCGACTTATGAACAGTGTGCCTAAAGGCCTGAGAAAGAGGGGGAGACCTAGGATATGATGGGCTGAGAGTGTCAAAAAGGACCTTGTTAGAATTGGTGTGCAGTGGCCAGATGCAGCAGATGTAACTCAGGACAAACTTCCTTGGAGAACTAAATTACATGGTCTGGTTGGACCTCTGTAGCCCATGGCTGCTTGATGATGATGATGATGATGCTGACTATAAACACTGGTTCATTTATAAATATACATAGGATTTATCAGATAGGTTGCACAGGAATGCGATAGATTAAATTTTAATTAACAGGAAATAGGCTAGTTCAGTTAGGCATACCAGATCATACAGGGCAGCCAAAATTGGGTGTGATCATTATCTGGTCAAAAGTGTTTTGCAGCTGAAGTTTAAGCAGTAAGAAATGTTCTGCTAAGGTTAAAAAAATTAGCTATAACACTGAATGCCTGAAAGATCCAGATATAGCCAAACATACCATGATAGGCTACTTAGTCAATATGACAATAGTGGTTTGGTTACTGCTGAAGTTGGGAAAGAATGGGATCAGTTTAAACAGGCTTTTCTTGAAACCAATAGTACTCTTTTGGGTCAAAGGGAAAAGAAGAAACAAAACTATTTGACTTGTGAGGCTATGGAATTTATTTCTGAAAGAAGGAAATGCAAGATTCATATGAATCAACACCCTACTAAGGAATTCTATGAGCTTAATAAACATGTAAAAGATCAGTTAACACTTGATAAGAAACTTTGGCTTGATAGCTTGGCTGACAAAGCTGAGGATGCAGTTAGACAGTACAACATCAGGGGGTTGTACCAGATTATAAATGTTTCAAGTGGGAAGAAACAGACAGGTACATTTGGATTAAGCAATAAGCATAGCAAGGTGGTTCAAGGTGAGCATTCTGTGATGGCTAGGTGGGCTGATCATTTCAGAGATATTCTATATGATTATTTCTACTCCCATTGTTTCCACTACCGATAGATAAGTTACTGGATTGTGTTGTCACATGGCTAACTGAAATTATGATTTTTTTATGATAGATGTGTTGTTTCTAAGAATTTTAGTAGACCTATTGTTGTCCCCTGCCGTCCCATGGCCGAGTGGTTAGCGCACAAGGCTACTGATCTAAGGGACTTGGGTTCGAGCCCCGGGTAAGGCATGGCTGTTTGTGTCGTTTTTCTGCTGAGGTCCTGCCATTCTCTCAGACCTTCTACTGTGGCATATAAACTGACAGGCTCCTGTCAGACCTATGTGGCAAGCAGCTGCTTGAGGGGGTATTTATTTTATTTTTTATTGTTGTCCCCAGTTTTTAAAAAAAATGATTGCAGTTCTTGTGATAATTATAGGGGAATTAGTTAACTTTCTGTTCCAGGTAAAGTTCTTTGCATGATTATACTTAATAGAATTAAGAATTTTGGTTGATGGACAACTGCATGATGAACAGTGCAGAATCAGAAGTGGTAGGGGATGTATTGATCAAATATTTTCACTTACGCAGATTCTTGAGAAAAGTTTAGAGTTTCAGAGACCTGAGGTTGCTAGCTTTATAGATTTCAAAAAGGCTTTTGACTCTGTTGATCAACATGATTTGTGGTTGATTGTTAGATGATATGGAATATCTGATAACTTAATTAGTGTAATGAGAGCCCTCTATAATAACACTGAGTTGTGTGAGTGTTGGTACTTCTTCCACCGATTGTCTCCTTTTCCCTTTTGTTATTATGTATTGTGAAATTCTTTGCAAGAGAAAGATTTTGGCCTTAAATGGTCTAGAGATTTCAAATTTTCTGATTTAGTTATGCAGATGATTTGGCCCTATTCGCAAATGATGTTCATCATATGAATTCTTTCATTAGGGCTGCTGATGAGAATGATAATAGGGTAGGATTGGTGATAAACAGAAATAAAACTAAAGTGATGAAAATTGGTCAGGTAAATAGTGCTTCAGTTGCTTTGAATGGCTGCACTCTTGAGCAAATGTCTCAGTTTAATTATTTTGGGAGCTATATAACAGATACTGTTGATGTGCAGTATGAGACAGCATATTGTGTAGTGAGAGACTGCATTGGTTTGGCCATGTTGCCCGTATGCATAGCTGCAGATTAGCAAACAAGGATATGAACAGTGTGCCTAAGGGTTTCAAAAAAAGGGGGAGACCAAGGAAGAGATGGACAGACAATGTCAAACAGGACTTTGCCAGAAATGGCCTAGAGTGGCCAAATGCAGCAGCAGTAGCTCAGAACAGACGTCTGGAGAGGAAAATTGCAGTCTGTTTGGACCTCTGTAGCCCATGGCTGCATGAGGATGTTGTATGTATATGTTTGCATGTAATATTCGTTTCAAATTTTGGAATTTTGAAACGTTTTCGCCATTTGAGGGAGCTATTATAGTGTTCAAAAGATTCCAAAAGTGCGAATCATAATATTTTATCAATTGCTATCTAACTCAAAAAAAGATTATTTTTTTTCACTCATCTCTAAATACAAACAATTATCTGCAAAAACAATAAATTGTGTTTCCATATCTCCTCCCCAACATCCCTGGGTGTAATGTTAGGAACTCACTGTTAGCAATAAAAATTCCATAATCTTCGTATTCCACCTCCAAAATTTCTTCCATAAATACATCGTTTGCAATATTCGTCTTAAATTATAAAATATTTCCACCGTTAGAGAGTGCAGTTATAGTTCTAGGAATATTTGAAAACAGTGAATTATAATATTTCATCACTCCATTGTAACCCAAAAAAGAAGTTTTCATTTATCTTTATAAACAAACAGTTTTCTGCTGGGTGACAGTGGAAATTTCTTGACCTTTACATTCCACTACAAAAAATTTCAAATTTCTAACATAAATAGATTTGCAATATTCGTTTGAAATTTTCGAATTTCAAATGAATACAAGAATAAATACAGGTATTTGGAGTGTTACAGAGATTTCAAAACGAAAGGAATTTTATCTCTGTAAACAAACATATTCGATGTCTACAGTCAGAAAGACGACAAAGCAAAATTGGTTACTTTATACCTCGTTTTGTTTTGTTGCTTCTATCTCATTTTCCCACTACTAAAATATAATATGTAAATATATCTTTTCACACTACTATATTGCTATAGTTGCTTTTTATCTCATTTTCTTTTTAAACGAGATAAAAAAAGCAACACCCACTACAAAATAAATATTATTTTTCAGAACCATTAGAAAAAAATTTATTACTTTAAAGGTCAAATAGAGAAAAAAACACTGTGCAACACTGAAATTGCCTCACCCAGAAGGAGTGATGGGATAGGGCTGAAATTTAGCACACACATAGAGACTTTAGGATGTTTTTAATTCTGTCAAGAAAGGAGATACTACCCTTGTTCTAGGTGACTCTTCATGTTTTTCACCAGATGGACTGCGTATGAGCAAATGGCCTAGTTCTGTTAGGTTCTTTCAGCTCTGAGTGAAACTTTTTTCCACACCATGGGCTAAATGGCCAGTTCTTGAAGGCTCAGAGAATGTTGGGGGAGGGAACCCACTGGAACAGCTGTTGGGAGACAGATGGTAGTTTTCTGTCAAGGTCATCCAGCATATTCTTTAACGTGCACATGGTATGGCTCTCCTACACATGAAGCCACAGTTTAACATTCCATCCAATGGAGGAAGCATTTCCAAACCCATTGGTGTCCCCTATTGACTATGGGCAGGAAGTTTTGCAGAGATAAGTTATGTTAGGAACACCAGGTCATATACACAGGGGCAGACTGGCCCATGTTTCAAAAGATGCAGCATGTAGGAAAGGGTCCTGGCTGAAATGAAAAATTCAGCTTCTTTTTCAAGATTTCAAATGTTATTCTTTTGAGAGCTCATACTTGAAGCCTAAAAAGGATTTCCCCTCAATTCTGTGGAAATTCTTTGAAGTAATATTATTATTATTTAAAAAATCCTGCTCTCATGGATTTCTAGGAGTCTTCACCACTTGGTGCCCAGGAAGCTACAGCACTCAACTCTCCTTACCAGTCTGCACTTCTATACAGGGTGATTCAGAATTCATCATCAATATTTAGTGGGGAGGAAGGGAATAAGAAAAGAAAGAGATTTCACATAGGAAAGTATGGGGGCAGACGAACGCATGGTGGTGTAGAGGGCGCTGTGTGTACACACCTCTCATACAGAAGCACAGCTGTTTGACGCGTGCAGTCAGTTGTCATTCGACAAGGTGAATTTGCAGAAGTAACATGAACCGGTATACGTGGAATGAATGTGCAGATATGCATGTAACTTACGGTGCGGCAGGAGAAAGATGTCTTCGAGTCAGGCAATTGTATGCAGCGCGCTTCCCAAACCGCCGTGTGCCACAGCATCAAATGTTTTCACGTATTCATCGCCAACTGCGTGAAACAGGATCATTTGCTGCTAGTAATGTTAATCGAGGGAGGCGCAGATCGGCACGGACAGTAGCAGTAGAGGAAGCTGTCCTACAGGAAATTGAGGAACAACCTGGTGCTAACACACGAGGTATGGCTAGGCAGTTTGGAATTTCGCAAGCAACAGCATGGCGGATATTACACGATGAAGGGTTACATCCGTTTCATCTGCAAAGAGTGCAATTATTGGCAGCAGACGACCATCCCAAGCGTGTTATTTTTTGTCAGTGGTTCATGCAGAGAACAGCCGTTGATCCCAATTTCCCAACGTATGTTCTTTTCACCGATGAGGCGTTGTTCACTCGAGAGGGTGTCTTCAACACACACAATTGGCATGTGTGGGCTCATCAGAACCCACACGGTACAAGACCTGGAGCTGCGCAACAATGTTTTGCTGTCAATGTGTGGACTGGGATTGTCGGTGACTGTTTGTTGGGCCCGTATTTACTACCATCCCGTTTGGATGGTGCCAAGTACCTAACATTTCTTCAGACTGTGTTACCGGATCTTCTGAACGAGGTTCCTGATGGTAGTCTCCGGCGAATGTGGTTCCAGCATGACGGCGCTCCTGCACATTTCGCAAATGCTGTGCGTGCTTACCTACGCAGACAGTTTGGTGGTCAATGGATTGGCCGCGGTGGACCGGTTTCTTGGCCACCACATTCACCGGATTTATCTCCAATCGATTTCTTTGTATGGGGTGCTATGAAAAACATGGTGTACGAGACCCCTGTTGATAGTGCTATGGATCTTGTAGCACGCATATCAGTTGCTGCCTCAAACATCCGGGAAATGCCAGGCATCTTCCACAGGGTCCGGCTGTCCATGCAACGCCGTTGTGAGTCATGCATTCTAGCACATGGTCGGCAGTTCGAGCACCTCTTGTAAGTCTGTACAACCAATGCAAAGAAATGTTACATGTAAGATAATAAATGTTTTTTCCTTACCACTTCCTTCTTATGTGTTCTTTCCATCATTGAACTGGGGTCATTTTGCCCTACTACATGGCATATGCGCCCATGCTTTCCTATGTGAAATCTCCTTCGTTTCTTATTACCTACCTCCCCACCAAATATTGATGATGAATTCTGAATCACCCTGTATAGGGCAGCTGAAATCTGATCTGATCATTACCTCTATTAAAAGTGTTGTGGTAAGGTTAAAAAAGTAAACTTTAATATTGAAACTCCGAGAAAACCCAGTTATACTTAAGTTTACCATGGTACGTTACTTAGTAATTATGACAGTCAAGGTTTGCTTCCTTATTTGAGGAAGAATGGGACTGTTTTGAGGAGGATTTTCTTGAAGCTAATAGTACTGTTTTAGGTAAAAAGGTGCAGAGGAGGCAAAATTATTTGAGTGATATGCACTAGAACTTATTTTGGAAGGAAACAACTGCAGCATGTCCTTAATCAGTACCCTACTATCCCTAACAGAAAGCATTACAGAGAGATTAATAAACATGTAAAGGATTGTATAGCAGCTGATAAGAATCTTTTGGCTGACATAGCCATGGAAGTAGCTAGACAGCATAACAACTGATAGCTGTACCAATTAGTTAATGTTTTGTGCTGTTAAGGTAAGGTTATTGAGTGATGATTTTGTCATGGCTAAGTGGACTGAGCATTTCAGTGATGTTCTAAACAATGTGGTTAGTCCTACTCCCATTCATTGTAATGATGATAGATGTAGCCCATTACTGGCTTTAATATTGACCTTATAAACACAGTGTGAGTTATTTTAGCTGTTTCTAAAATTGAACAACATAAATCTCCAAGGGTAGGGGCAGGGGTGGCTCATTCAGTAGCGTGCCAGGTTCGTAATCTGTAGTTTCCAGGTTCGAGTCCCAGCTGGGTCAGCTTTGAGATTTATCTCCGCAAAAATTGCCTGCCCTGCCCACGGTCAGTAGAGGACACCGATGGGCTTGGAAAGGCTGCCGTCCGTCGGATGGGACGTTAAGCCGTGGCCCCGTGTGCGGAAGAGCCATACCCTGTGCACGTTAAAGAACACACTTGATGGCCTTGACAGGAGGCTACCATCTGTCTCCGAACAGCTGTTCCAGTGAGTCCCCTCCCCCAACCTTCTCTGAGCCTTCGGGGTCCATGTGACCTGGCCATTTAGCCCATGTGCAAAAAAGTGCCGCTCAGAGGTAAAACAACCCAACCCAACCCCAAGGGTAGATGAAATTACTACAGAAATGCTTAGAGTTGGGAATGTTATGGTTACCACATGAATGACTGAATTTCTGAATATCTTTTATCATAAAGGCGTGGTTCCTAAGGATTTTAACATAACTATTATTATCCCTATTTTCAAAAAAGATGATTGCAATTCTTGTGATAACTATAGGGGTATCAGCCTACTCTCTGTTCAAGGAAAAGTTATTGCCTGTTTGTGCTTAATAGAATTAAGAATCTGGTTGACACACAATTGCATGATGAGAAATGTGGATTCATAAGTGGTAGGGGATGTGTAGATCAGTTCAAAGTTATTTAACATAATGAAAATTCTCTATAATGACACTGAGTCATGTGTGAGAGTTGATAAGGCTTGTAGCAATTTGCTTAGTAATGTTTCTGAGGTTCAATAAGGGTGCATTTTGTCTCCTTTCCTTTTTAGTTTGGTTAATGGTTATGCTAAGCAAAATTCACTCTAAGGATAACATTTTGGGGGTAAGTGGTCTACAGATCTAAAATTTCTGAGTTATAGAATGCTGGTGATTTAGCCCTTTTGGCAAATGATGATGATGAACTCTTTCATTCAAGTTCTTGATGAGACTGGTAATAGAGTAGGCTTGGTGATAAACAGAATGGAAAATAAAGTGATGAAAATTGGTCAGGCAGGCTGTGATTCATTTAATCTGAATGGTCACACTGTTGAGCATGTGTCTCAGTTGAATTATTTTTGGAGCTATATCAGAGATTCTGATGATGTGTAGCATGAGATAAACAAAAAAATGGGATTACTGTTGTGACTTTTGTGAGACTCTAATATTTTGGTTTTTCTAGATTTAGTTATGGTAGTGATACTTGAACCCTTTTGCAAACAAAATAACCGGAATCTTGATACCATAAATAAAGAAATCTAAAATCTAAAAGATAAGGTATCTAATACCTTATCTTATCCTTATAACCCTTTATCGTTAACCTTATCTTTCAGATTTTAGTTGCTTGCCGAGAGTTGGCAAGAGTTGGAAAGTAACCATAACATTCCCAACTCTAAGCATTTCTGTAGTAATTCCATCTACCCATGGGGATTTATGTAGTTCAATTTTAGAAACAGCTAAAATAACTCAGACTGTATTATAGGGTCAACATTAAAGCCAGTAATGGGCTACATCTATCATCATTACATAGAATGGGAGTAGGACTAACCACATTGTTTAGAACATCACTAAAATTCTCAGCCCACTTAGCCATGACAAAATCATCACCTTCAAAGCACAAAATATTAACTAATAGGTACAGTTATCAGTTGTTATGCTATCTAGCTGCTTCCACGGCTATATGAGCCAAAGATTCTTATCAGCTGCTACCCAATCCTTTGCATGTTTATTAAGCTCTCTGTAATGCTTTCTGTTAGGAATACTAGGGTACTGATTAAGGACATTCCTACAGTACTTCAAGTATGAGCTCTTAAAAGAATAACTTTTGAAATCTTGAAAAAGAAGCTGAATTTTTCATTTCAGCCAGACCCATTTCCTACAGGCTGCAACTTTGAAAACATGGGCCAGTTTGCCCCTGTGTATATGACCTGGTGTTCCTGACAGAACTTATCTCCACAAAACTTCCAGCTCTACCCATGGTCAATAGGGGACACCAAAGGTTTGGAAATGCTGCCTCCACCAGATGGAATATTAAACTGTGGCTCCCTGTGTAGGAGAGCCATACCATGTGCACATTAAAGAACTTGCTGGATGGCCTTGACAGAAAACTACCATGTGTCTCCCAACAGCTGTTCCAGTGGGTTCGCTCCCCCAACATTATCTGACCCTTCAAGGACTGGCCATTTAAGCCCATGGTGTGCAAAAAAGATCCACTCAGAGCTGAAACAACCTAAAAGAACTAGGCCATTTGCTCATACGCAGTCCATCTGGTGAAAAACATGAATTCACCTACAACAAGGGTAATATCTCCTTTCTTGACAGAATAGAAAACATCCTAAAGTTGCCCATAGTTGCTATCTAATCCTAGTTGGCACTCTCAGTGAGGGTATAACAACAGAAAACATTCCAGTTTTTAATGCTTGCCTGAAATTTTAACATGGCGATGCCTTTCATTAATGCACTCATATCCCACAAGTGCATTACCAGCATGTCTCATGAGAAGTAAACCTATGACTTAGAGATGCTTTTCACCTTTCCTCACTGGAAAGAGAAATTTAAGGTTATGGTATCTGACATTTCTCTCCACATGGTCTCTTGCAAACCAAAAATATCTAAAAAATAATGGTTGAGATTTTAATTACTGACAACCATTATATATTAATGATTTATTAATTTAGTGACAACCATTATATATTTTATAAGTGAACTTATAAGTGGTCTGTAATATGATACACTTAAGAAGAAGAAAAAAAAATGTTTCCATGAATATATATATAAATCTTTATCTTCCTAATACTGGATCACTTTGTAAGGGGGACGAATGGACCCATATCATCTGGTCCAAATGCATATTGAAGAGGTGGGGGCTGAAATCGACAAGGAAGGTAGAGGCTCATGCAATAGCAATGCAAGCGACCCTACATTTTGCGAAAGGGCATTTGCCACAGGCCGCCCTGTGGTCAACGAGATGAGTTGTATGAAGAGTGTAACAGTGCCTGGGTTGAGAAAAATTGAAAAGGTGATGGAGTAGAGTATCCTTGCTGTCCTGAGGGGAGTCAGAGTGTAAGGGGCAAAAGTTGTGGCAAGTAGGGGCAAAGAGAAAGTGAAGAAAAAGAAACTCCCTGCTCCTCCCCCATTAGGGTGGGAAAGAGGGGAGGATGTCAGGAGGTGGGTGATGAAGGTAACAGGGGAGTAGGGGGTGTGACTCCTTATCGCTTGAGGGGGGCAAGAAATATTTTTTTTTCTTCTCTAAAAGTCCTGTCTCTCATATAAAAACGGGGGTAGAATTTTGAAAATTCGGAGGAAGGTGTGGGGTAGGATGTCTCCAGAAAAATTCAGAAAATCAGATAACCAGGGTGGGTGCAGGGAAAAGGGTTTAGGTAGGTGAGGGTAACATGAGGGAGAGGGAGTTGATGCAGGGAAGAATTGTGTAGGGGCCAATGTACCAGGTTAGGTTAAAGTTGTGTTTTGGCAGGAGATATGTTTAGGTGAGGTTAATAAATGATAAAATGTGTGTGAGGTGATGGTGCTGAATGTAAGTTGTTGGGCCTTGGCTCGGAGAGTGTGGTGGTAAGAAATAGTGATATTTATGGGCGTTTAGGTAGATAAATAGTAAAATTGCCCATGTTGGTTATTAGTAGCTTCAGATGTACAGAAGTATTTTTCAAGGTATAATTTTTTGTTTGAGTGAGTGCTGGAGGTATTTTTCCTGTGCTGGAGTAGTTTTAACAAAAATGTAGGCTAGAAGGGTGTCCAAAGAGCACCGTTTTGTTCCTTTCAGGATCTTTATTGTCACAGGGATCTTCTTGGCTCCCGAATCTTTTGGGTGTCCATATGGATCTTTTAGGTAGCAGATAAGAACAAAGTTTGGGTTGGGTTGTTTTACCTCTGAGTGGCACTTTTTTGCACACCATGGGCTAAATGGCCAGGTCACATGGACCCCAAAGGCTCAGAGAAGGTTGGGGGAGGGGACCCACTGGAACAGCTGTTGGGAGACAGATGGTAGCCTTCCGTCAAGGCCATCCAGCGTGTTCTTTAACGTGCACAGGGTATGGCTCTCCCGCACACGGGGCCACGGCTTAACGTCCCATCCAACGGACGGCGGCCTTTCCAAGCCCATCGGTGTCTCCTACTGACCGTGGGCAGGGCGTGGAATTTTGCGGAGATAAATCTCAACGCTTACCCAGCTGGGACTCGAACCTGGGAACTACAGATTACGAGCCTAGCGTGCTATGAGCAAAGGGGAAGAGGATATGTGCACAAGTGGTCAGAGGGAAGGGAGATTAAATGTGCCTGCCAATGGTGGAGAGGGACTTGCCAGGACTTGATAGTGTGGATTTTGTTGTTTGTGTGGGGTTAAGGATGGTTTGTGTGGTGTAGGTAGTGACTCCTAGAATGGCCAGTTGGTGATAGAGGGTGTTTCTCTGATTGGTGTATCTAGTGCAGTGTAGAAGGAAGTGCGGGATGTCCTCTGTCACATTGATGGTAGGGCTTTATTAAAAATGAATAAATCTTTATTTAAGTGTATCCTGCCTGTTCGTAGCCAATGTATAGTTGTTTGGGCACTTCTGTGTAGAAAATTTAGAATAAGTGTGTGTGGGATGGGGTCAATGGTGGCTCTGAATGATGTTTGTCTATTGCATATTGTGGCCAATAAGTTGACTAGGTGTTATAGAAAATTTTTTTTATGTGTGATTGAGTGGTATTTGAAAGAAGGGTTATTTTGATAATTGGGTTGTGGGAGATTGTGGGCTTGTTTGGCAAGTAGGTCAGCAATCTCATTGTGTGTTATGTTGCAGTGTGATGGGATCCAATAAAAAGTGAAGTTTTTTAATGGCTAGGAGATTGTGGGCAAGTTTTGGATGTGATATAGGGAATAATGTTGGGACCATTCAAACGTCTGTTTATTGTTTTGAAGGGCAGGTTTTGAGTCAGTTATTATGTTAATGTGTGAGCTAGGGTGGGTGGTTGCCCATTCAAGTGCTTTGTGTATAGCTGCTAATTCAGTGTGGGTGCTGGTAGATGCAAGTGTTAGCTTAAATTTGGAAGAGTAGTGATGTATGGGGCAATGAAAAGCAGCGGTTTCATTTGTAGTATGTGGAATGTGTGATCCATCTGTGTAATTGGTAAGGTCAGTGGTGGGTAGATGTGATAGCAATTGTTCGGCAGCAGATTTTAATTCAAATGAACGATGGTGTTTTTGTTGGTGATGTGGGGTATAGTGAGTATGACTTTGGGTTGTTTGATTTACCAGTAAGGGAGATTGTGTTATGGTTTGAAATAATGAATATATTTCCAAGTGAGGTAGAGGGGGTGTTTAGTGACAGCTGAAGCAGTGGGGGTGGGGAGATTTGTATTTTTCAATCCTGTGTAGAGCAGGGTGATTTGGAATGTAGTGTTTGAGTTTAATGTAGTGTTTGCATGTTAGTTGTTTTTTAATTCTGAATTGGGGCATGTTAGCTTTTGGCCAAATGGCCAGATTTTGGCAGGTAGCTTTTAGGCCCAGGGCAAGCCTTATATCTCTTATCTGTATAATTTGCAGTGGTTGAATTTGGGAGTGGGAAGCAGTGTAGAGGGCTGAGAGGACATACTCAAGTTTTGAGTTGAAGTAGGCTTTAAGGAAAGTGATCATGACTTGATCACTGCCCCCCCCCCCCCTCCATGTGGTTTTAAAATGACTGAGTGCATATTGAGTGAATTTTTGCAGTTCAGTTTATTTAATAACGTTGCTTCCATGTTAGCTTGCGGTCTATTATTAGCCCCAAATATTTGTATTCATTTACAGTAGGAATTGTGTGAGAGTTGATAGTAATGGGGGTATGTGTTTGTGAGTAATGAGTAAGACTGCAGATTTAGATGCAAAGATTGCCAGTCCCTATTAAGTGGTAAAGTCTAGGACCAAGTTGACTGCTTTTTGTAGGTTGTATTGTATAAGGCTAATGCTGTGTCCTGTGGTCCAAAGTGCTATGTCATCAACAAAAATTGAGCATGTAATGCCTTTAGGTAATTGTTTAGAGAGGTCATGTAAAAGAATGTCAAAGAGTCATGGAGAGACTACACTGCTTCCTCTATTTAATTCTTGGGGGTCAGAGAAGGTAGTCTCCAGCTGGACTTTTATGTTTCTGACTGTGAGGAAGTTTTGTATGAAATGCAGTATGTGTCCTGTGATGCCAATGCTTTAGAGTTTATAAAGTATGCTAGTGGGCGAGGCAGTATCAAATGCCGAAGTGAGGTCAAGAAAAACACAACCTAAAATTTCCTTGTTGTGAATGGCTATTTCAGCTGAGGTGATCAAAGAAATTGTGAGTTGCTGACCTGTGCTCTCTCAAGTCAGTTTGGCAAATGGGGAATGTATTGTTTGAGTGTGCAAAATATTTTAGTCTTGAGGGCACCATTCTTTCAAATATCTGCAGCACACATGAAGTGAGTGCAATAGGCCTATATGAATGATATTTCAAATGCTGGTTTATGAGGCTTAAGAATGGTAATGATATGAATGTCCCTCCATTCAATTGGAAAATGGTGTGTTGACCAGCATATGTTGTATATGGAAAACAAGTTACTGAGTGCATTTGGCCCTTGGTGTTTGATTGCATTATTATCTGATATGATCAGGGCCATGGGTATTTTTTTGTTAGTCTGATATATGGCAATTTGTAATTCATGCTGTGTGAAGGGTAGGTTAAGTGCGGGTAGTGTGCATGTCTGTGTTTGCTTCAGTGAGTCATTCATGTGAGTGCAGTGGGTTTGGTAACTGGGTGAGTTGGCTTGGGGGGGGGGGGGGTGCTTCTGAGCTATAAAGTTAGCCCCTTGTTTAATGGAAATTTTATTTTTCCATGTAAATGCATACCAAGGGGCTAGGGGTTGGGTTTGGGCTCTGACTGTTCTGATGGTTGACCAAATGAGTTTCAAGTTTGTTCCAGGGTTAATGTTATTGCAATATGTTCTTCACTCCTTTCTTTTTATATTGTCAGAGGCTTCTAAGTTTTGCATTTGCTAGATGGAATGTGTTAAGGGCAGGTTGGGTGGAGTGTCTTCTGTTTTTCTTCTGATATCTACTTGTTGGGTGATATTGGGGTGTTTTTTGTGAAGCAGTGACATGCTTAGTGATAAATTTATTTTTATCCATACTTTGGTGAATGCAGTCATATATAGTGGTGATATTCTGTTGTGTTTGATTAGATGTATGGGGCTTCAGAATCTGATGAGAAATTGTGCCAGTTGATGTGTGTTTTTCTTCTGTAAGCTGTGAGTTTGGTACCTTGAATTGTGATATAGAGTGGAAAATGGTCAGTATGCCAAGTGCAATGCTTAACCTGCCATGTGATGATGAGGGATGCCATGGAGTTGAGAGGGTTAGGTCAAGAACAAACTCATGGGGGGGGGGGTTGTGAAAGTGGGTACACCATCATTGTGTGTGTCGCCAAGTTGAAATGTTGTATGAGTGATGCAATGGCAGTACCTCTGTTGTTTGTATGTGTACTGCCCCAGGTTTCATTATGCGAGTTAAAATCTCTTAAGATAATGGTGGGGCCAGGGAAGAAGGAGAATATTTGAGTGAAGCCATTGATTAGTGTATTTGGGTTTAATGGTGCCTCACATACAAAACCTTTGAAAATGTTGAATGTAATGTGTTGAATTTTGATATTTTTGCCTACTATGTCCATGTACGCATAAGTGTGTGGATTGCGGATGAGGCAGAGTGAGAATTTTTGGTGTATGAGGGTAGTAGAGTGTGAATGTGTGTTTCTGGTGGGTGCATTATGTAAGATGTAAGGTTTAAAGCTGAAGTTGTCTGCTAACCCTTGCTCCATTAAGGGTCAGAATGGGGATTATGTATTGTTGTGTGAGTGATTTGAGTTCATGTAATTTGTTTCTAAGAGACCTACAGTTCCATTGAATGCATGTGTAATTAGGATTTTTTGTCAGGGGCAAAATTCAAGGAACAAAAGCAAGTGTGTATTTTTAAAAAAGGTGATCACAGTTCTTGTGATAACTATAGGGATATCAGCCTACTCTTTGTACCAGGTAAAATTCTTTGCATGATTGTGCTTAAAAGAATTAAGAACCTGGTTGACAGTCAATTTCATGATGAGCAATGTGGTTTCAGAAATGTTAGGGGATGTGTAGATAAGTTATTTTCACTCAGGCAGGTTCTTCAAAAAATGTTTAGAGTTTCAGAAACCTAAAGTTACAAGCTTTGTTGTTTTTAAAAAGGCTTTCGACTCTATTAATGGTCTTAATTTGTGGGTGATCTTGAGGTTGTATGGCATACCAGACAATTTAGTTAACATAGTGAAAGCTCTTTATAACATGGAGTCATGTGTGAGAGTTGCTAAGGCTTGTAGCAATTGGTTTAACATTGCTTCTGATGTTCAACAAGCGTGCATTTTGTCCCCCTTTCTCTTTAGTCTGGTTCTTGTTTATGTTATGAGAAATTCTTTGCAAGGGAAAGATTTTGGCCTTAAATGGTCTAGAGATTTCAAAGTTTCTGATTTAGATTATGGAGACAATTTGGTCTCGTTGGCAAATGATGATGATGAGATGAACTCTTTCATTTGAGCTGTTGAGAGTAGAGTAGGTTTGGTTATAAACAGAAAGAAAATTAAAGTTTTAATAATTTACATGATAATGCTGTTGTACATCTAAAAAATCAGATATTAAATAATTTCCAAGAGTAGTGCTTAACATTATAAAAGCTTGACATAAACGTTGCCCTATTGGCTTACTTATTCTGAACACATAATGCTATAAAACACTCTAGTATACTTATTTAACTCTATAACAATCCTTTTACAAGTAAAGGTAAATTAGAGCAGGAGTAACTCATATAGCTGTCCTGTGCCCAAGTGCTTAGCACGTTTGGCTACTACACTAAGGGACCTGGGTTCAAGCCCCGGGTAAGTCATGGATGTTTGTGTTGTTTTCCTGCTGAGGTCATGCCATCCTCTCAGGCTTTCTACTGTGGCATATAAACTTATAGGATCCTGTCAGACCTCTGTGGAAAGCAGCTGTTTGAAGGGGTATTTATTTTATTTTATAAGTCACATAAATGCATTTACCATTAATCTCAAGGCTGGTACAATTGCATCAGATGTTACAACTTAATGTAAAATTGCTGTTGATGTTATGTTGAATGCTACCAGTACTTAAATTAACCATCCAGTTTTTTAGCAGGCACTAAAAAAAATGTTTGGTATAGAGTTAAATAACAGGTTTAATAAAAAAAATAAAAAAAAAACTGGATGGTGAACTTAAGGATTGTTAGCATTCAACATAATATCAACAGCAATTTTCAATCAACATGTATCATCTAATGCAATTGTACCAGCCTCGAGATTAATGGTAAATACATTTATACACTTAATCCTGCTCTAGTTTATCCTTACTTCTAAAAGGATTGTTATAGAGTTAAATAAGTATACTAGAGTGTTTTATAGCATTTTGTGTTCAGAATAAGTAAGCCAAAAGGGCAACTTTTCTGTCAAGTTTTCATAATGTTAAGCATCCTCTTAACTTGGAAATTATTTAATATCTGATTTTTTTTATGTACAACACCATTATCGTGTAAATTATTAAATCTTATTCAATTAGTTGTGTGTAAAATTATTTTAGAAAACTGAAGTGATGGAAATTGGTGAGGCAGCCTTGGATTCAGTTAAAATGAAAGGTTGCAGTCTTCTGCAGGTTTCAGTTTAATTATCTTGGGAGATATATAACAGATACTGGTGATGTGCAGCATGAGATTAACAGATGAATAGGGATTGCTGCTGGGACTTTTAAGAATCTATGGAGAGTGTGGAGAAATAGGCATATACACCTAAAGACTAAATTAGACTGTATAATAGTTTGGTTCTTTCTAGGTTAGTTATGGTAGTGAAACTTGGATGCTTTGTAAACTGGATAACAGGAAACTTCATCCTTTTGATTCTAGATGCTATGCAGTATCTTGGGTATATGTGGTTCAACTTTGTAAGTAATGAAGAGGTTAGACATAGGAGTCAGCAACCTCCTCTTAGCAGTATATTGTGTAGAGAGAGAGAGATTCCATTGGTTTGGCCATGTTGCCTGTATGGATAATTATAGATTAATGAATGGGGTTATGAACAGTGTGCCTTAAGGCCTGAGAAAGAAGGGGAGAAGTAGAATGTGGTGGTCAGACAATGTGAAGCAGGACCTTGTTAGAATTGGTGTGCAGTGGCGAGATGCAGCAGATATAGCTCAGGACAGATATGTTTGGAGAACTAAATTGCACAGTCTGGTTGGAGAACTAAATTGGAGCCCATGGCTGCTTGAGCATGATGATGATGTTACATATGAAGAAGTAGTTCTGAATCATGAGTTAAACAATACAAATTTCTGCCACGAAAAAATTACCTTTTTGAACTTTAGACCACAACCGTCCACACCTTGAAAACTCACCATCATACTCTAAGCTTTTAACCTTTTCAGCTACATTATTTTAGTAGTTGATTAATGTCTACTTGTGGCACCATCTAGTAACAGGAGAGGTAAAAAGTGCAGAAATAACCTTGTACAGAGTTAGCCATTAACAGACTGGATGGTGTTTTTCCCAAAAGAAGAAAAAAAAAATTTCAACTCCTTCTATGAAAGGGTGTATGGGAGGGTTAGGAACTCCAAAAATAACTTGAGGAAAAAAAATTAAAAAATAATGAATTGTCTGAAGTGGTGAAATTTTTTAGTTTTGCATCTAAAAATAATTGGTCATCATCATCATCATCCTCAAGCAGCCATGGGCTACGGAGGTCCAACCAGACCATGTAATTTAGTTCTCCAAGCAACTCTGTCCTGAGCTACATCTGCTGCATCTGGCCACTGCACAACAATTCTAATAAGGTCCTGTTTGACATTATCTGCCCACCGCATCCTTGGTCTCCCCCTCTTTCTGAAGCCTTTAGGCACACTGTTCATAACCCTATTTGCTAATCTATAATTATCCATATGGGCAACATGGTCAAACCAACGGAGTCTCTCTCTGCACAATATGCAGCTTAAAGGAGGTTGCGAACTCCTTTGCCTAACCTCATCATTAGTTACAAAGTTGAACCACCTAATGCCCAAGATACTGCATAAGCATCTAGTTTCCTGATATCTTGTATAAAAAGTGTCCAAGATTCATTGTCATAACTAACCCTAAAACCAAACTATTATAGTCTAATTTTAGTCTTTAGGTGTCTATGTCTATTTCTCCACACTCTCCATAGATTCTTAAAAGTCCTGGCAGCAATACCTATTCATCTGTTAATCTCATGCCGCACATCACTATTATCTGTTACATAGCTGCCAAGATAATTAAACTGTGACACCTTCTAAGACTGCAACCATTCAGATTAATTGAATCATAGCCTGCCTCACCAATTTTCATCATTTTAGTTTTCTCTCTGTTTATAACCAAACCTACTCTAGTACCAGTTTCATCAACAGCTCGAATGAAAGAGTTCATCTCATCAACATCATTTGCCAAAAGGGCGAAGTCATCAGCATAATCTAAATCAGAAATTTTGGTATCTCCAGTCCATTTAAGGCCAAAATATTTCCCTCGAAGTGAATTTCGCATAACATAATCAATAACCAAGCTAAAGAGAAAAGGAGACAAAATGCACCCTTGTCAAACACCAGAAGTAATGCAAAATCAGTTGCTACAAGATTTACCAACTCTCACATATGACTCAGCGTTATTATAGAGAGCTTTCATTATGTTAACTAACTTGTCTGGTATACCATATGATTTCATAATCAACCACAAATTATGACGATCAACAGAGTCGAAAGTCTTTTTGAAATCAACAAAACTATCAACCAAAGGTTTCTGGAACTCTAAACATTTCTCAAGAATTTGCCTAAATGAAAATATTTGATCTACACATCCCCTACCACTTCTGAATCTACATTGCTCACCATGCAATTGACTGTCAACCAGATTCTTAATTCTCTTAAGAACAATCATGCAAGGAACTTTACCTGGAACTGAGAGTAGGCTGATACCTCTATAGTTATCACAAGAACTGCAATCACCTTTCTTGAAAATAGGGATAATAATAGCTCTGGTAAAATCCTTAGGGACCATGCCTTTATCATGAAAGATATTCAAAATTTCAGTCATCTTAGTGGTAAACGAAACATTCCCAGCTCTAAGCATTTCTGTAGTAATTTCATCTACAACTGGTAATTTATGAAGTTTAAGTTTAGAAATAGACAAAATGACTTCAGATTGAGTTATAGGGCCAACATTAAAGCCAGTAATGCATCTATTATTATTATTATTATTATTATTATTATTATTATTACAATGGGAGTAGAACTAACTACATTGCTTAGAACATCACTGAAATGCTCAGCCCACCTAGCCATGACATTATCCTCACCTCTATAACCTTAACTTGTTTATGTAATGCTTTCTATTAGGACTAGTATGGTATTGATTAAGGACATTCCTGCAGTTCCTTCTTTCTCAAATGAAGTCAAGTGCTTTATTACTGAATTAATTCTGTCTCTTCTTCTTTTTTCCTAAAAGAGTACTGTTAGTTTCCAAAAAACACTGTTTAATATGGTCCCATCCTTCCTCAACTTCAGTAGTAGGCATACCATGACTATCATAATGACTAAGTAACCTATCATGGTAAGCTTTAGCTATAATTGGGTCTTTCAGAGCTTCAGTATTAAAGGTAAATTTTTTAACTTTAGCAGAACACTTCTTAAGTTTAAGTTGCAAGACACTTTTAACAAGGTAATGGTCAGATCCAGTTTCAGTTCCCCTATATAACCTGGGTTGGGTTGTTTTACCTCTGAGCGGCACTTTTTTGCACACCATGGGCTAAATGGCCAGGTCACATGGACCCCGAAGGCTCAGAGAAGGTTGGGGGAGGGGACCCACTGGAACAGCTGTTAGGAGACAGATGGTAGCCTCCCGTCAAGGCCATCCAGTGTGTTCCTTAACGTGCACAGGGTATGGCTGTCCCGCACACGTGGCCACGGCTTAACGTCCCATCCGACGGACGGCGGCCTTTCCAAGCCCATCGGTGTCCCCTACTGATCGTGGGCAAGGTGGGAATTTTGCGGAGATAAATCTCAACGCTGACCCAGCTGGGACTCGAACCTGGGAACTACAGATTACGAGCTTGGCGCGCTACCGACTGAGCCACCCCCGTCCCCCTATATAACCTGGTATTCCTAACAGAACTAGCCCATTTGCTGTTAATTAATATATAATCAATCAAAGATTTTTAAAGAAATGATCAGGAGTAAATATATTGATGGTTTGTTTTATGACCCACAGTTTTTTTAATGAGGTGCAATGTATAATAATTCCATTTATTTTAAAGCAAGCAAAGATTTAGTGAAAAATTTTACTAGAACACTTCTGTGCTACATCATTCAAATTGAATTGAGGAAAAAAAATGACTACTTGACCATTCGTCCAATATTGTATAATTATAAAATATGCAAAACTCGTTTTTATTCTGTGATTTTTATAATGTCCTTCAAAAGTGTTATATTTTTTATATCAAATAAAAATCATTTGGTGCTCCAACTAATTTTCATAAATATTTCATATTTTTGTTTATGTGATTGAGGAAATAATAATGTGTAACTATCACATTTAGAATTATTTGTTATTTAAATATATATTAAGTTATTAAATGATTCTTTAATTATTGTGAACCACTGACAAATTAGAATTTGTTTTAATGAAATCCTATTTTACTTTTTTCAATTTAAATAAAATTAATGGATGCATATCCTTTTACTTTTCCCCGGTGTAGCATGTTTATTACATTTTGAAGACATTATGAAGGACACAGCATAAAATTAACAGTTTAAGTTAAAATATTGAGAAACAAAAAATAGTAACAGAAAAATTGCCATAGAATATGTTTTTGAATAAATGTCGATCTCTTTGAAAAAGAAAAAAAAGCTGTATAAATGAGAGTATTGCTTACAAGTGTGAAAAAAGAATAAGTTCTTTATCCATGATTATCAAGTTTGGTAATCATAATTGATAAGAAACATTAAACTTCAACTTTTAAATCATTCTTTTCCTGGAATTATCTATTTCTGCGAACTTATTTCTAGTAGTTTTATTATTCAATAATATTTATATTTTTAAACAATAATAAGTCTTTACATATTTATATTTATGGCAACTTTGTCAGAATTTTATTTTTAATCTTATCGCTCGTTTCCCTATTCCTTGCTCAGTAAATGACGAAATACCTAGTTGAATGGGTTTCAGTTCTAGTATTTTGGGCAGAAAATTTAATACGAAACTGATCGCTAACACAAAACTCGTAGTTAGCGTCAAATCAGTTCATTATGCTTAGATGGCAGCACAAGTAATACATACACATTTAAAAGATTTGTCTTTTTCAAATAAAAGATTTAATTTTACCAAAACGTACCTTCTATGTCATCATATAATCTAGTTGAAGGATCGTTACAGGGTCACATGCACTCAAGTTCCAGAATACACCATCAAATTAATCCACCCTAATATAGTTTCGTATCAAACAAAACTTGTTTGGAAATTTCAAATCCTGGAGCTTCCTATAATATTTAATATGTTCCGTTTCAATGGCTCCATTTAGTGAACGCTGTAACTTCGTTGCAATGAGTCATTTCGGAAAATGGCTGGACGTAACTGCTTTCTTAATCTGCTACATTATTACGAAGTGGAACATACCAAAGGAAAGGTGTTGGTTTAGCGGAAGTAACGTTTTTGGCTGTTTCCTTCATTTTAACGAGATGATTGTTTACTTCTCGATATATTTATGTACGCTTGGTTTCTTCATTTAATTTCGAAAGTATAAAATAAATTTTGAAAATTTTTATTCCATAAAACACGCAAGAACAACGTTAAATTTTAAAGTTCCAGTGTATTGTAATATAATTCATATTTACTGCTCACAAAAATTAGGGGATATTTCATTGCTTCATATTCATTTTGAACTATTCCCTAATTTTGGTCAGCAGTGTACATAATAATGTTATTAACTTTGAACCGTTTTTGAGAGCTTTCTCGTTTCACCAAAGTTCCGGAGCATTCGGTATATACCTTGAATCATTTTCAGAAATTTGCTTAAAAATTTTTTTGCTGCAGTGGAATGGATTAGAATCTGTGCCAGAGGATGTCTCCGGAAGCAGACTCTGCATAGATTAAGTTGTTTTCTAAATCTGGTCTGGCGGGAACGAAAATTTTCGATATTACTCGAGCCTTGATGGAAAAGAAATTTCCCTAACAAAAAACAAAAAAAATTCGAAATTGATTGCCGAAAAACGAATTTTCAGTTCATTCTTAAGAGGCTAATATAATCTTTAAATCAGTCATCATCATCATCCTCAAGCAGTCATGGGCTACGGAAGTTCAACCAGACCGTGCAGTTTAATTTTCCAAGCATATCTGTCCTGAGCTACATCTGCTGCATCTGGCCACTGCAAACCAATTCTAACAAGGTCCTGTTTGACATTGTCTGCCCACCGCATCCTAGGTCTCCCCCTACTTCTGAGGCCTCTAGGCACACTGTTCATAACCTTATTCGCCAATCTATAATTATCCATATGGGCAACATGGCCAAACCAATGGAGTCTCTCTCTCTGCAAAATATGCTGCTTAAAGGAGGTTGCAAACTCCTTTGCCTAACCTCATCATTAGTTACAAAGTTGAACCACCTAATGCCCAAGATACTGCGTAAGCATCTAGTTTCCTGTTATCTTGTTTACAAAGTGTCCAAGTTTCACTACCTTAACTAACCCTAGAATAAACCAAACTATTATACAGTCTCATTTTAATCTTTAGGTGAATACGCTTATTTCTTCACACTCTCCATAGATTCTTAAAAGTCCCGGCAGCAATACCTATTCGTCTGTTATTCTCATGCCGCACATCACCATTATCTGTTACATAGCTCCCAAGGTAATTAAACTATGACACCTGCTCAAAACTGCAACCATTCAGATTAACTGAATCACAACCTGCCTCACCAATTTTCCTCACTTTAGTTTTCTCTCTGTTTATAACCACACCTACTCTACTACCAGTCTCATCAACACCTCGAATGAAAGAGTTCATCTCATCAACATCATTTGCCAAAAGGGCTAAATCATCAGCATAATCTAAATCAGAAATTTTCGTATCTCCAGCCCAATTAAAGTCAAAATCTTTCCCTTGAAGTGAATTTCGCATAACATAATCAACAACCAAACTAAAGAGAAAAGGAGACAAGATGCACACCTGTCGAACACCAGACGTAATGCTAAACCAATTGTTACACGACTTACCAACTCTCACACATGACTCAGTGTTATTATAGAGAGCTTTAATAACACTGAGAGATTATGTTAACTAACTTGTCAGGCATACCATATGATCTCACAATCAACCACAAATTATGACGATCAGCAGAGTCGAAAGCCTTTTTGAAATCAACAAAGCTAGCAACCAAACGTTTCTGAAACTCTAAACATTTCTCAAGAATCTGCCTAAGTGAAAATATCTGATCTACACATCCCCTACCACTTCTGAATCCACATTGCTCATCACGCAATTGCCTGTCAACCAGATTCTTAATTCTATTAAGCACAATCATGGAAAGAACTTTACCTGGAACAGAGAGTAGGCTGATACCCCTATAGTTATCACAAGAACTGCGATCACCTTTTTTAAAAATAGAGATAATAATAGCTCTGATAAAATCTTTAGGAACCATGCCTTTATCATAAAGGTTATTCAAAATTTCAGTCGTCCAAGTGGTAACCGAAACATTCCCAGCTCTGAGCATTTCTGTAGCAATTTCATCTACCCTTGGGGATTTATGAAGTTTAAGTTTAGAGATATCCAAAATAACTTCAGATTGTGTTATAGGGCCAACATTAAAGCCACCAATGCATCTGTCATCATTACAAACAATGGGAGTAGAACTAACCACATTGTTTAGAACATCACTGAAATGCTCAGCCCACCTAGTCATGACAGAATCCTCCCCTTCTATAACCTTACCTTTTTTATCCTTTAATCCTTGTATACCTGTCCGTTTTCTACCACACAAAACATTAAATATCTGGTACAGCTCTCTGCTGTTGTGCTGTCTAACTGCTTCCACGGCTTTGTCAGCCAAACCATCAAGCCAAACATTCTTATCAGTAGCTAACTGATCCTTTACACGTTTATTAAGCTCTGTGTAATCCTTTCTATTAGGACTAGTAGGGTACTGATTAAGGACATTCCTGCAGTTCCTTCTTTCTGAAATAAGCTCAAGTGCCTTATCACTTAAATAATTCTGTCTCCTTTGCTCCTTTTTTCCTAAAAGAGTACTGTTAGTTTCCAAAAAAGCCTGTTTAAAATGACCCCATTCTTCCTCAACTTCAGTATTAAGCAAACCATGACTGTCATAATGACTAAGTAACCTATCATGGTAAGCTTTAGCTATAACTGGGTCTTTTGAGCTTTAGTATTAAAGGTAAATTTTTTAACCTTAGCACAACACTTTTTAAGTTGCAAGACACTTTTAATAAAGTAATGGTCAGATACAATTTGCTGCCCTGTATGCCCTGGTGTTCTTAACAGAACTTGCCCATTTTCTGTTAAATAATATATAATCAATTATATTCTTATGGAGCCCATGAGGTGAAACCCATGTGCACTTAAGTATGTATTGGTGTTTGTAATAAGTGTTAATTATTCTGAAACCATTGAGTTTACTTACCTGTAGGACACATTGCCCATTGCCATTGCAGCTACCAATACCGAAAGGGCCTATTACTCCTCCCTAAAGGTCTATCAGTACCAACTTTGGCATTGAAGTCACCTAGAACAAGGGTAATATCTTTTGTTGACTGAATTCAAAATATCCTGAAGTTGTCTGTAAAACCTATCCTTCTCATCCCCATCAGCATCCTCATTGGGGGCATAACAACAGATAACATTCAGGTTTTTAACGCTTGTCTGAAATTTTGCTGTAAGAAACTTTTCATTAATGCACTCATATCCTAGAAGAGCATCACTAGCATGTCTGCTGAGCAGCAGACCCACGCCTTGGTGATGCTTTCCATCCTCCCACCCTGTAAAGAGAAATTTAAAGTTATTTTTAAGTATCTCACCTTTACTTGTCCATCTGGTCTCTTGCAAGCCTAGAATATCTAGGTTATAGCGCTGGAATTCCTGCATGAGGACATCAAGAGAATAATCTCTATGTAATGTCCTCACGTTCCACGTTCCTGCAGAGAGAAAATGATTAGTAGGATTTTTAAAGAAATTAGGTTTATTGAGATTGGTAGGGCCAACAATATCAAACAGCCCCCTGATCGCAGGCATGGGGCAAAGACCTGTTCCTCCTCTGCTAAAGGCTGAAGTCACCGATGCTGGTAGGAACTTCAGGCCCCACCTTTTCAAGTGTACTTTTTCAAGAGCCATATGGCCTGCCAGAGACACATTACTTCAGTTTAGACTTGACGATGCCCAACTAGCTAAGTAAGGTTCAGGTACCTGCGATGGCCTCTGATTAGGATTATCCACCAGCTGATATAAGGTATCCCATGCCTCTGTTCACTTAGAGCTGGCAACCCAGAAGCAAACAGAAAACACAACGGCAGACTCTAACTCAACAGAGGCCCACCAGTGCAGCAAGTCCAGGAAAAATAATCAAGCTCAAATCCATAAACAAGTCCAGTCTAGTAGGTATAAATGGTCAGTACCAGGACCCTGTGAAGTTGACCACTCCTCAGCAGGGTTGAAAAAAAAAGAAAAAAGTGGCCATAGATGACCAGATCAGTAGGCCATACTGAACTGGCAGCCCTCCCCTTCCGTTCCCTTCCAAAAGAGAATATCTCTTTTGAAAGGTACTAACGGCCTGCACCACAAGAAGGCGGTGTCGGACGTTAGGTGCTAGACCTGGCCGGTTCTGTGCATCATCACTAGGGATATGTATCATAATTTGCTACAAGAGAAGAGTGGATTTAAATCGAAGAGTTTGTCATTTCCTTTTTCAAATATTTTCTGTTGCTATGTAGGATGAAATTTCGATTAACTGAGTTAAAGTTAGAAATACAAATTCGGATAAAACAAGAAAGCCCTCTAACAAGATGTAACGAACAATTCAAAGAATAGCTAATCATCTCTGGTGATAATAATTTACTTGTTTTCAAAGAAAATGAAGTTTTTTCGGTTTCCAATTTTCCCCCATCTGATACTGGAAATACGAACTAATGGATGATTTATAAGAAAGAAAAATTGCAATAATGTACTGGTACAAACAAAACACAAAATAGAAATCATTCTCTCATATATCTCTTGAAACGAAAATCTTTTACTTTCCCATCCCTCTGAAGTTAAGGGGAGGAAATGAAAATAAATATTTTGATCATCACATTCCATCAACTAAATTCTAAATCTCTCTCATGATATATTATTTGAAACATTCGTTTTAAATTTTTATATTTTCCACATTTAAAGAACAGAGTCGTGACTTCGATCCTAGATCGTTAGGACTTGTTATTTAAATATTATATAAATTATTAATTAGAAAATTATTTATATAAATTATTTTTCATTTAAATTACGTATTTTTTAGTTTTTTCGTATCGAAAATAATTGTTGAAGTATAATTGCCCAAACGCAATTACGTATATATTATAATATGATATAGCATAGGTATGAATTAAAAGAAATTTTAAAATTCGTGAAATATTTATATTGATCCCTGTTTTAAACATTATATAAGAGTTGTTAAACACATTTTTCAGAATACTAACATTTTAAATTCAATATTTCATAGGTTAGCCCTGTGTTTAAATAAATGTTTTATGTGATTTTGGCATGGAATGCACTAATTTAAGTTCTGTAATAAAATATGATTAAGAAGCAACAAGTAAAGCCTTAATTGACTCGCGTATTTGGACGTCTCTGCTCGGAAATTTCCTTACCTATTCTTCAATACGAGCTCTGTCTAGTCTTAAAGTGTGGTCGATTCCATTTTTTCAATCTTGCTATCTGCTAACCACTTCTGAAGAACCTTTTCACACTGACAAAGTGCATTTCGTCTAGTTAATTAAAACATTATTAAGATCTACGTTCATTCCAAAATAAGATCAAAGACCCTTGGTAATAATTTTGTTTCCGGTATTTTGATGTAGTCCTTAGCTTTAGCTATTCCTTTTACAATATGTAGCTTTCCAACATCCGGACAGAACATGGAACACCATACAATGACTTTCGTTGAATATTCACAATAACAGTAACAGACTAAGTGCTGATATAATGAGATCGTTTTCGCAATGTGGACACTGTTATACAGTAAAGCTTATTTCCATCACTAAAACTTTCATTTGGACCAAAATATTAACAGTAAGAAATATTACAATTCTATTTCAAGGAATTTTCCTCTTACAGTTATTGAGCACACATTAATGTCTGCTGCCAAAATTCGTCCTTTCAGTACTTGTGTTGATTTCAATTTCTTACAGTAATACCCAGCTTTACGACGTTCATAAGACGATTTTCAATTATGACGAGAACGCATTCGCTCATACGAAGGTTTTAGCGACATGACTTGCACTGATCAACCAAAGCTTCTGGAAGTGGACTGATGCCTACGTAATGGAATGCCTGCCGATTTCACGACGTGAAGCGATAGCAGCGCTAGTTACGTTTTCATCCGTTGAGGCGCTGGCGATCCGCTGTTTTTAGTGGGCCTATACAGGAAGAGGTTGGCAAACGGCGTTCATTGGCGCCATGTCTGTGCTCTGCGTGTGCGTCAGTTAGGCTAGCTGACTGATGATCTAGCTTCGTCAGCACACACATTTGGACGGAGCAACTATGCAAAAATAGAATTTGTTACTTGAAAATTTTAGGATTTTGTTACTTAAAAATCATGGAAGTGCTTTCTGTTCTCAATATTTTATACTAATATTTATTGATTGTTAAGTTAATCAGAATTACTTAAAATAATAAAAATGAAAGCAATAACTGTTCTTTCATACATTCAGTCCCAGATATTAAATTTTTACTTAAAGAGTAAAAAAACTTAACATTCCTGAAACGATATGGCAATATTTTTTATTTGGGCTCTGATTTATGCTTTTACAACTTGTACTTGTAGCATAAGCGAGCTTTATAAAAATATTTCTACATATTCAGAAATCTGTCAAAATTATGCTATATATATGCAAAACTAGAATATTCTAAATGATTTTTTTCCTTTATTACACTACAATAATATAAATAAATACCCCTTAAGCAGCTACTTGTCACAGAGGTCTGACAGGAGCCTGTCAGTTTAATATGCCGTATTAGGAGATCAGTGAGGATGGTGAAACCTCAGAAGAAATACAGCATACATCCATGTCTTAACCGGGGATCGAACCTAGGTCCCTTTGATCAGTAGCCTAGAACGCTAACCACTTGTAATCACTTTATATTGTGCATTTACACGTTTTTTCAATCTGGTAACCTCAGCCTGTAGTTTAGCACACGAAGTACTCTGTTCCGATTTGAGTTGGGATGCTTTACCTTTGAGGAAGCCATTTCAAACGTCAAACCTAAAAGTCTTCCAAAAAAATTTTTTTATTTGCAATACACAAAATTAAAAATATATATATATAATTTTGGAAGAATATTTTGAACAGTACAATTAATATATTTTTAACTAAACATATATTTTTAATTATCTTAATTAAACTAATTTCTTTAATAATAAGCAAACACAGGTAAGCACCTCTAAGCTGAACAATGCCAAACAGAGAAAAAATCGATTTAATACTGGTGGGACACAAACCTACGATCTCCTGATGACATGGGTCAGGTACTCTAACTGCTGAGCTACCATCCGCCGACTGAGATCTCTTCTATTGAGGGCTTTTTTATACCATTATTACCTTTATATTACCTTTATTATACCAATCAGTCATTGGAAGTTGACTTAAATATAATTGAAGGTAATGGTAAACAAACAATTTCTAGATATAACAGCTGAGCTAATTGCGATGAATTTCATGTTTAGAGGGCATTTTTTGATCTTCTCTAAAATTGAAAATTACACTACTTCCATTTGTATATCATGATGCCTAGTGTTTTATGTATTGCTTCAGTAATGATCTGAAATGTGTAAATTTAAATTATTGCTTATACCACTGAGTTATCTCTACAAATTTACTTAAATATTGTCAGTTTATTTTGGGTCACCTCGTATATAAAGATTAAGACACATGGTTTAGAAAAGGTACAAATCTTTATTTCATTCTGAAAGCAGTCAGTATAATAATGAAGATATTATTTCAAAGAAACTTTAAATAATCGTTTTTTATCGTATGTTATTTGCTAGACAAAAAAAATTAAAGTAGGGTGAAAACAGCTACCACTATAAATTATAATATCATTTAGTGTAGTTTTGTGTGGTCGTTTAATTAGACATCCATCTTCCGTGCTAAAATGGATTCCAGTTCAGTGACTTCGAACGTAAGTCGCTAAAAATTAACAATAATAGTGTACGACCTGTTATTTTATAACAGGTCGTTTATGATATATATATATAACGTATCAGGAGGATTTAACACTTCACCCCACCCGCTGTACATAACAGGACTGCCTCTTCAATTTACTAGCGTATTTTCTGTAGGAATCTTCACTTTTGTACGAGTACAAAACTGTACTAGTATTTAATTACAAGAGATATAACAACTACTTCTATTTTCTTTAATCCGAGTTTGAGTAGAGCGAATCTTTTTACAAATGTATTCCTTCTGACCGATATAATTCCAAATTACACGAACGCAATGCAATATTTGTATATATTCTCTGTAATCCATTTTTCAATAAATGATTTGCATCTATCCCCTTTAATCCGACACCGCACTAAGGCGGATATTTTATGAAGTCCGTTCTTTCTAAACGTAGTAAAAGGAAAATGAAAGAAAAGCACTACTGCAAAACAAAGTTTCATAGACTAATATGCTTTCCCACAATAAGACCCTCAATAAAACGAAATTTTCTAAAAGAAACAGTCAGAAAACAATCAAATGTATTAGAGAAAAGCAAAATAACCGAAATTTAGAATTATTGTCGCTAATCCGACTTTGGAAACAACGGATGATGATATTTCTATTTTATTCTGTTCTTTCTAAGTGAAACAATCTCAAATACAGGGAACGACTACAGGAAACGAAAATGCATAAGACTACCATTATTCGGATAATCTGACACTCAATAGAATGAATATTTAAAAGATAATTTTCTTATAAAGGAAACAATTGGAAATCAATCGAAAGTGTTACAGGAAATCAAAACAAATGAGATTGAGAATTGTTCTCGCTAATCCGACTTTCGATACAACGGATTTTTACATTTCGGTTCCATCCTGTTCGTTTTAAGTAAAACGATCTGGAATAAAAATAACGTACCCTAGAAAAACAAAATCCGTAAGACAATAAACATTCTGATTAAGTCAGCATTCAATAAAAGTATATTTTGAAGGTTCTTTTCTTCTTATAGATACAGGCGGAAATCGAAAAACATATGAAAGCAAATGATAACACCCAAAAATAGCATTATTCTCGCTAATCAGGCTTCGCTCGAAACGGGTTTTCACGAATCATTTTCATTATGTTTCTATTGAACGGAACAATCTTAAGTTAAAGGAAAACACTTGCAGGAACGTAATCAGAAAAAGAATTTTGTATTCTCACAAATCCTACATTGAATAAAACGGAAAATCCTTTCCTTTCTGAACTAACCAATCGAATATCAAAGGAATACCTTTGGGAAACTAAACCATCCGTCATTTACAAGTATTTTAGCTAATCCACGATTTATGACGCATTTGTCTTTATTCTCTGTAATACGACATTGATTAAAATAAATTAATCGATTATTTGTAATCGAAGGAACCCAGGAAAGAAACTGCAAAGAACAACATTTATTCCATCTGGTCTTTTACTCATTAAAGCATTTACATCTACTCTCTCTAATCTGATATTCCAATACATCGAATTTTTTGAAAACTCGTTTCAATGAATCTATCTGATATTATATTTTACCCATTTCACTACATGAACGATAATTTTCACTTTCTTTGAACTGAATTTCATTTAAACGAATTTTATTTTCCACAGCCAATTTTCTGAACAAAAAATAATAGGGATATCAAAAGATGGCACCAGAGGCAACCAAAGAGACTAGAACTGTAAATACTCTCACTAATACGACATTCGATAAAATATTTTTTTCCTTTGTAATGAAACAAATAGAAATGCACAGGGAATTTTAATCATTCGATATAACAAATATTTTTTCTTACTCGAATTTTAATAAAGCTTTGAACCTATTCTATCTGATTCGATATATCGAAGCAATCGATATTTTTAAAGCATATTTTATGAATCGAACACTCAGAAATCGAACGAAAACATTACAAGATGCGGAACAGCCGATGCTTAACAATTGCTTACTCTGACAAAACTGATTTGGATGACATTTTTCCATTTCTACTCCTTTTAAACGAAACATCACACTGCTGACGAGCAGAAGTCTTGAATAGCTGCCTAGATCATGTGGCGATGCACGTGATCACGTATTTCGCACATACGCTGCGCAACTAACGTTTACGTATATGTGCATAAAGGTTTTTAATTCAGTGGACGGTGTGTATATATTGGCTGTTTCAATTTCCTGCCTGACATCCCATGATTTCCGTTTCTTTTTTTGAGAAAAAAAATAATGTTTAGGAAGGTTTCAATGAAAGATTCAATGAAGAAAGGAGATTCATTGGAAGTAAAGTAACAGGAAACTAGATGCTTTTGATTCGAGATGCTTACGCAGTATCTTGGGCATTAGGTGGTTCAACTTTGTAACTAATGATGAGGTTAGGCAAAGGAGTTCGCAACCTCCTTTAAGCTGCATTTGTGTAGAGAGAGACTCCGTTGGTTTGGCCATGTTTCCCGTATGAATAATTATAGATTGGCAAATAGGGTTATGAACAGTGTGCCTAAAGGCCTCAGAAGGAGGGGGAGACCTAGGATGCGGTGGGCAGACAATGTCGAACAGGACCTTGTTAGAATTGGTGTGCAGTGGCCAGATGCAGCAGATGTAGCTCAGGACAGACTTGCTTGGAGAACTAAATTGCAATGTCTGGTTGGAACTCGGTAAACATGGCTGCTTGAGGATGATGATGATGATCAAAAATCGTTCCATTAAATGTCGGGTTTAATGAGCATGCTGATTTTTTTTTCCATTTGATTTTCTTGTACTGCGTTATTTCGTTTCACTTTGCTTCATTTAGTTGCAGGAAAGAACATAAAAGTACGTTATAACTAATAAGCGAGAATAATTCTCAAAAACGCCTGTTTCCATTTTCTGTAATACATTTCATAAATTTCAAATTTTTTCTATCAGAAATAAAGGATCTTTCAAATATTAATTTTATTGCATAAAGGGAATACCGGTAGTCTTATGCATCGTCGTGTCCGTTAGTCGATCCTTTTATTTGAGACTGTTTCACTTAAAACAAGAGAATAGAACAAAAATTTAAGAATCTGTTTTAATGAAAATCGCATTAGGCAGAAAAATTCTCGATATGGGTTGTTTTAATTCCCTATGATACATTTAATTGTTTCCAATTATTTCTATTATAAAATTTTTTTTGGAAATTTCGTCTTAGTGAGGGTTGTATTAGAGGGAAAAACAGATTATCCTATGAAGCTTTGTTTTGCAGGACGGCATTTCTTTCATTTTCCGTTTACTACGTTTAGAAGGAACAGGCTTCGTAAAAATTCTGCCGTAGTGTAGTGTCGGATTAAAGAGGGTGACTGCAAAACCTATATCAAAAAAAGGATTAAGGAGAATAGACACAAATACTGCAGTGCGCTCCTGTAATTTA
This sequence comes from Ryuthela nishihirai, assembly GCA_038380435.1. Lineage (NCBI taxonomy): Eukaryota > Metazoa > Arthropoda > Arachnida > Araneae > Heptathelidae > Ryuthela > Ryuthela nishihirai. The sequence goes on along the minus strand of JAWZYU010000044.1, from coordinate 3,285,429 downwards.
GAATTATTTCGGTAGGAACACTTAAGAGTGAGTGACCTTCTCACTAACATCTAAATCATTGGCAACAATTGGAAAATAAGTTGCCTCTAATGAAGTATAGATGGCGCAAGCTCCGCCACATTTCAGTGAACGATTTATGTCCTTTCCTGGAAGAGTATTTTCGTCTGAAGCGTGGTTCTTATGGTAGAGTGCTCTCGTATGTATCTAGAGAGTTGCGGGTTCGATTCCCGCAATGTCAGTAATAATTTTTAACGTGGATAATTGTTATTTCTCATAATTTGCTTATTTGAACCCAATTGTCATATCCTCCTAATTGTTTTCCATCCAATTATCTCTCCAATTGTCGTATCCTCCCTTTTTTCGTATCCAACGAATTGTCGCATTTCCATTTGTTATCAACCTAGTTGACTTCCACCCAATTGTCGCACTCCCGTGAAAAATTAATAGAATAAAATATATTTTAAAGGATTAAATTTTAAAACCTTTATCTTAAAAAGGAAATGACGAATTGTTTTTATTGCAGATGGAGTTGGGAGATAATTATGTGATGGATGATGCAGGATATCTAGCTAGAGATTCTTCAATTCTTCTCTCATCTTCGCTATCATTCTCCGCTTATACAGGGCTAAAGGTATACAGGGTTACGTTCGAGACTCATCCGTGAACAATTTTGTTACGTCGTTTTTAAGGAAAAACATCAACAGTTGCTGCTCTCCTGCTTGTATTTTCCCTCTTGCTGATATTCATATTGTGAACGGCCTTTCGATACGTTTAGACTCAATCGGTGACTCTGCCAATCGGTCTCAAAATTTTTCTTTACTCCTGATTAAACTACCGCTTCTATTTCAAACCTGTTAATTACACAGATGAAATGTTTCGTTTTATCCACAGTTGGTTCCCGGTTGTAACAGCAATGTGGAACGCATCCATAGGATGCATGATTACGTCCTTTTTAAGGAAAAACATCAATAGTTGCTACTTCCTTCTTGTATTTTTCCTTTTGCTGATATCCATGTGGGTGAACGGCCTTTCGATCTGTTTAGACTCGATACAGTGATTACGCCAATCAACCCAAAGGTATATTTACTCCTGCTCTAACTACCACTATTCTTTCAAACCGGTTAATTACAAATAACAAATGTTTCCACAGGAAGCCATTATAAGAAGTCAAGAATAGAAGCAATCCCCTGAAAAAAACGTTTATTTCTGGTGGATAATGGATGGAATCTCTAATATATCCTATCGTGTTACATATAGAGTAACATGGGATGCATTATAAGACGTCAGAATAATAGTGACCGAGCCCAGATCAACAAAATATCGAAGGGGAGGGAGTGCGGGCAAGAACATTATCTAGCCGGAAAAATGCAAGTGGGGCGCGCAAAAGACCAGATTAATGTAGTACAACACATCCTCCCTCTCGATTTTACAGGTCTTTCAAATTTGCTAAATATGTTAAATATTTTTAGACACTCTCTTACCCTTTCTAGTATTCTGAAAGGGTGTGCGTGCTGGTCCCTTAAGACTGAGATAAAATATTTAAATCACCACGGACAGTAGATAAAATCCGTAGAAACATCTGCAAACATTACTGCATTATTCATATATGACCAAAGAGAAAAAAATGACTTTCGATAATGATAAAAAGCTAATTTGAAAATTCAAAGATGATATTTTAAAGAGAAAAAAATGTACTTGAATAAAGTCACAAATTGAAAGAAAAGTTTATTTTATGAAAATGAAGCGATGTTTCTGCTCACAGAGAAAAGAAGTTGAAAAAAATTACTCGGCTGTTGCGTAAAAAACTTGAATTAAATGTCTAAAATTTCAGTCGTGCAAATCACGAAGTCTACAGAGTGAAACTGAAAGGAGAGATGTTGGTTAATAAAGTGAATAGTCTTTCAATAATAGCGTATAATTATATTTAAAGAAAAATTAGGAAATGCAGATTTTAGATGGATTGGTAGTAACATATTTAATATTGCCATTTGATGTTCCTGACACTTCCATTAGTTTGAAATGCTAAATTCTAACGCCCCACCCAAACCCTTCGACACACACATCACCACCACATTTCTGCTGGGTTCCGTGAGCTTCGTAGAAGTAAAAGCGATGGGATGTTCAATCTGGGAGAGACATGCGCAGACCGCAGGCGCAGATGCATTTCAATGCAGAATGTAATGTCACGCAGGACCTTACATTCTGCATTTTGCATTCTGGAGGGGTATTCCATTCTGCTGCCTCGCAGAGCTGCCCCCCACTCTGTGCCTCGAATGCCTTATCTGCTTGTATGCACCATTGCAACTGTGCTGATGCCTGCTTCAGAGTCACGTCTCAGAGTGGCTTTGCAATCGTTGCATACTAATCTAGGTAGTGTCGGTAATATCCGAAGGGTCCTAATATACTCTTTAGTTCCTTCTTCATTCGAGGAGCTTTCATCTTTCTGATGACCTCTAGTTTTGCATGGTGGGGGCGGTGCCTGAAGGACCCACAATGTGGCCAAAATATTTGGTCTCGCTAATCCACCAAGTATACTTTACTAGGTTGATTGTGAAATATTTGACATTGATATCCCTAAATGATCACTTCCCTAAATGATCTTAAATGAATCAATTTGACATTGAGCTCCAAGATGTTAAGATGATCCTCCCATCTGTTCGAAAAAGAAAGCTATATCATCTAGATATGCGCAGCAATAATCAATATGGGGCGTAATTATGGTATACACATTTTTCTGGAAAAATGCCCCACGGTTCTTCAGCATGAAGAGAAGCATTTCGCACTGGTACATCCCTCGGTGGGTCACGAATGCTGTGTAACCTTTACTACAGGGGCTGATTGGAATTTGCCAGTATCCCTTTTGCATATCCAGAGTTGCTATATAGCTCGTCCGTTCCACTTGGTGCAGCAATTCTATTGGGTTTGCCACCCAGTGATGACATTGAGGCTGTGAAAGATGATGCATAACCTCACTGAACAGTCTCTTTTCGCCATACACACAACTGGGTGCGCAAACTCACTGTCGAAGGGCATAATCAATCCCTTCAGTCTCTCACCTGACGGTCAACTTCATCGCATGGTGCAATGGGAACCATATAGTGATGTGCTTACTTGACCACTGATGGAACCCTGAGCTTAAAGAACACCATGAATGGCATTGAAGGGAGGCTACCGTCTGTCTTGTAGCAGTTATCAAGTGGTTTCCCCCCTTCAGGGTCGTTGTGACTTGGCCACTTAGCAAATTGTGTATAAAAAGGTGCTACTCATAGGTAAAAGAACACAACTCAACTTATATTCCCATTCACACGTAAGAGATCAAAATGGATTTCGAGAAAATAGTGCTTTCAGGTTGTTTTTAAGTCTTAATTTATGGAAACCATGGTAAAATACGTACAATCCTAAAACTTTGCTTAGCATACTGTTTTTGTAAATTTTTATGGCAAAATATCTAATTTCACTTACCTCTTATGATTACCTGTATTCGTAGTTATACCTTACACGATTATATATTAATCTATTTCAACTTTCTACCAGGAACCGACAGGGAATTCCTCTTTCTGTGAAGAAGATTTGAAATGAGAAAAGGAACAAATTGTTACTGAAAACCTCTCGTGCGCCTTGTTTCGTCAAAGATGATTCAAATGTTTACATTTATTGTAAAAATATGTAATATTCTGTAGCGAAATAATTAATGTTCTACGTAATTAAGAAGTGTCTTTTATGATTCATTTATTGATGCCATGATTTAAAGAATTAATTTATTGAAATATATTGCATAAAATGACTATTTCAGATTTTCCGTCCATTAGAGATTTAAAAAGAGAAATCGAATCTTTCTCTTCAGAAATTGACATAAAAGATTACGATATGATTATCAAACTGTAGACTGTAAATTGATTTCCTGTGAGATATACAAGTCTTTTCCAAAATTCTTTTCATCGTAAGGTAACTTATGATACATTGGAATCTCCGTAAAATCGTAATTCCAAAGAGTACGTAAACAGGTAATAATGGGAAGATGTCAATAGATTTCCTCGAACTTTTTAACAATGACTTATTATGAAATGGAGACTCTGGATGTCCTGAATATGTAACTGGAGCTCTACGATTGAGTTTATTGTGCACAAGGACAACAGAGAAGATCATTTTCCAAACATTCAGGAAAAGAATTATATAAATCTCAAATGCAGAGAAATATTGATGAATTAAATCTTCAGCGTTATCAATAGGTCTTTCACTTTACATTGTTTGTGCACTATCAATTCGTCAGTTGAATGTTATTAACATGATATTTATTTTGGCATTACACATTCTCATCTACAGAATTCACCTAAACATGCATTTCGTTAAACAAGTCACCGACCAAGTACACTACGACATTAAAATGATGTATTTATTTTTGCGATTAGTCTTTTTAGCGTTTTCTGATTTAAAAAATCATGTTCTTTTTATGTAATATCCCTTGTAATTAAATACGAGTACAGTTAATGCTCACTTGGTATGTTGACATTCGTACGAAAGTGAAGATTCCTGCACAAAATACGCTAGTAAATTGAAGAGGCAGTCCTGTTATGTACAGCGGGTGGGGTGAAGTGTTAAATCCTCCTGATACGTTATATATATATCATAAACGACCTGTTGTAAAATAACAGGTCGTACACCATTATTGTTAATTTTTAGCGACTTACGTTGGAAGTCACTGAACTGGAATCCATCAATATAATTAGGGATATTGCTGATTAGACGACTGAACAAAACTACACTAAATGATATTATAATTTATAGTGGTAGCTGTTTCCAGCCACCTTTAATTACTTTTATCTAACAAATAGCATACGATAAAAAAAATGAGGATTTAAAGTTTCGTTGAAAAAAATATTAATTATTTACACTGACTGCTTTCAAAATGAAATAAAGTTTTCTACCTTTTCTAAACCATGCATCTTAAACTTTATATAAGAGGTTACCCAAATTAAACTGACAATATTTAAGTAAATATGTAGAGAGAACTCAGTGGATTTAATCAATGTTTTGAATTTCCACATTTCAGATCATTACTGAAGCAATAGTACAGTAGGCATCATGATATACAAATGGAAGAGGTGTAATTTTAAATTTTACAGAAGATAAAAAATGTTCTGTAAACATGAAATTCATCGCAATTAGCTCAGCTGTTATATTTAGAAATTGTTTTGCCGACCATCATCTTCAATTATATTTAAGGCAACTTCCAATGACTGATTGCATGGTATAATCAGTGCCTACGTAATGGGAATGCGTGCGGATTTCCGCAAATCTCCATGTTAGCGAGCGCGCATTGGAAGCTTCAGAACTTGCCACATGAGGGCAGCACCGTTCCGCGGTCACCTAACCTACGCTATAATATAAATATAAATAACCTCCTGAAGCAGCCTCTTGCCACAGAGGTCTGACAGGAGCCTGTAAGTTTATATGCCAGAGTAGAAGGTCTGAGAGGATGGCAGGACCTCAGCAGAAAAACGACACATACATCCATGCCTTACCCGGGGCTCGAACCCAATGGTAAGTATATAGCGAGCTGTTCGAAGTCATATGGTAAAGAATCAGACAGATGGTTAATCAAATGAAATAAACTAGAATCTTTCTCAGAGATACAACGGGAATAACGAAAAATATGTTTAAAAATAATCGTGTTACATTTGAAAATTATTATTCATTAGAATCCGAAATTTTCAAACGTTTGTCCAATAATATTATTTAACGGTAATTCTTTAAAGAACAAATTTTAAATTGTTTCCAAAGCAATTCTTTATCTAATTTAATAATTTTAATTACTATTCCTATAGAGCTTATTTATTGTTAAGGGAAATTCATAAGCAATGGATTTTGGCAAGATTATTTTGATAATAATACTCGATTTTTTAAATTAACCATGAAATGGTAAACTTGCTAAAAAATTAAAGTTTAAAAGTAATCATTTCTTAAATGCAATACGCACAAAGTTTATGTTGCAGCACAGAATTGACTCTTTATATGTTGGTCTTTTTATTTCATTACTTCTCCCGACCTACAGGGCCCCCTCCTGTTTTCTTTTTGCTTTTGTTTTAAAGTAATATTTATTTTTATCACGTCAATCGACGATTTTACATAAGTAGTACAATTTACTTTATTTTTCAGTGTAGGAGGATAAAAGGGCTCCATTTAGAATATTGCTCTAAGGCTCTTATTTAGAACTTTGTTCCCGGGCACCCATTTGGAACCTGGCTCCAGAACTCCAAATTGCTTAATGCGCCCTGGTTCATACACATATTTGTGCAGTTCAGAAAGCTCACAAAAAGTGTTTTAAACTTCAACATTCCATTAGTCATATATATGTACAAGACTGGTTTCAGAAGAGAAGGGTTGGGTTGTTTTACCTCTGAGCGGCACTTTTTTGCTCATCATGGGCTAAATGGCCAGGTCACAAGGACCCCGAAGGCTCAGAGAAGGTTGGGGGAGGGAACCCACTGGAACAGCTGTTGGGAGACAGATGGTAGCCTCCCGTCAAGGCCATCCAGCATGTTCTTTAACGTGCACAGGGTATGTCTCTCCCGCACACGGGGCCGCGGCTTAACGTCCCATCCGACGTACGGCGGCCTTTCCAAGCCCATCGGTGTCCTCTACTGACCGTGGGCAGGGCGGGGAATTTTGCGGAGATAAATCTCAACGCTGACCCAGCTGGGACTCGAACCTGGGAACTACAGATTATGAGCCTGGCGCGCTACCGACTGAGCCACTCCCGCCCCCTTCAGAAGAGATGGGTTGGATTGTTTTACCTCTGAGCGGCACTTTTTTACACATCATGGGCTAAATGGTCAGGTTACATGGACTCAGGTTCGCTCAGAGAAGGTTAAGGGAGGGGACCCACTAGAATAGCTGTTGGGAGACAGATGGTAGCCTCCCGTCAAGGCCATCCATCGTGTTCTTTAACGTGCACAGTGTGTGGTTCTCCGGCACACAGACCCAAGGCTTAAGGTCCCATCCGACGGACGGCGGTTTTTCCAAGCCCATCGGTGTCCCTTACTGATCGTGGGCAGGGCAGGGAATTTGCGAAGATAAATCTCAACGTTGACCAGCTGGGACTCGAAACTGGGAACTACAGATTACGAGCCTGGCGCGCTACCGACTGAGCCACCCCGCCCCGACTATTAAGACAGAAAATCTTTCGCTATCGACCATAGTACATAAGTCATAATAATGATTTAACACTGCTTCACCAACTAAGTATAAAATAACAATTTAGCATCTAACATACTAACGTGACATTGTTACATTAATTAAAATCTTTTCCATCTAAAACTGGCAGCTACTCCATCCACTGTTTTGTCGTCTCCGCTCTATAACATCTAAAATGTGCTCTTAATAGAGAAACGTGATGAGGATATAGATTGTAGATTGGTAATTGTAGACACGTCAGGGCTAGATCTTTTTCGAGTCGCTCTTTCGATCTTGTTTCATAAATATCATTCATAATTATCTAACATCGAAATAATCGTTATGAAACTTCTAAAATTTATATTTTATTAAGTGATTTGAAGAAATATTTATTAAGTTTTAATTAATATCTGAAATAAATTCTTATGGCACATTACTGTTGTGAAATATTCTGGCTTCCATAATTCCTTAAATACTTGACGAATGCTGTTGAAAATCGAGATTTAATTGGATAAGATTATGATCTTGAATTTATTTTTAGTAATATTTTTTCATTAAATGAATATGTTAGAAGTTACAGAACTTGCAAGTAAGACTCCAATTCACATAGCAGATAAATTCTCTAATATTTTGGGGCTGGCTCAGTCGGTAGCGCGCCAGGCTCGTAATCTGTAGTTCCCAGGTTCGAGTCCCAGCTGGGTCAGCGTTGAGATTTATCTCCGCAAAATTCCCCGCCCTGCCCACGGTCAGTAGGGGACACCGATGGGTTTGGGAAGGACGCCGTCCGTCGGATGGGACGTTAAGCCGTGGCCCCCTGTGCGGGAGAGCCATACCCTGTGCACGTTAAAGAACATGCTGGATGGCCTTGACGGGAGGCTACCATATGTCTCCCAACAGCTGTTCCAGTGGGTCCCCTCCCCCAACCTTCTCTGAGCCTTAGGGATCCATGTGACCTGGCCATTTAGCTCATGGTGTGCAAAAAAGTGCCGCTCAGAGGTAAAACAATCCAACCCAACTCTAATATTTTGTTACGGCAGTGTAACTGAATTCCGTATAATGTAAAGATTTCTGCGATTCCAAAATATTATTTAGTCAAAAGTGATCTCAGAATTTTTTCTAATTTCATGTCAACGTTACTTTGCCGACATATTACTGCAGCCCCCTGTCTTGCAGATCTATTTGGAAGATATTCGATAGAAACTGAGTTTTGCTTCATAATTTCGCTTCTGCAGAACATCACACAATGCTGCATCATCGTTCAGATGTCTAGTTAAAGACAGCAGAAAGTAGACAGAAGAGTAAATAAATCACATATGAACAAATCCGTTCAGAATCCAATTTTGAAACTAGCTGTAAACAGTGTCATAACCTATACTGCAACGAAGCAAGTAGCAAGCAAAACAGCGGATCGCCAGCGCCATAGCGGACGAAAATGTAACTAGCGCTGCTTTCGCTTCACGCCTTGAAATCGGCAGGCATTCCCATTACGTAGGCACCGGTACAACAGAATGGTTTCGTCCATTAGGCCACCTGGGGCACTGCCCCACCAAATATAATCACAGAAAATTTGTATTTGACGTGTTACGCAGATAATCACAGAAATTACTTTCGAATCAAGGCTACGTCGGCTGCTTTTTCATTGCCAATACCAAATGTAACACGGGGGCGAGGGTGGCCATGAGGGCGGGGGTGGCTCAGTCGGTAGCACGCCAGGCTCGTAAACTGTAGTTCCCAGGTTCCAGTCCCAGCTGGGTCAGCGTTCAGATTTATCTCTGCAAAATTCAGCGCCCTGCCCACGGTCACCAGGGGACACCGATGGACTTGGAAAGGCCGCCGTCCGTCGGATGGGACGTTAAGCCGTGGCCCTGTGTGCGGGAGAAAAACCTAAGTGCGGAAGAGTAAACAAACCCCTCTGTTGGGAATACGAAACAATGGAAATATCACTTCCTTGCGATTCTGCAAACAATGCATTCTCAATCGTCATTGTCGGATGTCATTCGCCTAGTATTGAAATCGTCCGACGCTTTTCTCGCTGTTCCATTTGCCCAGTACACGTTAAAGAACACGCTGGATGGCCTTGACGGCAGGCTACCAGCTGTCTTCCAATAGCTGTTTGAGTGGATCCCCTCCCCCAAACTTCCCTGAGCCTTCGGGGTCCATGTGACCTAGCCATTTTAGCTCATGGATTGCAAAATAAGTCCCGGTCAAAGGTGAAACGACCCAATGTTAAAGAACAGGCTGTATGGCACATTCAAGACATGATTACAGGCACGTTCAAGTTTCAAAAATAAAAATTCAAATTCTTTATATATTTATTTTCTTTAAAACCAAACCGGTAAGTTTTAATTTGAAAAAAAAAAAGTAAAATAGTAGTAACCTTCCTTAAGTATTTCCATAATAGTTAATATCAAAAATTATCAGTTAACTCATGGTTGACCTACGCAGGAAATAAAAGCCCCCCCCCCCCCCCCCCCCCCAAAAAAAAAAAAAAAAAATTTCTTATTCTACATGCGGCCCAGTTTATGTTAAATGTCAGGAACGTGAGGCCCGGACGGAACAAGTTCCATGTCACTTGAAAACTCTTTAAGTAGGTAATGCTGCTGTCCATAAAACTAACAACCTTCGTTTTCTTTCCCGTCAAAATAGAAGAAATTTACTAGTTACTACATGTTCGGACAGCAAAGAATTACGAATTTCCTTTGAAATGGAAGCTCGTATGAGGATCCGTTTGTGGGAGACAGTGTGGAGTCTGTAAACACCTTTTTTCTCATCCTCATCGGCATTCTCAGTGGGGGCATAACAGTAGATAAGATTGAGGTCCTTAACGCTTGTCTGTAATTTTGCTGTAAACAATCTTTCATTAATGCACTCTTATCCTAGAAGAGAATCACTAGCGTATCTGCTGAGAAGCAGACCCACGCCTTGGTGATGTTTATTGTCTTTCCTCCCCGAAAAGAGATATTTAAGATACTCACGGTGAATCCGAAAAACTTTTGAAAGAGGTACTAGATTAAAAGAATAATTTTATTAAATTTGGCATAGAAGGTATCGAAAAACCTAAGTGCAGAAGAGTAAACAAACCCCTCTGTTGGGAATACGAAACAATGGAAATATCACTTCCTTGCGATTCTGCAAACAATGCATTCTCAATCGTCATTGTCGGATGTCATTCGCCTATTATTGAAATCGTCCGACGCTTTTCTCGCTGTTCCATTTGCCCCGTTAGCTATTAAAATATGGCGAAGAAGTCATCCTCTTTTGAGGGTTTGTAGTTATCAGAGCTTTGCCTATCGCGAACAGATTCTAGTATAATAACCAGCCATAGGCAAGGCCCGTGCGGTTGATAAATTCCGTCGGCCTGTCCTTCTGTAACCCACAACTCTGCTGCTCGAAAAGTATCAGCTAAATCAAGTTAAATAATATTCGTGAAGTGTTTGTGGTTCTTTTATATTTGCCTTCAGGTAAGTAACTTTGTAGTGAATAATTAGTTTAGAGTAGAACTAATCTAATTCTACACTTTTTAGCCTAAGAGCTATGCAATTTCGGTCGGTTTCGAACCGACAAATAGTATGCAGCACATTATTCTGATTTTGGGATATAAAATTGATAGTTAACCGCTATTTGTCGGTGTCGACCACTTTATTTTGGCTCGTCATACGGAGAGTGTTCATTTCCTATGCTTTTCAGGTACCCTACCGAACGGCTACAATTTCCTTGTTATGCCAGTGAGAAACCTTACTTGGAAGCTCTAAAATATGCATTTAATGGAAAAATGTCACTGATGATAAATTAAAGATCATAAACTTTTTTTATCAAATATTTTCAAAATTTTTTCAATCAAAATTCTTTCAATCAAAATTTTTTGTCAAATATTTTCAAATTCTTTTCAAATCAAATATTTTTTAAATATCGGTTTTCAAAAATATTGTTTTAGTATTTAAATGGTTGCGGAAGCTGGAATGGTTAACAATAATCTTCAGTGGCATGCCAGTGAGAAAGTGGAATTATTATTTCAGCAGGTAAATTAGAATTACAAATCATATCGCGAAAAAACGGACGTGACGTCATCTCTGGTATGTCCAAGTGTTGCCACCATAATTTCTATAAGATCTTTCAAAGCCAAAGTGTATAGATCAAAACACTTCTAATCCTAAAATATTAACTGGTGGTTATTTCTTTTTTTAATTTTGGTAAATATTTTTATAATATTCTGAAATATTTAAATAAAATCTTAATAAGTATATTATTTTGAATGTTATTAAAATAAATTAACTTTAAATTATCTTAAACCAATGAAAGGAATTGCTTGTTTAGGTATATTTATTTTCGCTCTTTTTGTTGAAGGCTGTCCAGACAGGCGGTAACTAGATGGCTTTCACAAAACGCATTTCCCTATGGTGCCCAACGAGAAATTCCTAGAACGATGCTAGGTGTGAATCTCTTACGTATGTCATAGGCAACTTTGTCCTTAGGGGTAAAGAACACTTTTTCCTGTGTTCCCAAAGGACAACCCTGTGGTTTAATCTAAGGCTTCTATTACACATTTCGCTGTACTGTACATTGCCTTCTTCTTAGCTCTGAACAATACGTTTCCGTGTAGTGGGTAAATTATATATTTATCGCCAAGTTGACATTTCTTGGGCTCGTTACGTCACGCTATCAACTCGATATATCTGTTGCGAATATCAGACGTTGGTTTCCAACTTCGTCCACGATAATAGGCAAATAGATCTGAAAGCCTGTACATAAAAATACTGCCGTTTGATCATTTACGATATAGAAATATATCTACGCATACTGTAACGACTAATAGCAAAATGAAGAAATCAAAAATTAAGCAAAGAATTTTTTTTCCTCGGACAACCATTAGTACTAATGAGGGAGGTTTACAAAATCCGAGCCGAAATGAAAGGGGTCGTTAGTGGTCGACAGCGACAAATAGCGTTTAACTATAAAATTTATATCCCATAATCAGATTAATGGGCAGTATAGTAGCTCTCGGTTGAAATTTCATAACTTTCGTGCTAAAAAGTGAAAAATTAGATTACCTCTACTGTAAATTAATTATTCACTACAAAGTTACTTACCTGAAGGAATTTATAAACGAACCACAAACACTTTATGAATATTATTAAACTTGATTCACCTGATATTTTTTCGAGCAGCAGAATGGTGGTTTAGAGAAGGACATAGGGAATACAGTCCGGGTGTATTTTTTAATCGCATAGACCTTGCCAATGGTTGCTTATTACACTGTAATGTGTTCCCGGTACGCAAAGCTTCGAAGATCTTAAAAAAAAACTAAAATTATATCAATTATTATTCGCCAATTTATAATTATTCATACGGGCAACATGGCGAAACCAACGGAGTCTCTCTCTGCACAATATACTGCTTAAAGGAGGTTGCAAACTCCTTTGCCTAACCTCATTGTCAGCCTAGAGGCCTTTTTAGAATTTTTTTTGTTCAGGCTTTGTATATTTATTTTGGATTTCACCAACAAGGCTTATGCTACGTGGGAGGCCCTCTGTCCCGGCATCTGGAAAGTTAATTGAAGTAACAGTGCCCAGAGGGGACGGAGGTCACCCCACTGCTCACGGTCGCCCCAGATGGTCAGGCGGACAGAAAAAGAAAGGGTTTGGCAACAGCGAGGGACAGAGCCGGTCGAGTTTCGAAAGCGTGCAGACGAGAAATTGTAAAGCTGGGAAATGCCGACTGGTAATAGCGGCATTGGGCTCTGTAAATACAGCTGAACAGGCATAGTAAGCTGGTGTTGTTGTAATCTATGTAATTGAGCATATGTCCTCGTCCATCAAGCATGTTTGGAAGGTTAAATAAATATTTGTTATTTTAAAGTAGAGGCTGAAATTTGAATCAATTTATTGGGGAGGAGCCTCAGTATTGAGTCCCTGCATCTGTGATAAAATCTTTGATTTTTGTTCCGAAAGACTCTTTCACCCGTCGCGTATAGCGATCGAACCGAGGGGACGTCCTAAGTGGTCCCAATAGACTGACAAACGAAGAAGTAACATCACACTCATCATTAGCTACAAGTTGAACCACCTAATGCCCAACATACTGCGTAAGCATCTGGAATCAAAAGCATCTAGTTTCCTGTTATCTTGTTTACGAAGTGTCCACGTTTCACTACTATAACTAACTCTAGAAAGAACCAAACTATTATACAGTCTAATTTTAGTCTTTAGTGTACACGCCTTAGGTGTATATGCCTATTTCTCCACACTCTCCATAGATTCTCAAAAGTACCGGCATCAATCCCTATTCGTCTGTTAAACTCATGCCTCACATCACCATTATCTGTTACATAGCTCCCAAGATAATTAAACTGTGACACCTGCTCAAGACTGCAACCATTCAGATTAACTGAATCACAGCCTGCCTGACCAATTTTCACTTTAGTTTTCTCTCTGTTTATAACCAAACCTACTCTACTACCAGTCTCATCAACAGCTCGAATGAAAGAGTTCATCTCATCAACATCATTTGCCAAAAAGGCTAAATCATCAGCATAATCTAAATCAGAAATTTTCGTACCTCCTGTCCATTTAAGGACAAAATCTTTCCCTTGAAGTGAATTTCGCATAACAATATCAATAACCAAGCTAAAGAGAAAAGGAGACAAAATGCACACTTGTCGAACACCATTTGCTACAAGCCTTACCAACTCTCAGACACGACTCAGTGTTATTATAGAGAGATTTCATTATGTTAACAAACTTGTCTGGTATACCATATGATCTCACAATCAACCACAAATTATGACGATCAACAGAGTCGAAAGCCTTTTGAAATCAACAAAGCTAGCAACCAAAGGTTTCTGAAACTCTAAACATTTCTCAAGAATCTGCCTAAGTGAAAATATCTGATCCACACATCCCCTACCACTTCTGAATCCACATTGCTCATCACGCAATTGACTGTCAACCAGATTCTTAATTCTGTTAAGCACAATCATGGAAAGAAATTTACCTGGAACAGGGAGTAGGCTGATACCCCTATAGTTATCACAAGAACTGCGATCACCTTTTTTGAAAATAGGAATAACAATAGCTCTGGTAAAATCCTTAGGAACCATGCCTTTATCATAAAAGATATTCAAAATTTCAGTCATCCAAGTGGTAACCGAAATATTCGTAGCCCTAAGCATTTCTGTAGTAATTTCATCTACCTCTGGGGATTTATGAAGTTTCAGTTTAGAAACAGCCAAAATAACTTCAGATTGTGTTATAGGGCCAGCATTAAAGCCACCAATGCATCTATCATCATTGCAAACAATGGGAGTAGAACTAACACATTGTTTAGAACATCACTGAAATGCTCAGCCCACCTAGCCATGACAGAATCCTCACCTTCTATAACCTTACCTTGTTTATCCTTCAATCCCTGTATACCTGTCCGTTTACTACCACACAAAACATTAACTATCTGGTACAGCTCTCTGCTGTTGTGCTGTCTAACTGCTTCCTCGACTTTGTCAGCCATACCATCAAGCCAAAGATTCTTATCAGCAGCTAACTGATCTTTTACACGTTTATTACGTTCTCTGTAATGTTTTCTATTAGGATTAGTAGGGTATTTATTAAGGACATTCCTGCAGTTCTTTCTCTCCGAAATAAGCTCAAGTGCTTTATCACTCAGATAATTCTGTCTCTTCTGCAGCTTTTTTCCTAAAAGAGTACTGTTAGTGTCCAAAAAAGCCTGTTTAAAATAATCCCATTCTTCCTCAACTTCAGTAGTAAACATACCATGACTGTCATAATGACTAAGTAACCTATCGTGGTAAGCTTTGGCTATAACTGGGTCTTTCAGAGCTTCAGTATTAAAAGCAAATTTTTTAACCCTAGCCCAACACTTTTTCAGTTTAAGTTGCAAGACACTTTTAACAAGATAATGGTCAGATCCAATTTCAGGTCCCCTATATGACCTGGTATTCCTAACAGAACTAGCCTGTGATGTTAACTCTTCGTTTGTCGGTCCCTCGGTTCGATCACTATACGCGACGGGTGAAAGAGTCTTTCGGATAGAATCAAACGGTTTATTCACAAATGCAGAGACTCGATACTGAGGCTCCTCCCCAATAAATTAGTCCAACTTCAGGCTTTACTTAAAAATAACAAAGATTTATTTAACCTTCCAACGTACTTGCTGGACGAGAACATATGCTCAATTACATGGATTACAACAACACCAGCTTACTATGCCTGTTCAGCTGTATTTACAGAGCCAATGCCGCTATTTCCAGTCGGCATTCCCCAGCTTACAATTTCTCGTCCGTCTCCTTCCGAAACTAGACCGGCTCTCTCCTCATCGTTGCCAAACCCCTTCTTCCTTTCTTTTCTATGCCTCACCATCTGGGCGTCCGTTAGCCCTCAGGGACCCGGGTCACTTGCCAGCGGACGCTAGCCGTTCCCTGTACACTGCTACTGCAATTAACTTTCCAGATGTCGGGGCAGAGGGCCTCCCCGTAGCATATGACTATTTTGGCGAAATCCAAAATAAATATACACAGCCTGAACAAAAAAAAATCTAAAAAGGCCTCTAGCCTGACACCTCCCTGCCAGAAGTCAGTAGTTAGTCCTGTTAACTGCTGACTAAAAAGTCAAGTTGAATGCTGAAAATCAGAGTTCATTTTCGCATTAATCTTAGAGTTCAATGCCACAAAATACAGAGTTCTAAGTTGCTTCATTAATTCTATAAATTCTTTGCGAATTGGCACATCTTTTACACATCTATGTACACTACACTTAAATACAAAATAACTCCTAGGTATACTTCCGCTGACTGAGTCTAAAAATTGTCTTTTTGTTTCAAACAAAAAAAAACCTGGTGACTGAAATAGCTGTCCGAGAGTAAACAGTTTATAAATTAATTATCTAACTAACAACTGCCTTTGACTAAGGAATGCCATACCGGCGGTGTTCATCGTTCACAGGTGACATCCCATGTGAAAGGCTATGCACACCTTTCATAACTACCTAGATATCACCTTCCCGTACGTACCCTCAGACTCTACAGGCTGAAAGTCGTCGACATTGGCGTCGGCCTGACCCATTGTTACCTCCAATTGCCATGTTCGCTCCCTCCCCTGCATAATTTTGATCATCGTAGACATCGAGTCTGACAGATTGCTGCACATGTTTGGGCTGGGAGATAGGATGGCGCTGATTGGACGGTCTCCATGGAGCATACATTTCCCTGTTACTAACTGGAATTTCTCTACCTCTTTCATAGTAGCTTCCTCGATTGGCCCACGGCTCGTGGATTTTCCTCCTGAGGTTACCAGTTACAGGCCTTCTCTCCTTCTTTCTAATTAACTTACCATATGCTTCCACACTCAGAAGTACCTCCTTCCGCAGCTTTGCTACTACTGCGCATAGCACTTTAATTTCTCCGCCACTCACAGTGCTATTGTCTGTACAATCAATCAAACTTAAAGGCAGCTCTTTTACCTCTGCCCTTATGGCATCACCAAACGGCCCATGCAACAACAGATGGTCTTTTACCGGGTGTTTTTCTTCGTTTAGCATCCCCTTTCTGATTACTGTCAGTTCTGCCCCCGAATCCACGACTGCTCTAGCTGTCTGGTCGCCACATCTGACTCGAACCTCTTCATAATCTACTGGGATACGTATCTCTCCCTGTCCCATTACTCGACTGCTTGGACTTGGCTTTGTATGTGTCGTAACCCTTCCTATTGTTGCCTCACAAACATCTTTAGAATTCTGATCCAAGGTGCTAACTTGGTACACTTGAGTTCGGTTCTCACGGTCCCCAGTTCTCAGTGGGCAATCTTTCATCAAATGTTCGTCAGATCTACATTTATGGCACCTCCTTACTTTTGGGACATTTCTATATTCAGCTAACTTAACTGCCGATTGATACCTTCTGCTCGCATAATTTCTCTCTGAGTCTATCCTCTGCTGGGGGGAAACAACACGTTCTGCATACTGTCTATGCCTTACCTCTTTAAAAGTTAGGACCTCTTCCGTTCCGTTTACACTGGCTAGATGGATTTCTGCCCACGTGGCTATTTCGTCTGCTTTTGCCCATGACTCTGCCTCTTTCTGTACTACGTAAGCATGGGTGTCTTGAGGAAGGCTATCACGTAACTTATCCGATACTATCATGTCCATGAGCTCCTCAAATCTTGTCACCTTCCTACTGCGGACGTAGTAATCCCAGCTATTTCTGAGTCTCGAGGCTAACTGATTATATGACTCATTCGGTTCTTTCGCGATAGTTTCAAACTTTCTCTTGTACGCAGAGGGAGTGAGTTTAAACTCTTTTAATACGGCCTCTTTAACTTTCTTATAATAAACAAAATCCTCTGCACTTAATTTTCGAAAAACGTGATTTGCATAATTACCATCTAAAAAAGAAATGATGACTTTGCCTTGAAATTCCTCTGGCACTTCGTATATCTTAAATCCCCTTTCCGCTGTCTCAAAGAGATTTATCACCTCTTCAGGGTTTTTAGGGCTTCCAGCTAACATATTTCCCAATAATTTTATATAATTAGCCAGCCGCGCATCTGCTGGGTTACTAGAAACTGCCACCGTTCGCACATCACCCCTCTCCTCGTTTGCATTCCTCATTTGCAGTTCCAGCATTCTATACTCATGCTCTCTCTCCTTTTCTCTTTCTCTTTCTGCCGCCTCTCTCTCCTTTTCTCTTTCTCTTTCTGCCGCCTCTCTCTCCTTTTCCCTTTCTCTTTCTGCCGCCTCTCTCTCCTTTTCCCTTTCTGCTGCCCCTCTCTCCTTTTCCCTTTCTGCTGCCTCTCTCTCCTTTTCCCTTTCTGCTGCCTCTCTCTCCTCCCTTCTCAGTTGCATCTCTAACCTCATCCTCTCTAATTCAAAATCATATCCAATCCTTTCTTTAGCTCTCTGCTTTCTGGTCCCGCTCTGCAGCATATCCGTATCGTTGTCATTGCCATAATCCCTCAACCCTCTCATGTCTATCGCAGCATCAGACTCTCTGTCTATTGTCACCTCCTCGCCTTCCAGATCATTCCCTGAATAACCACCCTGCGCACTATCCCTGTCTGTGTAACCTCGACTTAACTCATCCCTTTCCCTATCGCGACCGCTCCTAAGCTCCATTTTAGCTCGTACAGGCCTCTGCCGTATCTAACTACCTTCCCCTAGAGTAAGAGGATACTTACCTCCGATGTGATGACAGGAACGAACCGCCTCGTCAGTCTGCTACCTGAAGCACACAGTCAGAACACTCTTGGCAGTATCAGCCCTGCGTCGGTCAGCTCCCAGTGGATGTTGGACTTTTCCGTCACCTTCACAGCTTTTTCCACAGTTCGAACGTGATGCACGATTCTTCAGATACCTTCACAGCTACTCTATCGCCTGAAGCACACCGCAGGACACTCTTGGCAGTATCAGCCTTGTTCTGGTCAGCTCACAATGGATGTCGGAACTCTTCCGTCACCTTCGCCGCTACTTTCACCGCTGTTGCGTACTGTCAGACTGCGCCACTTTGTGATGTTAACTCTTCGTTTGTCGGTCCCTCGGTTCGATCACTATACGCGACGGGTGAAAGAGTCTTTCGGATAGAATCAAACGGTTTATTCACAAATGCAGAGACTCGATACTGAGGCTCCTCCCCAATAAATTAGTCCAACTTCAGGCTTTACTTAAAAATAACAAAGATTTATTTAACCTTCCAACGTACTTGCTGGACGAGAACATATGCTCAATTACATGGATTACAACAACACCAGCTTACTATGCCTGTTCAGCTGTATTTACAGAGCCAATGCCGCTATTTCCAGTCGGCATTCCCCAGCTTACAATTTCTCGTCCGTCTCCTTCCGAAACTAGACCGGCTCTCTCCTCATCGTTGCCAAACCCCTTCTTCCTTTCTTTTCTATGCCTCACCATCTGGGCGTCCGTTAGCCCTCAGGGACCCGGGTCACTTGCCAGCGGACGCTAGCCGTTCCCTGTACACTGCTACTGCAATTAACTTTCCAGATGTCGGGGCAGAGGGCCTCCCCATAGCATATGACTATTTTGGCGAAATCCAAAATAAATATACACAGCCTGAACAAAAAAAAATCTAAAAAGGCCTCTAGCCTGACACTAGCCTATTTGCTGTTAATTAATATATAATTAATCATATTTTTATGCAGCTAATCAGGTGAAATCCATATGTACTTGTGTATGTCATGGTGTTTGTAATAAGTGTTAGTTATTCTGAATCGATTGAGTTTACTTACCTGTAGGAGACGTTGCCCATTGCCATTGCAGCTACCAATACCAAAAGGGCCTATCACCCGTCCCCAAAAGTCAGAGTCAGTACCAACTTTGGCATTGAAGTCACCAAAAACAAGGGTAATATCTCCTTTCTTGACAGAATTCAAAATATCCTGAAGTTGTCAATAAATCCTATCCTTCTTATCTTCATCGGCATCCTCAGTGGGGGCGTAACAGCAGATAACATTCCAGTCTTTAACGCTTGTCTGAAATTTTGCTGTAAGAAACCTTTCATTAATGCACTCATATCCTAGAAGAGCATCATTAGCGTGTCTACTGACAAGCAGACCCACGCCTTGCTGATGCTTATTGACGTCTTTCTCTGAAAAGGGAAATTTAAAATTATTTTTAACAATCTGACCTTTATCTGTCCATCTGGTCTCTTGCAAGCCGAGAATATCTAAATTTTAATGGTGCAATTCTTGCATGACGACATCAAGAAAAAAGCTCTGTGTAGAGTCCTTACATTCCAACTACCTATGGAGAGAAAATGGTTAGTGGGTTGTTTAAGGAAACTATGTATATTGAGAGAGTGAATGCCGACAATATCAAACAGCCCCCTAATCGTAGACATGGGGCAAAGCCCCGTTCTCCCCCCACTAAAGGCTGAACCCATCTATACTGGAAGACTTCCTCCAATGTAGAATTTGACGATGCCAATAGAAGGAAAGTGTTGATGTGCCTGCAATGACCTCTGCTCAGGATTATCTACCAGCTGATAAATTTATCCTATGCATCTATTCACTTGGGGCTGTCAACCCACAAACAAACAGAAAACATAGCGGAAGATTTTCCCTCCACAGAAGCCCACCAGTGCAGCAAAATCAGGATCCATAATCAAGCTCAGAGCCATATCTCTGTCCAGTCCAGTTAGTTTATGTGGTCAGTATCAGGACCCTGTGTGATTGACCACTCCTCAGCAAGGTAGAAAAAAAAAGAAAAGTAGCTATTGTTGTCCAGATCAGTACGCCACACTAATCTTTCTGCCCTCGAATTCCGTTGACTTCCACAAGAGACTACTCTTTTGAAAGGTACTAACAGTCTGCACCACGAGAATTCGGGGTCGGAGATTAGGTGCTAGGCCTGACCGATTCTGTGCATCATCACAGGGGATTGGTGCATAGCTCACCTTCCAGTGACTACCTAGCTACCATTACAGACCATTTACCACCCATTTGCAGACCATATCTCATATACATGTGGCTTTTCCCTCTAGTGAGGCAGAAAATGAATTCTAAATGCAGACTTCTTGGCAAAGTTGTCATTACCTATTTCACATAGATGTTGTTTTCCCTCTGTATGTGCCAGAAAATGTTACCTAAGTGCAGAGTTTTCCACCTACTTCCTATTACGTATCTCACATACATGTGGCTTTTCCCTTGAGCGGTTGGTTGGTTGTTTGGGGTTCAATGGCGCATCGGACACTTGAGCGTATCCAAAAATGTCTCTTAAGCGAAAACTTGGTTGCAAATTTCTTTTTGCATATTTCACAGACATGTGAACTTTCTCCTATGTATAACTCATTATGATATAGAAGAGTCTGCTTTGTTGAAAACGTTTTACTGCATATTTCACACATATAAGGGTTGGCTTTTATTGGTTTCAGATAATGTATGCTATGATTAGAAGTCTGTGCTATTTCGTTTTACTCATTTCAAAGACTTTTTCCTTCTGGATAAAAATGATGTTCAAGACTCTTGGTCTTATGCATGGGAGGCTTTTCTATTCTGCCTACAAGATAATAACATTTCAGCCCAAGTCTCTTTTTTAAATTTCCATTTAATATTTCACAAATATGTGCTTCCCTTTTTTATTTTTCATTTAATGGCTGCAACTCAATAAAAATTCTCCATTAGATAAATTCACTTGTGTAAAATTGCTCTATGTTATATATATATCAATATATGGAAGTTAATCCATGGCACTGTGTGCGAGAGAGCCATACCCAGTGCATGTTAAAGAACATGCTGAATACTCTGACGGAAGGCTACCATCTGTCTTCAACCAGCTGTTCCAATGGGTCCACTGCCCCAAACTTCTCTGAGCCTTAAAGGTTAATGTGATCTGGCCTTTTAGCCCATGGTGTGCAAAAAGTGCCACTCAGAGATAAAACAATCCAACACTGAAGATCACGCTGGATGGCCTTGACAGGAGGCTACCCTCTGCCTCCTAACCGCTATTCCAGTGGGTCCCCTCCCCCAACATTCTCTGAGCCTTTGGGGTCCTTGTGACGTGGCCATTTAGCCTGTGGTGTTCACAAAAGTGCCGATCAGAGGAAAAACAACCCATCTTTCAACATAGATTTGACATAGATAGACAACATAAAGAACATGTTTTTAAAAATAACCAGGCATTCAAAATCTGTTCTCTCGCTTCTTTCATTTCTCTCTTCCGTGATCTGAAGCTTACCTACCGAAATTACAGATAATTATTAGACTTAAGTTTGATATTGTTTAGGTGTAATATCAGACAGCACCTAACAATATACTGCACAGAATGATGTAAGTCTGAGCAGTGAATAAAATTACATTCTCAACACCGAAACAAATAACAAAAGCTGAGAAAAAATCAGAACAAAATTATGTCCATCTGTCTTTAACAACCATCCTGACGACGACAATATATTTAATTTTGAAAAAAATCACAGAAACCTATTTATAAATTTTAAGAAAAGGGATTGTGGGTATTAATCCGATACCTCCCTCCCCCCTCCCCGTCAAACCCTACTATTGAGTATGCAAGTGGATAAGAATTCATCGATTGAACTGAAAAAATTTAGGATTTATCGAGATTCTCAGGTTGAAAACTATTCAATTCATAGTCTGCTGCAAAATGCTACAAATGAGAAAACCAAACAGAAATGATGCATAATATTGAAAACTGCTAAATATACAAGAAAAATCAAATAAATCACTCAACAAGTTCATAGCTTCCTTCAAATATATACATTTCTTCAAATTTCAACAACTACACTCACATCATCATCATCATCCTCAAGCTGACATGGGCTACAGAGGTCTAACCAGACGGTGCAATTTAGTTCTCCAAGCAAGTCTGTCCTGAGCTACATCTACTGCATCTGGCCACTGCACACCAATTCTAATAAGGTCCTGTTTGACATTGTCTGCCCACCGCATCCTAGGTCTCCCCCTCCTTCTGAGGCCTTTAGGCACACTGTTCATAACCCTATTCGGGAATCTATAATTATCCATACGTTCAACATGACCAAACCAACGGAGTCTCTCTCTGCACAATGTGCTGCTTAAAGGAGGTTGCAGACTCCTTTGCCTAATCTCATCATTAGTTACAAAGTTAAACCACCTAATACCCAAGATACTGCTTAAGCATCTGGAATCAAAAGCATCTAGTTTCCTGTTATCTTGTTTACAAAGTGTCCAAGTTTCCCTACCATAACTAACCCTAGAAAGAACCAAACTATTATACAGTCTAATTTTAGTCTTTAGGTGTATAACCTATTTCTCCACAATCTCCATAGATTTTTAAAAGTCTCGGCAGCAATCCCTATTCGTCTGTTAATCTCGTGCCGCACATCACCAGTATCTGTTACATAGCTCCCAAGATAATTAAACTGTGACACCTGCTCAAGACTGCAACTATTCAGATTAACTGAATCACAGCCTGCCTGACCAATTTTCATCACTTTAGTTTTCTCTCTGTTTATAACCAAACCTATTCTACTACTAGTCTCATCAACAGCTCGAATGAAAGAGTTCATCTCATCAACATCATTTGCCAAAAAGGCTAAATCATTAGAATAATATAAATCAGAAATTTTCGTATCTTCAGTCCATTTAAGGTCAAAATCTTTCCTTCGAAGTGAATTTTGCATAACATAATCAATAACCAAGCTAAAGAGAAAAGGAGTCAAAATGCACCCTTGTCGGACACCAAAAGTAATACTAAACCAATTGCTACAGGCTTACCAATCTCACAAACGACTCACTGCTATTATAGAGAGCTTTCATTATTTGAACTAACTTTTGTGACATGCCTCACAATCTCACAATCACTCAAATTATGATGATCCACAGAATCAAAATGCCTTTTAGATATCAACAAAGCTAGTAACCAAAGGTTTCTGAAATTCTGAACATTTCTCAAGAATCTGCCTGAGTGAAAATATGTTATCTAAACAACCCCAACAAATTCCGAATCCATGTTGCCCGTCACACAATTACCTGTCTGTCAGATTCTTAATTCTATTAAACACAATCATGCAAAGAACTTTACCTTTAAAGTAGGCTGACACCCTTATAGTTAACATAAGAACAGTGATCACCTTTCTAAAATAGGGATAATAATAGCTGTGGTATAATCCTCAGGAATCATTCCTTTATCATAAAAGATATTCCAAATTTCAGTCATCCAAGTTGTAACCGAAACATTCCCAGCTCTAAACATTTCCGTAGTAATTTCATCTAACCCTGGAAATTTATGTAGTTTAAGTTTAGAAACACCAAAATAACTTCAGACTGTGTTATAGGGCCCACATTGAAGTCAGTAATGCATCTATCATCATGACAGAATGGGAGTAGAACTAATCACATTGTAGAGAACATCACTGAAATGCTCTGCCTACCTAACCATGAGAGAATCCTCACCTTCTATTTCATTGTTTATTCTTCAATCCCTGTATACTTGTCCGTTTTCTACCACACAAAACATTAACTATCTGGTACAGCTCTCTGATGTTGTGCTGTCTAACTGCTTCCTCGGCTTTGTCAGCCAAACCATCAAGCCAAAGATTCTTATCAGCAGCTAACTGATTCTTTACACGCTTATTAAGCTCTATGTAATGCTTTCTATTTGGACTAGTAGGGTATTGATTAAGGACATTCCTGCAGTTCCTTCTTTCTGAAATGAGGTCAAGTGCCTTATCACTCAAATATTTCTGTCTCCTCTGCTCCTTTTTCTTAAAAGAGTACTGTTATTTTCCGAAAAAGCCTGTTTAAAATGGTTCCATTCTTCCTCAACTTCAGTAGTAGGCAAACCATGACTATCATAATGACTAAGTAACCTATCATAGTTCCTACGTTTCAAAATTCTCCCAATTGCTGTACACTGCATCTAAAGGCTTCTAGGAATATGGGAAAAAATTTTAATGAATTCAATGAAAATGCACAAAAAAAATAGCATTAATATGGGTCTTAGACACAGATACACAAAGACAGCATCTGCTCTGATTGGCGGGACAGTCATACAGCCATGTTAAGCGGGTCAAGAACGGAAAATATGCAGTTGCTTTAGACAGAGTTTAAAGGTAATATATGTGGTGCAGGAAATCAATAGATGCCTACATTAATTCACACTGTGACCTTTTTTCGAGTAGCATTAGAAACCAATGTATTTCAGTACTTAAATATTTGTCCGTTTTCGGAAATAGCTATTTTTCCTTATTTTTTAATAATCGCAAATCATTAAGCTAACGATAAAATATAAATATATATATTATAAAATATAAATATAACGTAACCTATTTTTTTCGATCATGATTAAACCGGTTTCAAGCGTCTGGAACAGCAGAGGCCTCTAGCGCCAGCTGATTAGGAATGGACTGCTAATTTAAAAATTTTATTAGCATATAATGCAAAGAATAAAAAAATGGCATGGGCAATAAATTTCGATTTTTTTTTTTTGTGTTTTTGCTAGAGAAATTTCTTTTTTTTTTTCCATAAGGACTGGGATAATATCGAAATCTTTTTCTAAAGCGGATCAGCTGATCCAGCTTTAGATTTGAGCTTAATCTATAGAGAGCGTGCTTACGGAGATATCGTATGGCACAGATCCTACTTCATTCCACTGCAGCAAAACGTAATTTTTTTTTTCAACCAAGTGCTCTGAAACTTTTGTGAAACGAGTAATCGCTCAAAAATGGTTTAAAATTTTTTTATCATTACATATATATGAATTACAATACAATACTCTGGAACTTTAAAATACAAAGTCATTCTTGTCTGTGTTAAGGAATAAAATATTTCGAATTCATTATATAATTTCGAAATTAAATGAAGAAACAAATTTTACATCAAACTTTCGAGAAGTAAACAATCCGCTCGATAAAAAGAATTACGTCCATGAAAACAAGAATGTGTTGGAAATTTGATGAAAACAACGAAAAGCCAAAATATTGCATCCGCTAATAGAACACATTTAGCGTGTCCGTGGCAAAGAAGTTCGTGATATGTTCCTATAATGTAGCAGACTGAAAGCAGCAGGTTACGCCAACACGTTTTCCAAAGTTGCAACGAAGTTATTGTGTTCATTAAACGGAGCCACTGAAACGGAATATACGAAATAATGTAGAAAGTTCCAGTTTTTTAATTTCCAAACAAGTTATCTTATGTTTGATACGAAACTATATTAGGATGGATTAATTTGATGGTGTATTATGGAACTAGAGTGTATGTGACCGTGTAACGATCCCGTAACTAGATGATACTATAAGGTAGAAGGTAAGTTTTGATCAGCTTTTAACTCGTATTTGAAATATAAAATCTTTGAAATATGTACACTACTTGTGCTGCCATCTAATGACAACATAATGAACTAGATTTGACAACTAACTACGAACTTGATGTTAACGATTAGTTAATTTTCTGCCCAAAATACTAGTACTGAAACCCAATTCAACTACAAATTTCGTCATTTAATGAGCAAGGAATATGGAAACGCGTGATTACATTAAAAATAAAATTCTGACACAATCGCCATAAATATGAGTAGTTGAATGATTATTATTTTTTAAAAATATAAACAATATTGGGTAACAAAACTGTTAGAAATAACTTCACAGAAATTGAAAATTCCACAAACGAAAACGTTGAAGCTTTAATGGTTCTTTCCAATTATAATTCCAAACTTTAAAAACATGGGTGAAATCATAGACAGAAAAATTTATTATTTACCTTTTTCACAATTCTAAGTAAAATTCTCATATTACATTTTTCTTTTTCGAGGAGAGCGACATTTATTAAAAAACATATTCTGCCAATTTTTTTTCCAATATTACCATTTGTGCATCAATCATTTATCAAAATGGTGAATTTTATGCTCTTGCATGTAAATTCTAGCTTCAAAATGCAGTAAATATGTTAAAAAGCTGAAAAATAAAACAAATGATATGCATCCGTTAATTTTATTTAAATAATTATTGAAAAAATAAAATTCAATAAAACATTTCTAATTTTTCAGTGGTTCACAATAAAAAATAAATACCTCCTCAAATAGCTGCTTGCCACAGAGGTCTGACAGGAACCTGTCAGTTTAATATGCCATAGTAGAAGGTTCTGTGAGGATGGTGGGTCATTAGCAAATTTTTTACCAACTGCATTCCCAGATGGTCATGATCCCAAATACTGATAGTCGCAATGCTGCTTAACTTTGGTGATCAGACAAGAACCAGTGTTTTCAGCTTGGTACTGCCATTGTCTACTCTTACCCCTCTTCTGATGTCATTGTGTCGATGATATATTTTTAATTTGGAATGGCATCAATGAGCATTTAAACTGCCACATTGACTTTGCCAACAATATATATCCTACAATACGCTCTACAAAAGAGGAGGAAAATAGCAGTGCCATCCTCTATTTAGATATTTTCATCCAAAAAAGATGATGCAGGAGCCTTGACGACATCAGTATACTGAAAGCCTCCCTACGTCATATGCACGGACTCATGCACCCCATGGGCATACCAAATTGTAGCCTTCTATTCCCTCACATATAGGGAGTTTGCAGTGTCTTCAAACAAGCAGCTGCTTGAAAAAGAAATTAAAAACATCCAGTGCTGCTTCCCATGGCTACAAGTCAACAACAATAGACAAATAATTAGTAAATATGGAAACAAAAACAGAAGAGATTCAGCTATCCTCCCATTCACCGACCCCAAAATGTACAACCTTTGCCGATCTATTATGTTCCTGTCCTATGTGAATCAGTCCACAAATTACTCAGAACCTAAAATATCAAAATTGATTTTAGCCCAGCTCCAAATTTGAAGAAATTAATCAAAAGGGAGAGGGACAAATTTAGCCTACTTCAAAATTCCAGAGAATTCCAATTTTCCCTGCATTTCCAGATATAATTCCATTGTTTACTACATCAGCAAAACCATACATTCTCAACAAGAGAGGTTCACAGAGCACCAAACTGATGTCAGCCGAAAGAAGCTAACGATAGCTGCCACCGAACTAGCAGTACAACACAGAGCAACAATAGACTGCGAGCACCCCACACTGCTTGCATGTGTGTCCACTTTCTATGAAACCATAGACCACAAGGCTATTCAAATAATGACCACATCCATCCCCACCTGCAACTGAGACAATGGAATCGCCCTTCACGACATGGAAAGAAGCTCTTTGTCTAAACAGACAACATCACTGAAGATGGAGTGCTGAATGGAGAATCGCTGAAGATGGAGTGCAATTCACTGCAAATGGAGCGCTGTCTTTGCTCCAAAAAGTTTCTGAGTTTTCTCCTAAAAAAACATGCAAATAGTTTGAAGGATAAACTTTAAAATTATATTGCTCAACGATAGAATTTTAAGTTATTTTTAATTAATTTCTGATAAAAATAGTCATTTTAATTGTATAAACAAACAATTTCACCACTTCACACAACTCATTAATTTTTTTATTTTTTTCCTCAGGGTATTTTTGGAGTTTACCCCCTAAACCTCCCCCCTCCTAACAGAAGCAGTTGAAATTATTATTTTCAGAAATAAAAGCACCACACACCATGTTAACTTTGTGTGTAAGGGTATTTCTGCACTTTAAAATCACTCAGGTTACTTACTAGATGGGTTGGGTTGTTTTACTTCTGAGTGCACTTTTTTGCACACTATGGGCTAAATGGCCAGGTCACAAGGATCCCGAAGGCTCAGAGAAGGTTGGGGGAGGGGACCCACTGGAACAGCTGTTGGGAGACAGATGGTAGCCTCCTGTCAAGGCTATCCAGCTTGTTCTTTAACGTGCACAGGGTATGGCTCTCCCGTACACAGGGCCATGGCTTAACATCCCATTCGATGGATGGTGGCCTTTCCAAGCCCATCAGTGTCCCCTACTGACCATGGGCAGGGAGGGGAATTTTGCAGTGATAAATCTCAATGCTGACTCAGCTGGGACTTGAACCTGGGAACTACAGATTACTTACTAGATGGTGTCACGAATGGGGACAGAACGTAAATCAGATGCTTGGAGTGTATAGGTGAATGGGTTGAAAGGGTAATTGGGTTAGGTTGTTTTACCTCTGAGTGGCACTTTTTTGCACACAATAGGCTAAATTGCCAGGTCACATGGACCCCAAAGTCTCAGAGAAGGTTGGGGGATGGGACCCACTAGAACAGCTGTTTGGAGACAGATGGTAGCCTCATGTCAAGGCCATCTAGCCTGTTCTTTAATGTGCGCAGGGTATGACTCTCCCACACACGGGGCCACTGCTTAACGTCCCATCTGACAGATGGCAGCCTTTCCAAGCCCATTGGTGTCCCCTACTAACAGTCGGCAGGGTGGGGGAATTTTGCAGAGATAAATCTCAACACTGACCCAGCTGGAACTTAATCAGGGAACTGCAGATTACGAACCTGGTGCACTATCGACTGAGTCACCCCTGCCCCATTAAAAGTTTACAGTATGATAGTGAGTTTTAAAGGTATGAATGGTTTTAGGTCTAAAGTTCAGAGAGGTAAGTTTTTCAGTGCAGGAGGGGCAGAAATTTGTTTTGACTCATGATTCAGATTTATTTTCTCTTATGGAACATACATACTTAGATTTTGAACCATAGGTGTATCATATCAGAGATTATTTATATCTAGTTTGATTTTATTTCTTTAAAAATTAGTAATAATCATGGTATAATTTACATTAATAAATATTAATGCATGTTTAATGGTAAATGTGGGACATTGAGATTTCTATTTTGCAGATCACTCTTTAAACTGTGACCTTAAAAAATTGCAATTAAAAGCTTTAATTGCAAATTTTTTATGGGAAACTGATAAAATTACCATATTTTTTTCTTTCGGCATGCTGCTTACTTTCACCTGAGCCTTGTTTAAATCAGTTTGTCACCTATGATATTCTTGTTTTTTGGCTGTTTTCCTCTGTTGCGATTATACAATTCCATGGGCCTCTTTCATATTGTAACATTGCTGTGAATTGTACATAATGTTCTTCATTTTTAGGTTTGTAATTTCAGTTTTTTATATCGTTATCAAAGAAAACGATATAAAATTTGCTCCTCACAGACCTTCTACTAGTATGGCATATAAACTGACAGGCTCCTGTGAGACCTCTATGGCAGGCAGCTGCTTGAGGGGATATTTATTTATTTTTTATTTTGTCTTCTGTTTTTCTGTAGACACTGAACTGTTTTCAGAGTGGTGTGGAAGATGCAACTTTTTCAAATTTAAGAATTAAAAACTTACATTTTTCCTCATCTGTTAGCTCAAAAAAATTAAAACTGTTAAGGAGTTAATGGGTAGGTAAAAGAAAAATTTAATTCTCTTTAAAAACCAGATTCTGATAAGCACCAGAGGTGATATGCGTTCTTCTAGTTTATATTTCAGATCACCGGTGAATTGTTTAATATCAAGAAATACCCCCCACTCCCCAAGCAGGCTGCTTGACACAGAGTTCTGAGAGGAACCTCTCAGTTTAATATGCCATAAAGATCAATATATTGACTCTGAATTGTTTCTGTAAATTCTTCAGTTTACATTTTTCATTATTTTATTTATTAACATATTTGTGTCTATTAATTTATTCATTTTTATTCATTAATTTATTTTATTTATTAATTTATTTATAATTATTTAAAAAAATATAAAATAAAAAATTTCAAAAATACCTATCTTTCTATAGGACCCTAAAACATAGAAAAAGAAACCTAAAGCATATTGATGATGCAATTAGTCACTGAGTTAATATTTTTTATTATAATAACAATAAGTTAATATAATTTAATATAATATATAATAATAAATATGTTATATATGATATATAATCATAAATAGTAATAATAAAGTAATATAAATTTTTATTTCATTCTTCATTTTTATTTTTATATACATACATACATACATACATACATACATACATACATACATACATACATACAAAATCCTCATGCAGCCATGGGCTACAGAGTTCCAACCAGACTGTGTAATTTTACTCTCCAGATGTGTCTCTTTTGAGCTACATCTGCTGCATTTGGCCACTCTAGGCCAATTCTAGAAAGGTCCGGCTTGATATTGTCTGCTCATCGCATCCTAGGTCTCCCCCTTTCTCTGATAACCTTAGGCACACTGTTCATAATCCTCTTTGCCAATCTGTAGCTATGCATATGGGCAACAAGGCCAAACCAAATCAGTCTCTCTCTGCACAATATGCTGCTCCAAAGAGGTTGATGAGTCCTAACCTCATAATTACTTACAAAGTCAAACCACCTAATGCCCATTATACTGTTCAAGCACCTAGAATCAAATGCATCAAGTTTCCTGTTATCCTGCTTACAAAGAGTCCATGTTTCACTACCATAACTAACCTTAGAAAGAACCAAACTATTATACAGCCTAATTTTGGTCTTTGGGTCTATATGCCTATTTTTCTATACTCTCCATAGATTCTTAAAAGTCCCAGTGGCAATCCCTATTCTTCTATTTATCTCATGCCGCACATCACCAGTATCTGTTACATAGCTCCCAAGATAATACAACTGAGACACTTGCTCAATAATACAGCTATTCAAAGCAACTGAAGCACCATCTGCCTGACCAATTTTCATCACTGTAGTTTTTTCTTTGTTTATCACCAAACCTACTCTATTACCAGTCTCATCGACAGCCCTAATGAATGAATTCATCTCATTAACATCAGTATCCAATAGGGCCAAATCACCTGCATAATCTAAATCAGAAATTTTGAAATCTCTAGACCATTTAAGGCCAAAATCTTTTCCTTTCAAAGAATTATGCATTTCAAAATGCACCCTTATTTAACTCCACTAGTAATGCTAAACCAATCGCTGAAAGACGTACCAACTCTCACACATGACTCAGTGTTATTATAGAGGGCTTTCATTACACTAACTAACATATCAGGTATTCCATATGATCTAACAATAAACCACAAATTATGTCGATCGACAGAGTGAAAAGACTTTTGGAAATCTATAAAGCTAACAACCACAGGTTTCTGAAACCAAACATTTCTCAAGAATCTTCCTGAGTTAAAATATTTGATCAATACATTCCCTACCACTTCTGAATCCACACTGTTCATCACGCAGTTGTCCATCAACCAAATTCTTAATTCTATTAAGTATAATCATGCAAAGAACTTTACCTGGAACAGAAAGTAAACTAATTCCCCTATAATTATCACAAGAATGCAATCACCTTTTTTTAAAATTGGGACAATAGCTGTGTAGAAAAATCCTTAGGAACAATGCCTTTATCATAAAAAATAATCAAAATTTCAGTCACCCATGTGACAACACAAATAATTTATTAATTTAATTTTTTATTAATTTATTTTAAATTTTAATTTTTTATGTAGGCAAGAAGTTGGCAGAAAAAATAATACCAAATTATCCATCCCTGCACTTGGACTTGAACCCACGACCCTTTGACCAGTAGCCAAGCGCACTAACTACTCAGCACCACTGAGGCTATAGATTCATTTATGTTTTTTTTTTAATTTGTTATTTCTAATGAGATTATTTTTCTGGGTAAATTTTATATTGCGAATCGATGATGACTTGTTAAAACTTTTTTTGGGCATTTCAGATTTGTGTCGAATGAGATTACTTCATTGGTTGTTTCAAATTGTGGAACAGTGCTCCATTGTTCGGTGTTATGAGCCTTTCAAAATAAATTTTTATAAGGTTTTTGAACACTGCTAAATGGCATTCTTTGGTAAGTGGTAATAGGGAGTTGGAAGGGGTGTAGCAAAGGGACTATGATTGTGGTGGGGAGGGGAGATGAAAATTTCCAACTCTGAAATGAAATTTTGCCAACTGAGAAAATAAGTATTTTACAGAAATTTAACTATGTCTCTGTCAGGGAAGTACCCAGAATTTTGTTATGTAGGTGGAGGGGGTGGTTTTGAGTTTGTTAACTCTCACTATTGCCTATCTTCCTATTGCTCTTATCTCTGACATTTCTCAGTTGGTCGATTTGTCAGTTTCTACGTTTGCTAATTTGTGGATTTGACAAAATGTTGTTTACCATATTTTTCCAACGCAATGGAAAACTTAATGATTTATATGTTAAATGGAAGCCTGTTATGCAGGGAGTGTCATAGTCTTTGAAAAATTAACCCCCCATGCTTTGTTCCTCCCTAAAAAAGGGGTGGCCATCCCGTGGCCGAGTGGTTAGCACACTTGGCTACTGATCTAAGGGACCTGGGTTCGAACACCAGATTAGGCATGGATGTGTGTGTCATGTTTCTGCTGAGGTCCTGCCATCCTCTCAGATCTCCTACTGTGGCACATAAACTGACAGGCTCCTGTCAGACCTCTGTGGCAAATATCTGCTTGAGGGGGTATTTATTTATTTATTTATTAAAAAAGGGGTAATATCAACACTAAACTCCCACAATATCTCCAGAAAGTGAATACTGAAAACAACAAGCAATGGCTTAAATAAATGCTTCTAATGTGGGGAATGTCACAGGCTACAAAAAATTGACCCTCCCATGCTTTCTTCCCCCAAAGAAAAGGGTGGAAATATGGAAATAATTGTTCCCTATATCTCCCGAACACTAGTGCAGAAACTAACAAGCTCTGCGTCAAGTGAAAGCGTGTGAAGTGAGGAGTGTCCTAAGTTTAAAAAAATTGACCACCCATGCTTTCTTCCCTCCTAAAAAATGGGAAATATCGAAGTTTTCTTACTATATCTTTGAAATGTGAGGGCTTACAGTTAGGAATTAGGTGTCAAATGAAAACTCAGGTAGTGAACATCATAAACTATTTCGAAATTTGGCAAAATATTCCCCCCTGATTAATGGGGGAGAGCGAATTTTTACACGGTTCACTTAATGGGTCATATCTCAAATTAAAACTTATAACATCTACTATGTCATGTTAATTCAAACTCAAATCCAAAGTAGGGGAAAATATGGTCGATGTTTATGAGTAAATATATCAAATGAAAGTTTTTGAAAGTAGTTTTATTTAGTGTTAAAAAAAGACATAAAGAAATTAAAAAATTCCTTACATACCTATCTTCCAATAGGACCCTAAAATGCAGAGAAAGAAATCTAAAGCATATCAATGATGCAGTCAGTCACTGAGTTACTCTTAACTCCAAAGGAAGATAAGGTGCCGATTTACCTACTCCACAAGACTGATCGCATCCTGTCTTCCCTTGAAATGAATACAAATTCAGTGACTGATTGCACCAGCAATATGCTTTAGGTTTCTTTTTCTACATTTTAGAGTCTTATAGGAAAATAGGTAGGTTTGGAATTTTTTAATTTCTTTATATTTCTTACAAAACAATCCCAATTTTTGCAATTAATATGTATTTTTCCAAGTGGTTTTGAATTTTGCAAACTCCCCAAATTTTTCCAATTCCCCAAGATGACTCAATTTTGCCAACTCTCCTTAATTTCAAAAACAATACAATTTTCATGAAGACCTGTATTTTACCAAGTGATATCGTCAAGTTGATTCAATTTTGCCACCCACCCCCCTTTAATTTTACAAAAGAAAATAATTCCAATATTCGTAACTCAGTGGATTTTACTGTCACTTCAAATTTTGACAACTGTGATTTAGTTTGGAGGGATCTTTCCCCTAACATGCTTCCCCCTGCTGCAGTTGTGAAATATCTGACACCAAAATGTTGGTATCTTACAAGGTAATCTGGGGGTCATGGTTTTCTTGCCAATGTATTATCTAGTTCCCCATTATCATATATATTGGGTCTTACCAATCCCCAACAAAATTTTCTGGCTAAAAGCTTCACACTTTTTCTAAGTAAATAATTTTTTTACCAAAGAAATGGCTTTTTATGATTCTTTCTAAAGTTTAGTTGTTACCCTTCTGCAAACATCTGCTGTCCATTGCATGACAAAAAGTAAAATTTTCCCTTTTTTCAACTCCTATGTATAAAAGAGTTTCATTACTCCCTTTCTCTCTTCATTCTCTCTACCTTACATCTTGATCACTTTCTATCTTCCTCCCTGTGGCTGTGAGCATTAAACTTAGTTAAATTATCCTCTTTGAATCACGTTTCTGCTGCATGATGTTTGCCATCATTAAATTTTTAAAAATCACAAAGGAATGTGGCACATCTATACTCTATAGTACATAAAGAATGGAGTGGCAAAACCTGAAGATCAACGAAGGCACCAACTGATAAAAAAATGCCATACACAGAAAATATAGCTTTTTTTTTCCTGTGTCACCTTTGAGATTGCTTGTATGGGTAATAGAAGTAAAAAATAATTAAATTTTGGTGTATTTCATGCATTTTTCAATAAATTTTTGGAAAAATACTGAAATGGAGGGGGAAATGTTATTCTTCAAAGGAAATGTCTTATCTTGCCATATACACACAACCTTCCATATATTTTTCTAGATCGGGTTGTTTCAGTAATGCTCTTATTGGCTGTTTGAATGAGTTTACTAATCTGCTGAGAGTCACTGCAATTTTCTGTATGATATTTGATTTTTAATAAGGATAGCATTTTGTATAGGATATATCAAAACCCTGTTCCCTAATCTATAGTTATCCATACGGGCAACATGACGAAACCAGCAGACTCCCACTCTGCACAATATGTTGTTCAAAGGAGCTGCCAACTCCTTTGACTAACTTCGTCATTACAAACATGGCCAGATCAAGGAGGGGAGGCTAGCCACCCTTTCAGGAGGTGAATAAGGGAAAAAGGCAAAAAAATTTTTTAACTAATTTATATTTCATGCACTTTTCAATGATATTTTTTTAAAACTGTAACACGGGGGGGGGGGGGGGATGATATACTGCATTCTACATCAAGAGTCTGACCGCTTTCCGTTCTTTTACATTTTTTTTGGCTCAAATATGTTTCTTGCCCCCCTCTCTTGACTTTTTCCTAGATCCGGGCCAGCTTACAATGTTCAACTACCTGGGCCGCAGCATACTGTGCAAGCAACTAAAATCTAAAAGATAAGGTTATCTTTTAGATACTTTATCATTTAGATTTTAGATTTCTTTATTTATGGTATCAATATTCCTGTTATTTTGTTTGCAAAAGGGTCCAAGTATCACTACCATAACTAAATCTAGAAAAACCAAACTATTATAGTCTCACAAAAGTCACAACAGTAATCCCTATTTTTTTTGTTTATCTCATGCTACACATCATCAGAATCTCTGATATAGCTCCAAAAATAATTCAACTGAGACACTTGCTCAACAGTGTGACCATTCAGATTAAATGAATCACAGCCTGCCTGATCAATTTTCATCACTTTATTTTTCTTTCTGTTTATCACCAAGCCTACTCTATTACCAGTCTCTCAGCAGCTTGAATGAAAGAGTTGATCATCATCATCATTTGCCAAAAGGGCTAAATCACCAGCATAATATAACTCAGAAATTTCAGACCTGTAGACCATTTACCCCCAAAATGTTATCCTTACAGTGAATTTTGCATAGCATAATCATTAACCAAACTAAAGTGGAAAGGAGACAAAATGTACCCTTATTGAACATCAGAAGCATTACTAAGCCAATTGCTATAAGTCTTCTCTACTTTTACATATGACTCAGTGTCATTATAGAGAATTTTCATTATGTTAAATAACTTTGAACTGATCTACACATCCCCTACCACTTATGAATCCACATTTCTCATCACGCAATTGGCTGTCAACCATATTCTTAATTCTATTAAACACAAACATATAATAACTTTTCCTTCAACATAGAGTAAAACATATAATAACTTTTCCTTCAACATAGAGTAGTCTGATACCCCTACAGTAATCAGAAGAACTGCAATCACCTTTTTTGAAAACAGGGATAATATTAGCTTTGTTAAAATCTTTACGAACCATGCCTTTATGATAAAAGATATTCAGAATTTCAGCCATCCATGTGGTAACCATAACATTCCCAACTCTGAGCATTTCTGTAGTAATTTCATCTACCCTTGGGGATTTATGTTGCTCAGTTTTAGAAACACCTAAAATAACTCAGACTGTGTTAGAGGGTCAACATTAAAGCCAGTAATGGGCTACATCTATCATCATTACAAAGAATTGGGGTAGGACTAACCACATTGTTTAGAACATCACTGAAATGCTCAGCCCACTTAGCCATGACAAAATCATCACTTTCAATAACATTACCTTAACAGCACAAAACATTAACTAATTGGAGCTATCAGTTGTTTTGCTGTCTAGCTGCTTCCACGGCTATATGAGCCAAAGATTCTTATCAGCTGCTACCCAATCCTTTACATGTTTATTAAGCTCTCTGTAATGCTTTCTGTTAGGGATAGGAGGGTACTGATTAAGGACATGCTGCAGTTGTTTCCTTCCAAAATAAGTTCCAGTGCCTTATCACTCAAATAATTTTGCCTCCTCTTTACCTTTTACCTAAAACAGTACTATTAGCTTCAAGAAAATCTTCAAAATAATCCCATTCTTCCTCAACTAAGGAAGCCAACCTTGTTGTCATAATTGCTAAGTAACCTATCATGGTAAACTTAGCTATAACTGGGTCTTTCAGAGTTTCAATGTTCAAGTTTACTTTTTTAACCTTACCACAACACTTTTAATAGAGGTATTGATCAGATCAGATTTCAGCTGCCCTATATACAAGTGCAGACTGGTAAGGAGAGTTGAGTGCTGTAGCTTTATGGGCACCAAGTGATCAGGGCCCTTAGAACCACATGAGAGCAGGTTTTTTTGAATAATAATAATATTACTTCAAAGAATTTACACAGAATTGGAGGGAAATCCTTTTTAGGCTTCAAGAACGAGCTCTCAAAAGAATAACTTTTGAAATCTTGAAAAAGAAGCTGAATTTTTCATTTCAGCCAGGCCCTTTTGCTGCAGGCTGTACCTTTCAAAACATGGGCCAGTCTGCCCCTGTGTATACGACCTGGTGCTCCTAACAGAACTTATCTTTGCAAAACTTCCGCCCTGTCCATGGTCAATAGGGGACACCAAAGGTTTGGAAATACTGCCTCCATTGGATGGAATTTTAAACCATGGTTCCATGTGTGGGAGAGCCATATTAACATGCTGGATGGCCTTGACAGAAAGATACCATCTGTCTCCAAAGAGCTGTTCCAGTGCGTCCCCTTGCCCAACATTTTCTGAGACTTCAAGGACTGGTGATTTAGCCCATGGTGTGCAAAAAAGTGCCACTCAGATATAAAACAACCTAACAGCACTAGGCCATTTGCTCATATACAGCCCATCTGGTGAAAAACGTGTACTATGTATGTCATGGTGTTTGTAAAAAGTGTTAGTTATTCTGAAACCATTGAGTTTGCTTATTTGAAGAAGACTTTGCCATTGCAGCTACCAATACAAAGTGACGTATCAGCCCTCCTCAAAGGTCAGAATCAGTACCAACTTTAGTATTGAAGTAACTTAGAATAAGAGTAGTATCTCCTTTCTTGACAGAATTGAGAACATCCTAAAGTAGCCCATAAAAAGTATCTAATCCTAGTTGGCACTCTCAGTAGGGGCATAACAACAGATAACATTCCAGTTTTTAATGCCTGCCTGAAATTTTAACTTGGCTATGCCTTTTGTTAATGCACTAATATCCTACAAGTACATTACCATTATGTCTCATGAGAAGTAACCTATGACTTAGAGATGCTTTTCACCTTTCCTCACTGGAAAGAGAAATTTAAGGTTATGGTATCTGACCTTTCTGTCCATGAGGTCTCATGGACAGAAAGTGTCATGGACAGAAAAAATAACTCAGTTATAATGGTAGAATTCTTTTGTGAGAACAGCAAGATAATAATCTCTGTGTAGAGTCCTCACATTCCACCTACCTGTAGTGAGAAAATAGTTAGTGCAATGTTTACAGAAACTACATGTGTTTTCTACTAATAAATCAGCAAATATTCATTGCATTAGTTAGAGGAGATTTTGATTGGCAGCCGGTAGCTCAGTGGTCCAGAGCACCTGACATGCTATCAGGAGGTCATGGGTTTGTATCCCACCTGGATCAAGAAAGTTTTTCCTCTAAAATTGAATTGACTTCAAAGTGCCGATTTATTAGGAGATATTGAATATGTCGAGTATATTTCATTGTTAAAAGTAAATGCACAGTATTCCCTGTTAAGATAGACATCAAACATTAATTAAGAGATTCTGAAAAAAATTCATCGTCACCACGGCGGGAATCGAACCCGCATCTCTCCAGATTCATGCCAGAGTGCGCTACCATTGCACCACGCATCGGATATCACTAGCATACTTGTAAGACATGCTTTCCATCTATATGGCAAATAGAATGCCGCTTGTGGCTAGATTGCCTGAATAGGAAATATCTTTCTTCAAAGGAAATCTCTTTCCTAGCCACACACACACTCTTCCTTAATATTTTCTAGATCTAGGCCTGTTTTTGATAATGCTTTTATTGTCTGTCTGAAGAAGTTTATTGAGAGGTAATGAAATTTTCTATATATGTTTTAGTGTTGATAGGGATAGGATTTTCTGTAGGATGGTTTATAACACTATTCCCTAAACTATTGTTATTCCTAAGGGCAACATGGCCAAACCTACAGATTTCCACTCTGCACAAGGCCTAGCCAAGGCCACCTTGATACACCAGAGCTGGACAACCATGAACAAAAGGAGGAAAGAAAGGAGTTTCCTGTTTGGATTTTTTTTTTCATTTGCAAAGGGTACAAATTTCACTTACCATAGCTAAGTCTAGAAAAATAAAATAACCTCTTATATAGTCACATTTTAATATTTAGGCATTTATGCCTATTTCTCACACTCTATATAGATCTTCAAAATTCCCAACAGTAATTCCTACATTTTTCTGTTCATCTCATGCCATACATCACCATTATCTCTGATATAGCTCCAATAATAATTTCAACGAGACTCCTGCTCAAGAGTGTGACCATTCAAATTAAATGAACCACAGACTGCCTGACCTATTTTCATTGATTTAGTTTTTTCTACGTTTACCACCAAACCTACTCTACTAGCAGTCTCATCAACAGCTCGAATGAAAGAGTTCATCATTTTCCAAAAGGGCCAAATCATCAGCCTACTATAACTCATAATTTTC
Source organism: Ryuthela nishihirai (assembly GCA_038380435.1). Classification (NCBI taxonomy): domain Eukaryota; kingdom Metazoa; phylum Arthropoda; class Arachnida; order Araneae; family Heptathelidae; genus Ryuthela; species Ryuthela nishihirai. Next base: position 3,245,683 of record JAWZYU010000044.1, on the reverse strand, counting down.
AGATATGTAGACTATCTAGCCCTAAAATCTTACCCTTGCAGTGAATTTCACATTACATAATCAATAACCAAACTAAAAAGGAAACGAGACAAAATGCACCCTTGTCGAATATCAGAAGTAGTGCTAAACCAATTGCTACAAGCCTTACCAACTGTCACACATGACATTGCAGAGAACTTTCATTATGTTAAATAACTTGTCTTGTATGCCATATGATCTCACAATCAATTGATGACAATCACCAGACTCAAAAGCCTTTTTGAAATTTACAAAGCTAGTAACCACAGGTTTCTAAAACTCTAAACATTTCTCAAGAATCTGCCTAAGTGAAAATATCTGATCTACACATTCCCTACCACTTCTGAATCCACATTGCTCATCTTGCAATTGCCTCTCAGCCAGATTCTTAAATCTATTAAGCAAAATTATGCGAAGAACTTTACCTGGAACAGAAAGTAGGGTGATACGCCTATAGTTATCAAAAGAACTGTGATCAAATTCAAAAAAAATATTGTAATAATGATTGCTCTAGTGAAATCCTTAGGAACAATGCTTTTATGACAAAAAAATATTCAAAATTTCATTAGTTATATAGTAACAGAAACATTGACAGCTGTAAGCATTTAAGTAGTAATTTCATCTACCCCTGGGTATTTATGTAGTTTAAGTTTAGTGATAACGAAAATAACTTTGTACTCTGATATAAGGCAGACATTAAGCTAATGATGCATCTATCATAATTACAAACAATGGAAGATGAACTAAACACGTGATTAGAACTTCTCTGAAATGCTCAGTCCACCTAGCCATGATTGAATCCTCACCTTCAATAACCTTATCTTAACAACACAGAACCTTAACTATGTGGTTCACCTATCTGCTGTTATGCTGTCTAGGTGCTTCCATGGCTATGTCAGCTAAGGCACCTCACCAGAAATTCTTATCAGATGCTACCTTATCCTTTACATGTTTATTAAGCTCTCTGTAACACTTTCTATTAGGAATAGTAGGGTGCTGATTAAGGACATTTCTGCAGTTGTTTCCTTCCAAAATAAGCTCCAGTACCTTATCTGTCAAATAATTTTGTTCCTCTTTTTATTCAAAATAGTAGTGTTAGTTTCTAGAAAATCCTTCATAAAATGACCCATTCTTCTTCAACTCTAGTAATCAAGGTGAGTTTTAGCTATTACTGGGTCTTTCAAAGCTTCAGTGTTAAAGTTCACTTTTTTTAATCTTAGCAGAACACTTCTTAAGTAAAAGTTCCAACACACTTTTAATAAAGGTAATGTTCAGACTGAATTTCAACTATATATGCAGGTGCTGAACTGGTAATGGTGTTGAGTGCTATATATCCCTAGGCCCTTATGAGAGCAGGATTTATTTTTTTTTTTTTCGTAATAATTATTACTTCAAAAAATGTCCACAGAATTTGGAAAAACTCATTTTATGCCTCAGGACAACCAATTTTTCTGCTGAGGTCCTGCCAACCTCACAGACCTTCTACTATGGCATTAAATATTGAATAAAGTCGATTTTCTTGGTATATGCTAAATATTAATCACTTTGTAAGTCGATTTATTTTTAGAGGAAAAATTGTCTTGATCCAGGTGGGATATGAACCCACGACCTCCTGATAACATGTCAGGTGCTCTAAAACACTGAGCTACCAGCCACCGATCAAGATTTCCTCTAATTGATGATATGAACATTCTCAACCTATAGTACATATTCCATTATGTCACATATAGGTGCTGTTCGAGCGATCTTAGCCACATTACAGCAAATAAATGCCTTTGTTAATCAATTGTATACATGTAAGACATGCGTTCCATCTTTAAGGCATTTATTTGCCGTATTGTGGCTAAGATCGCCCGAACAGCACCTATATCTGACATAATGGAATATGTACTATAGGTTGAGAATTTTCATATCGTCAATTAGAAGAAATCTTGATCGGTGGCTGGTTGCTCAGTGGTTTAGAGCTCTTGACATGTTATCAGGAGGTCATGGGTTCATATCCCACCTGGCTCAAGACAATTTTTCTTCTGAAATTAAATCGACTTAAAAAGTGGTTAATATTTAGTACTATGGCATATTAACTGACATGCTCCTGTCGGACCTCTCTGGTAAGCAGCTGCTTGAGGGGGTATTTATTATTTTTTATTTATGAGCTCTCAAAAGAATTACTATTGAAATCTCGTTTACTAGATGCTGTGTCTCTGGGAAAAAAAGGCTAGTCTTTTATGCAGCCCATCTGGTGAAAAACTCGTGTACTTATGTATGTCGTTGCATTTAAAATAAGTGTTAATTTGCTCGTACGATTAAGTGCCCATTGCCATTACAGTTAAAAATGCCAAGGGACCTACAGCCCTCCTCAATGGTATGTTACCAACTTTAGCATTGAAGTTGCCTGAACAAGGGATAAATATCTCCTATCTTCACAGAATTGAAAACATCCTAAAGTTGCCCGTCAAGACTATTTTTCTAATTCTAGTGAGCACTCTCAGTAGGGGCATAACAACAGAGCATTCCAGTTTTTAATGCTTCCTTGAAATTTTAATTGTGAGATACCTTTCGTTAATGCACTCATCTCACATAAGTGCATCACTAACGTTGCTTTTTAGTAGCAAACCTACGACTTAGAGATGCTTTCCATCGTTCCTCACTGGAAAGAGAAATTTAAGATTATTTTCAGGTATCTGACCTTTCTGTCCATGTCGTCTATTGCAAGCCAAAAATATTTAAGTTATAATGGTGAAATTCTTGTGTGAAACCATCAAGACACTACTCTCTGTGCAGAGTCCTCACATTCCTACTGCCTGTGGTGAAAAATGGTGTCTGAAATGTTTACAGAAACAATGTTTATTGAGAGAGGGAATGCCAAAAATATCAAACAGCCCCCTAATCACAGGCATGGGCAAAGACCTGTTCCCCCACTACTAAAAACTGAACCCATCTACCCTGAAAGACTTCGTCAAAAGTAAGTTTGATGATGCCCATAGAAGCAAGAGTTCAGGTAAATGCAAAGGCCCTCTGACCAAGATTATCCACTTGCTGATAAAATGTATCATGTGAATCTATTCATTGGGATTGTCAACCCATAAACAAACAGAAAACACAGTGGAAGTTTTTCCCTCAACAGGAACCCACTAGTGCAGCAAATTCAAGATCTATAAACAAGCTCAGAACCATTATTTCATTCCGGTTGGTGTATATGATCAGGTCTGTGTAGTTAACTACTCCTCAACAGGGTAGGAAAAAAAAGTAGCTATAAGAGATGAAATCAATAGGCCAAACTGATTGGCTGCCCTCCTCTTCCGTTCCCCACAAAAAGAGAGTATCTCTTTTGAAAGGTACTAATGGTCTGCACCATCAGAAAGTTTGGTCAGACTTTAGCTGCTAAGTCCGGATGGTTCTGTGCATCATCACAAGTACTCTGAGTTAGTAAAACGAAAGTACAGGGTACGACTTGTAAATTTCTCTTGCTGGTAAATTTTGCAGTGGCTCTTTCCTTTATTTTAATAGTCTGCTTCATTGGTTCTTTAAAAATACACTGCTCGACATTGAAAATACCCCACCTAGAAGGACATGTCACACAGAGATGCAAAGAGAAAGGTTGGTGTGTGCAGTTCAGATTTGCAAATGATGATAATCCGGAGCCAATGATGTGTGGCTCAAAAGATAAAAGGTGCAAGAAGGAATAAGGATGGCATTGTGTTTATGCAGGTGGAAGTCGTGCGAACAGTTGAGATTAGGTGGTTCCTCTTGTAAATTGTTGAGCCAATGCTGATCAGGAATGTCATCGGCATGTTTATCACCATTTGGATGCTTTTGAGAGAAGACGAATTATGCGAAGCTGGATGGACTGTATGTCGTGCCACTGCCCATATTCATCGTGATAGACCAACTGTTGGATGCTCTTGGCAGCAGTGATGAAATGAGGGTTCTAGTGTGCATTGCAGAGGGAGTAATGCCATCCAACAGACGTCAGCACGGCTTGATAGGCGCATTGTTTGACATGCTTGTTGGTATATATTTTTTTCATATACATATCTTTCCTATTGCTTTTCTTATCTCGTTTAAAAAGAAAACGAGATAAAAAGCAACTATAGCAATATAGTAAAGGAACAAAATATATTTACGTATTATATTTTAGTAGTGGGAAACCGAGATAGAAGTAACTAAAGAAAACGAGATGTAAAGTAACTAATTCGCTTTGTCATCTTTCTGTCTGTAGACATCGAAAATTGTTCTTTGCAGAGATAAATGAAAAAGTTGCTTTATTTAAAAGTTGCTTATCACTCAAATAATTTTGTCTTCTGCTCCTTTTTACCCAAAATAGTAGTGTTAGTTTCAAGAAAACCCTTTGTAAATTATTCCCATTCTTCAACTATAGTAAGGAAGCCTTTACCATCATAATTGGTAAGTAACATATCGAGGTAAATTTTAGCAATTACTGGGTCTTTCAGAGCTTCAGTGTTAAAGTACTTTTAATAAAGGTAATGGTCAGAATGAATTTCATCTCCCCTATATGCAGGTGCTGGACTGGTATAGGATCCTGGAGTATTATAGGATCCTAGGCCCTAATGAGAGCAGGATTTTTTCAAAAATAATAATTATTTCTTCAAAAAATTTCCATCGAATTGGGGGAAAACTCATTTTATGCTTCACATAAAAGCTCTCAAAAGAATAATTATTAAAATCTCCTTTACTAGATGCTGTGTCTCTGAAAGAAAAAGAAGGCTAGTCTCTTATGCAGCCCATCTGAAAAACACATGTACTTATGTATGTCGTTGCGTTTAAAAAAAGTGTTAATTTGCTCATACCATTAAGTTTACTTACCTGTATGAGGCATTGCCCATTGCCATTTCAGTTAAAAATGCCAAGGGACCTATCAGCTTTCCTCAATGGTATGTTACCAACTTTAGCATTGAAGTTGCCTAGAACAAGGGATAAATATTTCCTATCTTGACAGAATTGAAAACATCCTAAAGTTGCCCATAAAAGCTATTTTTCTAATTCTAGTGAGCACTCTCAGTAGGGGCATAACAACAGATAGCATTCCAGTTTTTAATGATTGCCTGAAATTTTAACTGTGAGATACCTTTCATTAATGTACTCATATCCCATAAGTGCATCACTAGTGTTTCTTTTGAGTAGCAAACATAAGACTTAGAGATGCTTTCCATCGTTCCTCACTGGAAAGAGAAATTTAAGATTATTTTCAAGTATCTGATCTTTCTGTCCACGTGGTCTCTTGCAAGCCGAAAATATTTTAAGTTATAATGGTGCAATTCTTGTGTGAAACCATCAAGACAATTCTCTCTGTGCAGAGTCCTCACATTCCTACTGCCTGTGGTGAAAAATGGTTTCTGAAATGTTTATTGAGAGAGGGAATGCCAGTAATATCAAACAGCCCCCTAATTGCAGGCATGGGCAAAGACCTGTTCCCCCACTACTAAAAACTGAACCCATCTACCCTGAAAGACTTCATCAAAAGTAAGTTTGATGATGCCCATAGAAGCAAGAGTTCAGGTACCTGCAAAGGCCCTCTGACCAAGATTATCCACTTGCTGATAAAATGTATCATGTGAAACTATTCATTGGGATTGTTAACCCATAAACAAACAGAAAACACAGTGGAAGTTTTTCCCTGAACAGGAAACCAATAATGCAGCACATTCAGGATCTATAAACAAGCTCAGAGCCGTTATTTCATTCTGTTTGGTGTATATGATCAGGTCTGTGTAGTTGATTACTCGTCAACAGGGTAGGAAAAAAAAGTAGCTATAAAAGATCAAATCAATAGGCCAAACTGATTGGCTGCCCTCCTCTTCTGTTCTCCAGAAAAAGAGAGTATCTCTTTTGAACGGTACTAATGGTCTGCACCATCAGAATGTTTGCTCAGACTTTAGCTGCTAAGCCCGGATGGTTCTACGCATCATCACAAGTACTCTGAGTTAATAAAACGAAAGTACAGGGTACGACTTGTAAATTTCTCTTGCTGGTAAATTTTGTAGTGGCTCTTTCCTTTATTTTAATAGTCTCCTTCATTGGTTCTTTAAAAATACACTGCTCGACATTGAAAATGCCCCACGTAGAAGGACATGTCGCACAAAGATGCAAATAGAAAGGTAGGTGTGCGCAGTTGAGATTTGCAAATGATGATAATCCAGAGGCAATGATATGTGGCTCAAAAGATAAAAGATGCAAGAAGGAACAAGGATGGCATAGTGTCTATGTAGGTGGAAGTCATGTGAACAGTTGAGATTAGGTGGTTCCTCTTATAAATTGTTGAGCCAGTGCTGATGAGGAATGTCATCGGCATGTTTATCACCATTTGGATGCTTTTTGAGAGAGGACGAATTATGTGAAGCTGGATGGACTGTATGTCGTGCCACTGCCCATGTTCATCGTGATAGACCAACTGTTGGATGCTCTTGGCAGCAGTGATGAAATGAGGGTTCTAGTGTGCATTGCAGAGGGAGTAATGCCATCCAACATACGTCAGCACAGCTTGATAGGCGCATTGTTCGACATGCTTGTTCGTATATATTTTTTTTGTATACATATCTTTCATATTGCTTTTCTTATCTCGTTTAAAAAGAAAACAAAATAAAAAGCAACTATAGCAATATAGTAGAGAGAAAAATATATATTTAAGTATTATTTATTATTGTTTATTGTAGTTTCTTTATAGAGATAAATGAAAAATTCTTTTATGGGTTACATTGGAATTGATGAAATATTATAATTCAGTCTTTCAAAATATTCCTAGAACTATAACTGCCCCCTCTAACAGTAGAAAAATTTTATAATTTAGAATTAATGTTGGAAACGATGTATTTATGCAAATAATTTTGGAGGTGAAATGTGGAGATTATGGAATTTTCATTGTTAACAGTGAGTTACCTTATTACACCCATGGCGGTTTTTTATTTTTATTTTTTTTTTTGGAGGGTGGGGGTTATGTAAACACAATTTAGAGTTTTTGCAGATATTTGCTTTTTTGAGTTAGATAGCAATTGATAAAATATTATGATTCGCACTTTTGGAATCTTTCGAACACTAATTGCTCCTTTAAATGGTGAAAAAGATTCAAAATTCCAAAATTTGAAACGAATATTGCATGCATGCATATACATACAACATCCTCATGCAGCCATGTGCTACATTCCTGTTTACTGTTCAATTTTTTCTGAGCTACTGTTGCTGCATTTGGCCACTCTAGGCTAATTCTGGCAAAGTCCTGTTTGACATTGTCTGTCCATCTCTTCCTTGGTCTCCCCCTTATTTTGAAACCCTTCGGCACAGTGTTCATAATCCTGTTTGCTAATCTGCAGCTATGTATACTGGCAACATGGCAAACCAATGCGTCTCTCTCTTCAATATATGCTGTTCAAAGGAGATTAATGATGATTTCTACTAAACGTTATCATTACTTACAAAGTCAAACCACCTAATCCCCAAGCTACTGCATAAGCATGTACAATCAAAAGCATCAAGTTTCTTGTTATCCTGCTTGTCAAGGGTCCATGTTTTGCTACCATAACTAACCTTAGTCTGTATAATAGTTTGGTTCTTTCAAATTATAGTCTTTAGGTGTATACACCTATTTTTCCGCACTCTCCATAGATTCTTAAGAGTCCCAGCGGCAATCCCTATTCTTCTATTTATCTCACACTGCACATCACCAGTATCTGTTACATAGCTCCCAAAATAATTAAACTGAAACATTTGCTCAAGAGTGCAGCCATTCAAAGCAACTGAAGCAGTATCTACCTGAACAATTTTCATCACTTTAGTTTTATTTCTGTTTATCACCAAACCTACTCTATTATCATTCTCATGAACAGCCCTAATGAAAGAATTCATCTCATCAACATCATTAGCCAATAGGACGAAATCATTTGCCAATCATAATCTAAATAAAACCAAATCATAATCTAAATCACAAAATTTGTAATCTTTAGATCATTTAAGGCCAAAATCTTTCCCTTGCAAAGAATTTCGCATTAGATAATCAATAACTAAAGAGAAAAGGAGACAATCGCTAGAAGATGTACCAACTCTCACACACAATTTAGTGTTATTATAGAGAGCTCTCATTACACTAAACATCTTATCAGGTATTCCATATGTTCTAACAATCAACCACAAATCATGTCGATCAACAGTCAAAAGCCTTTTTGAAATCTATAAAGCTAGCAACCTCAGGTTTCTGAAACTCTAAACATTTCTCAGGAATCTGACTAAGTGAAAATATTTGATCAATACATCCCCTACCACTTCTGATTCTGCACTGTTCATCATGCAGTTGTCCATGAACCAAAATTCTTATCTCTACTAAGTATAATCATGCAAAGAACTTTACCTGGAAAAGAAAGTAAACTAATTTCACTATAATTATCACAAGAACTGCAATCGTCTTTTTCAAAAATTGGGGACAACAATAGGTGTAGTAAAATTCTTATGAACAACACTTCAATCATAAAAAATTCATAATTTCAGTTGGACATGTGACAACAGAAGCCAGTAATGCATTTATCCTTAGTGGAAACAATGGGAGTAGAAATAATCACATTATTTACACCCTCTCTGAAATGATCAGCCCATTTACTCATCACAGAATCCTCACCTTTGACCACCTTGCCATGTTTATTTTCTAATCCCTGTGTACCTGTCTGTTTCTTCCCACTTAAAACATTAAATATCTGATACAACCCCCTGCTGTTGTGCTGTCTAACTGCTTCCTCAGCTTTGTCCGCCAAACTATCAAGCCAAAGTTTCTTATCAGCTGTTAAGTGATCTTCTACACGTTTATTAAGGATAGATTATTCGTATTAATCTTGCACTTCCTTCTTTCAGAAATTAGTGCCATAGTCTTACCAGTCAAATAATTTTGTTTCTTCTGCACCCTTTTACCCAAAAGAGTACTATTGGTTTCAAGAAAAGCCTGTTTAAACTGATCCCATTTTTTCTCAACTTCGGCAGTATTCAAACCACTATTGTCATTGACTAAGTAGCCTATCATGGTGTGTTTGGCTATATCCAGATCTTTCAGGCATTCAGTGTCATAGCTAATTTTTTTAACCTGAGCACAACATTTCTTATTGCTTAAACTTCAGCTGCAAAACACTTTTGACCAGATAATGATCAGACCCAATTTCGGCTACCCTGTATAATCTGGTATTCCTAACTGAACTAGCCTATTTGCTGTTAATTAAAATGTAATCTGTCATATTCCTGTGAAACCCATCAGGTGAATACCATGTACATTTATTAATGTCAGTGTTTATAGTCATCATCATCATCCTCAAGCAGCCATGGGCTATGAAGGTCCAACCAGACCATGTAATTTAGTTCTCCAAGCAAGTCTGTCAGCTACATCTGATGCATCTGGCCACTGCACACCAATTCTAAAAAGGTTCAGTTTGACATTGTCAGCCCACCGCATCCTAGGTCTCCCACCTTTCTGATGCCTTTAGGCATACTGTTCATAACGCTATACTTTAATCTATAATTATCCATACGTGCAACATAGCCAAACCAACGGAGTCTCTCTCTGCACAATATGCTGCTTAAATGAGGTTGCCGACTCTTTTGCCTAACTTCATCATTAGTTACAAAGTTGTACCACCTAATGCCCAAGATACTGCATAAGCATCTAGAATCAAAAGCTTCTAGTTTCCTAATATCTTGTTTACAAAGCATCCAAGTTTCACTACCATAACCAACCCTAGAAAGAACCAAACTATTATACAGTCTAATTTTAGTTTTCAGGTGTATGCGCCTATTTCCCCACACTCTCCAAAGATTCCTAAAAGTCCCGGAAGCAATCCCTATTTGTCTGTTAATCTCATGCCGCTCATCACCAGTATCAGTTTCATAGCTCCCAAGATAATTAAACTGTGACACGTGCTCAAGACTGCTACCATTAAAATTAACTAAATCGCAGCCTGCCTGACCAATTTTCATCACTTTAGTTTTCTCTATGTTTATAACCAAACCTACTCTACTACCAGTCTCATCAACAGCTCGAATGAAAGAGTTCATCTCATCAACATCATTAACTGATAGGACCAAATCATCAGCATAATCTAAATCAGAAATTTTCGTATCTCCAGTCCATTTAAAGCCAAAATCTTTCCCTTGAAATGAATTTTGCATAACATAATCAGTAACCAAACTAAAGAGAAAAGGAGATAAAATGCACCCTTGTCGAACACCAGAAGTAATGTTAAACCAATTGCTACAAGCCTTACCAACTCTAACAAAAATAATAGTAGAGTTACATAGTGCGGTAATTAAAATTAAAGTTATTTAATTATCTATGACACTCTTAAATATTTTTAAGCACTTGAACGCATAGAACTATGCTATCAAGTATCAATAATTATTAAAGAGAGATTTACGTACCATGCCTTAGAGGATGGGTAGCAACTGGAACTTCCTGGGATGGTTTAGGTGAGAAATTTAAAATTCGTTGTTCTTGCCAGCAAGTGACGTCTCAGTGGAGATTAAAATGAGGATGATGGCTGCCAATGGTCTACCCACCTTGGTGAATGAAATAACCATTTAGACTTTTGATAGCATAGTGTGTTTAAAAAGGTTTCTGATCCAAGGCAAGTGTTTCGTGCCTATCCTATTGGTGCTTCATCAGGTGGGAAGTGAGGAACTTAAGCAGATGCAGGAGAGGCTGTTGGTTGTTCTGCAAGGGGGAGGGGTGTGGTGCCATAAATTGACATGCCAGTGGCTCAGCTCTGAAGATCTGAGTGGTCGGCAGATGTGCGGGTGGCCGTAATGCGATCTGCATGTAACGGAAGTTGGGAGAGAGTGTGGAATTATGGGAAATCGCCCAGATCAGCATATGTCAAGGGAGCTTCACTATTTGTGGCTATTAATTCATAATTATAATGAGTGGGGTGCTTTCAGTGAATTAATAAATTTCGTAAACTGAAATTTTAGGTTAAGATAATTACGTTTTTGAGGATCTCAATAATGGTTTTCATATTGGTATTGCGAGTTTGTTTTTGTTGGGGGTGGTACTCTCACACATGACTCAGTGCTATTATAGAGAGCTTCATTACATTACCTAACTTGTCTATTACACCCTATGATTACACAATCAACCACAAATTATGATCAACAGAGTAGAAAGCTTTTTTGAAATCAACAAAGCTAGCAACCAAAGATTTCTGAAACTCTAAACGTTTCTCAAGAATGTGCCTAAGTGAAAATATCTGATCCACACATCCCCTACCACTTCTGAATCCACATTGCTCATCACGCAATTGACTGTCAACCAGATTCTTAATTCTATTAAGCACAATCGTGCAAAGAACTTTCACTGGAACAGAGAGTAAGCTAATACCCCTATAGTTATCACAAGAATTGCTAGCTGATCCTTATCAGCAGCTAACTGATCTTTTACATGCTTATTAAATTCTCTGTAATCCTTTCTATTAGGACTATTAGGGTATTGATTAAAGACATTCCTGCAGTTCCTTCTTTCTGAAATGAGCTCAAGTGCCTTATCACTGAAATAATTCTGCCCTCTCTGAACCTTTTTTCCTAAAAGAGTACTGTTAGTTTCCAAAAAAGTCTGTTTAAAATGGTCCCATCCTGGTGCTGGTGATGATATGCCCAAGCTCAGGAAGCAGCTCCAATTTTTTCCTGAGCTTGGGTATATCACAACAATGAATCTTCTGAAATTTTCGAGCATCAATACCATTGAAATATATCACCTCTAAGATCAACGTAGTTCTTGACTGGCATAAGGAGTATTATATATATATAACGAACATTAATAATTGTGAACCAACAGCATATGTGCTACGTTTTCATAATCACTTCTAAGATTACATTCATCTGTGCTTGCATCCAATAACGAAGACGGCACCAAAAAAGGGATCATATCATGACACTTTACCAGCTGTAGCCAGCAGGACTTTCCATGAAAAATGGTAACGTTATAACTATTAGTGTGAACCTTTATTGTTTTAAAGATAGCTGTAAGTTCTGTCATTCAATGGTAACAACTCGTACCATGACTATTCATGAGATAGTCATTGTATAATTTATCGTGTATTAAATATTGTTTTAACTATTTTGCTATGAACTTATAATTAATTAAAGGTAAATTCATTAAAGTTATGGCAACACTTCTTAAGTTTAAGTTGCAAGACACTTTTAACAAGGTAATGGTCAGAACCAATATAAACTCCCCTATGTGACCTGGTATCCCTAACAGAACTAGCCCATTGCTGTTAATTAATATATAATCAATCATATTCTTATGCAGCCCATCTGGTGAAACCCATGTGTACTTATGTATGTCACGGTGTTTTATAATAATGTTATTATTAAACAGTTGAGTTTACTTACCTGTAGGAGACATTGCCCATTTCCATTGGAACTATCAATACCGAAAGGGCTTATCATCTCTCCCCAAATGTCAGAGTCAATATGAACTTTGGCATTGAAGTCACCTAGAACAAGGGTAATACTCCTTTCTTGACAGAATTCGAAGCATCCTGAAGTTGTCCATAAAACCTATCCTTTTCATCCTCATCAGCATCTTTGGAGGGGTCATAACAGCAGATAACTTTCAAGTGTTTAATGCTTGTCTGAAAATTTGCCATAAGGAACTTTTCATTAATGCATTTATATCCGAGAAGAGCATCACCCTCTGCTGAGAAGCAGACCCACACCTTCATGATGCTTATTATCTTCCCTCCCTGAAAAGAGTAATTTAAGATTATTTTTAATAATCTGACCCTTATCTGTCCATCTGATCTCTTGCAAGCCCAGAGTATCTAAATTTTAACAGTAATTCTTGTCCGAGGAAATCAAGAGAATAAGTTCTGAGTTAAAGAGAATAAGTGCAGAGTCCTCACATTCCAACTACCTATGGAGACATAATGATTAGTGGGATGTTCAAAGAAACTGTGTTTATTGAGAGAGGGAATGCTGACAATATCAAACACTCCCCTAATCGCTGGCATCGCATTCCCCCACCACTAAAGGCTGAAGCCATCTATAATGGAAGACTTCCTCCAATATAGAATTTGATGATGCCAGCTGAAGCAAAGATTTCAGGTGCCTGTGATGACCTTTGCTCAGGATTATCCACCAGTGATAAAACATATCCTGTGAATCTATTCATTTGGGGCTGTCAACCCACAAACAAACAGAAAACACAGTGGAAGATTTTCCCTCCACAGAAGCCTAGCATTATAGCAAATTCAGGATCCATAATCAAATTCGAACCTTATATCAGTCCAGTAGGTTTATATGGACAGGACCAAAACCCTGTATGGTTGGCCACTCTTCAGCAGGGTAGGAAAATAAAAAAGAAAAGTTGCCATGGTTGTCCAGATCAGTAGGCCACACTAATATGTCAGCCCTCTGCTTCCGTTCACTTCCACAAGAGAGTATCTGTTTTGAAAAGTGGAACTACCAATGCTAAAGGGACCTAAAACTGCTGCCCAAAGATTAGAATCAGTACCATATATGGCATTGAAATGACCAAGCACAAGACAAATACCTCCTTTCTTCACAGAACTCAAAATATCTTGAAACGGGCTGTAAAACATATCCTTCTCATTCTCATCAGAGTCCTCTCTAGGGCATAACAACAGATGACACTCAAGTCTTTAATTTTGGTTTCAAATTTTGCAGTAAGGAATCTTTCATTGATGCAATCATATCCTACATGAGCATCACTGGCATGTCTGCTGAGAAGCAAACTTACACCTGAGAGATTCTTTCCATCCTCCCTGCCTGAAAAGAGAAATTTAAAGTTATTTTTGAGTATCTCACCTTTACCTGTCCATCTGCTCTCTTGCAAGCCTAGAATATCTAGGTTATAATGCTGGAATTCTTGCATGAGGACATCAAGAAAATAACGTCCTCACATTCCACAAACTTGCAGAGAGAAAATGATTAATAGGATTTTTACACAAACTAGGTTTTTTGAGAGAGATAGAGCCAACAATATCAAACAGCCCCCTGATCGCAGGCATGGGACAAAAACCTGTTCCTCCTCCACTAAAGGCTGAAGTCCCCAATGCCTGCAGGAACTTGAGGTACCACATTTTCAACTGGTCCTTTTCAAGAGCCAATATGGCCTGCCTGAGACAAGTTAGTTCAGTTCCGAATTGACGATGCTGGACTAGCTAAGTGAGGGTTCAGATACCTGCGGTGGCCTTTGAGCAGGATCATCCACCATCTGATATAAGGTATCCCATGCCTCTGTTCACTTCGTGCTGGCAACCTGCAAACAAACAGAAAACATAGCAGCAGATTTTCCTTCAATAGAGCAAGTCCAGGATCCTTCACCAATGCATTTCCTTCACTTCAATCATTTTCCTTCACCAATGCAGCAAGTCCAGGATTCATAATCAATCTCAAATCCATAAACCAGTCCAGTCTAGTGGGTGCAAACGATCAGCACCAGGACTCTGTGAAGTTGACCACTCCTCAGTCTCCCTTCCAAAAAAGAATGTCTCTTTGGAAAGGTACTAACAGCCTGCACCATGAGAAGGTGAGGTCAGACATTAGGTGCTAGACCTGACAGTTCTGTGCGTCATCACTGGGCATTGGTACACAACTGTCCTTACAGTTTTTGCCTAGCTACCCTTTACAATCCCGAATATTGCAACAGTGCATTAATTATAGAATTATGGACTTTTGATGGTGGAATGTGAACATCATGAAGTTTCCTTTGGAAACAATGAAACTGATAATTAGAAAACTTTTTGGTGTAATTGGTTCTGATGAAATATTATAATTTGCATTTTTCGAATATTTAGTAATTTCAGTATAATATCTTTACAGGCCACTAAATATGAAAATCACAACTGTAATGAGATTTACAAATAATACATATAGAACAGAATTTTGAAAAAATTGTGGTAGCGTTTGAGGGATATTCCACTGACAGCAATAATATACCCACTTTTCTGACAAAGGTGTGGCAAATGCAACTACTTCAATTTAAGAATTAAAAGACGAATACTTTTATGTTGTATAATTATTAATGAAATATTATTTGCACTTATTCCCATCATCTGCTTGCTCGAATTAAAACTTTTAATGGAGTGAAACATTAGGGAAGGGGAAAACTTCATTCTCTCTGAGAACAAGATACTCATATGTGCCAGAGGTGATATTCGTTCTTCGACTTAAGGATATTTTTCTTTTTCTATTGGCTATAGAATATAGATTTCTATCTAGAACCTTCTTAGGAATGTAAATTTTATGCCAGTGGCTCTTTAAAGATATAGGTTTGTTTTTTGCGTCTTTTAATAATGTAGTTTTTTCTAGTGGCTATTTACGGATGTAATTTTTTATTTATAGTGACTGTTTAAGAATAATTTTTTTTCTAGTGACTTTTCAGGAAATTATTTTTGTAGTGACATTTTAAGGATACAGTTTTCTTGATGGCTATTAGCTAACTTTCGTTGACCACCTCTCACTCTAGATGGTGTGATAGTGTCACATTCCATCAAAGAGAGAAGACAGCAATGGACTTTCCAAGTCCATCACTCTCCGCTTTCTCATCACAGCAGGGTAAGAGGGGGGAGGGAGAGAATCTAAATGTTTGTACAGTTGCAACTAGAGAGTGCAAATGGCAGATTGCCAGCCTGGCTTGCAATCTGCCACTAGTTAATTGGATTACTAAACAGTTTTCATCCTCTGTGTTTTAATTTTGTTCATTGTATATATTTTGCTTATTCTTGTGTCTGATTACTTATTTCATTTCTAGGTATATATAGCGAAGTACCTGAAACTGTAAAAACAAAAACTAAAAAAAGCTTGGAATAAAGATACGAAGTAAATTAACACTGATAGAAAGCAGAAAATTAGAGAAGTTGAAAAAAATTCTTTCAAACTTTCAGTTGACACTAATCTACTGTTCGAAATTTTGTACATTCAAAAGAATAAATTCCAAGTGTTTACACATTTATATTTTCCGTACAGAAAAATATATATATATGATTCATTGAAGTGGAACATATTTTGTCAAATTGACAAAATATGCGTCATGTTTACAACATTAAAAGGTGCTTTATGTGCATAAAATATCGTGAATACGACACTGAATAAATTAGAATCATAAATTGTTTTAGCTGGAACAAAAATATAATGTTTCTTATTTGTCATAAAGGAGTGACAAGAGGGCAAAGAATTGCTTTATATTTGTGAAAAATACAAAAAGTGAAATCAGAGTTGGAACTATTAGTGTGAGCAGAACAAACTCTTGTGTGTAGGAAGTTTTTCCAGAAACAAAGATATAAAGAGCTCTTCTGAGATAACATGCAGAAATTTTACAGATATCATATTATGTAATGGAGATATATTGATTGAACAGCACGTATATTCTAATACATAGGAAAGTCATATATAGGTAGTCATAAATATAGAATTTACACAAAAGCTCATCTAAATAATTATTATTTCGCACATGTGAGAAAGAAGCTACATGAGTGTGAAATATATAACTAGGAATTTGCTGATAAATGGTACCTTAAGTTTCATAAAGTAATATGCCAAAATGGAAAACCACATATTTTAATGGGTAAATATAGATTTTCAAGTAAAGGATCATTGAAATTTCATTATCGAAAAGACACAGAAGAGAAGCCACATATTCCTGAAATATATAACAAGATATTTCATATGCAGATTGAAGGACCACATTCTTACTCTCCAAAGAAAGAATGAGCACATTTTAAAAATGAGTATACAGGAATCATCAGAGAAACCTAATTCTAGGTGTTATTTTCTTAAATACACAGAAAAAAAACACATGTATGTGAAATATGTAATAAGAAATTTGAACTGAAATCTACCCTTAGGAAGCATGTTCTGACACACCTAGGGGAAAAATCACATATGTGTGAAATATGTAATAAGAAATTTGTACAGATGTCTGATCTTAAAAAGCATATTCTGACACACACAGGGGAAAACAGCATGCATGTGAAATATGTAATAAGAAATTTGCACTGAAATCTTCCCTTGGGAAGCATGTTCTGACACACACAGGGGAAAAACCACATCTATGTGGATTATGTAATAAGAAATTTGCAGACATGGCTGATCTTAGGGAGCATTTTCTGACACATACAGGGGAAAAACGACATATATGTGAAATATGTAATAAGAAATTTGGACAGATGTCTCAACTTAGGAAGCATTTTCTGACACACACAGGGGAAAAACCGCATGTATGTGAAATATGTAATAAGAAATTTGGATACATCTCTCATCTTAGGGAGCATTTTCTGACACACACAGGAGAAAAACAACATATATGTGAAATGTGTAATAAGAAATTTGCACAGATGTCTACTCTAAGAAAGCATTTTCTGACACACACAGGGGATAAACCACATGTATGTGAAATGTGTAATAAGAAATTTGCACAGATGTCTACTCTAAGAAAGCATTTTCTGACACACACAGGGGAAAAACCACATGTATGTGAAATGTGTAATAAGAAATTTGCACAGATGTCTACTCTAAGAAAGCATTTTCTGACACACACAGGAGAAAAACCACATGTATGTGAAATATGTAATAAGAAATTTGGAGACCTGTCTTCTCTTAGAAAGCATTTTCTGACACACACAGGGGAAAAACCACATGTATGTGAAATATGTAATAAAAAATTTGCACAGATGTCCAATCTTAGAAAGCATTTTCTGACACACACTGGGGAAAAACCACATTTATGTGAAATATGTAATAAGAAATTTGGACAGATGTCTGAACTTAGGAGGCATTTTCTGACACATACAGGGGAAAAACCACATTTATGTGAAATGTGTAATAAGAAATTTGCACAGATGTCTACTCTAAGAAAGCATTTTCTGACACACACAGGGGAAAAACCACATGTATGTGAAATATGTAATAAGAAATTTGCACAGATGTCCAGTCTTAGAAAGCATTTTCTGACACACACTGGGGAAAAACCACATGTATGTGAAATATGTAATAAGAAATTTGCACAGATGTCCAATCTTAGAAAGCATTTTCTGACACACAGGGGAAAAACCACATGTATGTGAAATATGTAATAAGAAATTTGCACAGATGTACAATCTTAGAAAGCATTTTCTGACACACACTGGGGGAAAAACCACTTGTATGTGAAATATGTAATAAGAAATTTGGACATATGTCTGCACTTAGGAGGCATTTTCTGACACACACAGGGGACAAACCACATTTATGTGAAATATGTAATAAGAAATTTGCACAGATGTCTAATCTAAGACAGCATTTTCTGACCCACACAGGGGAAAAATCGCATGTATGTTAAATATGTAATAAGAAATTTGGATACCTCTCTCATCTTAGAGAGCATTTTCTGACACACACAGGGGAAAAACCACATGTATGTGAAATATGTAATAAGAAATTTGCACAGATGTCTACTCTAAGAAAGCATTTTCTGACACACACAGGGAAAAACCACATGAATGTGAAACATGTAATAAGAAATTTGGACAGATGTCTCAACTAAGGAGGCATTTTCTGTCACACACAGGGGAAAACCATATAATTTAAATCATCAAATGCAACGACTGAAAAAGTTGCATCTCCTTAAGTATGGATGGTGCTGTCTCAGGAAGAAGATTTATAAGGTCATATTCTGAAAATATTCATTGTCTGACACGTGATGCAATGGTTAGCGCGCTCTGGCTTGAATCTGGAGAGATGTGGGTTCGATTCCCGCCGTGGCGGCGATGAACTTTTTTCAGAATCTATTAAGAAAACCATATATGTGTGAAATATGTAATAAGAAATTTGCAGATATAGCTGATCTTAGGAGGCATTTTCTGATGCACAGAAGTGAAAAACACCATGTATGTTAAATATGAAATAAGAAATTTGGGCGGATGTTTTATGTCGGGAGGTATGTTCTGACACACACAGAGGAAAACCCACATGTATGTGAAATATGTAACAAGAAATCTGCACAGATGTCTTCTCTTAGGGAGCATTTTCTGACACACACAGGGGAAAAACCACATGTATGTGAAACGTGTTATAAGAAATTTGCACAGATGTCTTCTTTTAGGGAGCATTTTCTGACACACACAGGAGAAAAACCACATGTATGTGAAATATGTAATAAGAAATTTGCACATAAATCTTTCCTTAGGAAGCATGTTCTGACAAACACAGAGGAAAAACCACATGTATGTGAAGTATGTAATAAGAAATTTTCACTGAAATCTACCCTTAGGAAGCATGTTCTGACACACACAGGGGAAAAACCACATGTATGTGAAATATGTAATAAGAAATATGCACATAAATCTTCCCTTAGGAAGCATGTTCTGACACACGCAGGGGAAAAACAGCATGTATGTGAAATATGTAATAAGGAATTTCGACAGATGTTTAATCTCAGGGAGCCTTTTCTGACACACACAGGAGAAAAACCACGTTTATGTGAAATATATAATACGAAATTTTCACTGAAATCTGCTATTAGAATGCATGTTCTGACACAAACAGTGGAAAAACTGCATGTATGTCAAGTATGTAAAAGAAACTTTGCACTGGAATCTAATTTTAAGATTCATTGTCTGACCCACACAGGGGAAAAACCACATATATGTGATATATGTAATAAGAAATTTGCACAGAGAGTTACCCTGCAAGACCATTTACTTATATTCACTGGGTAAAAGCCACATGTATGTGATATACATAATAACAAATTTGTATGCAATTATCAACTTCAGAAACATTTTCTAACACACAGCATAAAACCCATATGTATGTGATATATTTAATAAGAAATTTGCATGGAAATTTCAACTTCAGAACAATTTTCTTATACACAAAAGGAAAACCTATATGTGAAATATGAATAAATGAATTTGTAAGTACGTCTAACCTTAGAAGGTGTTATTTGATGAACAGAGTGGAAAAACCACATATATGTGAAATTTGCAATAAGAAATTTCCATTGAATATAACCTTAGCCACCATTTCCTTACACACACAAAGGCAATGCCACATGTATGTGAAATGTTTTACAAGAAATTTGCATGCAAAGCTGCATTTCAAGACCATTTTCTTACACACACAGTGGAAAGGTCACGTGTATATGATGTATGTAATAAAAAATTTATCTCTATATCTAAACTTAGGAATCATATTCTGTCACACAGAACGCATAAATTGAAATATTTTCAACAAGAAACTTGCACACATATCTACACTTTAGAACCATTATCTGACACAGAGGAATAGCTGCATGTATATAAAATATGTAATAGGAAATTACTGAAATCTGCAGTTAAGGATTATTTTCCAATACACAGTTAGAAAATTGAATGTATGTGAAATATGTAAAAAAGAATTGTCAATACAACATATCTAACCTTAGAATTAATTTTTTTCCACACATGGGAAAAACTGGATGTATATGAAATATGTAATACTAAATTACCACTGATATCTATTCTTAGCAATCATTTTCTGACACACTGAGGAAAATGAATAAATACATATATTCTAGGGAATCATTGTCTCATACAGACATGGGAAGGACTGTATGTGTGTAAAATATGTAATGAGAAAAATTTGCAGAGGAATATACAATAAAGAGTCATATTCTGACACATAGAAGGGAAAAACACCCACATATATATATATGTGAAATATGCAAAAAAATTTTCGAAATGAAGCATCAAAGCGTTTTCAGGTCATGTAAAGGAAAAACCACTGTCAAAAATTTAAACAAAAATGCAATCAAAGCTGAGCAAAAATCCATTATCTGATATGAAAGATTAGTGATATAACTATGACCTCCATATAATATGGGGAGAAAAAATAAAAATAGTTGTCTGGTATGAGTGAAATATGCAGCGAAGCTAAAAACTGAAAGAGGTATCTTTAATATCGTTTTCAACCAGGCAGAAAGGAAATGGCACATTGTGATGAAATATATAAAGAAATATTCGTAGAAAACTTGTATTATTATTCATTTTTGTGTCATGAATGATATACCTCAGGAGAGTGTAACATGAAATATGCACAAAAGTCATAACTAAAGTGTTATTCATTATCACGCGTTAAACTACATATCTGTAGAATATCCAACTAAATATTTGCAGAAATATAATTGTTGAAAGTTATCTTTTGAGGAACATAAAAATAAAGCTATTCCAGTTGTAAAATGTGTAGCAAATGTTTGTAGTGAGACAAAGTGCTTTATTGAAAATTTGTGTCATGGAAGACATGAATTTCCTGGAAAATATGTACGAAAAAATTTACAGAGAGACTTCTAGATTCATTTTGTGATAAACATGAAAGAAAATATACATAGGTGTGAAATACGATAGGAGTAAGTTTCACTGAAAATCCAAGTAAGATTTTCAGCTTGCTGTAAAAGTAGAGCCTCATGTTTCTAAAATGCGTAGACAAAGAAATTGTGACGTGAAATAAATTTTATTATCCAATAGTTAACACACACACACAAGGTAGATTTCTGTATGCTATTTATCATGGAATTTATCCAAAAAAATTGTTAAGAATTATTATGTGAACCAATATGTGTCTGAAATTTTTAAGAAAAACTTTCCAGAACAGAATATATTATTTTCAGTTGAAAGTGAAAAAATGCCACGCATTTCAAAATATGTAGAAAAAACTTTTCACATATTTCCTCTTAGTTTACATTATGTAATACACTCGTAATAGGGCCCATATATCTACTAAGTATGTTGCAAATGCTTGGGCTGAAGTACTATATTTGTTACATAAAAAAGTTACCTGATATATGTAAAATACACGGTGTATATATATATATACAGCTGTATCTCTCTTGCTACTTTCAGTCACATAGAAAGAGAAGCCAGATATCGGTGAAATACGTGAGAAGAAATTTTCACCGAAAGCTCATTTAAATATTCATTTTCCGAAGCCTCAAAAGCCACAAGTATGAAAAATATTGACAATTAAATTTGGAAAAAATCGGTCCTCTGAAAGAATTTTCTGGCACACAGGAAAACTACCTTAATATAAAATATCTAACGAAATTTGATTGAAAACTTACCTTCAGGAAGCATTTTTTTCTCTGAATGAAGTTACATGTCTGTGAAATATGGAAAGAAAGTTTAAAGACAGTGCCTGGGTTTGAATATCAATAAGGGAAACACAAACGAAGCAGCCTCATATATAATCAAAGACCAGAGAATGTTAATTGCCATTTTCACTGCAGGAAAAGAGACGCTATGTTTCTGTGAACTAGGTAAAAATATGATTTGGATTAAGATTTATTCTCGGGGGGCATTTTCTGCCAAGAGATAAAAGGTGTCTCTGAACTAGCTAACAAGATATTTGCATAAATATACGCCACGACAATCAATACCTTGTACAGAAGAAAGAGAAGCCACATGAAAGTGAAATATTTGAAAAACTAAATTTGCTCTCATTCTTCAGTGAAACGTGTGCTTTAATGACATGTTCTACCAAGTAGAGAAGACAAGCCATATGTTTGAAATATGTAACAAAATCTTATCGAAACGTAGCAGACTTGATTCTTAATTTCTGATACAGATGAAACAGAAGCATCCTTTGTGGAAAATAAATGACTCTCCATGAAATACGTAAATTGTAGTTGATTTCCGTATTTGAAATATTCCCTCAGTGATGAGAAAAATCGACTTTTCTGATTGAGATTTCCGATGTCGGCTTTCAGTTTAGCAATGATGCCAAAAGAATTTTGTATATTTTAAATGCAATAATTTAAGAAATATAAATAAATGATTGACTGACAGTTTACTTATTTTTATAATGCAGCTGTACCATATAAATGTATTCCAAATGGGTTTCAGTTTATAATTTTCATCAATTTGTTGAAAAGTATTTGGACACTTGCATGAACAACTTTGGGAGTAAGACTTCTACTGAAAAAGTGACACCAAAATTTAATTCGAAATTTAATCATTTAATTTTAACAAGAAATGGAACAAAATAAAACCCAAATGAAGTTTTGCTTTCTAAAAATTATTGAAAGAAATAATAATGGAGTATTGACAGGAAACACTGCAAATGAATGTTGTCTGCAATTTAAAAAGCACCAGTTTTCATCCATCGTTAAGGATATTTGAAGAAACTTTTATATTATTTTAGAATTACGTTATTTTAGCTAACTGTTTTTTGTGTTCACTTTACTGGAAAATTTTGCCTAAGAGCAATTCTGATATGTAGTGTTTAAGCTTTGATAAATCTTTAAATATCAATTGTGAACTGACCATTACACCTCATATAAATGTAAAGCAAAAATCGATGATTTGTGAATTTTTTAATGTTTTTTTTATCTATAACCGTAACAAAAAATAAGTCTCCATTTTCATCATTATTAGTATTTAAAGAGTTACCTTAAAAAAAGATACTTTCTCAAGCAGCTGCTTGCCACAGAGATCTGAAAGGAGCCTGTCAATTTACATATTCGTATCAGAAAAAATTCCATTATTAGGTTAGTGGTCATATTATTCCGATACGATTTTGTATATACCATAATATAAGGACTGTGAGAGTGGCAGAATCTCACCAGAAAAGACAAGCATCCAGCGCTTTAAACCTAGGTCCCTTCGAACAGTAGCCAAGCGCCTTTCAATAATTTACAATAGCTCCAGTGCTAATCGCGATATTTTATCACAAATAAATTGAACTTAAAAACCATATTTTAATCATTATCAAAGATTTATTATACCATTTGAGTAAAATAAGTAAACTTTTTACAACCCCTAGTAAAGAACTGATTATTAACGACTTTTGTTAAATTTTTCTACAACACACTGCTATTGTTATATTGTAGTATATCCAAAAATTTTAAAACATGAGAACGAATAAGTAATACATGTAAGAATTTTCGTCACCTTGCAGTCCCATGGCCGCATGGTTAGCGCACTTGGTTACTGATCTAAGGTACCTGGGTAAGGCATGAATGTATGTGTTGTTTTTCTGCTGAGGTCCTGCCATCCTTGCAGATCTACTTTGGCATATAAACTGAGAGACTCCTGTCAGACCTCTGTGGCAAGCAGCTGCTTGAGGGGGTTTCTATTTCTTGATAAAGACATCATTCCTGTGGATTTTACTAGAGCAATTATTAATTTTTTTGTAAATTTGATTACGATTCTTGTGATAACTGTAGCCTGCTTTTTGTTCGAAGTTGTTTGCATGATTGTGTTTAATAGAAATAATCTGACTGACTGAAAACTGCGTGATCAGTGGATTCAAAAGTGGTAGATGTGTAGATCTAATTTTTTTCACTTAGATTCTTGAGAAATATTTTAGGGTTTGAGAAACCTGTGGTTACTAGCGTTTCAGATTTCAAAAATGCTTTTGAGTCGTGATTGTCATGATTTGTGATTAATGGTGAGAACGTATTCCATAACAGATAAGTGATTACTATAGTGAAAGTTATGCGAAATCATTGAGTGATGTTTGAGATTTGCTGACACTTTTCACTACAAAATCTTTCGTATATCCCTAAATGGCCCCCTCCAAGATTAAGACATGCCGTCCTTTTCTGGTTCAAGTACGCAAGGAGTTTTTCTGGGTTATACTATGTTTAGGGTGCTTGGTTACGGATTAAAGTGACTTAGGTTTGGCCCCAAGTTAAGACATGAATGTTTGTGTCGTCTTTCTTTTGAGGGCTGACATTCCTCATAGAGTTTATTGCTTATTAAAAGATTCCCATCACACCTTTCTTTGCAAGCATCTGCTTGAAAGGAATTTCATTATATCTTTAATAACAGAGTTTCCAAGCCATACTAGAGAACTCTCCTTTTTCCCCAATGAGCGGAACGGGGATTCCTCAGTGATTAGTGCACCAGACTCGTAATCTGCAGTTCCCAGGTTCGAGTGCCAGCTGGGTCAACATTGAGATTTATCTCTGCAAAACTCCCCACCCTGCCCACAGTCAGTAGGGGACACCAATGGGTTTGGAAATGTAGCCATCCGTCGAATGGAACATTGAGCCTTGGCACTGTGTGAAGGAAAGCCATATCCTCTGCACGTTAAGAACACGGACGGTTTTACTGGGAGGTTATCATCTGTCGCCTAACAGCTGTTGCAATGGGCCCTCTCCCCAAACCTCTGAGCCTTCAGGTTCCTTGTTAACTGGCAATTTAGCCCAAGGTGTACAAAAAAAGTGCCTCTCACAAGTAAAACAACCCAATTGGGCCAGTGTTGAGATTTATCTCTCCAAATCTTCCCACCCTACCCTTGGTCAGTAGGGAGACACCGATGGGCTTGGAATAACTGCCGTCCGTTAGGTGGGACCATAAATTGTGTCACCATGTGTGGGAGAGCCATACACTATGCACGTTAAAGAACAAACTGTATGGCCTTGAGCGGAGCCTGCCATCTCTCTTCTAACAGCTGTCCAGTGGCTCCCCTCCCCCAGCCTGCCATCTCTCTTCTAACAGCTGTCCAGTGGCTCCCCTCCCCCAGCCTGCCATCTCTCTTCTAACAGCTGTCCAGTGGCTCCCCTCCCCCAGCCTGCCATCTCTCTTCTAACAGCTGTCCAGTGGCTCCCTTCCCCCAGCCTGCCATCCCTCTTCTAACAGCTGTCCAGTGGCACCCCTCCCCCAGCCTGCCATCTCTTTTCTAACAGCTGTCTAGTGGCTCTCCTCCCCCAGCCTTCTCTGAGCCTTCAGGGTCCTTGTGACATGGCCATTTAGCCCATTGTGTGGAAAAAAAAGTGGAGATCAGAGGTAAAACAATTCATATATATATATTACTAGCAGTTCTGGACGTATTAACACTTACCATTAGTAATATTTGTTTTACATCTACAGCACTTTTCAGTTACAAAGTTTGGGAAACGATTATACTGTAAGCTCATCTGCATATAGACAAAGAATCGTCAGCTGCAGAGCATCTCTCAGTTTCTATGCCACAGTACAAGGTCTGTGAAGATGGTGGGACCTCAGCAGAAAAATGATACTAACGTCCATGCCTTATCCAGAGTTTGAACCCAGGTCCCTTTAGATCAGTAGCCAAGTGCGCTAACCACTTGTTCATGGGACGGCTGATTACGAATGGCCTTGATTTAAAGATTATAACAGCCTTTAATGAAAGAACTAAAAATTCGTTTTTGGGCATTCAATTACCAATTTTTTTGGTTAGGGAAATTTCTTTTCCATCAGAACTCGAGTAATATCGAAAATTTTCTTTCCCAGGAGAACCAGATTTAGAGATCAACTTAATCTATGCAGAGTCTGCTTCCGAAGACATCTATGGCACAAATTCTAATCCATTCCACTGCAGCAAAACCTGACAAATGTTTTTTTAACAAATTCCTGAAAATGATTCAAGGTGTAAACCGAATGCTCCGGAACTTTGATGAAACGAATAAGCTCTCAAAAATGTTTCAAAGTTAATAACATTAATATATATATGAATTACGTTATAATATAATGCAACTTTAAAATTTAATGTTATTCTTGCGTGTTTGATGCAATAAAAATTTTCAAAATTTATTTTATACTTTCCAAATTAAAGAAACCAAGCGTACATAAAAATATCGAGAAGTACACAATCGCCTCTTTAAAACGAAGGAAACAGCCAAAAATCCGCTAAACGAAAACCTTTTTATTTTGTATGTTCCACTTCCTAATAATGTAGCAGATTAAGAAAGCAGTATGTTACGCCGAGCCATTTTCCGAAATGACTCATTGCAACGAAGTTACTGAGTTCACTAAACGGAGCCATTGAAACGGAACATATTAAATAGTATAGGCAATTCCAGGATTTGAAATTTCCAAACCAGTTCGAGCCCCGGATAAGGCATGGATGTATGTGTCGTTTTTCTGCTGAGGTCCTGTCATCCTCTCAGACCTTCTACTATGGCATATAAACTGGCAGGCTCCTGTCAGACCTCTGTGGCAAGCAGCTGCTTGAGGGGTATTTATTAATTTTTATTTTATGTTTTGTTTGATATGAAACTATATCAAAAAAATGATAAATACCCCCTCAAGCAGCTGCTAGCCACATAGGTCTGACAGGAGCCTGTCAGTTTATATGCCATAGTAGAAGGCCTGTGAGGATGGCAGGACTTCAGCTGAAAGACGACACATACAACCATGCCTTACCCAAGGCTGGAACCCAGGTCCCTTAGATCAGTGACCAAGCACGCTAACCACTTGGCCATGGGATGGCCCAAGGCTCGAACCCAGGTCCCTTAGATCAGTAGCCAAGCATGCTAACCACTTGGCCATGGGATGGCTTGAAACTATATTAGGATTGATTAATTTGATGGTGTATTCTGGAATTAGAGTGCATGTGACCCTGTAATGATCCTTCAACTAGATGATATGATGACATAGAAGGTAAGTTTTGTTAAATTTAAATCTTTTATTTGAAAAAGACAAATCTTTGAAATGTGTACGTATTTACTTGTGCTGCCATCTAATGACAGCATAATGAACTGATTTGACACTTACTACGAGCTTAGTTAGCGATCAGTTTCGTATTAAATTTTCTGCCCAAAATACTAGAACTGAATCCCATTCAACTAAGTATTTCGTCATTTACTGAGCAAGGAGTAGGGAAACGAGCGATGAGATTAAAAATAAAATTCTGGCAAAGTCGCCATAAAAATAAGCAGCTAAAGGATTATTATTGTTTAAAAATATAAACATTTTTGAATAATAAAACTACTAGAAATAAGTTTGCAGAAATAGATAATTGCAGGAAAAGAATGATTTAAAAGTTGAAGTTTAATGTTTCTTATGAATTATCATTACCAAACTTGATAAAACGGGTGAAATTATGGACGACTACTTAAATTCTTTTTTCACAATCGTAGCAATATTCTCATTTATACAGCCATTTTTATCTTTTTCAAAGAGACCGACATTTATTCGAAAACATATTTTATGGCAATTTCTCTATTACTATTCTTTGTTTCTCAATATTTTACCCTAATCTCTTAATTTTATGCTGTGTCCTGCACTCATCTTTAAAATGTAATAAACATGCTACACCGGGGAAAAGTAAAACAAATGATATGCACCCATTAATTTTATTTAAATTGAAAAAGTGAAAGAGGATTTCAATAAACCAACTAATTTGTCAATGGTTCACAATAATTAAAGAATCATGTAGTAATATAATTTTTGGCCTGAAATGGGCTGGAGGTAAGAAAATTTCTGATTTAGATTATGCTGATGATTTAGCCCTTTTGGCAAATGATGTTGATGAGATGAACTCTTTCATTCGAGCTGTTGATGAAACTGGTAGTAGAGTAGGTTTGGTTACAAACAGAGAGAAAACTAAAGTGATGAAAATTGGTCAGGCAGGTTGTGATTCAGTTAATCTGAATGGTTGCAGTCTTGAGCAGGTGTCACACTTTAATTATCTTGGGAGCTATGTAACAGATAATGGTGATGTGCGGCATGAGATTAACATATGAATAGGGATTGCTGCCGGGACTTTTGAGATTCTACGGAGAGTGTGGAGAAATAGGCGTATAAACCTAAAGACTAAAATTAGACTGTATAATAGTTCGGTTCTTTCTAGGGTTAGTTATGGTAGTGAAACTTGGACACTTTGTAAACAAGATAACAGGAAACTAGATGCTTACGTAGTATCTTGGGTATTAGGTGGTTTAACTTTGTAACTAAAAATGAGGTTTGGCAAAGGAGTCTGCAACCTCCTTTAACAAGCATATTTTGCAGTGGTGGTTTGGCCATGTTGCCTGTATGAATAATTATAGATTGGCAAATAGGGTTATGAACAGTGTGCATAAAGGTCTGAGAAAGAGGGGGAGACCAAGGATGCGGTGGACAGACAATGTCTAACAGCACCTTATTAGAATTGGTGTGGAGTGGCCAGATGCAGTAGATGTAGCTCAGAACAGACTTGCTTGGAGAACTACATTGCACAGTCTGGTTGGATCTTCATAGCCCATGGCTGCTTCAGGATGATGATGATGATGATGAAATAATGAATAATCCTAAATGTGACAGTTACACGTTATTATTTCCTCAATCACATAAACAAAAATATGAAATATTTATGAAAATTAGTTGGAGCACCAAATGATTTTTATTTGATATAAAAAATATACTGCTCACCAAAATAGGGGATATTTTATCGCTTCATATTCATTTTGAATTATTCCCTAATTTTTGTGAGCAATGTATTATACTTTCAAAGGATATGATGAAAATCACTTAAGAAAAACGACCTTAGCATATTTTATAATTATACAATATTGTATTATTATTTGGACATAAATCATGAACACTTGACTATTTACAACATAATTACATTTCTTGAAATATTCCCTATCATTTGTGAGAAATACGCTATTCACACGAAAAAAATCGGACCAGTTTTAGAGGCAAAGGTTTCAAAAAATAATTGAAAAAATGCGAATAAGCCATCTGATTCCAATTTTACTAAAAGAGGCAATATGTACGAAAGTTTTGTAGCATAAAAAAAAGATAATCCTGGTTTCTTAGGCAAAAATTTAAGAAAGTTCACAGTGGTATTTACAAAAATATTAACAAAGTTCATACTACAAAACTATTTAAAATTTCGTGGTATATTACCGAATGGGTTACAGGTATTATAAAGAAAATGTAGTTTTGAGCCTAGTTATAAAAGGAAAAGTAGCTGAACATTGTGATCTGTCTGCCTGTGTGTACATATTGTTTTCGTATTTCAAAATATTATTAAAAATTCTTTTTGATTAGATAGGTATTGATGAAATATTACAATCGCACTTTTCCCGAATATTTCAATAGCGCCCTATAATGGTGGAAAAAGTGTGAAAATGCCACAATATTTAACAAACATTGCCAACGACATATTTATGATAGAAATTGGAAATTTGGATGATAGATTATGATGGTTACATAGTTTACATTGGCAGCAATGATTGGCTTCGTGCTTCCAAAATATAGCTGGGAAAATGCAATTTTTTGCTTAATGAGAAACTCCATTTGTGTGGTAAAGGTACTAATAAAATATTAATGCTTGCATTTTTCCAATCATCCATTAAATCAAATTTCTAATATCAGAGGAACGTAAAGGTCGAAAATAAGTACTTCATTCCTTTTGAAAACGAGTATCCCTTTTTCACCAGAGGCGATATGTATTCTTCTAGTTGCTAATTGTGTTCCATTTCCTTCTTTCGTAAGTTATATTGGAAAATTACGAAAATTAGCGATCTAAAGATTTTTTATTATCAGAATGTAGAAGTGTATTTTTCTTCTTATTCGGGAAGGGGGACAATGTTGCCTCTCTGTAAATGTTACTAGCAATCAGCTAAGCTATTTAGTTGAAATTTATATCGAAGTATATTTTGAGCTGACTAATGTCCTTCTATGGCTTTTATGGCAAACTTACTGGAAACTGAGGGGGGGGGGGGCTATTTCTAGATTGTCAAGTATGGCATGCTACGTTGGTAGTGAATTTATAATTTCCTGTCTTAAATTTCCAGACACATTTCTCATTAATTTGAGTGTTTTCCTTCAAAACCTTAAAGAATACAATGCTTATTTTTAAAACGGGAGTAACATGGAAATTAGTGCCTAAAAGTAGCAAGGTTACTGTTTGGCTTAATTGGTAGTGTTGGAAGCTTCTACTCTATAGTTTCCAGGTTCGAGTCCCAAATATAGCAGCGTTGAGATTTATTTCCATTAAACCCAAAGCCTCATTTGGTGAGAAAGCAGAACCGATGGGCTTGGAACGATGAATTCCTACGGTTGCGACGAAACGCCGTGGTCCATGTGGAGGTAAACCACACTCTGTGCACGTTTATTGATGGCCTTGAAGGGAGGCTTCCATCTGTCTCTTAACAACTGCCCAAAGAGTTTTCTTTATCCTACCCATGTATAAGCCTTTGAGGTCCTTATTACCTTGCATTTAGCTAATTGTGTGCTCGATCTGCGACTGAGAATTTAAACCTTAAGATGCCAACGGATTCTATTGGATACCTAATTTCAGCTTGGAACTAGTCTATTCTGCACTCTCCGACATAGAAATCTCATGGCGTATTCAATCTGCGCATAGCTACAAAGTTATTCATTACTTGCCATATAAGGACATGTTGATGACGTCATCCAGATATCACGTGACACCTTTTGATCGACAGCATTGTATAGTTATATATCCCATCAGAATACATATGCACTTCAATCTGCGCATATCTATGACGTCATACGCAACTACTGCACATGCAATCTGCACATATCGATGACGTTATCCAGTACTTGCCATATAGAGAAATATTGCTTACCAACCCACGCCTGCATTGACATCTGCAACTTTGCATATATGCTGGAGGGGAGTACTTTGAAGGAAGTAAAAGCTCTCTTGAGGTAAATGCAATGGCTTTATTAATTATTTATTATTTTATTCAATAATTACTTATGCATATGGGAAGAGAAATGGGCTTAGGGGTAGCAAGAACGTTTCGAATGCCCCTCGTATAAAATTCCAGCCGAGATGAGAGAGAGAGCTGCGTAGGGCATATCGGAACCCCACCACCACCGCGTTAAGTCATTCCTATCAATTTTTGATGATTTAAGCCCTAGTTTTTTGAAGTGTCATTGTTCACTACATCAAAAGAGTTCTTTAAAATAAAGGTCCCTCCTGTATTGTATCAGAAGTTTCATAATTTTGTCCATTTTTCCAGACTGCCCTTGGTCTCATTATATTTCTACTGAGTTTTATACTTCGTAAAAATAAACTTTTTTGCGCTTGATGATTCTTTGACGAAGAATATCGTTAAACAATTTAAAAAGTCTGTCCATTATTCAAATTATCTAGCAATAAAATATATTTTATTTATGCTTTCGGGAAACAGAATTTTTCGGCTGGTGTAAATACTTATTAAATAATGATTTATTTTAGTTGAATAAATTTGGTTCATTATTTTTAATTTATAAATCCACCGATATCTAGCATCGAAGGTGACGTCGATAGAACAATCACAGCGTAAACAATGTCTGTAGTGTAAACAAATACTTGTCGTTGATCAAAAGACGAAACAAAACGCATCGTTCGATTTGGCGGTTAAACTGAAGAAGAATTTCGGTTCTCGTGAACACATGCAGAGGTAAGTAATCTATTTAGTTGATCTTATAGCGACTAAAATGCGTAAAGTGATTTATGCTTCTATAGAACGTCTGAAAAGTCATCCGGACTTTGTGTATTTACGCCGCCTGGGTGAAGGAGGGTTTGAAGCGGTTGTGGAAATGTTCCACATAAAGGAGAGGAAAAGAGTTGCAGTTAAAGTTGTGGCGTGCCCTTCCCCAGGCGAGGATCTCTACTGGCCACATCTTAACCACCCTAACATCATTCCACTCTACGATACTTTGCCACTTATAGGTGAGAGTCGAGCATTTCTAATGCCACTGATGAAGAGGGACATCTTCTATACGATTCACGATTGGGAGTTTTTTACTGATCCGAATTGTTTTGTAAGAAAAAAAAAGTACGTGGGGGATGTTTTGAAAGCTCTCAGCTGTCTCCACGGCTGCGGTTTGTGCCACATGGACGTGAAAGAAGAGAACATCCTTATTGATGCCACCTCTGAGAGTGCCATTTTAACAGATTTCACACTATTGACAGAAATCGACAGTACTGCTAAAAAAAGGATTGGCGTCGGCTTCAGTCACAAACCTCCAGAACTGACTTCCAAAAAATTGCGCTGTCGTATTAGAGCAGTAACTGTCGAGCTGTGGACATTGGGCATAACATCAGTGCAGATATTCACTCGCCAAGCCATTACACGAACACTGAAACATTTTCCACAGCCACTCACCTTTGATGAGCACATCTTGCCTGTCCTCAGCGGTATAATGGAAAACAACCATTTGTTGGAAATACTACGGGAAGGGAATCCCTCTTCTGTCCTGGAATCTCACACTGCCGAAGAGTTCAAGAAGTTTATGGGATGTTTCCTGCGTTTAGATCCAACAGAGAGACTCCTGCAGATGAAGCTCTACAACATCCATTCCTCGTTGTTCCCGGTTGCCATCAGAAGGAATGTGAAGAACAACAATCGAAAAGGGATCACGAGGAAATCACCGGCAGTGGTATAACAGATGATCCGGTCCAAGAACGATATTTCACCTGCCTGACCAGCCAGCTGAAGGAAATTGAGGAGCAGTGTGAGAGTTACTTTTCCTGCCTGTCGACCCAGAGGTGTTCCCCAGAAAATATCAGCAAAGTAAAGGAAGAAGAGGAGCAGTTCCCTTCCTCTCGTGTAAGCTTTAGGAATAGAACACGCCAATGGATTTCGAGGAAGAGGAAGAAGATAAGAAAGAGAATTTCAAGATTATTTTGTTGACGTTCGTGATGGAATGAAAAAGAGACCCTGTTGGTCCATGGAAAGGAAAAGAGTCAAAAAAGATTGTTTTATTTTATGATAAGAATCAGTGGCAAAGATAAAAGGTGGCAAGTAGTTGTCTCAAGAGTAACGGTCCTTTTTAGGGCCCCTGGCCTGCGAATGGTTGCTTAAACTTTAATAGGCCTTGCCCTATTTTAGCAATCTAATGTCCTACCCCACCTTCTCGTGGTGCAAGCTGTTATACCTAACAGAATATTGATCCTGTCCTTCTGTTGGGGAACCGAAGGGGAGGTCTGCTAAGCTTAGATCTAGCTGTTTCAAATCCCCTTCACTATGTTCATTGTATTAGGCTTAGTGAAAATCCGATATGTTAAAAAAGTCGTTTACTGAAAGTATTGAAAAAGTCTATCTCTATTTTGCGTTAAGAGTTATCAAAGATAAAAGAATGAAATGATTATAAAATTCAAGTCTCGACGTCCATAGAGAAAGTATGGTGCCATCGTAGGGGTGGGCGGCTGGACTTGTAAAAAAAATTTGCCTGACTGTCCGTGTAGGAAAGCATTGTCCGTATCTCAAAGCATTAGCCATGTTAATCCTATGGAGTATTTATTAGGATAAGTATATTCTTACGGTTTGAAACGATTGGTCGATTTGAATCACGTGATCAAGCTGTCCTGTGATTGGTTAATTAAGTGTGACTTCATAAGGCTGTCCTTATATGGCAAGTACTGGATAACGTCATCTGTATGTGCATCAATCTTGCATTGGGGTATATATTGGAATAACTATACACATGTCAATCATCAGATGTCACGTTAGAGATAACGTCATAGATATGCGAAGATCTGATGCGCATAGGTATTCTGATGGGATATATATTAGGATAACTATACAATGCTGTCAATCAAAAGGTGTCACGTCATATCTTATGACATCATCGATATATCCTTATATGGCTATTAATGAGTGACGTCATAGGTATTCTGATATCAGGGTTTATGGAGTATATATTAGGATAACTATACCAAGACATCATTCCTAAGCTCTGCGCTGATTGCCCAGTTATGTATGACGTCATCGATCTATCCTTAGGGGCTACTTATGGATAACGTCATAGCTATGCGCAGATCTTACGTGCAATGTACTTCGTATGTCGGAGAATGCAGATAGAGTACTTTCCAGGTGAAAATAAACATCCAATAGAATCCGTTGGAATCTTAAGGTTTAAATCTGATTGGTTAAAAATAATTATTGAAATACCTACCTGGAATATTGATTATTTAAAATTTATAAGAAGTTTGAAATTTTAAATCTATTTAAATACTTTAAACGGTCCATTTTTGTAATAAGACAGAAATCAGTATTCCGAATTATCATGACACGCCCCTTATTTTTTTAAGCCCAGTGAGAACGGTGAAGTTATTCTTATTCATTGAAAATTATAAGTGCGTTCTTATCCTAGGAATTCCTTTACATTGAAAAAAGAGCGCGAAATTTAAATCTACCTCTACCACCAATGGGATTCCAGAATTTTGAAATGCTGAATCCTGATTGGCTGATGCTCACTTCGTAAATATCAGAGATAACCCTATGATATGACCCCTTTTCTCAAAGGTCTCGTCGAGACGCATCCGATTCCGAACCCGGATTCGACCCAGCACCTGCGGTTTTCGAGATTTTAACGTTTTAAAATTCATTTCAAACTTTTTAAATATTGAGTTTAGAGCCTCGTCATCGATATGGGAGTGAAATAATTTGACGTCATGCTGAATCACGTGATCCTGATACAGAGTGACATTCTATGCCTTTAAAACATTTTTACTGCATAGAATTTAAAAAAAAATCGATTCATATGTAAAAATACCTATTTTACGCTATTTTCTACGCATAAAACATAGGTAAAAGCTCTGTCGTGTGTAATGATTTTTGAATTTACAGTTAGAATCACAACCTAATGCTTTATATTCATGAACTATTATTATGTAATAAGTTTGTATGGCTAAAGTATACTTTAGGTGCATAGAATTTCGAAAATATCGAATAATTCACCAAAATATCAGTTTCTACGCTGTTTTAAACGCCTAAAACGGAGCTAAAAGTTATTCCTGTGCTAACAACTTTTCAATTTACGGTCTGAGTGACAATCTGATGGTTAATTTCCATCAAGGCGTAATATAAAATGTTCTATGCCTTAAAAATATTTTCACTGGATAGGATTATGAAAAAAAATCGATTTCTGTATCAAAATAGTTATTTTTAGCGATGTTTTACGCGCATGAAACACAGGTAAAAGCTATGTGGTGTGTAATAACTTTTGAATTTACAGTCAGATTCACAACCTAATGCTTTATATTCATCAACCAGTATTATGGAATGAGATTCTATGGGTAAAGTATACTTTAGGTGGATAGAACTTCGATAATATCGAATAATTCACCAAAATATCAGTTTCAACGCTGTTTTAACGCTCGCACACGGAGCCACGGCTTAGCGTCCCATCCGACGGACGTCGGCCTTTCCATCGGTGTCCCCTACTGACCTTCTGTGGACGATTGGCATAGTCACTGTATGGAGTCTAAACAGATCGAAAGGCTGTTCACCATTACGAATTTGAGCAAGAGGGAAAATACAAGCAGGAAAGCAGCAACTATTGATGTTTTTCCTTAAAAACGACGTAATCACAATTGTTCACGGATGAACCTCACATAAGCATTCTGTGAATTCTATAGGTGCAGTGGTGTGTGCATTTATTTACCACGTTGTTGTAATGATCTCTATGGTGATTTTTGTGGTAGGCAAAAACACAGTTGTGATCGGCAAAAGAAAACTAAATGTTTAATTTGTGACCAAATTATTTTTATGAGTAGTAATCGAAAAAATATTGAATATTTGAACTATGAAATCGTGCTTCTGTCCACTACTAGGCGTAGATAAAAAAGTTCTATTTTCCTACAATCTGACTCAGGCTTGGAAAGGCCGCCGTCCGTCGGATGGAACGTTAAGCCGTGGCCTCGTGTGTGGGAGAGAGCCATACCCTGTGCACGTTAAGGAACACTCTGGATGGCCTTGATGGGAGGCTACCATCTGTCTCCCAACAGCTGTTCCAGTGGGTCCCCCAACTTTCGGGGTCCATGTCACCTGGCCATTTAGCCCATTGCGTGCCAAAAAGCGCCACTCTGAGGTAAAACAACCCAACCACAATACAAGTTTCCTTCCAACGAGAAACGGAACCAGTTTTACACATTTTTAACTCTCTAAAATCATCCGGAAAAATAAAGGAAGTGTGGTGAGTAGACGTTGGTTTTTTATGCAGTGAAAAATTACTCTGACAGAATTACCTTACTCTATATACCAATAAATCGGAAAACTTCAGAATACATAGTCTGTAATATATTTATATTACAGACTATGCTGAACAATACTGAACCAAAGAGTCAGCGAAAAAAGTACTCTGATGTAAAGTCGAGAGCTCGAACACGCACGTCTGTAGCTCTCAGTGGTCGCAGAGCAAAGGGACGGGCGTGGCACCTCGGTGGCAGGAGTTGGAAAACCCGTTGGCGTCAGGGGGAAAACCCAGGGGATTACCCGGGGTTTACAAAGGTAAACCCAGGGGTTTACCTTGTACGACCGGTAGGTCGTACAAGGTTCGGGTTTCGCGCTGCCATCTATGTGCAAGCATGGGAACTAATTTTTCTTCACCTGTCCCAATTTATTTTTTTCGCTTGCTCCACCGAGTGCTATATGTGTATGTGTATATTTTTTTTTTATTTTATTTTTTCAGCGTGACGTCACCTGCAAACGTGTACTGATACACGTTTGTGAAATCATATAAAGTAATTAAACGATATTCAGGCAAGCTTTTCCATTACAAGCATAGCATGCCAAAACGTAAAGTTAATTGCACCCAAGCAGTTAGAAAATATTCTAGAAATGAAAGAATTTAATAAGAAGTAAATTATCCGTTTCATTAAGGCTATAAAAACTGAGATATTTTATTTAAATAAACGGCATTTTTTCTGCATTATTCGTTAAGGCAAAAAACATTTATTTGGATCCTTTTCAACGTTTATGCGATAAAAAACAATTTTTACAGCAAAATCAATCCCAATTTAGATCTAAAATAACATTTGATAAACTCTTCTAAAGTTCCATGCGTTACCAGACGGAAATTTTGCTATCTAGAAACTTCAGGAAAGAAGTCTGTTATGAACCTTTCAAAGATCGTAACGAAATCGAATTGTCCACACGTGAGAAGTTTGATGAAGGGCTTATCTTATTGCTAACATCTGAGATTGAAATGTTTTACACACATTTCGTAGTCGGTGTTTATCTTTTTATTAGCAAAATTACTGTAAAATTTCCTGTCATTATCGTATAAACTTCAATAAGTTTTTGTTGTATACTCTACTGAGTAAACCTTGCAATCAAGACGAACGTAATACTTGCCCCATATTCTTCTCACATATATAGCACCGTCCCGTTTGCAGGTGACGTCACGATGAAAAAATAAAATAAAAAAAATAATACACATACAAATATAGCACTCGGTGGAGCAAGCGAAAAAAATAAATGGGGATAGTTCAAGAAAAATTAGTTCTAATGGTTGCACATAGATGGCAGCGCGAAAACCGAACCTTGTACGACCGGTAGCAGGTAAACCCCTGGGTTTTCCCCCTGACGCCAACGGGTTTTACTGCTGTCCTCACGACTGGCCTACGAGATGCCCATGTTCAGACAGCACTTGTCTGATCCGTCCATCCCTAAAATTTGGAAATTCCTTTTTCTACAACTCCCAGATTCCAATGGAAGGTTCGCTACCTTTTCTACGGCACCTACAGAAAATATTAAAGGAAAACAAAAATCACCAATAACTAGAAACATGGGATTATTTAATCACAACAAATATTACTGCTTTGAAGTTTATGAATGGTAACCATTTATCGGAATTGCGTGGCTCTCATAAGAGCCGTTTGTGAAATGGAGTTATTCCATTTGCCGATCTTCTGATTAGGTGAATATTCTAGGCAGTCAGTCGCTTCTTGAAGTGCTCCGTGATTCAAGTAATTGCTGAGTTAGTGGAGGAGACGGATTTGAAATAACTGGGAGAACAAACAATTCTTCGTGCTCCCTCATCCACTGCTGTAAAACCTCTTCT
The DNA here is from genome assembly GCA_038380435.1 of Ryuthela nishihirai. Classification (NCBI taxonomy): domain Eukaryota; kingdom Metazoa; phylum Arthropoda; class Arachnida; order Araneae; family Heptathelidae; genus Ryuthela; species Ryuthela nishihirai. The sequence continues at coordinate 3,207,170 of JAWZYU010000044.1, read as the reverse complement.
CTCTCTGCAGCAGGAGGCAGTGCTTCAGTAATCTCTCTAGGCGACATTTCTAATGGCTGAGAATCACGAACAGGTTCAATCGGCATAGCGGAGCAACGTCTGAGGCGCATGTTGACCCCTTAGCAACAGACAATCTATTATGATGCACGTTCTGGCGAAGCTTTAGATCAGCCTTCTAAGATACAAGTCTTGATCTTTCAAGATCATTCCCTATTGGCCGATTAGGCTATGACTAATACTATTTAACTATCCGGAAGACACTTAGTTACGTAGACAGCTTTGATTGGTTGAGGAAGTAGACTCTACTAGTTGGCTCCAAAAGATTAACCTTTGGAGGCTTTGCCGGATTAAATATATGTGTGCTGTCTCTGGACTGCCCTTAGGGCTAAAGGTTCTTAGCGTTATTGCCTTTCGGTTTATTGCTCTGTTATCACGTGGGGGTGGGGGTAGCGAGAGGGGATCATGAACGAAGAGAGGAAGGCTGGGTTTGGTGAAATAATATACCATCGTTGCTTATTCCACAGAGAAATGCTACGTTCTTTTACTTTTTCTTTCAGGATTCAGTGTTCTTATAGAGCTCTTCCAAAGATTTGAAAGAGTGTGACTATGTTCTATATTTAAAACTGAAATATTTTCCACAAATTTACATGATTCTTTTTGTTTCGTTTTTTTTTTATCAAAAACAATTAAAAATTGTATAAAAGAAATCATTAACTGGAATATTACTTTTCAGACATATAATTTTTGCACAAATTTATAATCTTTTCTAGCAGGAAATATATCCATACTGCTAAAAATCGGGTATAGTGCTTAAATATGAAAAATGGAAGTTGCACACAATAGACTTTCCCAGTTTTACTGTTGACCTGTATGTTAATTACATTGGTTTCCTTTATTTTTTTTATTTTTTACAACTGTTTCTCTTCCAATAGAGAAAATAAACTCTTTTTTTTTGCTCATACAAACATTAACGAAATAACAGAGTACGCATATTCGTTATCTCCTCAAAATTCCCCGCCCTGCCCACAGTCAGTAGGGAACACCGATGCTTGGAAAGGCCGCCATCCGTCGGATGGGACGTTAAGCCTTGGCCCCGTGTACAGGAGAGCCATACACTGTGCACGTTAAAGAACACGCTGGATGGCCTTGACGGGAGGCTACCATCTGTCTCCCAACAGCTGTTCCTTTGTGTCCCCTCCCCCGACCTTCTCTGAGCCTTCGGGGTCCATGTGACTTGGCCATTTAACCAATGGTGTGCAAAAAAAGTGCCGCTCAGAGGTAAAACAACCCAAAGTACGCATATTCTGAATTGTCTAATTTCGAATATCCATCCTTAAAAAATGCAGAACGAAATGGAAAATCCGTCAGGTGTGTAAACTAGTTTCCCAATTCACCAGAAGCAATATTGTGTTTTAATATGTATTTGTAGTTCGAAACACTGAATTCCTGAAATTATATATTTAGCATAAGAAATATTTTCTTTGGTTTGATAGGATTTCTGGACCAACGTAGTTTTGGGTTTCATTCCTATAGACGCTGTTAAGTAGTAATATCTTGGGTGTCCCATGTCCTGGGAGATTTCGGATTCAGTTGCTCGGGTTCAGTGGCTATTTCCCAGTTTAGGGATTTGGAGATCACCGTGTAGAGGGCGGGGGGTGGAGTGTTACTGTATCAACATCCTGTTTTGGAACTTCACATAAAAAATTATTCTTTACCTGTACCTTCTTTACCCTCTCGTTTCAGGCAATATTTGGTGCCTAGTGTAGTTCAAATCACTTCTAATTAACAGTTTTTAGGAGTAAATTAGTTGTGACGATTGTTGTGAATTATTGTTTCTTGCCCCTGCGGAGCAACGCACTCGTCACGCGACCCGCCTCTTCAATATTCCACTCGCATTCAATATTCCACTGCGTACCCCTCACTTCCTTAACTTAACTTCCTTAACTTACTTCCTTCCTCTACTTTCAAACACGCACCATCCATATTCACGCCAACAACCCATCCAAATCACAAATCACATAAATATCACAACACCTAGGAAAATAACAAAAAGTTGCCAACATATTACTACGTAATAAATTAAAAAACATCTCCAATTCTTTACAATACATTTTAAACTACACCACTGTACACTATTCATCACACAAAATCATATTAACTCGAACATTTGCACCAAATACACCTCAACACTAGAAATATCAAATACCCTATATATACACACAACATACCTACACGAAAAACTAGATAAAAAAAGTACAACATCATACTTAAAAAAAAAGAAACCAATCCTGCTATTCTTAAATAGTTTTTCTCCAAACCTCAATTAAAAATTTAAAAAACACAGCTCAAAAGAAAACTGGATAAATTACACAGTTTGAATTATTTTTAAACCTCTTAACAGCAAAGGAAATTGAAATAAGAATCAACAATAAACTATATTTAAGTGAGCTACATAACTCAGAACTTACGATCATTTCCGCTTCCTTTCTGAGAAACTGTCACTTTACATTATCAGATTTAAACATTATTCCAAAATGGAAATTTTTTCTCACCAAATATCTAGACTTGATTAATAATTTCACCGTCTAATACAGAAAATAATTCACATCAGATCTACATATCATGAAATTCAAATCTTATAAGAAATCTCTTTCATATCAACTGCATCTTAGACCTAAAGCATGTTCATATTTTCAATAATACTACACCTACATTGCTACTTTGACGAAACAATGTCATGTACTTCCGCTTATCATAATAAGCTTTATGCGATATAATTGTTGGAAATTCTCGTATATCCGGCGACGCGAAGAACAATAAGAAGAGGTTGCAGAGTATAAAAAATAGATTTGGTATTTTCAGACGTATACCTGATTTGAAATCCATATATTGCGATAACAGACGTTATGTAGAGAATGCTTAGTCACAGTGAGGTAATTATCAGAGTTTATAATTCAAATAGGAAACTGGAATAAACGTGTGAAGATCGCGCAAGGGGGGGGATTGAATTTTAATGAAGCAAAGAGTGGATATCACTTTTACCGAAGGCGGAAGTTTATAAAAGAAAACCGTGAAGACGTATTTATGAAAAGGCAGTAGGTTAAGTCAACGATTTAGCATTCAAATTATGAGATATATTGTAAAATGTTTTCAACAGGATTCTGAATATAAAGCAGTTGATTATGAAATAATACAAACTCTGAAGATTGGATATTACACTATGACTTTTAAAATTATTTCTTATATTTAAGTTATTCATTGTCAATAATTTATTTTGAAATTTTGAGAGGTTTCATAATTAGTAGGTTAAATCCGGTCTTAGGGTATTAATTCAACGTTAAATGATACTGGGCGGTCCTTCTCGAGGTTTTCCGAAATGCAATTAAAAATCGAGTTTTGAATTTCGAAAAAAGCTGACCTATGGGTTGTTTCACCTCTGAGCGGCACTTTCTTGCACACCATCGGTTAAATAGTTAGGTCACAAGGACCTAGAAGACCCAGATACTGTTCGAGGAGGGGACCCAATGGAACAGCCATTGGGATATAGAAGGTAGCCTCCCGTCAAGGCCATCCATCGTGTTCTTTAAATTGCGCAGGGTACGGCTCACCACTACACGGAAGCGTATTGTTCAGAGCTAAGAAGAAGGTAATGTACAGTACAGCGAAATGTGTAATAGAAGCCTTAGATTAAACCACAGGGTTGTCCTTTGGGAACACAGGAAAAAGCGTTCTTTACCCCTAAGGACAAAGTTGCCTATGACATACGTAAGAGATTCACACTTAGCCTCCATCTAGGAATTTCTAGTTGGACACCATAGGGAAACGCGTTCTGTGAAAGCCACCTAGTTACCGCCTGTCTGGACAGCCTTCAACGAAAAGAGCGAAAATAAATATGCCTAAACAAGCAATTCCTTTCATTGGTTTAAGATAAGTTAAAGTTAATTCATTTTAATAACATTCAAAATAATTTACTTATTAAGATTTTATTTAAATATTTTAGAATATTATAAAAATATTTACCAAAATTAAAAAAAGAAATAACTACCAGTTAATATTTTAGGATTAGAAGTGTAATTTATACACTTTGGTTATGAAAGATCTTATAGAAATTATGGTGGCAACACTTGGATATACCAGAGATGACGTCACGTCCGTGTTTTCGCGATATCATTTGTAATTCTAATTTACCTGCTGTATTCTTCTGTTAATTTCCGTTTTTATTTATAACCACACGTCGTTGACATTTATTGTGAGTAAGTGATCTCATTTTTTTAATGTGCGACAATCTGTAGCTGAATTTCTTGTTTTGAAAATAATAATTCCACTTTCTCACTGGCATACCACTGAAGATTATTGTTAACCATTCCAGCTTCTGCAACCATTTAAATACTAAAACAATATTTTTGAAAACCGATATTTAAAAAATATTTGATTATGATCTTTAATTCATAATCAGTGACATTTTTCCATTAAATGCATATTTTAGAGCTTCCAAGTAAGGTTTCTCACTGGCATACAAGGAAATTCTGTAGCCGTTCGATAGGGTACCTGAAAAGCATAGGAAATTAATAATGTCCGTATTACGAGCGAAAATAAACTGGTCGACACCGACAAATAGCGGTTAACTATCAATTTTATATTCCATAATCAGAATAATGTGCTGCATACTATTTGTCGGTTCCATACCGACCGAAATTGCATAGCTCTTAGGCTAAAAAGTGTAGAATTAGATTAGTTCTACTCTAAACTAATTATTCACTACAAAGTTACTTACCTGAAGGCAAATATAAAAGAACCACAAACACTTCACGAATATTATTTAACTTGATTTAGCTGATACTTTTCGAGCAGCAGAGTTGTGGGTTACAGAAGGACAGGCCGACGGAATTTATCAACCGCAAGGGCCTTGCCTATGGTTGCTTATTATACTCGAATCTGTTCGCGAAAGGCAAAGTTCTGATAACTACAAACCCTCAAAAAAGGATGACTTCTTCGCCATATTTTAATAGCTAACGCGGCAAATGGAACAGCGAGAAAAGCGTCGGACGATTTCAATAATAGGCGAATGACATCCGACAGTGACGATTGAGAATGCATTGTTTGCAGAATCGAAAGGAAGTGACATTTCCATTGTTTCGTATTCCCAACAGAGGGGTTTGTTTACTCTTCCGCACTTAGGTTTTTCGATACCTTCTGTACCAAATTTACTAAAAATTATTCATTTAACCTAATACCTCTTTCAAAAGTTATTTGGATTCACCGTGAGTATCTTAAATCTCTTTTCGGGGAGGAAAGACAATAAACATCACCAAGGCGTGGGTCTGCTTCTCAGCAGATACGCTAGTGATTCTCTTCTAGGATAAGAGTGCATTAATGAAAGATTGTTTACAGCAAAATTACAGACAAGCGTTAAGGACTTCAATCTTATCTACTGTTATGCCCCCACTGATAATGCCGATGAGGATGAGAAAAAAGGTTTTACAGACTCTACACTGTCTGCCACACACGGATCCTCATACGAGCTTCCATTCCAAAGGAAATTCGTAATTCTTTGCTGTCCGAACATGTAGTAAATAGTAAATTTCTTCTATTTTGACGGGAAAGAAAACGAATGTTGTTAGTTTTATGGACAGCAGCATTACCTACTTAAAGAGTTTTCATGTGACATGGAACTTGTTCCGTTCGGGCCTCACGTTCCTGACATTTAACATAAACTGGGCCGCATATAGAATAAGAAATAAACTTTTTATTTTTTTTATTTCCTGCATAGTTCAACCATGAGTTAACTGATAATTTTTTGATATTAACTATTATGGAAATACTTAAGGAAGGTTACTACTATTTTACTATTTTTTTTTTCAAATTAAAACTTACCGGTTTGGTTTTAAAGAAAGTAAATATATAGGGGTCTGTAAATGGTAGCTAGGTAGTCACTGGAAGGAGAGCTATGCACCAATCCCCTGTGATGATGCATAGAACCGGCCAGGCCTAGCACCTAATGTCCAACCCCGCCTTCTCGTGGTGCGGACCGTTAGTAACTTTCAAAAGAGATACTCTCTTGTGGAAGTGAACGGAAGGGGAGGGCTGCCAGATTAGTGTGGCCTACTGATCTGGACAACTATGGCTACTTTTCTTTTTTTCTACCCTGCTGAGGAGTGGTCAACCACACAGGGTCCTGGTGCTGACCATATAAACCTACTGGACTGGACAGATATATGGCTCTGAGCTTGATTATGGATCCTGATTTTGCTGCACTGGTGGGCTTCTGTGGAGGGAAAATCTTCCGCTGTGTTTTCTTTTTGTTTGTGGGTTGACAGCCCCAAGTGAATAGATCCACAGGATATGTTTATCAGCTGGTGGATAATCCTGAGCAGAAGTCATCGCAGGCACCTGAACTCTTTGCTTCTATTGGCATCGTCAAATTCTACATTGGAGGAAGTCTTCCAGTGTAGATGGCTTCAGCCTTTAGTAGTGGGGGAACGGGTCTTTGCCCCATGTCTGCGATTAGGGGGCTGTTTGATATTGTCGGCATTCCCTCTCTCAATAAACATAGTTTCTTTAAACATCCCACTAACCATTTTCTCTCCGTAGGTAGTTGGAATGTGAGGACTCTGCACAGAGCTTTTTCTCTTGATGTCCTCACACAAGAATTCCACCGTTATAATTTAGATATTCTCGGCTTGCAAGAGACCAGATGGACAGATAAAGGTCAGATTCTTAAAAATAATCTTAAATTTCTCTTTTCAGGGAGGGACGACAAAAAGCATCACCAAGGCGTGGGTCTGCTTCTCAGCAGACACGCTAGTGATGCTCTTCTAGGATATGAGTGCATTAATGAAAGGTTTCTTACTGCAAAATTTCAGACAAGCGTTAAAGACTTGAATGTTATCTGCTGTTATGCCCCCACTGAGGATGCCGATGAGGATGAGAAGGATAGGTTTTATGAACAACTTCAGGATATTTTGAATTCTGTCAAGAAAGGAGATATTACCCTTGTTCTTGGTGACTTCAATGCCAAAGTTGGTACTGACTCTGACCTTTGGGGAGGAGTAATAGGCCCTTTTGGTATTGGTAGCTGCAATAGCAATGGGCAACGTCTCCTACAGGTAAGTAAACTCAATGGATTCAGAATAACTAACACTTATTACAAACACCGCGACATACATAAGTACACATGGGTTTCACCTGATGGGCTGCATAAGAATATGATTGATTACATATTAATTAACAGCAAATGGACTAGTTCTGTTAGGAATACCAGGGCATATAGGGGAGCTGAAATTGGATCTGACCATTACCTTGTTAAAAGTGTGTTGCAACTTAAACTTAAAAAGTGTTGTGCTAGGGTTAAAAAATTTACTTTTAATACTGAAGCTCTGATAGATCCAGTTATTGCCAAAGCTTACCATGATAGGTTACTTAGTCATTATGACAGTCATGGTTTGCTTACTACTGAAGTGGAGGAAGAATGGGATCATTTTAAACAGGCTTTTTTGGACACTAACAGTACTCTTTTAGGAAAAAAGGAGCAGAAGAGGCAAAATTATCTGAGTGATAAGGCACTTGAGCTTATTTCGGAAAGAAAGAACTGCAGGAATGCCCTTAATCAATACCCTACTAGTCCTAATAGAAAGCATTACAGAGACCTTAATAAACTTGTAAAGGATCAGTTAGCTGCTGATAAAAATTTTTGGCTTGATGGTTTGGCTGACAAAGCCGAGGAAGCAGTTAGACAGCACAACAGCAGAGAGCTGTACCAGATAGTTAATGTTTTGTGTGGTAGAAAACGGACAGGCATACAAGGATTGAAGGATAAACAAGGTAAGGTTATAGAAGGGGAGGATTCTGTCATGGCTAGGTGGGCTGAGCATTTCAGTGATGTTCTAAACAATGTAGTTAGTTCTACTCCCATTGTTTGCAATGATGATAGATGCATTGGTGGCTTTAATGTTGGCCCTATAACACAATCTGAAGTTAGTTTGGCTGTTTCTAAACTTAAACTTCATAAATCCCCAGGGGTAGATGAAATTACTACGGAAATGCTTAGAGCTGGGAATGTTTCGGTTACCACTTGGATGACTGAAATTCTGAATCTCTTTTATGATAAAGGCATGGTTCCTAAGGATTTTACCAGAGCTATTGTTATCCCTATTTTCAAAAAAGGTGATCGCAGTTCTCGTGATAACTATAGGGGTATCAGCCTACTCTCTGTTCCAGGTAAAGTTCTTTCCATGATTGTGCTTAATAGAATTAAGAATCTGGTTGACAGGCAATTGCGTGATGAGCAATGTGGATTCAGAAGTGGTAGGGGATGTGTAGATCAGATATTTTCACTTAGGCAGATTCTTGAGAAATGTTTAGAGTTTCAGAAACCTTTGGTTGCTAGCTTTGTTGATTTCAAAAAGGCTTTCGACTCTGTTGATCGTCATAATTTGTGGTTGATTGTGAGATCATATGGTATACCAGACAAGTTAGTTAACATTATGAAAGCTCTCTATAATAACACTGAGTCGTGTGTGAGAGTTGGTAAGGCTTGTAGCAATTGGTTTAGCATTACTTCTGGTGTTCGACAAGGGTGCATTTTGTCTCCTTTTCTCTTTAGCTTGGTTATTGATTATGTTATGCGAAATTCACTTCTAGGGAAAGATTTTGGCCTTAAATGGGCTGGAGATACGAAAATTTCTGATTTAGATTATGCTGATGATTTAGCCCTTTTGGCAAATGATGTTGATGAGATGAACTCTTTCATTCGAGCTGTTGATGAGACTGGTAGTAGAGTAGGTTTGGTTATAAACAGAGAGAAAACTAAAGTGATGAAAATTGGTCAGGCAGGCTGTGATTCAGTTAATCTGAATGGTTGCAGTCTTGAGCAGGTGTCACAGTTTAATTATCTTGGGAGCTATGTAACAGATAATGGTGATGTGCGGCATGAGATTAACAGACGAATAGGGATTGCTGCTGGGACTTTTAAGAATCTATGGAGAGTGTGGAGAAATAGGCGTATACACCTAAAGACTAAAATTAGACTGTATAATAGTTTGGTTCTTTCTAGGGTTAGTTATGGTAGTGAAACTTGGACACTTTGTAAACAAGATAACAGGAAACTAGATGCTTTTGATTCCAGATGCTTACGCAGTATCTTGGGCATTAGGTGGTTCAATTTTGTAACTAATGATGAGATTAGGAAAAGGAGTTTGCAACCTCCTTTAAGCAGCATATTGTGCAGAGAGAGACTCCGTTGGTTTGGCCATGTTGCCCGTATGAATAATTATAGATTGGCGAATAGGGTTATGAACAGTGTGCCTAAAGGCCTCAGAAAGAAGGGGAGACCTAGGATGCGGTGGGCAGACAATGTCAAACAGGACCTTGTTAGAATTGGTGTGCAGTGGCCAGATGCAGTAGATGTAGCTCAGGATAGACTTGCTTGGAGAACTAAATTGCACGGTCTGGTTGGACCTCCGTAGCCCATGGCTGCTTGAGGATGATGATGATGATGATGATGAAATATATAGGGAATTTTAATTTTTATTTTTGAAACTTGAACGTGCCTGTAATCATGTCTTGAATGTGCCATCCAGCCTGTTCTTTAACATTGGGTCGTTTCACCTCTGAGTGGGACTTTTTTTGCACTCCATTCGCTAAAATGGCTAGGTCACATGGACCCCGAAGGCTCAGGGAAGGTTGGGGGAGGATATCCACTGAAACAGCTATTGGAAGACAGATGGTAGCCTGCCGTCAAGGCCATCCAGCGTGTTCTTTAACGTGCACAGGGTATGGCTCTCCCGCACACGGGGCCACGGCTTAACGTCCCATCCGACGGACGGCGGCCTTTCCAAGCCCATCGGTGTCCCCTGGTGACCGTGGGCATGGCGCTGAATTTTGCAGAGATAAATCTGAACGCTGACCCAGCTGGGACTGGAACCTGGGAACTACAGATTACGAGCCTGGCGCGCTACCGACTGAGCCACCCCCGCCCTCATGGCCACCTTCGCCCCCGTGTTACGTTTGGTATTGGCAATGAAAAAGCAGCCGACGTAGCCTTGATTCGAAAGTAATTTCTGTGATTATCTGCGTAACACGTCAAATACAAATTTTCTGTGATTATATTTGGTGGGGCAGTGCCCCAGGTGGCCTAATGGACGAAACCATTCTGTTGTACCGGTGCCTACGTAATGGGAATGCCTGCCGATTTCAAGACGTGACGCGAAAGCAGCGCTAGTTACATTTTCGTCCGCTATGGCGCTGGCGATCCGCTGTTTTGCTTGCTACTTGCTTCGTTGCAGTATAGGTTATGACACTGTTTACAGCTAGTTTCAAAATTGGATTCTGAACGGATTTGTTCATATGTGATTTATTTACTCTTCTGTCTACTTTCTGCTGTCTTTAACTAGACATCTGAACGATGATGCAGCATTGTGTGATGTTCTGCAGAAGCGAAATTATGAAGCAAAACTCAGTTTCTATCGAATCTCTTCCAAACTAGATCTGCAACACAGGTGGCTGCAGTAATAATATTTCGGCAACGTAACGTTGACATGAAATTAGAAAAAAATTCTGAGATCACTTTTGACTAGACCTTCTACTTATGGCATATAAACTGACAGGCTCCTGTCAGACCTCTGTGGCAAGCAGCTGCTTGAGGGGGTATTATTATTATTATTATTTAGGCCTGTAAATGGTAGCTGGACGTAAACTGGAAGGAGAGCTGTGTGTATAGGAGAATGTGTACCAATCCCTAGTGATGATGCACAGAACCGGCCAGGTCTAGCACCTAATGTCCAACCCCGCCTTCTCGTGGTGCAGGCCGTTAGTACCTTTCAAAAGAGATATTCTCTTTTGGAAGGGAACGGAAGGGGAGGGCTGCCAGTTCAGTATGGCCTGCTGATCTGGTCATCTATGGCCACTTTTTTCTTTTTTTTCAACCCTGCTGAGGAGTGGTCAACTTCACAGGGTCCTGGTGCTGACCATTTATACCTACTTGACTGGACTTGTTTATGGATTTGAGCTTGATTATTGATCCTGGACTTGCTGCACTGGTGGGCCTCTGTTAAGGGAGAGTCTGCCGCTGTGTTTTCTGTTTGCTTCTGGGTTGCCAGCTCTAAGTGAACAGAGGCATGGGATACCTTATATCAGCTGGTGGATAATCCTAATCAGAGGCCATCGCACGTACCTGAACCTTACTTAGCTAGTTGGGCATCGTCAAGCCTAAACTGGAGTAATGCGTCTCAGGCAGGCCATGTGGCTCTTGAAAAAGTCCACTTGAAAAGGTGGTGCCTGAAGTTCCTACCAGCATCGGTGACTTCAGCCTTTAGCGGAGGAGGAACGGGTCTTTGCCCCATGCCTGCGATCAGGGGGCTGTTTGATATTGTTGGCCCTACCAATCTCAATAAACCTAATTTCTTTAAAAATCCTACTAATCATTTTCTCTCTGCAGGAACGTGGAACGTGAGGACATTACATAGAGGTTATTCTCTTGATGTCCTCATGCAGGAATTCCAGCGCTATAACCTAGATATTCTAGGCTTGCAAGAGACCAGATGGACAGGTAAAGGTGAGATACTTAAAAATAACTTTAAATTTCTCTTTACAGGGAGGGAGGATGGAAAGCATCACCAAGGCGTGGGTCTGCTGCTCAGCAGACATGCTAGTGATGCTCTTCTAGGATATGAGTGCATTAATGAAAGGTTTCTTACAGCAAAATTTCAGACAAGCATTAAAGTCTTGAATGTTATCTGCTGTTATGCCCCCACTGAGGATGCTGATGAGGATGAGAAGGATAGGTTTTACGGACAACTTCAGGATATTTTGAATTCTGTCAAGAAAGGAGATATTACCCTTGTTCTTGGTGACTTCAATGCCAAAGTTGGTACTGTCTCTGATCTTTGGGGAGGGGTGATAGGCCCTTTTGGTATTGGTAGCTGCAATGGCAATGGGCAACGTCTCCTACAGGTAAGTAAACTCAATGGTTTCAGAATAACTAACACATATTACAAACACCGCGACATATATAAATACACATGGGTCTCACCTGATGTGCTGCATAGGAATATGATTGATTATATATTAATTAACAGCAAATGGGCTAGTTCTGTTAGGAATACCAGGTCATATAGGGGAGCTGAAATTGGATCTGACCATTACCTTGTTAAAAGTGTCTTGCAACTTAAACTTAAAAAGTGTTGTGCTAGGGTTAAAAAATTTACCTTTAATACTGAAGCTCTGAAAGACCCAGTTATAGCTAAAGCTTACCATGATAGGTTACTTAGTCATTATGACAGTCATGGTTTGCTTAATACTGAAGTTGAGGAAGAATGGGGCTATTTTAAACAGGCTTTTTTGCAAACTAACAGTACTCTTTTAGGAAAAAAGGAGCAGAGGAGACAGAATTATTTAAGTGATAAGGCACTTGAGCTTATTTCAGAAAGAAGGAACTGAAGGAATGTCCTTAATCAGTACCCTACTAGTCCTAATAGAAAAGATTATAGAGAGCTTAATAAACGTGTAAAGGATCAGTTAGCTACTGATAAAAATCTTTGGCTTGATAGCTTGGCTGACAAAGCTGAGGAAGCAGTTAGGCAGCACAACAGCAGAGAGCTGTACCAGATAGTTAATGTTTTATGTGGTAGAAAACGGACAGGCATACAGGGATTGAAGGATAAACAAGGTAAGGTTATAGAAGGTGAGGATTCTCTCATGGCTAGGTGGGCTGAGCATTTCAGTGATGTTCTAAACAATGTGGTTAATTCTACTCCCATTGTTTGGAATGACGATAGATGCATTGGCAGCTTTAATGTTGGCCCTATAACACAATCTGAAGTTAGTTTGGCTATCTCTAAACTTAAACTTCATAAATCCCCAGGGGTAAATGAAATTACTACAGAAATGCTCAGAGCTGGGAATGTTTCGGTTACCACTTGGATGACTGAAATTCTGAATATCTTTTATGATAAAGGCATGGTTCCTAAAGATTTTACCAGAGCTATTATTATCCCTATCTTCAAAAAAGGTGATCGCAGTTCTTGTGATAACTATAGGGGTATCAGCCTACTCTCTGTTCCAGGTAAAGTTCTTTCCATGATTGTGCTTAATAGAATTAAGAATCTGGTTGACAGGCAATTGCGTGATGAGCAATGTGGATTCAGAAGTGGTATAGGATGTGTAGATCAGATATTTTCACTTAGGCAGATTCTTGAGAAATGTTTAGAGTTTCAGAAACCTTTGGTTGCTAGCTTTGTTGATTTCAAAAAGGCTTTTGACTCTGTTGATCGTCATAATTTGTGGTTGAATGTGAGATCATATGGTATACCAGACAAGTTAGTTAACATAATGAAAGCTCTCTATAATAACACTGAATCATGTGTGAGAGTTGGTAAGTCTTGTATCAATTGGTTTAGCATTACGTCTGGTGTTCGACAAGGGTGTATTTTGTCTCCTTTTCTCTTTAGTTTGGTTGTTGATTATGTTATGCGAAATTCACTTCAATCGAAAGATTTTGGCCTTAAATGGGCTGGAGATACGAAAATTTCTGATTTAGATTATGCTGATGATTTAGCCCTTTTGGCAAATGATGTTGATGAGATGAACTCTTTCATTCGAGCTGTTGATGAGACTGGTAGTAGAGTAGGTTTGGTTATAAACAGAGAGAAAACTAAAGTGATGAAAATTGGTCAGGCAGGCTGTGATTCAGTTAATCTGAATGGTTGCAGTCTTGAGCAGGTGTCACAGTTTAATTACCTTGGGAGCTATGTAACTGATACTGGTGATGTGCGGCATGAGATTAACAGACGAATAGGTATTGCTGCCGGGACTTTTAAGAATCTATGGAGATTGTGGAGAAATAGGCGTATACACCTAAAGACTAAAATTAGACTGTATAATAGTTTGGTTTTTTCTAGGGTTAGTTATGGTAGTGAAACCTGGATACTTTGTAAACAAGATAACAGGAAACTAGATGCTTTTGATTCTAGATGCTTACGGCTGCTTGAGGATGATGATGATGATGATGGTGATCTCCTATGTGAATTGGAGTCTTACTTGCAAGTTCTGTAACTTCTAACATATTCATTTAATGAAAAAATATTGCTAAAAATAAATTCATAACCTTATCCATTTAAATCTCGTTTTTCAACAGCATTCGTCAAGTATTTAAGGAATTATGGAAGCCAGAATATTTAACAACAGTAATGTGCCCTAAGAATTTATTTCAGATATTAATTAAAACTTAATAAATATTTCTTCAAATCACTGAATAAAATATAAATTTTAAAAGTTTCATAACGATTATTTCGATTCTATATAATTATGAATGATTTTTATGAAACAAGATAATTTATTATTAAATTTTCCAGCTTCCATAACTCTTTAATTACTGAACGAATATTGATAATAAATCGAGAATTTAAATAAACTAGATTTAACTTCAGTCACAGTTTTTCATTAAATGCATCAAATGCGTATATATAAAATCTGAGTTTGGTGTTTATCGGCAACCTAGACAGCAAGTGGATACAACTATCCTTCTGCAGAGACGAGCGACTCGAAAAGGATCTAGCCCTGACGTGTCTACAATTACAAATCTACAATCTATATCCTCATCACATTTCTCTATTAAATGCACACTTCTTCAAAGGCAAGTTGTTAAAGGCTGAGAAACTTTTACAATATATTTATTAACGCTGGAGATGATCAATTGACCTGTCGCTTCTCTTTCTGAACGGTTTCAATTCTTTGCTCCTTTCTGGAATATTAACTAGCCACTTTTTCTTTTATTCTCTCAATTAGGTGGATTATTTTGATTTAAGGAAATGTATTACGAAACAAATAAAAGGCGTATCCGGTTTCACGATTCGACAGCATTGTTGTATCATTAATCCTTTAGTATACGATCTGTTTTCTTCCTTTCTCTTTCATCGTGAAAGGTTGTTGGGTTAAGTTGTTTTACCTCTGAGCGGCACTTTTTTGCACACCATGGGCTAAATGGCCAGGTCACATGGAACCCGAAGGCTCAGAGAAGATTGGGGGAGAGGACCCACTGTAACAGCTACTGGGAGACAGATGGTAGCCTCCCGTCAAGGCCATCCAGCGTGCTCTTTAACGTGCACAGGTTATGGATCTCCCGCACACGGGGCCACAGCTTAACGTTCCATCCGATGGACGGCGGCCTTTCCAAGCCCATCGGTGTCCCCTACTGACCGTGGGTAGGGCGGGGAATTTTACGGAGATAAATCTCAACGCTGACCCAGCTGGGACTCGAACCTGGGAACTAATTATGAAAGGTTAATTATTTTTCGAAACGTCTTATCCTATGATGAGAAACGCACGTAAGGAACTGTTTTCGATACATTGTGACAATTACTAGTGAATATAGAAATTAGGATTTCAACTCAAATAGATTTTATTGGTTTTTTAGATATGGTTATTTGTGTTATTAAGAGCTTTCCGGGAGTCTCCGAAACGACACATAGGAGTCATTTCTGCAGATAAGTTTAGTCGAAATAGGATTTCCTCAATTACGAATAGTTATGGAATACAACGGACTCCTTTATGACGGCATCAAACTGTTGCAGTAACGTTCATTTCAGTGAACTCTTATTACGACGGATGTTATGCAAATATATTACGGCAGGGAATACTTTTAAAGTTCCAGAATTTTGTGATGTGCTGAGTATTTCACAGCTAAATTAGGAAGTTCTCGATTTTGTGCTGTAGACCACTTTACCCCAGGTAAAAAGAATTGATTTTTTCCTCGTATTTACTTAAGATATATATATATAACATACTAAATTATGAAAAATTACGGTTTAATGTTTAAAAAGGTTACCTTGCTTGTAACATTGTGACGTTTTGAGCATTTAAATTATTCATAAATTCAGTCTATTATTTAATTCGGTAAAAGTTCCACAGCCGATTGAAAGATTGAATGCGGTATCGAGTGGAGCACCAAATTTGTTTCATCCCTCACATCATGGATTCTTTTACCTATTCTTGGTACGAGAAGGACAAAATGGCCACGTCACAAGGACTCCAAGCGATTGGCGAAAGAAACCCACTGCATCCACATGATAAGAGACAGTTGACAATCTCACATTACGACCATCGAGCATCTTATTTAATAGCTGCAGGGTATATTTCTCCTACACACACGTACCATGGCTTTATTTGACTTCCGATGGACGACTACCTTTACAGAAACCATCAGTGATCGCCTTTCTAACCGATATAACGATGGGGGTGTTTAACGAAAATAAATCAGAACTTTAGGTTGGTTTTTTTTACCTCTGAGCGGCACTTTTTTGCACACCATGGGCTAAATGGCCAAGTCACAAGGACCCCGAAGGCTCAGAGAAGGTTGGGGGAGGGGACCCACTGGAACAGCTGTTGGGAGACAGATGGTAGCCTCCCGTCAAGGCCATCCAGCGTGTTCTTTAACGTTAGGTTGTTTTACCTCTGAGCGGCACTTTTTTGCACACCATGGGCTAAATGGCCAGGTCACATGGACCCCGAAGGCTCAGAGAATGTTGGGGGAGGGGACACACTGGAACAGCTGTTGGGAGACAAATGGTAGCCTCCCGTCAGAGTCATGCAACGACAAAGCCATGCAACGTGTTCTTTAACGTGCATTGGGTACGGCTTTCCCGCACACAGTGCCACGGCTTAAGATCCCATCCGACGGACGGCGTCCTTTCCAAGTTTATCGGTGTCCCCTGCTGACCGTTAGCAGGGCGAGCAGTTTTGCGGAGTTAAATCTCAACGCTGACCCAGCGGGGACTCTAACCTGGGAACTGCAGATTACGAGCCGGGCACGCTACTAACTTACCCATCCCTACCCCAGCGCTCGCAGAGTTTCTTTGCGATAAGGAATGAATAACTGCTATGGTTTCTCTTCGTGTGCAGTTTTTTTCTGGTTAGAATAGCACCTGTGACAGCGTTGAGATCCTCAGTTACGCATGCATTATACGTCATCGCGAAGTAACGATATCTGCTTTCGTATTAAGCGTTCTTCCGCCTTGCTATTACGAATGCCACCAAAAGACATACAATCAGGAGTGCTTTCATTAAAGTGAAGGGGTGGAACGTTAGGTATTGCTGCAGGAAAGGAATATGCAATTCCCATGGTCGATTTCCACTAGACTCAAAGTTCCGATTACGCGAAATTCCCCGCCCTGCCCACGGTCAGTAGGGGACACCGATGGTGCTTGGAAAGGCTGCCATCCGTTGGATGCGACGTTAAGCCGTGGCACCGTGTGCGGGAAAGCCATACCCAGTGCACGTTAAAGAACACGTTGCATGGCTTTGACGTTGCATGACTTTGACGGGAGGCTACCATCTGTCTCCCAACAGCTGTTCCAGTGAGGCCCCTCCCCCAACCTTCTCTGAGCCTTCCGGGTCCTCGTGACCTGGCCGTTTAGTCCACTGTCTTCAAAAAAAGTTCCAATCACAGGTAAAACAACCAACTCTGAGCTCTATGTGATATCAAATGCGTTTTATTGTATGAAATTCCAGTCAGTTATTCAAATTGATTCTCTTAAAAATTAAAAGTTTTTTTAACATTATTCGTATTCATCACAACACATTCCTCCTATTATATTCTCTAAAAATTATTTCAGGATGTTTCTAAACTTTAAAATAATTCATTTATACTACAGAAAAGGAATAATCTAATTAAATACACCTAATTCTGTTTCAAATTTTTACACGGTAAATAGGTTCCCGAAAAAACCGTGTAAAAAAAAAAACTTCTAAAGCAAAATAGAGTGCATATGAAAAAACAGGAGTTTGGTTCCAGACGTGAAAAAAACATACCCCCTCAAGCAGCTGCTTGCCACAGAGATCTGACAGGAAGCTGTCAGTTTATATGCCATAACAGAAGGTCTGTGAGGATGGCAGGACTCAGCAGAAAAACGACACAAACGTCCATGCCTTATCCGGGCTCGAACCCAGGTCCCTTAGACGTGAAAACCGAATACAAATGAGTTGTTTTCAAACAAGTCATATCAAAATATTTAAGTCTTTATTTCATTTTTATTAACTTTAACATATTTTTTAATTTATAAACTTACAAGTGTTAGTTTAATTATCTCTATAACTTTAAACACGACATGAGAGACCAAGACTAACGTATATTAAAGGTAAAATTGAGGGGAATTCCCGGAACTCAATGTTGCCACTTTTTTCCGAATGCAGTAGGTTTTGTACAGTTTTTCGATCAAATACAAAATAAAATGCAGAAGACTTGTTCTGTACTAAACTGTTAGTGTAATTTTTATTTTGGGGATTTTAGTGCACAAAATGAGTATTTATAGTACTTCTTGACGTATATCAAATTTATAACTTGAAGAATTAAATGCAGGTTCTTTGTAGTTTCTGTTAGGCTGATGTAAAGAATAGTTTCGTGACTTTAAACCGTTAGTTGTATTGCATATATTATTGTATTTAAATTTCCATCTTAGACGTGCATATGAAATATGCTAGACACGGACTTTACATTTTGTTTCCTTTCTCCTCAGTGTTGTTTCTATTGCTATGTGCATGTAAAGACTTTAAGGAGACCTAAAAAATTGTGCTGATAATTTTTCATATTAACAATTATGGAAATACTAAAGAAAATTTTCAGCGTAAAAACTAAGTTTCTTTTTTCAAATTAAAACCTTCTGCTTCGGTTTTAAAGAAAATAAATATATATAAAATACTAAAATTATTTTGGTGTATATTTTATTCCTGTAACCTAAAACCATAAAACTTCTCCGAAAAATGTGACCATAAAAGCGGCATCTTTGTTATTCTATAAATTTTTCCTTCAATGGGAATTTTTTTTCAGAATTAAATTCAAATGGGGATTTTTAAAAAGGCGCCGTTTGAACTGTGTTACATCAAAATAAATCGTGTAAATAGGGAATTTAAATTTTTTTTTTCTGATCTGTGTTAATCGAAAACGGAATAATGTACTTGATTGAGATTCAAATTTCCCACTCCTTAACCTAAACTGAGTGCATTGTTGCTATCGTAAGTAAGCACCTCAGCAGAAAAGCAACACACATCAATGCCTTACCCGAGGTTCGAACCCAGTTCCCTTACATTGTTAGCCACGCGTGCAAACCACTCGGCCACCGAACGCTAGTAACCGTTATGCTTGAAATACGCATTTCCGTGTGGTGGCAAATAGTAATTTTGTTGTTTACTGTTCTGCTTGAATTACGCTTCTTCATGTAGTGGCGAAGAGCAACTTATTCGTATGTTCTTAGAGTTTAAATCAGGACATGGCACCTGAAATAAGCACATATTAGAATGTAAATGTGGAGGAAGACGTTATGCGAAAAAAAAAGACATTTTAAAAATTCTCTGAAAATACTGCTGGATGAAAGGAGGATTTAATACGGCATGAAGACGTTGTCGATTAATTTACTTTTCCTTATCGGTTTCCTTTTCATACTGTCACGATAACCATTTAATATTTATTTAGTTTGAACTTCTAGAAGAGTGAGTGGCAACGTTTTTTTATATTTACTCAGTGATGTAATGATAAAGTTTCCTCAGGTGTTGTTATAATGCAAGTATACATTTTGGTGTGCATATTTTTTTGAGGAAATTATCGTGCTCGACACGATTTTTTGGCGAGTTATATCTGTTTATCGTCTTAATCGAAATTCCGTCCGGCTTTGAAATCGGAAATTGTTGGTCACAGAATTGTTGGTCTAATCGGAAGATTCGTTTTGCTTTTAGGGATTTCTTTTTCCAGGTGTGTCGATAAATGCCCTGTTGCTCTTAAAACTGGGATCAGCAGCATTTCCAGAAACGGTAAATGAAAAACTTTAAATGCTGAATAGGAAATCTTTTATATAACGTTTCGAAAGGATAACAGTAACGTTTTTATCCCGCAGTATGAAACATTACGATATGTGTCTCACAAAGAAGAACATGGCGACTTTAGTTCTCGACGACCACCCAAACGATATCATTAAAATTTCCTCTTCCTACCTCTATGACTGAAATACGGCTTATTTTTCAAACCTGAAATAATATCATCGATTCCGTAGAACAAAACGTGAAAAGTGCGCTCTACATATGTTTCACTTCAACAACAGATTTCATTAACTGTATTCTGATTAAAAATAGTCGTAATAATCCGTTGGTGACGTCTGACAATAAAGTTACTGTTTTAACTGTTGTCTGACTTCGAAGTAGTGATACTTCTCGATACTCGCAAAAAAGTTCCCTCTGTTTAAGCTTCCTTTCTCACCATCTCTGCTATCTGTGTGACCGCCAATTACTGAATATTTTAGAAACGAATATCACCGAACATATTTAGCACTGAGTAACGCATTCGAAGTACGAAAAACTTCCCTCAGAGGGGCGGGGGTGGCTTAGTCGGTAGCGCGACAGGCTCGTAATCTGTAGTTCCCAGGTTCGAGTCCCAGCTGGGTCAGCGTTGAGATTTATCTCCGCAAAATTCCCCGCCCCCCCCCCCCCCACGGTCAGGTTGGGTTGGGTTGTTTTACCTCTGAGCGGCACTTTTTTGCACACCATGGGCTAAATGGCCAGGTCACATGGACCCCGAAGGCTCAGAGAAGGTTGGGGGAGGGGACCCACTGGAACAGCTGTTGGGAGACAGATGGTAGCCTCCCGTCAAGGCCATCCAGCGTGTTCTTTAACGTCCACAGGGTATGGCTCTCCCGCACACGGGGCCACGGCTTAACGTCCCATCCGACGGACGGCGGCCTTTCCAAGCCCATCGGTGTCCCCTACTGACCGTGAGCAGGGCGGGGAATTTTGCGGAGATAAATCTCAACGCTGACCCAGCTGGGACTCGAACCTGGGAACTACAGATTACGAGCCTGGCGCGCTACCGACTGAGCCCCCCCCCGCCCCCACGGTCAGTAGGGGACACCGATGGGCTTGGAAAGGCCACCGTCCGTCGGATGGGACGTTAAGCCGTGGCTCCGTGTGCGGGAAAGCCATACCCTGTGCACGTTAAAGAACACGCTGGATGGCCTTGACGGGAGGCTACCATCTGTCTCCCAACAGCTGTTCCAGTGGGTCCCCTCCCCCAACCTTCTCTGAGCCTTCGGGGTCCATGTGACCTGGCCATTTAGCCCATGGTGTGCAAAAAAGTGCCGCTCAGAGGTAAAACATCCCAACCCAACTTCCCTCACTAGACTCGCTGAAATAAAAAAATATCCTACCTATAGCATATAGGAGCTACGTATCGCCATATAAAAAAGCAACATATATCGGCATAAAAAAATAAATAAAATTACGAGTTACAATAACATTCTTATATATGCGCGCCTTAATAATGAATTGTATAAAAACAGGGATGACGTCAGCAACGCGGTTTCGGCTGCTTCCAGAGATAAATCCTATGGTATGCATGTATCGAAAAAGCATTTCTAATGTGTCATGAAAGCCATACAAGAAAAATATATATCGAAAGAAACAATCATATTTCAATATCCATCTCAATATATTTTTTCTCCTGAGGTCAATGACAACACGTAGGTCAATGATCAAAAAATGGGAAACATTTCCGCAATACCTCAGTAGCAAAATAACAGACCCACCTCAAGAACTTATACAATATCATTTGCATTAGACATCTGTAACACCTACACAAGAAAAACCTCTCGTTAAAATTCCCCCACTAATCACTCTAAATCGGAATATTTATTGACATAGTCTACCTTTACCATAAAGAACATCTTTTGTTTTTAAAGACTTGAAACGTTGAGGAAAACGTTTATGGTGCCATGCAATTCCATTCCTAATTTTCTATCTTATGATGACGTACACATAAAGTGTTAATTTTGATTTGTCAGCCACAACAAAAATATTATTTTTGATATTATTATTCGAAAAAAAAAAGAGTTTTTACCGAAAATGACTTTCCAAATACCGGAATTTCCAAAGCTTTAACGAGGGTAATCATATGAATGGCTGCTGCCAACTGAAAAGCCCTGCAATATCGCAGTCCATCACTAGAATCTCACCCGAAATAGATTTAATAGAAAATTGTTTATACCCCCTACCCCCTTCCACTGTGGATGGTAGTAGTGTAAGACAAATCATCCCGTGGATTTCTCATCTTAAAGCAGAAATCGCTTGCAGTACGAAACTTCCAACTTTTACTACGCTGCTTCGCAATGTTTCGTCTGTATCTCTACGAACCTTACATAAGCATTTTCAATTCTCTCTAGAAAAATATTTGTTACGAATTGGATTGTTTTACCTCTGAGCGGCACTTTTTTTGCACACCATGGGCTAAATGGCCAGGTCACAAGGACCCCGAAGGCTCAGAGAAGGTTGGGGGAGGGGACCCACTGGAACAGCTGTTGGGAGACAGATGGTAGCCTCCCGTCAAGGCCATCCAGCGTGTTCTTTAATGTGAGTAGCGTATGGCTCTCCCGCACACGGGGCCACGGCTTAACGTCCCATCCGACGGACGGCGGCCTTTCCAAGCCAAATGGTGTCCCCTATTGACCGTGGGCAGGGCGGGGAGTTTTGCGGAGATAAATCTCAGCGCTGACCCAGCTGGGACTCGAACCTGGGAACTACAGATTACGAGCCTGGCGCGCTACCGACTGAGCCACCCCCGCCCCTATTTGTTACGTAACAGGTTATTAAATCATTACACCATTAGTTCTACTGACACCATTAGTTACACCATTAGTTCTACTGAGCGAGCTTTACAACATTCGAGCCGAAATGAAGGGGTCGTTAGTGGTCGACAGCGACAAATAGCGTTTAACTATAAAATTTATATCCCATAATCAGAATAATGGGCTGTATAGTAGCTCTCGGTTGAAATTTTATAGCTCTCATGCTAAAAAGGGGAAAATTAGATTACCTCTACTGTAAATTAATTATTCACTACAAATTTACTTACCTGAAGGAATTTATAAACGAACCACAAACACTTTATGAATATTATTTAACTTGATTCACCTGATATTTTTTCCAGCAGCAGAATATGGTTTACAGAAGGATATAGGGAATACAGTCCGTGTGTATTTTTTAATCGCATAGACCTTGCCAATGGTTGCTTATTACACCGAAATTATACACTGCAAAGCTCTGAAAACCTCAAAAAACCCTCAAATTATATCAATTCTTCGCCATATCCATACGCTAACGCGGCAAACGTAGCAGCAACATCGCCGCTTGATATAAACTCATAAACTGACATTATAATTTTTTTTCCTTGCAATAATAGGGTAATGACGTCAGACAGAGTGACGTTAAAGAATGCACTGTTTGCTCACTCATAGGAAGGGACTCTTACAGTGTTTCGTATTGCGAACAGAGGTGTTTGTTTACTCTTCCGCAGTTGTATTTTCCAATATCTTGTTTACGAAAATTACTATGAATTGGGAAAAGAGAAATAAGACGCATTTCTTTAAACATCGGATTCACGGTGAGTATTATTTCTTCAGGATATTTAATAATAATACCTACAGTTAATAATCCTCACTTTACATCAATGAGGTGGGGCAAGATAAGGTACATAGCTATGACGCTTATTCTAGTTTCTTCCCAACAAATCGATACGCACAACAAAATAGCGGCGGGGGGGCGGGCTCAGTCGGTAGCGCGTCAGGCTCATAATCTGTAGTTCCCAGGTTCGAGTCCCAGCTGGGTCAGCGTTGAGATTTATCTCCGCGAAACTCCCCGCCCTGCCCACGTCAATAGGGGACACCGATGGGCTTAGAAAGGTCGCCGTCCGTCATATGGGACGTTAAGCCGTGGCCCCGTGTGCAGGAGAGCCATACCTGTGCACGTTAAAGAACACGCTGGATGGCCTTGACGGGAGGCTACCATATGTCTCCCAACAGCTGTTCCAGTGGGTCCTCTCCCCCACCCTTCTCTGAGCCTTCGGGTCCATGTGACCTGGCCATTTAGCATATGGTGTGCAGAGGTAAAACAACCCAACCCACACCTAAACTAGCAAAATTTTAGTCTTCCGTTCGAAGGTGTAATAATTTTTCAATATCTTCCATTCTAACGGAGAAGAAAGCGAATGGGGTTGTTTTTACGACTAGCAACATTATCCACTTTGTGAGTGCTCTTCTGACATACAACTTGTTATAATCGGCCTTCGCGTTACTAACATATAACCTGGGCCGCATATACAGTCGCTCAAAAAAGTATCCGAACACTACGGTCGATTACAGAATTCAGAAAAAATATCTGGCAACGATTTTTTTTAGAAATTAGTGATCTGGCAACCTTCGTGTCACGAAGGTTGCCAGATCACTTATTTCTAAAAAAATCGTTGCCAGATATTTTTTCTGAATTCTGTAATCGACCATAGTGTTCGGATACTTTTTTGAGCGACTGTACAAAAACATAAAAAGGGGAGGACCGGGGTTATATCATTTCGCCCTCCGTTTCATGGGTGTTTAAAAATAAAGTTTGGATTGGGTTTTACCTCTGAGCGGCACTTTTTTTGACCACCATGGTAAATGGCCAGGTGACAAAGACCCTGAAGCTGAAGGCTCAGAGAAGGTTGCAGGAGGGGAAACACAAACCCCTGTTGGGTAGAAGATGGTAGCCTCCCGTCCAACCATCGAGTGTGTTATTTAATGTGCTCGGGGTAGAGCTCTACCGCACCCGAGGCTATGACTTAACCTCCCATCCGATGGACGGCGCAATTTCCATAAAAATAATTTACGAATATGCATTTAATGTAAATAAGGTTATTAATATTGTTGACTCTACTCTTACTAGCATTCTGGGGGACGAAAGGTTATCCTCTGTTCCTTTCTTCATTAGAACAATCATCCACATGTTTACTGTCGTTTTTTTTTAGGGGACGGTGGGTGGGGGTAATCCACATGTCACAATTAGCCCTCCTTTTGCGGGAACAATCATTTTTATCTTTTCGCTTTCGACGGTAGATGTGTTTCATTTATAGATTACTAGCTGAAAGTACAGTCGCTCAAAAAAGTATCCGTACACTATGGCTGATTACAGAATTCAGAAAAAATATCTGGCAACGATTTTTTTAGAAATTAGTGATCTGGCAACCTTCGTGTCACGTGACACAAAGTTGGTAGGGTTGTTTTACCTCTGAGCGGCACTTTTTTGCACACCATGGGCTAAATGGCCAGGTCACATGGACCCCGAAGGCTTAGAGAAGGTTGGGGGAGGGGACCCACAGGAACAGCTGTTGGGAGACAGATGGTAGTCTCCCGCCAAGGCCATCCAGCGTGTTCTTTAACGTTGGGTTGTATTTCCTCTGAGCGGCACTGGTTGAACACCAGCTGTTTGAACATGGCGCTGTGAAGAAAAAGCATGTAAATTATTCTCCAATCAACATGTCAGTAAAAGAATGTGAGATCTGGTGAGAACAGAATGAAAACAGAAAGTCATCTTGACACCTGATCCTTTTGGAATAGAGGAAAAGACCTTTATCATTTTCCAACACTTTCCAGATTAGTGAAGAGGAATTAGAGACCGGAACTGAATTTAGACAGACAAATATTTTTGGTTCCTTGGCACTGTTGTAAGCCGACCCCCTCTCGGAGTGGCTTACATAGCTCTTTAAATACTGAACACATCTTTTCAAAAGCTTGTTGCGTTTGAAAATAAGATTTAAACAGATTTTATTGAGATCTTTAAAATATTTTCATCCGCATATTTCATAAATCTTTTATTTAAGATATTGTCGAGTTCTATACCTGAGTTACTATTGACATAACATAGAACTGTATTACTTAATGAAGGGGCCGCTTTGCGCATGCACTCAGTGGGGTCTCCTCCATAAATTTCGCATATCAAACTCGTAATCAAACGCGCAAGGTCTCTGGACTCTCTGAATTAGAGACCGGGATTGAAGAATCGTTCATTATTGGTTGAACTCTGTTACCAAACAATGACAATGACATGGCTACTTTAGCTGAACATTCGCTTATTGAACAGATTGAGACGTCTTTGACCAAAATGAGTTACGAAACACGAATCAGATATTTCAGGAAATTGTTATTTATCGTTATGTCATTGCAGAGGAAGTATAACGGTTTTTGAACACACTGTGGGTTGCTAGTTCAGTGGATAGTCTTCTGTTACATCCATAGCGGAAATGGCACTCCTGAATCTTGCGTGATCCATCGTCTTTAAGGTTGTACGAAGTGTATTGCTCCGATTCCTATACAAACTGCACATGGGGCAACAGCTGACTCCCAGTGGTCCTCTGCAATGTCTGTTCTTAAGTTCCTGGCTGTGTGCAACAGTTAGCAGTGGAGGGCTGTGCGGGCGGATGTGTTATTGGCTGCTCGTTGTGTTTTGGAAAGTGAATTCTGTGAAAAGTTTTGGTGTTGTGAAACTGAAATTGCTCAAAGATGCACCCTGGGGAGAGAAGAAGATCTCGCCGACGAATACAAGAATTAAAGTCAAAAGAAATAAATATAATGACACAGAAGAAAACAATAACATCAAGGAATCAAATGTTAAAAGTGAAGGGATTATATTAAAAGAACTCAAGACTAAAGAATCGACTGATGACATTCCCGAAATGGACTTTTCAAAGATTAGTGACTTTTCCACTTTAAAGGAGGATTTTAAACTGTCTTCAGAGTCGGAAACATCGCCATCGAAATCAACTGAAGAAAACTTTGAACACACATCTGACTTGACCATGTTTATTGATAAAAAGGAACTGATTGAAGGTATTTATAAGTCTAAATCTTCTGATACTCATAATGTTAGTTAAACACTAATGAAATCTAACACTAATGCTAGCATTGATAAAAAGAATTTTACAACTATCACAAAAATTGACTGTGAATACTCTAAGTTCCCGGACATAATAGAGAACTCGATTAACGATAAAGAGGACTTGTCATTGGTAATTAAGGGGATTAATAATGATATAAGTGAACTTGACTTAATTAAGGTTACGGCTTTCTTTTATAAATTACTTGGTGTTCATATCGACGGGAAATTCATCTCACAAGGGAGATTATTGGTGTTTCCTAGTAATAAAATTCAGCACGATAAAATCTTGAATCTTAAGGAAATCTTAAATACTAAAGTGATAGTTCAGTATCCAGATTTTAAGAAGTCAGTTGTAGGTACTATTATTGGGGTGCCAACATTTTTGGATGATGATTTCTTAAAGGAAAATCTAGAACACCAAAATGTAATCAGTTTAAGGAGAATGTGGAAATATAAAAAAATAGTGAAATGAAAAAAACAGTGAAACGTATTCAAACCCATCAAATAAAATAATCTTGGAATTTGAAGGTGAAATTCTGCCAAATCATGTCTTTTTAGGCTTTACAAGACACGCAGTGAAGAATTACAATCTTCCTCAACATCTTTGTCTCAAGTGTTACTCATTTGGCCATTTATTATATACGTGTCGAGGAAGGGAAACATGTAAGAAATGTGGGGGCAGACATGGATACAAGAATTGCACAACTAAGAAGTTCTGCTGCCCGAATTGCAAAGGGAATCATCCGGCAACTTTTTCTGGTTGTCCGGTAAAATTAATAGCTTGCAGAGCGAGGGAACTTCAATTAAAAGAAAAGATTTCATGGCAACAAGCTTTTACAAAAGCTAAATTAACATCAGAAAACAAATATGAAAGATCTAAAGAGATTTCTTCTAGTAATGATTACTCGGATGAAAATTTCTACTCAGAAAAATCCGAAAGGATTGAAACTAACAATCATGAGGACCTGGTTGAAAGCAGTTCACAAAATAAAATTGAGGACGACACAGAGAACTTTCCTTGCTTACCAACTTGTTCAAAACTTCGTGAGAAGAAAGAGGAAATGAAAACTTATGACTCTCGTAAAAACAATTATGCCCAAACAGTAAAAAAAACACCTAACTGGACACAAATCGACAATTAAAACGGAAAAAAGAAATGATATTATAATTGACAGAGAAATTAAACCTACAACATCGCAGAAAGAAGAAAAATTGAACTCTAGCATATCCAGTAACGGAAAACGGCTTATCATTGAACTAATGGTTAAGCTGTTCGACTTAATATTGCCAAGTTGCCCGGAGGCTACATTAATAAAAGATCTACTCTTTACAATAATCAATAATGTTTCATGGCCTTGAGACCTTCTATATTACAATGGAACTGCTGGGGACTTGATAGTAAAAAACACTTTATTAAACATCTGTTAAATATTAAAAATGTACATATTATATGTATACAGGAAGTGATAACAAGCAATATACCGGAATTCTCAAACTTAATAACTTACTCACAAAAAAACAACCAACATACTAAAGGAATTATAACTTATGTAAATAAATACTTACCGCAAAGAAAGTTAAATATTAAAACAATAAATGAAAGATTAGAATGCATAATTATACAAATTAAAATTTATAAAATTACAGTAAATATTGTGAATATTTATAATCCAGGGGTATTAATTTCATTTGATCAATATAAAACTTTACTAGATGACTTAGAAGGTGAAACAATTATTTGTGGAGATTTCAACTCACATAATAAAACATGGCACTCGTATAGAAATGTTTATAAAAGCTTACACTTATTAAAATTTATAGAATATAAAAAGTTAATAATATTAAATTCTGATAAAACTACTAGAATAAATAAAAATGATAACAATTCAGTAATTGATTTAACTCTTTTTTCAGATGAAATTGCAAAAGAAATAGAATGGCATATATCAACAGATTGTATGGGAAGTGATCATTTCCAAATCTTTATAATTTTTTAAGAAAACAAAAAATAAAAACTTTTGTGAACATAACAAATTGGTCTGGGTTTTCAAAGGAATTAAATAAATCAGTATTAGAGGAGAAATTTAATGGTGATTATGCAAATTTCATAAATAAAGTTAAACGTAGAAGAAAAAACAATACACAAAATATTTACAAAAAAATTCCAAAAAACAACATACACACCATATTTATAAACAAATTGATAGCTATTAGAAGAAAAGCGGAAAGAGACATGTTAAATAAAAAATCGTTTAAAGCATGTGAAATATTTAAACGCCTAGAAAAGGCCATTTCTAAAAAAATAATTAATTTACAAAAACAAAATTGGGAAATCTTCACAGAGAGTTTATCTCCACTTTCATCCACAACTAACTTATGAAGAATATATAAAAAACTATATTCAGAAAAAGAACCAATAAATCCATTATATTCCATTGCTCTTAAAAACAAAGAAACTATACAGGAAACAACAGTATACTATTTCACCAATCTTCACAACAAAACAAATAATAAAATAGACCAAAAATTTAATAACTCTAACATAATTCATCAATTTTATAAAAACAATAAGACAGAATATTTAAACAAACCTTTTACTCTTTTTGAACTAAACTTTGCTATAAAAGCATTAAATTCAAAAACTACATCTGGACCAGATGGGATAACAAATAAGGAACTAAAAAATCTACCTAATAGCTGCAAAAAAATATTATTAGATAAGTTTAATGAATTTTGGAAATTAAAAAATTATCCAGAAACCTGGAATGAGAACTACATGATATTTATTAAAAAACATACAAAAGAAATGAAAAATTGAATTCTTATAGACCAATTTGTCTGAGTTCAAATATTTTGAAATTATATGAAAGATTAATTCTGAATAGACTTAATTGGCATATTGATCATCATAAAATTTTTAATAACAATACCTTTGGCTTTAGACAAGGCAGATCTTGTAAAGATCTGCTTCTAAATTTGATCTCAGATGCAGAATTTGCTATCAAAAATAAACTGTAAATGGTTGTACTTTGTATTGATATTGAAAAAGCATTTGACCCTGTTTCACACAATGGTATTCTACATAAAATCAAAAAATTAAATATTGGAAGTAATTTGTATAACTTTTTATATAAAATATTAAAAGATAAAAAATTTAAAGTGAATTCTGCGTTGAGTATTCTGTTACTTGAAACGAACCTTTTAATCTTTATTCCAGAGTAATATGCCCAAGATTCGCAAAAGAATAAAATCTGAGCTGAGAGAATGGAAAACAGAAGAAGAAGATAGAGAAAAGCAAGCAAACTAAAAAAAAAATATATATATATAATTATCAAAAAACAAATTTTAAAACTAAAAACTGTAGAAAATAAAATTAAAAACTGTAATAATAAAAAAAAATGTAATAATCTGATGTTAAAAAAAATAAAAATAAATTATCTTAAAACCGTCAGTTTTTGTATTCTTCTTAAAAATTACATATAAACACACACAAAATCCTTCTTACATCCATCAAACTTCTGGTCCTATTTGTAAAGCGGGCCTCGGCCCGCTTATCATCAGGACCACAAGCGAAATTCGTCGGTGGAGGCTAACGTTATAATATCAAATTTAGAATTTAGAGGCAAAATAAGGAGGCAAAGTCCGAAAATCGATACTGATCGAAAAAAGCTCCAGAGATGGTAAGTATCGTATTAAATCGTAGAAGGAGAGTGGAAATCGGGGGAATTTGGAATAAATTGGATGAATAATCAATTTAGGGGCCAAAATAAATAATTTGGAGAAGGAGGGAGATAGTTTGCAGAGGGGGGGGGGAGGGAAAAATCCGAAATCAGAAGATTCAAAAGGGCGAGACGGTGGATATTGAGCGCCGAAGGCCCAGCCAATGAGAAAGAAGGAATTTTGGCATTGGCTGAGAGCGGGAGCATGGGCAGTGTTAGGTTTGGGCGTCCAACCTCGGTTTTCGAAGTGTGCAGACGTTTTTTTATGTGCTCTTAGATTCCTTTGTTCTCTCGGTTTTGTGCTAATATGGATATCAAGAAGGACAGCAGACTTACTAGTTGTTTCAAGTTCCAACATAAGGACCTCAGCTACGAGTCATTTGTGACCATCCTCGCTAACTCCCAGAAGCCATCCGCTATTCAAGTAGCCCAAAGCATTTCAAAGGAAATAACGATCGCTACCTTTTCTTCCGAAGAAGCCGCTGACGATTTTATCGCGGACCCGTCACTGGACATTCCTGATGAACTGACCATCTCCTTTAAACGACTTGGATTCCCCCAGAAAAAATTATCAATCTCCAAACTGCCTTTCTTCATCACAAACGGTGAAATTGTGGACGCCCAAAAGCCATTTGGAAAAGTGCAAAGTGTTAAAGACGAATTCCTGAATCTCCCGGGTTTGGAATCAATCCGGACTGGCACTAGGGTTGTCCACATGGAAATGAAGAAATCGGTTCCTAACTTCATGCTAATCTCCACCTTTTCGGCTACCATAAACTACACCGGAATGACTCGTCTGTGCAAACGGTGCAAGCTCCCAGGCCACATCATCAAGGACTGCGAGGCCTTCGCCAAAAAGCACAAACCTCTTCTGCCACCTCCTGCATCCAATTGGGACAATAATCTGGACTCGAACTCGACCTCCTTCCCACCGCAACAGCTGGCACCTGACAACCTACAAAGTGAAGAAGCCCAGGCCCCCGCAACTCTTCCTCCATCAACTGTTGAGAAAGCACCTTCCACACCTCAAAATCAAAAAAGAAAATTCATTCCATCGCCTCCATTTCTCTGCAACAGAAGAAAAAACAGCCAGCTCCTGAGTTGCCTTCTTCACTCATTGGTAGTATACAAAATTTTATCATTGATCACTCCACCTCCCCCTCCCCCGCTCTTCTCTCTGACCCCCCCCCGACTTTGTTGA
Organism: Ryuthela nishihirai; assembly: GCA_038380435.1. Taxonomy (NCBI): domain Eukaryota; kingdom Metazoa; phylum Arthropoda; class Arachnida; order Araneae; family Heptathelidae; genus Ryuthela; species Ryuthela nishihirai. Next base: position 3,175,541 of record JAWZYU010000044.1, on the reverse strand, counting down.
GACTTTTGAGGACGTTCTTGACTTCCTCAAATACTTAACAAACCCTAAATTAGCCTCCTCCGAGTGGGAAATCCTCACCCCTTTTAAATCTCTAAAACGCACCCTATCTGAAGACGGCTTTATCTTGCCGAAGTATCGAGATCTTTATCTCTCTGCTTTAGGCAAATGCCCACAGAGCGATTGTTTCACTGTCTGGGACTTCCTCCAGTTAGTGAAACAACTCTTCCCTCTTTTTAGATAGTTTCCTTTTCATTTGATTTATTATTTTCTCATAAATTTTCTATTTTGTCCTTTTCCCTTATTTTTGCTTTACTTGCGATCAAAATTCATCTTACATCCATCAAACTTCTGGTCCTATTTGTAAAGCGGGCCTCGGCCCGTTTATCATCAGGACCACAAGCGAAATTCGTCGGTGGAGGTTAAGGTTATAATAACAAATTTGGAATTTAGAGGCGAGATAAGGAGGCAAAGGCCGAAAATCGATGCAGATGGAAAAAAGCTCCAGAGATGGTAAGTGTCGTAATAATTCGTGGAAGGAGAGTGGAATCGGGGGAAAAGGGTATAAATTGGTGAAAAATCAATTTAGATGCCAAAATAAATAATTTGGAGAAGAAAGGAATTAATTTGGAGAGGGGGTGGGGAGGATGAAATTCCGAAATTAGAAAAGTCAAAAGAGCGAGACGATGGTTAGTGAACGCCGAAGGCACAGCCAATGAGAATAAAGGAATTTTGGCATCTCAACAAACTCAGGGGGGTCAGAAATATGAGAAAGGGAGGGGTTGGAGGTCCGATCTAAGATAAAATTTTGAATATTACCGATAAGCGTTGAAGGTTGGTCAGGAGCTGGCAGTTTTTTCTTTTGCTGAGTTGGGATTTCTGTCTCTGAAGTGGAAGGTGATTCCGTCGGTGAAGAGTGGAATTTTCTTTTCTGGTGTTGAGGAGTGGAAGGAGCCGTTACTACAGCAGAGGAATGAAGAGGTGAAGGAGCCATAGCTTCTTCACTCTGGTCGATGTTTGGTGCCAGCTGTTGCGGAGGTATAGAAGTCGGGATAGTGTCCGGATTTCTGGTGGAAACAGGAGCTGGAGTTGTTGAGGAGAGGTTTATGCTTTCTGGCATAGGCCTCACAGTCCTTGATGATGTGGCCTGGGAGCCTACACCATTTACAGAGGCGGATCATTCCAGAATAATTGACAGTGGCCGAAAAGGTGGAGATCTGGATGAAATTAGGGACCATTTTCTTCATCTCCATGTGGACTACCCTTTTTCCTGTCCGGATGGATTCCAGTCCCGGGATATTCAGGAATTCGTCATTTACTGTTAGTACTGTTACAAAAGGCTTCAGGGCGTCCACTATGTCACTATTCGGGATGAAGAAAGGCAATTTTGAGATATAAACTTTTTTTTGAGGGAATCCGAGGCGTTTGAAGGAGACAATCAGGTCCGTTGGAATGTCCATGAACGGACCTGATTGCTGCGAAGTCATCAGCAATTTCATCAGATGAAAACGTGATAATCGTAATTTCCTTTGGACCTCCGTAGCCCATGGCTGCTTGATGATGATGATGATGATGATGATGATGATGATGATGATGATGATGATGCTTTGGGCGACTTCAATTGAATCTGGCTTCCTATTGTTGGCGAGAATGGGACTCATAGCTGGTATTTCTATGTTGGAACTTGAAGCATCTATTAAGCCTGGTGTCCTTCTTGATATCCATATTAGCACAAAAAACGAGAGAACAAAGGAATCCGAGAGCACATAAAAAAACGTCTGCACACTTCGAAATCCGAGGTTGGAATCTCAAAATTCGTTCTCCTTCACATTTTCCTGCTCTCAGCCAATGCCAAAATTCCTTTGCTCTCATTGGCTGAAGCCTCCCTTCTCCCCTCAGCTCCGTTTGCGCCCAAACCTAGTTAAACATAATCTGTTCCGTCATATCTGGACCACTTTGTACCATATTCCAATGGAATTAGGATCATCTGGTCCATACGCAAGGGTCGTCAGAGGATGCTATATGGGAATGTAAGACAGAAGCTAACGTAGCGTAGCACAGTGCACTTACAATCTGGCGAAGGCGTTTGGCCACAGGCCGCCTAAAGATGAAGGAGAAATGGCAACAGGGATGTGAAAAGATGACTGAGGGCCAATGAAAAAGGGAAAGAGAAGAGAGTGTCCAATATCAAAGGAAAATGATCAAATGTAATAAAAAATAAATTCATCTCACAAGAAAGGAGTGGGAGGGGGTGCAAAAGGGTTAGGGGGAAGAGGGGGCAGGTGGGGTAAGGTGAAGGAAATAAGCAGCGAACAAAAAAGTTCAGTAAAAGGGGGTCAGCATTAATAAAAAAAAAAAAATTTATTAATCAAAAAAATCAAAATTTCAACCACCTCAGGTAGGGGCTTGCCCAAGGGGTGAAATTTGGTGAAGAGGGGGGAGGGGGGGGAGGAGGTAGCAGTCCCAAAGTATTGAGGGAATTATCAGGTAAAGATTGGATGAGAAGGGGAAATTAACATTTGGGAAATTAACAAATCCATGTGCACAGTAGTGCAGTGAAAACCTGACAAAGGGGTAGGGTAAACAAAGGGCAGACAAAGGACCTTGCAAAATTCATTAAGAAAGTTGCAAAATGAATTAGAAAGTGGGAATTAGGATAAAGGTGGGTAATGTGTCTATAAATTGGAGGTGAGTGGGAGAAAGGTGTTCAGCATAATGGGAAATAAAAAGAAAATGGGGTGGAAAGGGAAAGGAGCAGTGAGGTGTGTGAGGGGTGGAGTAGGAAAGATATGTAGTTGGAGAAAAAATAAAAACAGGGCAATATGTGAGTATACTGTGGAAGGATTCAGGGATCAGACAATGGGTAAATCAGTAAAGTTAATAATATTATTTCAGTTAATAAGTATATAATCTTTTTTTTGAATGTATATATATTTATGAACATATATTTTTTATTGGAAAAGTTAATAGTTATGGCTTAACAGATTCATAGCCAATGAGAGGTTAGAGTAAATATAAAGATATTGAAAATGAGATCTGCAAGTCAGGTGTCCAAAGAGCATCTTTTTTGTCCTTAAATGGATCTTTTTTGTCCAATGGATCTTTTTGGCTCCTGGATCTTTAAGTTTGTCCTAATGGATCTTTTAACAAGACAAGGAACAACAAATCAGATGGTAAGGAGGGGGAAGGGCTAAATGGATTTGCCAGAAAGGTGAATGTAGGAAGCAAGGGCAGAAAAATGGGCCTGTTTGTGTTTGTGGGAGGGATTGCGTATTGTTTGGATGTTGTATGTGTGGACTCCAAGTTTTGCAAGTTGGTGATAGAAGTTGTTTCTTTGTGTAGTGAAGAGTGAACAATGTAGAAGAAAGTGAGGGATATCTTCAATCACCTGGCAGTTGGGACAGAGTGCTGAGGGAGCCTTGTTTATAAGGAAAAGATCCCTATTAAGGTTGGTTCTGCCCGTGCGGAGTCTGTGTATGGAAGTTTGTGAGTGTCTAGGTAAGTAGTGGAAAAAAATTTCATTGGGCGTGTTTGTTACTGTGGCTCTGAAGGTGTTTTTGATGCTGGTGTGTTGGGCCCATGATTCTGCTCATGTGTTGTGAAAGTTGGTTTTGTGGGATTTAATATGCTGGGTACAAGGTGTGAAAGTGTGGTAGTTAGGTGTGGGGAGTGTAAGGGCTTGTTTGACAAGTTGGTCAGCAGTGTCATTGTGGGGAATGTTGCAGTGGGAGGGAATCCAATGGAAAGTGAGGGTATGACCAGTCATGATTAAATTGTGAGCAAGTTTTTGAATGTGGTAAAGGGAGAAGTTCTGTGTGTTATCAATGTTGTTTTGTTTGATGCTTTGTAGGGCAGGCTTTGAGTCAGTGAATATGTGTATGTGTTGTTTGTTGAGGGGGGTAGCTCATTCAAGTGCCCTGTGTATTGCTGCAAGTTCTGTGTTGGTGCTATGGATGGCAAGGTTAAGTTTGATTTTGTGTGAGTAGTGTAGGTTAGGACAGTGAAATGCAGCAGATCCATTAGTAGAGTTAGGGATGCGGGAGCCATCAGTTAAAATGGTAATATCAGCAGGGGGAGGGGTTTGTTAAGTATTTGAGGAAGTCAAGAACGTCCTCAAAAGTCTCAACAAACTCGGGGGGGGGGGATCAGAGAGAAGAGCGGGGAAGGGGGAGGTGGAGTGATCAATGATAAAATTTTGTATACTACCAATGAGTGAAGAAGGCAACTCAGGAGCTGGCTGTTTTTGATTCTGTTGCAGAGGAGTATCAGTCTCTGTTGCGGAAGGAGATTCTGTCGGCGATGGAGTGAATTTTGTTTTTTGATTATGAGGTGTGGAAGGTGCTTTCTCAACAGTTGATGGAGGAAGAGTTGCGGGGGCCTGGGCTTCTTCACTTTGTATGTTGTCAGGTGCCAGCTGTTGCGGTGGGAAGGAGGTCGAGTTCGAGTCCAGATTATTGTCCGAATTTGATGCAGAAGGTGGCAGAAGAGGTTTGTGCTTTTTGGCGAAGGCCTCGCAGTTCTTGATGATGTGGCCTGGGAGCTTGCACCGTTTGCACAGACGAGTCATTCCGGTGTAGTTTATGGTAGCCGAAAAGGTGGAGATTAGCATGAAGTTAGGAACCGATTTCTTCATTTCCATGTGGACAACCCTAGTGCCAGTCTGGATTGATTCCAAACCCGGGAGATTCAGGAATTCGTCTTTAACACTTTGCACTGTTCCAAATGGCTTTAGGGCGTCCACAATTTCACCGTTTGTGATGAAGAAAGGCAGTTTGGAGATTGATAATGTTCTCTGGGGGAATCCAAGTCTTTTAAAGGAGATGGTCAGTTCATCAGGAATGTCCAGTGACGGGTCCGCGATTAAATCGTCAGCGGCTTCTTCGGAAGAAAAAGTAACTATCGTTATTTCCTTTGAAATGCTTTGGGCTACTTGAATAGCGGATGGCTTCTGGGAGTTAGCGAGGATGGTCACAAATGACTCGTAGCTGAGGTCCTTATGTTGGAACTTGAAACAACTAGTAAGTCTGCTGTCCTTCTTGATATCCATATTAGCACAAAATCGAGAGAACAAAGGAATCTAAGAGCACATAAAAAAACGTCTGCACACTTCGAAATCCGAGGTTGGAATCCACAAAATCCTCATGTAGCCATGGGCTACGGAGGTCCAACCAGACTGTGTAATGTTTCCTCTCCCGACGTGTCTATTCTAAGCTACAGCTGCTGCATTTCACCACTCTAGGTCAATTCTAGCAAGGTCCTGTTTGACATTATCTACCCATCGCATCCTATGTCTCCTCCTTTTCCTGATACCCTTAGGTACACTGTTCATAATCCTCTTTGCTAATCTATAATTATCCATACGGGCAACATGGCCAAACCAACGCAGTCTCTCTCTGCACAATATGCTGCTCAAAAGAGGTTGATGAGTCCTTTGCCTAACCTCATCATTACTTACAAAGTCAAACCACTATAATGCCCAAGATACTGCGTAAGCATCTAGAATCAAAGGCATCAAGTTTCTTGTTTTCCTGCTTACAAAGGGTCCATGTTTCGCTAACATAACTAACGTTAGAAAGAACCAAACTATTATACAGCCAAATTTCAGTCTTTAGGTGTATACACCTATTTTTCCATACTCTCCATAGATTCTTAAAAGTCCCAGCAGCAATCCCTATTCTTCTATTTATCTCATGAAGCACATCACCAGTATCTGTTACATAGCTCCCAAGATAATTAAACTGAGACACTTGCTCAATAGTACAGCCATTCAAAGCAACTGAAGCATCATCTGCCTGACCAATTTTCATCACTTTAGTTTTTTTCTCTGTTTATCACCAAACCTACTCTATTACCAGTCTCATCAACAGCCCTAATGAACGATTTCGTCTCATCATCATTAGCCAACAGGGCAAAATCATCTGCATAATCTAAATCAGAAATTTCTAAACCATTTAAAGCCAAAATCTCTTCCTTGCATAACATAATAAGAGAGAATTTCGCATAACATAATCAATAACCAAACTAAAGAGAAAAGGAGACAAAATGCACCCTTGTCGAACACCAGACGTAATGCTAAACCAATTGCTACAAGACTTACCAACTCTCACACGACTCAGTGTTACTATAGAGAGCTTTCATTATGTTAACTAACTTGTCTGGTATACCATATGATCTAATAATCAACCACAAATTATGTCAATCAACAGAGTCAAAAGCCATTTTGAAATCAACAAAGCTAGCAACCAAAGGTTTCTGAAACTCTAAACATTTCTCAAGAATCTGCCTAAGTGAAAATATCTGATCCACACATCCCCTACCACTTCTGAATCCACATTGCTCATCACACAATTGCCTGTCAACCAGATTCTTAATTCTATTAAGTATAATCATGCAAAGAACTTTACCTGGAACAGAGAGTAAACTAATTCTCCCATAATTATCACAAGAACTATGATCTTTTTTTAAAAAAATAGGAATAATAATACCTCTAGTAAAATCCTTAGAAACAACATCTTTATGATGAAAAATATTCAAAATTTCAGTTCGTTCAAAATTTCGTTCAGAATGTGTGACAACACAAATGTTCCCAGCTCTAAGCATATCAGTGGTGATTTCGTCCACCCCTTGGGATTTATGCAGTTTTAATTTAGAGATAGCCAGTGCGACTTCGGAATGTGATATATCATAAAAGCCAGTAATGCATCTATCCTTAAAACAAACAATGGGAGTAGAAGTAATCACATTATTTAAAACATCTCTGAAATGCTCAGCTCACTTAGCCATCACAGAATCCTCACCTTCAACCACCTTGTCATGTTTATCCCTCAATCCCTCTGTACCTCTCTGTTTCTTCCCACACAAAATATTAATAATCTGGTACAACCCCTTGCTGTTGTGCTGTCTAACTGCTTCCTCTGCGTTGTCAGCCAAGCTATCAAGCCAAAGATTCTTATCAACTGTTGATTCTTTACACGTTTGTTAAGCTCGTTGTAATGCCTTCTGTTAGAACTAGTAGCGTATTGATTCATATTAATCATTCCTCATTTCAGAAATATCACTCAAATAATTTTGTTTCCTCTGTTCCCTTTTACCCAAAAGAGTACTGTTGGTTTCAAGAAAAGCCTGTTTAAAATGATCCCATTCTTTCTCAACTTCAGCAGTAAGCAAACCACGATTGTCATAATGACTAAGTAACCTATCATTGTATGCATTGGCTATATCTGGATCTTTCAGACCTTCAATGTTGAAAGTAATTTTCTTAATCTTAACACATTTATGCTTCAGCTGCAAGACACTTTTGACCAGGTAATGGTCAGACCCAATTTCGGCTCCGGTTTGTAATCTGGTATTCCTAACTGAACTGACCCATTTGCTGTTAATTAAAATATAATCTATCATATTCCTGTGCAACCCACGTCTATTTATAAATGTCCCGGTGTTTATAATATGTGTTATTCGTAAACCATAATGTTTACTTACCTGTAAGAGACATTCACCATTGCCATTGGAACTACCAATGCCAAAGGTACCTAAAACTCCTGCCCAAATGTCAGAGTCAGTACCCAAGTTTAGCACTGAAGTCACCTAGCACAAGAAAAATATCACCTTCACAGAATTCGTATGAATATATAATGCAATGAATATGGAGCGTATGCAGTTACCGTTCACAGCAAACTGGAGCGGTTGCGGTTAATGTTCACAGGACAATGGATCGTGTGAGCTCACAAAAACCTGGATCGTGTGGGCCCACTCATAGAAATATTGAGCGTGTGCAGTTACCGTTCACAGCAAACTGGAGCGGTTGCGGTTAATGTTCACAGGACATTGGATCCTGTGAGCTCACAAAAACCTGGATCGTGTGGGCCCACTCATAGAAATATTGAGCATGTGCAGTTACCGTTCACAGCAAACTGGAGCGGTTGCGGTTAATGTTCACAGGACATTGGATCGTGTGAGCTCACAAAAACCTGGATCGTGTGGGCCCACTCATAGAAATATTGAGCGTGTGCAGTTACCGTTCACAGCAAACAGGAGCGTGTGCAGTAACTGCACACGCTCCAGTTTGCTGTGAACGGTATCTTGAGCGTGTGCAGTTGCTGTACACGTTCCAGATATTTACTCTGAATTCTGTAATCAACCATAGTGTTCGGATACTTTTTTGAGCGACTGTACATATACTAAACCGCAAGAGGGAGTCCAAAACCGTATAATTAGGTGCATGTTAAGAAAGAGAAGAGAAAGTGTAATTCAGGATTATCAAATATTGGTCATCTTGCTAATGTGAAAAACTATATATTTTTAATGTAATCAAACATATATAAGGTGTGAAGGAAACTTGGAATGAAGAAGACATCAGACCCCTTTTCGATTAATACCAGAGTATCAAAAAACTTATTATTGGAAGAGCTTTTTGGAACAAAGAATATCATTACCAGGCATTACATTTATATATCCACAAGATTATTTAATTTGATTCCAGATTATATAAAGGATTTAAAAAACATAAATGAATTTGTTAAAGAATTTAGAAAATGGATATTGGAGTTAAACTTAGAAAATGTTAAATTTATTTTTAAAATGTGTTGGATTGTTTTACCTCTGAGCGGCACTCTTTTGCACACCATGGGCTAAATGGCCAGGTCACATGGACCCCGAAGACTCAGAGAAAGTTGGGGGAGGGGACCCACTGGAACAGCTGTTGGGAGGCAGATGGTAGCCTCCCGTCAAGGCCATCCAGCGTGTTCTTTAACGTTGGATTATTTTACCTCTGAGCGGCACTTTTTTTGCACACCATGGGCTAAATGGCCAGGTCACATGGACCCCGAAGGTTAGGGGAGGGGACCCACTGGAATAGCTGTTGGGAGACAGATGGTAGCCTCCCGTCAAGGCCATCCAGCGTGTTCTTTAACGTACACAGGGTATGACTCTCCTTCATACGGGGCCACGGCTTAACGTCCCATCCGACGGAGGCGGCCTTTCCAAGCCCATCGGTGTCCCCTAATGACCGTGGGCAGAGCGGGGAGTATTGCGGAGATAAATCTCAACGCTGACCCAGCTGGGACTCGAACCTGGGAACTACAGATTACGAGCCTGGCGCGCTACCGACTGAGCCACCCCCGTCCCTATTTAAAAAGAACTAAATGGAAACATTAAATGTAAAATTATTCCTTAAATATTAAAGATCATGCGAAATGTATGAACATATTTTTTTCATTTAAAAACCCCACAAACGAGTTTTAGTCGCGTGGATGATCCTACTTATTATATAAGGTGTATGGTAATATTACTGTGATGGCAAAATACAAGAGATAAATGCACAATACCAAATAATTTTGATTGTAAGAAATGAAATGCGTAGTTTATATATATATGTAAAATATATAATCAAACTTATTTGGGGGCGGGGGTGGCTCAGTCGGTAGCGCGCCAGGCTCGTAATCTGTAGTTCCCAGGTTCGAGTCCCAGCTGGGTCAGCGTTGAGATTTATCTCCGCAAAATTCCCCGCCCTGCCCACGGTCAGTAGGGGACACCGATGGGCTTGGAAAGGCCGCCGTCCGTCGGATGGGACGTTAAGCCGTGGCCCCGTGTGTGGGAGAGCCATACCCTGTGCACGTTAAAGAACACGCTGGATGGCCTTGACGGGAGGCTACCATCTGTCTCCCAACAGCTGTTTCAATGGGTCCCCTTCCCCAACCTTCTCTGAGCCTTCGGGGTCCTTGTGACCTGGCCATTTAGCCCATGGTGTGCAAAAAAGTGCCGCTCAGATGTAAAACAACCCAACATTAAAGAACACGCTGGATGGCCTTGACGGGAGGCTACCATCTGTCTCCCAACAGCTGTTCCAGTGGGCCCCCTCCCCCAACCTTCTCTGAGCCTTCGGGGTCCTTGTGACCTGGCCATTTAGCCCATGGTGTGCAAAAAAGTGCCGCTCAGAGGTAAAACAACCCAACCCAACTCAAACTTATTTGTATTATAGAACAAAGATTTGTTATTTTAATTATAACTTTGTGGCAACCTGCATTGTGTATGTCTACATAAAACAGAAAATAAACTTACTTATTTACCCTTCTCGGGGGGAGGGGGGGTTACAATTTTTCTGGGGGGGGTGCGGAAAATGGGTTCATGGCCTTTTGTCTCCTCCCCCATCCGGCCCTAGTGATCATGTATTTATACGAAAACAACCCAAATCAGGACGAATCGTTGTAAAAGAATCTTGACCCCCTATATAAATAAAATATAAATAACCCCTCAAGCAACTGCTTGCGACAGAGGTCTGACAGAGACTGAACCTCAACAGACCCATCACTAAAACAAAATTATTCAATGTCCTCAAAGTCTAGTTCAAACTTTCACCAATGACCATTTACAAGCGCCCCCCCCCCCCCCAACACACACACACCCACTTCACTCCGCCTGTTACCTTTTAACGCCATCGTCATCGTCCACAAGCTCCTCCCCCCCACGAGGAAGAACAAAACACGCGGGAACGACTCATTCTGCTGTCCGCGGGTTTGTTTCTATTTCGCCCGAACGAGCTAGCGAGAATTTCCAGTTGACATTTACTGCGTCGTAATTGCCGTCGACCGACGACACGCGAAATGCCTCCCCCCCCACCCCCCGACGAACGAGCAGAGCTGACTGAACGGTCTCTCTTTCCTTGTCAGCACGCGCGAACCGTTGGCTCGTTTCCTTACCTCGTCGACACAGTTATCTGTGCCGGTCTCTTAAGAGAAAAATCGTGTCCTTTCAGGTCCGGTTACGATTTTCTGGATTCGCTAAATCACAGACGTACTTTTAGTGGGGGTGGGCTAAAGTTGGCTCTCCCACATGTCAGCTGTCTCCTAGCATCCCGACTATGTCTCCATCTCTTCCACACATCTTTATCCCTATTATTTCTCCTCCTTGTCGTTCGGGATAGCGGAATGTGGAGGAAAACACGCTCCCTATTGGAGAGGGCCTCGATCCTGTTCATGCGTGCGCATCCAGCTCGTGAGAGAGACCACAGCAAGACCCGCTCGTGCTGTATGGTCTGCAGATGTGGTCTTCAGAGCGTGCCAACGATTAAAGGCCGCGTGGACACACAGGAAACTTCTTAGCTTTAAGAGACTTTCCAAAAGACCCGCTAGAGATAGAAGGCGCCTCCCCACCCCGCAGCAAAACTGGAGCGTGTGCAACAGATTGCTGCACGTGCAGGAATCGGTTGCACACGCTCCACTTTTTGCTGCGGGGTGGGCAGGCGCCTTCCGTCTCTTTTTTTTTTGAAACGCCGAAAAAGTTTGAAAATCTTCACTGCGTCGCTGTGAGGCCGATCACACCGACGGTCTCGCGAGCGGTCACGTGATCTCGTGGGGGGAGGGGAGCTTAATTTATTTACCTTTCAGTAGGGAAATTAACACATCCGAAGTTTTAGAGTGTCACAGGTGTCTGTTGCCGGAATTCGCATTCGTCATCTTCAAAGGCGGCTTTTTTTTTTTTAAAGTTCGCTGTTGGACGAGGTATGTTTTTTTTATCCTTTTTTTTTCTGACTGTTTGTTTACGAACTTTGTTAATTACGCAATTTACGAATGCGAAAGTGTATTAATGGGATATTCGTTGTTTATTTCGGTTGGAGGTGATCTGGGATTCCTGTCGTCCAAACGATCGTCAGGAGCTTTATCCCTGTAAGACGGGGGGGGGGGGGGGGGCTCAAGATTTATCCCTGTAATACAGGAGGCCGGGGTGGCTCAAGCTTTATCCATGTAAGACAGGGGGCGGGACAGCTAAATCTTTATCCTTTTAAGACAAGGGGCGGATGGGTCAATCTTTATCCCTGTAAGACAAGGGGAGGGGGTGGCTCAAGCTTTATCCCTGTAAGACAGGGGGCGGGGTGGTTCAAGCTTTATCCCTGTAAGACAGGGGGCGGGGTGGTTCAAGCTTTATCCCTGTAAGACAGGGGGTGGCTAAAACTTTATCCTTTTAAGACAAGGGGCAGGGGTGGTCAATCTTTATCCCTGGAAAACAGGGGTGGGGGTGGCTCAAGCTTTATCCTTGTAAGACACGACGAAACAGCAAGATGCTGCTACAGTCATAGGATGACGTTCAGAGCATCTTTCCCACACAATTAACCTTACTCTTGTCTAGGGATGGGGGTGGCTCAGACGGTACCGCGCCAGGCTGGTAATCTACGTTCCAGTACCCGCTTGGTCAGCTTTGAGATTTACCTCCGTAAAACTCCCCTCCCTGCCCACGGTCAGTAGGAGACACCGATGGGCTTGGAAAAGCCGCCGTCCGTCGGATGGGACGTTAAGCCGGGCCCCGTGTGCGGGAGAGACATACCCTGTGCACGTTAAAGAACACGATGGATGGTCTTGACGGGAGGCCACCATACGTCTAGCTGTTCCAGTGGGTTCTCTCCCCCAAATTTCTCTGAACCTTCGGGGTCCATGTGACCTGGCCATTTAGCCCATGGTGTGCAAAAAAGTGCCACTCATAGGTAAAACAATCCAACGTTAAAGAACATACTGGATGGCCTTGACGGGAGGCTACCATCTGTCTCCCAACAGCTGTTCCAGTGGATCCCCTCCCCAAACCTTCTCTGAAACTTCGGGGTCCATGTGACCTGGCCATTTAGCCCATGGTGTGCAAAAAAGTGCCACTCAGAAGTAAAACAATCCAACGTTAAAGAACACACTGGATGGCCTTGACGGGGGGCTACCATCTGTCTCCCAACAGCTGTTCCAGTGGGTCCTCTCCCCCAAACTTCTCTGAACCTTCGGGGTCCATGTGACCTGGACATTTAGCCCATGGCGGCGTCGTTTTCCCTGAACGTCGGCTCCGCCGATTTCACCCCCACATCCAGAACCTGCTGCCTCCGTGGCCGTTTGAAGGAGTGAACGGCAGCGGCAATAAATGCGAGTTGGCGGAGGGTCCTTACCGCGCACCTGGCAGTTTGATTTGCCGGTTTTCAGTCCGTGTTCTCACTTGCCTACATCTGTGACTAAACGCGAAGCATCGAGCGTTTCTGGCTCCGAATCGATATAATAATGGGACTTTGCAGTAATCAGCAAGTCCAGTCCTTGGCCAGGAACGGATCTGGAAAAAAATAAATAGGGAGAAAAGGCAATCGATGAAGAGGGGAAAAAAATGTAAAAAGAAAGGATATGGGGGCGGGGGGAGAATGGGAATCCATTGGAGTTTTCGAGGGTTTTTTGAAAACTTCTTTGAAATTGAGTAAAATAAATATATATCAGAACCGAGAAAGGAATTCGAGTCCGGATTCTACCTTACAAATATGAACAACTTCTCCCTTCTCCTTTCGAAAATTTCAACTTTTTCATTTTCTGCGAATATTAAAACTTCTTTTCTATGAATATGAAAACTTCTCCCTTTCCGACGAAAATAAACTTCTTCCTTCTTCTATGAATATAAAAACTTCTCCCTTTTCCTGAGAATATTGAAATTTCTCCCTTTCCTGCGAATATTAAAATTTCTTTTCTATGAATATGAAAACTTCTCCCTTTTCCTGGGAATATTGAAATTTCTCCCTTTCCTGCGAATATTAAAACTTCTTTTCTCTGAATATAAAACTTCTCCATTTTCCTGAGAATATTAAAATTTCTCACTTTCCTGCGAATATTAAAACTTCTTTTCTATGAATATAAAAACTTCTCCCTTTTCCTGGAAACATTAAAATTTCTCCCTTTCCTGCGAATATTAAAATTTCTTTTCAATGAATATAAAAACTTCTCCCTTTTCCTGAGAATATTGAAATTTCTCCCTTTCCTGCGAATATTAAAACTTCTTTTCTCTGAATATAAAACTTCTCCATTTTCCTGAGAATATTAAAATTTCTCCCTTTCCTGCGAATATTAAAACTTCTTTTCAATGAATATAAAAACTTCTCCCTTTTCCTGGAAACATTAAAATTTCTCCCTTTCCTGCGAATATTAAAATTTCTTTTCAATGAATATAAAAACTTCTCCCTTTTCCTGAGAATATTGAAATTTCTCCCTTTCCTGCGAATATTAAAATTTCTTTTCTATGAATATGAAAACTTCTCCCTTTTCCTGAGAATATTGAAATTTCTCCCTTTCCTGCGAATATTAAAACTTCTTTTCTCTGAATATAAAACTTCTCCATTTTCCTGAGAATATTAAAATTTCTCCCTTTCCTGCGAATATTAAAACTTCTTTTCTATAAATATAAAAACTTCTCCCTTTTCCTGGAAACATTAAAATTTCTCCCTTTCCTGCGAATATTAAAATTTCTTTTCAATGAATATAAAAACTTCTCCCTTTTCCTGAGAATATTGAAATTTCTCCCTTTCCTGCGAATATTAAAACTTCTTTTCTATGAATATAAAAACTTCTCCCTTTTCCTGAGAATATTGAAATTTCTCCCTTTCATGCGAATATTAAAACTTCTTTTCAATGAATATAAAAACTTCTCCCTTTTCCTGAGAATATTGAAATTTCTCCCTTTCATGCGAATATTAAAACTTCTTTTCAATGAATATAAAAACTTCTCCCTTTTCCTGAGAATATTGAAATTTTTCCCTTTCCTGCGAATATTAAAACTTCTTTTCAATGAATATAAAAACTTCTCCCTTTTCCTGGGAATATTGAAATTTCTCCCTTTCCTGCGAATATTAAAACTTCTTTTCTATGAATATAAAAACTTCTCCCTTTTCCTGAGAATATTGAAATTTCTCCCTTTCCTGCGAATATTAAAACTTCTTTTCAATGAATATAAAAACTTCTCCCTTTTCCTGAGAATATTGAAATTTCTCCCTTTCCTGCGAATATTAAAACTTCTTTTCTATGAATATAAAAACTTCTCCCTTTTCCTGAGAATATTGAAATTTCTCCCTTTCATGCGAATATTAAAACTTCTTTTCAATGAATATAAAAACTTCTCCCTTTTCCTGAGAATATTGAAATTTCTCCCTTTCATGCGAATATTAAAACTTCTTTTCAATGAATATAAAAACTTCTCCCTTTTCCTGAGAATATTGAAATTTCTCCCTTTCCTGCGAATATTAAAACTTCTTTTCTATGAATATAAAAACTTCTCCCTTTTCCTGGGAATATTGAAATTTCTCCCTTTCCTGCGAATATTAAAACTTCTTTTCTATGAATATAAAAACTTCTCCCTTTTCCTGAGAATATTGAAATTTCTCCCTTTCCTGCGAATATTAAAACTTCTTTTCAATGAATATAAAAACTTCTCCCTTTTCCTGAGAATATTGAAATTTCTCCCTTTCCTGCGAATATTAAAACTTCTTTTCTATGAATATCAAAATATAAAACAATCCAACTTTAAAGAACACACTGGATGGCCTTGACGGGGGCTATCATCTGTCTCCCAACTGCTGTTCCAGTGGGTCCCCTCCCCCAAACTTCTCTGAACCTTCGGGGTCCATGTGACCTGGCCATTTAGCCCATGGTGTGCAAAAAAGTGCCGCTCAGAGGTAAAACAACCCAACTTTAAAGAACACGCTGGATGGCCTTGACGGGAGGCTACCATCTGTCTCCCAACAGCTGTTCCAGTGGGTCCCCATCCCCAAACTTCTCAGAGCCCTCGGGGTCCATATGACCTGGTCATGGTGTGTGAAAAAGTGCCGCTCAGAGGTAAAACAACCCAACCTTGGTAAAGCAATAATAGCACTTCAAGGGACTTAAGATTAGGGTACTATATTTTTACGTGATGTAAGGGACCTGGGTTCGAGCCCCGGGTAAGGCATGGATGTATGTGTCGTTTTTCTGCTCAGGTTGTTGCCATCCTCACAGACCTTCTACTCTGGCATATAAACTGACAGGCTCCTGTCAGACCTCTGTGGCAAGCAGCTGCTTGAGGGGGTATTTTTTTTTACATTTTTATTGTAATGATATATGAATAGTAGGAGATAAATTTATATATTACAGAGGCTGAAATTGCTATTTTTCGTTTACATATTTAAATACATTGATGTACTTAGGACTGCAGGATATACCGCATTACTTCGATTCTAAGACGCAATTTTTTCCCATATAAACGTCTCTAAAAACGGGGTTCGTCTTAGAATCGCGTTTTTTTTTTTCAAAATTTTCCGCGTTCTGCACACGGCACCACACGTTTTGTTTTTACGCGGAAACCCCACCTCCAAGTTTGACCGTTATCGCATTCTCCATTTCTATTGGAGAATAAAGTAACGTGGGTATTTTCCCACGCTTTCCAAATGTGATGCCACCGATATTTCATTATAGTGGAGCTCTGTGAGTGATTTATATAGTGAGCTTGGAACCTGACTGTTGACTGAAACCTTCCGGAAAAATTAAAAGAGTGCCGGCGTCAAAATTGGCGGAATGGGTCCAACAGCTTGGAAGCTAATCCCAGAAAGAATAATGAAGCACTCATTTAAAAAATGTTGCATGACTTAAAAAGTCACTAAATGACTTATAGAACACTTTTTTTTGCCTCAGAAATCACATGGGGAAATTTCATAGCTTAATTTTGTAATTACTATTCAACACAATATACCTCATTACGAAGGAATTATTCTTATTTATATTTTGAGCTTGAAATGATGTATTCGTTTTCTGTGATTCATGTATTATTGATGAACAAAAACCTGTTTCTTTATACATATATATGTCCTAAGAAATTTAATTACAACTGGTGAGTAAAATTCCTACATTAAATAAAGATCTCCACGTCGTTAAAAGAGTTTCAAAATTCCACCGAATGCATTCACTTTACACCATCAATTAGCAACAGTCCTGAATGATCCACAACAGCAGATCGGATCCTAAGGAATCCACCAAACGCAATCTGTTCTGCTTCACCCTTTGCTAATAAAGCATTCCATTCATTAGTAGTAGAGGTACTGTGCCTCTGCTGACACTACAACCTATTTTGAAGGAATAAAGCAAAACTGAGTGAAGAGAGAAACATCGTTCTACATGAATCCCCATTTGGAAATCGACCAAAAACACCTGTCGGTTATACAGCTTCACTGAAACGAAACCCTTGGTATCAAATAGTACCTCAAACCACTGGTCAGCAGGACGGTGGTATCTAGGATCTGGGCGGATATAAGACCTTCTCACCCACGGAAAGGCCCGATGGTCCATCGAAAGTAAATCTTAGCTTGTTCAAGTGATACGATGAACATCCAACCACCGAAGGCAGTTTCCGCTTTCACAATCGAATGGGATCCATCGTGAATATATGTGCCTGACATCGTGGGGCATCAAAGAGCATCGATAGGGATGAAGTTGATCATGGGCTATCGAAGTGCATCTTCAGTGATGGGAGAGTTCGACTAATATGTTTTAGAATCGTAGGTAACGAAGAGAATGTAACGTGTGACGCACACCGTTTCCCTTCAGGAATTCCAAATCATCATGGACAGAAACAAATTTGCTGCCAAGAATGTGGCTGTATGGACACAGCACCCAAAAAACTAAAAAAAGCTGAAAACACAACTCCTTAGTTATGGGTGGCTCTGATATAACAGAAGGCAGATCATATTGCTAATCGACAGGAGGATAAGCACACGGAAATGCTTTCCAGCTAATGTATCTCGTCATCAACCAAAGGAATATTTATACTGAAATAACAATGCGAAAAAGAAAGTGGTAAACTTGTAGCGTAACAATTAGGTTCCCATTTGTTGATTTAATCGGAATACCATTTAACTGCGTTATTATAATGTTATATAATATTGTACTTATAATGTTATATAATATGTGTACACACTACATATATATTATACTTTTATATAATATGTGTATACACTGTGTTGTCAAATTATTATTAAAACCTGACACTTCTTCGATTATTTCAATTCTCTGCGCATAAGTGTGCAAACGATTGGCGTATAGTGTGTTCCAGGGGTTCGGTTCCCTCCCCACCCCCTCGAAATCCTATCGTCGTATACGAACTCTCGAACTTGTGTTTTTTCTAAAATTTTAGCCCCATGTTATGTATCCGAAACTAAAAAGTGAATTTAAACTAGAAGAACGCATATCGCCCCTGGCGTATATGGGAATCTGCGCCAGAAATATTTCATTTACCTACTCTTTCACTCCTTAAAAGTTTTAATTTGAGCTAACGGATAATGGGGGAAAATGCAAATAATAGTATTTTATTAATAATTATGGAAAATAAAAAGTATTCGTCTTTTAATTCTTAAATTTAAAAAGTTGTTTTTCTCACACCCCTCTAAGAAAAGTGGGCAGATTATTGCTGGCAGTGGAATATCTCTTGAAAAGCTACAACCGAAATTTCTATCATATACAATTCAGTCATTAGTTTTTATTAAGTTCTGCCAGTAGACTGATTGGTAAGACAATAATTAAGCTACCCAATTAAATCATTGACCTAAATGAATGGAAGATTATTAACTGTACTGAACAGAAATTGTTCTGCTTCATTAATTTTATTACATATCAACTTTTAATCAAAAGCATCACGATCTCACATTAACTTTTTGACGTTTCATGAAAAACGTTTTTCTCAGAAACCGAACCCGGATCAGAAATGTCTTCGTCTGGCACACATTACTATTGTTATTACAAATGTAGATCATCAGCTGTGGTGTCCGCCCAATTCGATGTGTAATAACCGACTTCAACCGTCGAAACCCGTCTCGTATCGTTAACACCACCTCCGCGAAGTCGGCTTTTGCTCAACCCCTGAGGGCGTAAGGCGGCGTCTTCTTCTTATACATCCATCTAACTTCTGGTCCTATTTGTAAAGCGGGCCTCGGCCCGCTTATCATCAGGACCACAAGCAAAATTCGTCGGTGGGGGCAAAAGTTGGGTAAGCAAATTTGGAATAAAGATCGAGAAGTGGACGGAGGAAGGCATATCCAAAAGTGGTCCTAAGATGGTAAAATCGTCGTATAAGTGTAAGGAGAGTTTGGTGTGAGCTAGTGTGTAAATAAAAGTTTAATTTTTAGGGGAAGTAGTGTAATAACATAAAATATATTGAAAAAATATAAGTAAAAATGTGTAGGAGCTGCTGAGCAGAACCAAAGCGGCAGCGAGCTGCTGGATCCAGCCAAAGACGTCTCAGCCAATGAGAATGCAGGAATTTTGGTATTGGCTGAGCGCTGAATCCAAGATGGAGGTAATTTGGAAGCGAGCGAGATCGAAAAGGAATTGTAAGTAGCGAAATTTGGAATATAAGTGGGGGAAAGTAATAAAATAAAATAAAATAGCCAAAGCAGGAGTTATTTGAAGAGAGAGAAATGTTTAAAGACAATTTGAAGGTAGTAAATTACATCGAAACATTTCTGTTGTGGGCATTTCACTAAAGCTGTTAGATAGAGGTCTTGGAAATTACGTAGAATAAGGCCAGTGCCCGATAGAGTTCGATTGAGTGCGAGAAGGTCAGGGGGAAGGTCCCAATCGTAGGTGGCGATTTTTGGATTTGCTATGAATTTGAAAATGTCTACAAGGTCCTCGAAAGCTTCTAGAAATTCGGGGCCATCTTGTTTTTGTGTGGGTTCGGGAATTCTAGTGTGTTCAATGATATAATTTTGTATGTTGTCAATAAGAGTTGATATACTAGATGATTTTAGTTTTTTTTGTGGGTCATCTTTAGGGGGAGAAACGGGAGGGGTGGTGGGATTTTTCCTTTTTAGTTGCGATTTTTCATCGCTCTCATTAATCTGGGGAGGAGGGGTAGGCGAAATATCAAGAGAAGGAAGGGAGGTACTTACTTGTGTTGTAGAATTTTGAGGTGAAAGAGGGATAGAGACAGTCGTATCCGTTTCAGCTCGAAGGTCGATAGTTGGTGCAGGTGGGGAAGTAGTGATTTTGGAGCGATTCCGAAAAGAAGAACAGTCCTTTATGAAGTGGCCAGGAGTCTTGCACCATTTGCAGAGTCAAGATATGCCAGGATAGTAAACTGTGGCCGAGAAATTTTCTATGTGGAGGAAGTTGGGAATTGCTTTCTTCATTTCCATGTGCACTAACCTTGTGCCCGATTGGATGGATTCCAGTCCCGGGTATCCTAGGTATTCTTCAGTTACACTATTTACAGTTCCAAAAGATTCCAAGGCAGTGGCGATGGCTTTGTTGGTAACGAAGAAAGGCAATTTGGAGATCGAAATCTTCTTAGTGGGATATCCCAGTCGAATGATTTCCACTGGGTGTTCTTTGAAGTATTCTCTTGGGATTAGTAGCAAAAGCATCTGCGCTTTTCTCAGTCGAAAAGGTGACGATGGTAGTTGCTTTGTTGATATGCTGAGCTATGGTGATTTCCGAAGGAGTCACAAAGTTCGCTAATTTGTTGCACAATATTCTCGTAATTAAGTCCAGGATGTTTAACTCTAAAAGAACATTTAAGACGCACATCACTTTTATAATCCCTCATGTAGTAACTAATAGATCCAGAGAACAGATATCCAAAAATCCGAGAGAGCTGAAAAAACGTGTTGCTTCAACGAAATCCGAGATTGGAATCCTATAGTCTAACATCCTTCTTTAAAAACTGGACCATTTTGTAAAAGGGACCTTGGCCCCTTTATCATCTGGTCCACGAGAAAAAGTTTTTTTTTTGTATGCGTCAAAAAGTAGGGACCAGTACAATGAAGTGCTACGACCCTACATGTTGGCGATAGGCTTTTGCCGCAGGCCGCCTAATGATGAAGGAGGTGGTTGAGGTTTGGTGCCAAGGAAGTGCTGCGTCGTAGTTTTGTGGCAAGGGGGTAGAGAGGGGAGAGATTTGGAGTAAAAGTCTTCTGGGAGTGAAAATTGTAGCGTGTGTGATCACTGTGTGGCCCATGTTGGCCGGGAGTTGATAAGAAGGGTACAAGGAAAATATTCAAAAACGCCCCGAATCTCTTGCAATTAAGGCTGGCCTAAAATGGTCTGCAGATCTTAAAATTTCTGATTTACAATATGCTGATGATTTAGCTCTTTTAGCAAATGATGTTGATGAGATGAACTCTTTCATTCGAGCTGTTGATGAAACTGGCAGTATAGTAGGTTTGGTTATAAACAGAGAGAAAACTAAAGTGATGAAAATTGGTCAGGCAGATGGTTTGCCACCACTAGTAATTATTTTTGAAAAAGGGTACTTTGGGAGTTCTAGTCTATTGTTACAGAGTATAATTATATATATATTTGAAAACATCAATACAATTGCACTAGGGAAATAAGGTGGTGCAATAATGTGTCCAAAATGCTTCTTTTTTGTCCCTGTACTGGATCTTTTTTGTCCCTTTGGATCTTTTTGGCATCTGGATCTTTTGGTGTCCATGGATCTTTTGAGTAGGAGGTGTCTGCAGGGAGGAGAGTCATATTTCATATATTGAGATGGAGAGTCTGCAGGAAGTTGGAAGGTTAAAGGATTTTGCCAGTACTTTGTATGAAATGGGCCAGGGCCCTGAAATGTGATTTTGCCTTTGTATGGGTGGGGTTTAGGATGGTCTGTAAGGTGAATGTGGTGACTCCAAGTGTGGCAAGTTTGTGATAGAGGGTGTGTCTTTGTGTGTTGTATATTTGACAGTGTAGTAGGTAGTGGGGGATATCCTCTATCACTTGGCAGTTTGGGCAGAGTGCAGAATGTATTTTTCTAATCATAAATAAGTCTTTGTTGATGTTCGCTCTGCCAGTTCGGAGTCTGTGTATTGCTGTTTGGGCCCTTCTGGATAGGTAGTTAAGATGTAGTGTGTTTGGAGAGGGTGCTATTGTGGCTCTGAATGTGTTTTTATCTGTAGTGTGTTGTACCCAATTCTGGGTCCATGTGTGATAAAAAAATTTTGTGTATTCTCTTATGTGATGTTTGCATGTAGTGACAGTGTGGTAATTTGGGGTTGTGAGTGTGAGGCCTTGTTTAGCAAGTGAGTCAACAGTCTCATTATGGATGATGTTGCAATGGGAGGGAATCCAGTAAAATGATAGGGTGTTTCCCTTGTCTATAATGTTGTGTGCTATGTTTTGTATGTGGAAAAGGGAATGGTTCTGTGATGGATCTACTGTTAGTCTGTTAATGAGTTGTAATGCAGGCCTTGAGTCTGTGATTATGTTAATGTGTTGTTTGTTGAGGTGGGTGGCCCAGCCTAATGCCATATGTATTGCTGCTAGCTCTGAAGAGGTGCTATTTTCAGCATGATTTAATTTTATAACATAAGAGAATTTGGTGGAAGGGGTGTAAAAAGCAGCAGAGCCAGAGGTGGTGTGTGGAATATGAGATCCATCAGTGTAAATTGTATGGTCAGTGTCTGATAGTTGTGTGATTAAGTTGTCTGCAGCAATTTTTAGTTCAATGGGGAGGTGAGCTTTTTTTTTGGTGATGTGTGGTAGAGTGAGGTGAATGTTTGGTTTTTTAAGTAACCAATAGGGAAGTGTTTGTGTGGGTTTATAGGGTTTAATTTGTTGCCAAGTGGGGTAAAGTGTGTTTTTTTTTATTATTTGTGCTGTGGTAGTAGAGTTAGTGGTGGATTCAATTCTAAGTATGGCTGGGTGAGTGGGATTGTAGTGTTTAAGTTTGATGTAGTGTTTGCATGTGAGGAGGTGTCTTTTGATTGTTAGAGGTGGCATGTTAGCTTCTGCCCAAGTGGCGAGGTTTGGGCAGCCAGCTTTAAGACCCAGGGCAAGTCTGATGGCACGTGTTTGCAGAGTTTCAATTTTATTGATTTGTGTGTTTGAAGCAGTGTTGAGTGCTGGGAGGCCATACTCTAGTCTAGAGTTGATAAATGCCTTGATGAAAGTAAGCATTACTTTATCGCTGGCCCCCCATGACACTCTTGTGATGGAATTTAATATGTTGTATGCTCCAATGCATGTGGATTTAATGTTATTAATGTGTTGTTTCCAGGTAAGCTTACGCTCTATAGTTAGCCCTAAATATTTGTAATGGCAGACAGTGGGAATGGTGCAATTGTCAATTGTAATATTTGGTGAATTGGTAGGTAAGTGTTTACGTGTAATGGGTAAGACCGCAGATTTAGGTGCTGAGATGGCAAGTCCCCATTTTGTAGTAAAGTCAAGAACCTGGTTGACTGCATTTTGTAATGTGGTTTGTATGCTGTTGATGTTAGTTCCAAAGGTCCAGAGCACTATATCATCTGCAAAGATGGAGCATCTGATTTTATTGTTGAAAATGGTTGGGAGGTCATGTAGTAAGATGTTGAATAATGTGGGGGAAACCACACTGCCCTGTGGTAATCCTCTGTTGAGTTAATATGGGTCAGATAGGGTAGTCCCCAGCTTGACTTTAATTTTTCTGTGTGTGAGGAAATTTTTTAAAAATTCAAAAATATTTCCTGTGATGCCTAGTTGATGTAATTTGTAGAGTATGCTGGTGTGTGAGGCAGTATCAAAAGCAGAGGTGAGGTCTAGAAAGACACAACAAAGAATTCCTTTTTTATTTAAGGCAAGTTCAGCAGATATGATAATGTCAAAGAAATTATCTGTGGTTGACCTATGCTCTCTAAAGCCAGTTTGGCAAGTGGGGAGTGTATTTGTTTGTTGGAGGAAGAATTTTAGTCTGGAGAGCACCATTCTTTCTAGAACTTTGAGTATACATGATGTTAATGCAATTGGTCGATAAGAAGAAATTTCTGATGCTGGTTTTTGTGGTTTCAAAATTGGGATAATGTGTATATCTTCCCATTCAGTGGGGAAGGTGTGAGAGTTCCAACATTCATTGTATATGTTAAGCAATGTGCTTAGTGTTTTTGTGCCAAAGTTTTTTATAGTGTTATAGGTGATGTTGTCAGGGCCAGGTGTGCTTTTTTTATTGGCCTGGTGTATGGCTGTGATAAGTTCGTTGGGTGTAAAGGGTGTGTTGAGTGCGGGTAGTTTGCATGGTATCATTTGTTTAATTGTGTCATTCATGTGGGTGCAATGCAGCTGGTAGGTAGGTGTGTTGGCATGGGCGGGGGTGGTGGTTAGTTGAATTGCAATGTTGTTAGCCCCTTGTTTAGCAGAAAGTGAATATTTCCATAAATATGAGTGCCAAGGGGCTAAAGGTTGAGCCTGGGTCCTGAGTGTTCTTATTGTTAACCAAATTAGGGGAGAGTCTGTTCTGGGGCTGATGTTGTTACAGAAGTTTCTCCACTCCTTTCTTTTGACGTTTAATCTTGTTCTTCTTAGCTTAGCATTGGCTTTGTTGAATGTGTTGATGGCAGGTACAGTGGGGTGTCTCCTGGCTGTGTCCTCTGTTTTTCTCCTTATTTGCAGTTGGGTGATGATTTCGGGGTGATGTTTGGTGTATCCAGTCATGTGTTTGGTTGTAAATGTGTTTCCTTGTAAGCTTTGTTTAATACATGTATAAAGGGAGGTGGTATTGTGTGGTGTTTGAGTATTAATGGAGGTTTCACAAGTGGTGGAGAATTTGTGCCAGTTTATGTGTTTATGTGTTTTGGATGCTGAGAGTTTGATTCCTTGTAGTGTGATGAATATGGGGTAATGGTCACTATTCCATGATGAGTGATGTACCTGCCATGTGATGATGGAGGATATATCAGGAGTGGAGAGTGTGAGGTCAAGAACAGACTCATAGGGGATTCTGGTGAAGGTGGGTGAACCATCATTATGTATAGCCAAGTTGAAATATTGTGTGAAAGTTTCAATGATTGTGCCCCTGAGGTTGGTATGTTTGCTACCCCAGAGGATGTTGTGGGCATTAAAATCTCCCAGAACAATATTAGGTCCTGGGGAGAGGGAAAAAATATGTGTGAAGTCATCAATTAGTGTATTGGAGTTTATGTTTTCATGTGGGTAAAAGTATGTATTGTATATGTTAAAGATAGTGTTTTGGATTTTAATATTAATCCTTTTCCCTGAACGTCGGCTCCGCCGATTTCACCCCCACATCCAGAACCTGCTGCCTCCGTGGCCGTTTGAAGGAGTGAACGGCAGCGGCAATAAATGCGAGTTGGCGGAGGGTCCTTACCGCGCACGTGGCAGTTTGATTTGCCGGTTTTCAGTCCGTATTATCACTTGCCTACATCTGTGACTAAACGCGAAGCATCGAGCGTTTCTGGCTCCGAATCGATATAATAATAGGACTTTGCAGTAATCAGCAAGTCCAGTCCTTGGCCAGGAACGGATCTGGGAAAAAATAAATAGGGAGAAAAGTGAATCGATGAAGAGGGGATGAAAATGTAAAAAGAAAGGATATGGGGGCGGGGGGAGAATGGGAATCCATTGGAGTTTTCGAGGGTTTTTTGAAAACTTCTTTGAAATTGAGTAAAATAAATATATATATCAGAACCGAAAAAGGAATTCGAGTCCGGATTCTACCTTACAAATATAAACAACTTCTCCCTTCTCCTTTCGAAAATTTCAACTTTTTCATTTTCTGCGAATATTAAAATTTCTTTTCTATGAATATGAAAACTTCTCCCTTTCCGACGAAAATAAACTTCTTCCTTCTTCTATGAATATGAAAACTTCTCCCTTTTCTTGAGAATATTGAAATTTCTCCCTTTCCTGCGAATATTAAAACTTCTTTTCTATGAATATAAAAACTTCTCCTTTTTCCTGAGAATATTGAAATTTCTCCCTTTCCTGCGAATATTAAAACTTCTTTTCTATGAATATAAAAACTTCTCCTTTTTCCTGAGAATATTGAAATTTCTCCCTTTCCTGCGAATATTAAAACTTCTTTTCTATGAATATAAAAACTTCTCCTTTTTCCTGAGAATATTGAAATTTCTCCCTTTCCTGCGAATATTAAAACTTCTTTTCTATGAATATAAAAACTTCTCCCTTTTCCTGGGAATATTGAAATTTCTCCCTTTCCTGCGAATATCAAAACTTCTTTTCTATGAATATAAAAACTTCTCCTTTTTCCTGAGAATATTGAAATTTCTCCCTTTCCTGCGAATATTAAAACTTCTTTTCTATGAATATAAAAACTTCTCCCATTTCCTGAGAATATTGAAACTTCTCTCTTTCCTGCGAATAGTGTATTTCATTATTCCCAGAAAAAGGGAGAAGTTTTAATATTCGCAGGAAAGAAAAAAGTTTCATCCAAAGAGCTGAAGAGCGATTTGGGATTCGCGCCCTGCTTGATGCCGAAGATTTGGTGAGGTATTTATGAGCAGGATGATCTCAGCATTGCCGCTTATTACGCGTCTCAGTTTTATCAACTCTTTGAAAATGGAGCAGGACAGAAACGTAAGTAAAATATTTCGTTTACTCTGAAAAACAGACTGTTGGGATATCATTCGGATGTTCAAGTCACGTTGAGATTAGATTTCTTTACAATAGTTGGATGAAGAAAAAAAAAGGTGTATTTTGCTGCTTTGAATAGTTTAACATTTGAATTAATTGGATCCACTTAACTGAAAAACACCGAAAAACAGAAAAAAAATCTTCATTGATATAAACAATTAATAATAAAAAAACTTTTATGCGACATTTTATGTTCGTGCTCTGATGTTATATACAAAAATGGAAAAATAAATAAACTCAAAATACTAGAAAATAATGAATTTAAAAAACAATCACTAAACCACCACACAAAACTATTCGGCCATCATGTAATACGGTATGCAAAATTCTGGATTTACGTAGTAATCACGTGCTAATGTCAATACGCAAACTTGAAATCACGTGATGTTCACACAAAACATTTATTATTTAAAGGAACCTCAAGTCTAGATTCTAGAACATTCATTCCCTCGATTTTTTGGGGCGGAGATGGCTCAGTCGGTACCGCGCCAGGCTCCTAATCTGCAGTTCCCAGGTTCGAGTTCCAGCTGGGTCATCGTTGAGATTTATCTCCGCAAAATTCCCCGCCCCACCCTGCCACGGTCAGTAGGGGACGTCGATGGGCTTGGAAAGGCCACCGTCCATCAGATGGGACGTTAATCCGTGGCTCCTTGTGCGGGAGAGTCATACCCTGTGCACGTTAAAGAACTCGCTGGATGGCAATGACAGGAGGCTACTATCTGTCTCCCGACAGCTGTTCCAGTGGGTCCCCTCCCCCAACCTTCTCTGAGCCTTCGGGGTCCTTGTGACGTGGTCATTTAGCCTATGGTGTGCAAAAAAGTGCTGCTCAGAGGTAAAACAATCGAACGTTAAAGAACACGCTGGAAGGCCTTGACGAGAGACTACCATCTGTCTCCCAACAGCTGTCCCAGTGGGTCCCCTCCCCCAACCTTCTCTAAGCCTTCGGGGTCCTTGTGACCTGGCCATTTAGTCCATGGTGTGCAAAAAAGTGCCGCTCAGATGTAAAACAATACAACCTTCGGGGTCCTTGTGACCTGGCCATTTAGCCCACGGTGTGCAAAAAAGTGCCGCTCAGAGGTAAAAGAACCCAACCTCCAGGCAAAAAGGCTGGATGATAGAACATTTCCAACCAGTCGTAATTTTAGCACATATAACAGTCGTAGCAGTTGTTTACGCTGCTTTCCAATAAAATGAAAATAACGAAAAGTTTAAAAATTCCGGAAGAAAAAATTTATTTCAACTTCTTACCAATGAAAAGCCATTCCCTTTATCTATTTCGCAGGTTAATTTCTGTAGGAATATGCTAAATAGCAGCTAATGTTTATCCACAATCTCAGTAGTGTAGTCCCATTCCATGGTACCCCCACTAGTGCTTTGCCCCCTTGACGTAAGCACCCGGACTTTGACCCATATGTCGCAACTGCCCGGACTTTGACCCCCCACTAGTGCTATCCCCCTGACGTCATCGCCTGGACTTTGACCCCCCACTAGTGCTATCCCCCTGACGTCATCGCCTGGACTTTGACCCCTATGTCGCAAGTGCCCGGACTTTGACCCCTACTACTGCTTTCCCCCTGACGTCACCGACAAGACTTTGACCCCTATGTCGCAACTGCCCGGGAGAAGTTGGGAGAAGTTTGACCCCCCCCACTAGTGCTTTCCCCTCCCCCTGACGTCACCGCCCGGACTTTGACCCCCCTACTAGTGCTTTCCCCTCCCCCTGACGTCACTGCCCGGACTTTGACCCGTATGTCGCAACTGCGCGGACTTTGAACCCCACTAGTGCTTTCCCCTCCCCTGACGTCACTGCCCGACGTTGACCAATCCGGGCAGTTGCGACATAGGGGTCAAAGTCCAGGCGGTGACATCAGGGGGGAAAGCATTCGTGGGGAACCGTGGAATGGGACTATACTACTAATCTCTTATTCATTAACATAGACAACGCATGCTTAAGAGTAAGAGCAATATGGCGACATCGGTTACAGTTTTCAAGCGATGGGGCATCTCCCTCTTTTCCTACCTCCATAGGTTCTCCCTTCCCTAAATAAATAATAAAATAAATACCCAGTCAAGCAGCTACTTGCCACAGAGTTTATATGCCATAGTAGAAGGTTTGAGAGGATGGCAGGACCTACCAATATTAAATAGACTCCCTTTCTTACGAAGTTATAATCCTTTTTTATTTTCAATCAAAGACTTCCAGAACCTTTTCCAGACTCC
Source organism: Ryuthela nishihirai (assembly GCA_038380435.1). Classification (NCBI taxonomy): domain Eukaryota; kingdom Metazoa; phylum Arthropoda; class Arachnida; order Araneae; family Heptathelidae; genus Ryuthela; species Ryuthela nishihirai. The sequence continues at coordinate 3,147,165 of JAWZYU010000044.1, read as the reverse complement.
AAAATTTATTTTCAAAATAAAAAAAAAATTGCCACAGAATGCGACCTCGTGATAAACCTCAACCAGCATCTGCAACTACTCTCTCATAAACTCATTCCTCTGGTAAGATGCAGACAGACATGTAGCCAGGCACGAACGACGACGAAATGAACCGGATTCCTGTCTCACGGACTATTCCGGGAGGGGTGACAATCCCCCCCTTCCCGTCCCTCCTCCACCTTTAATTAGAAAGAACACCAACTTGGTCGAGTTGCCGCATTATGGACCGTGGACTACATCTTCATTATAAACAATTACAATGAGTTAATTACTGTGGCAACAGTACCGTACCAAATCGGAGAACATCCCCTCTCTTTCCTTCATCCCCCCTTCAGCTCCCCCCTTCCTATCCTCCTCTCGAATTCTGTCGTAAGGACACTGCGCATAAGACCAATTATATACCCCATTCTGTAACGTAAGTTCTGTGCGACTCGATCTGTACGGTGAGGTCCCTAATTACGACCACAAATCATCGTTCAGTCCGGGCTCGTGATCACGAAAAGGACTTGTCAGCAGGATATGATCCCTGTCCGGTCAATTGATCCCCATTTCCGACGTTGATTAGGGTGGTTGCAAGTTCTTGAATGAACTCTTCAGATTATTCCGCTACATCTTAACGTTTTCTTGTAATAAGATTTTGCGTCTCGTGACTGAGTGTTCTTTTTATTGTGTCTTCTGGTAATTAATCGTAAATTAATCGCATTGTTCAGAAACTGTTAGTGACAATTGTGCACTTAATAACGATTTGGAATGGCGGAAACTTAAATCGGGTTTTAGGACATGACCCAGACTTATTTATTGTGGGGTGGGGATGGCTCGGTGGATAGCGCGCCAGGCTCGTAATCTTTAGTTTCCAGGTTCGAGTCCCAGCTGGGTCAGCGTTCAGATTTATCTTCGCAAAATTCCCCGCCCTGCCCGGTGTCAGTAGGGGACACCACTGGGCTTGAAATAGGTCACCGTCCGACGGATGGGACGTTAAGCCTTGGCACCATGTGCGGGGAGTCATACCCTGTGCAAGTTAAAGAACACTCTGGATGGCCTTGACGGGAGGCTACCATCTGTCTCAAAACAGCTATTCCAGTGGGTCTCCTCCCCCAACCTTCTCTGAGCCTTCGCGGTCCTTGTGACCTGGCCATTTAGCCTATGGTGTGAAAAAAAAGTGCCGCTCAGAAGTAAAACAATCCAACGTTAAAGAACACTCTGGATGGCCTTGACGGGAGGCTACCAACTGTCTCCCAACAGCTGTTCCAGTGGGTATGCTCCCCAACCTTCTCTGAGCCTTCGGGATCCTTGTGACCTGGCCATTTAGCCCATGGTGTGAAAAAAAAGTGCCGCTCAGAAGTAAAACAATCCAACGTTAAAGAACACTCTGGATGGCCTTGACGGGAGGCTACCACCTGTCTCCCAACAGCTGTTCCAGTGGGTATGCTCCCTAACCTTCTCTGAGCTTTCGGGATCCTTGTGACCTGGCCATTTAGCCCATGGTGTGAAAAAAAAGTGCCGCTCAGAAGTAAAACAATCCAACGTTAAAGAACACTCTGGATGGCCTTGACGGGAGGCTACCATCTGTCTCCCAATAGCTGTTCCAGTAGGTCCCCTCACCCAACCTTCTGTGAGCCTTCGGGGTCCTTGTGACCTGACCATTTAGCCAATGGTGTGCAAAAAAGTGCCGCTCAGAGGTAAAACAACCCAACCCTCCTGAACTGATTCACAATAACATAAACAGCATGGAACATCGCTGTCATGCCTGCATTGCTCTAAGGCAGTGTCTTGCAAACTGTGTGCCGCGGCACAGTGGTGTGCCGCGAGAGATTTTCAAATTGACACTAGATATTCCAAAGATTTTATTTTGAGTTGACTTGTATTATTGACGTGCTTTAATAAAAATCTTTCAGATTTTATCAACTGGGATCTTGTAAGTGTTTATCAAGCTTTTTCCACATTTTAGTATTAATTTTTGATTATTTCAAGCCATAGAATGGATAAATATTTAAAACAAACACCGAGTTATGATTAATTATATTTATTATTATATTTATTTTAAATAAAATGCATTTAACGAAACTTAAATTTTCCTCTTTTTACGTAACCATCAAAAATTCTTTTTTAGGTGTGTCGCGGAGAAAAAAAATTAGATTCAGTGTGCCGCGGAAAAAAAATTAGATTCAGTGTGCCGCAGAGTAAAAAAGTTTGCGAGACACTGCTCTAAGGGGTGACCACATTCCTTATTAAAGAACTTTGCCCATTGTATTCTGATACCTCGTTTTTGAACAAGTTCCTGTGTTATTTTTTGACGAAAAATGTATACAGTGTAAATTATTTTATGCCATTCCGAAACTAACATTGTAATTCATATTTTCATCAAATTTCATTAAAATCAGTCCAATAGTTTTTTGTTTATCGTAATTTTTCTGAGTTTTCCTTAATTTATGGGTTGGATTGTTTTACCTCTGAGCGGCACTTTTTGCACACCATGGGCTAAATGGCCAGGTCACAAGGACCCCGAAGGCTCAGAGAAGGTTCGGGGAGGAGACCACTGGAACAGCTGTTGGGAGACAGATGGTAGCCCCCCGTCAAGGCCATACAGTGTGTTCTTTAACGTTGGATTGTTTTACCTCTGAGCGGCACTTTTTTGCACACCATGGGCTAAATGGCCAGGTCACAAGGACCCCGAAGGCTCAGAGAAGGTTGGAGGAGGGGACCCACTGGAACAGCTGTTGGGAGACAGATGGTAGTCTCCCGTCAAGGCCATCCAAATGTTCTTTAACGTTGGATTGTTTTACCTCTGAGCGGCACTTTTTTGCATACCATGGGCTAAATGGCCAGGTCACAAGAACCCCGAAGGCTCAGAGAAGGTCAGGGGAGGTTACCCACTGAAACAGCTGTTTGGAGACAGATTGTAGTCTCCGTCAAGGCCATCCAGCGTGTTCTTAACGTGCACATGGGGCCACGGCTTAACGTTCCATCCGACAGAAGATTAAGATTCCATAACTTGCCATTTAAGTTATTTTTTTGGGAAAAAAAAAGTGTTCAGAGGTAAAACAACTTAACTCTCTCTTATACCCTCTATTTAAAAGAGTTATTTTAGGTCTAATATTTTTCGAAGTTTTAATAAATAGATCTTGAGTTTTCTCAGAAAAGGTTTACCAAAAAATGATTTTATCTTTTATTTTGCAACATTTTTCTAATATATCATCTTCTCGTTATTATTTCTCGCGCTTTCTAAACATATTTTTATCTCAAGATAAAATTATTTATTTAATTAAGTAAATATCACTTTTAGTAATGAATCTGGCAACGCAACAGAACTTTACGTATGTGACGTCACGTCGTCAAAGCGGCCATTTGCAATTCTCTTTGAAAATCGTTATTCCGTGTTCATTGTAGTCGGATTGGCCTTTCGAATTTTCCCCAAATTCTTTCCAATAGGCTCTTCACCAGCTCGTGAGGTTCACAGCGTGGAACCACGTGATGCACCGATGCTCGAAGAAACAGTTGGAAAGCGTGCGATATTTTCAAGATGTTCTGCGATCGAAAAAATTCTGACAGATGTGTGGACTGACGAGCAGCTTTGTCTCCCGTTGAAAGAACGAGGATGTCTTGCTGCTGGCCAGAATTAAAACTATCTTTTCGCAAGTGAAAGATTGAGGGACGAATAGTATCCAGCTGTCTCGGTCTTTTTTAGCACTTTTTCAGAAAAAAAAAGAATTATAGTTATCACTTTGTCGTTTGTCTGTAGACACTACAAAATTTATATTTAATTATCTTTTGAAACATTCGTTTTTAAAGATAATTTAAAAATCCTTATTTTGGGAGTTGAATAATTACAATTCGCACTTTCTGGATCTCCCAGTAGCTACAGTTAGCGCCCCCTAACAGTATATATATTTTAAAAAATATTAAAATTTTAAACGAATATTGCAAATGATCTGTTTTTGCTAGGAATTTAAAATTTTGGAGCTGAAGAATGATGGTTAAGAGGTTTGCAAAGGCAGCGATGGTTTGTCCTCTTACCAACAGGGGGAGCAGGAAAAGTAAGTTGTTTGTCTTAAATAAATGAAACCCTTTATTGATATTTCGGAATAGGCCTTGATCAAATATTGTTATTTTCGGTATCTTACAGTAAATCTATTAGCTCCCTCTAGCGGTGTAAACATTTTAAAAATGCCAAACCTTTAATGAATATTGCAGTCGATATATTTATTCTAGAAATTTTTTATGGTAAAATGTTAAGGTCATTTGCAACAAAGTTTCCGGCCAGGAGAGATTTTTTTTTGTTCCAGAAATTTTTGTTCTTTTGTGTTAAGAGGTAGTTGTTTTTAGACAAATTAATAATTCTTTTTGGGTTCCCATTTAAAACACTGGCGAAAATGCACTTATATCAATAAACATATACACTTATACACACACATATAAATATAAATAATAGTTAGAATAATAAAATAGATATATATAGGATATGGCAAAATACTCTACCGGCAGAATTTCCCAGAGGTTCCCGGGCCCTGACAAAATGACTTATTAAGTCCTTTCCCGCCCAGTGAATAACGGTTCAACCGTCACAAAATGTTAATATAGATAATGCTTTCTATAGATAAAAAAAAAGTAAGGGAGTTGAAGCCATTAAAAAGGAATTATATGCCAAAAATAATCAAAAATTCCCAAAAAAATCTAAAAAAAAAGCCCAAAGTGTGCCAAAGTCTCCCAAATGGTAAAATAGACCGGAACTGACCCAAAAATGACCGGAAGTGGAACAGGAGTGAACCAAAAATTGGCCAAAGAGTAGCAGCAAAAACACACTAAAACGCTCATGGAAGTCCCCCTAATTGTCCCCCAAGAACCGGAAGTGACCCCCTGCTATAGAGTTAAATCAGACAAAAAGTGCCGCTCAGAGGTAAAACATCAGTCAGCATTTCGTCTGGGTTGGGTTGTTTTGCCTCTGAGCGGCACTTTTTTGCACACCATGGGTTAAATGGCCAGGTCACAAGGACCCCGAAGGTTCAGAGAAGGTTGGGAGAGGAGACCTACTGGAACAGTTGTTGGGAGACAGATGGTAGCCTTCCGAAGGCCATCCAGTATGTTCTTTAACGTGTACAGAGTATGGCTCTCCCGCAAACGGGGCCACGGCTTAACGTCCCATCCGACGGACGGCGGCCTTTCCAAGTTCATCGGTGTCCCCTATTGACCGTGGGAAGGGCGGGGAATTTTGAGGAGATAAATCTGAACGCTGACCCAGCTGGGACTCGAACCTGGGAACTACAGATTACGAATCTGGCGCATTACCGACTGAGCCATCCTCGCCCCAACAATTCGTCTGAAATTAATTCTAATTCTATATGAAAATACTGATTTATCACCATGTGTTGTTTAGATCAAAATGTCGTTACTAATAGCAACGCACTTGGTGTCTTGTTTAATCCCCCTCATTTCCTTTTCGAAATGAATTAAACATTTTGTTTCAGGCAGTGTCAGTCTGTGACATTCTCTTGCATGGTGGGAAGAGTGTTTCGAATGAACCCTTTCTGCGTGGGAACTCTCCGTCACGAAACCGTGAATCTTCTGCTTAATCGGTCGAGGTTCGACAATGACAGATTTTGCAGATGTGCCGCCGAATGCTAATTTTTGTTAGCAGTTTTTTTTTTTTATTTTGTTGTCGAATTAATACTCTGTGCGATAACTTGTGCGATGAACAGTTGGAAATGACTTTATATTCTGAACTCGTATTTCAACTGGAAAATGGAAGTAGGTGCAGTTTTAATACACAAGATATAGAATGGTCTATTGAAAAGTTACAGAATTTGAATGTTAGGTCAATGGGGATCTGAATTCGAAGCTCTTTAACTTCTGAAATATGCATTTAATGAAAAAATGTGGCTAAAGATAAGTTAAAGACCGTAATTCAATCTATTTCAATCTCGGTTTTCAACAATATTCGTTCAGTATTTAAAGAGTTATGGAAGCTGGAATATTTAACAAAAAATTAGCTTTCATGTCGTGTCAATGGGATCTAAATTCGAAGCTCTTTAACTTCTAAAATATGCATTTAATGAGAAAATTTTACTGAAGATAAATTAAAGATCATAATCCAATCTATTTCAATCTCGATTTTCAACAATATTCGTTCAGTAGTTAAAGAGTTATGGAAGCTGCAATATTTAACAACAGTAATGAGTCGTAAGAATTTACCTCAGAAATTAATTGGCTCTTAAATAATAAGAATTATTTTAAACCGTTTATTAAAATATATATTTTAGTAGGGTTGAAATTTACTTCAGAAATTGGGGAGGGAGTAGCTTTTTATTTCAGGGGGTATCAGTTATGGTAGGTGCAATTTTACTACACCAAAATGTAAACCTAACCGACTCAGGATCTATTACCACCTATTTACATCAAAATATCTTTATTAATAGCAATTCAAAATTCGTCGGCACATCTGCAAACCTTTCATTGTCGAACCTCGAACGATTAAGCAGACGATTATTTAACAAGACGCCAGGTGCGTTGCTATTAGTAATGATATTTTGATCTAAACAACAAATGGTGATTGGATCCGAGTCGGTAGTTCCTAGGTTCGAGTTCCAACTGAGTCAGCTTTGAGATTTATCTCCGCAAAATTCCCCGCCCTGCCCACGGTCAGTAGGGGACACCGATGGGCTTGGAAAGGTCACCGTCCGTCGGATGGGACGTTAAGCCGTAGCCCGTGTGTGGGTGAGCCATACCCTGTGCACGTTAAAGAACACGCTGGATGCCCTTGACGGGATGCTACCATCTGTCTCCCAACAGCTGTTCCAGTGGGTCCCCTTCCCCAACCTCTGAGCCTTCGGGGTCCTTGTGACCTGGCCATTTAGCCCATGGTGTACAAAAAAGCGCCGTTCAGAGGTAAAACAATCCAACGTTAAAGAACACGCTGGATGGCCTTGACGGGAGGCTACCATCTGTCTCCCAACAGCTGTTCCAGTGGGTCCCCTCCCCCAACCTTCTCTGAGCCTTCGGGGTCCATGTGACCTGGACATTTAGCCCATGGTGTGCAAAAAAGTGCCGCTCAGAGGTAAAACAACCCAACTCTAGTATTTTCGTATAATACTGTAAATGTTACTGGCGAGCTGTAGAAATTTTAATATCAAATGAAATCTAATAATCAAAACGATCGACATCACCTTTCATGACTTATTTAAGAAATAAATAAACCAAAAACGCCACCAATCGTAGCAAAACACTCCATAAATTCAATTAAAATTCAACCCGATTTTTTAAAAACCAGTGAATGAACCCAATTCCAAAAGGCATCGAGACCACGAACGTCGTGAGCATCTCTTGTGAGTACCTGGGAACGTGCCGTGTGCTTTTTTATTGCGGGGGCTCGGGCTTCCAATCAACTTCCGTTGGGGAAAATGCTCGAGTCTCAGAAGGTGGCAGATTTGCCCTTCGAGTGAATCACTTTGGCAAATATTTATAAGCAAATACTTAAGTTCACGCCAAGCTTTCCACTTAAGTCATGACAAACGATGGAGTTCAGTGTGGGGGTGTGGTGGGGGGGGAGGTTGCTCTTGTGGGAGTGACAGCGGTAAAAAGACTTTTCTCACGTCACTTATCTTGACCCTTCACTTCCGCTGTGAAATGTTAGTCCACAAGCAACGGGTTGGGTTGTTTTACCTCTGAGCGGCACCTCCCTGCACACCGTGGGCTAAATGGCCAGGTCACATGGACCCCGAAGGCTCAGAGAAGGTTGGGGAGGGGACCCACTGGAACAGCTGTTGGGAGACAGATGGTAGCGTCCCATCAAGGCCATCCAGCGTGTTCTTTAACGTGCACAGGGTATGGCTCTCCCGCACACGGGGCCACGGCTTAAGGTCCCATCCGAAGGACGGCGGCCTTTCCAAGCCCATCGGTGTCCCCTACTGACCGTGCGCAGGGCGGGGAATTTTGCGGAGATAAATCTCAACGCTGACCCAGCTGGGACTCGAACCTGGGAACTACAGATTACGAGCCTGGCGCGCTACCGTCTGAGCCACCCCCGCCCCCCCACAAGCAACGGAAAAGAGTCTTAAGAGAAACTGCTGCGGATAAATTGTGTATAAACGAAGATATGACGTTGAGTGGGACTCCATCCAATAGATCGAGCTTAAGATTTTTTTTTTGGGGGGGGGGTGTAAAAAACTGTAACTTTCTTTATGTTGCCTGGAAGTTTTTGATGTGTCAGATTGGCTCAGTCGGTAGCGTGCCAGGCTCGTAATCTGCAGTTCCCAGGTTCGAGTTCCAGCTGGGTCAGCGTTGAGATTTATCTCCGCAAAACTCCCCACCCTGACCACGGTCAGTAGGGGACATCGATGGGCTTGGAAAAGCCGATGTCCGTCGGATGGGACGTTTATCCGTGGCTCCGTGTGCGGCAGAATTGGGTTTTACCTCTGAGCGGCACTTTCCCAACAGCTGTTCCAACCCCCAACCTTTTCCCAACAGCAGTTTCCCTCCCCCAACCTTCTCTGAGCCTTCGGGGTCCTTGTGACCTGGCCATTTAGCCCTACAGTGTGCAAAAAAATTGTCGTTCAGAGGTAAAACAATCCAATGTTAAAGAACACGCTGGATGGCCTTGACGGGAGGCTACCATCTGTCTCCCAACAGCTGTTCCAGTGGGTCCCCTCCCCCAACCTTCTCTGAACCTTCGGGGTCCTTGTGACCTGGCCATTTAGCCCATGGTGTGCAAAAAAGTGCCACTCAGAGGTAAAACAATCCAACGTTAAAGAACATACTGGATGGCCTTGACGGGAGGCTACCATCTGTCTCCCAACAGCTGTTCCAGTGGGTCCCCTCCCCCAACCTTCTCTGAACCTTCGGGGTCCTTGTGACCTGGCCATTTAGCCCATGGTGTGCAAAAAAGTGCCGCTCAGAGGTAAGACAACCCAACCTAAAATACTTATGAATATTTTGTCTAGTACTTAAATTTCCCGTGCATTTGTAATCTACAGTTTTAGATTTTCTACGCTATCGTGGTTGTCTGTTGTCTGGAATTCTCATAAATTGTGATCTTTGGCATAGAATTCTTATAAAACTGTGATCCACGTTATAAAAATCTTATAAATTCTGATGTAACGATTAGAATTCTTATACCAGCAGTCTGGAATTCTTATAAAAGTTTGAATGCAGTCTAGAATTCTTATATATTTTGATCTACGGCTTGAATTCCTATAAATTGTTTTTTCAGGTATAGAATTCTTATAAATTTTGATTTGCAGTGTATAATTTTTATAAATTGCGATGTACCGACAGAATGCTTACAAATTGTGGTCTATTGTCTATAATTCTTATAAATTTTTAGCCATGCTGTAGAATTCCTATGTACAGTCGCTCAAAAAAATTATTCGAACACTATGGTTGATTACAGAATTCAGGAAAAATATCTGTCAACGATTTTTTTTTTTAGAAATTAATGATCTGGCAACCTTCGTGTCACGTGACACGAAGGTTGCCAGATCATTAATTTCTAAAAAAAAATATCGTTGACAGATATTTTTCTGAATTCAGTAGTCAACCATAGTGTTCGAATATTTTTTAATATACATAATGCGTATGAATATATAATGCAATGAAATGGAGCGTGTGCAGTTACCGTTCACAGCAAACTGGAGCGGTGGCGGTTAATGTTCACAGCACATTGGATCGTGTGAGCTCACAAATACCTAGATCGTGTGGGCCCACTCATAGAAATATTGAGTCTGTGCAGTTACCGTTCACAGCAAACGAGCGTGTGCAGTACCTGCACACGCTCCAGTTTGCTGTGAACCGTAATTGGAGCGTGTACAGTTGCTGTACACGCTCCAAATATTTTTCCTAAATTCTGTAATCAACCATAGCGTTCGGTTATTTTTTCGAGCGACTGTACGTAGAGTGTGTAGCAGCGGTTCGGAAGGCTACCGTGACCTCGTGCAACCACCAGACACTTGCACTGGCACTATCAAAATAAAATAAATACCCCCTCAAGCAGCTGCTTGCTACAGAGGTCTGTCAGGAGCCTGATCAGTTTATATGACATAGTAAATGGTTTGTGATTATGGCGAGAACAACACAAACATCCATGCCTTGACCAGAGCTCGAACCCAGGTCCCTTAGATCAGTAGCCAAGCGCGCTAACCACTCGGTCACGTGACGGCTCTGGCAATATTACAGATACTATTTTGGTTGAGGCCAAAATTTCTGAAATTCAGATGAGAAAAATTAATGAAAGATATGAAAGTTTTGAAAGTCAATCTTAATTATAAAATCTTTTCATTGAACTTCATTTATTTTAAAATATTTTGGCAGACCGATATTCATATTTTACGAGGATTGATTATTTGAAAAAAAAAGCCTTATGTTCTTACACTCGTATTAGAATTTTTTTATCTTAAAATTTGTACATTGCATGCTAAGCATTTCATATTGTTTTTCTCATTGCAACCATGAGAAAATATATCCTCAGAACCAGCGACCTTCGAGTCAGAAATTCCTACGCATTTCTGACTCGAGGGTCCCAAACGCCTACGCATTGGTAATGCTCTACAGGTCTCAAAACTCAAATGCATTTGTAATCACGTCTGAAATTTCTATGCATTTATGATCTGCAAGTCTGAAATTGCTATGCATTGTGACCTAATCTGAATGTATTTATGATTTACATTCTGAAATTGCTATGCATTTATGATCTACAATCTGAAATTGCTATGCATTTATGATTTAGAATCCGAAATTGCTATGCATTTATGATTTAGAATTTGAAATTGCTATGAATTTATGATCTACAATCTGAAATTGGTATTCATTTATGATTTAGAATTTGAAATTGCTATCAATTTATGATCTACAATCTGAAATTGCTATGCATTTATGATTTAGAATCTGAAATTGCTATGCATTTATGATTTAGAATTTGAAATTGCTATGAAATTATGATCTACAATCTGAAATTGCTATGCATTTATGATTTAGAATCTGAAATTGCTATGAAATTATGATCTACAATCTGAAATTGCTATGCATTTATGATTTAGAATGTGTAATTGCTATGATTTTATGATCTACAATCTGAGACTGCTATGCATTTATGATTTAGAATCTGAAATTGCTATGCATTTATGATTTAGAATTTGAAATTCCTATGAAATTATGATCTACAATCTGAAATTGCTATGCATTTATGATTTAGAATCTGAAATTACTATGAAATTATGATCTACAATCTGAAATTGCTATGCATTTATGATTTAGAATGTGTAATTGCTATGATTTTATGATATACAATCTGAAATTGCTATGCATTTATGATTTAGAATCTGAAATTGCTATTCATTTATGATTTAGAATTTGAAATTGCTATCAATTTATGATCTACAATCTGAAATTGCTATTCATTTATGATCTACAATCGGAAATTGCTATTCATTTATGATCTACAATCGGAAATTGCTATTCATTTATGATTTAGAATCTGAAATTGCTATGCAATTATGATCTACAATCTGAAATTGCTATGAATTTATGATCTACAATCTGAAATTGCTTTGCATTTACGATTTAGAATCTGAAATTGCTATGAATTTATGATCTACAATCTGAAACTGCTATGTATTTATGATTTGGAATCTGAAATTCTTACGCATTTATGATTTAGAATGTGTAATTGCTAGGATTTTATGATCTACAATCTGAGATTGCTATGCATTTATGATTTAGAATCTGAAATTGCTATGCATTTATGATTTAGAATTTGAAATTGCTATGAAATTATGATCTACAATCTGAAATTGCTATGCATTTATGATTTAGAATCTGAAATTGCTATGAAATTATGATCTACAATCTGAAATTGCTATGCATTAATGATTTAGAATGTGTAATTGCTATGATTTTATGATCTACAATCTGAGACTGCTATGCATTTATGATTTAGAATCTGAAATTGCTATGCATTTATGATTTAGAATTTGAAATTGCTATGAAATTATGATCTACAATCTGAAACTGCTATGCATTTATGATTTAGAATCTGAATTACTATGAAATTATGATCTACAATCTGAAATTGCTATGCATTTATGATTTAGAATGTGTAATTGCTATGATTTTATGATCTACAATCTGAAATTGCTATGCATTTATGATTTAGAATCTGAAATTGCTATTCATGTATGATTTAGAATTTGAAATTGCTATCAATTTATGATCTACAATCTGAAATTGCTATTCATTTATGATCTACAATCGGAAATTGCTATTCATTTATGATCTACAATCGGAAATTGCTATTCATTTATGATTTAGAATCTGAAATTGCTATGCAATTATGATCTACAATCTGAAATTGCTATGAATTTATGATCTACAATCTGAAATTGCTTTGCATTTACGATTTAAAATCTGAAATTGCTATGAATTTATGATCTACAATCTGAAACTGTTATGTATTTATGATTTGGAATCTGAAATTCTTACGCATTTATGATTTAGAATGTGTAATTGCTAGGATTTTATGATCTACAATCTGAGATTGCTATGCATTTATGATTTAGAATCTGAAATTGCTATGCATTTATGATTTAGAATTTGAAATTGCTATGAAATTATGATCTACAATCTGAAATTGCTATGCATTTATGATTTAGAATCTGAAATTGCTATGCATTTATGATATAGAATTTGAAATTGCTATGAATTTATGATCTACAATCTGAAATTGCTATTCATTTATGATTTAGAATTTGAAATTGCTATCAATTTATGATCTACAATCTGAAATTGCTATTCATTTATGATCTATAATCTGAAATTGCTATGCATTTATGATTTAGAATCTGAAATTGCTATGAATTTATGATCTACAATCGGAAATTGCTATTCATTTATGATTTAGGATCCGAAATTGCTATGCAATTATGATCTACAATCTGAAATTGCTATGAATTTATGATCTACAATCGGAAATTGCTTTGCATTTAGGATTTAGAATCTGAAATTCCTATGAATTTATGATCTACAATCTGAAACTGCTATGTATTTATGATTTGGAATCTGAAATTCTTACGCATTTATGATTTAGAATGTGTAATTGCTATGATTTTATGATCTACAATCTGAGATTGCTATGCATTTATGATTTAGAATCTGAAATTGCTATGCATTTATGATTTAGAATTTGAAATTGCTATGAAATTATGATCTACAATCTGAAATTGCTATGCATTTATGATTTAGAATCTGAAATTGCTATGAAATTATGATCTACAATCTGAAATTGCTATGCATTTATAATTTAGAATTTGAAATTGCTATGAATTTATGATCTACAATCTGAAATTGCTATGCATTTATGATTTAGAATCTGAAATTGCTATGCATTTATGATTTAGAATTTGAAATTGCTATGAAATTATGATCTACAATCTGAAATTGCTATGCATTTATGATTTAGAATCTGAAATTGCTATGAAATTATGATCTATAATCTGAAATTGCTATGCATTTATGATTTAGAATGTGTAATTGCTATGATTTTATGATCTACAATCTGAGATTGCTATGCATTTATGATTTAGAATCTGAAATTGCTATGCATTTATGATTTAGAATTTGAAATTGCTATGAAATTATGATCTACAATCTGAAATTGCTATGCATTTATGATTTAGAATCTGAAATTACTATGAAATTATGATCTACAATCTGAAATTGCTATGCATTTATGATTTAGAATGTGTAATTGCTATGATTTTATGATCTACAATCTGAAATTGCTATGCATTTATGATTTAGAATCTGAAATTGCTATGCATTTATGATTTAGAATTTGAAATTGCGATGCATTTAAGATCTACAATCTGAAATTGCTATTCATTTATGATTTAGAATTTGAAATTGCTATGAATTTATGATCTACAATCTGAAATTGCTATTCATTTATGATCTATAATCTGAAATTGCTATGCATTTATGATTCAGAATCTGAAATTCCTATGAATTTATGATCTACAATCGGAAATTGCTATTCATTTATGATTTAGAATCTGAAATTGCTATGCAATTATGATCTACAATCTGAGATTGCTATGAATTTATGATCTACAATCTGAAATTGCTTTGCATTTACGATTTAGAATCTGAAATTGCTATGAATTTATGATCTACAATCTGAAACTGCTATGTATTGAATCTACAATCTGAAACTGCTATGAACTGCTATGATTTGGAATCTGAAATTCTTCCGCATTTATAATTTAGAATGTGTAATTGCTATGATTTTATGATCTACAATCTGAAATTGCTATGCATTTATGATTTAGAATCTGAAATTGCTATGAAATTATGATCTAAAATCTGAAATTGCTATGCATTTATGATTTAGAATTTGAAATTGCTATGAATTTATGATCTACAATCTGAAATTGATATGCATTTATGATTTAGAATCTGAAATTGCTATGAAATTATGATCTACAATCTGAAATTGCTATGCATTTATGATCTACAATCTGAAATTGCTATGGATTTATGATCAACAATCTGAAATTGCTATGAATTTATGATCTACAATCTGAAATTGCTAGGCATTTATGATTTAAATTTGAAATTGCTATGAATTTATTATCTACAATCTGAAATTGCTATGCATTTATGATCTACAATCTGAAATTGCTATGGATTTATGATCTACAATCTGAAATTGCTATGAATTTATGATCTACAATCTGAAATTGCTATGAATTTATTATCTACAATCTGAAATGGCTATGAATTTATAATCTACAATCTGAAATTGCTATGTATTTATGATTTAGAATCTGAAATTGCTATGCATTTATGATCATCATCATCATCATCATCATCATCAAGCAGCCATGGGCTACGGAGGTCCAACCAGACCACGCAGTTTACTTCTCCAAGCATATCTGTCCTGAGCTACATCTGCTGCATCCGGCCACTGCACACCAATTCTAACAAGGTCCTGTTTGACATTGTCTGCCCACCGCATCCTAGGTCTCCCCCTCCTTCTGAAGCCTCTAGGCACACTGTTCATAACCCTATTCGCCAATCTATAATTATCCATACGGGCAACATGGCCAAACCAGCGGAGTCTCTCTCTGCACAATATTCTGCTTAAAGGAGGTTGCAGACTCCTTTGCCTAACCTCATCATTAGTTCCAAAGTTAAACCACCTAATACCCAAGATACTGCGTAAGCATCTAGAATCAAAAGCATCTAGTTTCCTGTTATCTTGTTTACACAGCGTCCAAGTTTCACTACCATAACTAACCCTAGAAAGAACCAAACTATTATACAGTCTAATTTTAGTCTTTAGGTGTATACGCCTATTTCTCCACAATCTCCATAGATTCTTAAAAGTCCCGGCAGCAATACCTATTCGTCTGTTAATCTCATGCCGCACATCACCATTATCTGTTACATAGCTCCCAAGATAATTAAACTGTGACACCTGCTCAATACTGCAACCATTCTGATTAACTGAATCACAACCTGCCTGACCAATTTTCATCACTTTAGTTTTCCCTCTGTTTATAACCAAACCTACTGTACTCCCAGTCTCATCAACAGTTCGAATGAAAGAGTTCATCTCATCAACATCATTTGCCAAAAGGGCTAAATCATCAGCATAATCTAAATCAGAAATTTTCGTATCTCCAGCCCATTTAAGGCCAAAAGCTTTCCCTTGAAGTGAATTTCGCATAACATAATCAATAACCAAGCTAAAGAGAAAAGGAGACAAAATGCACCCTTGTCGAACACCAGAAGTAATGCTAAACCAATTGCTACAAGACTTACCAACTCTCACACATGACTCAGTGTTATTATAGAGAGCTTTCATTATGTTAACTAACTTGTCTGGTATACCATATGATCTCACAATCAACCACAAATTATGACGATCAACAGAGTCGAAAGCCTTTTTGAAATCAACAAAGCTAGCAACCAAAGATTTCTGAAACTCTAAACATTTCTCAAGAATCTGCCTAAGTGAAAATATCTGATCTACACATCCCCTACCACTTCTGAATCCACATTGCTCATCACGCAATTGCCTGTCAACCAGATTCTTAATTCTATTAAGCACAATCATGGAAAGAACTTTACCTGGAACAGAGAGTAGGCTGACACCCCTATAGTTATCACAAGAACTGCGATCACCTTTTTTGAAAATAGGGATAATAATAGCTCTGGTAAAATCTTTAGGAACCATGCCTTTATCATAAAAGTTATTCAAAATTTCAGTCATCCAAGTGATAACCAAAACATTCCCAGCTCTGAGCATTTCTGTACTAATTTCATCTACCCCTGGGGATTTATGAAGTTTCAGTTTAGAGATAGCCAAACTAACTTCAGATTGTGTTATAGGGCCAACATTAAAGCTGCCAATGCATCTATCATCATTACAAACAATGGGAGTAGAACTAACCACATTGTTTAGAACATCACTGAAATGCTCAGCCCACCTAGCCATGAGAGAATCCTCACCTTCTATAACCTTACCTTGTTTATCCTTCAATCCCTGTATGCCTGTCCGTTTTCTACCACATAAAACATTAACTATCTGGTACAGCTCTCTGCTGTTGTGCTGCCTAACCGCTTCCTCAGCTTTGTCAGCCAAGCTATCAAGCCAAAGATTTTTATCAGTAGCTAACTGATCCTTTACACGTTTATTAAGCTCTCTGTAATCTTTTCTATTAGGACTAGTAGGGTACTGATTAAGGACATTCTTGCAATTCTTTCTTTCTGAAATAAGCTCAATAGCCTTGTCACTTAAATAATTCTGCCTCCTCTGTTCCTTTTTTCCTAAAAGAGTACTGTTAGTTTCCAAAAAAGCCTGTTTAAAATGGCCCCATTCTTCCTCAACTTCAGTATTAAGCAAACCATGACCGTCATAATGACTAAGTAACCTATCATGGTAAGCTTTTGCTATAACTGGGTCATTCAGAGCTTCAGTATTAAAGGTAAATTTTTTAACTCTAGCACAACACTTTTTAAGTTTAAGTTGCAAGACACTTTTAACAAGGTAATGGTCAGATCCAATTTCAGCTCCCCTATATGCCCTGGTATTTCTAACAGAACTAGCCCATTTGCTATTAATTAATATATAATCAATCATATTCCTATGCAGCCCATCAGGTGAAACCCATGTGTATTTATGTATGTCGCGGTGTTTGTAATATGTGTTAGTTATTCTGAAACCATTGAGTTTACTTACCTGTAGGAGACGTTGCCCATTGCCATTGCAGCTACCAATACCAAAAGGACCTATTACTCCTCCCCAAAGGTCAGAGTCGGTACCAACTTTGGCATTGAAGTCACCAAGAACAAGGGTAATATCTCCTTTCTTGACAGAATTCAAAATGTCCTGAAGTTGTCCGTAAAACCTATCCTTCTCATCCTCATCAGCATCCTCAGTGGGGGCATAACAGCAGATAACATTCAAGTTTTTAATGCTTGTCTGAAATTTTGCTGTAAGAAGCCTTTCATTAATGCACTCATATCCTAGAAGAGCATCACTTGCATGTCTGCTGAGCAGCAGACCCACGCCTTGGTGATGCTTTCCATCCTCCCTCCCTGTAAAGAGAAATTTAAAGTTATTTTTAAGTATCTCACCTTTACCAGTCCATCTGGTCTCTTGCAAGCCTAGAATATCTAGGTTATAGCGCTGGAATTCCTGCATGAGGACATCAAGAGAATAATCTCTATGTAATGTCCTCACGTTCCACGTTCCTGCAGAAAGAAAATGATTAGTAGGATTTTTAAAGAAATTAGGTTTATTGAGATTGGTAGGGCCAACAATATCAAACAGCCCCCTGATCGCAGGCATGGGGCAAAGACCCGTTCCTCCTCCGCTAAAGGCTGAAGTCACCGATGCTGGTAGGAACTTCAGGCACCACCTTTTCAAGTGGACTTTTTCAAGAGCCACATGGCCTGCCTGAGACGCATTACTCCAGTTTAGGCTTGACGATGCCCAACTAGCTAAGTAAGGTTCAGGTACCTGCGATGGCCTCTGATTAGGATTATCCACCAGCTGATATGAGGTATCCCATGCCTCTGTTCACTTAGAGCTGGCAACCCAGAAGCAAACAGAAAACACAGCGGCAGACTCTCCCTCAACAGAGGCCCACCAGTGCAGCAAGCCCAGGATCAATAATCAAGCTCAAATCCATAAACAAGTCCAGTCTAGTAGGTATAAATGGTCAGCACCAGGACCCTGTGAAGTTGACCACTCCTCAGCAGGGTTGAAAAAAAAGAAAAAAGTGGCCGTAGATGACCAGATTAGTTAGGCCATACTGAACTGGCAGCCCTCCCCTTCCGTTCCTCTTCAAAAGAGAATATCTCTTTTGAAAGGTACTAACGGCCTGCACCAGGAGAAGGCGGGGTCGGACATTAGGTGCTAGACCTGGCCGGTTCTGTGCATCATCACTAGGGATTGGTACACAGCTCTACAATCTGAAATTGCTATGCATTTATGATTTAGAATTTGAAATTGCTATGAAATTGTGATCTACAATCTGAAATTGCTATGAAGTTATGATCTACAATCTGAAATTGCTATGTATTTATGATTTAGAATCTGAAATTGTTACGCATTTATGATTTAGAATGTGAAATTGCTATAAATTTATGATCTACAATCTAAAATTGCTATTCATTTATGATTTAGAATCTGAAATTGCTATGCATTTATGATCTACAATCTGAAATTGCTATGCATTTATGATTTAGAATTTGAAATTGCTATGAAATTATGATCTACAATCTGAGATTGCTATGCATTTATGATTTAGAATCTGAAATTGCTACGCATTTATAATTTAGAATTTGAAATTGCTATGTCACGTGTCACGAAGGTTGTCATATCACTAATTTCTAAAAAAATTCGTTGCCAGATATTTTTTCTGAATTCCTTAATCAAACCACAGTGTTCGAATACTTTATTGAGCGACTGTATTAAAAACGGAAACCATGCCGAAAAACAAATAGCCCTGTAACGAATCTCCAGATTTGCGAATGGATCCTTCAGGCTCCTCATCCCCATCCTCCTGTCTCTTAGCATCTCAAAGAAGGGGTGCGGAAAGTAAGGGGGGGGGGCTGAAAGATCGCCAGCCGGAAACGGTGCATGTGACAAGTGATCCGCGCCAGTTACGTGCCCATTGTTGACACGTGCGGCTCCTGCCCGCGGTCCGCCGCATGCCCTCGCTCCCCGCACCCACTCATCGCGAAAGATCAGCGGGAAGACAAATCGTCTCGAGATCCGCGAGAGTTCGCATGGGTGTTCCCTTAACCCTCGGGATTTTAGGACGCAGGCGGCGCTTCGGACGGCAGCTGCGGCGAAAGCGTGTTGCTATTGGAGGAGGAGTATGGTGGGGAGGCATCACTCCTCCCCCCACCTCCTAAGATGGAGTGAAATTCCATCGGGTCGTTATGTCGAATGACAATGTTCAACCACTTTAAAGTAATAGGCAATTCCGATGTTACACTTTTTTTGCGGGGGGAGGGGGGCGTTGATGTTGTGTTTCAAGTCACGGTGATGAAAATGCAGAAGAAATGTTCGCAGAGATCATGGGGGGGTTAGAGTCAGGTCCCCCCCCCCCTTCTTCTGTCGTGGCATCTGTTTCTACGTGATTGTCAGATGCAAATGGGCATTTCGTCGCACCAGCCGGTTATTGTTGATTTATTATGCGAGACATTTTTGGTTCATTTTCAGCGGGGGGGAAGGAAATAGGAGGGAAACCAAACCCAACTCTAGCCAACAAATATAAACATCGTTGGCTAGAGTTGGGAAAACTGAACGCAGAAGATAAAATACTGCACGTGTTCTGAAATGAAATTGGTCCTTCTCTCCCCCCTCCCCCTTTGTGAAATAGCTTTTTTTGGGGGTTGTTTTACCTCTGAGCATTTTGCACACAATGGCCAAGTCACAAGGACCCCAAAGGCTCAGACAAGGTTGGGGGAGGGAACCCACTGGAACAGCTGTTGGGAAACAGATGGTAGCCTCCCGTCAAGGCCATCCAGTGTGTTCTTTAAAGTTGGATTGGTTTACCTCTGAGCGGCACTTTTTTGCAACACCATGGGCTAAATGGCCAGGTCACAAGGACCCCGAAGGCTCAGAGAAGGTTGGGGGGAGGGAACCCACTGGAACAGCTGTTGAGAGACAGATGGTAGGCTCCCGTCAAGGCCATCCAGCGTGTTCTTTAACGTTGGGTTGTTTTACCTCTGAACGGCACTTTTTTTGCACACCATGGGCTAAATGGCCAGGTCACATGGACCACGAGGGCTCACAGAAGGTTGGGGAGAGGGGACCCACTGGGACAGCTGTTCTGAGACAGATGGTAGCCTCCCATCAAGGCCATCCAGCGTGTTTTTTAACGTTGGGTTGTTTTACCTCTGAGCGGCACTTTTTTGCACACCATGGGCTAAATGGCCAGGTCACATGGACCCCGAGGGCTCTGAGAAGTATGGGGAAGGGGACCCACTGGAACAGCTGTTGGGAGACAGATGGTAGCCTCCCGTCAAGGCCATTCAGCGTGTTCTTTAACGTTGGATTGTTTTACCTCTGGGCGACAGTGTTTTGCACACCATGAGCTAAATGGCCAAGTCACATGGACCCCGAAGGCTCAGAGAAGGTTGAGGGAGGGGACCCACTGGAACAGCTGTTGGGAGACAGATGGTAGCCTCCCGTCAAGGCCATCCAGCGTGTTCTTTAACGTTGGATTGTTTTACCACTAAGCGGCACCTTTTTTGCACACCATGGGCTAAATGGCCAGATCACATGGACCCCGAAGGCTCAGAAAATGTTGTGGGAGGGTACCCACTGGAACAGCTGTTGGGAGACAGATGGTAACCTCCCATCAAGGCCATCCAGCGTGTTCTTTAACGTGGGATTGTTTTACCTCTGAGCGGCACCTTTTTTGCACACCATGGGCTAAATGGCCAGATCACATGTACCCCGAAGGCTCAGAGAAGGTTGGGGAAGGGGACCCACTGGAACAGCTGTTGGGAGACAGATGGTAACCTCCCATCAAGGCCATCCAGCGTGTTCTTTAACGTTGGATTGTTTTACCTCTGAACGGCACCTTTTTTGCACACCATGGGCTAAATGGCCAGATCACATGTACCCTGAAGGCTCAGAGAAGGTTGGGGAAGGGGACCCACTGGAACAGCTGTTGGGAGACAGATGGTAGCTTCCCGTCAAGGCCATCCATCGTGTTCTTTAACGTTGGATTGTTTTACCTCTGAGCGGCACCTTTTTTGCACACCATGGGCTAAATGGCCAGATCACATGTACCCCGAAGGCTCAGAGAAGGTTGGGGAAGGGGACCCACTGGAACAGCTGTTGGGAGACAGATGGTAGCCTCCCGTCAAGGCCATCCAGCGTGTTCTTTAACGTGCACAGGGTATGGCTCTTCCGCACACGGGGACACGGCTTAACACTCCAGATCGGGGGGATGACTCAATCGGTAGTTCCCAGGTTCGAGTCCCAGCTGGATCAGCTTTGAGTTGTATCTCCGCAAAGTTCCCGCCCTGCCCACGATCAGTAGGGGACACCGATGGACTTAGGAAGGCCACCCTCCGTCGCATGGGACGTTAAGCCGTGGCTCCGCGTGTGGGAGAGCCAACCATGTGCACATTAAAGAACACACTGTATGGTTTGACGGGAGGCTACCATCTGTCTCCCAACAGCCATTCCAGTGGGTCGCCTCCCCCAACCTTCTCTGAGCCTTCGGGGTCCTTGTGACCCGGCCATTTAGCCTATACTGTGCAAAAAAGTGCCGCTCAGAGGTAAAACAATTCAACGTTAAATAACACCCTGTATGGCCTTGACGGGAGGCTACCATCTGTCTCCCAACAGCTGTTCCAGTAGGTCTCGTCCCCCAACCTTCTCTGAGCCTTCGGGGTCCTTGTGACCTGGCCATTTAGCCTATGGTGTGCAAAAAAGTGCCGCTCAGAGGTAAAACAATTCAACGTTAAATAACACCCTGTATGGCCTTGACGGGAGGCTACCATCTGTCTCCCAACAGCTGTTCCAGTAGGTCTCTACCCCCAACCTTCTCTGAGCCTTCGGGGTCCTTGTGACCTGGCCATTTAGCCTATGGTGTGCAAAAAAGTGCCGCTCAGAGGTAAAACAATTCAACGTTAAATAACACCCTGTATGGCCTTGACGGGAGGCTACCATCTGTCTCCCAACAGCTGTTCCAGTAGGTCTCTTCCCCCAACCTTCTCTGAGCCTTCGGGGTCCTTGTGACCTGGCTATTTAGCCTATGGTGTGCAAAAAAGTGCCGCTCAGAGGTAAAACAATTCAACGTTAAATAACACCCTGTATGGCCTTGACGGGAGGCTACCATCTGTCTCCCAACAGCTGTTCCAGTAGGTCTCGTCCCCCAACCTTCTCTGAGCCTTCGGGGTCCTTGTGACCTGGCCATTTAGCCTATGGTGTGCAAAAAAGTGCCGCTCAGAGGTAAAACAATTCAACGTTAAATAACACCCTGTATGGCCTTGACGGGAGGCTACCATCTGTCTCCCAACAGCTGTTCCAGTAGGTCTCTTCCCCCAACCTTCTCTGAGCCTTCGGGGTCCTTGTGACCTGGCTATTTAGCCTATGGTGTGCAAAAAAGTGCCGCTCAGAGGTAAAACAATTCAACGTTAAATAACACCCTGTATGGCCTTGACGGGAGGCTACCATCTGTCTCCCAACAGCTGTTCCAGTAGGTCTCGTCCCCCAACCTTCTCTGAGCCTTCGGGGTCCTTGTGACCTGGCCATTTAGCCTATGGTGTGCAAAAAAGTGCCGCTCAGAGGTAAAACAATTCAACGTTAAATAACACCCTGTATGGCCTTGATGGGAGGCTACCATCTGTCACCCAACAGCTGTTCCAGTGGGTTCCTTTCACTCAATCTCCTCTGAACCTTCGGGGTCCTTGTGATTATTCAATTTCCTGTATTTTTTATTTTTCCTATTATTTTATTTAAAATAACATTCTAAGGAGAAATCTCCACCACCACCACCAAAAAAAAAACCAGCCAATTGTTTTTTAAAAAACAGAAAAAACATTTCTTGTTTAATACTTACATCGAAACTTTAATGTTTCACAAACATAAAATCTCGAACTTCATCATGCATAACAAACTCACTCAAATGGGAATCTTGCTCCAAAAAATAAAAATCACGTGTTCCCGAATACAAACAAAATAAGTGGGCTCATCACGAGACGGAGCAACGAGTCGTCATCGTCTCGGATGATAGCAGCAGCGTTGCTAAGCGACCAGTACGTAAAATGAGACACGATGCAAATGGGCGCTATTTACATTTCTTACAGACGGTATAATAACAAAGGCGTGTCTATCTGTTACGATTCTTTTATAAACTCCCCTCCCGCCCCCTCTTCTCCTCCCCCCTCCTCCACATCCTCTTCATTCCGCATCTCCTGATTACTCGCATTAGCATCAGTTGAGATACGACGGAATAGCTCGAGACGGACTTCATGCAAAATGGACAAGGATGCTGTCGGTTCTCCTCTAATTGCCGTTGTGACGCAGATGCACGCGCATCCATTTTGTGAACACGGCGCGCGGAGGTGAACAAGAAATCCATCCCGTGATGCACTTGTGAGCGGGAATTTGGGACCACCCGGTGGATGCCACCGGCATTAATCACTGCAACGAACGAAATTGATGTTGATATATCTGCAACAATATTCTCTTCGGCAACAGTGGAGAAATGACGCAAGAGGTTGGATTGTTACTTTAAAAATGGGTTGATGAGTAACCTTCGAGACTCAAGGCCTTTTCAGTATAAAGTGACGTCACATCCGGTGGATCTACAGTGCTTCCTGCGCACGCAGTACTACCATCGCAAATCGAGCATTTACTTTTTTATAAAGTCGGTGGGCATTTCTGTTTGATACTTCGCTCCAAAAATTAATTGGCATAGTATGATTATATTGCATATATGAACATTAGTGTAATGTTATTATGGCACACCTTAAAATAAGGAAGACGTTGAAACTAAAATAGCTCTTGATTTGTAATTGTGCTAAATTGATGACTCAAAATGTAATCGTCGTTTAGCGTTCTCTGAACAGGTAGAACGATATATAAAATACCAGGAGCGTCATAATTGTTTCTACATATAATTAAAATATGCTTAAAAATAAAGTTAATATATATAACCGAGTAATTATTCGCATTTAACAAAAGTAAACTGATCTAAAGGACCTGGGTTCGAGCCCCGGGTAAAGCATGGATGTATGTGTCGTTTTTCTGCTGAGGTCCTGCCATCCTCTCAGACCTTCTACTATGGCATATTAACTGACAGGCTCCTGTCAGACCTCTGTGGCAAGCAGCTGCTTGAGGGGGTATTTATTTTTATTTTTTTTAAATCATTTCCTTCACATATTTTTCCTCATAAATGCTGTCAATAATTGATCCAGTTTTTTATACCATTGATAATGTAATCATGACATAAATTTTTATGGAAAATTAGTGTGTTTTATTAAAAAGAGAAAAAAAAATACAAAAATTCTTCAGAACAATTTTATTGACAAATGTGAACTACAAATTAATGATATACTGTAATAGGTTTAACTGTAACAGGTTTATAGGTTTAACTGTAACAGGTTTATAGGTTTAACTGTAACAATTGCAGCTATGATTTAATTGAAATACTTTTTCTTAGTGATTAGACTGAATTTATAGGACATGGATACCTTTTGATGGAATACATATTTAAAAACTAGCAGGAAAAGTGCATCTAAACTTTACAAACTACAATTTACATACACATTTTGGTTTACAAAGCTGCCTGTAAATCTATCGACTTAACATTTGATAATATATCGCTCAACTAACCTTCCAAATGTAAAGAAAATATTCTGTAATCAATCTTCGATTGTTAAAAATATAATTCTATGCAGCCTGGTAAAGAAAGATTAAATTTAGGCATACATCTTTCCAGATATAAGCCAGGGTTGTAAGACCACTAAACTAACACGGCTCTTCCTTTTTTTCCACTAATATAATTTATTAGTTTAATGGTCTTAGAATACTGTGGTATATACCTGGAGAGATATGGTTCAAATCCCACATGCCAAAAAAACTGTCACAAAACTATTAACTTCAAACAGTTAACTCTGTGGATACTATTTATTGAGGGTGGACAACTTTCTTTTTTTGGCACTAAGACATTTTTTCTTATTTCCCAAATTCTCTAACAAACAATCAACAGTGTACCTAAGGGCATCAGAAAAAGGGGGAGAGCTAGGAAGCAATGGGCAGACGATGTCAAACAGGACCTTGTTAGAATTGGCCTAGAGTGGCCAAATGCAACAGCGGTAGCTCAAAAGAGACACGTCTGCAGAGGAAAATTACACAGTCTGGTTGGACCTCCGTAGCCCACGGCTGCATGAGGATTTACAATTAACGGTACAGGTTGAAAGTATAAATAAATTAAAAAAAATATTTTCATTCAATCGGAACACCTTACACATCTTTAAAAGCTAGTTCATGAGAGATGCCTGCACAGACGGAGATCGAAATTAATATGAAGAGCAATGAAAGCAAATAGAGAGTTGAATCTCTATTCGATCAGCGATCATTATCACATTCATCACACTTGACGGGAGGCTACCATCTGTCTCCTAATAGCTGTCCAGGCGTCCATTCCCCCAACCTCTGAACATGGGGGGTCCTTGTGTACTAAATGATAGGGGCGGGAGGTGACATTCGGTATCAGTACTTCCCAGGTTGGAGTCCCAGCTGGGTCAGCATTGAGATTTATTTCCGCAAAATTCCCCGCCTGCCCACAGTCAGTATGGGACATCGATGGGTTTAGAAAGGCTGCTGTCCATCGGATGGGACGTTCAGCTGTTGCCCCTTGTGCCGGAGAATCATACCCTGTGCACATTAAAGAACACACTGGATGGCCATCATGGGAGATTACCATCTGTCTCCCAACAGCTGTTCCAGTGGGTCCCATCACCAACCTTCTCTGAGCCTTCAGGATTCTTGTGACCTGGCCATTTAGTCCATGTTGTGCAAAAAAATGCCGCTCCGAGGTAAAACAACCCAATGTTAAAGAACACGCTGGATGGTCTTGACGGCAGGCTACCATCTGTCTCCCAACAGTTGTTCCAGTGGATCCCATCAGCAACCTTCTCTGAGCCTTCAGGGTTCTTGTGACCTGGCCATTTAGTCCATGGTGTGCAAAAAAAGTGCCGCTCCGAGGTAAAACAACCCAATGTTAAAGAACATGCTGGATGGACTTGACGGGAGGCTAGCATTTGTCTCCCAACAGCTGTTTCAGTGAATCCCCTCACCCAACCTCTGATCGTTTGGGGTCGTTGTGATCTGGCCATTTAGCCCATGGTGTGCCAAAAAGTGCCGCTCAGAGGTAAAACAGCGAAACGTTAAAGAATATACTAGATGGCCTTGATGGGTGGCTACCATTTGTCTCCCAACAGCTGTTTCAGTGGGTCCCCTCCCCTAACCTCAGAACCATTGGGGTCCTTGAGATCTGGCCATTTAGCCCGTGGTGTGCAAAAAACTGCCACTCAGAGGTTAAACAACCCAACGTTAAAGAACACATTGGATGGCCTTCACGGGAGGCTACCATCTGTCTCCCAAAAGATGCTCCAGTTGGTCCCCCAACCTTCTGTGAGCCTTTGGGGTCCTTGTGACCTAGCCATTTTACCCATGGTGTGCAAAAAAAGTGCCGCTCAGAGGTAAAACAACACAATGTTAAAGAACACGCTGGATGGCCTTGACGGGATGCTACCATCTGTCTCCCAACAGCTGTTCCAGTGAATCCCCTCCCGCAACCTTCACTGAGCCTTCACGGACCATGTGACCTGCCCATTTATCCCATGGTGCGCAAAAGTGTTCCGCTCAGAGGGAAAACAACGTTAAAGAACATGCTGGATGGCCTTGATGGGAGGCTACCATTTGTCTCCCAACAGCTGTTTCAGTGAATCCCCTCACCCAACCTCTGACCGTTTGGGCTCGTTGTGATCTGGCCATTTAGCCCATTGTGTGCAAAAAATTGCCGCTCCGAGGTAAACAACCCAATGTTAAAGAACACGCTGGATGGCCTTGATGGGAGGCTACCATCTGTCTCCCAACAGATGCGGCAGTGGGTCCCCCAACCTTCTCTGAGTCTTTGGGGTCCCTGTGACCTAGCCATTTAGCCCATGGTGTGCAAAAATAGTGCCGCTCAGAGGTAAAACAACCCAATGTTAAAGAACACGCTGGATGGCCTTGACGGGAAGCTACCATCTGTCTCCCAACAGCTGTTCCAGTGGATCCCCTCCCCCAACATTCTGTGAGCCTTTGGGGTAAAGTAAAGTACGTATTACTCGTCTTTGAAAGGGATTTCCAATGACACCAACGCGGGTGCTCTAGGTAAATTAGGGGACGACTTCAGATGCAGAATTTTGTTACACGTTTGTGGCTTTTTCTCGCGAACCAGAGGTCAAATCTTTATAATATTAAAGGATATCCAATATTGTGCTGTAATGCTCTGTAACGGTGAAAATTTAAACTATTTGTTAATACTAGAAATACGAACAGCAATAACCTATTAGTAGCTATCCAACTAAAAGTAATATTTTCATTCTTCTTAAAAGGCAAAGAAAGTTTGATGTCTACATAGAGACAGACAGATGACACAGTGAAAACAATAGCTGGTATTTTGAAAACGAGCTATAAAGTAGTTTCGCTGTCTTAAGCTGATCTGCGTAGATTTTCTTTTCAGCAATCGTTTCGAATACTATAAAAAATAAATACCCCCTCAAGCAGCTGCTTGCCACAGAGGTCTGACAGGAGCCTGTCAGTTTATATGCCATAGTGGAAGGTCTGAGAGGATGGCAGGACCACAGCAGAAAAAACAACACAAACCTCCATGCCTTACCCGGGACTCGAACCCAGGTCCCTTAGATCAGTAGCCAAGCGCGCTAACCACTTGGCCATGTGACGTCGACTTTAATAGGGCTTTCCAGGGACACCAAAGCAGGTGCTCTAGGTCAATTAGGGGACGACTTCAGATGCAGAATTTTGTTACACGTTTCTGGCTTTTTCTCGTGAACTAGAGGTCAGATGACCTTTCTGTAAAGTACGTATTACTCGTCTTTGAAAGGGATTTCCAAGGACACCAACGCGGGCGTTCTAGGTTAATTAGGGGACAACTTCAGATGCAGAATTTTGTTACACGTTTGTGGCTTTTTCTCCTGAACTAGAGGTCAGATGACCTTTCTGTAAAGTACGTATTACTGGTCTTTGAAAGGAATTTCCAATTACACCAACGCGGGCGTTCTAGGTTAATTAGGGGACAACTTCAGATGCAGAATTTTGTTACACGTTTCTGGCTTTTTCTCCTGAACTAGAGGTCAGATGACCTTTCTGTAAAGTACGTATTACTGGTCTTTGAAAGGAATTTCCAATTACACCAACGCGGGCGTTCTAGGTTAATTAGGGGACGACTTCAGATGCAGAATTTTGTTACACGTTTCTGGCTTTTTCTCCTGAACTAGAGGTCAGATGACCTTTCTGTAAAGTACGTATTACTGGTCTTTGAAAGGAATTTCCAATTACACCAACGCGGGCGTTCTAGGTTAATTAGGGGACAACTTCAGATGCAGAATTTTGTTACACGTTTGTGGCTTTTTCTCCTGAACTAGAGGTCAGATGACCTTTCTGTAAAGTACGTATTACTGGTCTTTGAAACGAATTTCCAATTACACCAACGCGGGCGTTCTAGGTTAATTAGGGGACGACTTCAGATGCAGAATTTTGTTACACGTTTCTGGCTTTTTCTCCTAACTAGAGGTCAGATGACCTTTCTGTAAAGTACGTATTACTGGTCTTTGAAAGGAATTTCCAATTACACCAACGCGGGCGTTCTAGGTTAATTAGGGGACAACTTCAGATGCAGAATTTTGTTACACGTTTGTGGCTTTTTCTCCTGAACTAGAGGTCAGATGACCTTTCTGTAAAGTACGTATTACTGGTCTTTGAAAGGAATTTCCAATTACACCAACGCGGGCGTTCTAGGTTAATTAGGGGACGACTTCAGATGCAGAATTTTGTTACACGTTTCTGGCTTTTTCTCCTGAACTAGAGGTCAGATGACCTTTCTGTAAAGTACGTATTACTGGTCTTTGAAAGGAATTTCCAATTACACCAACGCGGGCGTTCTAGGTTAATTAGGGGACAACTTCAGATGCAGAATTTTGTTACACGTTTGTGGCTTTTTCTCCTGAACTAGAGGTCAGATGACCTTTCTGTAAAGTACGTATTACTGGTCTTTGAAAGGAATTTCCAATTACACCAACGCGGGCGTTCTAGGTTAATTAGGGGACGACTTCAGATGCAGAATTTTGTTACACGTTTCTGGCTTTTTCTCCTAACTAGAGGTCAGATGACCTTTCTGTAAAGTACGTATTACTGGTCTTTGAAAGGAATTTCCAATTACACCAACGCGGGCGTTCTAGGTTAATTAGGGGACAACTTCAGATGCAGAATTTTGTTACACGTTTCTGGCTTTTTCTCCTGAACTAGAGGTCAGATGACCTTTCTGTAAAGTACGTATTACTGGTCTTTGAAAGGAATTTCCAATTACACCAACGCGGGCGTTCTAGGTTAATTAGGGGACAACTTCAGATGCAGAATTTTGTTACACGTTTCTGGCTTTTTCTCCTGAACTAGAGGTCAGATGACCTTTCTGTAAAGTACGTATTACTGGTCTTTGAAAGGAATTTCCAATTACACCAACGCGGGCGTTCTAGGTTAATTAGGGGACGACTTCAGATGCAGAATTTTGTTACACGTTTCTGGCTTTTTCTCCTGAACTAGAGGTCAGATGACCTTTCTGTAAAGTACGTATTACTGGTCTTTGAAAGGAATTTCCAATTACACCAACGCGGGCGTTCTAGGTTAATTAGGGGACAACTTCAGATGCAGAATTTTGTTACACGTTTGTGGCTTTTTCTCCTGAACTAGAGGTCAGATGACCTTTCTGTAAAGTACGTATTACTGGTCTTTGAAAGGAATTTCCAATTACACCAACGCGGGCGTTCTAGGTTAATTAGGGGACGACTTCAGATGCAGAATTTTGTTACACGTTTCTGGCTTTTTCTCCTGAACTAGAGGTCAGATGACCTTTCTGTAAAGTACGTATTACTGGTCTTTGAAAGGAATTTCCAATTACACCAACGCGGGCGTTCTAGGTTAATTAGGGGACAACTTCAGATGCAGAATTTTGTTACACGTTTGTGGCTTTTTCTCCTGAACTAGAGGTCAGATGACCTTTCTGTAAAGTACGTATTACTGGTCTTTGAAAGGAATTTCCAATTACACCAACGCGGGCGTTCTAGGTTAATTAGGGGACGACTTCAGATGCAGAATTTTGTTACACGTTTGTGGCTTTTTCTCCTGAACTAGAGGTCAGATGACCTTTCTGTAAAGTACGTATTACTTGTCTTTGAAAGGAATTTCCAATTACACCAACGCGGGCGTTCTAGGTTAATTAGGGGACAACTTCAGATGCAGAATTTTGTTACACGTTTCTGGCTTTTTCTCCTGAACTAGAGGTCAGATGACCTTTCTGTAAAGTACGTATTACTGGTCTTTGAAAGGAATTTCCAATTACACCAACGCGGGCGTTCTAGGTTAATTAGGGGACAAATTCAGATGCAGAATTTTGTTACACGTTTGTGGCTTTTTCTTCTGAACCAGAGGTCAGATGACCTTTCTGTAAAGTACGTATTACTCGTCTTTGAAAGGAATTTCCAATTACACCAACGCGGGCGTTCTAGGTTAATTAGGGGACAACTTCAGATGCAGAATTTTGTTACACGTTTGTGGCTTTTTCTCCTGAACTAGAGGTCAGATGACCTTTCTGTAAAGTACGTATTACTGGTCTTTGAAAGGAATTTCCAATTACACCAACGCGGGCGTTCTAGGTTAATTAGGGGACGACTTCAGATGCAGAATTTTGTTACACGTTTGTGGCTTTTTCTCCTGAACTAGAGGTCAGATGACCTTTCTGTAAAGTACGTATTACTGGTCTTTGA
The DNA here is from genome assembly GCA_038380435.1 of Ryuthela nishihirai. NCBI lineage: Eukaryota > Metazoa > Arthropoda > Arachnida > Araneae > Heptathelidae > Ryuthela > Ryuthela nishihirai. Next base: position 3,116,052 of record JAWZYU010000044.1, on the reverse strand, counting down.
AAGGAATTTCCAATTACACCAACGCGGGCGTTCTAGGTTAATTAGGGGACGACTTCAGATGCAGAATTTTGTTACACGTTTCTGGCTTTTTCTCCTGAACTAGAGGTCAGATGACCTTTCTGTAAAGTACGTTTTACTGGTCTTTGAAAGGAATTTCCAATTACACCAACGCGGGCGTTCTAGGTTAATTAGGGGACGACTTCAGATGCAGAATTTTGTTACACGTTTCTGGCTTTTTCTCCTGAACTAGAGGTCAGATGACCTTTCTGTAAAGTATGTATTACTGGTCTTTGAAAGGAATTTCCAATTACACCAACGCGGGCGTTCTAGGTTAATTAGGGGACAACTTCAGATGCAGAATTTTGTTACACGTTTGTGGCTTTTTCTCCTGAACTAGAGGTCAGATGACCTTTCTGTAAAGTACGTATTACTGGTCTTTGAAAGGAATTTCCAATTACACCAACGCGGGCGTTCTAGGTTAATTAGGGGACGACTTCAGATGCAGAATTTTGTTACACGTTTCTGGCTTTTTCTCCTGAACTAGAGGTCAGATGACCTTTCTGTAAAGTACGTATTACTGGTCTTTGAAAGGAATTTCCAATTACACCAACGCGGGCGTTCTAGGTTAATTAGGGGACAACTTCAGATGCAGAATTTTGTTACACGTTTGTGGCTTTTTCTCCTGAACTAGAGGTCAGATGACCTTTCTGTAAAGTACGTATTACTGGTCTTTGAAAGGAATTTCCAATTACACCAACGCGGGCGTTCTAGGTTAATTAGGGGACGACTTCAGATGCAGAATTTTGTTAGACGTTTCTGGCTTTTTCTCGTGAACTAGAGGTCACGTGACCTTTCTGTGAAGTACGTATTACTCGTCTTTGAAAGGGATTTCCAAGGATACCAACGCGGGCGTTCTATGTTAATTAGGGGAAAACTTGAAATGCAGAATTCAGTTACACGTTTGTGGCTTTTTCTCGTGAACCAGAGGTCAGATGACCTTTCTGTGAAGTACGTATTACTCGTCTTTGAAAGGGATTTCCAAGGATACCAACGTGGGTGTTCTAGGTCAATTAGTGGACGACTTCAGATGCAGAATTTTGTTACACGTTTCTGGCTTTTTCTCGTGAACTAGAGGTCACGTGACCTTTCTCTAAAGTACGTATTACTCGTCTTTGAAAGGAATTTTCAAGGACACCAACGCGGGCGTTCTATGTTAATTAGGGGAAAACTTGAGATGCAGAATTTTGTTACACGTTTGTGGCTTTTTCTCGTGAACTAGAGGTCAGATGACCTTTCTCTAAAGTACGTATTACTCGTCTTTGAAAGGGATTTTCAAGGACACCAACGCGGGTGTTCTAGGTCAATTAGGGGACGACTTCAGATGCATAATTTTGTTACACGTTTGTGGCTCTTTCTCGTGAACTAGAGGTCAGATGACCTTTCTCTAAAGTACCTGTTACTCGTCTTTGAAAGGGATTTCCAAGGACATCAACGCCGGCGTTCTAGGTTAATTAATGGACGACTTCAGATGCAGAATTTTGTTACACGTTAGTGCCTTTTTCTCGTGAACCAGAGGTCAGATGACCTTTCTGTAAAGTACGTATTACTGGTCTTTGAAAGGGATTTCCAAGGACACCAACGCGGGCGTTCTAGGTTAATTAGGGGACAATTTCAGATGCAGAATTTTGTTACACTTTTGTGGCTTTTTCTCGTGAACTAGAGGTCAGATGACCTTTCTCTAAAGTACGTATTACTCGTCTCTGAAAGGAATTTTCAAGGACACCAACGCGGGCGTTCTATGTTAATTAGGGGAAAACTTGAGATGCAGAATTTTGTTACACGTTAGTGCCTTTTTCTCGTGAACCAGAGGTCAGATGACCTTTCTGTAAAGTTCGTATTACTGGTCTTTGAAAGGGATTTCCAAGGACACCAACGCGGGCGTTCTAGGTTAATTAGGGGACAATTTCAGATGCAGAATTTTGTTACACGTTTGTGGCTTTTTCTCGTGAACCAGAGGTCAGATGACCTATCTCTAAAGTACGTATTACTCGTCTTTGAAAGGGATTTTCAAGGACACCAACGCGGGTGTTCTAGGTCAATTAGAGGACGACTTCAGATGCAGAATTTTGTTACACGTTTCTGGCTTTTTCTCGTGAACTAGAAGTCAGGTGACCTTTCTCTAAAGTACGTATTACTCGTCTTTGAAAGGAATTTTCAAGGACACCAACGCGGGCGTTCTATGTTAATTAGGGGAAAACTTGAGATGCAGAATTTTGTTACACGTTTGTGGCATTTTCTCGTGAACTAGAGGTCAGATGACCTTTCTCTAAAGTACGTATTACTCGTCTTTGAAAGGAATTTTCAAGGACACCAACGCGGGCGTTCTAGGTTAATTAGGGGAAAACTTCAGATGCAGAATTTTGTTACACGTTTGTGGCTTTTTCTCGTGAACCAGAAGTCAGATGACCTTTCTGTAAAGTACGTATTACTCGTCCTTGAAAGGGATTTCCAAGAACACCAACGCGGGCGTTCTAGGTTAATTAGGGGACGATTTCAGATGTATAATTTTGTTACACGTTTCTGGCTTTTTCTCGTGAACTAGAGGTTAGATGACCTTTCTCTAAAGTACGTATTACTCGTCTTTGAAAGGGATTTTCAAGGACACCAACGCGGGTGTTCTAGGTCAATTAGAGGACGACTTCAGATGCAGAATTTTGTTACACGTTTGTGGCTTTTCCTCGTGAACCAGAGGTCAGATGACCTTTCTGTAAAGTACGTATTACTCGTCTTTGAAAGGGATTTCCAAGGGTACCAAAGCGGGTGATCTAGGTCAATTTGGGGACGCCTTCAGATGCAGAATTTTGTTACACGTTTCTGGCTTTTTCTCGTGAACCAGAGGTCAGATGACCTTTCTCTAAAGTCCGTATTGCTCGTCTTTGAAAGGGATTTCCAAGGATACCAATGCGGGTGTTCTAGGTCAATTAGGGGACGACTTCAGATGCAGAATTTTGTTACACGTTTGTGGCTTTTTCTCGTGAACCAGAGGTCAGATGACCTTTCTGTAAAGTTCGTATTACTGGTCTTTGAAAGGGATTTCCAAGGACAAAAACGCGGGCGTTCCAGGTTAATTAGGGGAAAACTTCAGATGCAGAATTTTGTTACACGTTTGTGGCTTTTTCTCGTGAACCAGAGGTCAGATGACCTTTCTCTAAAGTACCTATTACTCGTCTTTGAAAGGAATTTTCAAGGACACCAACGCGGGCGTTCTAGGTTAATTAGGGGACAACTTCAGATGCAGAATTTTGTTACACGTTTGTGGCTTTTTCTCGTGAACCAGAGGTCAGATGACCTTTCTGTAAAGTACGTATTACTGGTCTTTGAAAGGGATTTCCAAGGACAAAAACGCGGGCGTTCCAGGTTAATTAGGGGAAAACTTCAGATGCAGAATTTTGTTACACGTTTGTGGCTTTTTCTCGTGAACCAGAGGTCAGATGACCTTTCTCTAAAGTACCTATTACTCGTCTTTGAAAGGGATTTTCAAGGACACCAACGCGGGCGTTCTAGGTTAATTAGGGGACAACTTCAGATGCAGAATTTTGTTACACGTTTGTGGCTTTTTCTCGTGAACCAGAGGTCACATGACCTTTCTGTAAAGTACGTATTACTCGTCTTTGAAAGGGATTTCCAAGGGTACCAAAGCGGGTGATCTAGGTCAATTAGGGGACGACTTCAGATGCAGAATTTTGTTACACGTTTCTGGCTTTTTCTCGTGAACTACAGGTCAGATGACCTTTCTCTAAAGTACGTATTACTCGTCTTTGAAAGGGATTTTCAAGGACACCAATGCGGGTGTTCTAGGTCAATTAGAGGACGACTTCAGATGCAGAATTTTGTTACACGCTTGTGGCTTTTTCTCGTGAACTAGAGGTCAGATGACCTTTCTCTAAAGTACGTATTACTCGTCTTTGAAAGGAATTTTCAAGGAACCAACGCGGGCGTTCTAGGTTAATTAGGGGAAAATTTCACATGCAGAATTTTGTTACACGTTTGTGGCTTTTTCTCATGAACCAGAGGTCAGATCACCTTTCTGTGAAGTACGTATTACTCGTCTTTAAAAGGGATTTCCAAGGATACCAACCTGGGTGTTCTAGGTCAATTAGTGGACGACTTCGGATGCAGAATTTTGTTACACGTTTCTGGCTTTTTCTCGTGAACTACAGGTCAGATGACCTTTCTCTAAAGTACGTATTACTCGTCTTTGAAAGGGATTTTCAAGGACACCAACGCGGGTGCTCTAGGTCAATTAGAGGACGACTTCAGATGCAGAATTTTGTTACACGTTTGTGGCTTTTTCTCGTGAACCAGAGGTCAGATGACTTTTCTGTAAAGTACGTATTACTCGTCTTTGAAAGGGATTTCCACGGACACCAACGCGGGTGTTCTAGGTTAATTAGGGGAAAACTTCAGATGCAGAATTTTGTTACATGTTTGTGGCTTTTCCTCGTGAACCAGAGGTCAGATGACCTTTCTGTAAAGTACGTATTACTCGTCCTTGAAAGGGATTTCCAAGGACACCAACGCGGGCGTTCTAGGTTAATTAGGGGAAAATTTCAGATGCAGAATTTTGTTACACGTTTGTGGCATTTTCTCGTGAACCAGAGGTCAGATGACCTTTCTCTAAAGTCCGTATTACTCGTCTTTCAAAGGGATTTTCAAGGACACTAACGCGGGTGTTCTAGCTCAATTAGGGGACGACTTCAGATGCAGAATTTTGTTACACGTTTGTGGCTTTTTCTCGTGAACCAGAGGTCAGATGACTTTTCTGCAAAGTACGTATTACTCGTCTTTGAAAGGGATTTCCAAGGACACCAACGCGGGCGTTCTAGGTTAATTAGGGGAAAACTTCAGATGCAGAATTTTGTTACACGTTTGTGGCTTTTTCTCGTGAACCAGAGGTCAGATGAGCTTTCTCTAAAGTACCTATTACTCGTCTTTGAAAGGGATTTTCAAGGACACTAACGCGGGTGTTCTAGGTCAATTAGGGGACGACTTCAGATGCAGAATTTTGTTACACGTTTGTGGCTTTTTCTCGTGAACCAGAGGTCAGATGACTTTTCTGTAAAGTACGTATTACTCGTCTTTGAAAGGGATTTCCAAGGACACCAACGTGGGCTTTCTAGGTCAATTAGCGGACGACGTCAGGTGCAGAATTTTGTTATACGTTTGTGGCTTTTACTCCTGAATAGAGGTCAAATGACCTTTCTGTGAAGTACGTATTACTCGTCTTTGAAAGGGATTTCCAAGGATACCAACGTGGGTGTTCTAGGTCAATTAGTGGACGACTTCAGATGCAGAATTTTGTTACACGTTTCTGGCTTTTTCTCGTGAACTAGAGGTCAGATGACCTTTCTCTAAAGTACGTATTACTCGTCTTTGAAAGGGATTTTCAAGGACAACAACGCGGGTGTTCTAGGTCAATTAGGGGACGACTTCAGATGCATAATTTTGTTACACGTTTGTGGCTCTTTCTCGTGAACTAGAGGTCAGATGACCTTTCTCTAAAGTACATATTACTCGTCTTTGAAAGGGATTCCCAAGGACATCAACGCGGGCGTTCTAGGTTAATTAGCGGACGACTTCAGGTGCAAAATTTTGTTACACGTTAGTGGCTTTTTTTCGTAAACCAGAGGTCAGATGACCTTTCTGTGAAGTACGTATTACTCGTCTTTGAAAGGGATTTCCAAGGATACCAACGTGGGTGTTCTACGTCAATTAGTGGACGACTTCAGATGCAGAATTTTGTTACACGTTTCTGGCTCTTTCTCGTGAACTAGAGGTCAGATGACCTTTCTCTAAAGTACGTGTTACTCGTCTTTGAAAGGGATTTCCAAGGACATCAACGCCGGCGTTCTAGGTTAATTAGGGGACGACTTCAGATGCAGAATTTTGTTACACGTTAGTGCCTTTTTCTCGTGAACCAGAGGTCAGATGACCTTTCTGTAAAGTACGTATTACTCATCTTTGAAAGGGATTTCCAAGGATACCAACGTGGGTGTTCTAGGTCAATTAGTGGACGACTTCAGATGCAGAATTTTGTTACACGTTTCTGGCTTTTTCTCGTGAACTAGAGGTCAGGTGACCTTTCTCTAAAGTACGTATTACTCGTCTTTGAAAGGAATTTTCAAGGACACCAACGCGGGCGTTCTATGTTAATTAGGGGAAAACTTGAGATGCAGAATTTTGTTACACGTTTGTGGCTTTTCTCGTGAACTAGAGGTCAGATGACCTTTCTCTAAAGTACGTATTACTCGTCTTTGAAAGGAATTTTCAAGGACACCAACGCGGGCGTTCTAGGTTAATTAGGGGAAAATTTCAGATGCAAAATTTTGTTACACGTTTGTGGCTTTTTCTCGTGAACCAGAGGTCAGATGACCTTTCTGTAAAGTACGTATTACTCGTCGTTAAAAGGGATTTCCAAGGACATCAATGCGGGTGTTCTAGGTTAATTAGGGGACGACTTCAGATGCAGAATTTTTTTACACGTTTTTGATTTTTTCTCGTGAACCAGAGGTCAGATGACCTTTCTCTAAAGTACGTATTACTCGTCTTTGAAAGGAATAACATAATAAATACACATGAAAATAATAAAACATTCCTAGAGCTATGGCTTTTATAGATTTGATTTTGTGCACGCATTAACTTGTATGTTTGCGATGCCGGAGCAGGCGCACTTGCTCCGTAAACAAGTCATTTCAAGCTCCCATATTCTTGTCGAAACATGTTAAATTGCATGAACCGCGTGTTTGCCTACCAACTTGCAAGGACTTGTCACCGTCAATCTATTCTAAACTAAAACAAATTAGGTATAGGTATACCTAATGGTAATTTAAAAATGCTTATTAACGCGATAACAATAAGATAATTTACATAGCTAGATAAAATATTTATTCATGAAAACAGGTTTATCCAAAGTATTTTATTATATTAAAAAAAATTATAAAAAAATATTAAATATAATAAATTTATTATTATATTATTATTGCATCAAGGTTGATTTGCCTATCAGGACGGACACACATGTCCAACATAATAAGCCTGATATAGTAGTGCATGTTAAGGTATTGAATGAGATTACAATTATTGAAGTAGGAATAACATCTCAGGGTAACCTGCAGACAGTAGAGGTTGAAAAGAAGAGGAAGTATGATCTGCTGGCTAATGAGTTGAGCCTAATTCACAAGTGTAATGTTAATATTATACCTTATGTTCTGACGTGGGATGTTATTGTAACTACCTACCATAAAGCATACTCAAAGCGACTTGGAGTGGGAAAACATATTGAAACTTATATCCAATCTGTGATCTTGAGAACTTTTGAGAGCATCTCAGTAGACTTCAGACGTACCAGTACGCTAGTAGGCGGTAGCAGGGAACTTATTGTCCAAGCTGCAGTTGGAAAGCTGTACATGACGGATGAGGTAGTGGATGACCAGAATCACCAGGAAGACACCACAGAATAGAAAAGATAAAAAGGTTGTCACAGAAAATTCCATTAAATTTATTTATTTATTTGACCGCCCCTCTTGACTGCCTCAACGCCCCCATTTGCCTCTGGATCCGCTACCGCCCCCATGGAAGGCTCCAGCGCCCACTGGGGGGCGGTATCGCCCCGTTGGGAATCTATGCTATAGAGCATTATTCTAAATACTTATATTTCAGCTACTAATTACTCTTTTCACATACAGTAAAGACCTTTCTTCATATTTTTTGTGGGGCGGGGGTGGCTCAGTCGGTAGCGCGCCAGGCTCGCAATCTGTAGTTCCCAGGTTCGAGTCCCAGCTGGGTCAGCGTTGAAATTTATCTCCGCAAAATTCCCCGCCCTGCCCACGGTCAGTAGGGGACACCATACCCTGTGCACGTTAAAGAACACGCTGGATGGCCTTGACGGGAGGCTACCATCTGTCTCCCAACAGCTGTTCCAGTGGGTCCCCTCCCCCAACCTTCTCTGAGCCTTCGGGGTCCATGTGACCTGGCCATTTAGCCCATGGTGTGCAAAAAAGTGCCGCTCAGAGGTAAAACAACCCAACTCATATTTTTTGCACTTTTTGATTCTAAAACATTTACGAACATCTCAAGTACACGCCAAAATGCCACACCAGAATGAAAGCCCGAAGCGACCGGAAACCAGCGTCCAAAGACACCAACACCACTATCGTACCACTGCCAATACCTTTCGTCCAATGCGGTTTACAATTTCACGGAAAGACCAACCTACTTCCTGAAGACCCGCTGTACGATATCGCTCAAACTCCGCTATCTGACCAAATGTTGCGCGCCTTCATCGTCCAAGCATGCTTCTTCAAAGAGCACTGAACAACACAAAACGAATAACTTCTTTCTTTACGCCCTGGTCCTTAAATAAGAGGTGCGTACATTTGCATGTTGTACTCAATGACGTCATTATTTCATCCAATGACTTTCAATCTTCGATCAAGGTTTCTGCTGACCTTAAATATTAACATGACATTACTGAAGGAATACTTTCTTATGTTCTTTTTTAAATTCCCGCCAGTGTAGGAAAGAGTTGTTACAAAGTCACAACTTGTGTGAAAATGTTTATATTATACTAATAAATGATAAATATTTAATTAACTAAATAGGAAAAAACTCATCATACCCAATGCACATTGAAGAGCACTCGGGACCTCTTGATGGAGGTCTCCGTCTGCCTGCTATAAGAATTACCCACTGGATCCTTTTCCCAACCTTGATCTAAGCCATAATGTCCTTGAAACCTGACGTCTAGTCCACTCAGCAACAGAAAGGTGCCACACAGTTCAACCAGCAACTGTTCACAATTTCTCCGATCATTAGTTTAAAGTATGCTTAAAGAAAAAAACGTGTTCGGGAAACATTCAATATCTAAAATGTTTTTGAAAAATGCAGCCGTCCCATTGCCGAGTGGTTAGCGCGCTTGGCTACTGATCTAAGGGACCTGGGTTCGAGTCCCGGGTAAGGCATGGACGTTTGTGTTTTTTCTGCTGAGGTTCTGCCATCCTCTCAGACCTTCTACTATGGCATATAAACTGACAGGCTCCTGTCAGACCTCTGTGGCAAGCAGCTGCTTGAGGGGGTATTTATTTTTTATAGTATTCGAAACGATTGCTGAAAAGAAAATCTACGCAGATCAGCTTAAGACAGCGAAACTACTTTATAGCTCGTTTTCAAAATACCAGCTATTGTTTTCACTGTGTCATCTGTCTGTCTCTATGTAGACATCAAACTTTCTTTGCCTTTTAAGAAGAATGAAAATATTACTTTTAGTTGGATAGCTACTAATAGGTTATTGCTGTTCGTATTTCTAGTATTAACATATAGTTTAAATTTTCACCGTTACAGAGCATTACAGCACAATATTGGATATCCTTTAATATTATAAAGATTTGACCTCTGGTTCGCGAGAAAAAGCCACAAACGTGTAACAAAATTCTTCATCTGAAGTTGTCCCCTAATTGACCTAGAACGCCCGCGTTGGTGTCCTTGGAAATCCCTTTCAAAGACGAGTAATACGTACTTTACAGAAAAGTCATCTGACCTCTGGTTCACGAGAAAAAGCCACAAACGTGTAACAAAATTCTGCATCTGAAGTTGTCCCCTATTTGACCTAGAACGCCCGCGTTGGTGTCCTTGGAAATCCCTTTCAAAGACGAGTAATACGTACTTTACAGAAAGGTCATCTGACCTCTGGTTCACGAGAAAAAGCCACAAACGTGTAACAAAATTCTGCATCTGAAGTTGTCCCCTAATTGACCTAGAACGCCCGCGTTGGTGTCCTTGGAAATCTCTTTCAAAGACGAGTAATACGTACTTTACAGAAAAGTCATTTGACCTCTGGTTCACGAGAAAAAGCCAGAAACGTGTAACAAAATTCTGCATCTGAAGTTGTCCCCTAATTAACCTAGAACGCCCGCGTTGGTGTCCTTGGAAATCCCTTTCAAAGACGAGTAATACGTACTTTACAGAAAGGTCATCTGACCTCTAGTTCACGAGAAAAAGCCAGAAACGTGTAACAAAATTCTGCATCTGAAGTCGTCCCCTAATTGACCTAGAGCACCTGCTTTGGTGTCCCTGGAAAGCCCTATTAAAGTCGACGTCACATGGCCAAGTGGTTAGCGCGCTTGGCTACTGATCTAAGGGACCTGGGTTCGAGTCCCGGGTAAGGCATGGAGGTTTGTGTTGTTTTTTCTGCTGTGGTCCTGCCATCCTCTCAGACCTTCCACTATGGCATATAAACTGACAGGCTCCTGTCAGACCTCTGTGGCAAGCAGCTGCTTGAGGGGGTATTTATTTTTTATAGTATTCGAAACGATTGCTGAAAAGAAAATCTACGCAGATCAGCTTAAGACAGCGAAACTACTTTATAGCTCGTTTTCAAAATACCAGCTATTGTTTTCACTGTGTCATCTGTCTGTCTCTATGTAGACATCAAACTTTCTTTGCCTTTTAAGAAGAATGAAAATATTACTTTTAGTTGGATAGCTACTAATAGGTTATTGCTGTTCGTATTTCTAGTATTAACAAATAGTTTAAATTTTCACCGTTACAGAGCATTACAGCACAATATTGGATATCCTTTAATATTATAAAGATTTGACCTCTGGTTCGCGAGAAAAAGCCACAAACGTGTAACAAAATTCTGCATCTGAAGTCGTCCCCTAATTTACCTAGAACACCCGCGTTGGTGTCATTGGAAATCCCTTTCAAAGACGAGTAATGCGTACTTTACAGAAAGGTCATCTGACCTCTAGTTCACGAGAAAAAGCCACAAACGTGTAAAAAATTCTACCTCTGAAGTAGTCCCCTAATTGACCTAGCGCACCCGCTTTGGCGTCCCTGGAAAGCCCTATTAAAGTCGACGTCCCATTGCCGAGTGGTTAGCGCACTTGGCTACTGATCTAAGGTACCTGGGATCGAGCCCCGGGTAAGGCATGGCTCTATGTGTCGTTTTTATGATGAGGGCCTGCCATCCTCTCAGACCTTCTATGGAATATAAACTGACAGGCTCCTGTCAGACCTCTGTGGCAAGCAGCTGCTTGAGGGGGTATTTATTTATTTATTATAATAGGTACTTTACAAAAAGGTCATCCGACCTCTGGTTCACGAGAAAAAGGGAAAAACGTGTAACAATTTTTCGCACTCGGAATTTTCTATTTCCGAGTCCGACGTATCTATCAGTCGCCATTTTGTCTGTCACCCAACATTTTCCTCGGGGAGACGACTGAAAGGAGAAGCCAGAAAGGCAAAAAGAGGTCATAATACCTTTCGGAGCGAGCGACGCTGTTCAGCTGGGACTGGACCGGATGTGCCAGAACCACGCTGGAGGGCCGCTGCTCCAGTAAAACATGTCGCGCCAATGGGCTAACGACACACAGTCTCTGTGGCCTTTTTATCCGATGTTAATTAACTTTTCGTCCAATGAGAATTGGTGGCGTGTTCCTTTGAATAGAAGAGTGCGGCAGAAAGAAGAGGATTCAAAACGTTTCGAGAGAGAACACTCGTAAGGAGGAGAATGTGAGAGCGCGGCTAGCTACGGGAGAAAAAGGCAGTTTTGAGAAGCATACGTGGGAAGTAAAAAGTGAAAGAGAGGTTACAACCGAAGAGAATTTCAAACATCGTCTGAGGAAGACGTCTTCCGGATATTGTGTAGAAGCCGCAGAGAAGGCGACGTATTTGATGTAGATGAAACAGTAGCTAAAAGAAGGGAATAGGTGCTATTGTGTTGCTTTACCTCTGAGTGGCACTTTTTTGCACACCATGGGCTAAATGGGCAGGTCACTTGGAACACAAAGGCTCAGAGACGGTTGGGGGAGGGGACCCACTTGAACAGCTGTTGGGAAACATAGTAGCCTCCCGTCAAGGCCATACAGTATGTTCTTAAACGTTGGGTTGTTTAACCTCCGAATGGCACTTTTTTCCACACCATGGGCTAAATGGCCAGATCACAAGGACCCCAAAGGTTCTGAAGTTAGGGGAGGGGACCCACTGAAACAGCTGTTGGGAGACAAATGGTAGCCTCCCGTCAAGGCCATCTAGTGTATTCTTTAACGTTTCGCTATTTTACCTCTAAGCGGCACTTTTTAACACACCATGGGCTAAATGGTCAGATCACAAGGACCCCAAAGGTTCTGAGGTTAGGGGAGGGGACCCACTGAAACAGCTGTTGGGAGACAGATGGTAGCCTCCCGTCAAGGCCATCCAGCGTGTTCTTTAACATTGGGTTGTTTTACCTCTGAGCGGCACTATTTTTGCACACCATGGGCTAAATGGCTAGGTCACAAGGACCCCAAAGGCTCAGAGAAGGTTGGGGGACCCACTGGCGCATCTGTTGGGAGACAGATGGTAGCCTCCCATCAAGCGTGTTCTTTAACATTGGGTTGTTTACCTCGGAGCGGCAATTTTTTGCACACAATGGGCTAAATGGCCAGGTCACAAGAACCCTGAAGGTTCAGAGAATGTTGGTGATGGGACCCACTGGAACAGCTGTTGGGAGACCGATGGTAATCTCCCATGATGGCCATCCAGTGTGTTCTTTAATGTGCACAGGGTACGATTCTCCGGCACAAGGGGCAACAGCTGAACGTCCCATCCGATGGACAGCAGCCTTTCCAAACCCATCGATGTCCCATACTGACTGTGGGCAGACGGGGAATTTTGCAGAAATAAATCTCAATGCTGACCCAGCTGGGACTCGAACCTGGGAAGTACTGATACCGACTGTCACCCCCCGCCCCTATCATTTAGTCCACAAGGACCCCCAATGTTCAGAGGTTGGGGGAATGGACTCCTGAACAGCTATTAGGAGACAGATGGTAGCCTCCCGTCAAGTGTGATGAATGTGATAATGATCGCTGATCGAATAGAGATTCAACTCTCTATTTGCTTTCATTGCTCTTCATATTAATTTCGATCTCCGTCTGTGCAGGCATCTCTCATGAACTAGCTTTTAAAGATGTGTCAGGTGTTCCGATTGAATGAAAATATTTTTTCTAATTTATTTATACTTTCAACCTGTACCGTTAATTGTAAATCCTCATGCAGCCGTGGGCTACGGAGGTCCAACCAGACTGTGTAATTTTCCTCTCCAGACGTCTCTTTTGAGCTACAGCTGCTGCATTTGGCCACTCTAGGCCAATTCTAACAAGGTCCTGTTTGACATCGTCTGCCCATTGCTTCCTAGGTCTCCCCCTTTTTCTGATGCCCTTAGGTACACTGTTCATAATCCTCTTTGCCTATCTGCAGCTATGCATACGGGCAACATGGCAAAACCAACGCAGTCGCTCTCTGCACAATATGCTGCTCAAAGGAGATCCACATAATTTGTAGTTGTTAGATCATATGAGCTCTCTATAATAACACTGAATCATATGTGAGAGTTGGTACGCCTTGCAGCTATTGGTTTAACATTGCTAGCGGAGTTAGACAAGGGTGCTTTTGTCTCCTTTTCACTTTATTTATTGATTATGTAATGCAAATTTCTTTGCAAGGAAAAGATTTTAGCCTTGAATAGTCGAGATTTCAAAATTTCTGATTTAGATTATGCAAATGATTTGGCCCTGTTGGTTACTGCTTTTGTGTTGGGTTGTTTTACCTCTGAGCAGCACTTTTTTGCACACCATGGGCTAAATGGCCAGGTCACAAGGACCCCGAAGGCTCAGAGAAGGTTGGGGGAGGGGACCCACTGGAACAGCTGTTGGGAGACAGATGGTAGCCTCCCGTCAAGGCCATCCAGCGTGTTCAACGTGCACAGTGTATGGCTCTCCCGCACACGGGGCCACGGCTTAACGTCCCATCCGACGGACGGCAGCCCTTCCAAGCCCATCAGTTTCCCCTACTGACCGTGGGAAGGGCGGGGAATTTTGCGGAGATAAATCTCAACGCAGACCCAGCTGGAATTCGAACCTGGAAACTACAGATTACGGGTTGGGTTGTTTTACCTCTGAGCGGCACTTTTTTGCACACCATGGGCTAAATGGCCAGGTCACATGGACCCCGAAGGCTCAGAGAAGGTTGGGGGAGGGGACCCGCTGGAACAGCTGTTGGGAGACAGATGGTAGCCTCCCGTCAAGGCCATCCAGCGTGTTCTTTAACGTGCACAGGGTATGGCTCTCCCGCACACGGGGCCACGGCTTAACGTCCCATCCGACGGACGGCGGCCTTTCCAAGCCCATCGGTGTCCCCTACTGACCGTGGGCAGGGCGGGGAATTTTGCGGAGATAAATCTCAACGCTGACCCAGCTGGGACTCGAACCTGGGAAGTACAGATTACGAGCCTGGCGCGCTACCGACTGAGCCACCCCCTCCCCAGTTACCGCTGTTGACGAGATGAATTCTTTCATTAGGGCTGTTGATGAGAATGGTAAGAGTAGGTTTGGTGATAAACATAGAAAAAACTGAAGTGATGAAAACTGGTCAGGCAGAGGGTGCTTCAGTTGCTTTGAATGGCTGTACTATTGAGCAAATGTTTCAGCTTAATTATCTTGGGTGCTATGTAACAGATACTAGTGATGTGCGGCATGAGATAAAGAGAAGAATAGGGATTGCTGCTGGGACTTTTGAGAATCTATGGAGTGTGTGGAAAAATAGGCGTATACACCTAAACACTAAAATTAGGCTCTAAAATAGTTTGGTTAAAATAGTTAGTCTTTTTAAGGTTAGTTACGGTAGCAAAACATAGACCATTTCTAAGCAGGATAACAAGAAACTTGATGCCTTTGATTCTAGATGCTTACGCGATATCTTGGGCGTCAGGTGGTTTCACTTTGCAAGTGTTAATTACATACAAAAAAAACTAAAAAAATAAATAATAGCTAGATAATAATTCAGAAAACTGTTTTATCCTTTCGTATTTGATACGTTTTTTAAAAAATGAAGTCTGCTCATGATTAGGTAAGGTAGATTATTTTTTCTTGTTGTGCAACAAAATATATAACTAATATCAGAAGTATTCAAGAACACGAAATGGAGTAACAATATATGAAATTCAAGTACTCTTCATAATATATACAAAGCCCTGATGTAGCCATTGGCTACAGAGGTCCAACCAGACCGTGCAATTTAGTTCTCCAAGCGTGTCTTATCTTGAGCTACATCTGCTGCATCCGGCTACTGCACATCACTTCTAACAAGGTCCTGTTTCACACAGTCTGCCCACCACATCCTAGGTCTCCCCCTCTTTCTGAGACTTTTAGGCACACTGTTCATCACCCTATTTGCTAATCTATAATTTTCCATATGGGCAACATGGCGAAACCGAGCTCTGTCTGTGCAATACACTGCTCAAAGGAGGTTGCCGACTCATTTGCCTCACCTCATTACTTACAAAGTTGAACCACCTAATGCCCAAGATACTGCGTAAGCATCTACTTTCCTGTTACAAAGCGTCCAAGTTTCATTACCACAACTTTAGAAAGAACCAAATTATTATAATCTAATTTTAGTCTTTAGGTGTATATGCCTACTGCATCATACTTTCCATAGATTCTTAGAAGTCCCGGCAACGATCCCTATTCATCTATTAATCTCATGCCACACATCACCAGTATCTGTTACACAGCTCCCAAATAATTAAACTGAGACACCTGCTCAAGAGTCATGAATCAATGACTACCTTGACTCTCATGAATCAATCGTTTTACTTTGACTCTCATGAATCTTACTGTCACGTTCTGCACAAGTGCAATATAACGTATGAAGTCTGACAGCATTTCATTATACATATGCAGAAAGAAACGCATGCGTAGAAAGAATCGCATTATACGCATGTACAAAGGACTACATTACACGTGGGCAGAAAAAAATCGCATTATGCATATGCCGAAAAGTCCACATTATACACTGCACGACATTGAAATTGCCCCACCCACAAGGAGTGAGGGGATAGGGGTGAAATGTAGCACACACACACAGCAATACATTTTGGCATACCATGATTTAATTTGCAGCCTCTTACAGCGGTTAGACAAGATGCACAATGTGACTGCCTCAATAGGTGGTTGCACCGCAGTGAACGATAATGCAGTGTGGCATGGAGTCATACAGTCGACGGATATGGTCCTGAGGAATTGCACACCAAGCAACATTGACTTGCTCCCAAAATTCGAGATTCCACGCTGGCCAGTGAGAGGATTGCACACGTCATGCAATGTGGTCCCACTGATTTTCTATTGGGGATGAATCTGGAGATCGTGCTGGTCATGGCAATACTTGAACATGTTGCAAACGTTGTCTGGAGACCCTAGCAGTGTTACATGGGCAATGTCATGCTGGAAAATGGGCTGCTGCATGCCTCCCAGGAACAGTAACAAAATGGGCTGCAGAACCACGCTAACGTATGATGCAGCTGTCAGTGTTCCCATGACGTGGACAAGGGATGCCGTCATATCCAATAGCACCCCATACCATTATGCCTGACTGACAAGCAGTGTGCCAGTCGCGAACAAATGCTGGATCCGTCCCCTCGCCAGGTTGGGCGTTAGGACGGATCCCGTAATCTGCTGGATTACCATGTAATTTGCTAGTACATTTGATTCTTATAATCATAATATTATTAAACTTATTTATAAGTTGTCCTTGAATTCAAGAAATTTTGAAATGCCAACTCGAATGGCATTATGAACTTAGGGCAGAAGATGATGCCCTTTTATTAATTGTTACAATAGGTCACAGCCATTCCATTTGTTAAATGGGGCAAAAGTAATAAACGGCGCAAACTTCTGGTTCAGATAAATCTCTAAACCTCATTCGAACTGTAAATAGCTCACTGCACAAAAGAGGTTTTCAACCAAAGTACTCCAAATTCTCAATGATTAAATATTCCTAAAGAAATTTAACATAAAAATCTAACAGAATATTTAGAATACAAACAATTAACAGAATGTGCAGATATGTGATTACACGTCCATTTTAATGCAAAGCTGTAACACCAAACATCAGTTCTTTTTCAAATTGCTGTGCAGTCAATGATCCTTCAATGGATTCACAATTTGGATTGAACACAGAATATGCACTTTTCTCTCCGGGCTCTTTGGATGTGGTACGGAAGTTAGTAAACATCAGGTAGAAAATGGATAAGATGAAGAAAACGGCTCCAAACTCCAAAACAATAAACAAAGTCATAAGAAGGCACCAGAGAAGAAATTTCAAAATCCACGTGCCAATTATTAGATAATTATACTGGTAGGGAACGTGTTCCTTTTCATCCAAGAGCGGCTGAAGTAAACTTCCTTTTCTTTCGGGTACCATCTTGCAATTTCCGCTTTTTACCATATCAGTTTTTTTTTCAATTACGTCCTTCACCTGAAATATAGAAGCAGCTTTTCATAACCGTAACTGCTACAGACCATTAGTTTTTGCAACTGCTACAGATGGGTCATTGTGACCAGACTTTTAATACACACTGAAATTGTAATGATTGTTAATTTTCACTGTACTAAAATGGTAGTAATGCTGTTGGGTCACAGAGACCGCCGTCTGTAGCAGTTACGGGTTAAACACAACTACGCAATATCTAATAAAATCCTTAAATGTTGCACCCATGGGTACATTTATGGATTTTAAGTTCAGACAGGAATTTCTCCAGAAAGAGCAGGGAAGAAATCAATGTTTAAAGAGAGTAATATTTACGTTGAGCCATTCATTCAGTGCAGTTCAGATACAGTAATCATTTGATAATACAACTAAAGATGTCCAAAATGAAACGTAAACAAAATAGTAAACATTATTGAAAATAGATGTAAAAATGTTTTTTTCATATTAAACTTTTCATATTAATAAATGGAAATAAATGGCATGCTTCTGAGTTGGCTTGTTTTACCTCTGAGCAGCACATTTCTGCACAAAATGAGCTAAATGGCCAGGTCATAAGGACCCCGAGGGCTTAGAGTAAGTTGACGGAAACGGACTTAAGTTAGTGGACTGCTGTTAGGAGACAGATGAAAGCTTCCCATCAAGGCCATAACTTTACAAGAGGGGGGGGGGCAAGCCACCCTTTCGGAATGCTAGTATGGATAAAAGTGAAAAAAAAAGTATTCAATGAATTACATTTCATGTTTACTTCAAAAAACATCTTAAAGATCTGTAAAAAGGAAGGGAATGTCGTACTGATTTGGATACCTAGTCTTGCCCCACCCCTTTACATTTTCCAGTTCGATTGCATTTCTTGCCCCCTCAACTATTTTCTAGTGCCGTGTCTGGTCATACCCAATGTAACCTTCCTAATGCAAATGGGTGTTTTTCACCCAACTAAAGCTTCGCATTATATTCTCATTGGAATACCTGTTACACAGCAATTTTCTTTCTCACAGCGAGTGAGAATGCTCTGCGCAATTACTTGTTATACACTCAAAGGCAGTGCTGCAATCCAGCTGGTTCGCCCCAGTTAAAAACAATTTTGATCACTGAGCTGAATGTTAAAAAAAATTAATATTAAATGATAAAAATTAAACATTATTATTAAAACAAACGCAAGCTTATAGATAACCATTGAGTAGTGCCATCCTCATAAACTTTCAAGATCGCCATGCTTGAGTGCGATTCTCAGGTTGGGTTGTTTTACCTCTGAGCGGCACTTTTCTGCACACCATGGGCTAAATGGCCAAGTCAGTGAACCCCGAAGGCTCAAAGGTTGGGTGAGAGGACCCACTGGTACAGCTGTTAGGAGACAGATGGTAACCTCCCGTCAACGCCACCCAGTGTGTTCTTTAAAGTGCACAGGGTATGCCTCTCCCGCACACGGTGCCGCGGCTTAACATTCCATCCGACGGACGGCAGTCTTTACAAACCCATCGGTGTCCCCTACTGACCATGGGCAGGATGTGGAAATTTGCAGAGATAAATCTCAACACTGACCCAGCTGAGACTCGAACCTGGGAACTACAGATTACGAGCCTGACACGCTACCGACTGAGCAACCCCCGCATCTGTGATTTTCGGGGATTCCACAGAAAATGTACAACATTTAAGTCCTCCAGGTGGGATTCTAAACTGCCCCTTTGGGTACGTCATTGCTGTTGAAGTTGCTCCTTCTCTTACAGACTTCTTAAAAAAGTGATGCTCATAAATGCATTCCATATTGCTGTGTGTTACATTAACTACAAAACAATCTCATTCGAGACAGCTATTTAAATAAGCACTTATCAGCCATAATGAACCTTCGTTCTGCAATTAAAACTCAAGAGCAAAATAATCTAGTTGAAAACAACTTATTTAATCAGAAACCAACATATCGCTAAATTGTTCTAGCTATACATATGGATATCAAATGGCAACACTGCAGCCTTTCTGGACATGAGGCTGAAAATCCAAAATGGTGGCTGAGGACTGGACAGCATAGATTCGATTCTATGTTGAATCAATTCACATGTTTCCTTTACAATATTTTTATCATTATTTTTCAAACTAGCATGTTAGATTTTTGTTTTGTAATTTCATTTTATTACAAAGGTTAATGTTTTTTTACGTGGATTACATAATTCACAGATACATATTTTTATATAAAAATATGTACTATCGCACAAGTTTTTAGTCCATAAATACATAATAATTGATTATGGTGGGAGCAATTCAGAATTTTTGCACTTGATGGGAAAAACAGTTCCAACATTGTATCTCCGTGCCAATTTTCTTTTATGTGCATCTAAAATTTTAAATTAAGATCTTGTGGTTGGTATTTTAATTTCAATGACCACTGAATAATGTGAAACAGTGTTTTAGCTAATAGATATAAAAACCCATGTGGGAAGTTTAGCAAACTATGTGGGTAAATGAGAGGTGCCCAATTGAAAGCATGAATGTCTAAAGTTTGTCTGTTTCACCTATGAACATCTTTTCTACACACAATTGGCTAAATGACCAGGTCACAAGGAATCGAAACAGAACTGCCTCCTGTCCCAAATTTTACGTATTTTCTTTTCAATCAAAAAATCAAAATTACGGTAATATCCTGTTGAAAACTGACTTATTGAACAGTGCTTGGCTGTTATCCAAGTGATGCATTTTGAAAAGTCGTGAAAGTGGAAAATGGGGTTTTTTACTGAAAATTTTAGGGTAGCCAAAATCTAAAGCTTCAACTTTGATGGTTTGGGGTCTCTGAGCGGCACTTTTTTGCACACCACGGCACAGGTGTTACACTATATCAGCATTGCACACTCTAAATGGCCAGGTCACAAAGACTCCAAAGGCTCCGAGAAGGTTGGGGGAGAGGACTCACTGGAACAGCTGTTGGGAGACAGATGGTAGCCTCCCATCAAGACCATCCTGCGTGTTCTTTAACACGCGCAGCGTATGGCTCTCTCGCACACGGGGTCACAGCTTAATGTCCCATCAAACGGATGGCGGTCTTTGCAAGCCCATCGGTGTCCCTTACTGACCATGGGCAGGGAGTTTTACAGAGATAAATCTAAACACTGTCCCAGCTGGGACTCAAACCTAGAAACTGCAGATTACGAGCCTGGAGCACTACCGACTGAGCCACCCCTGCCCCTTTAAATTTTGATGAACAGAAATGTAAAATTAGTTAATATCTTCTGCTTAGATGTTAAATACTATATGAAGTAACTGTAAAACTCAAATCCACTTCCTAAATTAAAAAAAATTATGCATACCTGTTTGAACCCATTGCTCGGTTGTTTTATTTCTGAGCAGCACTTTTTGAACACAATGGGCTAAATGGCCAGGTCACACAATTACTGACCAAGCCACCTAATTGCCTGGGTTGTGTCTGTTTGAACTCAGAATTATTACAACCCAAGCAATGGGATACTGATTTAAGCTCAGAAATAAAACAACCCAAGCAATGGGTTCAAACAGGCTTGCATAAATTTCTTAATTTAGGAAGTGACTAATTACACAAGGACCTCAAGGACTCAGAGAAGGTTTGGGGAAGGGGATCCACTGGATAGCTCGTAGGAGACAGATAGCAGCCGCCCATTAAGGCCGTTCTTTTACATGCAAAGGATATGGCTGTTCCACACATGGGACCATGACTTAACATTCCATATGATGGACGATGGCCTTTTCAAGCCCATCATGTCCCCTACTGACCTAGGACAGGGCTGGGAGTTTTGCCGAGATAAATATCAATACTGGCTGAAGTGGGACATGAACCTGGGAACTTCAGATTATGATGAACTCATTGGTCCTTCAGTCTGCAAGTGAATGCGAAATATGAAGACAACAAAAGTTATACCATTTCATGTTGAGTTGCTGATTTGCATGCACTACAGAGGTGTGAAGAGCAAGCATTTAAAAATCTGGTCATTTGAATAAGAAATCATTTGCATAAGAAAAATCATCAGTTTATTTGTGCTCCATGCCTTTTATAATTCTGACCCTACCCAAAAGAATACATCTAGACATAAAATATACAGGTGTGAATATTCTAGAATTTCTTGACAGTGGAGGTAGCTGAACCAAAATTTCTAATGTCCCAATAAAACTCTCCATGGCATTGTCCAAAATATGTGGTACATATTAGACTGAAAGAAAAAAAAATCTCAAGTGTAGAGGATAAATTGTCGAGTTGGGTGGGATCAAAACCCATTTCCTCCTAACGACATCAAGTGCTCTGAGGTACCAGTCACTGATCAAGATCTCTGTTAATGTACTACAGTACAATGAAATTACCATTCAATGAAAATTAATTTTCTCACAATCTAATAAAATATATTTCGAATTATTGTCAATTGATAATTTCCTTTGACAATAAACTAAAAATGGTAACTATATAAAAAAAATTTAAAAAATCTTTATTACTCAGTTTTTATTAAATAATTTTAAAGGTTAATATGGAGGGAAAACTACAGGTTGATCCTCACACAAACATGTCATCAACTAATATAACTCATTTCTCTTCTGGCTGGGTTGTTTTACCTCAGAGTGACAATTTTTTGCACACAATGGGCTAAATGGCCAGGTCACATGGACCCCGAAGCCTTAGAGAAGGTTGGGGGAGGGGACCCACTGGAATGGCAGTTGGGAAGCATCGTAGCCTCCTGTCAAGGCCATCCAGTGTGTTCTTTAACGTGCACAGGGTATGGGGCTCTCCTGCACAAAGCGCCGTGGCTTAACGTCCCATCCGACGGACAGCAGCCTTTCCAAGTCCATCGGTGTCTCCTACTGACCGTGAGCAGGGCGCGAAATTTTGCGGAGATAAATCTCAACGCTGACCCAGCTGGGACTCGAACCTGGGAACTACAGATTACGAGCCCGGCACACTACTGACTGAGCCATCCCTGCCCCTTTTTCTTTTCTGGAAACCTGAACTTTGTTACACACTGACAGAAATTGCACATTATTACATAGGATTTGTTTTAAGTCAATCACGCTTTACAAGCACAGGGACATGATTACTAACAAGCAAACACAAGTAAGCACTTGCAGGATAAAGAATCTCAAGTATAGAAGAAAAACTGTCTTGAGCTGGGTGAGATCTGAACTCACAATCAGCAGCAGGAAGCTCAATAGTTAAAGCACCTGACAAGTCATCAGAAGGTGTGGGTTTGAATCCCATCTGGCTCAACAATTTTTCCTCTCTACCTGAGCTTCTTGATCTTACAGCTTACCTGTTAGCAAACAACAGTTATTTGAAAAATTTCCCAGCTTTTGAAATCTCCCCCTCCCCCCCCAAAAAAACGTTATTTGAAAAATATCTTAATTTTTTTGGATTCTAAAGTTGCAGTCCTAACCCCAAGGATTCAGAGAAGGTTGTGGAAGAGGAACTGTTATAAGACAGAAGCCTCAACATCAAATCCATCCAGTGCATTTTTTAACATGCAAAGTGGATGACCCTCTTGCATATATTCATAGCTGTCACATAGTTAGTCCCACTCAGACCTATATGAGACAGCAGCCTTTCCAAGCCTATCAGTGCCTCCTTCCTCATTGAAGGCAGGGTAGATTAAGTGGAGAAAATCTCAAACACAATTGAGGCTCAACTGGAGAACTGCAAATAATAACCTAGCATGCTATCAACTATGCCAACATTCCATATATATATTCCATATGCATGTGTCCCATGTAGACAGGCTACTGAAAAAGAAAAAAAAATTGTATGAATTGGGTAACTGATGTGGAATATTTGAAAGTACAACTAAGCAGGAAACGTGAGGTCTTGTATCAAACATAGATAGCAATAATAGCGTTACCTGCCGACTTTTTGACGTTGATAAATCAATAAATATTTTGCAGGAAAATTTTAGTTGGCCCGAAAATTTTGGTGAAGAATTAGTCTTAAATTAGTGGAAAAAAAGACAGAGCTGGCATTATTTCAATGGTAGAATGTTCTGGCATATTTCTGGAGAAATGTAGGTTCAAGTCCCGCATGTCGGCAAAAATTTTTCCGAAAAATATTTATTGATTCTATGAAACAGCATGTGAATTTATTATATTCAGATAGTAAACAGGAATTTAATTTTTTTAAACATTTGTCACTTTTATTCTTTCCTATATTAAGCATAGGTAGAGTGTTTAATCACTAGAACTGTTTTGGCACTAAACACCAAAAGATTACAAAAAAAAACTTTTCCAGAAAGACATTCCAATGCAATGCCTAAAACACCAAAACTGTCATAACAGTGAAAAAGTAAAACACAAACTTTTCAATTAAGAGTATGTTTCTGAACTAAAAAGCTTTAAAATGCCTTAAATCTTACTGACCTCTAAAACAGGAATAATTCAAGCTATTGAACTTAAATTACATAGGTGGCTTTGTGAAAATGAACTGTTTAAAGAATGAAGTGATTCTGTCTCTAATGATGTTAAGAAAATTTTACCCTTTTCCACCATTTGGTCAGAAACACTATTACACAGGCTTTGTGGTAAAAAAATAGTAAGCATCCACCTATACTAAACTTATATTCATGGTAAACTTATATTTTAGTGAATCCCACATTATACTAACACACATGAGAAAGTTTGTGTAGCATATATTACCAAAAGTGTTCAAACATTCAGTGTTGTTTATATGGAAAGCGACATTCAAAGCTCACAAATTGAAAAATAAACTTTTTATGGAAAATCACTGGAGATACAGATCTCTTTCAAATCTCAATTTTCAATAATATTTGTTTAATATTTAAAGAGTTACTGAAACAAACATTTAACAATATATGCTACTAATTCCCACAATGAATAAAAATAAATAAATAAATACCCCCTCAAGCAGCTGCTTGCCACAGAGGTCTGACAGGAGCCTGTCAGTTTATATGCCACAGTAGAAGATCTGAGAGGATGGCAGGACCTCAGCAGAAAAACAACATACATCCATGCCTTACACGGGGCTCGATCAAAGGTACCTTAGATCACTAGCCAAGCACGCCAACCACTCGGCCACGGGATGGCTACTGCTTTGTTCAAATTGCTACTGAATCATTAGAAAATTTCTAAAATTATATTTACATTCGTTGAATATTTATTATAACAATTATTTGTGTATCAACTTCTGAGACAAATTATTATGGGTAGTGCATGTTTCTTAAATGTTTCTGCTTCCATAACTCTTTCAATCTTAAACAAATATGGTTAAAAATTAAGGTACAAGTCAGCTTTATAATTTACTTACATTACTAATCAAAAGTTAAGCATGAATCAATAAAATGCCCTTATCTCAAATATGGACAAATTTCAAAAGAAGATACAAATATATTGTGGTAAAGCATGAAAATTTGGGTCAAAATGATTTACATTACCCTAAAAATATGAATAATGAAAAGTACAAAGAAAGGTACAATATAAAATATAGAGCCAATAGGGAACATGGCCTTCTCTAACATATGCAAGCCTCACAATACTGATTCCTGCCCTCAATAAGAAAATCCAAAGAAGGGAAGAGCAATAAAGTCACGATAATGAGGGGAGTCCTGAAGTCTTGGGGGGATTTGGGGAGGTTTAAAGGGCAATACTACATTTTCACAGGGCATCCCTTAGATGTTCTATCAGGTCAAGATCTGGAGAGAATGACAATCACTCCATTTGTTGGATACCTTCTTCATCAAGATAATGGTTGGTCAGTCTTGTGGTCTGTCTGTGCAGATGGGCATTATTGTTCATTGGAGTAAATTGTCACCTATACACCAGCATATGACAAAGTTGGAATCGAGGATCTCATCCTGATATCTCAGAACAATCACAGAATCTCTTCTTTCTACATCATTGTGCTGGTTGGAGGTTCCCACTCATCAGAGCAATACACATTTGCTGTCTGATTGTATACAAATTCTAGATTCATGTGTAATTCCATTGTTCTTGGGTCCAGGCTATGCAATCATGACAGATGCTAACAGTTCAGGCCTGTCAGCATCTGGATGTTAAAGGGACACATAAAATGGGTCAACAATTTTTTTTTTCAATTTACATTTTTGTGACCCATATTTAATTTTTGACAAGCAGCATCTCTTCTGTTACATTTTCATGCAAAAAGCTTATTTTCAAATTAGTGAGATTTCAATATGCATTTCCATTAAAATAACACATGGAAGTGCCCACACACTTAGTAAAAATTTCTATGCTGTACCTCCAATTTTTCCTGGTTGTTACCATTTTCTATTTATTTTACATTCTATTAAGTATCTTTGTCACTTCAAGCCTGAAAAGGATTGGTGAATAAGACCAGATATAACTAAAGTTCATAATAAATACATAAAATAATGTCAACTATGCAAATTTTCAAGTATGTAAATAAATTCTTTATTCTAAGAACCCAAAATCAGGAATTTAAACTCTTCTGCTACAAATTACATAATTAGCATTCAACTATTCTACCAAATATTACTATATGCATTTACTTTGTTCTAAAGATGGGGAAACATTTTTGTCAAAAACTGTTTTTGGGACAAATTTTTTAGATTTTAAGCTATCCACTTGTGTAATATCTTTATCTTCTATTTCCTTTAGCCATCTTTCTTCTCGTTCTTCTTCTACACTTAGCTTTTTGTGAGGGGTATACTTGTCTGTTAAAAGTCCTTCTAACTTGTACCCAATAAACCCAATAACAACGGAGACAGGAAGGGTAATGTATGGAGCATATACTCGAAGCACTGTCAGAAGTGCAGGAAACATAACCTCAGCTCTTCAGTGACCAAAGGTAGAAACTAAACCAAGGGAAAAGATCACCTTCATCAGTAAACAGCTTTTTCTTATATGGATACATACATTTCTTGTTTGCATTTATTATTAATGAAACAGCCACTAATTTTTTTTTTGTTCTTAGCAAATTACCAATTTCGCTTAATCAGCAGGTACTAACATTTATCTCGCTCACATAATTTAAAAATTTTCATGTCCATTTATTCAGAAACTGTTGGACAACTAATAAATATTTGGCACAAAAAAGCTATAAAGGTATATGATATAGAAATAACCAGGGATGGAAAATTTTCTGAAAATCATAGGACCCAAGATATGGATTTTACAAGCCCATTTGTTACGAGAATCTTGATGCATAAAAAACATTTTATTTGTAGTTGAGAACCTAGGATTTTTCCATCCCTGGAAATAATTCTTGCACAAGTTCCAAGTCAAACTTCCTTAATACTGAAAAAAAAAATTTTTTCCCCAGATACATACAACTATAATACTTGTCACTCACAATATGGGATAAAATACTTCAAATTTTTTTAGAGACTAAAAAACTTTTTTTTTTAGCATTGTTTAAATGTGAATAAATTACGTATGTCATTCAGAAAGCAAAAAAACATTTGTAATAGCATTTGCCCAGGTTCTTGGCTGGGACTCAATCAAGATCAGCCGGGCATAGTGTGGTGTTGGCTATCTCCTGGCACCATTGTCGGGCGTGTATTATCTGCTTGTGGTTAGTTACGATCTTTCAAAATGAACAAGCGCATCAATAATCCCGCTGAATGTGAAGTTCGATCAGTTATCCACTTTCTGACTGCTGAAAACACCAGACCTATTGACATTCATCGGAGACTTATTCAAATGTATGGAGAAGGTATTATGAATGAATCCAGTGTCAGAAAGTGGTGCATAATGTTTAAAAACAGAAGAACGTTCATGATGAGGAACGGTCAGGGTGCCCCTCTCTCATCATGGCCGAACTCAAAAAGTTGATGACATCATGAAAGGGAATTGACACTTTATGATTAGCGAAGTGCGTGAAAAATGCCCTGAAGTTTCTTGTACACTGGACCGCCCCGAGGCTGCTGTTCCTCTTCTACTTATTTTCCTACTTTCTTCCCGGGCTGCACTCAGCACCCCCTTTAACACCACCCATACTCCAGGTCCCTACTGGTCTCCCCTGAGACAAACTTCACCTTCTCTTTTCCAAGCCTCTAGTTGCTATGCACGTGTAGTGTCTTGAGACGGAGCACGTGCTTTCCCCATGGGGAGTGGGTCCTTCGGGACCCACTCCCCACCCCGTATTAACCAGAGGTGTACACTGGACCCCCCCCCCCCCCCGGAGTGGGACCTCCTTGACGAGGGGGGGGGGGGGCTTACGGTGCCTCTGAGAAGTTGGGCTCAGATCGCTGGCGCTCTGGTATTGAAGTCCGGTGGCCCCTCGGTGGAGGGGCCTGTTGAGGGCTGTGGACTAACTGGACTGCTGTGTCCAGGCAGCTTGTTGACTTGTCCCCAGCGAAGCTGGGGGGGTCACAGCCTTGGTTGAGGAGCCGTTCAGACGGCCGGGACGGGTGTAGCTGACCCTGTCCTTCTGTCTTTCAGGCCTATTGGGGGGTCCTGCGGACTGAGTTGTACACCTCTTTGTGCACTCGTCTGTAGGCTCCCTGATGCGGTCCCTGTGATATTGAGGTGGACGGAGGTCTGGGGCGCCTCGGCCTGTGAACAATGGAGAGGTAGAAGTTGGAGGCTCGCGGCCTGGAGTGGTCAACCAGGCCAGCGGACTTATCGATGGAACAGCCAAACTAAGAGTCCCACATGAATGAGATTTGGACTCATGGCGCATTAGGGGAGCTTGGGTTCCTCTGAGAAGTTTGGTCAGTGTTGCTGCTGTCTTGTAAGCCTAGGCTGGCGGAGAGCTTTGTCGGTGGTCGTGGGAGGGCCCAGGCTGGTTTTGTGTGTTGGCTGGCCTGGTGTCCCCAAAGCGGCCTCGGTGGAGTGCAGATGCCACACGGCGAGTGGGGCAGTGGTGGCAGGGGCCCGATGGAGAGGACGAAGTCGAGGGCCTGCTGAAAGGGTGTGGGGCCACCTGAGTAAGTGTGGCTTGACGATGGAAGCACCCAGGAGCCTCTACTGGCCCTAAAAGGTAGGCTAGCTCCTTTAGACCTGCTTTTGCTGTGGGGGAACTTGGTTCCTCTGCGAAATGGTTCCGGGTGCTGCAGTCGGCTCCAGCAATGGGTAGGCTGCAAGACGCCGATAAGGCCAGGGGCTGTGGTGGTACCGGCTCCATGGAGAGGACGAAGTTGGCGGTCGTGCCGAGAGGATTGGAGTCCCTCGAGGTGAGGCTTCTGATGGAAGTACCTTGGGTCTCTGCAGTGGAGGCTCTAAAAGATAGGACTTCCTTTATTTTTCTGGCTCAAAATTCAAAAGACTAAGATCTTTTTATTTATCTATTGGCAAGTTTCTTGGCAAAATTCAGTGAGTGATGGGCATATTCCTAGGCATCACTCAAAATTCAAAAGATCCCACTCTCACTGCACCTCAATGATTAAATCTTCGAGCAGGCAATTATAACAAGCAGTGCTTCTCTCTTCACACACAGGTCTTCTCTCGCTGTAGGCAGGATATATGTAAGGCAAGTTTAAAAGACAGGAGCTTTCTAGTTCATAGTGGTTTCAGTGACATCTCCCTTATGGTGATATACAGCCTTGAGTTGTGGTGCACCGGGAATGTCGCGTATTCATTACGTTGTACACTGGACCCCCCCCCCCCAATAGGGGACCACCTTGTCGTGGTGGGGGGGCCTAGGGCCCAGCAACCCGGCTGAGGAGGCATTGCTGGTCGGGATGATCCCCAGCTGGAGCAGGCCAAAGGATTTGCCGGCTGTAGTGGGCACCAGCTGGAGCATTCCAAGGTTTTGCCGGTTGGGGTGGTCCCCGGCTGGAGCATTGCTGAAGCCAACCGAGGTTAAAGACGCTGCTGGCCGGCTTGATTGCCGGTCGGGTGGTGACGGCGTTGGAGACCTCACCTCTCAGGAGACCTGTGTGGTCTGTTCGACGGCTCTGCCGAAAGGTCTGAACCCGCCTGTAGGCACGAGCTGTCCAAAAAGTCTGGGTCTTACTAAGAGTCTCCACCCCGGGTGCCGATCGAGCTTGGATCTTTATATCCTTGCACATTTGCAAACCGGGGAATAGATTAAAGTAAGGTTTCTTCCGGTGGTCAGCTTTCCTTCTATAGGACTGCTGCCATGTGAGGCTGGGGTTGAGGTGCGCCTATAGGGCGTATTCCTTGCCCCCAGCTCCAGATGGTCATGGCTTTTCATAACCAGGTAGTGCTGTACAAGCGGAACCGGGAATTGCCGTGGTTGCATAAGATCGCAACAAAGAGATTCATTGTACACTGGACTGCTGCCATGTGAGGCTGGGGTTGAGGTGCGCCTATAGGGCGTATTCCTTGCCCCCAGCTCTAGATAAGCACAGCTCTTCATAACCAGGTAGTACTGTACAAGCGGAACCGGGAATTGCCGTGGTTGCATAAGATCGCAACAAAAGAGATTCATTGTACACTGGTATACCCCCCCCCCCCCCCCGATAGGGGACCACCTTTTTTTTTTAAATAATTTAAAAATTCTCTGTCATTGAGCAATAAAATTTCAGAGTTTATCCTTCAAACTATTTGGATGTTGAAAGTTCTTAGGAGAAAAACTCTCAGAAGCTTTTCGGAGCAAAGACAGCGCTCCGTCTTCAGTGAAGTGACCTTGTCGTGGTGGGGGGGTCTAGGGTCCGTCAACCCGGCTGAAGGCTGTGCCGACCGGATTGGTGCCCCAGTTGGACATGGCTAAGGCCAACCGAGGTCGACGATGCTGCCAACTGGTTCCCTGGCCGGTTGGTCAGTGACAGCGTCTGAGACCTCACCTCTCAGGAGCTCAGTGGAGCAGTTCGAGGGCTCGGCAGAACGGGATTGGCTCCTAGTAAGCCAGAGCCCTTTCAAAAGTCCGGGTCCCTACTAAGAGTCTCCACCCCGGGTGCCGATCGAGCTTGGATCTATATATCCTTGCACATTTGCAAACCGGGGAATAGATTAATGTAAGGTTTCTTCCGGTGGTCAGCTTTCCTTCTATAGGACTGCTGCCATGTGAGGCTGGGGTTGAGGTGCGCCTATAGGGCATATTCCTTGCCCCCGGCTCTAGATGGTCATGGCTTTTCATAACCAGGTAGTGCTGTACAAGCGGAACCGAGAATTGCTGTGGTTGCATAAGATCGCAACAAGAGATTCATGTACACTTGTATACCCCCGGAGTGGGACCTCTTTGACGAGGGGGGGGGGGGCTTACGGTGCCTCCGAGAAGTTGGGCTCGGATCGCTGGTGCTCCGGTGTTGAAGTCCAGTGGCCCTCGGTGGAGGGGGGCTTGTAGAGGGCTGGCGGACTTTTTAAGGTGTGGGGTCGTGTTGGCTTGATCACTTGTCCCCCAGCTAAGCTGGGGGGTCACAGCCGAGATTGAGGGGCGTTTGTGGTGCCCGGGCGGGGCTTGAGGGACCCCGTCTTCTGGGGCCTCTCGGGGTGACTTGCGGACTGAGTTGTGCACCTCTTCGTACACTCGTTCGTGGGCTCTCTGAGGCGGTCCCGATGATAAGTAGGTGGACGGATGCTCTTGGGGTGCTTCGGCCCGGGAACAATGGAGAGGTAGAAGTTGGAGGCTCGCGGCCCGGGTGGGCCGCCTGTGGCCAGCGGGCTTATCGATGGAACAGCCAAACTAAGAGTCCCACATGAATGAGATTTGGACTTATGGCTTTGCAGTGGAGGAACTTGGGTTCCTCTGCGAAGTGGGGTCCGGGTGCTGTGGTGTTGCAAGACCCGGTAGGATAACGGCTGTTGGGGTTGTGGGAGGGTCGCCGGCTGGGTTTTCAGGGTTACTAGCCAGGTGTCCCCAATGCAGCCTCGACATGACTAGTGCCGAGACGGTGAGCGGGCCATGGTGGCCCGGCTCGATGGAGAGGACGAAGTTGGGGTCATGCCGAGAGGTTTGGAGTCCCTCGAGGTGTGGCTTTCAATGGAAGTACCTAGGAGCCTCTACCGCAGAGGACTCTAAAAGTTAGGACTTCTTTTTTATTTTCTGGCTCTAAATTCAAAAGACTTAGATCTTTTTATTTATATATTGGCAAGTTTCTGGACTAAATTCAGTGAGTGTTGGGCATATATTAGGCAGCACTCAAAATTTAAAAGATCCCACTCTCACTGCACCTCAATGATTAAATCTTCGAGCAGGCAATAACAACAAGCAGTGCTTCTCTCGCTGTAGGCAGGACAATGTAAGGCAAGCTTAAAAGATAGGAACTTTCTAGTTCATAGTGGTTTCAGTGACATCTCCCTTATGGTGATATACAGCCTAGAGCTGTGGTGCACCGGGAATGTCACGATTTCAATTCGTTGTACACTTGTATACCCCCCCGGAGTGGGACCTCCTTGACGAGGGGGGGGGGGGCTTACGGTGCCTCTGAGAAGTTGGGCTTGGATCGCTGATGCCCTTGGGTTCTGAAGTCTGGCAGCCCCTGGTGGAGGGGGGCCTGTTGAAGGTTGGCAGACCGCTTGGGTGGGCCAGTCCAGTCAGCTTATTGACTTGTCCCCCAGCGAAGCTGGGGGTTGCAGCCTTGGTTGAGGGGCCATTCTAAAGGCCTCGGATAGGGCTTGGGAGGACCCTGTCTTCTGCAGGCTTATTGGGGAGTACTGCGGACTGAGTTGTGCACCTCTTCGTACACTCGTTCGTGGGCTCCCCGATGCGGTCTCAGTGATATTGAGGTGGACAGATGTTCCACGGGTGCTTCGGCCCAGGAACAATGGAGAGGTAGAAGTTGGAGGCTCGCGGCCTCAGTTGGCCACTGTTGGCCAGCGGGCTTATCGATGGAACAGCCAAACTAAGAGTCCCACATGAATGAGATTTGGACCTTATGGCTTTTGCAGTGGAGGAACTTGGTTCCTCTGTTAAGTGGGGTCCGGGTGCTGCAGTGTTGTGAGCCCCGGTAGGCGGAAGGCTTTGTCGTGGTCGTGGGAGGGGTGCGGACCGGTTTGGCTCATGCTGGTCCAGTATCCCCCGAAGCGGCTCGGCACGGTGTGGAAGCCGAGACGGCGAGCGGGCTGTGGTGCCCAGCTCGATGAAGAGCACGAAGTTGGGGGTCATGCCAAGAGGTTTGGAGTCCCTCGAGGTGTGGCTTTTCGACGGAAGTACCTTGGGCCTCTACTGCGGAGGACCCTAAAAGTTAGGACTTCTGTTTATTTTCTGGCTCAAAATTCAAAAGACTAAGATCTTTTATTTATTTATTGGCATGGCTTGTTTTGGCTAAATTCAGTGAGTGTTGGGCATATTCCTAGGCAGCACTCTAAATTTTAAAAGATCCCACTCTCACTGCACCTCAATGATTATATCTTCAAGCAGACTAACAAAATCCCAAGTAGTGCTTCTCTCTTCACAAAAGGTCTTCTCCCGCTGTGTATAGGCAAATGTTAAGGCAAGCTAATTTGATAGGAGCCATTTTAGTTTATAGTGGTTTCAGTGGCAATCCCTTAAGGTGATATGCAGTCATAGTACTGCGGTGCACCGGGGTTGTCGCAAATCTTATTCGTTGTACACTTGTATACCAAATTATGACTGAACAAAATCTGTGCAAGATGGGTCCCACAGATGCTCAAAGATGAACACAGAGCTCAGTGACTGGGATCTGCATTAATGTTCTTGGAGTGCCAAGATGGCAATGAGTTTATTGACCAAATTTTTACAGGGGACAAAATGTGGATTTTGCACTACACCCCCTGAGAACAAAAGACAATCACTTGAGTGGCATCACCCTCAAACACTGAAAAAGCAGCGAAAAGTAAAACGAAATTTGCAAAGAAAATCATGGCAAATGTCTTCTGGAACCAGAAAGGTGTCTTACTCATCGATTTCATGGAAAGAGGCGCAACCATAAATGCTGATGCCTACTGTGCAACTCTGAAATGTCTACAGCGAGCCATTCAGAACTACCACAGGGGCATGCTCTCATGAGGAATCTGTTCCATACAGGACAATTCCTGGAAGACAAAGGAGCTGCTTGATGACTTTCACTGGGTAGTTTCTGAGCATCCATCTTACAGCCTGGACTTTGCACCATCGGACTACCACTTGTTCCCCAATTTAAAGCAGTTCTTTGGTGGATAATGTTTTGATGATGATGCACTAAAAGAGGCTGTTATGGACTGGCTGAAAGGACAGGCGGCAGAGTTCTATGAGGAGGGGATACTTAAACTTAACCCAAGATATGACAAGTGCATCAATGTCCAGGGTGACTATGTGAAAATAAATAGGCTAAGTTATGAGTTTAAATAAAATATTTAAAAAATTTAAAATTATATAGGTTTTATAACCAAACGTTCTTTACATTCTGAATGACCCTCGTAAAATAACTGAAAGTTCTCTATCATTGAGGTTATGTCCATAACCAGTAGAATGTTTCAATGAAGTGTAATATACTGAAATAATCATGGGTCAACATAAGGAACCAGTAGTGCCCAGTAAGTGGTTCAGTAGAACTGGTTATTAAAAATACATACACAAAAAGTGAATTATTTAAAATGAAAAACTTAAAGGACCACTAATAATGAAACAAATACAGGTAATTGAAGAGAAGTGTTGTGGTCTCTCCCTCCTTGCTCTTAAAAACCTGATATCTTAAATGAATTTGATACTGTTGTATGTTCAAAATAATAGTAAAATAAAAATCACAATTGAAGAGAATTGACTGTTAATAAATTTGGTTGACATCACTCCCAAAAGGTATCAGATGACTGTAGTATATCGAACCCTTACAATATCGATTTTTTTTTTTACAAAAATACAACTCAACTTCTCAGTCTCATTAGGAAACAACTAATGAATGAAATAGTTTGCATTACTTACTAAAAGAAAAATAATTTAATTTTGAACAAAAAATATGAAACTTAAAAAGAAAAAAATAACAAGCATAAATAATATGTTGCAAGTTCATTTGTAGTAATGTTTTACAACTGATTAATCAATCAGCTTCCGACACTTAAAAGGCTAATGACATATTAAAAAACTGCCAACATTAACTTAAAAACTATGACAGAAAAAAAGCACAGATTTAAAGATGAAAAAAACTCATCATCATCATCATCCTCAAGCAGCCATGGGCTACGGAGGTCCAACCAGACGGTGCAATTTAGTTCTCCAAGCAAGTCTATCCTGAGCTACATCTACTGCATCTGGCCACTGCACACCAATTCCAACAAGGTCCTGTTTGAAATTGTCCTCCCACCGCATCCTAGGTCTCCCCTTCTTTCTGAGGCCTTTAGGCACACTGTTCATAACCCTATTTGCCAATCTATAATTATTCATAAGGGCAACATGGCCAAACCAACGGAGTCTCTCTCTGCACAATATGCTGCTTAAAGGAGGTTGCAAACTCATTAGTTACAAAGTTGAACCACCTAATGCCCAAGATACTACTTAAGCATTTGGAATCAAAAGCATCTAGTTTCCTGTTATCATGTTTACAAAGTGTCCAAGTTTCACTACCATAACTAACCCTAGAAAGAACCAAACTATTATACAGCCTAATTTTAGTCTTTAGGTGTATACGCCTATTTCTCCACACTCTCCATACATTCTTAAAAGTCCCGCCAGCAATCCCTATTCGTCTGTTAACCTCATGCCGCACATCACCATTATCTGTTACATAGCTCCCAAGATAATTAAACTGTGACACCTGCTCAAGACTGCAACCATTCAGATTAACTGAATCACAGCCTGCCTGACCAATTTTCATTACTTTAGTTTTCTCTCTGTTTATAACCAAACCTACTCTACTACCAGTCTCATCAACAGCTCGAATGAAAGAGTTCATCTCATCAACATCATTTGCCAAAATGGCTAAATCATCAGCATAATCTAAATCAGAAATTTCGTATCTCCAGCCCATTTAAGGCCAAAATCTTTCCCTTGAAGTGAATTTCGCATAACATAATCAATAACCAAACTAAAGAGAAAAGGAGACAAAATGCACCCTTGTTGAACACCAGAAGTAATGCTAAATCAATTGCTACAAGCCTTACCAACTCTCACACACGACTCAGTGTTATTATAGAGAGCTTTCATTATGTTAACTAACTTCTCAGGTATACCATATGATTTCACAATCAACCACAAATTATGACGATCAACAGAGTCAAAAGCCTTTTTGAAATCAACAAAGCTAGCAACCAAAGGTTTCTGAAACTCTAAACATTTCTCAAGAATCTGCCTAAGTGAAAATATTTGATCCACACATCCCCTACCACTTCTGAATCCACATTGCTCATCACGCAATTGACTGTCAACCAGATTCTTAATTCTATTAAGCACAATCATGGAAAGAACTTTACCTGGAACAGAGAGTAGGCTGATACCTCTATAATTATCACAAGAACTGCGATCACCGTTTTTGAAAATAGGGATAACAATAGCTCTGGTAAAATCCTTAGGAACCATGCCTTTATCATAAAAGATATTCAGAATTTCAGTCATCCAAGTGGTAACCGAAACATTCCCAGCTCTAAGCATTTCCGTAGTAATTTCATCTACCCCTGGGGATTTATGAAGTTTAAGTTTAGAAACAGCCAAAATAACTTCAGATTGTGTTATAGGGCCAACATTAAAGCCACCAATGCATCTATCATCATTGCAAACAATGGGAATAGAACTAACCGCATTGTTCAGAATATCACTGAAATGCTCAGCCCACCTAGCCATGACAGAATCCTCACCTTCTATAACCTTACCCTGTTTATCCTTCAATCCCTGTATACCTGTCCGTTTTCTACCACACAAAACATTAACTATCTGGTACAGCTCTCTGCTGTTGTGCTGTCTAACTGCTTCCTCGGCTTTGTCAGCCAAACCATCAAGCCAAAGATTCTTATCAGCAGCTAACTGATCTTTTACACGTTTATTAAGCTCTCTGTAATGCTTTCTATTAGTACTAGTAGGGTATTGATTAAGGACATTCCTGCAGTTTTCTTTCTTTCTGAAATAAGCTCAAGTGCCTTATCACTCAGATAATTCTGCCTCTTCTGCTCCTTTTTTCCTAAAAGAGTACTGTTAGTGTCCAAAAAAGCCTGTTTAAAATGATCCCATTCTTCCTCAACTTCAGTAGTAAGCATACCATGACTGTCATAATGACTAAGTAACCTATCATGGTAAACTTTGGCTATAACTGGGTCTTTCAGAGCTTCAGTATTAAAAGCAAATTTTTTAACCCTAGCACAACACTTTTTAAGTTTAACTTGTAGGACACTTTTAACAAGGTAATGGTCAGATCCAATTTCAGCTCCCCTATATGACCTGGTATTTCTAACAGAACTAGCCCATTTGCTGTTAATTAATATATAATCAATCATATTCCTATGCAGCCCATCAGGTGAAACCCATGTGTATTTATGTATGTCGCGGTGTTTGTAATATGTGTTAGTTATTCTGAAACCATTGAGTTTACTTACCTGTAGGAGACGTTGCCCATTGCCATTGCAGCTACCAATACCAAAAGGACCTATTACTCCTGCCCAAAGGTCAGAGTCAGTACCAACTTTGGCATTGAAGTCACCAAGAACAAGGGTAATATCTCCTTCTTGACAGAATTCAAAATATCCTGAAGTCGTTCATAAAATCTATCCTTCTCATCCTCATCGGCATCCTCAGTGGGGGCATAACAGCAGATAACATTCAGGTCTTTAACACTTGTCTGAAATTTTGCTGTAAGAAACCTTTCATTAATGCACTCATATCCTAGAAGAGCATCACTAGCGTGTCTGCTGAGAAGCAGACCCACGCCTTGGTGATGCTTATTGTCGTCCCTCCCTGAAAAGAGAAATTTAAGATTATTTTTAAGAATCTGACCTTTATCTGTCCATCTGGTCTCTTGCAAGCCGAGAATATCTAAATTATAATGGTGGAATTCTTGTGTGAGGACATCAAGAGAAAAAGCTCTGTGCAGAGTCCTCACATTCCAACTACCTATGGAGAGAAAATGGTTAGTGGGATGTTTAAAGAAACTATGTTTATTGAGAGAGGGAATGCCGACAATATCAAACAGCCCCCTAATCGCAGACATGGGGCAAAGACCCATTCCCCCACCACTAAAGGCTGAAGCCATCTACACTGGAAGACTTC
This sequence comes from Ryuthela nishihirai, assembly GCA_038380435.1. NCBI lineage: Eukaryota > Metazoa > Arthropoda > Arachnida > Araneae > Heptathelidae > Ryuthela > Ryuthela nishihirai. Next base: position 3,078,728 of record JAWZYU010000044.1, on the reverse strand, counting down.
CTCCAATGTAGAATTTGACGATGCCAATAGAAGCAAAGAGTTCAGGTGCCTGCGATGACCTCTGCTCAGGATTATCCACCAGCTGATAAACATATCCTGTGAATCTATTCACTTGGGGCTGTCAACCCACAAACAAACAGAAAACACAGCGGAAGATTTTCCCTCCACAGAAGCCCACCAGTGCAGCTAAATCAGGATCCAAAATCAAGCTCAGAGCCATATATCTGTCCAGTCCAGTTGGTTTATATGGTCAGCACCAGGTCCCTGTGTGGTTGACCACTCCTCAGCAGGCTAGAAAAAAAAGAAAAGTAGCCCTAGTTGTCCAGATCAGTAGGACACACTAATCTGGCAGCCCTCCCCTTCCGTTCACTTCCACAAGAGAGTATCTCTTTTGAAAGGTACTAACGGTCTGCACCACGAGAAGGCGGGGTCGGACATTAGGTGGTAGGCCTGGCCGGTTCTATGCATCATCACAGGGGATTGGTGCATAGCTCTCCTTCCAGTGACTACCTAGCTACCATTTACACTCACCAGCTATGAAATGGAAAGAATACAGCTTGAAAGCAATGAAAAACTAACTATGATTCTCTATAATGTGAAGATATAAAAACTTTTTATGCAGATTCTTGTCTCTATGTTGTATGACAATCAAATGGACCACACATTATGAGTATTTAAGGCTACCAATCTCTGAACTCGTAAAGAAAAATAATTTGAATGCTATCTAGATTAGGGGTTTTCAACGTGGAGCATGAGAACCCCTTGGGGGTACGTAAGAAAATTTTTTGGAGTACGCCATGAGAGCTAAAAAGTCGCTAGATGTAAGTAAAAATTTAATGTATATATATATATATTTCATTCCCATTGTTATACTATAACTATAGTTTCATCTTATGTACAAGGAGTACACCAGTAACATATTTCCAGGGGGTACATGAAGCATAAAAGGTTGAGAACCACTGATCTAAATTATTAAAAGTTATTACTCTTTATTTAGATTATTACAAAACAAAAAACATAATAATATGCTCATGTTCTCAAACTGAACTGTGTGAGATGGTTATCATGGGTGGTACTGTTCATGCTGTAGCAAAGTTGTTGGACTGATTCAGTTTGGAGTGGCACTTTTTACTACATAATGGGCTAAATGACTAGACCATATGGGCTCAGAAAAGATTGGAAGAGACCATAGAGATTATCTATTAGGAGATAGATGAAAGCCTCCTATCAAGGAATTGAACTTTAGAACTTTATCCTGCAGTAACTATCCAATATATGTAGATCAAGTTGAATACCAAATGAAAGAGCATTATACTCTGAATAATATAAACTAAAATTAAAATGAAGGCTTATACCTAATGTTAAAAAAACTGACCTTGAAAACTAAAAAAAGGGCTAATATATACAAAGAATGGCTCTTGTGCACATATAACCATAGATTAATGTACCATTCGAAGGATGGAGGATTTTTTTTAAGTCAATCAGGGATCCCTTTCTCCTCAAATGCAAAGTGGAGGCAGTGCCTACATGATATACATGCCTGCAATAGAATTGCCAAGTAGAACTGGATTTTTGCTACCAAGAACAAATTTTTTCATTGCTGTATTTTGTGAAAAAGTGGAAACAACTGATTATTTTCCATTTATTCCACCAGAAGCAATTTTGCCAATATTTTGTCACTAGGGTATGGTTTTTCTAACATGTCTTAGAAACACTAAGAAAAAGCCATACACTAGTGCAAAAATATAGAATAAATCTCCCTGGCAGAACAAATAGGAAACATTCAGAATGCTGCAGTCCATTTAATAGACTTTTGCTGAAACTGGCAGGCTTGTATGAATATTATCACATTATTTCTGGTAGTCACCAGTGGCAGTTAACAGAGATTTTGTTGACAAAAGCATCATTGGGACTGAAACCTGAGAACTAAAAGCCTATATGCTATTGCAACTACTATTCCTACTTTGCAAACTACTATTCCTACTTCACCAAAGATCAGTGCCAGATCAGAGTTCACAGTTGCCTATGTCAAAACATAATAAACACACCTTTTTATAATTAAAACATTGACTTCAAATATGCACAATTTTTATACATGAAGAACTTTAAAATGTAATGTTATAGTATAAAAGAATTATAAATTTAAAATGATTGTTCTTACATTTATAAAACAAATCATTGCACTAAAAGAGCACAAATCATTGCTCCCAAATTTCACCTAAGGATTTCCCCTTGACATTTTGCAATGCATTAACAAAAATCAAACCTTTACCTTTAATAGTAGATATTAAATAAAATGTCACTTTTTACTATAATCTAAATAAATATTAGCAATATTTGTTAAATATGTTGCTTAAGTTAATGTTTGGATCTAACTGAATTTTGGTGTCCTGATAGTGTTACTACAAATGATTTTGTGGAAAAGAGTTTCACTGATGTGCAGGATTCGAACCTGTCTCTTCAGATACGTGCCAGAATATTCTAATGCTGAACTGATGCCAGCTGTCTTTTTCTCTACTAATGAATTATCACTCTTGCAATTTCAGTGCCTGGGCTTGGTGCCATCTATGATCTAAGACGGCAACTATTTCTCTGGTTAGTCTGCAGTTCACAGCGACAACATGGTGGCTCGGAGGTTTTTGCAGAATTGAAAGGCAAACATGTTGTCTACTACTTAGCTCTGGTTGAAATAGTTGGCTCCAAGATTATTTTGTTTCATATTAGAACAAAAAAAATTTGCTTATCAATAATGATATATCACTGTTTCCAATTTTCGTTTTTCGTGAGATGTGTCGTCTCTGAGATTATTTAGTTCCAGGGGCGTTTTATCTTTCGAGCTTTTTTTAGTGTGGAATGAAAATGTGTTGTGTAGTTATATTGTCGTGACAAAATAGTTGTGTCCAAGGATGTAAACAAGATGGTGATGTAACCGGGAACAGCAGTAATGTCATTTCTTTTTATGCTGCATTGAGTAAGGTATAAATAAATACGTCACTTCATGCTATTATAGTTATTAATGATTTAATCCATAAATAATATCCACAGCAAATTACACAGTATCCAACAGGTAACTGTGGATATTATTTATGGTTTCAAGTGTTACTGTCTTTTGAACTAATACTTGATTGTGTGTTATTAAAAGGTCATGTTAATGGTATTAACCCTTTCACTACCAAGCCAGCCAAAAACGGCCGAGATTTTGAATGGACTCATCCAATCAATGCTATTCCTTCCTCTTCACTATCTCCTACCTGCAGTTAGGGCTGATATGGTAAAGAAAGCATTAAAGGAACCCCTAAAACTTCCTCACCAAATACATGGGAAAGTTATGTAAAGACACATTATTTGAAATGAATGCTACTTATGTGGGGAATTCGATAGGTTTTCTCAAATGATGTACTCTATTTTCTCACTCAGAAAAGAGATGGGGGAGGAACCTCTCGCAAAGTTGATCTTATTGGGTTTTATACAAAATGGAAGATTACTAGTTTCGGTGTGTCATTTAATCTACATCAAGACTGGAGAGATTCTAGTATGTAATACATTGTAAATCTATAATACAGAGTTAGAAAATATTTAGATGAATACATTTCTGTACATATATTTCACGTTGTCACAGATAATTTTTCCCCCTAATCGAACTCGAACAGTTTAGCTTGAACTTTTAATAAGCATATCAAAAAACTTCGAATTTTGGGGTTTCATTTTGAAATGATGCAATTCTAGTTAACGGCCATTTACATGTAAGCACGTCATTTTAATATTCGTTTAAAGATAACATGTTTTCACTAGGGAAATGTAAAACGGCATATATATAACTAACATATAATTACCAAAAAAAATCAAGAGACTTCAGACATCATCGTACTATAGCACTGTCCCAAGTTTAAGATTGCACAGTTAAAGCTACATACACAGAGTTAATTACATCATCACTACCGGTTGCATAATATTTGGATTCTTTCTTTTCCAAAGTTAAAATGCAATTCGGTTATTGGTAGTAAAGTATTAAAAAATAAATAAATACCCCCTCAAGCAGCTACTTGCCACAGAGGTCTGACAGGAGCCCGTCAGTTTATATGCCACAGTAGAAGGTCTGTGAGGATGGCAGGACCTCAGCAGAAAAACAACAAGAACATCCATGCTTTACCCGGGGCTCGAACCCAGTCCTTTAGATCAGTAGCCAAGCGCGCTAACCACTCGGCCATGCAAGTGTTCTAGTTATTTTCCTTTGTAATATCACCACTTGAAAAATTCTACTTTATTCAAAATTGAGTTTAGTTTCAAAATCACAAAATAAAGCTCTTTCACGCAGGATCAGGCCGAGACTCCACTCCCCCACCCCACCCCGAAATTCCAGTCGTCTTATACGAAACCTGAAATCTATCTACCTGTTTTAAATTCAAAATATTTGTTTTCAATAATTCTATTTTAGCCCCATGTTTTATGTCTGACACTAAATATAGGTTAAAATAAAATTAACTCATTAATTGGTATTGACGTATATACAGAGTGTCTCAAAAATATAGGTACAAACTTTTAGGGGAGGTAGATAACATCAAAAGAAATGAGAATTGCATAGAAACCCATAACCGGAAACGTCATGGGAAAGTGGTTAGCAGAGGTACCTGATCTGAAAGGACACCAGACAGTGATTAAAGGGAAAACATTTATTGGACATAATTATTACAAATGGCGTACTAGATGATATATTTCACAATGTTACAGCAGATGCTCAAAGTTTCCATCATGAGACTCAATGCATACGTGACACCGACGTAGCATTGATTGCCGGACACGGTCAAACACACCTGGAGTTTCTTTGATAGTAGCAGCAGCGCAGACGAGCCTTGCCACGAGATCCATGTCAGACTCCACAGGCGATTCATACATGGTAACTTTGAGGGCCCCCCACAGAAAGAAATCAACGCTCGTTAAATCAGGTGAGCGTGTGGGCCAGGAAACTTGTCCAGCCCACCCAATCCATCGTTGCCCAAAGACATGTTCAAATGCGCACGAACACACCTTCCATAATGGGGAGGCGCCCCATCATGTTGAAACCACATGTTGCGTCTCACATTTGCTGGAACAGGGGAAGTAAGCCTGGTAGAACCTGTTCCAGAACGATCAGATACTTCGCGGAGATCATGCGGGATGGTAGAAGGTATGGCCCGACTAAGCAGTTGCTGACCAAACCTGCCCACACATTTACTGCGAAACGATGCCGCACGGGTGCGCACACCATGGGGGTTCTCGAGAGCCCACAAATGCGCATTGTGCTGATTGAATACGCCATCCCGAGTGAAACTGGCCTCATCAGAAAACAAAAGCTGGGAAATTCACATCTTGGGCACTTTCTTGGAGATACCACTGCGCAAAACGTACACGTGCAGGATGATTTGCGGGGAGAAGTAACTGAATCCTTTGGAAATGAAAGGGGTGTAAGGACTCACCGTGCAAAACACGCTGTACACTGCAACGAGACACTCCTAAGGCAGAGGCAACAGCACGTGTGCTGGTACTAGGATGTCTCCACGGCATCCAACACACTTTCTTCCATGGCGGAGTACGCGTCGACCATGGCCTACCCTCACTTCTGCTACCTCTTAATGACCCATTATCGCACAAATTTTGATACGCACGCGCAAACGGTGGCCCGGTACGTCTGTGGGGGAAGCGTTCGTGATACATTCGTTGAGAGGCTCCTCCGTTGCCCCCAGCTATTCCATATACTAAGTGCATGTCTGCCAGCTCCTTGTTCCAATACCTTTGCATGCTCTTCGTCAGCCGACTACCGCTCGAATGAGAAATCAGAAATTTCCCCTCTAGCGCACTGATGAACAGCGCCGCCTATTGACTTACAGTGACGTTTCCTATGCAATTCTTTCATTTAGATGTTATCTACCTCCCCTAGAAGTTTGTCCCTATATTTTTGAGACACCCTGTATATTTTTTAATTTCTTCGCAACTGTTCCAATTTTTTTTTTTTGTAAATTCATCACTTAAAAAATTGTGCTTTATTGAAGCAATTTTATTATTATTCTATTTTATGATTATTTTATGATCTCTTTTTTTCATTCGAAGAATCGAAAAAATAAGAAAATACTCGTCTTATTCTCTGCCCCAACCTCCCCTTGAAAAACTAAATTCTTAAAGCCCCACCCATGAAAATAACAAACTAAATACTGGAACCCTAAACCGTCCAGAAACAAAAACTTGGGCATATGCTTCGACACAAGCGAACTTTTATTTTGGCGATCCAAGCATTGGCGCCGACTAGGGGGAAGAGGGGCTAAGGGATTCGCTCGTCCCTGTAAAATTTCTATATCTAACAGACAAAATAAATATATTTGGTATCCTGTTATTGCATGTGAGCACCCCGAGAATTAAAAACCCAGTGGCCGTGGCTCCAAATGAACTTACTTTTTTCCTTCCCAAATTAAGTTAGTTTTTTGCAACCTAAAATAAATTTACTCTCTTTGTTACTCCAAATGATTTCATTTCTTCTCTCTTCTCCTAAGGGAAACTTTTTTCCCATAAACAAAAAACATTTAGGAATTTACAGCCTTATCTACCACCTATTCTCGTTAGTAAAGGCTATATGTACTCAAGTTTATATCGACATGTATTGTTAGCGCTAATAGCCAACTGGCACATCATGAACTAATATGCATGGCAATGTAAACCGTCAGTGGCGGTTCGTAAGCTTATAAAAAGATGGATCCAGTTTTCCATAGAGTAAAACCCACTCGCAGATCGATATGATTGTTCATAATGCACATAGATATAGCGAAGGGGAACCAGATAGTGATTCACGGGCATTTTCCTGCTGGCAAATTGGGACTAAAAGTTTTATAACAGTGATCCAAGTTCTCCAAAATGGCGGTTTATTAACTATTAGGGTTGGTATTCACATTAAACCTCGCTAGTTTCGTTTCATTACCTTTGATTAACTCTGGATAAACTGCCTTTTAACCTTTTGTTTCATCAGCAAGTTGGTTAAATCTTGCACTTCGGTTAATTTCTCAAAAAGAGCTTTCGAAGGAAGGAATAAATATTTTTATAACGAATTACTCATTATATTTGGCTTTTTAAAAATGCACTTTATGACTGATAGCACATTTTAATTTTGGTTATTCTTTAATAGGATAAAACCAATGGTGAAAATAGGCCAGTGATTGTAGAGAGTACCGGTAAGACTTTTTCAGTAGCAAGACCGTTACGATTTCTTTTAAGTTTTAAATGATTTGTCAATTGAGCATTTCATCATAAAGAAATTTATCCTTGTTTTTAAGTAAACTTCCTCGTTTTTTTATTGCAGTACTGCTAATTTAAACCTTTAGATGCCAAGCTGTTCAACTTTGGATGGACAAAGACGACTCCATCCAAAGTTGTCTCTCGGGGAATATTTAGGCTTTCATGGACACTGCACGTTAACATCTGCCTTATGTGTGTGGGTTCTACCTTAATTACCACTAGAGGCAGAACTGGGAAAACGAAGTCATCTGAAAGATAGGAGGAAAGGAGCTCTGTCGCTATATGGACTGAAGAATATGATACAGAAATTAAAAAAAAAAAGGCGAGTTGGATATAGTTCTGAGTAGAGGCCTGCGGCAGAAAGCAATGTGGAAGACATCGCATTTACTGTTGCAGAAATTCAGTCGCAATCAGAGCTACCCGTAGTTAGTGCGACAGGTATCCCGGCATTTCCGTTGTCCACTATCCGTAAAATTATATGATCCATCATGAAATGGTATCCTTATAAAATTCATAGGCTGCAATCACGTGACCCTGAACAGCACACAGATATTATGCACATCAGCAAGAGACATCTGCTCTCCCACAATTCTTGTACACCTCATGCTATTGATCTTTTACTGATGCGAACAGTGATTTCGTAGCATGCCGCATCCGGTTGAACAGCCATATCACCCTGATATCCTGTTACATCCAGCCTTGCACTGCCTTTCCTGTATCCACCTTAACAGGATATTCTATTGCAGTGCCCTCAGCTCTTGATTGTCTGTGGGGACCTTAATGCCCGCAGTTATCTCGGGGTAGAGGCATCAGTGATCAGCGAGGAGAGGATATCGAGAATGTCATCTTACAGCACAATCTCTTTATCGCCAATGATGGCTTGGCCACGTTCTACACACTTCTGAATACCTACAGCTCCATTGATCTGACCCTCTGTTCTTCCAGCATTCGCCAAAGCCTCAGCTTGTCAGTTGACCCTGACACCTGGAGCAGTGATACACTTCCCACTGCACATCTCCTTGCTTTCAAGGGATGTGCAGCTCCGAGAACGTCGAAGCTTACCGACTGGCAGCTCTTTCAGCAGATCTCGTCTGAAGGACTCACTGCCATTGAAGCTACAGATCTCAGCGCAGTGTCAAAGGCCCTCACTGCTGCCTGTACTGTTACAATCTCGACACCCAGGCATCTTCACCCTCTGGATATCCACTATAAGCGGCTTGGCCCCATTCGTCGCCAAGCCGAAAGGCGTGCCCATCACTCTGGTAGATTTCCATTCTTCATGCTAGAAGGCTACATGCTGCGATCAGAATGTACCTTAACTGGCATGAAAGGTTCAGGTGGCAATCCTTCTGCTCCAGCATCAATGTCTTCACCCCTTCTGGGAAAGTCTGGAAGTTCATTAGGAACCTGACGGGGGAAGCCGCAGCCTTGCCCTGTCCAATGGGGAGGACTTAGCCGGCACTGCTAATGCCTTTTTGCGGCACCTGACCTCTTCCCTTGCTGCTCCACCAGTGAATGATTAGGATACGGCTCAGCAACCCTGATCTGGAACCGAGCCTTGCTATAATGATCTTTTCACCTTGCACGAACTCACCTCTTCTGGGACTTAGGCGGGGGTGGCTCATTAGTGCGTCAGGCTCATAATCTGTAATTCCCAGGTTCGAGTCCCAGCTGGGTCAGCGTTGAGATTTATCTCCGCAAAATTCCTCGCCCTGCCCACGGTCAGTAGGGGACAACGATGGGCTTGGAAAGACTGCCGTCCGTCTGATGGGACGTTAAGCCATGGCCCCGTGTGCGGGAGAGCCATACCCTGTGCACGTTAAAGAACACGCTGGATGGCCTTGATGGGAGGCTACCATCTGTCTCTCAACAGCTGTTCCAGTGGGTCCCCTCCCCCAACCTTCTCTGAACCTTCGGGGTCCATGTGACCTGGCCATTTAGCCCATTGTGTGCAAAAAAAGTGCCGCTCAGAGGTAAAACAATCCAACTCTACTGGGGCTTTGAAGTGCTCGTCAGCCCCTGACGGCGTCAGCTATACTCAGTTAGCTAACCTGTCACCTGAGGCTCTGCTTGTGCTTCTTAAAGCCTTCTCCTCCTGGACCACCTGCACAGTACCCAAGTCATGGAAGGCAACACACGATGCCTATTTTGAAGCATGGGAAACTCGTCATTGAGCTGTCACAGAGGTTCGGCGCAAGGGATTCAGCTGCAGCAAACTTTAGGCTGGGTTCAAATCTGTAGGCTGGGTTGAAGCCAGCAAAAGTGATTCTTCGACAACTACACTTCAAATTATTTGAAACCATTTCTGGATTTAGTGCCAGGATATGTGCACTGTAGGAACTCTGTATCTTTATTAGTGCAAGGAAACTTAAAGTGCGAAATGAACTATGGGATGACTCTCATATTTAATTGCACAGATTTCATTTCTTAGACAGGACAGATAAAATGACTCAAGTTGTGAACTAAAACAAGGGCTGGTGAACTTAACAGACCAGTGAAGATTCTTGAAGGGAACATGTCAAGGATGTTTCCATCCAGGCCTTCACATTGCCCCTCCGCTATGAGTTGTATTAGGTAAGAATCATGTGTGACCCAGATGCCCTATGGAACTCTGTCTGGCACATTATGGAATGCCTTGATCCAAGGTCTGCTGCACACTTACAGTGGGAAGGGGGAGTGGTGCCCATCGAAAAAGAAAGGAACTTTTCTTCCGACTGTCATAAGGGTTGGAAGTGGACTGGTGTGGTCTGGGAGCCAACATCTTTGAAGGACTTTTTTATAAAGTAGGGTCAACCCTCTGGAAGCATGAGACTGGAGATTCTCGTGGGGGTAGTGGATTAAGGCTGTGCCCTAATTAAATATGTATATAGGTAATGTGAAGTGTTGTTAATTAAACATAATATTTAATCAATAATATTTAACAAGTTGATGGTTTTATTATTGAGTATGACAACTACTGTGCGATTAACATCCAGTAAAGACATTTAGCTAGCAAATCTCTGAAATGAAAAAGAGATCTTGGCATTATATATTAAATATAACTGCATGCTAAAGTAGAACTTCTATTCAATTGCCAATTATTTTTAACTAACCATGGCAAACCTTATTTCAGTTCCAATGGCAATAGCTTTCTTATCTCATTTGAATGTATCATATTTTCCCTTGAAATGATCTATGCTAATAGCCACAACCCTGATCATCACAAAATAGGATTCAATGCCCACGGTCCTGGAACTACTCCAAGATCTCCTTCTTACCTGAAGCAGCCAACTAAAGCAGTGTAAAGTCACTTGTGAAAGCAGCCTTGCAACGAACAGGCTTTCTAATGGCCAAACAGATCAAGGTTCAAGGTGTTGCAAGAACATGGTGAAATTAGCTTCCAATGAGGGGCTCCCTGCACCAGAACTGGCCAAATGGAACCTCACTATATAAGCTGCAGAGAGGCTGAAGGGAACCCTAAGCCAGAATCGCTCTTTCTAAGGACAAACGTCGTAGCAGATGATAAACATGCAGGCAAGTGTTTAGGATCCTTTGTAGGTGGCCAAACCAATGGAACTTTCACCGAATGGAACTTTCACCCTTAACCATATGTACATAAGCTCACACCTTGGACTGGGAGAAAAAGTGTTGACATTAAAAAATACTACTTTCTGAATTCCCCTTCTAAGTTCTTTTTGAGAAAAGCACTTTCTCCATAAAAGAAAACAAAACGAAAATGGTTTCACTCTACTTCATAAGTTTATTGTGCCTTGGGTTAAACAATATCAATTTGTTCAGAAGTGAAAAATCAACAGATTAAAAAAAAACTTAGAAATATTGTAAATAAGATTTAAAAAATACAGTTTTATAAAGTGAATTACTTGGTAACTAGAATAACCTTCTTGAATACATATTGCATTAGGAAATACTTTTTTTAAACTTATTTCATTGGCACTTTGAACAATCAATGCATGTATATAACAATACTTCTTCTATAAAATCAATTCAGATTATTTTGATTTTGGCCCCATTAAGAATATGACTGACAACTTTTTATACAATATCACCTTTGGTGAATGTGTCCAACTACTTACAAAGCTGAAAAGTGATTATTGATGAAGATGGTGACATCATTTGCTTTGTTGGAGTATTCTCTCACAGATAAAAAAAAAAGGCATAGTAGAAAAATAAACCAATATATATATAAAACTAAATTTCTTGCACAGAATTTCTGCTTTATAAAAAACGTTACACAATGTCATTAACATCTTCACGTATGCATGTATTTCAGAAAAGACCTTCAATTTCTTCTGTTTCCAAATTCAAATCAATATCATAGATGCATGGGCGAGTTGCAAGGCCTGGCATGGTAGTCATCTGAAAAAACAAAAATTACTCTGATTGATTAGCGCTCTTTGCATAAATGCAGCTAGACTTAAATTATCCATGATACCAAAGAAGATTGGGTTGTTTTACCTCTGAGTGGCACTGTTTTGCAGAGAATGGATTAAATGGCCAGGTCATAAAGACCTCAAAGACAGAAAAGTTTTGGGGAAGGAGACCCAATGGGCAACTGCTGGGAGATAGATGGCAGCTTGTCAAAGCAATTCAATGTGTTCTTTAACATGCACAGGATATAGTAATAGCTTAATGTCCCTAGAATGTCTTTTCAAGCCTATCTAGGTTCCTTTTCTGATCAAGGTGGGGTTTAGGTGCGACAAATCTCACTGCTTGCACAGTTGAGACTCAAACCAAGGAATTGCAGATTATGAGCCTGGTGTACTGACTGATTGTCCCAGTTAAAGAAGAAATGAAACTTTGATTTTAAAAGAAATAGAAATTCCCATTTGGAAATTCTTTTACACATATCTAATAAAAGTAAATAATTCAAACTTTAAAAATCATACTTGCCTTTTCTATTTTACGTGCATTTTATTAATATACAAATACTTCCAGCTCTCTGATCCCCATTCCACAGACACAATATGCGTAACACAAATCTGCATCTTTTCATTGCTTCCTCTTGATGCAACTCTATGATTTAAGCTCACAAGTTCAGTTGAACTACTATCTGAACATTTTTTGTTAAAGTTTCGAAATTCTCCCAAAAATTAACGAAAAACTGACATTTTTTAATCGGATGATTTTTGGAAACAATTATCAAGTATGTATGCCCATTTTCTCCCAAGTATTACTAATTCTTTTCTGCTTCAAACCTATCCAGTATTTCTAGAAATATCATTATTATTCATCCCAGCATTCATCACATAACTTACCTGGACTGAAACCAAAATCATTTTTGTTGTGGGAATTAATTACATAAATTAGATCATGGCAGAGAGTGCAAGATGCAGATGTCAGTATGGTACTTGTACTTGTATATATCATATCAGTACTTGGCTGACAAATTCCCTCAACTTAGTGAAGCCAAAATTAAAGAGGGAATTTTCGTGGATCCTCAGATCCGTGAGCTGTTCAGAGACCAGATGTTCGACAACCTGCTTCAGAGTGACGAGAAAAATGCTTGGAATGTGTTTCAACTGGTGTCAACTAAATTCCTCGTGAATGTCAGGGCAAACAACAAGAAATTGGTTAAGGACATGTCTCTGTATCACAAACTTGGCTGCAATATGTCCTTAAAGATCCACTTTCTCCATTCCCATTTAGATTTCACCCCGACAACTCCGGCATGGTTAATGACGAGCACGGTGAACGTTTTCACCAGGACATTGCAATGATGGAGAAACAATATCAGGGAAACTGGTCCACTTCAATGTTGGCTGACTACTGTTGGACGCTCGCCAGAAATGATCCTGAGCAGCTGTATAAGCAACGGCGGAAGTAAAAGGGAAGTTTTACCGATACATGTCGTATGTACGTAATACCCTATTATATAAGAAACTATTACGAATTTCTCAGAAATTGTAGCCAATTTTGCATTTTCATTGTCATACAGAGGCATGACTTTTATAAAAATTTGTTGCCCAGTGTAATTTGTTAAAGCCATCTGATTGCCATTGCTTAGAGGTGCTAAACAGCATTGCCGATTTGTTTGTTAATGTTACTCTTTTCTGAAGCAACCTTCTGATTTAAGCTAACAAGTATGACCTTAACTATTATCAACAAAATTTTCCTTAAAATTTCGAAAATCTCCTGAAAATTAACAAACTTTTAAGCCATTTTTAAAAATGGAATATTTGGGAAGTAATTGCAAAGTATGTACCCATCCCCCACCCCCTGTTTTACACTCTTTTCTGCCTTAAACCTACTTCACTATTCCTAGAGTTACTTTTATCATTTATATCATTTATCCCAGCATTCTACATAACTTTCCCACTCTTCAAATCGAATTTATAACTAAACTAAAAAAAAATCATAGCCAGGTTTCTTCAAGACTGACTGCAGCTTACGCATCGCATCACAGGAGGTCAGAGGTGTTCTAATTGCTTACATGCGTGTGTTAGTGGGAAGAGCTGTCTGTTAAGTGGCTGCATGGGAGTTGTTTACATGGAATTTTAAGTCCAAATACTTCCTCCTAACATATTAGATACCAGCTTCGTAAAGTTAGTATTTTGTTTCCATTTTTATAATTAAACCTTTGTTTTCAATTCTGTAAATTTACATTATATCCATAAATTATTTATCTTTTGGCAAATCAATTATTATTAATTTTTCAGTTATGCTACATTGGATGGCAGGCTTATAACTTGTTACCGTGGATATTTTAACAATGCATTAGGTTATGTTAATTTTTCTTTCATTATTTCTTTATTTTCTAGTAAAAAAACTTTGATCTTGTATTGTTTCCTTAAAACAATTTGACTTCCTTGACACGGAAATCAGTTTCTCATGTGGGGGTTGTCAATTTTGGCAAGTGCTTTTCACCCCCCCCCCTAACACTGAAAGTATTTTATTCTCCACCCCTAATGGCAATATTTTATTTTTTTTAATTATAATATTTTATTTATTTTTATATATAAATTTTTTTTTATTATTTTATTTTTTTTATTATATATTATAAGTTTTTAAGTTTATATTGAATGTTTCTTAAATGAATGTATTTTAAACATATTGCTTTTCAACAGTACAATTTTTACAATGTGATTTCAACTTTTGTTATTGATCCAGAATGCAATAACTATTGAAGACTACACTTTTAACACATCAAGCTATGGGGCTTGGGTTGACTCAGTCGATAGCATACCAAGGATGCATCATCTGCACCTGTGCCAGCATTAAGATTTATCTCTGCCAACCTACCACCACCACCCTGCCCTTTTGGTCAGTAGAGGATACCAGTAGACTTGGAAAGGCTACTGTTCACCAGATAGGACATAAACCATGGTCCCATGCAGGAGAACCATACCCTAAGCATATTAAAGAACACAATGGATGCCTTGATGGGAGACTACTATCTGTCTCCTAACAGCAGTGAGTCTCCCTCCAACTTTCTCTGAGCTCTTGGTGCCTGTGTGACCTGGCCATTTAGTCCACTAAATAAAAATAAATAAATCCCCCCTCAAGCAGCTGCTTGCCACAGAGGTCTGACAGGAGCCTGTCAGTTTATATGCCACAGTAGAAGATCTGAGAGGATGGCAGGACCTCAGCAGAAAAACGACACATACATCCATGCCTTACCCGGGGCTCGAACCCAGGTCCCTTAGGTCAGTAGCCAAGCGTGCTAACCACTCGGCCATGGGACTCCACTGCATGCAAAAAAAGTGCTGCTCAGAGGTAAAACAACTCAACCCATCAAACCATAGTAAATTATGTCTTCATAACCTTTAACCCACTCTTTCCTGATGAACATTAAGATTTGATGAATGACACCAAGAAGATCTAAAATTTTAAACAGTGACATATGGCACTGGACTGACTGCTGATTGAAGAACTTTTTCTAAGCTTCGTATTTTAAGGCAGCGATCACATTGACTATTTCATAACTTGTTTTCTGAAACAGTGATGATTGACATTGCAGCAAGTCAAATGAAATTATTTTGAAACATATTTGAAGTTTTATTATACAGAAAACATACATTTACAGACACCCATCGCTGCATCATTTCATTTCACTCTCAGAACCAGTGAAGAAATGTTTTCAGCATTTGCCTTAAGAAATTAATACCAAAGAATAATTCTGCTAGTTTTCAGAGATCTAAGTCATAGTTTCCCATATTTGAGGTACTAACAGAGATGAAATATTCATTTCTTTTCAATCTCTTTTGATCATTTTTCAAATAATACCAAAACTAACCAAAACAGTTCATATAATTGATTTCAATTCACTTTTAATTAATGTATAGTGATGCAACTAGATATTATGTTCAGTATAAAGTCCACGAACTGTGCCCATACTAATACAATTTTATTTAGTCTGTGCCTCACTTTGAGCCATTTTATACCCCACCATTGCTTGTGCTTAGTGTTGCCACACTATCTTTGGTGGTATATTTATTATTTCAATTTATTTACAAACATTAAATATATGGCCCAAGGGTACTTTTCCACTATATTTGAAGTTTGCAGTAGAAAAGTAAATTTAAATTATTACATTTATTCAAAGAGAAATGTGCATATCAAAAAACTTACAGTTCCAACAAGGGGATACAAAAATCCAGCTCCAACACTAGCACGTATATCTCTAATTGGCAAAGTGAATCCTGTTGGAACTCCTTTTAGGTTTGAATCATGAGAGAGTGATAAATGAGTCTTAGCCATACAAATGGGTAAGTCACCAAAACCCTAATAAAAGAAAATATTAATAAAAAAATCGGAAAGCACAAGCATACAATTTGATTGAAAACAATTTTAACTTAAACAGACACATTTATTAATAAATATACACTAGAAATCCTCTAATCCAGCATGAACAGGACCTGACATTTATCAGTTAGAAGAATGTAGCAATTAATTATCAGTGAATCCATTTTATCTACATATAGAGGTGAAACACAAATTCAGGGATGTATTCCAGTTTCCAAAAGAAGAAGAAAAACGTGATATAAACATCAACCCACATGTTTTATTTGTAAGTTATGGCATACAAGTTATGTTACAACATTATTCGAACAATCTTTTGAGTTATTTTGCAGTTCAGGTTACTGTGAAAACTATATCTTCCAGTTTAGGCTATGTCCTTTCCCAGCTAACAAAATGTAAAATAACCAAAATCTAAATGCAACCCTGCATTGGACAAGTATAAGCATTGTTTTAACAACTTTGAACAAATATGACCATTTGTATTTTTACCGGTTTGCTACTAGTATAAGTAAATCTACGATACCAGACAAGTAGTAGAAGGCCAAGAAATTACTAAGCCAGTGAGGGTGGCTACAGTGCAGAGGAGTATTGCAGTGAAGCCTGTTAACTGGGAAAGGATGTAGCCTAAACTGGAAGATATATTTTCCACAGTAACCCAAACTGCAAAATATCCATCTTTTGCAAGTGTTTTCAGAAAATAAAATAAACAAATTTAGAACATTGTTAGTATTAGGAAGTAACTAACAAACAGAAATATGCCATGTTACATATAAAAAGGGCATTTATATTGACTTACAAAACAGCACAAATTAAAAAAAAATTTTTTTTTGCATTTTCTTCAAAAATGGCAACATTTTATAGTATATATTTTTAAAACTTCAGTAAAATAATAAAAAATATTAATCCTTGTCATTTTTTCTAAATCATTTAATTATATAATATAAATAATTCATAACACTTATATTATTGTTTGAAACTTTCATTTATTCAGTTTTTTTCTAAAAATTTTCACTTATGCAAATAACACATAATGCCTACACTTAGATTTTGGCGATTGCCTAAGGAGGTAGTGCCACAAAAATATTAATTTGCTTTAAGATAATTTAAATAGACTGGAAAATATGTCTAGAAAGAGATAAAGAACTGTTAAAGAAATCGGATTAAAATATTTTAAAGTATCTGAAGTTTATCTCTCACATTAAAATTTAGTTTGAATTATTGTGGGATGAATCTGCATAACTGATATGGAAAAGTTTAATTTCGAAATAACAGCAAAATATTTTATTAAATATCACAACTTCTTAGAGATAATTAATGTATTTAATTAATATGTAATTAAAATATCACTAAATAAATTCTTTTTAAATAATCGAGTTTTCCCAATGCAATTCTATAATCTGATGTTGTTTCAGGCATGTGCCACTTGAGGCTAGTAAAAGTTTAGTTTTATGCTATAATTTTTTTCATTAATTTCAAAACAATTAGCATTCTTTTAAATCATAATTTATATTTGATGAGGAAAAAAAATCGTAATTCCAGAAGTAACAACGCAAAAACAAATTAATCGAAATTCTACTAAAATATTGGACGAAAATGGTGTATGTAGTTACTGGAAGATGCATCTTCTTTTAATAATAAAAACTGATATCTTCCATTAAAAGTTTAGAAAGCAATCCGCTTTCCAAAGACTTCTTTTCCTTTACACCAAAGTTAGTGGAGAGAGTAAGGTTGGCTCAATGACATTGAGCCAACCAATGACATTGAGTACCTGCTATTGGCTGAAGGAAACTATGTCCTCTAGAGCAATCCCAACAGCCTGTTTTGCTGAGGACAGTCATTATCATGTGAGCACCTCTTGTAACCTAACTCTATTTCTTCTCTTTATTTTATTTGTTAATTTATTGCTTACTCCTAGAGGTTAATCAATTTACATTACAATATTCATCCAATCACCATTTAAAAAAAAATTCCAGTGTCAAAATGGATTGAATTCTCAACTTTATAATAAATTTCATTACCTAAACTAGAGGATCTCAAATTTTCTGATACTGCGACCCCCCATAGAATTCTAATAAATTTGTGTGACCCTCTTCAATTGTGAATAAGAATCATGCAACCTTTTCTCTACAATGTAGGAATAGTAGTCAGGTAAGCTAACCACTAGCCCAGGTAGGGCTTTGGTTATTGCTTCTGTTAATATTCTAGTTTTCATCCATCTTTAAATACCAAACAAATAATTACTGAAGATGAGGATTTACATTTTATTGAGATTTTTATTTTATTGTATTTTACCATGAAAATCTTATTTTAGAATCTAAATGGCTTTGAAGTTAATTTCCAATCAATGTAACAAGGAAATGTAATTCAACTTTTGCACACCAGTGTAGAATACAATGTGATGGATGAGTGGAAGGTTGTGCATTGAAAATATTTCCACAATTAGACAAATAGAATATAGCAGGAAAATAAAGAAATTCATACAGCTTTTGTACATATAAAAAAGAATATGATAAGTGTACCTTGAAAAGAACTATGGAATGCCCTAAACTGAGTAGGATTAAACAAATTAATAAAGATTGTAAAATATTTGTATTGAGAAAATATCTATAAAATGAAACAATGTGGATGCTGACTAAAAGGTTAACATTTAAAGTAAGAACAGTTGAAATGGATATTCGATCATATGGCACCAAGTCCAGGTGCAACAATTATTGGAGATTGATAATTCACATTAGTAGAAAAAAGACAGAGCTGGTATTAGTTTAGTGGTCTGAGAACACTCTGGCATGTATTTGGAGAGATGTGGGTTCGAATCCTGCATGTCAGCTAAACTTTTTTTTCACCAAAACTATTTATTGATAATCATATGGTCAATCCATTACTAAATAATTTACCTGTTATTTCAAAACTAATCCCTTTACTTGTCACATTGTACTTTGCTTTCATGAAGTTTCACTGTATTACAAGATAATTGAAAATCACATTCCTAAAACAAATTGAGTTCATTTCCTTGTTTTCATAAAGACATAAAAACTTGGTCAAATCATCTATTTAAAACCATTTAGTTTGCACTCACTGCTCAATATTTCTAGAGTGACATTTTTTCTCACTTGAGATTTCAGACAAAACCTAGTGCTTAAAGGCAGTTACATAGAAAGAAATTTTTAGATTGGGAGTGGGTGGAGATTGAAGAATTTTGTTACTGGAAATTGCTAATGAGTTCTTATAGGAATATATTAAATTTAATAGTATTAAACTCCTCTAATTTTTTTTCCTGCTATGCCACTGCTTCATCATCATCATCGTCATCATCATCATCATAAAGCAGCCATGTGCTACGGAGGTCCAACCAGACCGTGCAGTTTAATTCTCCAAGCATATCTGTCCTTAGCTATAGCTGCTGCATCCAACCACTACACACCAATTCTAACAAGGTCCTGTTTGACATTGTCTGCCCACCGCATCCTAGGTCTCCCCTTCTTTCTAAGACCTTTAGGCACACTGTTCATAACCCTATTCGCCAATCTAGAATTATCCATACGGGCAACATGGCCAAACCAGTGGAGCCTCTCTCTGCACAATATGCTGCTTAAAGGAGGTTGCCGACTCCTTTGCCTAACCTCATCATTAGTTACAAAGTTAAATCACCTAATACCCAAGATACTATGTAAGCATTTAGAATCAAAAGCATCTAGTTTCCTGTTATCTTGTTTACACAGCATCCAAGTTTCACTATCATAACTAACCCTAGAAAGAACCAAACTATTATACAGTCTAATTTTAGTCTTTAGGTGTATACGCCTATTTCTCCACAATCTCCACAGATTCTTAAAAGTCCCAGCAGCAATCCCTATTCATCTGTTAATCTCATGTCGCACATCACCAGTATCTGTTACATAGCTCCCAAGGTAATTAAACTGTGACACCTGCTCAAGACTGCAACTATTCAGATGAACTGAATCACAACCTGCCTGACCAATTTTCATCACTTTAGTTTTCTCTATATTTATAACCAAACCTACTCTACTACGTCTCATCAACAGCTCGAATGAATGAGTTCATCTCATCACCATCATTTGCCAAAAGGGCTAAATCATCAGCATAAGCTAAATCAGAAATTTTCGTATCTCCAGCCCATTTAAGGCAAAATCTTTCTCTTGAAGTGAATTTCGCATAACATAATCAATAACCAAATTAAAGAGAAAAGGAGACAAAATGCACCCTTGTCGAACACCAGAAGTAATGCTAAACCAATTGCTACAAGCCTTACCAACTCTCACACACGAATCAGTGTTATTATAGAGAGCTTTCATTATGTTAACTAACTTGTCAGGTATACCATATGATCTCACAATCAACCACAAATTATGATGATCAACAGAGTCGAAAGCCTTTTTGAAATCAACAAAGCTAGCAACCAAAAGTTTCTGAAACTCTAAACATTTCTCAAGAATCTGCCTAAGTGAAAATATCTGATCCACACATCCCCTACCACTTCTGAATCCACATTGCTCATCACGCAATTGACTGTCAACCAGATTCTTAATTCTATTAAGCACAATCATGGAAAGAACTTTACCTGGAACAGAGAGTAGGCTGATACCCCTATAGTTATCACAAGAACTGCGATCACCTTTTTTGAAAATAGGGATAATAATAGCTCTGGTAAAATCTTTAGGAACCATGCCTTTATCATAAAAGTTATTCAAAATTTCAGTCATCCAAGTGGTAACCGAAACATTCCCAGCTCTAAGCATTTCTGTAGTAATTTCATCTATCCCTGGGGATTTATGAAGTCTAAGTTTAGAAATAGCCAAAATAACTTCAGATTGTGTTATAGGGCCAACATTAAAGCCACCAATGCATCTATCATCATTGCAAACAATGGGAATAGAACTAACCGCATTGTTCAGAACATCACTGAAATGCTCAGCCCACCTAGCCATGACAGAATCCTCACCTTCTATAACTTACCTTGTTTATCCTTCAATCCCTGTATACCTGTCCGTTTCTACCACACAAAACATTAACTATCTGGTACAGCTCTCTGCTGTTGTGCTGTTTATCCATAACATGGAGCAAAACATATGTACACATCATGCTACAACTAAAAACTTTAATGTTTATTCCAAATATTATATATTTGGGTTTGTGCTACAAAATTATTTCATCCAAATAGTGATAGTACATGATATAAATGATACTGGAGTTATTTGATGTTTTTTGCATAAACTTCATCATCATCTTCATTCCTTACATCCCCTGCATAGCATTTAAGAACTTGATATTGAATCCTAGCACTCTCTGGGACCCATTAACAATTCCACTAGTTTATGTCCATTGCTTTTCGCAGGATATCTTATTCTCCAACAACAAAACTGGTACAAAACTATTTTTTTTCTCTTTTCGTGAGGACAGATTCTCTCCCCCAGTTGTAGTTAAAACTCACTGCCAATAACTAACCTTCTTGTTCAAATACTTTCCAAATTGAATGACTTGCACTTCTGCAAAAGTAAATCGCATCTTGGGCTTGAAAGTATTAACTGCAGCTGTCTTGAAGTCTCAGACTTGTAATTCCACTATGATGTAATGCTTCAGAAACACATGATTCTGGCACCACATTATATGGATGGATGCCTCCCCCCTCTCTTTGAAAACACTAGTATATATTAGCGGAACAGGGGCAAAAAACAATAAAAAACATATATATTACCCATAATTTTGGAGAAATGTGTTAAAAACCACTGAAATGACTGAAATGAAGGACAAAGTTACTGAATGAAGGACAAAGTTTATACCAGAATAGTATTCTATTTCATTCTGACTCAACCTTGCCTGCCCACATTTTTTTTCTAGATCTAAGCCTAAGTCAGAGTAATCTTTTGGGTCCATCATTTTTTTTTCCCCTGGATGATTCTGAAAAATTGCTCTACTTCTGAAAATACTCTACACTTTTCTTATTAGCAATAAAATTTTTATTGTCTGATTACTAAAAAGCACTGAAACTATCCCTAAAAAATTATTCAATTCAATTTTTGCTACACAAATGGAACAGAGTTTAGTCACTTAAAAGTACTCAAAAGTTCCAAGGTCCATAGAACATTACCTCCAAATTAGGTACAAATTATCAGAATAGAAACACCAATCAAAATCAACAGGCAAATAAAAAAAATTTTAAATTCATACAGTAATGGTGAACTACTTATCTCAAGAACCTTTCATTCATTAAACTATCATGGGATGTAAAAAAAAATTGAATAAACATATGGTAATTAACATACATTGGGAGAGCTGATTGCACACATGCAGACTGAAATTGTTTAGTGGCAGATGATTGTGGACTGAACACTTGTTTTTATGATGATAGTAATTTCCTGGAGCACATTGTTCATAAAAATGTCTCTTGATTCCACCGGCAGACGTCTTAGAGCTATGCATTTATAAACTAAGCTAATTTTTGCCAATTTGAAATGAACTTGTTTTGGGAATTAGCTCTTCGATTACAGATTTCATTAAACAATACATACCTGCTTTTTGTAACGTTCTATCATTTCTTTTGCTTCTGGCAATAATTCAATATTTTTTGCACCATAAATTTCTGTTGCAATGACTTCAATTTTTGTTTCAATAGGCAACTAGTAGAAAATAAACATATTTAATATTTACAAGTATAAAAATATTATAAAATAAAAGAGAGTTATTTGGAATCATCAATATTGTTTCCAAAAATAGTCTTTATATGTATATATATATATAATTCTAATGAATTCTTTCATAAAAATGCAATATATAATCTTGTTTTGAAATAGCATCTTTTTTTTTGCCACAAGCCACCTTTTGGGACATGATTTTTTAAATATAGTGAATGCTAATTAAACTGCCTCACACAAAACAGCATAGCTAACAAAAAAATGATAAGATTTATTATCCATAATGTTAAAGTGAAATCATACAACAAAGTTAAACTTAATTACAAATATCATTATTAAAACACAGCAAAAGTCCATTATAATACTTTCAATCCATTAAATGATATGAATAACACTTTGCATTATGATAAAATATGTATTCTGAATGTTCATTAACTGGAAAATATCTTTACAGTATAGCACCAGTTTTAAAAATTAATAGCTAGAACAGGTAACAATTTTAACAAACAGAGTTTGCATATGAATAAACTGGCTTTCACCTATCTTCCTATTGCTTTTCGCTTTAACATTTGTCAGTTTGCTAAAATAGTTGTTCCAACTTCGAACGCGATGGAGAAACTTAATGATTTATGTGTCAAATGAAAGTTTGTAATGTAGGGAGTGTCACATGCTATAGAAAAACTGATCCCATGCTTTTTTCCCCCCTAAGAAAGGGGAAACATGAAAAATATTCTTCTGCTATATCTTCAGAATGTGAATGCTGAAAGCAACCAGCTATATGTCAAATGAAAGCTTGTGATGTGGGTAGTGTCAAGGGCTATAAAAAAAATTCACCCCCTCCTGTTTCCTTCCCCCTAAAAAAGAGAAAAATATGTAAACAGTTGTTCCCCTGAGTGTGGAAAGAAACAAGCTATGCATCAAATGAAAGCTTATGACACAGGGAATGTTACAAGCTATAAAATAATTGACCTCCATGCATTCTTCCCCTTTAAAAAAGGGGAAATATGAAAATTATTCCTCTGCCATATTCCAGAATGCAAATGCTGAAAGTAATCAGCTGTACACCAAATGAAAGCTTGTGATGCAGAGAGTGTCAAAAGCTATAAAAATTGATCCCCCATGCTTTCTTCCCTCTAAAAATGGGGAAATATGAAAACTATTGTTCCACTATATCTGCGAAATGTGAGTGCAGAAAGTAACAAGCTATGAGTTAAATGAAAGCTTCTGATGCATAGAGGTGTCATAGGCTATTAAAAATTGACACCCTTGCTTTCTTCCCCCATAAAAAATGGGAAATGTGAGAGTTGTTCTAATATCTTCCAAATGCAGAACATTGCCCAAAGCATTACACTTCCTCCACTGGCTTGTTTTTGTCCCATGGTCAACAGGAAACGAGATTCATTGGACCAGATGACCTACTTCCAATCATTCTAGGTCCAGTTTTGATACTCACATTCCCATGGTAGATGCTTTCGATGGTGAACTGAAGTTAACAAATAAAATTTTAAAGTTTATCCTTCAAACTATTTGCATGTTTAAAGTTTTTAGGAGAAAACTCATAAGCTTTTCAGAGCATGATAGTGCTCTATCTTCAGTGAAGTGACACTATGTGGTGACATTAGAGCTGTTTAGACAAAGAGCTTCTTTCCACATGTTGTGAAGGGCGATTCTAGTGTCTCAGTTGCAGATGGGGACGGACACGGTCATTATTTCAATAGCCTCGCATCCACTTTCTACAGAACCATAGTCTGTGAGGCTATTGAAATAATGACCTTGTCCATCCACCTGCAACTGAGACACTGGAATCACCCTTCACAACATATGGAAAGAAGCTCTTTGCCTAAACAGGCCTAACTTCACCACAGTGTCACTTTACTGAAGATTGAACACTGTCATTGCTCCGAAAAGCTTCCGAGTTTTCTCCTAAAAACCTTAAACATGCAAATAGTTTGAAGGATAAACTTTAAAATTTTATTGCTCAATGACAGAGAATTTTAAGTTATTTTAACTGTTTCATGACCTTCACATGTGCCGTCGTTTACTTGCAGTTGCTTCGATTTGCATAAAGATGTGCTGATCAAAATGTTTGGCTCTTTGGTGTATGTATATTATGGTAAAATATAGAAACATCAGTGATGATAAAGTCAAGAGTATAGAATAGACAAGTGTTCATCATCAATACAAGAACTGAGCCATCTCCAGGTTTGAACATGGAATCTCCTGGTTATGCACCAGTTGCTCAAGAAAGATAGTTGATGCTATGAGACACTTCCCAGTAGTTCATATTGTTGGGCTACTATCATTGCTATTTAAACTAACAAGGAAATGTGTATTTAAAAATAAGGGTTATTTTCAACATTACAGGTATCATTTTCTTAATGTTAATCATAACTTTGCCAGGCTCTAAGGCTGCATCATGGCAATTGTGGAATGCAGAACTCCACATCATTGATGCTTATAAATATACAAAAAGAGATATTTCTTCTCTTTAAAAAAAAACACAACTCAATTTAAATTGGAGATGATATTACAAATATAAACACTGAATAAATTGAAAGTACACAAAAATAAATACTTTCATAAAAAGAAAATTGTTATGTTACATGGCAGAAGAGTCCTCCTGAACATTACTTGCTGTTTCACAGAAGGAGTGAGAAATTGGTTAAAAAGGAGATACACAATTATAGATGGCTCCCAATGGTTAAGGTTAATATTCATTTTGAGGAACATGACCTGTGGTATATTTGAATCCATGATAATAAACTGAATTATATAGTAGGCTTCTAGTGCATATGTAAATAGATGTCTCTTCATGGTAAAACTACAAAATCTCCATTCCTTATATAATACACATATATTCATAAAGGCTGCTATTACATATATATATATTGTGTTTTAATGTGAATTTTGGCATTAGAAAATCTGATATTATATAGAACCAATTTTAAACATCAGCTATGCACTGCTCTTAACATTTTTTTATTACACTATTTTTCACATATAGCACTATGCATTTTATTGCAAATGAAAGCATGAAAAGAAATCGTATGCTATTCAAATTTAATCTACATTTATGCTACAAATCCAATTCTATTCACCAGTTCTTTCTTAAAATCAAATTCAATTCCAAGAAATAAATACAGAAAGTAAGCTTAAATAATGATTAAAATAAAAATTTTAATCATATAGATAAATATAGATTTTTTTTACCGTATAAAAATATATAGTTTAAGTAAAATAATCTTTCAGTTGGTACAAAGCTTGATATGCAATAAAACAATGAATCCTTATCACTGTTAGGATCACCATTCCTATATATTCATTTTAAGCATTACTGTCCTTTTTGCTACTTTATATCACATTCAAGCAATCCTTCATTTTCTCCTCACAATTTAATCTGTAATTCCAAACATTTTTCATAAAGTATAGAAATGATCCCCTGAATGAATGGAACAAATGAATAAACAAATAGAAAAACTGTGGATTTTCAAAGCAATTACAAATTAGCACTTCATGCACATATTCATTAATTCCCTCATTTCTGATTTAAACCTATTCATATATTTATAGGATTATTTTTATTATTCATTGTACAATTTCTGAAAGATGAAACTGAAACCACTAAAATGGTTCTTTGGTTAAAGGACCTACAGTGTTCAATAAATGATGCAGAGAACTCATCTGCTGATAATTAGAGACATTTGTATCTGTTTGTGTCTTTACTGCACTGCCTGACTAGGGTAAAAAACCTTATTTGGATAGCACTCAAATTTGTTCAGTTAGCGAGACTTTATATTTTCATTAAACTTTTGTCTTTATTTCTTTAGATTTATCTATCACTATTGATACTTAAGTTATGGCCACATCTTTGCTGGCTTTTCCTAATGATGAAGTCTTATAACTTGTTGTGTGGATATTACATTTATATATCCTATTATATTATTTTTAACTCATTCCCTGGTTTTCCAATTAAAAAAAAAACCTCCAATTTTTTTTCATTTCTTGAGAATAAATGAGTGCAGGTACAGAAACAAAGAGCAGGTCCTTGGCTTGGAAATCAGTCCACTCACAGCAATGATTTGAGAGATAATGATGCAACTTCATAAAGGGGTCCCTTCCCTCATATCTTGGCAATAATTTAAACTTTTTGTGAATAATTAGACATATGAGCAATGATTCATTTTTCAAAAGTATTGGCAAAATATTTGCTATAGAATTACATTATTAACATGTCCCAGCTATCTTTTCAGCCTCAAATATTAATTTTGGCAATGTTCAGTATAAATCAGTTTCACCGTAGTTTAGTATTTCCCATGTTTCATAAACTTGTTAGTTGCATTTATCAATTTTAAAAGTTATTACAAAAGGGTTAAATAAACTATTAGTTCACAAGTTTACATTGTATAGTTAATATAATGTTAATTTTTCCCTTCAAACATTTTTGGCTATGTCATTCTCAGGATAACTAATTTTTTTTAGTCTTAGTGCATTTAGTTTGTAAGTACTTTGCCAGGAAGACCACCAAAGTGCAACAGCTAGAGAAACTGTGTGGTATAAATTGCAAAAAGAAAAAAAAAAACAAGAAGAGTGCTTTATGCTCTGCTTTTGTACACAGGATAGAAAGCTCCTATGAGTATGAAAAGTAAAACATTACCTTGGCAATCATGGCCCTTTTTTAAAACTACATTACAGAGAACAAAAAGAATTCCAAAACTAATAATACTCCCGTGTCACAATTTTTTCATATTTTTAAGAAATAATTTCTTATTGATATATAATATCACTATTTTTGTTTCTTAGATTTTTTACGAACTAAGTTTTTTTTTACATTGCCAGATTTATTTTTCACTATATTATTCTGAAAAAGACATTGAAATTAATGTTTCATTTTGTTTAGAGATTTTACTTTCATGGAACATAAAATTCCATATTAACATTTTTTAATTTGATACAGAGCATGACGTATTTCTGCTCATTACTTATTTGGCAAAAAGAGTTTTAAAATTAATTCTTTTGACTGAGCACAGTGAAAAAAATACTTGGGCTTCCAGATTCATTTCAGTTTTTACAGCTGGGCATGGAAAAGGCTATATTAATTAAGTATATTATTAAATTATTATAATATTAAGCATATTATTTAAGTATATAATATTAATAATTAACCTAATAATTATTAAAATAATTATTAGGAAACCATTGGGATACACAAAGTATCATTAATTTTAGAATTCTTTTTTCTCTTTGTAGTATAGTTTTGAAAAAGTGCCAGTATATCATTAAAATTTGAATTTTTTGCATTGTACTAAACCATACAGAAATCCTTGGCCTCTCATTTCAGATTCTGCCAACATATTGTTACAACAGATAAATGAGCAACAATGGCTTGCGATAGGTGTATCGTGAATGCTCATCTATGCTTATAGCATGATGATTTACGTTATAAACTGTTTAGAATGAGAATGCTTTGAAAACAGTAAGAAGTGTGAAAGAAATCAAAAAGATAGTGGAGTAGTAAAAGAAAGAAGGAGATAGTGTATTAAAATTAGTGTTGTGTAATGCTATGTAAAAAGACTGTTCTTATCTGATTTAGGATGAAACATGGTTCCCGTGGAGAAGAGGAATCAACGGTAAAGTTTGTTATTGGGTCCTCTATCAGGAAAGATCAATGTTAAACGTTTCACATGTATAAGGTATTATGTAAAAAGACTGTTCTTATCTGATTTAGGATGAAACATGGTTCCCGTGGAGAAGAGGAATCAACGGTAAAGTTTGTTATTGGGTCCTCTATCAGGAGAGATCAATGTTAAACGTTTCACATGTATAAGGTATTATGTAAAAAGACTGTTCTTATCTGATTTAGGATGAAACATGGTTCCCGTGGAGAAGAGGAATCAACGGTAAAGTTTGTTATTGGGTCCTCTATCAGGAGAGATCAATGTTAAGCGTTTCACATGTATAAGGTATTATGTAAAAAGACTGTTCTTATCTGATTTAGGATGAAACATGGTTCCCGTGGAGAAGAGGAATCAACGGTAAAGTTTGTTATTGGGTCCTCTATCAGGAGAGATCAATGTTAAACGTTTCACATGTATAAGGTACTATGTAAAAAGACTGTTCTTATCTGATTTAGGATGAAACATGGTTCCCGTGGAGAAGAGGAATCAACGGTAAAGTTTGTTATTGGGTCCTCTATCAGGAGAGATCAATGTTAAACGTTTCACATGTATAAGGTATTATGTAAAAAGACTGTTCTTATCTGATTTAGGATGAAACATGGTTCCCGTGGAGAAGAGGAATCAACGGTAAAGTTTGTTATTAGGTACTCTATCAGGAGAGATCAATGTTAAACGTTTCACATGTATAAGGTATTATGTAAAAAGACTGTTCTTATCTGATTTAGGATGAAACATGGTTCCCGTGGAGAAGAGGAATCAACGGTAAAGTTTGTTATTGGGTCCTCTATCAGGAGAGATCAATGTTAGACGTTTCACATGTATAAGGTATAAAGTTTCGTTAAGGTTATTTAATGTTGCAAATGAGATTCAATACAAAGTGGTTTGTCTTTATGCTAAGAGAAATAGAAGTACGTATGTTTAGATAAAATTTATTAATTTGTAATAATATTCTGTCATTGTAATAAATTACATCATTCATACTTTAGTGGTATACTTATGTGCTATTTATGAACTCACACTAAACTTTCATCTCTTTGAATACATAAATAAAAAAATAAATCCCCCCTCAAGCAGCTGCTTGCCACAGAGGTCTGACAGGAGCCTGTCAGTTTATATGCCACAGTAGAAGGTCTGAGAGGATGGCAGGACCTCAGCAGAAAAATGACGCAAACAGCCATGCCTTACCCGGGGCTCGAACCCAGGTCCCGTAGATCAGTAGCCAAGCTAACCACTCGGCCACGGGACGGCTTTGAATACATAACAATATATAAATGAACTGGACACAGGAAGGCTTTACTGTTCAAACTTATAAGAGCTTTCTATCCTGTGTGCAAAAGCAAAGCATAAAACACTCTTCTTGGTGTTTTTTTTTTTCTTTTTGCAATTTGCACCACACATACCAATATAAGCCACAGAAATGACAAATCTATGGCTCAAGCTATGTTTAAGTGTTTATAATTATAACTTATTCTTAAATGAAAATGAATAAACTACATGTCAAAAAATTTTATTATTATAAAAATGATTCTTAATATAAAGTTTAAATAAAAGCCTAAAAATGCACTAAAAATAGAATTAAATATAAACTGACACAATAAAATTTTACCTCTAAGTTATAAAGGAATTCAAAATTTGAAGGCTGTTCAGTTGCCCTTACAACAGCTTCTGCAAGATCCTTTGCCCCTTCACCACCTCTTGCAAAATTGTCACTTACTACGGCATCAAAAGCACCATGATCAATGGAAAGGCTCTGTACTAGATTCAGCTCATTTTCTGTATCTGTACTGTAAAACAATTATTAATTATAAATGAAGAATAGTCAAAAGTAATTTGAATTATACAGTGTCCCGTGACTTAAGATCAATACTTTAAAACCTTTTTCTTGAGGTAATTTAGAGTCAGAAATGTGATATGAACATGGGTCTGATTTGCAACAATTATGGAGCTATGGTTATTAATAGTAGAATAAACAAATTGACAAAAAAATACATCATTTAGTCATATTCATTTACACTGAAGTGCCACTGAATTAGGGATAGCAATCTAGTAACATGTTGGACCTCCTCTGGCCCTGATAATGGCTGCCACACTGTGAGGCAAGGACTCCACAAGCTTGTATAAATGTTCCACAGGTATGGAGACCCATGCATCCTCCGGTGCTGTCCACAATTCTCTCAAGGTCGTCGCTGATGGGATATGGGCCCAAACACACTGCTTGACGATATCCCAAAGATTTTCGATGGGATTAAATCTGGGCTTCTAGATGGCCAATTCATTATTTCAAAGTCAGCAGAATGCTTCTGCAACCATGTAGTAGCCAACCCAGATCTATGAAATGAACAGTTGTCTTTAAAGTTGTTGTTTAAAACAGTTGTCTTTCAGCACACCTAACTACAAACTAGCAGGCATGTCCCTGTCTATGTGTTTGTCTGTTGTGTGAGAAACCAGGACAAGCCTACTAGAGCTTTTAGGTTATCTTTATCTTTTATGTAGGGGAGTATCATCTTTCTTTAAAAAAACACAACAACTTGTAATTGACTATTTTCACTATCTGTTATTGTTAGAGAATAGTCTAGATAACTTTTGAAATGTCACTAACATTGCTTCCCTCAAATCAGCTGCATTTACCATTACTGATTTGCTAGTATTCACCTTCAATTATTTTATCACTATTCCTACATGCTAACGAGTTATTGTATTTATAAGGACCTCAGTAAGTGCCCTATATACACCATCACTAGATGCAAGATTTCTGGATAATTATTATATATTAACATAATTCATTCCAGAATTGTGAAGATTCTGGAGGAGGAGTAAATTTCTGTTTAGTGAATAAATACTTACTTATAATTACTCTAGTAGAAACGAATTACTCTAAAACTTACTCAAAACGATTTATGGCTACAACTACAGGAATTCCAAATTTTCTGGCATTGTCAATTTGTTTGGCAAGATTGCAGAATCCTTGTTTAACCAAATAAATGTTCTGAAATACAAACAAATGTTTGTAGTGATAAATTAAATCAACAATACTTCTTTCAAAACAACCCAAAAATTCTGTTTTAATTAGATGTACAGATTAAATTAAATTGCAAATGGAATATGAAGAAACTTTTTCTAAAAATGTATTATTTCTAGCAAATTTAGATATTAATTAATTATTAATTATTTCTAGCAAAATTAGATATAATATGCAGTTATCTGTATTTTTTTACTAACTTAGCACAATCATCCTAGTTTTACCACAGCACAACTATATCTAGAGGAAGAATACATTTCCAAATGATTAGTCTTTCTGGTATGCCTATATTATTTTGAAGTTAGCTAGTATACAAAAGTTGCTGATGCAAACCCAAGTGCAACTCAAATATGCAACACCAAGCGGAAAAACGTTCCTCAAAAATGTTGTCTGGCCTGTAACTACAATTGTTGAATAAAAAATGCAAGCAGAAAACTCAGCACTGTTAACATTCAGTGGGGCTCTCTATCAGATGAGACATTAAGTAATGGTCCCATATATTGAAAAGCCATACTAAGCATTTAAATATGCTGGGTGGCTTGATGGGAGGTTCTGTCTCCTAACAGCTGTTCAATAGATCCCATTCCCAAACTAGCCATTTAGCCCATTTGTGCACAAAAGTGCCTATCAGAGGTAAAATAACCTAAATTATTCTGAGGGTGTATAGAAATTTTTTCCATTTCTGCATATATATATTTCAAGTACATGACTTATTAAACACTAAACAATCATTAATATTTATTTAAAATTTATACATTAGAAGAGTTATAAAACATTTATAATACAAATTTAATAGTTACCTCTTCACAATATTCTTTACGCAATGGCATCCCAGCTACAACTTTAGGGCCACCACCATGCATTTTCAGTGCTCGTACAGTAACAACAATTACCACAGCATTTGGAATGAGTCCAGAATAACGACATTTAATGTTAAAAAATTTTTCCATTCCAATATCTGCTCCAAATCCTGCTTCAGTTACTGAAATCATAGAACCATTTAATATATTACCTCACTGTAAAATATTAATTTTCCAAAAGTGAATAGTTGGCTAATATATAAAATTGTAAAAAATGCTTGAATAAACAATTCAAACTTAAAACTATCAATATTAACCTTTTCACTATCATACCAGCTTAAATGGCCCAAATTATAGTTAGCATGTAGTGAAGAGAAAAGGAATAGCACTGACTAGACAAGTCCATTTAAAATCTCTGCTGTTTCAGGCCAGTATGGTAGTGAACTGGTTAATATACCCTTTCATATACACATACAGTGTGTCAGTAATTAATAAAATTTTATTTTCATGCAAAGTTCTTGAAATTTAAAACCCATTATTTTCCTTTTAAGTTAAAAACTCACTTTGCATAGCTTAAGTAACTAGAACTACAAACAACTGACAAAAGTAAAAAAAAAAAAGCCAAAATATATGCAAAAAAAAGTCTCAAGTTATAGGATCCTTGTGATCTTGGCAATCAACCCATTTAAAAAAGCACTACTAACACAATGAATAAAAAAAAATTACACATATTAGAATAAATTTAAACATTTCCTTAGCAAACAAGCACAGGGGAAAAAAAACTACCATGAATGCAATAAACTCATATTTTTGTCATACCAACAAGTCCATCAGCCCCAACAAGCTTTAATGCTATTTTGTCAGCTATTATTGAAGAGTTACCATGGGCAATGTTTGCAAAAGGACCAGCATGGACAAATACTGGGGTTCCCTGTAAAAAAAATTGTATACGTTTTGGTTAAATTAATACTATATAACACACAATGTTACATTAATACTATATATCATATAATGCAATCATAGTTAATGCAATAGTTCAATTCAAAAATCATACAATTACTTATATTTCTGTTATTTCATCTATTGTCCTTTCAATTATAATTTTTGCAAAAAAGCTTCTCAACATTTAAAAATAAATTGGCTGGTACATATTCATTGCTGCCTTGATAGCCGTACTTGAAAGACTGTAGGAATGAGGAACATTCTCATAAACAGATAACTTTAATGTTAATCCAGGTGTTACTGGGGTGAGAGGGACCATGACTAGTATTGAGCAGTTCAGATAGGAGGGACTGTTGATACTTGATTAACACCCAGAAAATAAGCAGCATGATCCACATGTGCATCAAGCAGCAGTGAACACATTAAGACACTGGTTTTGTCTCCCTTTTTAAACATAATAATTAAGATGTCATTATTGAAAAAAAAATGCCTCCTCTACTTATAAATATTTTGTAAACAGTTTTGCTAAACATTCATGTGATTTTTTTTCACTTCCTAGCAATAAAACTTCAATTTGGATTCCATCAGAGCCTACTGAACTGCCTTTTTCAAACTGTTTCAAAAAATATTCTACTTCTTCATTAATAACACTTGGCATACAGGGGTTTATCAAATTAACGGAAACACGTACTGTTTATAGAGAACATTTTATTAATAAGCTGTAAAGCCTACTTCAGGCGTTCAGAACAGATGCAATTCAATGTGGAAAAGACTTATGCAAGTCATGCACATACAATAATGGAATGTGGGACATTCTTCACATAAAATATGGCCCAACTGTGTCAGTGATGCTGGAGGTGGAAAGTGTGGTCTGACCTTGCACTCCAGACATTCCCACAAATGTTCAATAATATTGAGGTCTGGAGATTGAGGTGGCCATGTAGCTGCTGTACCTCATCCTCATGCTCTGCAAACCACAACTTGACATATTTCCCACAATGTATGGGTGCATTATCCGCTTGAAACCAGGGACGGTCATTAGGGAACAATGACCACAACATTGGGTGCAGGTGGTCCCCGAGAATGGATTCGTACATTGTGGATGTGACAACCCTGCAGAAAAACTAATGGCCCTAAGAAATGCCATTATATATAGCATCCCACAGCATCAAGGATCCACTTCTATGCTTCACAGTCAGAACCAAACAGTTGGGCTGCTACACTTCTGCAGGTTTTTGCCAAATGTTACAATCTACCAGTAGTGAGAAACAATGCGTAGCATGATTCATCACACCAGATGACACTTTACCAGTGTTTAGAATCCCAGTTTTTATGTGCTTTACACCACCTTACACATTTTGTTGCATTGACATTGGTAATCAGAGGTTTGTGGATTGCAGCATGACCATAAATACTGGCATGATGAAGTTTCCGATGCATTGTAATGGAAATGCGATCAGTCCAACTAGTGTTCAACTCTGCTCTATTTGCAGTGCCATAGTCTTGTGCTTCCATTGTACAATCTGTGCCAACATTTGCCTATCCCTATCTGACAACTTTTACATGACATCCACAATTTGCACATTTGAAGGTAACGCCCTTTCCTTTTTGATAGGTAGTCATAATCTTCGATGCAGTCCTCCTATTACACCTACTATTTCTGCTGTTCTGGTTACTGAAGCTCCTGCAAGACATGCACCAATGATCATGCCTTTTTGTAGGTCACTGATACCTGAAATTGTCGACAATTACACCTGCACCTGTGTCACTGCTACGTGATAGCCAACATCATACTTCTCATCTTTATATACCTCACTCACAAGTGACATCATCCCTGTGATATGCATATGGTGCATTGCATGTACTCTAGTCACTGGCGGTGTTCCCATTATTTTGATAAACCCTGTATATTCTTCATTTAAATACTCATTTGAAGTGCTTTGTGTTCTAAGTTGTACTGTATAATTCCTCAAATTTTGGCTTCATCTTAGTATTATTAAAGTATTACAGATCCAGTTCTTTTTTTTTTTCTTGTATAGTATATTTCTACATTTGAATATTTTGTGGAATCTCTGTGTATCAAATTTTGTGATATTTTTCTCACTTTTTTATTTCTTTTGCATTATTAAAAACATTCAATGTTCTTTTTTGTGTACAATATCATTTGCTTTCTTCTCCTGTTCATGAGGTTGATAGTACCATGGGAAAGCTTTTATTATATTACTTTAGTTAGTTTTCATTTTGTCATTTATAGATATTAAACTTTTTTACTCTTAAAAATAAATTAAATATTCTTTTTGGGTTGGATAGGTATCAATGAATTATTATGAGTCACATTTTCAGAATTTCCCAATAGCTATAATAATGCTCTCTAACAGGGTAAAAGGTGGAAAATGCAAAAATTCTACATGAATATTTCAAAGGACTTATTTATGATAGAAATTTGAAATTTTGTTGGTAGAGTGTCATGGTCAAGAGGTTTACACCAGGCAGATATGATTTGCCTTCCCATCCTTATTCCTTGCTGGTGGGGGGGGGAGTGGAAATTCAGCATTTCTGTTTCAAGAGATAAATAAAAATTTCTTTTTGTGTTTTATAGAAACAAAAATATTATTTTAATTTTTAAAATCATCCACTAGTTCACATTCACACTGCTAAAGGTTGTTAAAGGCAGAAAATAAACTTTAATGATCATGAGGAGATTGTTATTGATCATGAGAGATTGTTTGACCAGATTACTGGTCAAATTTACTCTGTATCTGATTTAGACAATGGAGCAGTAGCTCACACTAATGACCTAGTGGACAAGGGTCTGCAGAATCATCAATCTCATTTTCTTTGAAAATAAGCATCCCACATTCACCAAAGGTGATATGTTATTTTTCTAGTTTGTTTTACAAGATGACTGCAAAATTATTTTTATGTTGTATAGGCACTAATAAAAGATTACTATTTGCATTTTCCCAATAATTCATTAGTTCTAATTTCCACTGTTAGAGAATGCTCAAGTCAGCAAATAAAACACTTCATTTTACTTGAAAATAAGTATTGCATATTCACCAGAGACACTGTATTGTTTTTCCAGTTGTTTAATCTATCAATTTGCACTATCATTGTTGCATTCAATAGGGTTTTTGAAAAGAAAAGTTCATTCATAAAAATCATCTAATGCAATTGTCTCTAGAAGTGCATTTTTCAATTTGATTTTTGGGTTGGATTGTTTTACCTCTGAGCGGCACTTTTTTGCACACCATGGGCTAAATGGCCAGGTCACATGGACCCCGAAGGCTCAGAGAAGGTTGGGGGAGGGGACCCACGGGAACAGCTGTTGGGAGACAGATGGTAGCCTCCCGTCAAGGCCATCCAGCGTGTTCTTTAACGTGCACAGGGTATGGCTCTCCCGCACACGGGGCCACAGCTTAACGTCCCATCCAACGGACGGCGGCCTTTCCAAGCCCATCGGTGTCCCCTACTGACCGTGGGCAGGGTGGGGAATTTTGCGGAGATAAATCTCAACGCTGACCCAGCTGGGACTCAAACCTGGGAACTACAGATTACGAGCCTGGCGCGCTACCGACTGAGCCACCCCCGCCCCATTTGATTTTTGAATATAATCTTCCTCTGTTCAATGTTATCAATAATTATATTTGATTGTCCTTTTATCTTCCTCATTTTGCTTCTTTCCATTTTCAATGTATTATTTTGCTTCTTATTTGTCAATGGCCTCTTTTCATTTTGCACTTTATTCATTGTAATTACATTTTTATGTATCTTTTTATCAGTCAGTATATAATTTATTTAATTTTTTTGTTTGGTCATTGGAACTTTTTGAAGTCCATTTTCCCTTCTCTAATATGTTGGGGGGGGAGAGAGGGGAGGGTGAAGTAGTCATTGCATAATGATAGTTTTTCTTCTAAGAATTCTGCAGATTTATCACATTATTTCCAATTCCTATCTCTTTCACCTTTCTAGTTTAGCAATACAGTTTCCCATAATGTTGGCAATGTGTGTGTTTTCTGTCCATTGCATTGCTTGTCATAAATTTAATTTTTTTCTCCTCATACTAAAAGGTACCTAAACTTCAATAATCCTTAAAACATACCGATTATTGATTCTCATTATTAATTTACAGCTTCTATTTGATACTACTTTCAAAGAACAAATCTGATTTTTATAGCTTTGCGAATCACAAAACCACCTCCCTACCCGTTTCGTTGCATTTTTTGTAATAAAGCAGATAACCACTGTTTAACCATTTTAAACACTCTTTCCTGTTTTATACAATCCAATGCCACGGAATTCAATATTTTTCATTCTTCTTTCACTTCATACAATTTTTTTTTTTAATTTTTAATGGAGTGTTGCTATTTTTCTTACTAATTAATGAACTTGTTAATTCTAAAAAGTACAAATCACTGAAAACCTCCAATAAAAAAAAATATTCCTTCGGCATTGGACTTCATTTTATTGGGAACACAGATGGCTGGATATTTACAAAATAATTCAATTAATTCACTAGAGCTCTCAGCCAGCTAGTAGGGGAATGTTTCAAATATAGAAAAGCAGCTGTGGTGATTGCACAATTTGGACTGTGCTAATAGCAGTTTGAGCAAGAAAAATGACTTTTTATTTTCTGAAACATCAAGTTGAGGAATAAATTGAAAAAATTAGCATTTTTTAAGAGTTCTGAAATGTTCATTTTACATATACATATAAATAAAAAACTTCTAATTTTCTGGCTCTTGGCTATATATGCAGGCTTTGTGAACCTGATTTTATAGGTCGTGGCATGATAAAAAAATTAAACATGAATTGCCATTTAGATAAAAGAGCTTTTGAATATTTGGTAGAAAGGCCCATTTAAGCCTTGGTAACTACAGCTTTTTATGTCATTTTCTTTTCATACTTGAGGGAATATTAGCTATGTGTCATATTGACCATGCTATTTGGCATATTTATAACCTTCTGCTTGGTAGTCGGGTAAAGATTCAATGTATGGGTAAATGGTCCTCCAATTTCTGATGAGAATTCTTATAGCCATTTTTTGTGAAAATTGCACTATGGCAAGTACCCTTAATTATTGCTTCACATGGCCCACATTCATAGGATCACTAGTCGTAGAAATATGTTTAAATATAAAATTTCAAATCTATAGTTCAAATGTTCAGGCACTAGAGGCCTGCAGAGATATTGAATTGTTACTTTTCCTGTTTAGGGACTCCTGAAATATGCTGATAATTAAAAATCTCAGGACCAATTTGAATAAAACTGCAAATATATTTTTAAATTTTTTATTTGAATAAGAATGCTGAAGAATATTTAAGTATTATATGATTTATAACCATAAATGTTGTGTAATTAAAATATGAAATGAAATAGTTCATAAGAATAGTCACTTTCAGATTGCTAATCAGGATGAGTCAAATTACATTAATATTTGATTATCCTAATTGGTGATCTGAAAAGATATTATGGATTCAAAGTAGATCACACAATGATTACCAATGTACAATGAGCAAACTTACTTCTAAAGTCTGCATTAAATTAGGGCGAATAGCATCTCTTAATAGTACAGCCAAAGCGCCAGTTGCTCCCTGAAAAAACAAAAATCATATTAAAAAACAGAAATGAAACAAGAATTCAATGAAAATATACAGGTCCAATAAATATACTTCTGGCTTCCAAACAAGAGTTGAGGTAAGAGGAAACTTACAGTTTACTGGCCAGTGAATATAAATTGGGAACTACATCTGCTCAAGTATTGAAATCCTCTTTTTAAGGATTATGGGTGTTCATTCATAGATAGCAAATATGCAAGTAGGTGTTTACATAGTTAAGGTAATTACAGTAAAACTGCATTGGGTAGTTGTCTCAAAAATGGACAGCCATCCAAACCAAGGGAAATTCAGACTTCTGTTACGCACTAAAAATAATATTCAATTTACATAAATTTTATAAAAAATGAAGCTAGAAATGTAAAATGTTAATTCATTCATCATTTCTTAGAGTGCAAGCAGTAGCATATTGAGACAAATCTGAAAAAATATCCAAGCACTCGAGATATTATCTCATTTTACAATGAGACAAAAATCCTATTGTATTTATATACAGAAGCTAGCTTACCAAATCATCTGATGTAACAGGATTTGCAGAATGATCACTGGCAACAACTATTCTTGACAGACGTTCTTTCATATCTTTCAGACTTGTAGTTAAAGCAATAATGGCCATAATTTCACTTGCTACAGTAATATCAAACTGAGTCTAAAGTAGTAAAAAACCAAACAGAATGAAAATTCTAAAAGATTACAAAAAAAAAGTGCATTTATAAATTCATTACAGTTAACCATGAAATGCTAATGAGATAGATTCATTGAAAATGGGGCAAATTAGTAATGATTACCCTTTTCTTCCCAAATTTATTATGAGAGTAGTTTGATAAATAAATTACGAGTTTATTTGTGATAAAGCATTTATTCCAAACACAATGATATTATATACAAACAAAAGTAGGTGCATAGTGTTTTGATGAAGTGCTATTGGGATTGTAGTACATATCTGTGCATATATCCGAGGAGTCAATGAAAATGTATGGCCCCCTTGAGAATAGACAAAGGAGAAATGTGTGGAGTAATTAATATTTTGAATGTCAGATTAACATCACCTACAGAAATTTATAACCAACTACAAGCAGTATATGGTCCCACATTATGTAAAAAATCGGTCACTGTAACATGTGTTTTAGATGTAATAAATTTAATACTGGTTGGTTAGTTATTTGGGGTTTATGGTGCAAGAGCAACTAAAACTATATTGCACCAAACAAATCACAACTTAAGTTAGAAATCAAAACACAGAAAGAACAAAGCAAAACATTAAAACATATGCTTGAAAGATAACAAAAATGGGTTTATAGGATCTATATAAAAATCAAATAATATAAAACATGGAGATTGAAGATTAAATCTTATTAAAATAATAAATTTATTTCCAAAATGAAAATACTGGTGGAATAAAAGAATCATTGGATAAAGGATGTCTGAGTGCATGGAGCTTGGATGGCAAATGATGAGGGCTATGTTTGATATATAAAATTGTGTCACAAAAATGTTGCAGTATGTTGTATGAGAAACCAGGACAAGCCTAAATATAGCTTCTTGGTTATCTCCATTCTTTGTGTAGTGAAGTACCTTCTTCCTTTAAAAAAATTCAGATATATATTGATTGCTGTATTTGGAAAGAATGGGTTAGAATTCCATAACCTAGGAAGACTTAAGCAAGCACAATTGTGATTTCAGTGAAAAGAATGGTGCCACTGTTTGAAGCAGGTTTCATTGGAAGTATACTATTGATTTATTCTGACCTAGAATGTTACCACTGTGCCTGGAGTTTGGTGGAGAAACACTTCCACATAAGATATAGGGTTGAGTTGTGTAACATCTGAGCAGCACTTTTTTTGCACATACTGGGCTAAATGGCCAGGTCACAAATACCCCCAAAGGCTTAGAGAAGGTTGGGTGGAGGGGATCCACTGGACAGCTGTTGGGAGACAGATAGTAGCCTCCCATCAAGGCCATCCAGTGTGTTCTTTAATGTGAACAGATTGTGGCTCTCCCACTTGAAACCCCAGCTTAACATCCCATGCAACAGATGGTGGCCTTTCCAAGTTCATCGGAATCTCCTCAATAGGGCTTGGATAGGTGGATGTCCAATAGATGGGACATAAAGGAGTGGTCACATGTATGGGACAGCTACACTGTGCATGCTAAAGAATAAGATGAATGGCCTTGACATGAGACTACCATCTGTTTCCTAGCAGCTGTTTAATGTGTACCCTCCCCCAACCTTCTCTGAGCCCTTGGGGTTCTTGTAACCTGGCCATTTAACCCATTGTGTGCAAAAAAGTGCTGCTAAGAGGTAACATAACCAACACAGGTGGAGGGTAGGTAAAGGTGTGATATACCCAGCAGCAAAGTCTGCCATATTATTGCCCTATTTAATGACATTTCTGAGCACCCAAAGTACTTAATAGTACAGGTGGTTGTCAGACAATGGAGATGCTAGTGGATTCCAAAAAGACCAGAGTGAGGCTAGGCCTGCAGGGTGTGATCAAAGTCTGCAGAAAGCTAAGTGAGTGAGTGGAAACACAAATTGATGATGATGCTTAGCTGCTACATGGATACGGACATCCACAGCAAGACACATAGCATGCAACTCAGAAGCGATAGAACATTTTAGTGGGATCCAGTCCATGACACACAATAACCAATCCCAATGAAGCAAAGGACTTGAAGACATTAGTAAAGACAGGCAAGAAGTATGGGTGCACAGTGTAATGGCCAGCAAAGAGTAGACACTACATGCAGTTATGCCTAAAAGCTTCCTCAGTCAATAAAGAGAAAAACTGTAGGGGAGGAGAAAACAGTGAGACAAGGTAAAAGTGGTTCAGCTTACAATTGTGTAATAAGACGTTAATTTCTCACAATCATGGACACACAAATCAAAAAGATGAATACAAGGTATGTTATAAATTTAAAATGTTTCCAGCTGGGGTGAAAATAATAGTTCCAAGTGTGATGTCCCAGTGTGGATACAAATTACAAGCATACTGTAGGAGCAACTGCTGATGGAGAAGAGATAAAGGTGGTTCATTGGTCTCAATGTAAGGATTGGATGGTTGAGGTGCATTACCATGTATACATGCAAGGCCTAATATATGGAGGGTCCAACACCATCCTCACCAAATACTGGGTTGATGCCCAGACCTAGAATCTATAATCAAGTTTCAATCAGACAAGTATATTGTATACAGGCCGAACAAAGGACATTGGGTCCTCAGGAGAGACAGGAGGAGAACTTGATGATTTTTAGTACTTGAGTGCACTTTGGCATCAGAAGATGACTGTGAGACAAAGAGGTAAAGTTTTGTAGATGAGACTGAGAAACTTGATCTCAGTGCCACAACAGTAAGTAAACAGATGATGAAATACCCAAATTACAGCTTGTGATCCAGACAAAGACTACACCTAAAACAATAGTGCATACAAACAGTTTTCAAAGTTTATTCACTGTCACCCAAACAGACTGTTTACAGTTGTCATTCAGTGACCTTGCTGGAATATGGGAAAAAAAATGCTGAAATAACAACAAAGGGGATATGCTTACAATCAGAGAAAGTTGTCTTCTGACAGAATTTATCTTGACAGTTGGTTGGTTGTTTGGGGTTTTTTGGCGCAAGAGCAACAGGGCTATATTGCGCCAAACAAAAAGATATAAATTGATAAAAGTCATTGAACCCACAACCAAAGTTAAAAACACACAGAAACATAACCAGAACAAGAAAGATAAGTAAAAATTTATCTTGACAGTAAAACATATAACACTCAAGAGAGAGTCTTGAGGAACCCTTTGGGAGAAAGGCTCAGACAGAGTGTTACCAACATCAATGCAAAGAAACAAAAATATGAAAAGTTAGGGATGAAAATTTGCAAATGACTTCTTAAGTCAAAGAAATGAAGGTTGTAAAGAATACTAAATCTCCATGCTGTGCTATATACTTTTTCAATGCCAAAGAAAATTGATATCAGGCACTCTCTAAATTAAAAAAGAAGCCTGATAGCCATTTCAAGGTATCAGATGGTCTAGGACAGGGGTGGGGAACCCTTGGCATGCATGCCAAATGTGGCACACCAACGATTTTTTCTGGCATGCAACCCAGAGCTTACCTTAAAAAATAATTAAATAAATATCCAACATCTTCATCAAATTGTATATTTTAACTCAATAGAATACAATTTTATTAAGTAGAGCGATACCAAATAAAAATGCAATAAAGAAACAAACATTATCAACTGTTTTAGTAATAGGTAATAAGAAAATGAAACAAACATCTTATTTCCAAGCCATCTATCTCCGCGATATACTGACGTACAAGTTTTGTCCTGTTCAGTTGTTGCATCATTCGCCAGGCAGCCGGACGTGGCATGATCATTTTATATATTTTTAGTGTTTCATAAAGAATTTATTGATTATTTTAAAAGGTTCTCCCAATACTTAGAAGACACCAAATAATAATATGCTCCGAAAATTTCGGTTGGCATGTGAGAAAATTTTTCATCAAAGATTTGGCGATTTTGGCACGCACACTTAAAAAGGTTGCCCACCCCTGGTCTAGGACAAGGAAGCAAACCTAAGGAATACATGTCAAAAGCAGCATGCGAGACATTTTTGGTTGGCACACCATTCAGAGGTGAAAAGAACTATGTCTATGCCAGTGAACAAACTTGGAAATTAGCCCTAGCAATTCAATATATAGTTATGGACGAATCAGATTGGGTTGTTTTATCTCTGAGTGGCACTTTTTTGCATTCCATGGGCTAAATGGCAAGGTCACATGGATCCCGAAGGCTCAGAGAAGGTTGGGGGAGGGTACCCACTGGAACAGCTGTTGGGAGACAGATGGTAGCCTCCTGTCAAGGCCATTCCAGCATGTGAAGAGGGTATGGCTCTCCCACACACAGGACCACAGCTTAACGTTCAATCCGACAGACAACGTCCTTTCCAAGTCCACC
Organism: Ryuthela nishihirai; assembly: GCA_038380435.1. Lineage (NCBI taxonomy): Eukaryota > Metazoa > Arthropoda > Arachnida > Araneae > Heptathelidae > Ryuthela > Ryuthela nishihirai. Next base: position 3,035,075 of record JAWZYU010000044.1, on the reverse strand, counting down.
GGTGTCCCCTACTGACCATGGGCAGGGCGGGGAATTTTGCGGAAATAAATCTCAATGCCGACCGAGCTGGGACTCAAACTTGGGAACTACAGATTAAGAGCCTGGCACGCTACCGACTGAGCCACTCCCGCCCCAGTGAAACAGGTGACTAGGTTGTTATAATTAGTATTTCAATTGTGAGCTTGTATTTAAAGATTTAGCCAAATAACTGATTACACATTGCAAAATATACTTAGTCATAAAAATAATCACAATATGCACAAAACAAATTAAGTGAAAAGTGGCTTGTGACTTTTTGTGTTTGATGAATGATTTTGATTATGGAAAATAACTGTTTTAGTTTTTAATTTTCCCTTGTGAAATGGTGGAATCTAAAACTTAGTACAGTAAAATGTCAATATAACAAATGGCAGAATAATGGCATATTTATATATATTTATAATAAAAATATAATATATTTATAAGCAAACTTTAACTTTTAAATTTAAGTTAGAATTAATTGTGTGTCCCAATGCAATAACCTTGCCCATGCCTTTGAGCATCTGCAACACATTTTATACCACTGATGAATCTATACACCCACTCATAGATGTGCCATTGATTATATGCATTTTCACCCCATACTGAGTCAACATTCTGCAACACATTTTACCCAGTTTTATTTGCTTACAGCTCAGAAACTTAATTACAGTTCTCTCTATTTTGATGCAAGATTGTAAGAGTGCTACCACTTTAAAAATGACTGTTTATGAATAACACCAGTGGATGAGCTATTGGGTTGTGTTGCTGACAGATTTTAATCAATAATGTGATGCAACATTATCATTATTTTTTGTGTCTTATGCATTTTATGATAGTCTGTGGTTATTCATCTGAATGACTTTTGTAGTTCCTATCCATCTTCCAGACTTTATCCTATGCAACCTTAAAACTGGTTGTATGGGTGATGGAAGATGTATGCTTGATCCACAATATCTTTTGGTTTAGGTGACAGAGAGACATATTGGGCTTTTGACCATATCATCCATCATCCATGGATTGAGAAAGGTTTCATTTTGCTGCATGATAATTAATTAAGCTGGTTATACTAGCCTATGGTTACAGTGTTATGACAAAGTGCTTGAATTGGTGTGGTGACTATGTTAAGAAATAATATTTGTATGTACTCATTTTCCTATATAACTTCATTGCATTCAAATTTATTATTGTGTTAAAATAAACTCTGTTACTTATGAAAGAGCTATATACAGGGCGAATCTGAAAAAGTGGGCAAAACTTTACGGGGTGGTAGAACGCAGCTATACGAGCAATATTCGTCATAGAATGTATGGTCGGAACGCAAATGGCGAGCCGCTAGGTGGCGTTGGAAATGGTATGAAAGGGTCGGTCCTCACTTGCATTCCCGTCCGCCGCAACGTACACAAAGTGCATATCCGCCATTTCGTGGTTAGTATAACCAGCCATCCTCTCGGCAATCCATGGTAGAAATGCCGTTGGGTGCGAGGACCGGCCTTTTTATACCATTTCCAACGCCACCTAGCGGCTCGCCATTTGCGTTCCGACCATACATTCTATGACGAATATTGCTAGTATAGCTGCGTTCTACCACCCCGTAAAGTTTTGCCCACTTTTTCAGATTCACCCTGTATATATAGATGAGTTTAGACATCTTTAGAAATTACTATTAGTTCCTTGTAAGGTGTAAGATATGGATTAAGATTAGTTAGATTATAAGGATTATTTCACCAAGTTCAAAGAAACAATTTTTTTACAGCAAACTTTAATTTTTAAATTTAAGTTAGAAAAAGAAAACATGATGTACCTCTCTAGTCATCCCTTTTTCAGTTGGTGATTGACCGATAGTAATTTTCCTCAAGAATCGATCACTTGTATCTATCACTTAAAGAATGAAATATGAGAGACTAAAATTAAAAATTATTCATTAGTATACGAAAGTAAAACTTCAATAAGAATTTTATTTGTATAAAATTCGATTTTTGTCAGAAATTTAACATTTATAAAATGCTATACAAAACTCTTTATAATTCATTTTTATTAAATATCTCAAGAGTATTTAAAAATCCTTTCTCAGGTAATCTGAGTTTTAAATTAATGAGTAATCTGAGTTTTAAATTCTAAACAAAATAGACTTATCTCTTTAACAGTCTTTAATTTTGATCATCGCTAAACTCAGATTGCTTGAATGGGAAGGCTAATTTGTTTTCTCCTATAACAGATCGGGGCTCACAGGGTGCTGAGACTGTTTCTTAAGTTATGCAAATATATTTTAATCGCTGATAACTAATAACAATGAGCAAGTACACCTGCAGTTGTAAAAAAAAAAAGTTTGTAAAAACTCTTAAAAAGACTGGTATACAGCTATAGTAGTGATAACAACAACAATGCTGATATTTATGCCAATGCTCATCAAACAACCAGGCAAGATTGTGTAGAGTATGACAAGTATCTACAATCTGCAGTGACAACAGCAATGGTACTAACATTCATGTCAATGCTCAACCAACAATGCTCACCTGCGCCAGCAAGCATTCATCCATAGTACTGGCAAATATTGTTCCTCTTTTTTACTTGATCACCTTTACAGGATAAAGGTTGACCTAAAAGTTATGTACCAATAGTGGCTACAGAAAATAAGAACTTATTGTAGTATTTCAGCAGCAGCCTTGATGGCATTAAGCTGATATGATTCTACAAGTATATTCTAAGCTCTCCTCTGAATTTAAAATGTTTAAATGTTAATGTACAGTTATTAATCATGATAATTAAATTTTAAATTTTATTTTTTTTTTAATTTCATATTAGCAATGATCATTTATCATACCAATTAACTGATTATAAATTTTGACAAAAAGCTTATATCAGTTTAGTTACATCTTTGGCACATGCACATCTTCATATTAACAAAATTTAACTTAATCACTAGAGGCGGGGGTGGTTCAGTCGGTAGCACGCCAGGCTCGTAACCTGCAGTTCCCAGGTTCAAGTCCCAGCTGGGTCAGCATTGAGACTTATCTCTCAAAAATTCCCCGCCCTGCCCACGGTCAGTAGGGGACACTGATGGGATGGGCTTGGAAAGGTCGCCGTCCGTTGGATGGGACGTTAAGCCATGGCCCCGTGTGTGGGAGAGCCATACTCTGTGCATGTTAAAGACACACTAGATGGCCTTGATGCGAGGCCATCCAGTGTGTATACTACTAATGTGCTACTAATGTGTATACGTTCTCCTTCTTTGGCTTTGCACAGCTATATTGGCTGGGAGGTTTGTCTGTGTTTGAAAATTACTTGGTCTTCTATGCCTTTTATACACTTTAGGTGTATCATCACTTTTTTGATATTTTCTAAACATTATTTATTCTCCATGGCAGCTCTTGCTGAGCATAGATGACATCTTCCTGTTTTGCACTCCTGTCGCTTGATTTTTAAAGTGTGTGGGAACCAAATTGCTTGATATTAGTGTTTGCTTAGCTAAAATATGTTACAACACACAATACATTGAACCCAGCTGAAAATGGGGCTGCATAGCCGCAGGCCACTCCAAGTGCCCATGCTAACCTCGGTTCACTATCGAAAGTGACTACAGTGATATGATTACTACAGTGACAGATTTACAGCAAGCATTAAAACTGGACTTTACCATCTGTCTCCTAACAGCTGTTCCAGTGGTTCCCTCCCCCAACCTTCTCCGAGCCTTCAGGGTCCTTTTGACCTGGCCATTTAGCCCATTATGTGCAAAAAAGTGCTGCTCAGAGGTAAAACAACCCAACTTAATCACTAAGTAGGCATCATCCAATGATTAACAATAGATATATTGCAAAAGTTAACATTTACAATACAGAGTGAATAACAACAATTACTGCACCCCTTTCTCTAATGTTTTTTCTTGCAGTGCTTGGATCGTCAGCAGTAGCAAGCTTCATATGCAGCACAGGAAAGGATGCTCACCGCAGCCAACTGAACTGCATTTGTACATTTTATCCAGATATAATGCAATGGAACCAGCAGAAGAGTTTTTGATATTAACAAAAATTAACTTAATTGCCAATAATTAATTTTCAATATGTAGGCATCATCCCCTGATCAATAATAGATCAACCGATATATTTCAAAAGTTAGCATTGTAATACATCGGGAATAACAACAAATGTTATTGTGACTTTTTATTTTGAAAGTGCTTGATCACCGCATGACAAGCTGCCAGAGCTTGTTATGTGGCACAACCGAGTCATTGCATCCGTACATTTTTGATATTAATGAAAGTTAACCTAATAGCTAATTATTAATAACTAACATAAAAATAAAAAAATAAATACCCCCTCAAGCAGCTGCTTGCCACAGAGGTCTGACAGGAGCCTGTCAGTTTATATGCCACAGTAGAAGATCTGAGAGGATGGCAGGACCTCAGCAGAAAACAACATGAACATCCATGCCTTACCCAGGGCTCAAACCCAGGTCCCGTAGATCAGTAGCCAAGCGCGCTAACCACTCGGCCACGGGACGGCTAATAACTAACAATCAATATGTAAATATCATTAATTAATTAATAATTGACTAAAATCCTCTGAGTAGCATTTTCATGCCGCTTGGACTCAATCCAAATACATATCTCTTGTGATCAGCTGCTGGGTTATAAAGTTAAGATGAAATAAAACTGACAATAGCGAACAAATGGCAAGCAAAATGCAAGCACAGATTAGGGAGTGATTGCACAGCTGCACCTTTAGTACAGTATAAAACAGTTAAATCAGAAACAATTCTTCCCTTTCATTAACAATCTCCTTTTAGGAAAAGGGCAAAAATACTGTACAATTTGAAGGCAGATTTTCTTTGATGTGAAACTGAAAAAAACCCCCTAAAAATCGGATTTTAAACCAAAAATCAGAGAAAATCCAATAAAATGGAAGTAGTTGGCAGCTCTGTTACTACCATGATCTTCACTCAAGTTAAAAGAATTTTCTTAAGCTCAAAGAAGTGATAAAATTATATACTTAAGTCTATTGAAAAATCTGAAAATTTTAGATTGCTATTTTAACTATACAAAAAATTCTCAGCTTTCCCATAGATATATATTATTTACTTCGTACCTCTTTGCCAAGTAATAGTTGAAGGATCAATATCAAGTCTTACAAATTTTTTTATCTCTTCCTTTGTAAAATCACCAGGATTTGCTTTATGTATTCCTAGTTTCTAAATTCAGAAAAAACAATGTTAACATGTAACACACATATACACAGGAATGTATTTCTCATTAATTTAATATTCCACATATTTTATTTTAATTAACTGCTTTATTAATGTACTTTTCTCACAATTTTAAAATTATTATTACTTTTACATTTGAATTATTTCAATTCTTTTCAGTCTTTGTCTAATTCTCTTATTAAACTTCACTATATAACTGTAAATTATCACTTACCCATTGTACAGCTTTCACCCTGTTCTCTGCCAGCCCTCCTCTGTTGTAATTACCGGGCAACAAGTTTTGCACTATGTGTTTCAGGGGTTTCCTTCTTGATACCTATTCAAGTGTCTTCCTCCCCCACTGCACCATTGAAGATTATGTCAGTGCTTCTGCATCACTCCAGGGCCACGTGGTGGAGTGTATCTTATTTGGAGCTGGGTTTAAGTACTTTTTTTTTTGCTTTTTTTGGGATCATTAAACCTTCTGTATAAAATTGTTTCATCAGCAATATCAATGGGTGGGTGGGGTGGGGGTTACTATGTTGTCATTGTAGGCTTTTCTTCTGTTTTGATGTATTACTAGCTGATTGGTTTCTTTAGTTTTTTAATTGATATTACATACACTGAAGAGCCAAAACATTATGACCAGCATCTTTATGCACGGAGCATAGGAAGGTCATGAAATGGTATAAATAACACCCAATACTGAATTCTTTTAATCTTTGGGTTGTTTGGGTTGTTTTACCTCTGAGCGGCACTTTTTTGCACACCATGGGCTAAATGGCCAGGTCACATGGACCCCGAAGGCTCAGAGAAGGTCGGGGGAGGGGACCCACTGGAACAGCTGTTGGGAGACAGATGGTAGCCTCCCGTCAAGGCCATCCACTGTGTTCTTTAACGTGCACAGGGTATGGCTCTCCCACACACGGGGCCACGGCTTAACGTCCCATCCGACGGACGGCGGCCTTTCCAAACCCATCGGTGTCCCCTACTGACTGTGGGCAGGGTGGGGAAATTTTGCGGAGATAAATCTCAACGCTGACCCAGCTGGGACTCGAACCTGGGAACTACAGATTACGAGCCTGGCGCGCTACCGACTGAGCCACCCCTGCCCCAATTCTTTTAATCAATGTTATTCTTGTTCTACAGATGGGAAAGGCAGCGGACTTAAATGAATTTGACAAAGGTCAAATTGTAATGGCCAGAAGACAGTCAGAGCATTTCCGAGATGTCAAGGCTTGTGGGATGCTCAGGGTCAGCCATGGTGAGTACCTTCAAAGAGTGGTCTGAGAAAAGAAAAACAACGAACAGCTGGCAAGGTGTGGGCTAACCACAGCTCATCGATGCTAGAGGTGAGTGAAGACTATCCCATATGGTACGAGCCAACAGAAGGGATACTGTGATGCAACTCACCCATAATTTGAATTCTGATGACAGGAGTAATATGTTACAACACACAATACATTGAACCCAGCTGAAAATGTGGCTGCATAGCCACAGGCCCCTCCAAGTGCCCATGCTAACCTCGGTTCACTATCGAAAGTGACTACAGTGGGTACGCAAGCATCAAAACTGGACCCTGAATGATTGGAAGAAGGTTGTCTGATCCAATGAAACTCGTTTCCTGCTGCACCATGTGGACAGCAGGCTACATGTGCATCGTTTACTTGTGGTTGGCACCAGGATGCACCATGGGACGAAAACAAGTGATTGGAGGAAGTCTAATGTTTATGGCAATGTTCTGCTAGGAAACCCTGGGTTGACCTGGTCTACAATGATGTCTACCTAAACATCATTGCAAACCAGGTACATCCTTTCATGGCAACGGTATATCCCTCTAGCAGTGCCTTCTTTCAGCAGGATAATGCGCCATGCCACACTGCCCAGATTGTTCAAGAATGGTTTGCAGAATATGAGGAAGACTTCCAGGTATTCCCCTGGCCTCCAAATTCCCCAGACAACAATCCAATCAAGCATCTGTGGTCTGTGTTGTAACAGCATATCCGATCTGTGGTGGCTCAACCATGTAACTTACAAGAATTAAAGGATCTGCTGGTAATGTGTTGGTACCAGATATCACAACCTTAGTAATCTTATAGCGTTCATGTCCCCCCCCCCCCCCCCCCGACAGGGAACCTCCTTGACATGGTGGTGGTGGTGGGGGGGGGGGGTTGAGGGAACATTTGAGGTCGAAGGCTCTGCTTACCGGTTTGGGTCCCGGTTGGACAGGCTAAGACCTCCATCTCAGGGGAGTCGTTAGGGGTTCTGCTGACCAACTTGGTCCGTTAGGTTGGACAGGGTCCCAAATTTCGAGCCCGACTAAGAGTTCCCACCACGGGAGCCGAGGCAACTTGAATCTATATATCCTTGTTTGTGGCTAACCGGGGCGCAGATTAAATTTAGGTTTCGACCGATGGATGAGCTTTACTCCTATAGTACTGCTTGCCATTAGGTAGTCAGGGATGAGCCGTATCTATATGGTACAGTCTTGACCCTGACCATAGTTAGTGGCGAATATGGCAATTTCCTATACTGGTAGTGCTTTAGGTGGAACCAGTGGGTCTTGTTTCATAAATATATTTACTTGTAGTGTCCATGTCTCACCAGGTAAGAGCTGTTTTGGCAGCATGTGGAGGACCAACATCATATTAGGCAGGTGGTCATAATGTTTTGGCTCTTCAGTGTATGTGGCAACATAAAAATTTGTGCATTTTCAAAATGGGGTTAGTAACTGCTTTCTCAAACTGCTCTTGCTAATGTTGTGTGGTATGGTTCTTTTTTTTCAAATCTCTTTTGTGTTCAGCCTCTCCCTTCATATGTTCTTTTTGCTTGCCCATCATAGCTTTTTTTTTATCCTTCATTTCCTTTTTCTAGTGGGATTTCATCTGCTCCACCAGTTATTTCTGTTTTGCCCCTGTCTGCTTAATTTGGTTCATTAAGTTGTTTGTCACTTCCATCAGGACCCTACTATTGTCCATCTTTTCTCACCGTTAGAGATTTTGTTAGCCATGGGGAAATTTGGAGCTACTAATGTGTATACGTTCTCCTTCTTTGGCTTTGCACAGCTATATTGGCTGGGAGGTTTGTCTGTGTTTGAAAATTACTTGGTCTTCTATGCCTTTTATAAACTTTAGGTGTATCCCTATTTTCCCTATTTTCAAAAAAGGTGATCGCAGTTCTTGTGATAACTATAGGGGTATTAGCCTACTCTCTGTTCCAGGTAAAGTTCTTTCCATGATTGTGCTTAATAGAATTAAGAATCTGGTTGACAGTCAATTGCGTGATGAGCAATGTGGATTCAGAAGTGGTAGGGGATGTGTGGATCAGATATTTTCACTTAGGCAGATTCTTGAGAAATGTTTAGAGTTTCAGAAACCTTTGGTTGCTAGCTTTGTTGATTTCAAAAAGGCTTTCGACTCTGTTGATCGTCATAATTTGTGGTTGATTGTGAAATCATATGGTATACCTGAGAAGTTAGTTACCATAATGAAAGCTCTCTATAATAACACTGAGTCGTGAGTGAGAGTTGGTAAGGCTTGTAGCAATTGGTTTAGCATTACTTCTGGTGTTCGACAAGGGTGCATTTTGTCTCCTTTTCTCTTTAGTTTGGTTATTGATTATGTTATGCGAAATTCACTTCAAGGGAAAGATTTTGGCCTTAAATGGGCTGGAGATACGAAAATTTCTGATTTATTTTATGCTGATGATTTAGCCCTTTTGGCAAATGATGTTGATGAGATGAACTCTTTCATTCGAGCTGTTGATGAGACTAGTAGTAAAGTAAGGTTGGTTATAAACAGAGAGAAAACTAAAGTAATGAAAATTGGTCAGGCAGGCTGTGATTCAGTTAATCTGAATGGTTGCAGTCTTGAGCAGGTGTCACAGTTTAATTATCTTGGGAGCTATGTAACAGATAATGGTGATGTGCGGCATGAGATTAACAGACGAATCGGGATTGCTGCCGGGACTTTTAAGAATCTATGGAGAGTGTGGAGAAATAGGCATATACACCTAAAGACTAAAATTAGGCTGTATAATAGTTTGGTTCTTTCTAGGGTTAGTTATGGTAGTGAAACTTGGACACTTTGTAAACATGATAACAGGAAACTAGATGCTTTTGATTCCAGATGCTTACGTAGTATCTTGGGCATTAGATGGTTCAACTTTGTAACTAATGATGAGGTTAGGAAAAGGAGTTTGCAACCTCCTTTAAGCAGCATATTGTGCAGAGAGAGACTCCGTTGGTTTGGCCATGTTGCCCGTATGAATAATTATAGATTGGCGAATAGGGTTATGAACAGTGTGCCTAAAGGCCTCAGAAAGAAGGGGAGACCTAGGATGCGGTGGGCGGACAATGTCAAACAGGACCTTGTTAAAATTGGTGTGCAGTGGCCAGATGCAGTAGATGTAGCTCAGGATAGACTTGCTTGGAGAACTAAATTGCACCGTCTGGTTGGACCTCCGTAGCCCATGGCTGCTTGAGGATGATGATGATGATTTATTCTCCATGGCAGCTCTTGCTGAGCATAGATGACATCTTTCTGTTTTGCACTCCTGTTGCTTGATTTTTAAAGTGTGTGGGAACCAAATTGCTTGATATTAGTGTTTGCTTAGCTGAAGGCTTATGGTAGACTTCGGTATGTATAGGAATAGTCCTGCTTGCTGATTAACATATCAGAAAGTAGAATTTTTCGTCCTTTTTACCACTTTCACTTTAAATTCTATTATCGTCAATACTTGGTTTAATTCCAGTTTTAAACTGCATTTTTTTAGATTTTGTGCTGCCAGACAATGAGTACATTATCTATGCCTCTTAAGAGAGTTCTGGTTTCAATTTCGTTTTTGCCAAAACTTGCTCTTCCACATGGTACAGGAAGATTTCTGCTAGCAAGCCTGACAATGGTCATCCTACAGATCTTCAGTGTTTTTGTTCATATATCTTTCCTTCTGCTCCGAAATAGTTGATTGTTGCAGTCAGATTGAGTACCTCTAAAAACCTTGCAACTTTCTAGTATGATTACCCCCTCCTAAAACTTTTTTTTTTTATGATTTTGAGCAATTTTTGCACCCTTATGGTATTTGGGTAGGAGTTTTTACATCTACTGAAATTTAGTTTGAAGCGAAACTTTAAACTAAATTTTGAAATTATGTTAGAAATGAGTTTTATTGAATAACTTATTAATTCAACTGTTTACAAGTGCTTTTTACTTTCGGAACTTGCATTCTGAAGATATAGCGGAATGATAATTTTCATATTTGCCCTTTTTTAGGGAGGAAGAAAGCATGGGGGGGGGGTCAATTTTTACAGCCCATGACACTCCCAGCATAAAAAGCTTTCACTTGACACAAAAATCATTAAGCTTCTCCATCGCGTTCAAAAGATATGAGGGACAACTGTTTTGACAAATCCACAAACTGACAAATGTCAAGGTAAAAAGCAGTACGAAAATAGATAATAATAGGCATATTAAAGTGGTTGTAGGTCTCAATCAATAGTTACAAAAGTCAACCTTATTAATAACCTTGTAACACTAATCAACAAGTAAGAGCTCTTCATAAATTTAATAATTTTATATTAATATTTTATATTATTAATTTTATATTAATAATTATTAATTTAATATTATATACATATTGCAACTACAATATATACAATTCAATTAGAATAAATATCCCTTAAATCCTTAGAGTGGATTAAGTATCATATGGAGCCTTACCATCATATCAGTCTGATGAAGCCACTAAACGAATGCAGTGATGAAACACGTTGCTGGAGGAACTATGTTGGTGTTTGAAGGGTTTTAAGTTTTTTAAGCATTTTAAAGCCTTCAGTTCTACAATTAATGTGTAATATTAGCTTTTAATTCTTGAGGATGTGCTTCTTACTGTCAACTTGCTCATTGTGTGAAACCGTCCAAGAGCACAACAACATGAAAAATGAATTACCAGCAGAAGTCAGTGCATGTTAGCAAATGGAGGTTTTCATAAAAGCCCAAAGACTTCAATGTTCCTCAATTAAATCAGGACTGGTAATCACAACTATGATGACACACCCTACCAACATCAACTCAACATTGAATATACTGGACCAGTGGGAAAAAAGGGTCATACAACCCTCATAATCAGCTATCATCTTACCAGCAAGGTATTTAAGCTCAACAGATTGGTAATTGCTAGGAAAAGGCACATGTACAAGATAGTGGAGTAATAGCAGAGGTAATAAGCATATTGCACCATTTGCCAATATATGTTTTACTTCTCTACATGAGCAATTTAAGCTCTTCTCAGGAGTTTTAATTCCTAAATGTAAATACAGCTAATATTGTGTACATTAAATTTTTACAATCTATAGCTGTGGGTCTAATTAACTTTAAAGAGCAGTTCAGCAAATAATTTACATGAGTTGCAAAAAGTTGTTCATCTCTGAGATGAAGTGGAGTAGTAACTCAACCATCAGAAATCTGCTTGGCTTCAGTTACTGCAGAAAATGCAAAAGAGCATAGAACTGGGAGTGATATCAGTAAGCAATGTACCTAACATACAATAATCACACTGTATTTATTTATTTGTATCAGCAATATTGTATTCATCCTGTAGTTAAGGAATAAAAGTTCTCAAACCTCATAAAGCCATAAAATAGAAAAGAAATAAATAATTACTGTGAAAAAAAAAGACATACAACAGGAAACACTTAAAATAATTATAAAAAATATTAAAAAAATAAATACGCCCTCAAGCAGCTGCTTGCCACAGAGGTCTGACAGGAGCCTGTCAATTTATATGCCATAGTAGGTCTGAGAGGATGGCAGGACCTCAGCAGAAAAACGACACATACACATCCATACCTTACCCAGGGCTCGAACCCAGGTCCCTTAGATCAGTAGCCAAGCGTGCTAACCACTCGGCCATGGGACAGATGAAATAATTAGCTGTGAAAAAAATTTAGTTGCCTTGTGCCATTTCCCATTGAAAAGTGTAGAACACATCATTCCAGGCTTCTAATTTTCATAATCTAATTCTCTTCTAATTTTGGGAAGAGAAAGGAAACAATAGTTATCAAAAATTTAATAACATTATCTGCAGAGATAGTAACTGATGAATTGTATAAGCTAGCAATTGAAAAAAGAAACCTATGCAAAAATCAAACGAATAAATTATTGAAAGACTGTGAAATTGGATATTGTTTTAAACTACACTTTATAGAGAAAAATGACACACATACAATAAAAAGCCCTTCTGTTTTAAGTTTTCCCCTAATGTATAAACACAAAGAAATTTTCCTTTTATTGATATATTATGTACCTATTTTTGTTCATTAGGTTTTAGAGAAAGCCTTAATAAACTTTTCAGATCTAGTTTTTGTTATATCACTCTAAAGAAGTCTTATTTATGTTTATTTAATAAACAGTAAAGGTTTGAGAAAGAACTAAAAATTGTGTAACAAAACACTTAAGAAATAATATAATATCCAGGACAATAAAAAAAAAATCATGACACAAAACATGTTGCTAAATATCAGGAACTTGAAAAGGTTAGATTGTAATAAATCTAGCATTAAGAAAAAGAATGTGTAAATAATAGTACTGAAAACATCATAACAAGAAAAAGCACTAGAAGCACTTATTACTTTCAAAGTTTTAGAGATTCATTTATAACAGGAATATTTTAAGAATTGATGATAAAATGCAATTCAGCCATAATAGAATAAACTAGAAACTTACAGTAAGACGGGCAACCTGTATTTTGGAAAATTCTCTTTTGCCACTTTTCTCTGGCACTAATCTATTAAATAAAGCCTAAAAATAAATTTTAAGCAACTTCATTATAAATAATAAAACTATGTTATAACAAAATTAGTAATTACAGTATTGACAATATATATAATTCAATTAGAATAAAGATCACATAAAGTCTTAGAGTGGATTTTATTGGTACATGCATGAATTAAAAAAAGATAATATTACAAATAGTTTGACCAATGGTTATTGCAGAAAAAAAAAGTTAATGATATATGAGCAAATGTAAAGGTACATAACATCAATTTGAGTAAAATTATCAAGTGGAATGTATAATTAAAATCAAAATGGGCATTTAATGGCACATATATGGTAAATGGGCTGTATTCGTCTGATTATAGCGCGATGTTAATATAAAATGATAACTAATTTCAGAAGCTCTATAACTTTTTACACATTTTCCTAATTCTTCAAATGTTTATAAAAAATAAATTACCTCTCAAGCAGCTGCTTACCATAAAGGTCTGATAGGGTCCATTAATAAATACGTATCTACATACATACAAAATCTTCAAGCAGCCATGGGAAATGCCATGGGAAAAGCAATTTTTCTCTGTTTATCATCAAACCTACTCTATTTCCAGTCTCATCAATAGCCCTAATGAAAGAATTCATCTCATCAACATCATTAGCCAACAGGGTCAAATCATCTGCATAATGTATATCAGAAATTCTGAAATCTCTAGACCAGTGGTTCTCAACTTTTTATGCTTCATGTACCCCCTGGAAATGTGTATGTAACTGGCGTACCCCTTGTATAGATAGATAAAACTATAGTTAATAAAACTATAGATAAAATTAACAGGGTATTGGTATAACAATAGGAATAAAATAAAACACATATATATACATACACATTAAATTTCGTATTCGTAAATTACATATATTGATAAACACAAAAAATGACAAACAATTTAACAAATCTTATAAAATTATAAATATTTTACTGGGTAATCAGTGAAATGGACTTGTTACTAGATCTAGTGACTTTTGAGTTCTCACAGCATACCACAAAAAATTTTACTGCATACCCCATGTTGAGAACCCTTACTCTAGACTATTAAGGCCAAAATCTTTCCCTTGCAAAGAATTTCGCATAACGTAATCAATAACTAAAGAGAAAAGGAGATAAAATGCACCCTTGTCTAACTCTACTAGTAATGCTAAACCAATCGCTACAAGCCTTATCAACTCTCACATATGACTCAGCGTTATTATAGTGAGCTTTCATTACACAATTTTCAGGTATTCCATATGATCTAGCAATCAACCACAAATTATGTAGATCAAAAGAGTCAAAAGCCTTTTTCAAAATCTACAGAGCTAGTAACCAAAGGTTTCTGAAACTCTAAGCATTTCTCAAGAATCTACTTAAGTGAAAATATTTGATCAATACATCCCCTACAACTTATGAATCCACACTATTCATTCACACTTGTCCATCAAACAAATTCTTATTTCTATTAAGTATAATCATGCAAAGAATTTTATCTGGGACAGAAAGCAAACTAATTCCCCTATAATTATTACAAGAATTATGATCACCTTTTTTTAAAAAAATAAGGATAATAATAGCTGTAGTAAAATACTTAGGTAAACAGTCTTTGTTTCTGTCTCAGTCTTGCTATTTTGCATAAAAAAAATTCAAAATTTCAATCTGCCATGTAATAACACAAATGTTCCTAGCTCTAAATATTTCAGTGGTGATTTCATCCACCCATGGAAATTAGAGATAGCCAAAGTGACTTCAGAATGTGATATAGGGCCAACATTAAAGCGAATAATGTATCTATCCTCATTATATATAATGGGAGTAGAAATACTCACATTGTTTAGAACATCTCTGAAATGTTCAGCCCACCTAGCCATCACAGAATCCTCACCTTCAACCATCTTAGAAATGAAAAGGAAGATACAAATCTCCCCTTTCATTAACATTCACCTATTAGGAAAAGGTCAAAAATACTGTACAATTTGGGGGATTTTTGTACAGATTTTCTTACAGATTTTAGTAAGTGAAAAAATCCCTAAAAATCGGATTTTCAAAGACAAAATCGGATTTTAAACCAAAAATCAGAGTGGTTGGGAGCTATGCAAACACCATTAGATTAAGAACTAAAAATATATAAACTAAAAATTAAAACTAGAGTAAAAATTTTAATTCAAAACATTATATTACAGTACAATATTTGCATGCTATTCTGAATCACTCTCCATACAAGATTGGAGGTAGAAGCAGCAAAACATGAAATACTGGAGTTAAAAGAATAAAGAGTTAAAAGGATTTGAAATACTGGAGCATGAATTATTTTTGCATCGTCCCCATGCTACATCTTTGTGAAAATGTAAAACTTTTCCCCATCTTAAGTAGGCTCCACAGCAACAACACACAGATTTCACAAATTGAACTTTATGCGACACCAGTGAAGAGGGAAATATGATGATATGGCCTTTGTGTTTTACACATAATGACAAGTTTAGACAAGCTTTCAAAGCTTGTTTAAACATATTTTGTTTAACTATAATGTACTGTTAAACATATCATGTCTGAACCTATGCTTGTCTAACTTATATCTAAAATCATAGCTCGTTATCTTCGGAAAAACGAGTGCGAATCTAGAGACACGTCAAAAACATTTCATACATCCTCTGTACAGCTAATAATAAGTGTGTATAACTTTTAATTCTTCAGAAAACTGAAAAGTTGCTCAGGAAGTCTGACACTAATGCATACAATAAATGCATAATGAATTTAGATAGAAATCATAATCAGAAGAAAGCTCCACTGAGTGTCTCATTATTCGTGCAAAAGTCTGATATCTGTATAATCATTTCAGTGAAGGCACCATACAGGTGATAATACCAAAAGCTTTCTGAAGATTGGAAGGATAATCTCACAGATTGTAGCTAAATAGCCTGCATAATGCCCAAATTGGGTTGGGTTGATTTACCTCTGAGTGGCACTTTTTGCACAACGAGCTAAATGACTAGGTCATAAGGACCATGAAGGTTCAGAAAAGATTGGGGGAGAGGAACCACTGGAACAGCTGTTGGGAGACAAATATATATATATATAGCCTCATATCAAACCCATTCATTGTGTTCTTTAATGTGCACAGGGTATGACTCTCCTACACATGGGGTCACAGCTTAAGATCTCATCCCAATGACAGTGGCCTTTCCAAGCCCATTGGTGCATATGTCCGGACTGAAGGAGAAACTGCATCTGCTGATGCTATAGATTCCACAAAAAAGGCATTAAATTTAAGAGAGTAATAAACACTGTTGCATCATGCTGTGGAAAAGTTCATAGAGACTTTTTCGAACAAGATTAAGCTGAACTTAGGATCCCACACTTGAAGAAAAAAAACTTGATCTAAGAACCTAAATATAATGATCACATCATATCTATAAGGTAGATACTAAATTTATCACTACTCTAGTCAATTATTTCTGTCAGATCTAGGTTCACAAGATCGTATATAACATAATATATTGAAACTACTAAAAATTGTAAAACTATAGAAAAATACAATGACATCTATGCTTAATTTGTATTGAAATAGAGATATTTGTAACACTTTAAGTTTACAATTTTTGGAATCATAAATACAATATTTCTACTCAGTTTGTATTGAAATATAAATTATAAAATACCTCATCTGATTGTGTAGCTTCATGAAATATGCGGGTATCTATCTGAGCAGCAAGCAAGTTATTGGCAGCAGTAATGGCATGTATGTCTCCAGTCAAATGTAAGTTGAATTCATCCATTGGAATTACCTGTGAATAGCCACCTCCTGCTGCACCACCTAGGAAAATTATATACACTTCATATTTTAATTTCTAGAATTACCTTGGAAAAATATATCTTAGCATAATGCATGGACATAGTTAATTTTTTAAATATTTATTTACTTCACTGTCTGCTTGAAAAGTTTGGAAACCAGTGAAACACCAAAAAATTAATCTTTTATTTCATTAACACTTCCAATTTTTTGTAATTGATAATAAAAATTTTCATCATTTTGGTGAAATTTTCCAGACTTTTGAATCATAATATATTATGTTATTACCCTTAAGTTGAACCTCGAATGTTGTTGATTATTTTTTTTAAGAACAGTACTAATTTGATGGAAAAAGTTGGTTTAAGATTATTTTATTTCAATATTATTTTCTTTTAATTTCAATTTCTCGAATTGCAAAAAAATTGTTTCAGCAATTCGGATTTAATTTTTTTTATCATTTATTTTAAAAATGCTATGGACAGTCTGAATCAACACCTATAATGGGTACTGATCATTCTAAACAAACAGTAATCAAATGAATTGATAGCAAAAGAAATGAGTATATCATAAAGCAAGGATGTGATTATCATATGAAGCATTTAATTATAATCCAATACTATAAAAGTAAGCATAAACGTTAAGATCAAATTAAAACAGACTGGAACTGACAATGTTTTTCAGATAAGATTGTAAGATAGTAATAAAATATTTAAAAATTTTAGTATTTAGTAACCAAAAAATGTCTCTAGTGTTATGCAAAAAATATCTCTAAACAAGAAAACAGCCATAACACCTGAAGTTACAAATAAAAATACAGGCTTTCTTCAATTTACAAATATTCAATTAATCATTTTTTTTCACTTTAATGTCATTCACTCTACAAAATATTTTCCTTTCAAAAGCTACTTTTTACTATAACATGCTAAGCTTCTAATTCTGGGAAATGAAATGCAACAATGACCATTCTAAAAGATTATCTCCATGGACAAATGGAAAACATTAACCTATTTAACCCTTCAAGTGTCCAACCTGAAAAACCGGTTTATATCCAGAGGCCAAGCTATTTTCTCCCTATGTTCAGACAAAAAAAAAACTTTAGAACTTTCTTTTTCCAAAAAATAAATGAAAGGAATTATGACATGTTATATGCCAAATTAATCAGCATTTATTTCTTGATTTTCTGAAACTAAAATATTTAACAAAAAAAGAGTAATTTTATTTTAATGACTTTTTTAGAGTCATATAGTAAGGAAAATGCATTGGACAATACAAATAGAAATTTATTTAAAAAAAACAACAACTAATAGACAGAAATGGTTATAATGCACATGAATAGAAAGACTATTTATTTCTGAATAACAAAAAATTTAATTTTCTTGTTTCAAACAAATATTTCTCCAGTTTTGCAATTTTTTCTCGGTACCATACTTTGAGAAAAGTCTGGGCTTTTACTGACTCAGCCAATTGTGCTGTCAGATAAACAAGTTAACATTATTTTTTTTTAAATAACAAATCAACAGATATAGGTATGTTATATACCAAATTAAACAGAATTTAATTCCAAATCTTATGAAAATAAATTTGAACTAATTTACAAGCATATTAATTTTAATAAAGTGTTTTCACAGTGCTGTAGTGAAAAAATAGATCAGACTATAAATTTGAGGCTTAATGTTGGAAAACGTATTGAATAAAAATTGTTAAATTATACATTCATCAAAAGTAAAATTCATCCCAAATAATATTATATTTACCTGAAACATTAATTTTATTTCTTTTAATGATTCTTTTCATTGTGGTACATTTTAAAGCACAGATCAGTGTTATATAAGACGATTTGGATAGCTTGCATTAATGGGATTTTCTGCCCAGTTTATGAAATGGAGAAACACTTTCTTAGGCTGCATTTTTACTAAACATTGATATTTTTCATTGGGTGTTGAATTTTCAGGGTCTTGGCTAAGTGTCAAAAAGTTAAGTGTACCAAAGCCAAAAAAAAGTATATATCTTTATGCACAGCCAAGTTACTGAAGGGGGGGGGGGGGATAAATCTTTTAAAACTGTTGAACATAAACTTAAAATCTCGTAATTTAATTTTTTAATGAAACTTTGTCAGTGGGGGAGTAAAACATCTTCAGTGATTGTTGAGGGAGGGGTGAACCTATGCTAAAATTGACTTCAAACAGAAGGACTGATTTCCGTGCAAATGAAGTTCCTTTCGCTTCCACATCCAAGACCTCATTCATTTTCAGGAACGATAAAAAATAAATTTTTTAATTGAAAAATGAAGAAATAATAAAAGAAAAATTAATATATAACCTAATGTAATGTCAAATAAAATATCCACAGTAACAAGTTGTAAGCTTGTCATCTGAGAAAAATCAATCGATAGATCAACAAACCCAAAGATCAATAATTTGCAGAAATAAAATAAATCTACCAAACTGAAAACTAAGGTTTGAATATAAAAAAGTAAATACTAACTTTACTAAGAGTATCCGACTATACACAATCTATTATAGAGCCACTTATAACACACAGAACTGAGATCGCACATGTGAAGCCAGCCAACTGCATCCTTGGCTGACTCCAGTGGCATATCCAATGAGCTGTGACCTAGATGCAGATGCAGCACTTTGAAGCCTAAGAAAGGCTCTGTTTTTACCTACACGTTCGATTTTAAGAGTGGAAAAAATGTATAGAATGCTCAGAAAAAATCATATAAAAATAAAAAATAATTCTGGGAATACTGAAATAAGTTTATGGCAGAAAAAGAGTGTAAAACGGGGGGGGAATGGTAATACATACTTACTAATTACTTCCAAAATCTTCCATTTCAAAAAACAGCAGTTTTTTTTTGTTAATTTTCGTGAGATTTTCGTAACTTTAAAGAAAAATTTGTCAATAGTTCAAAAACTTGTCAGCTTAAATCAGGGGGTTGCTTCAGCAAAAAGTAACATTACAAACAAATCAGCAATATTGTATAACACTTCTAAGAAATGGCAATCAGATGACTTTAAAGAGTCATTTATATTGTAGTTTAATAAAACATGCATCAAATGAAAAAATAAATTAAACTCTATTTTTTTTTGTACTAAAAACGTATACATACATCCTCAGCCTATAACTGCCAATTCTGTGAATGTATACATATGATGTGAACACTGGAAGGGTTAGGAGTACAAATTGATAGCTTATTAAAAGATTGCATAATTGCTGTTACACACTTAATAAACTGGACATAACACTTTTTCATGACTGTGCACTGCTGTGTTCCACTTTAGCAATATTTTTTGGAACAGCTTTCCACTGTAATAATGCTGAATAAAATATCTTTTACAAATGTATCACTTCAAAAGAATATATTTTCAACCAATTGCCAATGACTATTATTGTCTCCATTGCTGGTTAGTTTTCTTTTCATGTTCCCTAGTTTGTAATATACTGTAAGCAGTGGTCACTACTATACAGTGGGGTGAAAATGGCTTAGTCGGTAGCACAACACACCAGGCTAATAATCTGCAGTTCCCAACCAGGCTAATAATCAAGTCCTGCCCTTGGCCAGAATTGAGATTTATCTCTGCAAAACTTCCCACTCTGCCCTTAGTCAATAGGGGACACTGCTGGGCTTAGAAAGGCAGCTGTCCATCAGATGGGATGTTAAGCCATAGCTCCGTGTGCGGGAGAGCCATACCCTGTGCATGTTATAGAACATGCTGGATGGCCTTGATGGGAGGCTATCATCTATCTCCCAACAGCTATCCAGTGGGTTTGCTTCATTGAACATTTTTTAGGAATGAATCACTTTTGCAAATTGGGGGATGCCTATATATTAATTCCTTTTTTTGCAAATTGGGGGATGCCTATATACTAATTCCTTTTTTTGCAAATTGGAGGATGCCTTATATATTAATTCAAAACTGTAAAAAACACTACTAACTTACTAATATACAATAATAGTTACACGACAAATATATCATTTTCAAAAAATTATACCTTTAATGCCAAATGTTGGTCCTTGAGATGGTTGGCGCACACATGCAAAAGCATTCTTCTGCAACTGAGTCCCAAGGGCTTGACACAAACCGATTGTAGTGGTGCTTTTACCCTCCCCTAGAGGTGTTGGTGTTATTCTTTGAAGAAAAATACAACAAACGAAAAAACATCATTAAAATGTAAATGCTAAAAATTAAAATAATAGCATCCAGTGTATGAGACATGGTTAATATGAATAATAATGATGGAATATGTAATTACACAGCCTTTTAACCCTTTCATGACAATTTTTAAAATTAATAAATACAATAGGTTTATGAAACATGCACACAAACATAAACAAATATTATTATTAACAAACAAATATTGCCAAAACTAATATTGAACTTAGAGACATGGCTAGGACATGTTAATAATGTGATTCTACAGTATAATTTCCCACCAATATCTTTTAAATATCAGTCGTGAGATACATATATATGTCCCATTAGCCACAGAAGGGTTAAGAATGTTAGACATATTTTTTAAATAAACTGCAAATCAAAGGAATCTGACACTCTTGCTAAAGGGGTGTGCATTTTGTCACATGTGAAAAATAAACGATAATGAAAATAATGGCATTTACTTTAATTAGGATCACCATTTAGAAATGTATGGCAAAATTTAAATCATTTCAAAATTAACTTACTGGTATAATGCAGTAGAAACAAATGCAATAATACTAAATGTTAAAGGCAGTAAAATATAATGGTATATGTAAAAATATATAGTAAAATAACTGCAAATAGTTCAAACAAATATATTCTGTAAAATTGAAATTGCCCCATCCTGAAGCAGTGAAAGGATCCAACTGAAATTCTGTGAATGCATTCAACATGGCAGTATATGTAAATGTCACGTATCCACGATAAATGGAACAAATAGTGAAGGCATACAGATCAAGAGGTAGCTGCTAGTGAAGATATTTAGACAATAAATGTGGGCATTAGTGTTTGGTACATCACAGATCAAAATTGATTAGCTATTCTCAAACTATTAAGTTTACTTAGCTGTAGGAGATATTCCCATTGCTACTGCAACAACCATGACAAAGACTTATCACTCTTGATCAGAGGTCAGAGTCAGTACTAAATAGTACTAAATTTGACACTGAAGCCACCCAGCATCAGCAAAACATCTCCTTTCTTGACAGAAATCAAAATATCCAACATGTCCATGAAATTTATGTCTGTAAAGTCTTCCTCATCTGAGTCCTTAGTGTAGCATTGCAACAGACAACATTGAGGTCTTTAATCCTTGTACTGGATTTAGCTGTGAGAAATCTTTCATCATTGAATTCATATCCAAAAGAGCATCACTGGTAACATACATTCAGTAAGAATTCATCATTATCTCAACTTAAAATGAGAAATTTCAGATTATTTTTTAGCTATCCATCTGGTCTCTTGCAAGCCCAGAATAACTATGCTACAAATGCTGTAATTCCTATTTGAAGACATCAAGAAAATAATTTTTATGTAGAGTCCTCAAATTCCTGGTAGCTGTGAAAAGTGGTTAATCAGATTTTTAAAGAAAATAACCATCTCAGTGGCCAAGTGGTTAGTGCAATTGGCTACTGATTAAAGTTCGAGCCCCAAATAAGTTATGGATGTTTCTTTCTTGTGGTGTCTTTCTACTGAGGTCTCAACATCCTCACAAATGTCCTCTATGGCATATTGTATTAGAAAGTTAAAGACAATATTTCTTGTAGGAAACTTTGCATTCTAAAGTTCACCTTGTTGTCATCCTTTCATGTGACAACCCCTACTTTTTTGGGTTTCCTCTGATTGACCTTACTAAATGTTAAAGGCAGTAAAATTGGTGTTATTCTTTGAAGTTTCTTTACTAATTATTACTAATTGTGATGCCCCCTCATTCACTTTTACTTTACCTTAACCAGTTTTGCTTAATTTACATTATATTTATCATTTTGGGGATTTTTATTTCCTTTTTGGCATCACAGCGCTCGTTTCCAAGAGTTAGGAGTTGTGCATGTGCAACTCCGAACTTTCGATTGTCACCCGCTAAAGCGCATGCACAAGGACATGCCCACTCTTGCGTCATAGCTTGCGCCGCTCGTCAATTTATGCAAATGTCTTTCCTGGCGTGCAACATGACTCGTGCGCGCTCTGTAAGCCTCTTGTTATAACCGGTGACATGTTAGTCACAGTAGCACAAGTACAAACTAGTTGAGTTTTTTGTTGAAGCACGGAGTAGCACAGTTAATGCAGAGTTTTGAAATGATGTAGTACCTTCTTCATTGAAGTTTTGGTGAGTGCTTTTTGGAAATAAATTGTTTGTTATTTAAACCTTTTTGAATCTTTACTAATTTTTTCTCTTGAGCAACGTTAGTTTGTTTTGATTAGAATTAGTATTTAAAAATTTGACAATCATTTAATATTTTTGAATTCTTACTCATTAACACTCGCTGGTATTTTGAACCCTAATTAAACTTTTTTTTCCGGCAATTTGTTAATGATTGCCTGGCACCCGTCTCAGCTATCTGGAGCATGAAGATAACTGGATCAGAAAAATATACCTACCATATATTGATTTGTATGCTGATGGAATATAGGTACATTTTTAGCTCATTTTCAAAAAATAAAATGAGCAAATGTTTCCACTTTACCATCTACCTGTCTGTCAGTCTGTGAACATTTAACTTTTTTTTTTAAATTCTTTTTTGGGTTGGATAGGTACTGGTATAATATTACTATTTGCATTTTTCCAATGATGGCTGGGAAAGGCAGCTGTCCATCATACGGGATGTTTCATTCCTATATTCCAAATATATATCCAATAGTTTGAATTTCTACTGTTAAAGGGCATTAAAGGCAGAAAATAAATAGCTTCACTCTCTTTGAAAACAAGGACCTGATATTTTCCAAAGGTGAGTCATTATTCTCATATTAGTATGGTATAGGTACTAATAAAACATTACTATATACATTTTTCCAATCATCCATTAATTCGAATTACCACTCAAAGGATGGAAAAGTCAGAAAATGAAAAACTTCATTCACTTTGAAAATGAACATCACATATTTGCCAGGGACGTGTGTTCTAGTTAACTACTATATTACAATTACTCAGTCATGTAGTCACACTAGATCAATAAATCTCAAAATTTCCATTCATACAGCTTATTTCAACGCTTTTGTGTTGAAAGAAGTGTGAGGCTATATGCTTGACAATTGCCAGGACTGAATCAATGATCATTGACTCACTAGATTAAAAAGCTAAATACAGACAAGGACTGCATAGGTCTCTTCCAATTAAAGAAGGGCCATTTTAATTATTTGGATGTCACTGACTGAGAGCTCAGTTCTCTAAAATACATTGCTCAATATTGAAAGTGCCTCACTCAGAAGGACTTGTCATACACACATGCAAATAGAAGGGGGGGGGGGTGCAGTTGAGATATGCAAATGATGATAATCTGGGATCAATGACGTGTGTGGCTCAAGAGATAAAAGTGCAAGAAGGAACAGGGATGGTATTGTGTTTATGTAGGTGGAAGTTGTGTGAACAGTTGAGATTTGGTGGTTCCGCTTGGAAATTGTTCAGCAAAGGCTGAAAATGCCTGGTACAGGCCCTCGTTCATCACCACAAAATTGCCTGCAGTACAAAAGTACTGCAGGCAATATTCAATGGGATGTGTCAGCAGCCATGGACATCCCCATAACAATCCAAATGGTAAACCGAAGGTGTATGGTGACAACCTGGTGAGAGGACAGATCCAGCTTTTGTTTGCAACCGGCACACTGCCCATCAGCCAGACATAATGGTACGGGGTGCTATTGGATATGACAGCAGGTCACCTCTTGTCCACATCACAGGAACACTGACAGCTGCATGATATGTTAGCACAGTTCAGCAGCCCATTTTATTACCATTCCTGTGAGGCATGCAGCAGCCCATTTTCCAGCATGACAGCACCCATGTACACACTGCTAGGGTCTCCAGACAATGTTTGCGGCATGTTCAAGTAATGCCATGGCCAGCAAGATATCCAGATTTATCCCCAATAGAAAATTTGCGGGACCACATTGGACAACGTGTGCAATCCTTTCACTGGCCAGTATGGAATCTCAATGAATTATGGGAGCAAGTCAACGCTGCTTGGTGTGCAATTCCTCGGGACCATATCTGTCGACTGTATGACTCCATGCCACACCGTATTGCTGCCTGTATTGCCGTTCACGGCGGTGGAACCACCTACTGATGCAGTCACATTGTGCTCCATTATCTCATCTTCTAACCTCTGTAAGTGGCTGCAAACTAAATCATGGTATGCCAATATATATTGCTATGTGTGTGCTACATTTCACCCCTATCCTCTCACTCTTCTGGGTGGGGAAATTTAAATGTCGTGCAGTGTATATCTAAATATTCATTTTTTACTTTTTTCCATTTTTTACAATTCTACTATTTAGTTGAAAAAAATGTCATGCTTATTGGAGATGTGGTTCGAATCCCACTTGAGAAACCAATATATTTCAACTAATTATTTCAAGTGTTTCTTGTCTACAGGACATTTTCCTGTAACCCTTTATACTGAATTATTTATATAACACTGTGATTGACAAATATCACTACTATTATATGTGGCAGCTTGCTGCCCAATTCCTGAGAGTAGATTTCACCATTGGCGAATCAACAAAATTGTGGGAATGCTTTTATGTCACTTTGTTGAAGAAACGGTTAACTTCTGGTAGTCTAGTGGTTATGATGCCTGGCATGCTTCTGGGAGATTTGGGTTCGAATCCCACTCAGAATATAGTGCAAAAGTTAACCAACTTCAGCAGGCATTACATTACTTAAAGCAGGTTCAAGAGTTGAAAGAACGTGGTGAAATTAGCCTCCAATGAGGGGCTCCCTACACAAAGCAGTGTTTCTCAATCTGTTGTCTGATGACTAAAGGTAGTGTCCATAGGCAACTATATATACTTTTTAAAAAATGGTCTACGACTTAGAAAAGATTGAAAACAAAGGACTGAGCATGATTTTTCCATACCACTAGTGAAATGTATTTGCAAAGGAAAATATTTTTACATCTATGCAGTGGGAATATTCAAAGTCAGCTAAACAAACAGATGCATACAAATGCTGAAGAATTTATTTGTGGCAATCCAAATTTACACAGATATTGGCTAAACCACCAAAGTGCATTAACTCTTGGGTTAATAAATTAAATTTTTAGCTTAAAAATCCATTTGAATCTGGTTATAGTTTAAGTTTGCAATGAGGAAAGTTTCAGACACTTAAAAAAATTTTTGTATCAAAGTCAACTCATGAAGATTAAAAAAATGAAAAATATTCTCTTTTAAACTCTAATTATTTCTAAAATGGCACAGTCTGCTACTTCAAGCTTCAGTTAATAAAAATTTTCCCAAAAGCAAAAAGCAACAATGATAAAAATATTTAATAAGAATTATGAAATATAAAATATTCTGAATTCTTTTCTCAACTTATTAAGGAATTAGATTGCTTTTTCTCTTTTTAACAGCTGGTACATTTTTTAAATTCTTACTGTAAAGTTAATTTAATTGAAAGGCCTTTTAGAATCACAGGAGGGGAAAGGGGATTGTCATCATCAGTACAATGGAAGGTCATGAAGAAATGCAAAATGTAAAGTTATCATTGGCTTTTTTTCACCGACGTATTTCATTTAATGTGTTTCTGAGTAAACTTCACAACATATAAAAATGAGAACTACTGTAGACTGCCAAAAGTTACGACTTACCCAGTGACAACAACATATTTTCCATTCTTCACATCCTTTAATCTATCCAAAACTTTTAATGAAATTTTTGCTTTTTTCCTTCCAAAAAAATCCACTTCATCAGGAAGAAGTCCAATTTCTCTGGCTAATACATCTATATCCTTTGGCTTATGTGCATTGGCTATCTCTATATCACTATAAATAAATTAACTCTATTACTTGGGCATTTAATAAATACAAACAAGCAGCAAAATTATTTTTAGTTTGTTTTGCTATACAATTAATTATATCAGGGGTTTTTCAAACTGTGTTTAATAAAACTCTTGGGTGCCACAAGTTTTCTGAAATTCCATAAGAGAAAAGGAACAGAGAAAAACTTGGTGATTTTTTTGTCTGATATGGATACAACAGCTAGTGAATATTTCCTGCCTACAGCAGAAATACTGGTTTCAAAATCCTTTTGCTGTATCTGAAAAGTTGCTTCAATTATATTATAAAGAGCAATTTTATATATGTATATTTGAAATTGCTCTTTATAATGTAATTGAGACAATTTTATATATGTATATTGAAAAATTATACTCAAGAACATTCATTGTTCAATGAGTATAATTTTTTTTATTAGCATTTGGTTTGTATCTCCTAATATTTCAGAAAAAAAATCAATATACAAGTTCTGGGGAGAGGTGATTTAATGAAACAATTCAGTGGAAAGTATGATTAGATGTATGGATTCTGTTCAGAAAGTTTGGAAATTCTTGACATATGATTACTTAATGGAATTTGTAGTCACCAAAGCAAGTCAAAGTGTTCTCATAAAAAGTCGTGACTATTAGGGAGGAGGTGGCTCAGTTGGTAACACACCAAGCTCATAATCTGCAGTTTCCAGCTGCCAGCATTGAGATTTCTGAAAAATTTCCTGTCCTGCCCTCAGTCAAAAAGGGACACTGACTGGTTGGAAAGCCACCATTCATTGGATGAGATGTAAAGTTCTGGCTCCTTGTGCAGGAGAGCCATACCCTGCGCATGTTAAAGAACACACTGGATAGCCTTGACATGAGGCTACCATCTGTCTCCTAACAGCTGTCCAATGGATTCCCTCCCCCAACCTTTTCTGAGCCCTTGGAATTTTTGTGACCTGGTCATTTAATCCATTGAGTGCAAAAAAAGTGCTTCTCAGAGGTAAAACAACCCAACCCATGATGACTATTATCAGGGAATAAGGCAGATTTGGTCTCCATCCCAGTTTCAAAAAGTCAATATAAAAATAAATAAATAAACAAAAATAAATTGACATAGTTTAATTTCAGCTTTCTGTATATGAAGAATTTATATAATCACAATGGTAATTGTAGTCTTTGTTCAATTATATCTTCTAACATCTCTATTGCTTGGGAATAAAAATAAGATTGGCCTTTGTGCTACTTGTAGTTTTAATGATGTAAAACTTCAGCTTCTAATAGTGATGATACAAATTTTTATCATATGGAAACGTGTTTTCATTCACAGTAAATAAAAAATCTACAGTTGCAAGTAAAATAAACTGTTAATAAAATTTTAATTTTTTAAAGCCAAAAACTAATTCAAATAGTAAATGTTGGCTATTCTATCAAAGCTATTCACAAGGCTAATATTTTAATTGTGAATAAAATGCAACTAGTGATTATATGCTGGTATCGAAATACCAAGATTCTTTGTTTTCTTTTGGAAAACTAACTTCTTTCTGTGTTCATAATCTTTCATCTGAATTTGTCTTCAATTGTTTATAAGTTACAGCTTTACTTATGCTGCAACTTTTTTCTGAACTAGTTTTCTTTTTCTTTAATAAATTAGCACTACATTTCTTTTGAACTAATCATAATGTGTGGAGTGTTTTCTTTTCAATGATTACCTTTTCACCATCAGATACCTTAATGCAGGTGCATTCAATCTTTTTCAGTGGAGGTCATTATTCAACAATGGAAGTAATAATTAACTCAACTCATGAGCTAGAACATTAATACGTTATACAAATTAAGTGTTGATAAATTTTTTAAATAGCAGCTCAACTTCACTTTTGAGACAATTATTATGACCCATGAGCAAAATCCATTCGTATCTACAATGTGCTGATTGAATTAAGAAACATAACTAGTTACTCTTAAAGAATAAACATAAAACTTCTTTAAACTTAATGTCAGTTCTCAGTCAAGTGAAAATAGTATTACCCATCTTAGCAGGTCATAGGTTGCCCATCCTTGTTTTAATTGCATTGAGTATTTAAATGTGACATTAGAAGATTGCTTTCAATCAATCTAATAGAAAGCAATAAATGCCTCTTAAACTACCATTTTCAACCTATAACTTTAAAATAACTCCAGTGACTACATGTTTATTAGGAAAAACAAAATATTTTCTGCCACAACAAATACAGTAGTATACAAATAATCATAATTTAAAAATGCATGTAACATCATTAGGGTCCAACCATTTATAACGATTATATTTTGTATTTGTATAGTTTAATCAGTTTTTTTTACTCTATAATTAAATTTTATACTTCATTCAATTAATACAAACGCTAATTTTTCTACAAATAAAAAATGAAAGTCAACTTTACTGAATATGAGGAACACAGTAATTAATATAATTGTCAGTTATGAAAAGTATTAAAAATATAAATACCTCAAATTTGATTTTCCACGTATTAGAGGCAAATACATTATACTCCAGTTCTTTCCCTACAATATAAGAATTAATGCTATAAATATATAAAAGAAACACACAACATAAGAAATTAACAATTTAACACATGCTTAACTAGTTTTTATACAAATTAAAAATAATTGTGATCTAAGTGTGCAAAATGCAAAATGAACAAAATTACTACAATATATGTGTTAACAAAATATGGAAAGCATACAAACAATTAGAATGAAAATATTAATTGTGTTATATAAATGTAACTTTGTTTTTCCCTCTGGATAGTGAGGCACAACTAAACTCCCTACAACCCCTCCAATTCCCATGTATGTTCTATCAGATTTCGATTGGGAGATTGGGTTGATCACTCCATACAGTTAATAATGCTACTCTCCAGATAACAATCAACAATGGTGAGGGAGGGCATTATCATCCTGTAGCAGGAAGGTATCACCTATTGCACCTGCATAATGCATATGTTTGCACAAAGGAGTTGAAGATTTTGTCTCTGTACCTGTGACAAGTGATGTAGCCTGTTGGAAGCATATGTAGATCTGTGCAGTTCAAATTTGATAACTATAACGATTGAAATTAAGATGACATATGTATATTCCAATTTTTACTCTACTAAAGGATTAGCTGAGGTTGCTCAGGCTGTTGCTAAATGTCAGTGTGTGTTCTCATAGCCCATTTTTCTGCAAACTATCGAGATTTTTATTTCCATATTGGCAGTTTTTGTACCCTGTGGTTCCCAAGGTACTTGACTGAATGATACCAAATTTCTTATGTGGATTCCATCTATGTGACAATATATTTGGTTAAAAAAAATCCAGTTCCTATCTTCAATGCGGGCACCTTAATATTTGGGTTGTTTTACCTCCAAGGCACATTTTTGCACAGAATGAGCTAATCACAAGGACCCCAAGGGATCAGAGAAGGTTGGGGAAGGAGACCCACTGGACAACTGTTAGGAGACATGATAGCCTGCCATCAAGGTCATCCCAGCAATTAACATCCCATCTAACGGACGGTAACCTTTCCAAACCCATTGGTGTCCCCTAATGACCGAGGACAGGGCAGGGAGTTATTGGCATGCTACCAAATGAACCACCCCCACCCCAGAATCTTATTATAATGCCTTTGGAAAGGGGAATCTGGCAATAGCCGCAGTTTACATGTTGTTATGACTATAATAATAAATTAATTATTATAATTCATTATGCTTAATGCATTAATTATTTCTTTAAGAATTTTTATGTGGCTTTTGAAAGGATACCCTAGCTTATCATTAAAAGGGGCAGCCCTTCTTATGTTACTCAACGGTGGTAATAACCTCACAGTGGTACAGTGGTCCTGTGTTTATCTATCACTTTCACACTGCAACATCATAAAACAATGTTTTTAATTACTAAAATTGTTTACTACCTGTTAATTACAGCCAATGCTGTATTAATGTAAGAGTAGTTCATAGGAAAACATTATTTGTGGGATTTCAATTAATCAGCTTTCTCATAATTACTAACAGATTTCATTGCCAGCTGATACATAAAAAGGTAAAAATCATCTAACAGGCAATTTTATATACATGGCTGCACCCCATTTAAATAAAATCAAAGTTTCTCCTGTAATAAACATACACACAAAATTATCATCACACATAATTAAAAGGAAATAATGTGAAAACAATCTTTCAAACAGCTTAAAATAATGGTACTTACTTTATTCATATTCAGAGAACATTTGGAGGCTTCAACAGTATTTTTTACTAACATGATAACTGTCATTGGCCCAACACCACCAGGAACAGGTGTGATATAAGAAGCTATTTTTTTCACTTCATCAAAATCTACATCACCTACTAGTCTGCTACCCAACGCTTTTGTGCTATCTATTTTGAAACAAATAAGCAGAATCTGTACATAGAATTCTTGTATGATACATATCTATCAATATTTCGTAGCATGCCACTTGTTATCAAAACATCTTATCATGGAAAATGTTTCAAACTATTGTATCATAAAAAAACATTAAAATACAAAAACTTTCTACCATTGCAATCTTTTAAACCATAATATATTTTACAGTTCTAATATTGAATAAAATATTTTGAAAAAGAAATGATCAAATATACTAAATATGATATCTGAAATAGTAACAGATCTTAGAAATGTAAATAAAAACATAATTTAGAAACCATTTTCATATTTATATTCTATTTCTGTAATGTTAAACTGAAACTGTGCTAAGTTTTTCCATCTCAAGGATTTAATTTCAATGATTAAATGAAGAAAGTGACTATACTATACTTATAAAGTATAGACCAAGTAAATTTTATATACTGCAGTATAAAACAGAGGTTAATGGCAAGATCACACAAATTGGGAAATAAATAATAGAATAAACTCGACATATTCAATATCTATTAATAAATCAGCACTTTGAAGTCGATTTGCCTAAATGCTTCAGAAAGAGGGGCAGACCAAGGATGCGATGGGCAGAAAATGTCGAACAGGACCTTATTAGAATTGGTGTGCAGTGGCCAGATGAAGCAGATGTAGTTCAGGACAGACTTGCTTGGAGAACTAAATTGCACGTTCTGGTTGGACCTCCATAGCCCATGGCTGCTTGAGGATGATAATGATAAATTTTAGAGGAAAAATTGTCTCGAGAAAGCCGCTTGTGGTTAGATTGCCAGAATAGCACCTATATGTGACATAATAGAAATGTTCATAGCGTTAGTTAGAGGAGATCTTGATTGGTGGCCAGTAGCTCAGTGGTCCAGAGCACCTGGCATGTTATCAGGAGGTCGTGGGTTCATATCCCACCCAGCTCAAGACAATTTTTCCTCTAAAATTTGAATCAACTTCAAAGTGCCGATTTATTAGTAGATATTGAATATGTCGAGTTTATTCCATTATTTATCACTAGCATACTTGTAAGACATGCTTTCCATCTATATGGCAAATAGAAAGCCACTTGTGGCTAGATTTCCTGAACAGCGCCTATATGTGACATAATAGAAATGTTCATAGCATTAGTTAGAGGAGATCTTGATCGGCGGCAGCCAGTAGCTCAGTGGTCCAGAGTACCTGACGTTATCAGGAGGTCGTGGGTTCGTATCCCACCCAGCTCAAGACAATTTTTCCCCTAAAATGTGAATCGACTTCAAAGTGCTGATTTATTAGTAGATTGGGAACTAAGTCTGGAACTGAAATAAACCTTTAAACATTTGGAAAAAATATCCCTTCAGAACTTCTTTCACTTAAGAAAAGGCAATTTAGGTAATTTACTTTCTGATACGAAGGATGGAGATAATTCATAAGTTTGATCAGGCTCATCCTTCTCATACAACACACAAACACATACATGAACACACAACCATGCTATCCTGGTGATCAGATACAAGATCCCAACAGCTGCAGTGTTACCATGAGCCATTACAATACCACTATGCCACTGATGTGATTGAAAATATTTGCCATTTATCCTCGGATTTACCTCCACTTCCCTCTGTTCCAACATGCTCTAATTTTCTGTATTAAAAATGCTGTTCATTCGAAACATAAGTTAATCTAATTAACCTTTTACATTGTCACCACTATATATATTTAAAAATTACCGACTGATCTTCAATATGTTTTCTATACTTCTTTCCTTTCCCTTTGATTCTCTGTAATTTACTGTTTAAAATTACTCTTTCTTTTTGCATATTGCCCTTAATTTTAGCTTATAGCATGTCCTGATCATTAGTTACTCCAGGATAAAATCCTCAAGTTGAGCGAGTTTTTAAAAAACCTGGTCACATTAAGGATTAGATCATGGCTGGGATTTAAAATGTTTTGTAAAATTTGTCACCATTTTCCACTTGTAGTAAATTGCAAATTATACATAAAATGATATTTACATGAGAGAATCTGCTTGCAATGGGGAAACTATCTTAAGATTAATTCTCAAAGAGAATTAATTTAATAATGTATTTTTAAAACAATATAGCATATTTAACTATGAAAATAATTTGAGTGCAACTGCTACTAGTGAGGGAAGACCACACATACTAACTTGCAGACGAGATAATTGTTTAATTTTTAGCCCACAGTAATCTCCACTGGGGAATTATTATTTGTGTTCTCTGGAGAAGAGGTCAATAAGTGCAAATTTTCAGCTTGTGAAAGCCCTTACAACTTACTCTTATTTATTATTACAACCTGTACTCTCATTTATTTGCAAATTGTTTTCAATCCTGCATTGGCACAGTAACATGAATCACATCTGAGTGAGTTGGATTGTTTTACCTCTGAGCGCCACTTTTTTGCACACCATGGGCAAAATGGCCAGGTCACATAGACCCCGAAGGCTCAGAGAAGGTTGGGGAGGGGACCCACTGAAACAGCTGTTGGGAGACAGATGGTAGCCTCCCATCAAGGCCATCCAGCGTGTTCTTTAACGTTGGGTTGTTTTACCTCTGAGTGGCACATTTTTGCACACCAAGGGTTAAATGGCCAGGTCACATGGACCCTGAAGGCTCAGAGAAGGTTGAGGGAGGGGACCCACTGAAACAGCTGTTGGGAGACAGATGGTAGCCTCCCATCAAGGCCATCCAGCGTGTTCTTTAACGTTGGGTTGTTTTACCTCTGAGCGCCACTTTTTTGCACACCATGGGTTAAATGGCCAGGTCACATGGACCCCTAAGGCTCAGAGAAGGTTGGGGGAGGGGACCCATTGGAACAACTGTTGGGAGACAGATGGTAGCCTCCCGTCAAGGCCATCCAGTGTGTTCTTTAACGTTGGGTTGTTTTACCTCTGAGCGCCACTTTTTTGCACACCGTGGGCTAAATGGCCAGGTCACATAGACCCCAAAGGCTCAGAGAAGGTTGGGGAGGGGACCCACTGAAACAGCTGTTGGGAGACAGATGGTAGCCTCCCATCAGCATGTTCTTTAACGTGCACAGGGTATGGTTCTTCCACACACGTGGCCACGGCTTAACGTCCCATCCAACGGACGATGGCCTTTCCAAACCCATCGGTGTTCCCTACTAATTGTGGGCAGGGTGGGGAATTTTGGGGAGATAAATCTCAATGCTCACCCAGCTGGGACTCGAACCTGGGAACTAAAGATTGCAAGCCTGGCGCGCTACCAACTGAGTCACCCTCACCCCACATCTGAGTGAGTTTGAAGTATCTACTAACTAGAAACAATGATAGTCAACCTCTCTTTTACCTTATTAAATCATTCTTGAAGTATCTAACTGGAAACAATGATAGTCAACCTCTCTTTTACCTTATTAAATCATTCTTGAAGTATCTACTAACTGGAAACAATGATAGTCAACCTCTCTTTTACCTTAGTAAATCATTCTTGAAGTATCTACTAACTGGAAACAATGATAGTCAACCTCTCTTTTACCTTATTAAATCATTCAACAGTTATAAAACCCTGGACTCAAGTTATTATGTATCTCACTTGACACTGTTTTATTGATCATGGTATCCCATAAAATGCCCTAGTAATTCAATACACTGCAATCTATTAGTGTGATTTAAAAAGTTAATCACTATCCGAGCTGTTTAGTATCATTTTAGTGATTCAAAATAGCATTTTGAGCAGTGAATGCAGGATGGTAGGGATGTTAGTCGCTTCTTGCATAGTAGGCAAAGTCCTTTCCTGTTATATAGATCACTTAATCATATCTTGACTAGTAAATCTTCATCAGAAGTAGTGGAAATGGTTTTTCTTCAGAGATCATATCCGTGTGTATTGTTCTGTGGTTGCACTGTATGGTTTGCAATGGGTGAGGCTGTTGTGGTTTCGTGGTACTGCTCATGAGCTTCAGGTACTGATGGAAGAGGGGATGCTTTTGCAGAGCTGATCAAGGAGCAGTTTCCATGGATGAGGTGGTTGGTAAATTTCTTCATTGTAGCACATTCTCTGTGTTGGTACATCACCAGTTGTTCAGCAAGATTCAATTGAAACTTGGATGGAGGGGCACAAATAATTTTGGTCTGTTCAAATTGTGGGGTCATTCCTGTATTGGCCACTCTTGCCAATTAGGCAGTTTGCTTTTCTTAAACGTATATTTCTTTATGTCCTTTTATACGAGTTTAGCATGGTCTTTTTGTTTTGCCACAGTATGTTTTATTGCTATTGAGGTTGCCTTCATGTAATGGGACTTTATATATGCCTCCTGTTTTTTTGTTCTGGTTCCAATCAATTTTAATTATACTGATTATTATTCAATTGATACATGTAGTTGCAAGGATGCATTGCATTTTTCAGTGAATTAGCTACAGATGGAATGTTTGGAATGCCTGTGGTGAGCTGAACAAATATTGTTTAAAATTGAGATTTTAATTGATTTGGTTGAGATATTTATCTTTAGATGTACACCGAAGAGCCAAAACATTATAACCAGACAGTCTTTATGCAAATCGAAGTAACTGCAGGTGAACGACGGTGCGTGTGAAGGTCATGAAACAGTATAAATAACACCTGATACTGAGGTCTGTTAATCGGTGCTGTTCTTGTTCTTCAGTTGGGAAAGGCAGCGGACTTAAGTTTGACAAAGGCCAAATTGTAATGGCCAGATGACTGGGTCAGAGCATTTCCAAGATGGCAAGGCTTGTGGGGTGGTCATGGTCAGCAGTGGTTAATATCTTCAAAAAGTGGTAGAGGAGGGAAAAACCACGAACCGCTGGCAAGGTGTGGGCTGACCATGGCTCATTAATGCTAGAGGTGAGCAAAGGCTATCCTATATGGTATGAGCCAACAGAAGTGGTACTGTGGCACAACTCACCCGTAATTTAAATGCTGGTGATGGGAGTAATATGTCACAGCACACAGTACATTGAAACCTGCTGAAAATAGGGCTATGCAAGCCCCAAAATGCTTTGAGTGCCCATGCTAAACTCGGTTCACCATTGAAAGCACTTACAATGGGCAAGTGAGCATCCAAACTGGACCTTGAATGATTGGAAGAAGGTCGTTTGGTCCGATGAATCTCATTTCCTATTGCACCATGTGGACTGCCGGGTAATTGTGTGTCGTTTACCTAGGGAAGCGTTCATGTGCAGGAAACTATGAGTCTACCACCTACCTAAACATCATTGCAGATCAGGTACATCCTTTCATGGCAATTATTCCCCTCTAGGAATGCCTTCTTTCAGTGGGATAATGCTTCATGCTACACTGCCTGGATTGCTCGAGAATAGTTCGCA
Organism: Ryuthela nishihirai; assembly: GCA_038380435.1. Classification (NCBI taxonomy): domain Eukaryota; kingdom Metazoa; phylum Arthropoda; class Arachnida; order Araneae; family Heptathelidae; genus Ryuthela; species Ryuthela nishihirai. Next base: position 2,998,638 of record JAWZYU010000044.1, on the reverse strand, counting down.
GAATATGAGAAAGACTTCCAGGTATTGCCCTGGCCTCCAAATTCCCCAGACATCAATCCAATCAAGCATCTGTGGTTTCTGTTGGAACAGCATATTTGATCTGTGGTATCCCACTGAAAGAAGGTATTCCCCTCTAGGAATGCCTTCTTTCAGTGGGATAATGCTTCATGCCACACTGTCTGGATTGCTCGAGAATAGTTCGCAGAATATGAGAAAGACTTCCAGGTATTGCCCTGGCCTCCAAATTCCCCAGACATCAATCCAATCAAGCATCTGTGGTTTCTGTTGGAACAGCATATTTGATCTGTGGTAGCTCAACCATGTAACTCGCAAGAGTTAAAGGATCTGCTGGTGTGTGTTGGTACTGGATACCATAAGACACCTTCAGAAATCTTGTAGTTTCCATGCCTTGCTGGGTAAGAGCTGTTTTGGCGGCACGTGGAGGACCAACATCATATTAGGCAGGTGGTCATCATGTTTTGGTTCTTCAGTGTATTTTTCATTAAAAAAAAAAGCGCTTGAAATCATAGATGGCACCAATAATAGGTGCCAAATATCTCAGTGAAGAGTTTAAAGTCTTAAATTAATGAAAAAAAAGGCAGAGCTGGCATTAGTTCAATTGTAGAATATTTTGGCATGTTTCTGGAGAGATGCATGTTCAATTCCTGTATGTCAGCAAAATTTTTTCCACAAAATATTTATTGTGGAATTTATTGAACTCTGTGATTTTTATTAAGATAACATGGAATTTTTTTTATTTTTCCACCCAGTACTTGCATGTTGCCTTTGGGATCTTTTAACCTTAAAGTTTTTTCCTCCCATTCTTATCTATTTACAATTTCTTTTACACATATGGAAGCACCACTAATTGACTTTGTGTTGCAATTTGTTGGACAGAAGTGTTAAAACATTTGGGCAATCACTAGCAGTGATAAGTGGCTTAGAAGAAATGGTCAACATGAACAATATACTTATATTAAATGCCTACAACAAAATCTGTTTACTCAGTGTGACCAAGCTGCACCAGTAGCACAGCCAGGGTAGGAGGGGAAAATTTGCAGCAATTTACATTATTAAACATTTTCAGACATCCTTCTAAAAATCCTGGATATGCTACTGAGTTGCAGCCCTCTGTTACCAAAGTTTACTGTAAACTCTCATTCCCCTCCAAAAACTCAATGCTGCTGATCTAAAATGATTTAATTTGCAATATGTTATTCCATATTTTTTTTTGCTCTACTTCATTAAGGCTTCTGATGTTTTTAGAGATTGTATTGGAGGGAGAAAATACACTCCATTTAGTTTACCAACTCCATAATTATGTATTATTGTTTTGTCTTTTAAAATCAAAATCATAATGATGTTTACAGATTAAGAAACTTACCAAATTGTTGAAAACATAATCATGTCATAATCATGTGAAGGAAGCATATCGCCTGATGCAGTGAGAATGTTGTTTTCAAAGAGAAAGAAGTTTTTCCTTTATGTACTGTTTCATTCCTTACCAGTTTTAATTTGAGCTAGTGGATGATGGGAAAATGCAAATAGTATTTTATTAGTAATTATGCAACATAAAAGTATTCGTCTTTTAATTCTTAAATCTGAAAAGTTGCTTTTCCCACAAGTCTCTCAGAAAAATAGGTAGATTATTGCTGTTAATGGAATTTCTCTTAAAAACTACCACTATTTCTTCAAATTTCTGTTCTATATATATATTATTTGTAAAACTCAATAACAACTCTGCCATTTCATCATTTCAGTGATCTATAAAGATATATACATTAAAACTACTAAGTATTTGAAAAATGAGTCATCATCATCATCTTCAAGCAGCCCTGGGCTACGGATGTCCAACCAAACCGTGCAATTTAGTTCTCCAAGAAAGTCTATCTGAGCTACATCTACTGCATCTGGCCAATGCACACCAATTCTAACAAGGTCCTGTTTGATATTGTCTGCCCACCCCATCCTAGGTCTCCCCTTCTTTCTGAGGCCTTTAGGGACACTGTTCATAACCCTATTCGCCAATCTATAATTATTCATACGGGCAACATGGCCAAACCAACGGAGTCTCTCTCTGCAAAATATGCTGCTTAAAGGAGGTTGCAAACTCCTTTGCCTAACCTCATCATTAGTTACAAAGTTGAACCACCTAATGCCCAAGATACTGCGTAAGCATCTGGAATCAAAAGCATCTAGTTTCCTGTTATCTTGTTTACAAAGTGTCCAAGTTTCACTACCATAACTAACCATAGAAAGAACCAAACTATTATACAGTCTAATTTTAGTCTTTAGGTGTATACGCCTATTTCTCCACACTCTCCATGGATTCTTAAAAGTCCCGGCAGCAATCCCTATTCGTCTGTTAATCTCATGCCGCACATCACCAGTATCTGTTACATAGCTCCCAAGGTAATTAAACTGTGACACCTGCTCAAGACTGCAACCATTCAGATTAACTGAATCACAACCTGCCTGACCAATTTTCATCACTTTAGTTTTCTCTTTGTTTATAACCAAACCTACTCCACTACCAGTCTCATAAACAGCTCGAATGAAAGAGTTCATCTCATCAACATCATTTGCCAAAAGGGCTAAATCATCAGCATAATCTAAATCAGAAATTTTAGTATCTCCAGCCCATTTAAGGCCAAAAGCTTTCCCTTGAAGTGAATTTCGCATAACATAATCAACAACCAAACTAAAGAGAAAAGGAGACAAAATGCACCCTTGTCGAACACCAGAAGTAATGCTAAACCAATTGCTACAAGCCTTACCAACTCTCACACACGACTCAGTGTTATTATAGAGAGCTTTCAATAACCAGATTCTTAATTCTATTAAGCACAATCATGGAAAGAACTTTACCTGGAACAGAGAGTAGGCTGATACCCCTATAGTTATCACAAGAACTGCGATCACCTTTTTTGAAAATAGGGATAACAATAGCTCTGGTAAAATCCTTAGGAACCATGCCTTTATCATAAAAGATATTCAGAATTTCAGTCATCCAAGTGGTAACCGAAACATTCCCAGCTCTAAGCATTTCTGTAGTAATTTCATCTACCCCTGGGGATTTATGAAGTTTAAGTTTAGAAACAGCCAAAATAACTTCAGATTGTGTTATAGGCCAACATTAAAGCCGCCAATGCATCTGTCATCATTGCAAACAATGGGTGTAGAACTAACTACATTGTTTAGAACATCACTGAAATGCTCAGCCCACCTAGGCATGACAGAATCCTCCCCTTCTATAACCTTACCTTGTTTATCCTTCAATCCTTGTATACCTGTCCGTTTTCTACCACACAAAACATTAACTATCTGGTACAGCTCTCTGCTGTTGTGCTGTCTAACTACTTCCTCGGCTTTGTCAGCCAAACCATCAAGCTAAAAATGCTTATCAGCAGCTAACTGATCTTTTACACGTTTATTAAGTTCTCTGTAATGCTTTCTATTAGGACTAGTAGGGTATTGATTAAGGACATTCCTGCAGTTCTTTCTTTCCGAAATAAGCTCAAGAGCCTTATCACTCAGATAATTCTGCCTCTTCTGCTCCTTTTTTCCTAAAAGAGTACTGTTAGTGTCGAAAAATGCCTGTTTCAAATGATCCCATTCTTCCTCAATTCAGAAGTAAGCATACCATGACTGTCATAATGACTAAGTAACCTATCATGGTAAGCTTTGGCTATAACTGGGTCTTTCAGAGCTTCAGTATTAAAAGCAAATTTTTTAACCCTAGCACAACACTTTTTAAGTTTAAGTTGCAAGACACTTTTAACAAGGTAATGGTCAGATCCAATTTCAGCTCCCCTATATGCCCTGGTATTTCTAACAGAACTAGCCCATTTGCTGTTAATTAATATATAATCAATCATATTCCTATGCAGCCCATCAGGTTGAAACCCATGTGTATTTATGTATGTCGCGGTGTTTGTAATAAGTGTTAGTTATTCTGAATCCATTGAGTTTACTTACCTGTAGGAGACGTTGCCCATTGCAGCTACCAATACCAAAAGGGCTTATTACTCCTCCCCAAAGGTCAGAGTCAGTGCCAACTTTGGCATTGAAGTCACCAAGAACAAGGGTAATATCTCCTTTCTTGACAGAATTCAAAATATCCTGAAGTTGTTCATAAAACCTATCCTTCTCATCCTCATCGGCATCCTCAATGGGGGCATAACAGCAGATAACATTCAAGTCTTTAATGCTTGTCTGAAATTTTGCTGTAAGAAACCTTTCATTAATGCACTCATATCCTAGAAGAGCATCGCTAGCGTGTCTGCTAAGAAGCAGACCCACGCCTTGGTGATGCTTATTGTCGTCCCTCCCTGAAAAGAGAAATTTAAGATTATTTTTAAGAATCTGACCTTTATCTGTCCATCTGGTCTCTTGCAAGCCGAGAATATCTAAATTATAATGGTGGAATTCTTGTGTGAGGACATCTAGAGAAAAAGCTCTGTGCAGAGTCCTCACATTCCAACTACCTGTGGAGAGAAAATGGTTAGTGGGATGTTTAAAGAAACTATGTTTATTGAGAGAGGGAATGCCGACAATATCAAACAGCCCCCTAATCGCAGACATGGAGCAAAGACCCGTTCCCCCACCACTAAAGGCTGAAGCCATCTACACTGGAAGACTTCCTCCAATGTAGAATTTGACGATGCCAATAGAAGCAAAGAGTTCAGGTGCCTGCGATGACTTCTGCTCAGGATTATCCACCAGCTGATAAACATATCCTGTGAATCTATTCACTTGGGGCTGTCAACCCACAAAGAAACAGAAAACACAGCGGAAGATTTTCCCTCCACAGAAGCCCACCAGTGCAGCTAAATCAGGATCCATAATCAAGCTCAGAGCCATATATCTGTCCAGTCCAGTGGGTTTATATGGTCAGCACCAGGACCCTGTGTGGTTGACCACTCCTCAGCAGGGTAGAAAAAAAGAAAAGTAGCCATAGTTGTCCAGATCAGTAGGCCACACTAATCTGGCAGCCCTCCCCTTCCGTTCACTTCCACAAGAGAGTATCTCTTTTGAAAGGTACTAACGGTCTGCACCACGAGAAGGCGGGGTCGGACATTAGGTACTAGGCCTGGTCGGTTTTATGCATCATTACAGGGGATTGGTGCATAGCTCTCCTTCCAGTGACTACCTAGCTACCATTTACAGACTGAAAAATGTTTAATGAGAGTCACTAATGAAAAATTCATTAGTACCAATCAAATTAAAAAAAAAAAGGTTTTCTATTATCATTTTCATTGTTTCCAATGGAAACTTCATGACATTCACATTCCACCACCAAAATTTCACATTTCTATCATTAACACATTGCTGCAATATTCGAAATTTTTGAATTTTCAATCTTTTTTGCCATTAAAGGGTGCAATTATAGTGTTTGAAAGATTCCAAAAGTGCAAATCATAATATTTTATCAATTCCTATCTAACCGTAAAAGAGATTTTTTTCATTTATCTCTAAATATAAACAATTATCTGCTAAAAAAAATTGTTTCCCCCTCCCATGGGTCTAAGAGGTCAATTCATTGTTGCCAATGGAAAAATCATGATGTTCACATTCCACCACCAAAGTTTAAAATCTCTAACTTAAATACATCATTTGCAATATTTGTTTGAAATTTTGGAATTTGCAAATTTTTCCACTACCAGAGGGCGTAATTATAGCTTTAGAGAGATTTGGAAAGTGCATATTGCAATATTTCATCAATAACTATCCAACACAAAAAGAATTTTTAATTTATCTCTGCAAATAAAAAAGTTCGATATCTGCAGACAGACTGACGACAAGTAAAACTGTTATCTCATTTTCTTTGAAAATGAGATAAAAATAGAAGTTTTTTTGCTTGCTCCTACCAAAGAAGACTTACCTGTCCTATAGTTTGCACTCTACTGAATAGTCTAACATTCAGATCCAAATTTAATTAGTAACAGACTGATTTTTTTTAAAGGAAACTCATGGACATCATAAATCTGCCTGTAAATGGTAGCTAGGCATAAACTGGAAGGAGAGCTGTGTACCAATCCCTAGTGATGATGCACAGAACCTGCCAGGTCTAGCACCTAATGTCCGACCCCGCCTTCTCGTGGTGCACTCCGTTAGTACCTTTCAAAAGAGATATTCTCTTTCGGAAGGGAACGGAAGGGGAGGGCTGCCAGTTCAGTATGGCCTACTGATCTGGTCATCTATGGCCACTTTTTTCTTTTTTTTCCTTTGCTAAGGAGTGGTCAACTTCACAGGGTCCTGGTGCTGACCATTTATACCTACTAGACTGGACTTGTTTATGGATTTGAGCTTGATTATGGATCCTGGACTTGCTGCACTGGTGGGCCTCTGTTGAGGGAGAGTCTGCCGCTGTGTTTTCTGTTTGCTTCTGGGTTGCCACCTCTAAGTGAACAGAGGCATGGGATACCTTATATCAGCTGGTGGATAATCCTAATCAGAGGCCATCGCAGGTACCTGAACCTTACTTAGCTAGTTGGGCATCGTCAAGCCTAAACTGCAGTAATGTGTCTCAGGCAGGCCATATGGCTCTTGAAAAAGTCCACTTGAAAAGGTGGTGCCTGAAGTTCCTACTAGCATCGGTGACTTCAGCCTTTAGCGGAGGAGGAACAGGTCTTTGCCCCATGCCTGTGATCAGGGGGCTGTTTGATATTGTTGGCCCTACCAATCTCAATAAACCTAATTTCTTTAAAAATCCTACTAATCATTTTCTCTCTGCAGGAACGTGGAACGTGAGGACATTACATAGAGATTATTCTCTTGATGTCCTCATGCAGGAATTCCAGCGCTATAACCTAGATATTCTAGGCTTGCAAGAGACTAGATGGACAGGTAAAGGTGAGATACTTAAAAATAACTTTAAATTTCTCTTTACAGGGAGGGAGGATGGAAAGCATCACCAAGGCGTGGGTCTGCTTCTCAGCAGACATGCTAGTCTAGGATATCAGTGCATTATGAGTGATGCTCTTCTAGGATATGAGTGCATTAATGAAAGGTTTCTTACAGCAAAATTTCATACAAGCATTAAAGACTTGAATGTTATCTGCTGTTATGCCCCCACTGAGAATTCTGATGAGGATGAGAAGGATAGGTTTTAAGGACAATTTCAGGATATTTTGAATTCTGTCAAGAAATGAGATATTACCCTTGTTCTTGGTGACTTCAATGCCAAAGTTGGTACTGACTCTGACCTTTGGGGAGGAGTAATAGGCCCTTTTGGTATTGGTAGCTGCAATGGCAATGGGCAACGTCTCCTACAGGTAAGTAAATTCAATGGTTTCAGAATAACTAACACATATTACAAACACCGCGACATACATAAATACACATGGGTTTCACCTGATGGGCTGCATAGGAATATGATTGATTATATATTAATTAACAGCAAATGGGCTAGTTCTGTTAGAAATACCAGGGCATACAGGGGGGCTGAAATTGGATCTGACCATTACCTCGTTAAAAGTGTCTTGCAACTTAAACTTAAAAAGTGTTGTGCTAGGGTTAAAAAATTTACCTTTAATACTGAAGCTCTGAAAGACCCAGTTATAACTAAAGCTTACCATGATAGGTTACTTAGTCATTATGACAGTCATGGTTTGCTTAATACTGATGTTGAGGAAGAATGAGGTCATTTTAAACAGGCTTTTTTGGAAACTAACAGTACTCTTTTAGGGAAAAAGGAGCAGAGGAGACAGAATTATTTAAGTGATAAGGCTCTTGAGCTTATTTCTGAAAGAAGGAACTGCAGGAATGTCCTTAATCAGTACCCTACTAGTCCGAATAGAAAGCATTACAAAGAACTTAATAAATGTGTAAAGGATCAGTTAGCTGCTGATAAGAATCTTTGGCTTGATGGCTTGGCTAACAAAGCTGAGGAAGCAGTTAGACAGCACAACAGCAGAGAGCTGTACCAGATAGTTAATGTTTTGTGTGGTAGAAAACGAAGAGGTATACAGGGATTGAAGGATAAACAAGGTAAGGTTATAGAAGGGGAGGATTCTGTCATGGCTAGGTGGGCTGAGCATTTCAGTAATATTCTAAACAATGCGGTTAGTTCTATTCCCATTGTTTGCAATGATGATAGATGCATTGGTGGCTTTAATGTTGGCCCTATAACACAATCTGAAGTTAGTTTGGCTGTTTCAAAACTTAAACTTCATAAATCCCCAGGGGTAGATGAAATTACTACAGAAATGCTTAGAGCTGGGAATGTTTCAGTTACCACTTGGATGACTGAAATTTTGAATAACTTTTATGATAAAGGCATGGTTCCTAAAGATTTTACCAGAGCTATTTTTAACCCTATTTTCAAAAAAGGTGATCGCAGTTCTTGTGATAGCTATAGGGGTATGAGCCTACTCTCTGTTCCAGGTAAAGTTCTTTCCATGATTGTGCTTAATAGAATTAAGAATCTGGTTGACAGGCAATTGCGTGATGAGCAATGTGGATTCAGAAGTGGTAGGGGATGTGTGGATCAGATATTTTCACTTAGGCAGATTCTTGAGAAATGTTTAGAGTTTCAGAAACCTTTGGTTGCTAGCTTTGTTGATTTCAAAAAGGCTTTCGACTCTGCTGATCGTCATAATTTGTGGTTGATTGTGAAATCATATGGTATACCAGACAAGTTAGTTAACATAATGAAAGCTCTCTATAATAACACTGAGTCATGTGTGAGAGTTGGTAAGTCTTGTAGCAATTGGTTTAGCATTACTTCTGGTGTTCGACAAGGGTGCATTTTGTCTCCTTTTCTCTTTAGTTTGGTTGTTGATTATGTTATGCGAAATTCACTTCAAGGGAAAGCTTTTGGCCTTAAATGGGCTGGAGATACGAAAATTTCTGATTTAGATTATGCTGATGATTTAGCCCTTTTGGCCAATGATGTTGATGAGATGAACTCTTTTATTCGAGCTGTTGATGAGACTGGTAGTAGAGTAGGTTTGGTTATAAACAAAGAGAAAACTAAAGTGATGAAAATTGGTCAGGCAGGTTGCGATTCAGTTAATCTGAATGGTTGCAGTCTTGAGCAGGTGTCACAGTTTAATTACCTTGGGAGCTACGTAACAGATACTGGTGATGTGCGGCATGATATTAACAGACGAATAAGGATTGCTGCCGGGACTTTGAAGAATCTATGGAGATTGTGGAGAAATAAGCGTATACACCTAAAGACTAAAATTAGACTGTATAATAGTTTGATTCTTTCTAGGGTTGGTTATGGTAGTGAAACTTGGACACTGTGTAAACAAGATAACAGGAAACTAGATGCTTTTGATTCTAGATGCTTACGCAGTATCTTGGGTATTAGGTGGTTTAACTTTGTAACTAATGATGAGGTTAGGCAAAGGAGTTTGCAACCTCCTTTAAGCAGCATATTGTGCAGAGAGAGACTCCGCTGGTTTGGCCATGTTGCCCGTATGGATAATTATAGATTGGTGAATAGGGTTATGAACAGTGTGCCTAGAGGCCTCAGAAGGAGGGGGAGACCTAGGATGCGGTGGGCAGACAATATCAAACAGGACCTTGTTAGAATTGGTGTACACTGGCCGGATGCAGCAGATGTAGCTCAGGACAGATATGCTTGGAGAATTAAACTGCGCAGTCTGGTTGGACCTCCGTAGCCCATGGCTGCTTGAGGAGGATGATGATGATTGAAAATTTAATCATGTGCAGATTCTTACCCTTGCAAGTAAAATTTTTATGTGTGCTCAACACAGTTCCTCAATATATGTAGATGTTGTATGTGTATCAGCAGTATGTGTCTCAAGTTTAGTCAATCATTGGAGATCTCACACATATAGCTACCAATCCTTAATATGTTCATGTTTCAGCATAGCAAAGAATGGGTCAGCTGTGAAGTTTGTTTATATTTCTCAAGACTAATAATGGATATTTAGCTTGCCAGCAAACTTCTTGGTACAGCTGACCAGGTGCAATGATTACATTGACCTGTGCATCAGTTGCCATTCTGTCTCCATCACCAGCAATTTCATTAACAGAACCAACTGAAATTATGAAGGTGCAATCTTTAGTGACGAGTCTCATTTCCCTATGTGAGCTAATGATCAAATTAGTGTGTAGAGACATCATGTTCAAGTTACTCCTTTCTCCCTTATAAAGATTCCCACAGTACACACTGTTTTAGTTTGGATGCTATTGATCACTTTCATACCACCACCACAAGCAACAATTCTCTTTGCCACTTGCCCTCTAATAAAATTCATCCAAGGCTTATCAATATTCTATTTGGTGTAGTCATTTTATGAGTGGAGAGTTCAGTTAATGTCAAAAATAAGTGTTAATTTTCAAAACAAAAACAAGGTACAAATTCAAAACTAAAAATTCTTACTTTTGTGGTCATATGCAATGCTTTTATTGGGTGCTACAAGAATGGCCACTGACTCAATGTCATTGTTCTCTACATTCATCATCATTGTACTTATCATTGTACATTAATGCACAATTGTGATATATGTCACTGGCACATATTTACTGCTCTAACAACTGCTGGACAGTGGCTCATCTCTGTCAGCATTAATCGTCTAACATTCAAATCCAGTCGCAAAGACTCCATGGAAGCAAGGGAAACAATGGTTCCCTTAAAATTCTCATTAAAAAAATTGAAATATATTTAATTTATATTTCATATGTTTTGATAAAGTATTTTCATATCTTTAATAAGTTTATTCTAACATAATGTTTATATTTATATAATATTTTTCGAAATTTTCTGTTATATTATACTATATAATTAACAGAAGCACCAATTTGCCAGGCTGGTCAAGCTAGGAGTGTAAGAATCTCGCTTCCTCACTACTGCATTGGTTATCGTATCTTACAATGGCAATTACATCTTCCACATTCAATCCACAGAATTCAATGAGCAGAAATTTCTTTCATTGGAAGTGCTTTTCCCATTGCTTTGAAACACACATTTCTCATTAACAACTAGTGGCCACTAGAGTCGTTGCCACTGTCAGCAATGCTGCCGACTCAGAGGAATAATCGAAGGTAAGTGTAATATTTTTAATTATATTTTTAAAAATGAGGTGGAATTCGCCTTTATTGTTCTGTGTCTGACATTCTCATTCCAAATTATATGAATTTCATGTTTTGATAGTGTTGCTGTACCGTTGAATGTATGTAAACATTGTGTCCTATCACATTCTGATATGCATCAGCTTAATTCCTCCCATTCGCTGAAGTGGTTTATAACTTCTTAACTACATGTTACTGTTCTAATTACTGTAATAGCTAAATATAACATTACTACTATAATAGAAAATATACGAAATAATTAAAATATTTTGTGAATAAAGTAACTTAGAGTACTAATACTACATTCGTCGAGACTACATTCAGTCAGTATACTATGAAAAATATATATTGCGATACATTTCACTTGCATCGATAAGTTTAAAACACAAAGTCAAGCGAAAAACATTAAAGAACAAATTAACGATGTTAAGTGGGTACCTACTGTATAGCACTACATTCATATACGAGTAATTAGTCATGGGAAAAGTACTTCCAATGAAAGTAATTAGATGCAATGAAATTTTTTTTAAATATAAGAGAAATATATGAAAATGCAGAAAATTTGAAATTGGAAAGTTATGCAAATACATATTAAATATTTGAAAACAAATATAGGCAGTGATCTAGTTCAATTATTATTTATTTATTTATTTATTTTTAAAATGATCCGGGAAGTCTTTCGAAAAAGGGCAGAAGTTGTGAAATCTAAGTTGTCTGACACTGTTACAGATGACGTTTACATACCTAAATTATGGTAACAATGATAATGTTTCTTGTCAATGTCCTATGAGTTCGCAAGCAAAGTAAAAACAAAGCTAATAGTTAATGGTTATCTATTCATTTAAAAAGTTTTAGTTCAGATATCTAATTAGCAGATAGCCCCCCAATGTTTGGAGGAGATGAAAATGCATGTCATTCGGCAGTCTCAAAATTGAACTCTGGTTTTCTCTTGCAGCTGTAGACAGGAGAATGATAAAAAAATAATGTGCTCCAAAATGCTATCTCCGATTCTATTAAAGAAAAAGACTTGATTTTCGAATGCAGTCGATCAGACAATTTTCTAGAAAGTTCTGGAGACCCCAAAATTTGCTAAATATTAATGAATTAAACTGTAATTTCACTGGCACCGATAGCAAATGACCGCATTCACTGATGATGCTGACAAATGCTGGTAACGAGCAACACACTCAATGTCTTATAAAATATGGGTATTTGCTATAGATAGTTTTACAAAAACAGTTATTATTTACCCTTTTTCATCTGTTTGTATGCAGGCACTTGGATTCATTTTGTTTTAAGAAATAATTTTTTTTATGATTTATTGATAAAATAACATATTGCAATTTGTATTATCCGATTCATCCATTAATCGAAATTATAGTCCTGTGGCCGAGTGGTTAGCGCGCTTGGCTACTGATCCAAGGGACCTGGGTTCGAGCCCCGGATAAGGCATGGACATTTGTGATGTCTTTCTGCTGAGGTCCTGTCATCCTCACAGACCTTCTACTATGGCATATAAACTGACAGGCTCCTGTCAGACCTCTGTGGCAAGCAGCTGCTTGAGAGGGTATTTATTATTATTTATAGTTATTAGTGGGTATTCAAGTCACAAAACTGTAAATTTCATTATCTTTGAAAGCATTTGATATCGCAGAAATATTTTGTGTTCTTAATAGTTATGTAGATGGCATTACAAAGTAAAAAAAGACTAGAATCCATATATTCAGGGTATAAGATTTCAAGCAATGCAGGTCGGAGTGCCTGTTGAGAAATTAATTTCCCATTTGTAAGTTTTACAGGAAGTTATTTTATAATGAAGTTTATTCTTTTGTGTCGTAATAAGCATTTCATTGATTAACTGTTTCCCTGTGCTCTGTAAATATCCGAGAGTTTTTTTGTACAAAACTTTAGTTTCTCATGTTAGGAATCGCATATTAATTTATAAGGTGCATTTGATATGTAATGTATAACTAGGCTTGCCATATTTTTTTCTCGATTTCTTATTTTTGGCAATAGCACAAACTTTGGTAATAGCAAAAAAGCCAAATGAATTTTCGTGTGAATGAAAAAACCAGCAATATTAATAAAATTATATGCATTTAAAGTTTTACAGTTTTCACCCATTTGCTTTTCATAGTTCGTTTTTGAAAATATAACTTTTTTTAATTCTGGAATTTTTCAAGAGCTGCAGAATATATTTCTTACCCCGTAGCCGAGTGGTTAGCATGCTTCGCTATTGATCAAAGGGACCAGGGTTCAAGCCCCAGGTAAGGCATGGATGTTTGTGTTATTTTTCTGCTGATGTCCTGCCATCCTGCTGCATGACCTCTGTGAGAAGCAGCTGCTTGAAGGGTGGTGATATTTAATTTCATTTTTAACTCTGAATTTACATCTCATGCGAGCACACTTAATATTATGAATTATAACACAAATCATTATAAAACTATATAATTTTACACTCCCTAATTGGCAGTGAAACACAATTCATCAAGGTTTGCCATACCTAGAACTGTTCACATATAAGAAACAAGTTAACTTGCATGCCAAACTGTTCAGTCCTGAAACTTTATGTTAAACCTGATGGCAAAACCGACGTCTGTAGGGCGCTTAAAAAGTATATAGAGCAGAATTGTGTGTCATTTAGCTTTCTTAAGCATTCACGAATTTATATGTTGAGTGAACATATTGCAGGTCACGATAGGAATTTAATAATATTTCTAAAACATATATATGAAATTGGGGGTCTGGATTATCCCCCATTTCCTGTTCAAACAAGGTTTGCTTATACCGATGTCCAGTAACACATCCCTCAATATAATCATACTGTCTTAAATATTCAACTCTTTACCTGTAATAGAATACAGGTTCGAACACAATATTAAACTAAGATGCAAATTCTAAATACAAACTGAGATATAAAGAATGGAAATACTGAAATGGAGAAAAGTTTTCAAAAGTTCATGTGAAAAGTTCTTGTATGTTTCAAAATAATTGTTTAGAGTAAAATTATCTAATTTTACTAATGATTGTCAGAATTTCAAATTCAAAATAAATAATGAACAAAAAAGCTCAGTTGGTCCAGATTTCCTATTAGGCACATTAGAATATTAGGTTAGGGGCACCATCTTTTAAATGCTAATTTACTTACTTAAGTAACAATAGTGTCTTTTCAATTTTAACTACCTGTACGTATCCATGCAGAGCACATACTCTTTTCTAAGTACTCTTTCTCTCCTGATAATCGAAAATTCTTAAAAGAATTCGGATTGTGAGGCTATACACTCTGTTTCCCAACATATTGGGATACTTCTGTGCTACGTGAAAAATAAGCTTTTTTTACAGAAAAATGTTGCAGAAAACAAATTATAAATCTCAATCAAATTTATCAAAATTTAGATTTTAGAAAATATTATTTTATTATTTAAGAGTTGTTGAAGCCGAAATATTTGACAGCCAATAATGCTATTATATTAATCTTAAACACTGTTTCAAAACTGATGCAAAGTGCAAAACTTTACCCAAACTTTTAAGATATCATTTTTTTAAGTAAATGATTTGCTATAATTTTAAGGTAAATTTTTACAAGTAGATTTTTTTTTTTAGATTTACTTTTAGATTTTCCATTTATTGTAACATTTTGCTACAAAAGCTTAATTCAGAGCTAGGGAGACTCGAATACAGTTTTCACACAATATTGTGTAATATTGCTCTATTTTGAATATAACAAGTTATATGTTATCCATAATATTAATTACATTAATTTCACTATTTTTAACAAAACTCTATTATCATTACAATTTTTACATTACTTCCATTCTTTGTGGTTGAGAAGAAAGAAAATATTTTTATACGAAATTGAGAGAAGTATTGTTGATAATGGAAGACTACCACTTTGTGTGCCAAGACATAAGAGATGTAAATTTGGCCCTGTCTAAAAAAATAAAAATAAATAAATACCCTCAAGCAGCTGCTTGTCACAGAGACAGGAGGATGGCAGAACCTCAGCAGAAAAACAACATAAACATTCATGACTTAACTAGGCCTCAAACTCTGGAACTTTTGAGCAATATCCAAGGACACTAACCAATCATCTATGGAGCAAAAAAGCAAATGGGTAAAAATTGTAAAGCGTTAAATACATATAATTTTATGAATAATGCTGGTTTTTTTTAATCAGACAAAAATTGCTTTGGCTTTTTTACTATTTACATAAGTTTATTCAATATTATCAAAAAAAATAGTGCTTTTGCACAGTAGTTCAATATATTAAATTTATTACCCAAACTTAATATTACAAGATGCATTCAAAAAGTTCTTGACGTGAATCTGCAGAACAAAAACCACTGCACTTACCACAACAAAACTTTTACTGTTCTTCAAAGTACTCCCCTCCAGCATCTATGCCAATTCTGGAATGCTGGGTGGTACTCCTGTTGGGGAACATCCCACAACCCTAAATGAACACATTTTGAAAGCCCTTGCACCCTTGAAAAGGGCTTCCCAGGAAGTTCCTTTTTAATTTTTTGGAAACAACCAAAAATTGCAAGATCCAAGATTGGGTGAATATGCAAGATGGGATATCCGTTTGATTTCTTCCTGCTCCAATAGGTTGCAACTTTCCCAGTAACAGTCTTGTTCAAATTACAGCTTGTGTGTGAACACTGGCACTGTCATGAAGAATCCTTTATATTAGGGGTTCTCAATGTGGGGTACACGGTAAAATTTTTTGGGGTACGCCGTGAGAGCTCAAAAGTCACTAGATCTAGTAACAAAGTAAAAATAACCATTGTTATACTATAACTATAGTTTTATCTATCTATACAAGGGGTATGCCAGTTACATGCACATTTCCAGTGGGTACGTGAAGCATAAAAGGTTGAGAACCACTGCTTTATATGATTGTTGTCGGACTTGCTCCTTCATTTCCTTGACCATTTTGGGCAAAATACTGCTGATGTAGTATTGGCCATTTATAGTCATTTTTTCACGTAAGGTGTTCATGGCTACCACTCCCTGGGAATTGAAAAAAATTGCGAACACCCTCTTCCTTGAGCAAAGTCTTGTCAGAGAATTTGGGGGATGTGGTTTATCTTCTGCAATGCAAACACAGTTGTTTACCTTGCTGGGAGTTATAAAGTAATAAAACCATGTCTCATCACCTGTGACAATGTCTTTTGTTCACTAGGTTCAAACATTGCGTTGCACAAGCCAACTCCAGCCCTTTTTTGCTGTTCTGTCAGTTTGTGGGATACCCATTTGGCACAGATCTTTCGAAACTTTAAATGTCATTGAATAATTGTTTCCTCACTGCCAATTGATAAACAGCGACATCTAAACTTATTACCTGAATGGTACTGTGCGGGCTTTCCTTAACGAGTTCATGAACAGCAGCAACGGTTCTCTTGTTCATGGTGTCCTTTGGTCTTACTGCATGAGGGAGGTCTTCGAAACTCTGCTGTCTTCTGAATTTGCACATCCATTCCATAATAGTTCCATATAAACAGGCATGATCACCATATACTTGTGCTAAATCAGAATGAATTTTTTTTCTTCATGTTATCCCCAAGTTGCATTCTTGTGAAAATGTAAAATATTTCTCTTGTCTTTAGTAGTCTCCATAGCAGCAACACAGATTTCACAGACCGAAATTTATGCCACCAGCAAAGAGAGAAATGATACGGTCTGTATTTCACACGTAATGACAAGTACAGACAAGATTTTGAATAAACTGTTGCTTTTTAACTTTGGAGGAACAAGTGCAAATCTACAGACAAGTGTCAAGAACTTGTTGAAGACCCTCCGTATTTGCCGAAAAAAAAAGGCTACTGCAAGGTGAATGGAATACTTGCAGTTTGTTAAAGGAAATTTACAACAGTTGCCGATTTCATTATCAAATCATTAGTGTATGATTATTAAGAAGTTGACAACAAAAAAAACCTCTCACTCAGCTGTTGCCACAGAGATCTGACAGGAACTTGTCAATGTAAGCCATAGACGAGATCTGTGAGGAAAATAAAACCTCAGCAGAAAGATAACACAGAAATGAAACACCCATACCTAAACCAAGGCTTGAACCCAGGTCCCTTTGATCAGTAGTCAAGTGCAGTAACCACTACTCTGCCACTGTAAAATATTAAGAGGTTAATAAAAACTATTAATTACTAGAGAGATGAAAAGTAAAGTAAGAGAAAAAGCAAAGTGGAAATGTGTTTACCATGAACTGCAAAGAGGTGAAATAAATATTTCTGCACTGATTTGAATGTAGAATATATACTTCAAAGAAGTGAAGCCAAAAGTATAACCTTTCCAAATATTATACTTAAATCATCACAAACAGATGAAAGTTAAATGGTTGAATAATCAAATATGTAGATGAAACTTTTGTGAAAATATTTAGTTAAATATATATTTAATGTGTCGCTAAATGTTTTGGATATACGAGTTTTTTTTATGTACTGAAAAAAATCAAATATAAAAACTATGGCATTTTATAGAATAAACTTACGAGTCAATTTCAAAACTTGGATTTTAAAATTTCCCAGCAAACATCTATATTAAACTGAAGTATTTATTAACATTAATTTAAGCAACCTATCAGTAATACTTACTTGCACTAGTCACCTCAGCTTCTTCTACAATATTTTAAACTTCACAAATAAATTATTTAAATTCAGATTTATTAGTGAATTTTTTAACTTATAAATTTCTCCTTAATAGTTAACTCTCAAAAACTTGATAATGATATAATCCAGTTGTCTTCAATTATAAACTAAGAGTAGTCGAAGTAAACATTTTATTTGAAAATGTATATATTCATCTGGCTTCCAAAGTATTCAAATTTAACCCTTTGCACTCGAGAGACAACCCTCAGTTGCCACTTGGTTTGATGCAGCAACTCGAATGGTGACCGAGAGGTGACAATAACTGGTTTATAAACAAAGCTCCTTTGCACTCGAGGGTCGACTCTTAGTTGCTACTTGGTTTAATGTAGCAACTCGAATGGTGACAGAGATGACAATAACTGTTTTATAAACAGATACCTTTCCTTTTTACATTTTAGATGTTTAAATCTATTGTCCATGTGCACTTCATAGTATAGCATTGTGTTTAATTAAAATTATTATTTTAAACTTAGTCTGTTTTTAGTGGTTATAAAAATTGAGTCAAATGATGAAATTAGTAGTAGTGAAGACGAGTTTGATTTTACATTATTTATGTATGATTTATTTTTATGTTAGTTGTAAAAAATTTCATCAACTTTTTAGCAAAAAAACTTCGAGCTGCTACTTCCCTATAACAAAAAAACCTTCGAATGCAAAGGATTAAGATCGCATGCAGAAAGCTGCTTATACAAAAAAAAAAAACTATTTTTGGTTTTCAAGTTACAATTTTAATGTTTTTAATCATAAACTAGTATAATTAGTTCAGACTTTTCGTTTAGCAGCTTCTACAGTGTTTTGCATTAACATTGCAACTGTCATTGGGCCAACTCCTCCAGGAACAGGAGTAATATGTGAAGCAATCTTCTTTACCTCTGAAAAATCCACATCTCCCACTAGTCTGGAACCAGAAGCTTTTGATGAATCTAGGCAATTAAGTAAACCAAATTGTTTTTACAGTTACTCGTTACAGAATACAGATAAATATGAAGTGATAAAAAAAGTTTTCTATTAAATCTATTTCTAGGATCTGGATAAAAAAATATCAATAAGTATCCCAAAATCTCTTTACTAGTCAAGTATTAGAGTGTGACACTTACAACAGCTAAAAGATAACAATTCACTAAGTAACTTATATATATTAGCACAGAAATATTCAATTATTTGAACTGGCCTTTAGATTTTCTGCACTAACCCCTGTTCTGCCCTTTGATGCCCTTTGATAAGGGCAGAACAGGGATTCTGCCCTTTGATAAGGACAAAAATGGGTTTGGGAAGCCTGCTGTCCATAAGATGGAACATTAAGTCATGGCTACATGTACAGGAGAATCGTACCATATGTCAGTGTCAGCTTATGCACTTTGCTGGTAACAGTACATAAGCCACACTGTAGAAGATAGTAGAAATAATGTAATATTGGCCCCAATGTAAAATAATAATTAACTGTAAAGGTGCTATTGCTAACTACTTAAAATACTAATTAATTTTAAAGGTGCATTTGATTTACAGAATAAATATCAATAAAAAAAACCTTTCAATTAAATAAATAATAAATACCCCCTCAAGCAGCTGCTTGTCACAGAGGTCCGAGAGGAGCCTGTCAGTTTATATGGTATAGTAGATCTGAGAGAATGGCAGGACCTCAGCAGAAAAACAAAACGAACATCCATACCTTATCCAGGGTTCAGATCAGGTCTCTTTGATCAGTAGCCAAGTGTGCTAACCACTGAGCCACAGGAAGGTAAACTTTCAATTGCAAGTGAAAAATGAAAACACTGCACCAAATTTTGCTTGCATACAAAGCATTATAATAACTTATTTTCCCTACACTACAGTACTAATAATACTTCCATACTGATTTTGTTTCATAATTGCATTTTAAAAATTAAGTACTCAAAGTGAGAGTAAATATTTAAAATTTAATAATTCAGAAAATCACTGTATAAATTGAACAAAATGTTCAGTAGGCTACATCAAAGTTAAAAAAAAAATTCGACTTTAAAAACTTCATTCCCTATCTTACTTTAAGTAAGGGGGATGAAAAATATTTGATCATTTCATCTGCATTTAATCAGAAGTCTGTGTTGGTGGTAGTCACTTCGATGACAGAAGTGACTACCACCAGCACAGACCTGTAAAATTATCTTGTAGTAACCAGTAGCAAACCATCTGTGGCAAGGTAACAAAATGTGCTCCATTATTCAGCGAGTTAGCTAAACAAAAAGTATGCATGAATGAGTTTCACAAGAACAGGTAACTCTTTCTTAAAACATCTTGTCAATACATCAAACAACTACAACTTTAATATTTAAAGTTTGCTAGATAAATGTTAAACTTGCAGGTCAAATGACCAAATGTTTTTACTCCCCCTTATTTAATATAAGGTAGAGAATTTAAGATTCCGAGTTGTTGTTGTTGTTGTTTTTTCACGTAACCCACTGAAAATTTCGTTTAATTTATACAGTGACTATTAAATTTTATATTGTTTCATAATGTAGTAAGACTAAGTCTTGTGTTTAAAATCAAACGATTTATAAGTATTTACAATTGATAGTAATCCTTTTTCTCTCTTACTGATATTTCATGTGATGTCTTCATATGAAAAACTATTAAATGTCAGTATAATAAAAATGAAAAGTTAGGATTTCTGTCCCTGTTGGCTCTTTGGTGTAGAGGAAATACTTCACCTCTCTTGTGCATATGAAGCAAGAAATATGTAAAATAATTTTTGAATGGTGAAAAAAATAACTATTATTGTCAAAATCTATTTTGTTATTTTTCAATTCTAATGTGAACTGAACTCTTTTCATTAGATCTGTCAACGAGATTGGTGATAGGGCTCATTTGGTGATAGATAGGAAACTACCGTGACAAAAATTGATGCTTCAGTGTTCTGGAAGAAGTTTCTTAATTATCTCAGGAGTTGTGCAACTGATATTTGTGATATGTGACACGAGATAAACAGAAAAATATTTACTGCTGCTGGGACTTTTAAGGATTTGTGGAGATTGTGGAAATAGAGGAATATGCATCTGAAGACAAAACTTGGACATCATAATAATTAAGTCTTTTCTGCATTTTACTATAGTAGTGAAACCTGAACCCTTTGTATGCAAGATAACAGGAAACATTATGCTTACACAGCAGCTTGGGTATTAGCTGGTTTGATTATGTAACCAGATTAAATTAAAGAGTATCTTATGTAAGGAGAGACTGTATTGGTTTGGCCATGTACCCACATGTAAAAAATACAGATTAGGCACTCATTTCATAACTCCACTAAAGTAAAAGTTCTGGAAAGGAGGAGACCTAGAAGGCAATGGGGAGAAAATGTCCAACAGGGTCACTGCAGTGATTAAATGTGCCAATAGCTGCCTGAGAACTGTCTCTCTCCACCTATCCATCTGCATATATGCATCTATGAATAACATTAACAAGCATTTATAAAACAGCTGTTTTTAAAAGATGGTAAATATGTTTTAAGCAGTTACTTTTGTATAGTAATTCTCCAGTATATCATTTGCAAGTTGCATATGAAGCAAGAATACCAGATTTTAATACAACAAACAAGAATATTATTTTGATTCAAAGGATATTGTTCAAAAACTACAATTTTTATTCCTGCTTTCTTTAAAAATTTTTAAAGTATAAAAGGTTTATATTACCTGGAATGCTATTGATTCCACAATCAATGACAACAGCACCTGGTTTCACCCAATCTTTCTTAACCATCTGTGCCTGGCCTACTGCTGCAACAATAATATCAGCTTCTCTAACCTGTAAAGGGAGTCATATAATAGAAAGGTATTATTTAACATATTTTCATGAATATTTAGTACTTTATATTTGTTAGATTTTTTAATAATAATTTTTATTTATAATCATGATAGTTACACAAAGGTTTAAGTAAATGACATGCAAAACATCTACTTATTTGCAGGAAAGAATAATAACTCTACATAAATAAATGTAGATATTTAAAATATTTGATTTGCCAATTATTTTTTTAGTTACACAACATTAATCCCTTCACAGTCAAGCCTAACTGAAGTCATGAAGTCTGTGCTTTACTGTGCAGTCATGCCTGATTACAGTCATGCTGCATCTTCCTGCACCTTTTAAAGTGGACAAATGCATAGTAAGAAACATGAATATGAACAGGTTAATAAGTCCCAGACAACAACCTGTACTCCAAAGAACAATTCGATGTTAGCAGAAAAATTTCATTAGTTGGATGGGATACAAAAACAGGATCTTTTAAAAGATTATCCAGGTGACAATAATTTGAATACCAATCACTGATCTAAAGGCAATTTTTCTGCTAACTTAAAAATTTTCATATTCTTTTTCCGTGATTTATAATTTTATGGCAATAACATATATGTCTAGATTTAAAGATCTAAAACTACACTAATGTTTAGAATTATAATATGAAAATAATCAAATACAAAAATTTAAAACATTTCACAGAAATAAAACACACCGAATCTGAATCACACATAAAACAAGTTATGTCCGATGCTTTAAAAATATTCATGTAAAATAGGTAAACCAGGAAATCGCAAACAAATGACCAGTCTTAGAAACTATTGGTGCTTGAACTATCAAAGATAACACCATTCTAATATTGTTACAAGAAACCATTTAGTTGATTCTTTGTGTTAGGGAACAACAGGGAGAATGAGCACAAGTCAAAGTAAGACAGAAGTGGGCAGATGGTATGTAAGCCAACTGTGAAATAAAAAGATTTGTATAAACTTTAACAAACTACTCAACCCCTATAATGCTTTTCATTTTTTTCATGTGAAATTTCCTCCTGAAATGTTGACTCGTTAAATACTGTTTAACTACGAACTACTATGCTTATTTAACATCCTTGATACTAATATACCTCTACAATTAAACTATAGAATCAAATAGTGTGTACAGTGTTCTGTGGAGAATTTATCATTCATCTGAGTTAAATCCTTTAATCATTCATCTAATTGTAGTGTATTACTGGTAAATGGCCACTTGTCATTTGTCAACAAATCCCCTAAGCAAGCAATTTTTTTTATCAGTTTATTACTTTTTTTATTTAAAATAACTTTTTTATACACATATCTATATTGCTTTTACAGCTCTTAGCAAATTATTTCATGATGAAGATAATTTAGGGCAGGAGGTCTCATATGCATGGCCCATGAAGTCACACGGAGAAGCCCACAAACAAACATTGATCACAATCATGGCTGAAAAACTGCAGCCAACTAGCTTGGCTCGACTATCTAATGTGAGTATGGAGAATATGGGCCCATTCAGCAGAAGATCGATGCAACCATTTATCTCCTGTACATGAAATTTAGGTTTGCTGTTATTAAAAATATGTAAAATGTATAAATAATAAAACAATATAAGTATTTATATTTTGCTTATTGCTTGAAGTGTGTCCTGCCGTATAGTGAAAAGTAATTTGGCCCCTATATGATTACTTACAGCTGAAACTCCTTTTTCAGGAAAAATTTATAATATGAAAAATATATAAACTCACTTCAGATGCTTCAGAAAAAACCTTCAATTATATTTAACTGTCCTACATTTGTTTTAACCAATTTAACAATCAGATCTAATTAACCACAGCAATATCTTTCAGATTTAATTTTGAATTAAAAACAAACTATTAAAATATAATTAAATATTACAAAACATACCACAGATGGAAGATCCTTTGTTCTTGAATGACAGATTGTAACTGTTGCATGATTCCATAACAATAACTGTGCCATTGGTGTTCCAACTATTTTACTTCTTCCTATAACCACAGCACGACTACCCTTAATAGTTATACCTGAAACAATGGTACCACCCAGTCAAAGATTAAATAAATTTGTATCATTGCAAATTACATTGTATGCTTGCAAATTTTTAACACCTCTTTTAAATTTCAAACTCTGTTAATCATTATAAAAACTTATGGTTACATATCTATAAAAACAGTATAAACACAATAAAAAAAAATCGAAAATCATCTACTAAAGTAGATTAACTATTGGAAAACATTATTTCTTGAAATCCTATGGTGCTGTAGAATATTTCAAAGTGCCACAGAGTGGGAGCATAGGCACTGGTCAGCATCACTACCAGAATAAAAGAAACTTTAATTTTCAAAGAGAGTAATTCTTGTTTGATTTCTTTTATGTATATCTTATAGAAATATATAGTTCAAGCTCATACAATAATATCTAGATACTTTACCAAGATCCTCAGAGAGAAAATGTGTAGTGTTCACTCAAAAAACGTTACCCACCACTGCCTTAAAATGACAGAAAATTCCATGAATATGTACACTGCAGTCACCTTATACAATTCTGGACCATATTTAAGCACATCCATTGCAGCAAAGAATATTTGAGTCAGGCCTGCAATGTATTATAAGTCCAGTGACCATTGGTTATAAGAGTGAGGATGATCACTCCCTTCCCTCCCCAAAGCTAAGAGGAGTCAGAGAGAATAATTGGGCAATTCCACTGAGTTCTGCTTTTGAGGGTTACTCATAGCCCTACACCCCATTGAGGGGGGTGAGGACATCCTTTTGGGACCACACCTGCATGAGTCACAGATGACTTGTGCTTGTCTTCTACTCTCTGCAGTGCAAATTTTAACTTGTTTTATTGCAAGTATTTTCTGTTGAACACGACACATGTGCTTTGCCCTGCACATATGCAAAAACATGCTTAGTGAAAAAGAAATTGCAATTAACTTCTTAAGTATGCTTGTTTATTAAATTATGCAACCATAAGTGACCAGAAAACAATATGTCACCAGTTCTGCTTGATACAACTGAGAAATACCATTGAAAGGATCACTGAATTTAAAACATCTGAATAGATATTAAAAAAACTTTACCTTCTAGATATGAAAAATTTTCTTATGAACTATTATTTGCAAGGTGTCCCATGATGTAATAGCCAACCTGCAGGAGTGTATTCTAGTTCATTTAGATAAACAAACATTCTATACACAATTGTTTGATTCATCAACATTATTGAGTTATGCACTAATATAAGCAAAAAGAACACATGACAGCCAGGCAATTAGAGTAAATTGTCTCTCGCTTTGAGAGAAAAATGCAGTCCCACGTGGTAAAGCCCAGCAGAGATTACTATTATGGTGCACTATAAGAGCACCTGCTGACAGAGAAGAGAAAAAGAGGCTTGTTGATCTCAATGTAAAGATGCTGGATCAGAAGTATGGAAGGACCACACACACAGAGGGTCTGATGGTGGAGATGATCCAACATGCTTGGCACTGAATCCCAGACTGATGTGTAAACCTTTGATTTATATTCTAATATGGCCCAAACAAACAAAGCAAAGAACAACAGTCTGCTTTCCAAGAGAAAGAAGAACTTGGGGTTGAGATGACAAATATGTGATAAAAATTGAGGGTTGAGATGACAAATATATGATGACAAATGTGTGATAAAAGGGTCAATCTTTTGTTAAAGATCAGACCAAAAAAACAGTCTCTGCCAAAACAGGAATGATGAAATCCATGAGCTACTGCTCAGGATTACATGAAGATTCTATTTGTGACAAAGCTGCAGGAATATTAAAACTCATTCTGTGTAGCCCAAACAAACAGAATATTTAGGTTGCTTTCAGTTGTTGGTCAATGACCCTCATGGTGAAAGATTAACAAAAAAACTAAACTCATCAATATAGAGAGCAATGCCTACAATTGGAGAAAACTGTTGAGTGGAATGATCCTGGGCTATGATTTCTAAATAGCATATTCCAGCCATTCATACTTTATAACATATTTCCATATTCATAAAACATTTTTTTTTAAATACCTAAGAATATTTAAAAAGCTAAATATCACATTATAGGGAAAGGCAAATAAAAGAAATTACATATAAAGTCAACATATTAACAGAAAAATAAATTTCAAAACACTAAAAAAATTAAGTTTTAAAAAATACAAATGCACATTATGCATCCTCATTTATTGATGAGTCAACAAAACTGTTCTTAAAAGAGACGAATTGAGTGAAAATCATCTCAACTACATACTACTTTAAATTCATTCAATGAAAGTCAGCTCACCCCTTCATTACTTTACATAATGTTTTGTACATATACATTTTTATAATATTGAAGCTAAAACATACCAGTTTTTTTTATCAACTCTAAGCAACCCATTGGTGTGCATGCAATAAAAAATCCTTCCAGTTGCCCATGAGAAAGTCTTCCAGCATTTTCATCATGAATGCTGCAATTTAAAAGCATGGCAAATTTATTGAAAACAATGATGAATGAAACTGACAATATAGAAAACAATAAATATGAATGAAATTAAATACTATAAAATATTTTTTCTCTAAATGATGATGAATGTAAAGGTCTTGAAAGAACAAGCATGTCATATTTTTCTCAAGCTGCATGAAATGAGCACATGTGAAGCTTGAGCATTTAATTACATTTATGTGTTTCCACATGGAAAAGATCAAGTTATTACTGATAAACAGAAACAACCATGACTGTTGAAATGCATATGAACTTACTCCCATTTCTCTTAGTGGTACAGGTTAGTAGCAGAAGAGTGTTTCAAGCCTGTGCTCTCATAGAACAAACAGACAAGTATGTCTCACAACGTTGTAACTGGACTTCAAGGACTGGAAGTCATGTGATCAAATTAGTAGGTGCTTTTCAGTCAGCGATACATAATAGTTAGATGATACACTGACTCAAACATCTATGTAGGCATATCAAAAAGAAAGTTGCACTCAGTGCTACATGTCATTGTAGTAAGAAAACAACATTTGTGCTTTAGAAGGATGTGCAATGTAGTACAACCATCCAACCAGGGCAGAGTTGGGTTGTTTTACCTCTGAGCAGCACTTTTTTGCACACCACAGGCTAAATGGCCAGGTCACAAGGACTCCGAAGACTCAGAAAAAGTTGGGGGAGGGGACCCACTGGAACAGCTGTTGGGAGACAGATGGTAGCCTCCCGTCAAGGCCATCCAGCATGTTCTTTAACGTGCACAGGGTATGGCTCTCCCGCACACGGGGCCATGGCTTAACGTCCCATCCGACGGACGTTGGCCTTTCAAAGCCCATTGGTGTCCCCTACTGACCATGGGCAGGGCGGGGAGTTTTGCGGAGATAAATCTCAATGCTGACCCAGCTGGGACACGAACCTGGGAACTGCAGATTACGAGCCTGGCGCGCTACCGACTGAGCCACCCCCGCCCCAACCAGAGCAGATGCAACACACAAATATGCAGAGTGCATCAACTCAATTGTTACTCAAAACTAGAAATCTGCAGAACAGTTTGTTTTTTATGGATGAAAATTTTGAATTATATGGAAAGCCATCAAGAAATTCCACCATATACAGGGGGAATAGGATGTCTTGTCAGGCTATATTAAGTAATGTTAACAGTTTGAAAACAGCCATATAGATTTGACAGGTGAATACCACAGAGGCAAACCATTGTGAGAAGTGTAGCAACATCCATGCTATAGTCCCGACTTATCCCCCTGCAACTACCATTTGTTTGGTAAATTGAAAGAGCAATCTGGGCGGACAGAGATTTTCATCTGATGAAGACATCAAACTAATGGTTTTGACCTTCACCTAATAAATTTGCCATTCTCATTTACTTTGTTGTTTGTTATGTGTTCAAGAATGCAACTTACTTTTCAATATACCATTGTATTTCTTTCTCAATAATTAATAATTTTATTTTTGACTTTTTTCCTTAATTGACAGCCCTTGATATAAAGCAAAATAATAGCATAAATAAAAATATTTCCCTATGCTGAAATGTACCAGCACCCAAACATCACTTATGCAGCCACAAAGTAAATATGGTACCATTAGTTTTGCTTTATTCATACTATAATTCAGTTACAAAACAGTTACAAAAACACAAATACCCATTTGAAAATTTTCTTTTATATATCTTATAAAAATACATAATTAAAGCTTAAAAACTAATAGTTTCTTTTTTCCTGTAATGAATATTTTATTAAACTACAATATAATTTGTTAAAGCCATCTAACTACCATTTCCTAGAAATGCTATACGGTATTACCGATTTATTTGTTAATGTTACTCTAAGCTGAAGCAACTCCCTGATTTAAGCTCACAAATTTGATTTGAACTATTATTAACAAATTTTTCCTTAAAGTTTTGAAAATCTCCTGAAAATTAACAAAAAACAGCTATTTTTAAAAATGGAAGAATTTGGAAGTAATTACAAGTCATACCTCTCTTGTTCTTTTCTCTCCATTTTACACTCTTTTTTGTCTTTAACCCATTTCAATGTTCTCCGAATTGTTTTTATCATTTATATCATTTATCAGAGCATCCTATTTGTCATTCCGAAAATTCCAGAAAAACAGAGGAGTCTTGGCCAGAGTTTGTTCAAGGCTGGCTGCAGCACATGCATCATGGAAGAGGAAGACACAGGTGTTACTAATTGCTTGCCCACATATGTGAGAGCCATCTTTTAAGTGGCTGCATGATAGCTATTTACATGGCTGATTTAAGTTCAAATGCTTCCTCCTCACACATTGGGTATCATCTTCCTTTGTAAAGTTAATATATTATTTACGTTTTTATAATATAACCTTAGTTTTCTTTTCTGTAGAGTTAATTTCCACAAATTATTGAGCTTTTGGTTGGGTGATCCATCAGTTGATTATTACAAATTTTTCAGTTATGCTAAATCTGATGGCAGGCTTACAACTTGTTGCTGCATATATTTTAACATATAACCTAATATGATGCTAATGTTTCTTTTATTATTTTTGTTTTCTGATAAACAAACTTTGATCTTGTATTGTTTCCTGAAAATGAATGAGGTTTTGGATACAGAAGCGAAATGGACTTCCTTGACATGGAATTCAGTCTTCCTGTGGGAGAGAATTCCCCCCCCCCCCCCTCTGCTACACTGAGGGTGTTCTACTCCCCCCTCCTGGCAGAACTTTTTTAATTACAAGTTTATATTCAATAGTTTTAAAATACTTAATCCCCTCCCCCTCAATATATTAGTTGTGCCACTTTGATGATATAGATTCCCCCCCCCCCCCCCTTGGTACACAACCTTTTGGCACTTAGCCAATATCAACAAACTTCAAACCTCCCCCCCACCAAAAAAAAAAATATAATGTTTAGTAAAAAAAAAAAAGACAATAGTGTTTTTCCATTTCATAATGACAAAAAATTCCATTAATTGAACAATCCAAGCTACCTTTTATAATACTGGCCTGTTTTTTAAAATATACATACTGAAAAGAACCATTAAAAGAAATAAAAATTATGTTTCAGTTTAATATTATCATTATTCAGGAAGAAATTTCCTTTAAATTAAGTCGGTAGTGCGCCAGGCTCGTAATCTGCAATTCCCAGGTTCGAGCCCCAGCTGGGTCAGCATTGAGATTTATCTCTGCAAAACTCCCCACCCTGCCCACAGTCAATAGAGGACACCGATGGGCTTGGAAAGGCCACCGTCAGTCAGATGGGACATTAAGCAAAAATCAACAATATAAAGGTCATTCAAATAAAAACCACAAAAACCATTAAAAAATGCATTAAAAAAATAATAATCTTGTATCGCTTTATTGATTAAAGTCCGTTGGCATTGAAAGCACGTGTGACTGTGTATGGCATTATATTATTCTTAAACAATCAGTCTTAAAGATGGTATCACTTTTACGATTATGCACCTATAGGATGCAATCTGTAATTCAATTTCTGGAATGCTAAACAAAACCAGCTGAAATTTATCACAAAATGATGGCAATATGATGGACAATACATGGATTCAATGACAAGTCACGCACGAGTAGATGCAGGCCCGGATATAAGTAACGAAAATAAATAAGGAGGTGGGGGATAGACGACAAACACAATCCAGCCAAAAAAAGAGACTAGTTTTTTAATGCAGTAAATATTTCCCTCTCCATTTTATATGTCTTTAAAAAAAATTCTTGAAAAATGCATGAAATATAAATAAATTTCATAATTTTTGTCTCTATTACCCTTACATTCCAAAAAGAGGGAGGGAGGACATGACCCACTTGCCCAACCCAGGTAAACTCAATGTGTCACGACACCACAAAATAGAGCAGCAGCAGAGGAGCTTGTGGGAGTTTTGAATATAGTGCTGGTTCAGCATGTAACAATATACATTGTTAGCGAGGAGTTTGTTTTGAAAAGTGGGTGCTTGTTGGATTTCCTGGAATTTATGCATGAACTGAAGGAACAATCTAATTTATTACATCAGAAATTTTATTCTTCATTTCTTTTTTTAGCTTTCTTTCACTCAAGATTATCCTCTACTATTAAATTGGAGCATATTAACCACCAAAGGGCATTATACCTTTTAAACCTTTTCAAGTTGATGCATGTTTTGTACTTTTTAAATTATATGAGGAGTTGTCTAAGTATGTATAGCCCAGTGGTTAGTGCACTTGGCTACTGATCAAAGGGACTTTGGTTCGAGCCCTGGGTAAGGCATGAATGTTTGTGTTGCTTTTCTGTTGAAGTCCTGCCATCCTCACATACTTTCTACTTTAGTGTATAAACAGAAAGACTCCTGAAAAACCTCTGTGGCAAGTAGCTAGCTGCTTGAAGGGGTATTTATTATTTACTTTTAATAATCTTAGTGCATTATTTCTTATCAGAAAGCAAAGCAAAAAGTACAGAATGGGACCATACATATTCACCTTGGCTGAAGAAGGGCTGTTCCCATGTATCAGGTGGAAAATTGCTACCACTTTATTCTGGGATTATAAAAGGATAATTCTGGAGCACTACCTCATCTAAACTGTGCCAAGCATTGTAATGTGCTTCTGAATCACCTAAAGCCAGAAATTCAAAAGAAATGTAGTTTGTTATTCTCAAATGTGTGTCTGAAGTAAGAGAATGCTGCCCTCATACTGTACATTCAACAGATGATGTCTGATACCTCGCCTCCCACATTCACCA
The DNA here is from genome assembly GCA_038380435.1 of Ryuthela nishihirai. NCBI lineage: Eukaryota > Metazoa > Arthropoda > Arachnida > Araneae > Heptathelidae > Ryuthela > Ryuthela nishihirai. The sequence continues at coordinate 2,967,943 of JAWZYU010000044.1, read as the reverse complement.
GACTTTTTGATGCCACCTTTTTTGGTCACTGACAGACATACTAGAGGCCATCACTTCTCATCAGATGAAGAAGAGAAAAGGAGGTACACAAGGGGATCCATCACCAACCACAGCACATCTTCTCTTTTGAAAAAATCCAGTCATTAGTTCACCAGAATCATAGTTTTTTAGAATCGTCATTGGAAAAAGCATATCAAATGTAATAATATAATAAACACTACATTAAAGACTGACATGCATATTTTCCTTTTTTGAGTAAAACAGCTTTTAACTTTTGCAATTCCCATTTAGATCACCTTTGTATTTATTGATGGATGTAGTTTCTAAGTTGTATCAGTACCAGTTGGCACTTATTGGATCATCTGTACACTCTGCTGCTACCAATCTTGGGTTTGAGGCTAACTACACTGAAGGTTTAAACACCTAAGTGCATATCTAAAATACATTTAGTAACAAGAATTTTTTTTAATTTTCCATCATTTATTAAACTTACAATTTTGAATGCTTAAATTAATAAAAAAAGAATATTTATTTTTGATACCAAAAAAAATTTCACTCACAAGTCACATGCAGGTGCAAAACTGAGGTATAAAAAGATTATGTTAACACTGCTAAAATAAATGACTTACCCATCAACATCCTTATTTGGAGATACAGAATTCGTAATCAGATTAGCATCAATAGGAGTATCACTATCTAAAGGCAGCTGAAAAAAATAATAAAGATTAAGTCTAAAAGCACACAAAATATGCACTAGAATTACCATTTAAACAGTAACTGAAAGACAGTATAAAGATCCTTTAGTTAACCCAAGAGTTGATGCACCTTGGTCTTCCAAACCAAATATGTGCATTTTTAGAATTCTTCAGCATCTACAAGTGTCTCCTTTTCTAGCTTAATTTGAACATTCCCACTATGTAGATATAAAAAAATTGGTCCTTTATATTAGGGGTTCTCAATATGGGGTATGCAGTACAATTTTTTGGGGTACACCATGAGAGCTCAAAAGTCACTAGATTTTTATTCCCATTGTTTATTCCAATTGTTATACTATAACTATAGTTTTATCTATCTATACAAGGAGTATGCCAGTTACATACACATTTCCAGGGGGTATGTGAAGCATAAAAGGTTGAGAACCACTGTTTTATATCATGCCTATTGAGCTGGTCATGTTTACATCATATGTGAACATTCAATGTATAATTTAATCAGTTAGGATAAAAGCCATATTACATTTTAAAAAGTATATAAATTAAAAACAAAGAAAGATGTGTGAATTTCTAACATTTTTTCTCTGTACTTTCACAAAAACTAAATATTATATTTGAGTATTCTTTCACAAAATCACAAGAAATGTTATAAGGTTTAAAAATGCATTTTTAGAGCAAAATAATTTTCAAGAACTTAGATTCCAGTTAGTAACAGCCAGAGGACCAAAACCTCCCCATTAACATGACAAAAAGAGGTGGCCTCCTCCTATATTTAAATAAGTTAAATGGTATTTTTAATCAAAACCTAAGATTATAATAATAACTGATTAAATTTTAGAAATTATGTTACTTTATATATATATAACTGTTTAGAAATTATAAAATTTTTGAAACATTAACAATATTCTCTTGCCACTACAACTGTAAGCTGTTAACAACAATTAGAAGTTCATAAAATGTATTTTTTTCTCGTCACTGATATAGGTAAGAAGATGAAACTTAAACTCTACTTTGAATAACAATGCTTATTTAGGTGGCTCATGATTAGGCAATTTATGTACGAGTACTTTCGTGCAACTCTAATGTAGCTACACATCTTCAGAGACATATCTTAGCAATTAAACATGTCAGCTAAAATATTGGTGATTCTATACTAATAACAATAAATTTTTGATACATTTATAATTACATTTCACACCACATGTTTATAACTATTTTGACTCTGAATCTTTTCCCTTTTCAATAAGCATAATAAGTGAAGTCGAATGTATTTAATTGCCTAAGATATGTCTCTGAAGATGTGTAGCTACATTAGAGCTGCACGACCATATGGCAAACACTGCCTAATCATTTGCCTCCTAAATAAACAATCATTTAAAATAGAGTTTAAGTTTCACCTTCTTACAATTAAAAGTTTGTTAGAGGAAATCAATACCTTAAATTATAAATTCAGTCACCTGAGTGACCAGGGTCTTGTGATGGTTCACCCATTCACTTTTACCTAACCAGTTTTACTTTATTTATGTTACAATTATTATTTTGGAGCATTATAATTTCAGTTGGATCATCCTTTCTCTCCACCCAAACCACTAAAGGAGTTGAACATTCACAACTCCGATTTTTGATTGAAGCTTCTAATGCTGTAATAAAAGCCAGCTGCTAATACGCACCCCCTCTTATGTCACGAGCGCACGATTGTCATTATGCAAATGTGCTTTCCCAGATGCAACACATGTGTCAGTTGCACGCCACATCTATATTAAGTGATGTTAGGTCACTGAAATAGTTAGTAGACAGAATGTTAGAGGACAGCTCTATGTGAAAGCTCAGTTGGAGCAAAGTATGTTGGAGCTCAATGTGGAGTGGTTTTATTAGAGGGAGGCTCAGATATTTTTATAGAAGGAAGTTTCACTTCAGTCAGTCTAGATTTTTGGAAATAAACTTTTATTTGTTTTATGAAATAGTTTTTGACTTGCTAATTTTTTCTCTTGAGCATAGTTTTGAAATTTTGGATGGAATCAACTTTAATGATTGACAATCTTTAGATTTAAATTCTTTTCTGCTAAATAACACAAATCATACTAAGAGAACCCTCATTTAACTTTATTGGCAAGATTAATTACCTGGTGCCCAAGCTATCCAGAAGCTATTTAACATACATTTTGGATCAATTACAAGTTCCATAGAAAAGAAAGTGAAATTTTGGAGCATTATTCTATAAATGGCAGCTAGGCATACACTGGATAGACAACCGTATATCAATCCCTAGTGATGCACAGAACTGACCAGGCCTAGCACCTAATGTCTGACCCTATCTTCTCATGGTGAAGGCCATCAGTTACTTTCCAAAACAGATAATTATCTTCCATAAACGAAAGGAAGGGGAGGCTGCGATCAGTGTGGCCTACTGATCTGGTCATCTATGGCCATTTTTTCTTTTTCTGCCCTGCTGAAGAGTGGTCAACCACACAGGGTCCTGGTACTGCCCATTACCCATTGAACTGGTTTATGGCATTGAGCTTGATTACAGATCCTGGACTTGCTGCACCGGTGGCCCTCTGTTGAGGAAAAATCTGGCAGTTTTCTGTTTGCCTTATTATTATTGCAGTTCCAGGTGAACAGACGCACAGGATACTTTATACCAGCTGGTGGATAATCCTGATCAGTGGCGATTGCAGGTACCAGAACCCAGACACATACCCAGGATTTAGATTCAGGGGAGTGGGTCTGAGAATAAGACATCAGTAGAGTTTCCCAATTATTAAGATATTCCACCAAACAGGAAAGGTTAAAATGATATTCTATATGGAATAAGATTTTATATAAATTTAGTGTCAGAAATAAAATATGGGGCTATGATAAAATTATACAAAGACAACTGTTTTGGATTTCAAAGCAGGTAGACAAGTTTGAGATTTCGTATAAAGCGACTTAATTTGTGGGACTCTATTGTCATCTTGAACAAGAAAATGATTTTTTTGTTATTATGGCAAAAACCTGCCAACACTATCTATCTAGACTTAAAAATGTTTACCCTCTGTTATAAAAGATGAAACTTTTGAACTAAGTTTTGCAGATTTTCATTTAAAAAAAGTTTTAAAACATTTGGGAACAAGGATTTTAAAATACCTGAACAATCACACCATGAACTGATGGATCATTATTCAGCTTCTGAACTTCACGTAAAAGCTATTAAAAGAGAAAAATAAGTTAGCGTTTGGGCAACCTTATATTGGTTAGTATAAACTTTCTTAGATGATTATTAAAGCCAGTATCTGCACTATTATTTTGCCAAGTGTGCTACTCCATGATAATAATTTCCATCATAAAGAAGATATTTGCCAATAGTAGACTATTGGTTGATGATAGCAGGTATGAACATCTGGCCTCCTTGTTGTCATCAATGTTGTTTGCTGTCTTATTTGTGCTGGCTGTTGGAGTCATTACCTGGCAGTCCAGATTCTATTGCTGACATGAATTAAATATACACATACACAGAGGTCATGTCAGCAATAGATATCTGGACTGCCAGGTAACGATTCTGGCAGCCAGCATGAATAACAAGACAGCGAGTAGAAATTGATGATAAGGACTCCAGATGATAGCAGGTATGAACCTGTTATCACCAACCAAAAGTCTACTATTGGAAAATATCTTTATGGTGAAAATTATTATTGCAGAATAGCACACTGGGCAAAATAACAGTACAGATAGTGGCTTTAATCATCAAATAATAGCACATTACGTTCTATAGATTTAAATAAACTTCTTAGTTACATACAAAACAAGCTTGATATTTTTAATCATCTTGATAGATTTTTCTGCAATTATAAAAAGGCTTTAAAACACACAACACATGCATAATACATATTAAAATTAAAAAAAAAATCACCCTCAAGCAACTACTTGACACAGAGGTTCGACAGGAGTCTATCATATAATATGCCAGAGAAGACAAGACCGCAATGGAAGGATAATAGAAAAAAGGAAACATCCATACCAGATCTGAGATTCGAATCTGAGTTTCTTATCAATAGCCAAGCATGCTAACCACTCAACCACCAAGAATATCTGTAGAGGACAAAACTTGACAAATGTTGCAGAATGGCAGTAGTTGACCAAACTTGACAAATGCTGCAGAATGGCAGTAGTTGACCACTTAGATCAAAATTTTTGTGTTTCATTGGTGTTGATTAGGAGAAGTTATATTAGGTTTGAGTTTGTCTTTTTGGTATTGCAGCTTTGCTCAACTGGTTAGGTAAGAATTAACTAGATTAAAAGTTTGGTTTATAATTTTCACATTTTGTTCCTGTGTCCAATAGACTGTGACAAGCTGGAATGAGCAATAAATATCTTTGTGGGGTTTGTGCCAATTATTAAAACAGAGTTAAAAATGTGCAACAACAAATTATTTAATGCAGTCCAAAATCTAGGAAAATGTAACTGTTTTGTATTTTTACTGAAATAACAAATGAAACCTAATTATTCAGGTAAGCTAATTTCAAGATCTGAATCAATCTATTTAAATCTTGATTTGCAACAAATGAATTCAGTTTAGTAATAAAGTATCACAGAAAAATGTCCTGTAGACAAGGAACACTTTAAATAAATTTTTTTCAGCAAATTATTTCAAATTATGGAAATTGGAACAATTAGAAAGTTATCATGTTCTGCAAAAGATCATTCAAAATTGACAAAAATTTATGTAATTATTATGTTAACTGCTTAAATTACTCTTACAAGTGTTGGTAAAGCTTAGTATGATGATTATTGCTTTGGTTTCAACTTGTTTTTGTTAACTTTTCAGAGCAATTATTTAAACTGGCATTGTTACTGTTAATTCCAATTTCCTTAACTGTCTAAATACCAAATGAATAAGTTTGAAAATAGAGATTGAAATAGATTTGACTGAGACATAAATTATCAGATATCTTAAATAAGCTTTTTTTTTTGGGGGGGGGGGGGGGGGAGGATGTTACTGAAGAAGTTATTGAGCTCTGATCCAAGTTACTATTGAAATAACATCAAACTGTATCTAATAAAGTGGCTGCTGAGTGAATATCAATATAGTATCATATAATATGCCAGAGAAGACAAGACCGCAATGGAAGGATAATAGAAAAAAGGAAACATCCATACCAGATCTGAGATTCGAATCTGAGTTTCTTATCAATAGCCAAGCGGCTTCATATTGTTGTATTAGTTCAAGTTATGTGTCTTTAACCCTTCCAGTGTTCACATCATCTGTATACTTTTGGAGAATCTGAATTGAGAGGCCAGGGATGTGTGTATCCGTTTTTAGTACAACCAAAAAAAAATCGAATTTTTTAAAAATTCGACATTGTAATTTTTTTAAATATATATCTTGTAAAAAATATATAATTCAGGCTTCAAAAATAATATTGTTTTTTAATTTCATGCAAATTTTATTAAACTACAATATAAATAATTTTAAAAAGCCATCTGATTGCCATTTCTTAGAAGCACTAAATGGTATTGCTGATTTGCGTGTTAACATTCCTATTTGCTGAAGCAACCTTCTGACTTAAACTCACAAGTTCGATTTGAACTATTATCAACAAATTTTTCCTTAAATTTTAAAAAATTTAAAAATTAACAAAAAAACTATATTTTTAAAAATGACAGATTTTGAAAGTAATTACAAAGTACGTACCGCCATTTTTTTTCCTTTCACACTCTTTTCTATCATAAACCTATTTTGCTATTCCCAAGTTAATTTTATCATTTTTCCCAGCATTCTATGCATCTTTCCTGCTCTTAAAATCAAAACTGAAAGAAAACACATCCTTCTTAGAAATTCTAGTTGCAGCTGCATTTAATTAGTTATGCTTCACTGAGGTAAACAAGACACAGATGGCTGACACATGCTATCTCCATTCAGTGTGCTATATAGTGTTTTGGTCCTGCATATTGGATCATCATCCTCCTCCTCCTCAAGCAGCCATGGGCTACGGAGGTCCAACCAGACTGTGCAATTTAGTTCTACAAACAAGTCTATCCTGAGCTACATCTACTGCATCTGACCACTGCACACCAATTCTAACAAGGTCCTGTTTGACATTATCTGCCCACCGCATCCTAGGTCTCCTTCTTTCTGAAGCCTTTACGCACACTGTTCATAACCATATTCGGCAATCTATAATTATCCATATGGGCAACATGGCCAAACCAACGGAGTCTCTCTCTGCACAATATGCTGCTTAAAGGAGGTTGCAAACTCCTTTGCCTAACCTCATCATTAGTTACAAAGTTAAACCACCTAATACCCAAGATACTGCGTAAGCATCTAGAATCAAAAGCATCTAGTTTCCTGTTATCTTGCTTACACAGCGTCCAAGTTTCACTACCATAACTAACCCTAGAAAGAACCAAACTATTATACAGTCTAATTTTAGTCTTTAGGTGTATACGCCTATTTCTCCACAATCTCCATAGATTCTTAAAAGTCCCGGCAGCAATACCTATTCGTCTGTTAATCTCATGCCGCACATCACCAGTATCAGTTACGTAGCACCCAAGGTAATTAAACTGTGACACCTGCTCAAGAATGCAACCATTCAGATTAACTGAATCACAACCTGCCTGACCAATTTTCATCACTTTAGTTTTCTCTCTGTTTATAACCAAACCTACTCTACTACCAGTCTCATCAACTGCTCGAAAGAAAGAGTTCGTCTCATCAACATCATTTGCCAAAAGGGCTAAATCATCAGCATAATCTAAATCAGAAATTTTCGTATCTCCAGCCCATTTAAGGCCAAAATCTTTCCCTCGAAGTGAATTTCGCATAACATAATAAACAACCAAACTAAAGAGAAAAGGAGACAAAATGCACCCTTGTCGAACAACCAGAAGTAATGTTAAACCAATTGCTACACAAGCCTTACCAACTCTCACACACGACTCAGTGTTATTATAGAGAGCTTTCATTATGTTAACTAACTTGTCTGGTATACCATATGATCTCACAATCAACCACAAATTATGACGATCAACAGTGTCAAAAGCCTTTTTGAAATCAACAAAGCTAGCAACCAAAGGTTTCTGAAACTGTAAACATTTCTCAAGAATCTGCCTAAGTGAAAATATCTGATCCACACATCCCCTACCACTTCTGAATCTACATTGCTCATCACACAATTGACTGTCAACCAGATTCTTAATTCTATTAAGCACAATCATGGAAAGAACTTTACCTGGGACAGAGAGTAGGCTGATACCCCTATAGTTATCACAAGAATTGCGATCACCTTTTTTTGAAAATAGGGATAACAATAGCTCTGGTAAAATCCTTAGGAACCATGCCTTTATCATAAAAGATATTCAGAATTTCAGTCATCCAAGTGGTAACTGAAACATTCCCAGCTCTAAGCATTTCCGTAGTAATTTCATCTACCCCTGGGGATTTATGTAGTTTCAGTTTAGAAACAGCCAAAATAACTTCAGATTGTGTTATAGGGCCAACATTAAAGCCACCAATGCATCTATCATCATTGCAAACAATGGGTGTAGAACATCACTGAAATGTTCAGCCCACCTAGCCATGATAGAATCCTCACCTTCTATAACCTTACCTTGTTTATCCTTCAATCCCTGTATACCTGTCTGTTTTCTACCACACAAAACATTACCTTTTTTCCTAAAAGAGTACTGTTAGTTTCCAAAAAAGCCTGTTTAAAATTCTTCCTCAACTTCAGTAGTAAGCATACCATGACTGTCATAATGACTAAGTAACCTATCATGGTAAGCTTTGGCTATAACTGGGTTTTTCAGAGCTTCAGTATTAAAAGTAATTTTTTTAACTTTAGCACAACACTTTTTAAGTTTAAGTTGCAAGATACTTTTAACAAGGTAATGGTCAGATCCAATTTCAGCTCCCCTATATGCCCTGGTATTCCTAACAGAACTAGCCCATTTGCTGTTAATTAATATGTAATCAATCATATTCTTATGCAGCCCATCAGGTGAAAACCCTGTGTACTTATGTATGTCGCAGTGTTTGTAATAAGTGTTAGTTATTCTGAATCCATTGAGTTTACTTACCTGCAGGAGACGCTGCCCATTGCCATTGCAACTACCAATACCAAAAGAGCCTATTACTCCTCCCCAAAGGTCAGAGTCAGTACCAACTTTGGCATTGAAGTCACCAAGAACAAGGGTAATATCTCCTTTCTTGACAGAATTCAAAATATCTTGAAGTTGTCCATAAAACCTATCCTTCTCATCCTCATCGGCATCCTCAGTGGTGGCATAACAGCAGATAACATTCAAATCTTTAACGCTTGTCTGAAATTTTGCTGCAAGAAACCTTTCATTAATGCACTCATATCCTAGAAGAGCATCACTAGCATGTCTGCTGAGAAGCAGACCCATGCCTTAGTGATGCTTATTGTCGTCCCTCCCTGAAAAGAGAAATTTAAGATTATTTTTAACAATCTGACCTTTATCTGTCCATCTGGTCTCTTGCCAGCCAAGAATATCTAAATTATAATGGTGGAATTCTTGTGTGAGGACATCAAGAGAAAAAGCTCTGTGCAGAGTCCTCACATTCCAACTTCCTACGGAGAGAAAATGGTTAGTGGGATGTTTAAAGAAACTATGTCTATTGAGAGAGGGAATGCCGGCAATATCAAACAGCCCCCTAATTGCAGACATGGGGCAAAGACCCGTTCCCCCACCACTAAAGGCTGAAGCCATCTACACTGGAAGACTTCCTCCAATGTAGAATTTGATGATGCCAACAGAAGCAAAGAGTTCAGGTGCCTGCGATAACCTCTGCTCAGGATTATCCACCAGCTGATAAACATATCCGAATCTATTCACTTGGGGCTATCAACCCACAAACAAACAGAAAACACAGCGGAAGATTATCCCTCCACAGAAGCCCACCAGTGCAGCAAAATCAGGATCCATAATCAAGCTCAGAGCCATATATCTATCCAGTCCAGTGGGTTTATGTGGTCAGCACCAGGACCCTGCATGGTTGACCACTACTCAGCAGGGTAGAAAAAAAAGAAAAGTAGCCATAGTTGTCCAGATCAGTAGGCCACACTAATCTGGCCTCCCCTTCCGTTCACTTCCACAAGAGAGTATCTCTTTCGAAAGGTACTAACAGTCTGCACCACGAGAAGGCGGGGTTGGACATTAGGTGCTAAGCCTGGCCGGTTCTATGCATCATCACAGGGGATTGGTGCATAGCTCTCCTTCCAGTGACTACCTAGCTACCATTAGTTTTCATTTCAGTAGATTTATTTTCGGAAATTAGCCGATCGACAAGTATTGATTTTTTCATAGTTATGCTACATCATATGGCCAGCCTACAACTTGTTGCTGTGGATATTTTAACATTGCATTAAGCTATATGTTAATTTTTATTTTATTATTTATTACTTTTCCAGTAAAACTTTGATCTGGTATCATTTTCTGAAAATAAATGAGGTATTGGATATGAAAGCAAATTAATTTCTGTAGATTTACTTCCATTAGTTAGCGATCTTTCGATCGACTGATTTATTGATCTTTCCAACTTATGCTAGATTGGAGGCCAGTTAAAAGTTGTTGCAGATATTTTATTTAACATCTTATTAGGTTATGTGCATTTTTTTCTTTTAGTATTTCTTGTTTTTTTTTAAAAAAAAATGAGCTTTTACTGTTTTCCAAAGTGCTACTGAATTAGAAATATAAACCTAGTAATGTGTTGGACCCCCTCAAGCCCTGATCACGGCCACCACATGATGAGGCAAGGACTCCATAAGCTTGTGCAAATGTTCCACAGGTATGGCGACCCATGCATCCTCTGGAGTTGTCCACAATTCTCTCAAAGTTGTCACTGATGGGACATGGGCCCGAACACTCTGCTTGATGGTATCCCAAGATTTTCAGTGGGATTTAAATCTGGGCTTCTAGGTGGCCAATGCATTATTTCAAAATCAGCAGAATGCTCCTGTAACCATGCAGTAGCCAACCTGGATCTGTGAGATTAACAGTTGTCTTACTGGTAGATGCCATCTCCATTGGGATACATGATGGCCATAAATAGGTATAAATGGTCAGCCATGAGTTCTACTTACTGGGATGCATTGAGAGTCATAAATCTAAAGGTCATCAAATTGAAGACACCCCAGGCCATCACTGAGCCACCACCAGCTGGTACTGTTCCAAACTGATATGCAGGATCCTTGGTTTCATGGGGTTGGCACCACATCCTCAGTCTCCCATCAGCATGATGAAGTTTAAATCGGGATTCATCACTCCAAGCTATCAGTTGCCAATGTTCTATGGTCCAGTTTCAATGTTCTTTATTCCAGGCAAGTAGTTGAGCCTAATGTCATACCGTTAGAAGTGGGACTCTTGTAAGTCGGCAGCTCCCAAAGCCAAGACAAGTGCACTGACTTCCCGGTTGGAACCCGTGTTCAGATTGGAGATGATTTCAGATAATGTCTGGCCCCTATTGGTCCATACAATGCGGGTCAGATAGCAAAGCCCATGATATTCAAGGTTGATTGTCCTTTGCAGTTTGTCTGGGTTCTTGTTTTTTTGCCGGAATTTTCATATTCCCGGAACATTCTTGAAACTGTCATACGAGAAAATCAAGTTCGTTGACAATTTCAGAGATCGAATGTCCCATCCGTCGGGCACCTACGATCTGTCCTCTGTCAAATGCATCTAAATCCCATGCCTTTCCCATTACGTTTCTCATGACGAATGCTTGGGGAAGCCAAAGTTGACAGCTATATATGACCAGAGTTTCAGCCATGCATGTGTGCAAATGTGGGACTTGTACTGAATTTAGATAAAGTCTATCGCTAATTCAATGGCACTTCAGTGAAAGTTTTTATTGTCGAAAAAGATATAATTTTTCCAAAATCTGTGCTAATAGGAATATAAATGTTACATAAGTCAATTTTCATAAAAGGTTAATTGTCCTTAAAAAGATAATGCTTTATAAAAAAAAAAAAAAAAAAAAAAAAAAAATCAAGAAATAGCTAAGGCAAATAATAAATAATAATAAATAATAATACCCCCTCAAGCAGCTGCTTGCCACAGAGGTCTGACAGGAGCCTGTCAGTTTATATGCCACAGTAGGTGATCTGAGAGGATGGCAGGACCTCAGCAGAAAAACGACACACACATCCATGACCTAATCCGGGGCTCGAACCCAGGTCCCTTAGATCAGTAGCCAAGCGTTGGTATGCAATATTTGAATTACTTATTGAATCTGAATTTAAGCACTTATTTATATATTATATTAATATATTAATAATATAATATTTAATTTATAAGTATAATATTATTATAATAATTATAATTAATTAATTAATTAATATAATTTATATGATTTAAAATATTTTCATTTAATTTTTCACAACTCTTTAGCTCTTTTTAGTTATAACTGCACTCAGTTATTTAAATTATTTGGTTTTAAAGCAAAATCAAATTTTTGTAACAATACTTCTGTATTCAGACTTTGCTAATCACAGAAAAATCCCAAACATATGCATTATGAATTATTCCATAAATGACAAACAAAATTAGAAGAAAAAAAACTAAATAAAAGATTTGATTTCTAATGAAAATATTATGAATATTTATGTTAAAATAAGAAAATAATTTAGAAAAATGTTTTATGCAAACGTTTCATTGAAATTCAACATTTATTCAAATTTTCCAGCTTCATTTAATTAAAATTTAAATCTAAGTTTTAAGCTTTAGCTACTTAAACTTGGAGCCTGAGGTTTGGCAACACTGATGTCAGTAGGATTTTAAGAATAAGGTGGATGCAAAAGCACAGTCTTCAATTCACATGATTTTTACTAACATACAATTTTTCAATTTTCAGTAAATTAAATATGCCCTTTTCTGGATATCCATTTTTGACAACAACAATCATATTTCATATGAAATTTAGCACAAAATATTATTTTTAGGTTATCAGTATATAAAAGCATAAATGATATTTATCACCTTAGAAAACATTTCTAGCTCTGGCTATCATTACTCACTTCTTCCTGTGTTATTGTTCGTGGCAACTGTACATGTCTAGTGCATACACCTACATCTGTTGCCACCTTCTTTTTCATTCGAATGAAAACATTTGAATCTTCTCTGGCACCAACCTATAAACAACCATAATATCATTAGAACATATATTACATAACATAAAAGAAACTTTTACTATTGCACTCTGATTTGTCCTCAATAAGACTCTCTCTTTAGCATTAAAATGAAAATCAGAAATGAAATCATTAGTTGTACGGGACCTCAAATGGTAGCTACTTTAAGAGATCTTTGATTATAATGAAAAATTTCATATTTAAATGATAAGACTTATTTTAGTCCTATTTTTAATTAAATTGAGATAATTTCATAACTAGATTCAAAATTTGTAATTTTTAAATTGCCTTTTTGCCACTATTGTGAAGTTAAACTTTTCTGTAGCAGTATCTAATGCAAATTGATCTCAATTTCAATGGTTAAATTAAATTTTATTACATAATGAAATGAATTTGTGTAAGTGCCTGCATGTTGTATGAGAAACCACGACAATCTAGTAGTTTCTTGGTTATCTCTGTTCTTTGCATAGGGAAATACCCTCTTCTCTTAAAAAAAAACTTTAATAAATGGCTTTGTGGAAAAAAGTTTAATTGACATGCTAGATTTATTGATTAAAAATACTTTTAAAATTTTTCGTGGCTTTTCGAGTTATATTTTTTTACTTTTTATTTAAATTATCTTGTTTTTAAAGCAAAATAAATTTTTTTCTTTTAGTACCTTAGAGTTTATCATTTGGCAAAAAATCCAACTATATGTGTGTTTACATAAATGACCAAAAAGTTTTTAAAAAAATTACACAAATGAAAATTAATGGTGAAAATATTATGAATTATTCATATTAAAGTAATAAACACTTTAAAAAATGCAGCAAAATTAATTTTCAAAAATGTTTTACTGAAAATGGGGAGGGAGAAAAAAAAATCTGTAAAACTCAGCAATTTTTTAAAGAAATACTTTCATAAAATTATGCTTATTTGTCTTTTTCTTTGAATTTTTATCATTTTCTTAACCCCAATTAAATGCTCTTTCTTTTGGTACATAACATGACCTATTTCTGTTCACTGTTTATTCAGAAAAAAAATTCTAAAACAGGTCACCCCTTTTATTTGACTGAGTAGACGAAGGTTTGGACATTCTTCAAAGCATATCACCAAGACAAAAATAGAGAACAAAATAAATTTCTTGCTAGAAATTAATTTTTTTTCTTTCTTATTCAGAAATAAATAGCCCTTCTATAATATGCATCATAATTATTTTTGTTTATTAAGTTTTTTTCTTGACATATTTTAATGCATTGTCATATGCTTTTTTTACTAATGCTAAAAAGGTCCTATTATAACAACTAAACTTATTAAATATTTTATTTTCATAAAAATCTACAATTAAATATTGATAATATGGCTATAACATTCCATAACTACTTGCATTAGTTATTTGACAAAAGAAAAGTTGTAAAGTTTATATTTTTTTGATTGAGCACACTGAAAAAAAAAACCAGGCTACCTGGTACAATTCAATTTTTCAGGCCTGGCATAGTAAGGGTTAAAAAGAAAAATCTTCAAAAAATAAAAGAAACGTTTTATTAATAAAATACATTAAATGAAACAAATAGCACAGTATATAATCCTGAAAGTAAAATGGTTTAGAAGCACAGTTTGCAATAATGTTTATGAAAACATTAAGTCTGTTATGCCAGTAGTTAACCTCAGGAACTACAGCAAACTAAGCACTGCCAACAGCAGTTTGCACATGAGGGGAAAAAAATGCTAGAATAAAATTCATTTTGTAACCTAAAAAACACCTTTACTTGACTGCAACTTTGTTACAAGTACACAATATGCATTAATGATGAAAGTAAGGCTGGGCTGAAAATGAGTCTAAAAAATGGTAGGTTAAACTATAATGCTAGCCAAGTATTATTATATACCAAGCCAGGGAATCTGAAGTTTTTAAGTTCATATAGCTGCAAAGATTAAAAATAATATATATTTGAAAAAAATTGGTTGTCCTGACTGGGATTCAAACCCAGTTCTCTCAGAAGTATGCTGGCGTCTTAACTGCTAGACCACCGAGGAGCTGGCCAACTCTCCAACCAAATGACATAAGCTTTCCCGTTTGATTCACATTGTACTAAACAGAATTTCCTGCTTGAACATATTTTCCTTGTTTTCTTGTTTGATTTGCATTGCATCAAACAGAATTTCATAGTAAGGCAATACATTCAAAACTGAGATACCTGATTGCAGTTTTGAACTTATTGCCTATTATTACTGTATTGAAAACAATGAAACAAAAAAATTGCTTTCTGAAGTATTTAGCCTAAACAAAAAAAATGCAATTCAATTTCCATCAAAAATTAAGATTTTTCTTACTTTTTTATTTGGATTTAAAGGTTGTAGCATTTATTACAGAAATGTTGCTGAGGTTTGGTCCCCTAATGAGAAGTCACTCCTGCTCTAATTAATCTTAACATTTTCCCCTACATTTTCCAACATAATTGTAGAGATGGATAAGATAGCATCATGAATATAAATATCAGCCGATACACATCAGTTGATTTGTTATGATTGACTTTTTTCCTTGAAAATCTCCAAAATATAAAGCCAAAGGAGTTAAACAATAGAAGGATTACCCTAAAGTAAATGTATGGTGTATATATATTATTATATTCTCACATCTATGGATTTTCATTTTGGTACATAAACAATAGTCAATAATTCTTACCTAAATATTGCTAGACAGGCTAAAAATTTGTATTCACAATGCTATTGTATTCCTTTCTACAACAGTGCTGAAAAAATATACAACAAAAGCTATTACAGCTAATGAAGAAGGTATATAAAAGTTTATTAATGAATGAAACAACAACATACAAGCCTTCAGTAAATTTTATATCTACAGGAGGTTCCTATTATCCATTCCCCAGTATATACAGGGACAAATTATTGACGAACTCTATGTAGAAATTCTTTCACTTCCAAGGATAACATCCATGGATCACAAATGAAAACAACAATGTCATTTCAGAAGAAAAGACTTTAACAATTAAAGGTCTAAGAAAAGCCTTGAGCAAAGTTAATTAAGCTGCAAATTATTTTAAGAACCATGATCCTCTCTAAGATCATTCTGCCAAAGTTCAATGTGAGCTAACAGATGTTTTGTCTTGCTACAAAGTAATTATGCAAATAAAAATGGAAGCTGGAATTCAAACAACTTTAGACTTGTTCTTCACAAAACACAAACCTATCATGGAGGAATCTGAATATTAAGAAGGTAGGAGTACTATTTTTATTTCAAGGTCCATCCAGTTTTCATCCTGAGGAGGGGATCAGGGGATGGCAGTATATGACCAACTCCCCACTAATGGTCCTGCATCTCCAGTCATGACTAATTCTCTTCCAAATAAATCTCCATCCGTCCAATCAAACCAGCACCTCCATTTTTGAGAGTAATAAAAATCATTGATATGCTAAAACAATTTATTAAATTGTTCATATCATATTAATGTTTTGTTGTAAAAAACATACTGTATACACCCACATACACAAATTTATGTGCATACAAACACGCAAAGAATGCAAAATTAGCATCTTAATTTTAAGATAAATAGATCAATAACTTATAGTAAG
Organism: Ryuthela nishihirai; assembly: GCA_038380435.1. Classification (NCBI taxonomy): domain Eukaryota; kingdom Metazoa; phylum Arthropoda; class Arachnida; order Araneae; family Heptathelidae; genus Ryuthela; species Ryuthela nishihirai. The sequence goes on along the minus strand of JAWZYU010000044.1, from coordinate 2,951,526 downwards.
TGACAAGTTCGGGTAATTTCTTAAAAAATGTGTAATCAAGTACTTAATCAGATGATCTGGTCCTTATTAACCCATATTGATATTATTTTTACGGGAGGAAATTGTCAGCTTAAAAAGGATTCATTTTCAATTTTTTGGTCCCAACTAACAATAGATAAACAAAAACCTCCTGTATCTGAAAAATTAAAAAGCTATTCAACACCCCTTTGGTATATTCCCATTGGGATACTTTGCATTTTAAAATAAATTCCTCACAAAGCAGCCCTTCCCATCAATAAGATAATATCACCTTTGAAAGGTATTAACAACCTTCATGTAGGCACTATGACTGCCAGTTCATTGCATCAACACAGGGAATTAGTATAAAACTTTCCTTCCAGTGTATGCCTAGTTACTATTTACAGGCCATCTTAACACAATTTTGAATTCCACAATATTTTTGTGAAAACAAACTGTCATGGTAATCAAGCATACCAATTTAATATTTTGTAAAACATAGATAACAGAAAAAAATTATTCAGAGTTTCTATTCTAGAATAATGTAGTGGTGAGTTTTGCACTTTTCACAGTCTATGTCAAGCTTTAAAAGCATTAGAAGTTCTTTGTTACCTCTGTGGAATACATACATATATTTTATTCTCTCAAAATAAAAAAATCTCACCTGGACAATAGCTATAGTTGGTTCAAAATTTGCATGAGCGATTTTCAAGGCAGCAACTTCTTCTCTTAATTTATCTTGAATTTCCCTAAAATTATATTAGTTGAATCAGAAAAACAATATCATTTATTAGGATCCTAGTTAAATCACTTTTTTTTTTCATTGTAGTTATAATTTAATAAGTTTAACTCCACACAGGGCATAAAGCTCCTGCTGTGGCACACTCCAACTGTTCAATTTTTCAATGTTATTACTCTAAAATAGAAGCATGATACCTCTTCACCAAAATTACTAAGACTGCTGAGTATATATCTCTGATAAAAATTCACCAGTAGGGTAGTGCAAACGAACTTTTTTTTTCAATTCTGTTTTCTATTAGTGCAAAAAGGTTGTCTACCAAGCTCTTGAACATGCATTAATTTTTTTAAATCAAGAAATATATAAGGTTTCATTATCTTCGCATTTTTGGTGTCTTGAAGCAGTTCCTTTCAGTAAGTTTTGGGGAAAATAAGTCAGTAACTGCATGATTTAGCACTGGTAGCAATTCACAAGATTGCCCATGGATGTTTTTACCATAAAAAAAAATAAATAAATACCCCCTCAAGCAGCTGCTTGCCACAGAGGTCTGATGGGAGCCTGTCAGTTTATATGCCATAGTAAAAGGTTTGTGAGGATGCCAGGATCTCAGCAGAAAAACAACACGAACATCTATGCCTTACCTGGGGCTCAAACCCAGGTCCCTTACATCAGTAGCCAAGTGAGCTAACCACTCAGCCACAGGACAGCTCTATACAGCACATCAAGTAGAGATAATGAATTATTGTGTTGTTTTACCTCTGTGGCACTTTTTTTGTACATAATGGGCTAAACTGCCGGGTAACAAAGAACCCCAAGGACTCAGAGAAGATTGGGGAACCCACTGGACAGCTGTTAAGAGACAGATGACTGCTTCCCATCAAAGTCATTAATGTGTCCTTTAACTAATTTGATTAAATTACCCTAATGTGCAGTCATTAAAAACTAAATTATCTAAATTTTTAATGCATATAAAAATATGTAACATTCACACTTCTTTTATATTAATACAGGGTGGCTATAATTAAACTGACAGTACTCAGAGTGATGTAGAGAAGGATCTACTTGATGGATCACAACAAAAAGTAGTGGATACCTTAATAAGAACATGGGATAAAGAATTTATGAATAAAAAAAAATTATTAAATATCTGAAAAAAATTATTGCTGCCATGGCGGGAATCGAACCCACAACTCTCTAGATACATGCCAAAGCGCTCTACCATTAAACTACGAGGCAGACACTAAAATCTTTCAGAATAAAACCTATAAATCTTTCACCAAGATGGGTGGATATTTAATAATAAACGCTTAAGTGTGATTGATCTCCTCGTTAACATCTAAATCATTAGCAACAATTGGAAAAGTTGCCTCTCCTGAAATATAGATGGCACAAGGTCCGCCACATCTCAGTGAAAGATTTATCGGTCTTATTCTGGAAGATTTTGATGTCTGCCTTGTGGTTTAATGGTAGAGTACTCTGACATGTATCTAGAGTTGTGGGTTCGATTCCCGCCGCGGCAGCAATAATTTTTTTTGATGTTTGTAATAATTATTGAAGTCTATTTCTACAGCTAATCTGTGTATTTAATATGGATAAAAACAAATTAGTGTTAGTGCCACCAGGTGGCATGGGTGCACTAAAATAAAGAAAATACCAAGTTAAACAAACCTTTATTTTAAAAATCAGACTCTCAGTATGTGAGCCATTCATATGCAAAATGTGCTGGAAACATCCAGTTGTTTGAAAGATGTCTTGGGGAATGGCTGCAACATGCTGTTATTGAAACATGGGGTGGCGCCCCATCCTGCATGAAGGTTATGGATCATGCCATTTTGGCCACGATTCCTTCTAGTGATTACAGGGAAGACATTGTATTTTATAGTGTGCCTCATGCAACTCATGTGTGATTGGCTGCAATGTCACAAGAAATTAGCACGTTCTACCAAATTCTTAGGGCACCCACGCCACCTGGTGGCACTAATTTTTTTTATTTCCAAATTCTCTACCCCATGTTCTTATTAAGGTATCCACCACTTTTCACTGTGATCCGTCGAGTAGATCCTTCTCTACATCGCTCCGAGTACTGCCAGTTTAATTATAACCACCCTGTATATGTCTTTGTTCTGGCTTGTGATAAAAACTGTTGGCAGCTCCAAGTTCTGAATTTCCTCATCTCTGGTCATTGCTCCAATAAGACTTATTTTCTTTTTAAAATTACAAATTTTATTATCTATATTTTGCATTATATTTATGTAACTTTTTTTATGTCAGGTGTGTGGTTTTTATTCATATTAGGATGCCCAGTGGCAAAACCAATATATTCTAATTGGGGGTGGGTGGGATTGTCATATTTGTTCTAATACTTTTTGGGGACTGCCTTATAAAATATATATTTAGGCTTTTAGGGGAGTTGCACACCATTGAGGATATCCTTTGCATTGGCAGACCCAGAAAGTTCCAAATGGGGGTTAACATTAATTTTTAAGGGGGCTGCCTTAGTAAATGCATATTGCTCAAACTCTCAAGGATAACTTGTGATACTAAATAAACTTATATAATTGCTTCTGTACAAGTTTATTTTGTTCTGGTTTTGGAGTTTTAAGTGTAGATTGGCTTTGGAATCCTATTCCACAGATTCCAATTACATGTGGTTTTACACGAATATATTCCCTAATAATTATTATATAATTCATAGTTTCTACAAAATTACGAAAAATAATGAGCAACATGAAGTACTCGACTTAACAATGTTACGTAATGTGCACTCAAAAAAAAGTCACGTGGTGGAACTGTTCACGTGCATTTCGTTTACTGATACGTAACCTAATTTCAAATATGAAATATACTAAAAACATTCTCCATGTAATTGAAATTACATTTATTTTTACTTACTTTGATAGTTCCCGCCCTGATAAAATAACTGCACCCTCATCACCGGTGGACATCGTGAAAGTAGGTCGAAGACTGCTGCCTGCTTGGGGTTTCTTCCACGATAGCGTCCTACAGTTATGAGAACCTGTTATCACGCCAAGTTTATGAGCTATCCTATCGCATCTCAGGACACTCCTCGTCAAGGACATGCTACTTGGACTTCGGCGTTGATTTGCAACTGATGCTATTGAAATTTTGTCAGCCGGTTGTAATATACTACGGTAGTAACACTACCTGCAATGCTCAAAAAATAATGTTTAATTCTATTACAGATACGACAGTAGTTTATTTGATGTCAAAACCGGAAATGAAGATTAAAAAAATCCGAACTCTAATTAAACTATAGAGTGAACGAAAAAAGACAATATAATTATTTTTTCTGTAAAATTTTTATATATACACTATAGCTGTTCAATAATAAGCAGGCCCGTAGCGTCCACAGATAAGGTAGGAGTATAAAATAATATAAAAAAATAAAAAATTTTATAGAATTTATAATTTTTAAATATTTTGTGGTAGCCTCTATCTCCGAAATTTTATGATTGTAAAACTATCGGAAAATTATGGTTTAAAAAATGATTTTTTGGCAATTTTTAATTTATTTACAACTATTTATTTTTCTACATATATACTTTACCAGCAGTAAATTAAGGTCATTACATTATATCACCAGGTTATATCGGTTATTTTTTTTCATTTCGATCCCCTCTTTTGAAATTATTTTCTGGCTATGTGCCTGATAAAATCATTCGCAATCAAAAGTTTGTTTCAACAACAGTTATTTTATATTATCGTTCTAATAAAGCCTTCATCTTTATTCATAAATGTTAAATAATATTTTTTATGCAATTCTAAACTGATTCAGCAATTCCCGCTTATGGGTGGTGATGATGTGTGTGTATGGTGGGAGAAGGGGGCATAGCCCACAGATCCACTTTCCTTATCCGTGGCATATCCCTACCCTTTCAGAATGACATTAACGATGGGAGAATGACATAACAGATGGGAGAAAATATTAAATTTATATGTTATATAAATTTTTGAAGCAAAATGTTATATATATTAAAGGCCACTGAAATGAAAGAGAAAATTATACATTGGAGCATGCCCGGATCTAGAAAAAGGTAACAGAACATTGTTCTGGTACAAATTTTTTCCTCCGTTTTAACTGTCTTTAGAAAATTTCTTCAAAAATATGGGTAATACATTTAACTGATCAATGCTTTATATTTTTTCGTCTCTATTCCGGTGTTGAAATTCTAAAAGGGTAGGCAATGCACCCCGGCCTCTCCTTCCTAGATCCGGCCCTGCAGTGGAGCGATGTCATTTGTTCTTGCTAGATTCCACTCACATGCCAGCCTCATTTCTTCAGAGATTTGGGTCCTGAGTTCAATAAATGCCTGTCAAATGGTACTTTAAAACACCTAATCTGTGGAACATGCAATGATGCCCATACAAAAACTGGTACCAAAATATTATCTAAGGAAAAAAAATAACTTCCATTTTTCCACCTTTATATCGAAAAATAATTTGAAATGGCAATATATAAATGCATTTTCAATTCGTATATCTCTATTAGACTTTCTTGTCTCTGATATTTATGGTTAATAAAACTTTCATGCATATGTCAAGCAAGTACATTGTTTGATATTGAAACTACCACCCACAAGGGAAGAATTTCAATGCAAATCAGAATGTGAGTGAGACGTGCAAATGATTACGTTTTCATCATGTGGTAATTATGAAAATCACAAGACAAAAGCTGAATGGCTGAGCTAAATGCTCCAGACGTTGTAGTTATCTGCAGCAAGATGTGGAAGTTGATAGCAGATATTGAGGATGAAGTGTAGAAGATAACGATACTTTCACCAAACTTAGCCGCTGAACGCATTTCAGGTGATTGGATTATAGGGATGGGTGAAGGAGGTTGGTATACCAATCTATCGCCAAAAATAGATCAAAATGCAAAGACATTTGGATATTTTTGGGGCCATTCATTTCAAAAAGAGACAGAGTCTGTATAGACATTTGGCAGTTTCTGATCCTATGATCAGACACTGTCAAATCCAAACAGTATCAGTGAATTATATGATTCATCGGCAGGTGGTAAGTGGTAACATACCCAACAGCAGCCGTTGCTACCGGGCTGGACTTTCACCTGCTGAGGTCCTAAACTGTGACGAATTTAAGAGGCCTAAAAACATATAAAGTATAAATCAAATTCTACCTGCTTTCAGAATGATAGCGACTATTATTATATACTAAAGTATGATAGTGGACAAAAAATTATTAAACTTTTGCATATTTTCCCATGTTTTTCAAAGAATCTTTGGGGAAGGGTTGGTTCAGTTGGTAGCACATCATGCTCAAAATCTGCAGTTCCCAGTTTCTATTCTCAGCTGGGCCAGCTGGAGAAAATTGAGATTTATCTCTGCAAAACTCTCTGCCTGCCTTCGGTCAGTCAATTCAGGACACCAATGGGCTTAGAAAGGCCGCTGCCCATCAGATGGGACGTTAAACTGTAGCTCCATGTGTGGGAGAGCTGTACCCTGTGCATGTTAAAGAACATGCTGGATGGCCTTGACGAGAGGCTACCATCTGTCTCCCAACAGCTTTTCAGTTGGTCCCCTCCCCCAACCTTCGCTGAGCTTTCGGGGTCCATGTGACTTGGCCATTTAGCCCATTGTGTGTGAAAAAAGTGCAGCTCAAAGATAAAACAACTCAAAGAATCTTTTAATGACTTTAGAAATGAAGATAAGAATGTTATACTGTAAAGGAAATCCAATCTTTTGGCCCCCTTTTTAATTTGTTCTGTCTCAATTGTGTTTCTTGCTTCCACTCCACTTAATTTTTTCTACATCCAGCATAATCGAAATATATATTTATTACTTCTGATTGAAGGGAACGTTACAAAATAATCAGGAAAATTATATGGTGAAAACATTATACTAGGATTGGTATAGAGTGATGACTGTATTCAGCTGAGATGAACAGTGTTTTTAAAATATATTAATTTAAATGTTCAAAAACAAAAATTTGTAATACAATTTTTTTTGAGTCCCCTCATAATCGTGAGACCCTAAGTTGTAGCCTAGTTAGCTTATGCGTAAGTCCGGCCCTGTGTAGCTACCATTCGACGAATTGTAACTGCTGCCATGAAAGTCCCATCATGACTAGGACAATTTACAGAAGACTAATAAATTTTTGTAGATTGAGTTTTCCTTCCTGACAGTTGTCAGCCTCTCAAATCTTTTGTGCCTGGGGTCTTCAGGTAACTTAATCGCGCTCTGGGTTTCTTTCTCTCTTAAGAAATTGATAACCCCCGAGAAAAATTGTTTGAATACCCCTTTCAATATGAATGCAGCATTGTCCTTATCAATCAGTATTAATTCATAGATGGAGTACTCCATATAGAGAGACATTTCACGTTATATCGGCATTATCGACAATATATGAAATGTCAAAACTGTTATGGCTAATGTAGGGGAAAGTGGGTAACAGACATCTTAAATCCTACTTCTTGTAATTTAGGGAAGGCACTTTGGAGGAAGAAACAACAACTATAGCCTAGTCTTCAGTAGAGGCCGTATATAGGTAGAGGTTGGCCATCTCAAAATTGGACACCATGTTTTTTCGTCGCTTGGATTGTTTGGCGTGCATAGCTGAACGGTATTGAATGGTACTTATGGATTCAGGAAAAGGGTAGGGTAATATTTGATACAGATTTCAGTGGTCACGACTTGGATGCACTTTAGAAAACGGTTAGAAAAATGGTAAATTTTAGGGCTTTTTTTTTTCAAAAGAGAAAATAATATCGCTTTATTGTCTTTCCTCTGTAGACAATGAACTTTTTTGGTTTATACAGAAAAATAAAAAATTCTTTTTGTGTTGAATGGGCATTAATGAAATATTTCGAATTGCATTTTTCGAATCTCTAAAAGTTATAACTGCACCTTCTAACGGTGGAAAAAGTTGATAATTCCAAAATATCAAACGAATATTCTAAATGATGTAGTTATGTTAGTTTATAATTCTGATGTTGAAATGTGAAGGTTACGAAGTTACCATTGACAACAATCACTTGACCCTTTAGACCCAGGGGGGCGTTTAGACCCATTCAGCTATGCACGACAGGTGAATGCAACTTTTTTTTTGTTTTAAGAGAAAAGTGTATGTTTTTCGAGATAAATCAAAAATTCTTTTTGGGTTGGACAGGTATTGATGAAATATTACAATTTGCATTTTGCGAATTTCTCAAAAGCTATAATTGCGCCCTCTAACGGCGGAAAAAAACGAAAAATCCCAAAAATTTTAAACGAATATTGCAAACGAGGTAGTTTTACTAGAAATTTGAAATTTTGGTCATGGAATGTGTGATGGAATGTGACAATTTCATTGGAAATTTGGTCTTGAAAATTCCACTGACAACAATGAGTTGACCCTAAGCTCAAGGTAGGTAAGAAACGGAACGGTTTTGTTTTAAGAGAAAATTGGAAATCTCTTTTTTAGTTAGTTGCTAATGAAATGTGATTCGCATTTTCAAAGGTAGTTTTAATTTATTTTCATTGGAGATCATTAAATATCGATAAATAAAACGAGTCAGGAGCTGGCAGTTTTTGAATAAACCGAGTCAGGAGCTGGCAGAGATGAAGGAAATGGTCCCTTACTTCATCCAAATTTCTACTTTTTCGGCTACTATCACCTACTCTGGCATGATCCGACTATTTACAAATTAAAATATTTAGCATTTTACATTACAATATTAAAATATTTTTTTTTTCACTAAATATCGATAATATGAAATGGAAAATAATATGAATTTTCCATTTCATATTATCGATATTTAGTGATCCTCCAGATGAAGGATTATCACTACCAGAGTAGGTGATAGCAGCCGAAAAAGTAGAGATTTGGATGAAGTTGGGGACCATTTCCTTCATCTCCATGTGGACTACCCTAGTGCCTGTCCGGATTGATTCCAAGCCCGGAACGTTCAGGAATTCGACGTTTATGCTGAGTACAGTTCCATATGGCTTCAGGGCGTCCACGATGTCGCAGTTGGGGATGAAGAAAGGCAATTTGGTGATTGTTACTTTTTTTGGGGGAATCCAAGTCGCTTGAATGATCCGATCTGATCCGATGGAATGTCCAGGTGCGGGTCAGCGGCGAAATCATCAGCGGCTTCGTCAGAGGAAAAGGTGATAATCGTAATGTCCTTTGTAATTCTTTGGGCGACTTCTATTGCTGCTGGCTTCTTGTTGTTGGCAAGGATGGTCACAAAAGACTCGTATCTGTGCAGAAACTTAAAGCATCTATTTAGCCTAGTATCCTTTATGGTATCCATATTTGTTCTAAAATCTGAGAGCACTTAATAAAATCCGAGAGCACTTAAGAAACACGTCTTCACACTTTGAAAACCGAGGTTGGAATCCGCTCAAAATTCATACTACTTTCCAATACCTACTCCCAGCCAATCCCAAAATTCCTCTATTCTCATTGGCTGAGACCTCATCGCTCACTTGGACTCCTTCAGCGACTAAACCTAACGCAACCTATACTCCCGCTCTCAGCCAATCCCAAAATTCCTTCATTCTCATTGGCTGAGCCTTCGGCGAGCAGTTTCCATAGATCGTAGATCGTACATCAAAATTTTCAACGTGCCAGGCATAATTATGCCCATTACCATTTCCATCTGGGTGTATGCCAGTATGGCATGAGTGGTCAGAATGACCGTGAGAGATAATCCACCAGAATGGTGGGCCCCTAGGGGCAAGAGAGCTCATAACTCGCAGTGCGCAGAGCTAGAGGGAAAAATCTTCTAGGGAGAAGGCTATGGTTTTAGGTCTCTTGAATTTATTCAGGACCTCGTGATCGTAATTGATGAGAGATGATATTATCTCATTTGGGTTTTTGCCCACTGCTCGTAGAAACTTTTGGAAAGGCGCTTGATGTGGTTGAAGACATGCTCTATGCCTAAGTCACTATGTATTCGCTTGTTAGACACGAACCACGGGTCATTAACAGCATGTCGGATGATTTTGTTCTGGAAGGTTTGGATCCTCCTGATGTTCTTAAGAGTGGTGTTAGTCCATATGGGGGAGGCATATGTGATGATGGGTCTTAACACAGTGTTATACAGAAGCAGCTTGTGGTCGATTATCAGGACAGAGTTCCTACCTGTCAGTGGACCAAGCACGCATCTAACGGCATTCACCTTTTTTAGGACCGCATCTATATGTGGGTCCCATTTCAGCTTTTGGTGGAGGGTGACTCCCAAGTATTTTACCGTAGTTTGCCAGGCAAATTGGTTTGTCTAAGAAGTATAGGGAGTCTCTGGCATTTTTCTTTTTCCTCTTTTTCATCTTAGATTTTGTAGAGCCGAAAAGTATAGCCACACTTTTTTCGTTATTTATTTTTATTTTCCATTGATCGTACCACTTTTCGATGTTATTCAGGCATCCTTGTAGTCCGTCGATTGCATACGAGGGACCAATGGAGGAAGATATCAGTACAATGTCATCAGCATATTGTGCACACATCACATTTTTATCAGTGAGCAGGTCGTATAGATATAGGGAGAACAACGTAGGACCCAAAAGGGATCCCTGAGGGACCCCGCAGCTATATCTTTCTTCGAGGAGAGAGTTGTTTCGATTTGTACCTGGATATTGTTCGCCTGTGTAGATAGGATCGGATTAGGCGGGTGAGGCCAGTCGGCGCTTCCATCTTGATTAGCTTGTAAAGAAGGCCATCTATCCATACTCGATCAAAGGCCTTGGCGACATCTAAGAAGACAGCAGCTACCGTTTCTTTCTTGTTGAGAGATTCTGCAATTTTTTCTACCACTCGCAGTTCCTGGTGTTCCGTGGACCTGTGCTTTCTGAATCCGAATTGGGTATCAGGTAGAATTTCCTTATGGGATAGGAAATTTTCCAGCCCGTTTAGAATGATGCGTTCATACAGTTTACCCAAACAGGATAACAGGCTTATCGGACGATAGTTATCAGGGAAGGAGGGATCCTTGCCTGGCTTGTGGATTAACCTGATATAGGCATTCTTCCAGATATCAGGAATTCTGCTGTTTCTGATGAGGATGTTAAAAATCGCACACAGGTGAACAACTGCTCTTTTAGGAAGGTGCTTAAGCATCTTATTTGTAATTTGATCTGGTCCGGCCGCTTTTCTTGGCTTCAGATTTTTGATGTACTCAGCAACTTCAGTTGGGGTAGTAAATTTGCAGACAGTCACATGAGTTTGGTCAAATCGCACAAGTTCACTTTCAACCATGTCGCAGGTCTCGTTGTCGGATAGGTCATGGTTTTCTTGAAACTGAAGCTCTAGGGAGGCAGCAAATGTATCTGCTTTGTCCTTGTCACTAAAACTTAGACCATTTTGTCCACGAATAGGAGGCAGGTTAGAACGTGGATTTTTGAAAACCCTTACCATCTCCCAGATGGAATTATCTCTCACTGACAGACTGGAGACTTTCTTATTCCAGATGTTACTTCTGTGTTCTCTGAGTTTGGTCTTCACATCTTTTTTAAGAGAGTAGCATTGATCCATTTTGCTTCTACTCTTTTGCCAGGTATGCCTTGATTTATTTTTCTCCTGAATGAGAGATCTGAGATATGGATATATGGCATAGTAATCTTTATTACGAGGCAGCTCAAAACTGGCCTCGTTTCTAGATTCAATTAATAATGCTGTAAGGTCAGCTATTGAGTCATCAATTGATCTAACATTATCGGGGGCATCGCCCAGAGATCTTGTCATTGACAATTACCTTAAACTTGTCCCAGTTGACAGCTCTGCAGGAATCAGCGTAGGAGTGAGTAGATAGTTGTAGATTTAGGAAGACTGGTAGGTGATCAGAATTTAGTAGATTCTTCACTTCTATGTCGTATGAGGGAAGAAAGTTTCCAAATAGGACAATATCCAGGACATCCGGTCTGTGTGAGGTATTAAATGGGTAGAAGGTAGGTGCATCCAGAGCATCAATGATGATGCCCTTTCTAGTAGAGTACTCCAGCAGTTGTCTTCCACTTTTATTTCCCACTCTAGAGTGCCAGGCAACATTTTTAGAGTTTAGATCACTGGCAATAACAGTAGGGTTACCACAATCAAAAATATTTTCAAAGTCTGACTTTTTGAGGAGTTTTTCCCCTTTACAGTTTTAGCTGATCTACCTGGAGCTGTTTGGACTTCTGATGACCTAAGGCCGGGAGGCGATCAACGACTTTGAGGGAGCTACCTGTCGAGTGTTGTGAAGTTTTTGGAGCTGCCCTGGGACATTCTCCTTTCTTCTGCTGACTGCCTCTGCCTGCCTGTTTGGAGGATAGTAAAGGGAGCCACCTGCCTGATATCTGCCTGCTGCTGTGGAGCTTCTGATGCTGTCTTGGGCTTTTCACTGCTGATTTGGACCTTCTGCCTGCCGTCTTGTGAGCTGCGTGTGTGCCTTTCGAGTTGGGAAACTGCCTTTCTGGATTGGATTGTGGACGTGGAGCTGCCAGAAGGAGGGAGTTGCTGCCGGGTGATCTTGGATGAAGAAGTGACTGCTGGTGGATTTGTCTGGTGCTTTACTAATGCTTGGAGTTGGTGAGATTGTTGTTTGTGGAAATGGACTGGGGGACTGACGTGCTTAGTGACTTTGAGTATTTCGGGATTTATCTGGTATCGAGAGTGAGTTTGATGGGATATATATTACACTATGGATGAATTAATTATTCAGTACCCTTTCGGGCTTTTCAGCTGCCATGTGTGTGCGGTAGTGGACGACACAGGTGAGCCAGTTACATTTCCCAACTATGGACTATTACTAGACCATTTTATACTTAGGCATACCGTAAAGAAATTCTGCTTTCGTTTTAGTTTCTGTAATCTAGAGACCTTAAGCATGATAGACATGAAAAAACATTCTTGTAGGACTGAAATTATTGATGATGGTCATGCTCCTAATGATGGTATTAGACACGAGGAAGCCTTTATTCCCGAGTCGGCCATCTTTACCGATGTGCAGGTTTCCTCGCCTTCTTGTAGTGGAATGGGTCCCCCTCCTTCTTTAGACTCATTGTTATCGTGTCTTGAGTCATTAGTGGAGGATGATGAGAGTTGGAATCTTGCTAGTACTATTTACTCTAATAAACATTATGTGGAGCCTGATAACAGCGAAGTCACTGATGCTATTTACAGGGACTTTCAGGTTTATTCCTCTTATGAATTTGAGTCTGAGGACTGTGAATATGGGGAGGTCGGACTTGATCTTAGAGCCGACTTTGATGTAATTGACCTTGATAGTATAAACCTCCCCGTGATGACTTTGTGCGATGAACTCCTAAATGACTTTTCATCAATGGAGATAGAGGGTCAGGGGCTGCGGGCCATTATTGATCCTAAGGAGGAATTTTGCTTTACTATGACTGAACCTGTGGCTTCCTTTTCCACTTATATTAATCAAGTGATTCCTTATGTGTCTGAGGGAATTAGTCTAGTTTTGACGAATTTCCCTCATTTACTGGTTGCTTCTGAGGTGTCGAATTGTGATTCCCTGGCCCTGGACATTAAAGGGTCTGATTCCCTTTTATATGATTCTCGATGGGGTGTCTGCGGATCAAGTTATCTGTTGGGGAGGTCGATTGAGACTACGTTTGGGAGGAGAGAGTCTCGTTTTGGAAGACCTGGACTGTTATTCACTCTATGCATTTGGTGTCTACTGCCTATATTATGCATGTGCTGCCTCAATCCATGGATGGTACATGAGCCGCCTGCTGTCTCCTCATGGACAAATGGGCTATGTCAGGGGAATAGCGTTTTATTATCAGTGCAGTTCCACCGCCAGAATGGTGAAGGCGGTCTGTGCGATACACCTCGTAATTTGGGAATTTTAGTCTATCATTGACACGGAGGTGAGTTTCCCCTAATAAGATGACATCTGCCTGAGACTCAGAAAGAAAATCTCTGAATTCAGGCAGATCATTCAGTAGGCCGTGACAGTTCCAAGTCACAATCTAAAGCTGGGACTTAGTAAATGGCTTATCCATCGAGGCGCAGAGCAGAGATGAAGAAATCGAATGCTTTTAGGCCCACTGTAAGTTTGCCCATAAGACCATTTGCTCTCTGATATTCCAATACAAGCGATTTCAATTTCAGCAAGATATCTGAAATATTCAGTTGTCGAAAGAATTGAAGAGTATCGTTGAGGTCTGTTAGTAGGTTTGTTTCAAACTCTCCGTTTCTCAGGGGAGATGGTTGTGGCCTCTGATTTTCAACAGATACTCTCCTTGTGACTGAGTGATCTTGTGCAATTTCCTTGGTTGCGGTTGGTCTTCTGTCAACATTGGTATTTTTGGCAGCAACACTAGCATATGAAATTTTGGGATCTACCTTATCGGCTCGTCCTCCTTTATTAGTATGTTGCTGAGACTGATTGTCTTTGGAAATTTTCCCATAGTTCTTAGTAGGGAAGTGTATACAGCCTTTGTAATTAGCAGTGTGGTTGGACCCACAGTTGGCACACTTAGGTGGTTCTTCGTTATTAAGTCTGGTGCAGTCCTTGGTAAGGTGACCTTCTGCACATTTGATGCATCGTGGTGAATTATAGCATCCATTCTGTACATGTCCGTATCTCTGGCAGCGGTGACACTGAGTGGGTCTCTTTGGCAGTCTATAACTCTCCACCTTAATTTTGAGGTGGAAGAGGTCTGGTAGTTCATAGATTTTCTTATTAGCAGCGTCTTTCGGTAGCTCAATAAGATAGACTGGGAGGGGGGTCCTATCCTTTCCGCTCTTCAATTGGGAGAGTTTAACGATCGAAAATCCCAGGCCTACTAGTTCGCTCTTGAGTTCATCACAGGTAATATCAAGGGGTAAGTTTTTGATGATGACCTTAAGGTTTTTCTCACCCTTCAATTTGTAGGTGTGAAAATTTCGTCCAGAATTTTCGAATTTTTTGGAGAAGCTTCTGAAGTCTGCAATGCAATTGGTCTGGATTCTAATCGAATCACCAGAGTTTTTTGCAGAGAATCTCTCCAGCGCTAATTTGGTGAGTTCTTTTTGTAGAACTGACCAGTTCTTAGGAGAGCTGGGTACGATAGGTGGGATTCTATCTTTTTTGGCTTTTATAGTAGCAGGAGCCGTCTGGGCCTCAGACTGATTTTCTTCAGTCTCCTCGTTCATATCGGCCTCGTCTAAATCAGAAATTTCTTCATAAAGGACAGAGTATTTGGTCTTGGAGGCAAAATTCGGAGCATCGGATGGAGATAGAGATCTCTTATGACCCTTCGTAACTCTTTTAAAACCGTCATTATTAGCCTCAGATTCAGAAACTTTGGCTAGATAGTTTGAGGTACTGGCATGGCTATTGACGTTAGAAGCCTGTTGTCGGCAGTTACTATCGCATTCATCGTCATTTAATATCTTTCTGAAGATAAAATTGTTGAAGAATAATTTTATTAATGAATGCGTAGCGCTCAGGAGGGAGGCCATGGAAATTATCCATACTCGGGAGATTATAAAGGACATCGTTTGCCATCCGATAACAGCAAATGTTTTTGCGATAGGAAGTCGCAGAGTCCTTTTTCAGCTTCTGCAATTCAGGATCTCTCGCCCATATCAAGGACTGAGCATTCGTCCATTTCAGGGGTATCACAAATCTCCTCATGAGCAGAAATATAGTCAGTGTTTGCAATTTCCATTATGACAAAGGAAAGTCACAGCAATAAGGAAAATGCATAAATACTGGGAGTCAAAAGATCCAGCAAAGCGCGTGGTATCCAAACAAATTTACAGTTAAATAAAATTGTCTCTCACCTTTGGGTTGTAGATAGCTGAGCTTCACAAAAATCCAGTTATTGTGTAGCACAGAGACACAAAAAACACAAGTCCAGATGCTTGGTCAAGTCGGAAAATGAAGCACTCCTATCAAAGTATCTGTTAAAAGAAATAGTCTCTCACCTATAGTCAGTAGAAAGCAGAGTTTCTCAAAAATTCCAGGTAGAATTGGAGCGAGCTTCTCAATAATCCATTTAGTGTGGAGCACAAAAAAACACGAGGCCAAAAGCAGAGCCAAGTGGAGAACAAAGCACTCTGTTTCTGCAAACTGAAGTTCACAAAGAATCCGAGTCTCGTAAATCACTAATTCACAAGTCCAGAATCATGTCGAAGTCGAAGACAAGCACTCAACAAAGCAAAGGGTTAGTCTCATAAAGACTTTTTGTTTTATGTAGCAAACACCATCGAAGAATCAAAGACCAAAGGCAGGTCAGATCGGCGAAGATCGTGACCGCACTTTACCGGAAGAATTGCCGATGCGCTGCCGTCGCGGGAATCGAGGGCTGCCGCGACGCGATGTGCGAAGCACCGTCAACGGAACTGATGAAATACGTCTGAACGAACCGCTTTACCGTAAGAGCCGAGCAGTTTCCATCGTCGCTCTGTTTTGGCTCATCTCCAAATGGATTTTTTAAATCCCCCTCTCATAAAATCAATTACCACCTACTATAAATTAAATATCCTTTCCTCTAAATTGATTTATATTAATTCATACCCAAATCCTCCCATTTCCCCTCTCCTACCACGAATTTTTTACGACTTTCTACGGGGCGGGGGAGGCTCAGTCGGTAGCGCGCCAGGCTCGTAATCTGTAGTTCCCAGGTTCGAGTCCCAGCTGGGTCAGCGTTGAGATTTATCTCCGCAAAATTCCCCGCCCTGCCCACGGTCAGTAGGGGACACCGATAGGCTTGGAAAGGCCGCCGTCCGTCGGATGGGACGTTAAGCCGTGGCCCCGTGTGCGGGAGAGCCATACCCTGTGCACGTTAAAGAACACTCTGGATGGCCTTGACGGGAGGCTACCATCTGTCTCCCAACAGCTGTTCCAGTGGGTCTCCTCCCCCAACCTTCTCTGAGCCTTCGGGGTCCATGTGACCTGGCCATTTAGCCCATGGTGTGCAAAAAAGTGCCGCTCAGAAGTAAAACAACCCAACGACTTTCTACCAACTTTGGAGCATTTTTCGACCTTGGACGCCCATCGGCGTTTAGCCTCCTCTTCTAGCCACTAAATTCAAATTTAGCACAAATACCTTTGCATACACAGATGACATTTGCTTGTGGTCCAGATGATAAGAGAGCTGAGGCCCTCTTTACAAATTGGACCAGATTAGAAGAGAAATGTTTAAGAAGAAGAAGGCCAGCCTCTAACTATACAGGATCTCTATCCGGACCCAGCTCATTCTATCTTTCTGACTCCACGGCTCATTTTCTTCAAGGTAGGAGGTTCGAAACCTTTCAGGAAGTCGAAAGTTTTCTTCTTTGAGGATCACGCATGGGGTCTAAGAGCAATCGAACGACTGGCCAACCGATGGATATGAACGATTGGAAATTGTTGGCATTTCGCCAAATAAGGTTATTAACAAAGTGAATGCTGCTATTGTCTATATAACATAGCAAATAATAATTACAAACGATTTATATACGGTATTTTTTAGATAAGTAACGAATATTAAATTTCAAATTCATTTTTAAAATCGTTTTCTTTGAAAACGAGATATTAGTTTCGCTATGTCGTCTGCCGCTATAGAACTAGTTTACAGATAAATATTATTTTTCTGTTGGATAGATATTGATGAAATATTACGATATGCACTTTTCGAATCTCTCTAAAGCTATAATTACGTCCTCAGCGGTGGAAAACGTAGAAAATTCCAAACGAATATTGCAAACGATGAATTTATGCCAGAAAATTTGAATGTGAAGAATGCTTCGAATGTGAAGATCACGGAATTTTCATTGCCAACAATGAGTTGGCGCCTTAGACCCAGGGGGTGGGAAAACATAATTTTTTTTAGCAGAAGATTGCTTGTATTTAGAGATAAATGAAAAAAATATTTTTGGGTTATATAGGGTTGGGTTTGGGTTGTTTTACCTCTGAGCGGCACTTTTTTGCACACCATGGGCTAAATGGCCAGGTCACAAGGACTCCGATGGCTCAGAGAAGGTTGGGGGAGGGGACCCACTGGAACAGCTGTTGGGAGACAGATGGTAGCCTCCCGTCAAGGCCATCCAGCGTGTTCTTTAACGTGCACAGGGTATGGCTCTCCCGCACACGGGGCCACGGCTTAATGTCCCATCCGACGGACGGCGGCCTTTCCAAGTCCATCGGTGTCCCCTTCTGATCGTGGGCAGGGCGGGGAATTTTGCGGAGATAAATCTCAACGCTGACCCAGCTGGGACTCGAACCTGGGAACTACAGATTACGAGCCTGGCGCACTACTGACTGAGTACCCCCGCCCCCTTAGGTTATATAGGAATGATAACATATTACAATTCACACTTTAGGAATTTTTGAACATTATATTTGCGCCCTCTAACGGTGAAAAAGTTTGAAAATTCCAACAGCAAACAAATTTGGTGGCGGAATGTGAACGTCACGAAGTTTCTGTTGGAAGCAATGAAAATGATAATTAGAAAATTCTATTTTAGTTTGGTACTAACGAAATTCGCATTTTTTCGAATACTTAGTAGTTTTATTATAGCATATCGTTAATGATCACTAAATATGAAACAGCAGAGCTGTTAACGAGTTTTACAAATATTTATAGAACTAAATTTTGAAAAATTTACGATATGAAGACAGGTGTGGATAAAGCAACTTTTTAAATTTAAGAATTAAAAGACATACACTAATAAAATACTATTTGCATTTTTTCCATCATCCGCTAGCTCAAATGAAAACTTTTAAGGAATGGAAGAGTAAGTAGAAGAAAAACTTCATTCTCTTTGAAAACGAAATTCTTATACGCGCCAGAGGCGATATGCGTTCTAGATATTTCTTCCAATTATTTTCGATGGGCAGTGCTCCAGGTGTCTTAATGAACTCTTTTTTTTTTCTATCGTCTGAACATCAAACACAATTATGTAATCCTGCCGATCTCAAAATCAAAATTTCATTAGTAGGTTTCTCGAGTAAATAAATTAAAAACCATTGATTTATGGTAAAGTTATTTTGGTCTGTAAATGGTAGCTAGGTAGTCACTGGAAGGAGAGCTCTGCACCAATCCCCTGTGATGATGCATAGACCGGCTAGGCCTAGCACCTAATGTCCGACCCCGCCTTCTCCTGGTGTAGACCGTTAGTACCTTTCAAAAGAGATACTCTCTTGTGGAAGTGAACGGAAGGGGAGGGCTGCCAGATTAGTGTGGCCTACTGATCTGGACAACTATGGCTACTTTTCTTTTTTTTCTACCCTGCTGAGGAGTGGTCAACCACACAGGGTCCTGGTGCTGACCATATAAACCCACTGGACTGGACAGATATATGGCTCTGAGCTTGATTATGGATCCTGATTTTGTGATCATCATCAAAATCAGGATCCATAATCAAGATGATGATTTAGCCCTTTTGACAAATGATATTGATGAGATGAACCCTTTCATTCGAGCTGTTGATGAAACTGGTAGTAGAGTACGTTTGGTTATAAACAGAGAGAAAACTAAAGTGATGAAAACTGGTCAGGCAGGTTGTGATTCAGTTCATCTGAATGGTTGCAGTCTTGAGCAGGTGTCACAGTTCAATTATCTTGGGAGCTATGTAAGAGATAATGGTGATGTGCGGCATGAGATCACTGGTGGGAAATGTGAAGGGAAAATCTTTCGCTGTGTTTTCTGTTTGTTTGTGGATTGACAGCCCCAAGTGAATAGATTCACAGGATATGTTTATCAGCTGGTGGATAATCCTGAGCAGAGGTCATCGCAGGCACCTGAACTCTTTGCTTCTATTGGCATCGTCAAATTCTACATTGGAGGAAGTCTTCCAGTGTAGATGGCTTCAGCCTTTAGTGGTGGGGGAACGGGTCTTTGCCCCATGTCTGCGATTAGGGGGCTGTTTGATATTGTCGGCATTCCCTCTCTCAATAAACATAGTTTCTTTAAACATCCCACTAACCATTTTCTCTCCATAGGTAGTTGGAATGTGAGGACTCTGCACAGAGCTTTTTCTCTTGATGTCCTCACACAAGAATTCCACCATTATAATTTAGATATTCTCGGCTTGCAAGAGACCAGATGGACTGATAAAGGTCAGATTCTTAAAAATAATCTTAAATTTCTCTTTTCAGGGAGGGACGACAATAAGCATCACCAAGGCGTGGGTCTGCTTCTCAGCAGACACGCTAGTGATGCTCTTCTAGGATATGAGTGCATTAATGAAAGGTTTCTTACAGCAAAATTTCAGACAAGCGTTAAAGACTTGAATGTTATCTGCTGTTATGCCCCCACTGAGGATGCTGATCAGGATGAGAAGGATAGGTTTTATGTACAACTTCAGGATATTTTGAATTCTGTAAAGAAAGGAGATATTACCCTTGTTCTTGGTGACTTCAATGCCAAAGTTGGTACCGACTCTGACCTTTGGGGAGGAGTAATAGGCCCTTTTGGTATTGGTAGCTGCAATGGCAATGGGCAACGTCTCCTACAGGTAAGTAAACTCAACGGATTCATAATAACTAACACTTATTACAAACACCGCGACATACATAAGTACACATGGGTTTCACCTGATGGGCTGCATAAGAATATGATTGATTACATATTAATTAACAGCAAATGGACTAGTTCTGTTAGGAATACCAGGGCATATAGGGGAGCTGAAATTGGATCTGACCATTACCTTGTTAAAAGTGTGTTGCAACTTAAACTTAAAAAGTGTTATGCTAGGGTTAAAAAATTTACTTTTAATACTGAAGCTCTGAAAGATCCAGTTATAGCCAAAGCTTACCATGATAGGTTACTTAGTCATTATGACAGTCATGGTATGCTTACTACTGAAGTTGAGGAAGAATGGGATCATTTTAAACAGGCTTTTTTGGACACTAACAGTACTCTTTTAGGAATGATGATGATGATGTAAATAACACGTAGTATATATGCCTAGATTTTTGGTGATTATAAAATTCAAGACTGACAAAATATTGCCCCAAAAAATTGTTTTGCTTTAAAAACAAATAATTTAAATAAAGACTGAAAATTATATAACTAAAAACAGGTAAAAGCACTGTGAAAAACTAAAATTCTTTCAAAACATTAAAATTTAAGCTCACTTTTATCTCAAGTTATATACTACTGCAGAAAAGTTGAATTTCAAAACAACGATAAAACTTTCATCATCGTCATCATCATTATCATCATCATCATCCTCAAGCAGCCATGGGCTACGGAGGTCCAACCACACCGTGCAATTTAGTTCTCCAAGTAAGTCTATCCTGAGCTACATTTACTGCATCTGGCACTGCACACCAATTCTAACAAGGTCCTGTTTGACATTGTCTGCCCACCGCATCCTAGGTCTCCCCTTCTTTCTGAGGCCTTTAGGCACACTGTTCATAACCCTATTCGCCAATCTATAATTATTCATACGGGCAACATGGCCAAACCAACGGAGTCTCTCTCTGCACAATATGCTGCTTAAAGGAGGTTGCAAACTCCTTTGCCTAACCTCATCATTAGTTACAAAGTTGAACCATCTAATGCCCAAGATACTACGCAAGCATCTGGAATCAAAAGCATCTAGTTTCCTGTTATCTTGTTTACAAAGTGTCCAAGTTTCACTACCATAACTAACCCTAGAAAGAACCAAACTATTATACAGTCTAATTTTAGTCTTTAGGTGTATACGCCTATTTCTCCACACTCTCCATAGCTTCTTAAAAGTCCCAGCAGCAATCCCTATTCGTCTGTTAATCTCATGCCGCACGTCACCATTATCTGTTACATAGCTCCCAAGATAATTAAACTGTGACACCTGCTAAAGACTGCAACCATTCAGATTAACTGAATCACAGCCTGCCTGACCAACTTTCATCACTTTAGTTTTCTCTCTGTTTGTAACCAAACCTACTCTACTACCAGTCTCATCAACAGTTCGAATGAAAGAGTTCATCTCATTAACATCATTTGCCAAAAGGGCTAAATCATCAGCATAATCTAAATCAGAAATTTTCGTATCTCCTGCCCATTTAAGTTCCAAAAGAAAAGGAGACAAAATGCACCCTTGTCGAACACCAGAAGTAATGCTAAACCAATTGCTACAAGACTTTCCAACTCTCACACACGACTCAGTGTTATTATAGAGAGCTTTTATAATGTTAACTAACTTGTCGGGTATACCATATGATCTCACAATCAACCACAAATTATGACGATCAACAGACTCGAAAGCCTTTTTGAAATGAACAAAGCTAGCAACCAAAGGTTTCTGAAACTCTAAACATTTCTCAAGAATCTACCTAAGTGAAAATATCTGATCCACACATCCCCTACCACTTCTGAATCCACATTGCTCATCACGCAATTGACTGTCAGCCAGATTCTTAATTCTATTAAGCACAATCATGGAAAGAACTTTACCTGGAACAGAGAGTAGGCTGATACCCCTATAGTTATCACAAGAACTGCGATCACCTTTTTTGAAAATAGGGATAATAATAGCTCTGGTAAAATCCTTAGGAACCATGCCTTTATCATAAAAGATATTCAGAATTTCAGTCATCCAAGTGGTAACAGAAACATTTCCAGCTCTAAGCATTTCTGTAGTAATTTCATCTACCCCTGGGGATTTATGTAGTTTAAGTTTAGAAACAGCCAAAATAACTTCAGATTGTGTTATAGGGCCAACATTAAAGCCACCAATGCATCTGTCATCATTGCAAACAATGGGAGTAGAACTAACCACATTGTTTAGAATATCACTGAAATGCTCAGCCCACCTAGCCATGACAGAATCCTCCCCTTCTATAACCTTACCTTGTTTATCCTTCAATCCTTGTATGCCTGTCCGTTTTCTACCACACAAAACATTAACTATCTGGTACAGCTCTCTGCTGTTGTGCTGTCTAACTGCTTCCTCGGCTTTGTCAACCAAACCATCAAGCCAAAGATTCTAATCAGCAGCTAACTGATCCTTTACAAGTTTATTAAGGTCTCTGTAATGCTTTCTATTAGGACTAGTAGGGTATTGATTAAGGGCATTCCTGCAGTTCTTTCTTTCCGAAATAAGCTCAAGTGCCTTATCACTCAGATAATTCTGTCTCTTCTGCTCCTTTTTTCCTAAAAGAGTACTGTTAGTGTCCAAAAAAGCCTGTTTAAAATGATCGCATTCTTCCTCAACTTCAGTAGTAAGCAAACCATGACTGTCATAATGACTAAGTAACCTATCATGGTAAGTTTTGGCTATAACTGGATCTTTCAGAGCTGTAGTATTAAAAGTAAATTTTTTAACCCTAGCACAACACTTTTTAAGTTTAAGTTGCAACATAACAAGGTAATGGTCAGATCCAATTTCAGCTCCCCTATATGCCCTGGTATTCCTAACAGAACTAGCCCATCTGGTGAAACCCATGTGTACTTATGTATGTCGCGGTGTTTGTAATAAGTGTTAGTTATTCTGAATCCATTGAGTTTACTTACCTGTAGGAGACGTTGCCCATTGCCATTGCAGCTACCAATACCAAAAGGGGCTATTACTCCTCCCCAAAGGTCAGAGTCAGTACCAACTTTGGTATTGAAGTCACCAAGAACAAGGGTAATATCTCCTTTCTTGACAGAATTCAAAATATCCTGAAGTTGTTCATAAAAGCTATCCTTCTCATCCTCATCGGCATCCTCAGTGGGGGCATAACAGCAGATAACATTCAAGTCTTTAATGCTTGTCTGAAATTTTGCTGTAAGAATAAAATAAATAAATAAATACCCCCTCAAGCAGCTGCTTGCCACAGAGGTCTGACAGGAGCCTGTCAGTTTATATGCCACAGTAGAAGGTCTGAGAGGATGGCATGACCTCAGCAGAAAAACGACACACACATCCATGCCTAATCCGGGGCTCGAACCTTTCATTAATGCACTCATATCCTAGAAGAGCATCGCTAGCGTGTCTGCTGAGAAGCAGACCCACGCCTTGGTGATGCTTATTGTCGTCCCTCCCTAAAATGAGAAATTTAAGATTATTTTTAAGAATCTGACCTTTATCAGTCCATCTGGTCTCTTGCAAGCCGAGAATATCTAAATTATAACGGTGGAATTCTTGTGTGAGGACATCAAGAGAAAAAGCTCTGTGCAGAGTCCTCACATTCCAACTACCTATGGAGAGAAAATGGTTAGTAGGATGTTTAAAGAAACTATGTTTATTGAGAGAGGGAATGCCGACAATATCAAACAGCCCCCTAATCGCAGACATGGGGCAAAGACCCGTTCCCCCACCACTAAAGGCTGAAGCCATCTACACTGGAAGACTTCCTGCAGTGTAGAATTTGACGATGCCAATAGAAGCAAAGAGTTCAGGTGCCTGCGATGACTTCTGCTCAGAATTATCCACCAGCTGATAAACATATCCTGTGAATCTATTCACTTGGGGCTGTCAATCCACAAACAAACAGAAAACACAGCGAAAGATTTTCCCTTCACATTTCCCACCAGTGATCTCATGCCGCACATCACCATTATCTCTTACATAGCTCCCAAGATAATTGAACTGTGACACCTGCTCAAGACTGCAACCATTCAGATGAACTGAATCACAACCTGCCTGACCAGTTTTCATCACTTTAGTTTTCTCTCTGTTTATAACCAAACGTACTCTACTACCAGTTTCATCAACAGCTCGAATGAAAGGGTTCATCTCATCAATATCATTTGTCAAAAGGGCTAAATCATCATCTTGATTATGGATCCTGATTTTGATGATGATCACAAAATCAGGATCCATAATCAAGCTCAGAGCCATATATCTGTCCAGTCCAGTGGGTTTATATGGTCAGCACCAGGACCCTGTGTGGTTGACCACTCCTCAGCAGGGTAGGAAAAAAAGAAAAGTAGCCATAGTTGTCCAGATCAGTAGGCCACACTAATCTGGCAGCCCTCCCCTTCCGTTCACTTCCACAAGAGAGTATCTCTTTTGAAAGGTACTAACGGTCCGCACCACGAGAAGGCGGGGTCGGACATTAGGTGCTAGGCCTGACCGGTTCTATGCATCATCACAGGGGATTGGTGCATAGCTCTCCTTCCAGTGACTACCTAGCTACCATTTACAGACCCAGGAATGGAAAATTGAAAAAATAACTAAACAAATAAAAGATTTAATAAGAGAAATATTATGAACAACATATAAATTAAAAAACCCGTTTTTTCAAAATTACCAAAGGAAAATTTATAATCTTGTTGAGAGATTGAGCTCTGAGGTGGACAGAAGGTGCAACTACGAGTTGGGTTTTTTATCCTTTTGACTGATGTCAACACTTGACTTGCTCAGTAGAATTATTGTGCATAGAAAATTCTCTGTTGTTTAGTTCGTTAGCAGCTTCTACTGCTCCGTCAGCTATTCTATCTTGCCAAAAAATTTTGTCATTTTTCAACTGATCATTCACAGATATATTAAACTCTTTGTAGTACTTACTCTGTTAAGAACATACGATGTTGACTAAATTTAAAGAGCCTAAACACACCTACACGGTCGTGCGATAATAGCTTATCTTTGCGGTTGGGTTTGCTTTACCTCTGAGCGGCATTTTTTTTGCACACCATGGGCTAAACAGTCAGGTCACAAGGACACCGAAGACTCAGAGAAGGTTGGGATAGGAGACCCACTGGAACAGCAGTTGGAGACAGATGGTAGCCTCCCGTCAATGCCATTCAGCGTGTTCTTTAACATTGGTTGTTTTACCCCTGGGAGCCACTTTTTTGCACACCATGGGTTAAATGGCCAGGTCACATGGACCCCGAAGGCTCAGAGAAGGTTGGGGGAAGGGACCCACTGGAACTACTGTTGGGAGACAGATGGTAACCTCCTGTCAAGGCCATCCAGCGTGTTCTTCAACGTTGGGTTGTTTTACCCCTGGGCACCACTTTTTTTCACACCATGGGTTAAATGGCCAGGTCACATGGACCCCGAAGGCTCAGAGAAGGTTGGGGGAGGGAATCCACTGGAACAGTTGTTGAGAGACAGATGGTAGCCTCCCGTCAATGCCATTCAGCGTGTTCTTTAACATTGGTTGTTTTACCCCTGGGCGCCACTTTTTTGCACACCATGGGTTAAATGGCCAGGTCACATGGACCCCGAAGGCTCAGAGAAGGTTGGGGGAAGGGACCCACTGGAACTACTGTTGGGAGACAGATGGTAACCTCCTGTCAAGGCCATCCAGCGTGTTCTTCAACGTTGGGTTGTTTTACCCCTGGGCACCACTTTTTTTCACACCATGGGTTAAATGGCCAGGTCACATGGACCCCGAAGGCTCAGAGAAGGTTGGGGGAGGGAATCCACTGGAACAGTTGTTGAGAGACAGATGGTAGCCTCCCGTCAAGGCCATCCAGTGTGTTCTTTAATGTGCACAGGGTATATCTTTGCGGCAATCACAGATTCTGCCTACAGACACAACGAAGAAATCAGACAGATCGTTTAAAATCAGCTCCACTTTTCTCCGACTGTGGAAATGTTTCTCCTTCAAGAGAAACCCAAAATGTGTATAATTCAAAATCAGCTGACAGTCAGGTTGGGGTAAATCAACTGCTTCCAATTCCCGCAGGCGGCCGAGATTTGTTGGGGGAAAAATTACACCTGAAATACTAAGGCCTAACTACTGATCATCGCTAGTGCTGTGTAATAGTTCAACAATTTATTATGAACACCCAACCAAGGAAAAGTGGCCATAAAATTCATGTGACCTGCATACAATATATCTGATCACACGGCCCACTTTTGAAAAGAATTGGAAGCCTCTGGTGTAAAAGGGAGCATAAAGTCCTTTGAAATTCATTTCAGGACATTTCACCGTCCACATAAGTCCAAATCAGTAAGACAAGGTAATCTAATAAATTGTTATTTTCCGAATCTTTCTGCGTGTATCATGGGCGTTCGCAGAAAAATTTCCAGGGGGGGAGGGCAAAGTTTGGAGACTAATAATTATATTTATAAATTTTTATTTAATTTTTTAGGTTTTTTTTTTCACAAGTAGATTACAGAATACACTATTGCATCAATGCAAAAACACATACATAATGTATATAAATTACATTTAAATTGTTACGATTATAATTTGTGGAATCTTTTACTCGATCCGGGGGGGGGGGGGTGGCAAGTGCCCCGTTTGCCACCCTCTGCGGACGCCCATAGCTATTTGTGGGAAATGAAACTCCCTACCGTTATGTTCTGAAACATTCGAGTTTGTATGTGGCAAATACGTTGGCATCCGCACTGTGTAGGTTGGGTTGTTTTACCTCTGAGCGACACTATTTTGAACACAATGGGCTAAATGGCAAGGTCACAAGGACCCTGAAGGCTTAGATACGGTCGAGGAAAAGGGACTTGCTGGACAGCTTTTGGGGCACAGATGGTAGTCTCCCGTCAAGGCCATCCAGTGTGTTCTTTAACGTTGGGTTGTTTTACCTCTGAACGATACTTTTTTGAACACAATTGGCTAAATGTCAAGGTCACAAGGACCCTGAAGGTTTAGATACGGTCGAGGAAAAGGGTTGGGTTGTTTTACCTCTGAGCGGCACTTTTTTGCACACCATGGGCTAAATGGCCAGGTCACATAGACCCCGAAGGCTCAGAGAAGGTTGGGGGAGGGGACCCACTGGAACAGCTGTTGGGAGACAGAGGTAGCCTCCCGTCAAGGCCATCCAGTGTATTCTTTAACGTGCACAGGGTATGGCTCTCCCGCACACGGGGTCACAGCTTGACGTCCTATCCGACGGACGGCGGCCTTTCCAAGCCCATCAGTGTCCCCTACTGACCGTGGGCAGGGCGGGGAATTTTGCGGAGATAAATCTCAACGCTGATCTAGCTGGGACTCGAACCTGGGAACTACAGATTACGAGCCTGGCTCGCTACCGACTGAGCCACCACCGCCCAGCGAGGAAAAGGGACTTGCTGGACAGCTTTTGGGGCACAGATGGTAGTCTCCCAAGGCCATCCAGCGTGTTCTTTAACGTTGGGTTGTTTTACCTCTGAGCGACACTTTTTTGCACATTATGGGCTAATTGGCCAGGTCACAAGGCCCCGAAGGCTCAGAGAAGGTTGGGGGAGGGGACCCCCAGGAACAGCTGTTGGGAGACAGATGGTATCCTCCTGTCAAGGCCATCCAGCGTGTTCTTCAACATTGGGTTGTTCAACAACCCCTGAACTCCACTTTTTTGCACACCATGGGCTAAATATTCAGGTCACATGGACCCCAAAGGCTCAGAGAAGGTTGGGGGAGGGGACCCCCAGGAACGCTGTTGGGAGACAGATGGTATCCTCCTGTCAAGGCCATCCAGCGTGTTCTTCAACATTGGGTTGTTTTACCCCTGAACTCCACTTTTTTTGCACACCATGGGCTAAATAGTCAGGTCACATGGACCCCAAAGGCTCAGAGAAGGTTGGGGGAGGGGACCCACTAGAACAGCTGTTGGGAGACAGATGGTAACCTCCCGTCAAGTCATCCAGCGTGTTCTTTAACGTGCACAGGGTATGGCTCTCCCGCACATGGGGGTATGGCTTAACGTCCCATCCGACGAACGACGTAAAAAAAGTACCAATAAATCTACAGGCATAATTTTATTGACACTTTACATTTTCATTCCCGTAGGTGGGTTGGTAGGGGCCCCAGTGCATTACTTTACCCAGGGGCCTAAAATACTGTTAAGACGGACGGCACTGCATAGAATCCTAGATTAGTGATGCCTCTTTCCTTTATAGTAGGTTGCTCTAGCTAGGTTTTTTTTTTAGTTAATAACATTTGAATGGTGGTATTGATTGAAATAAAAGGTTCACCTACTTAAAAATATAGAATTCAAGGTTTTATTAATAATATTTTTACTACAACACTAACAAGCAATTTTATTTGATAACAGAATTACGAGTCAAACTATTATCAAACGTCATATGACATGAAATATAAAATTGAGTGGAGACTGATAAAACTGAAAATGACACGAGCCCAGATCTCGCATGGAGCTGGCAACAGTAACACCCTATGCGCCATTACAGTAATGTCACCGACATTAACGTATTGTTTAAAACGCAAAATAACGTTATCACAATACTGAATAATGATTATAGTAGTGGTTGGTTGTTGAAAGTATAAAGATTTTATGATTTAGATCTAAAAGGCTAACTGATGAAAATATATAATTTGCAAAACACATTTTTGGTGAGGATGAAATCTGAAGGGTTAGCCCACTTGGCGATTGATCAAAGGGACTTCGGTTTGAACCCTGGGCAAGGCATCGATGTTCTTGTTGTTCTGCTGACCTCACACTAAGGCGTATACACAGTCGTATCAGAATAATATGACCACTTACCATAGTATATGTATGGTAGGTGGTCATATTCTTCTGATACGACTGTGTAAACTGACAAGCTCCTGTTAAACCTCTGTGACAAGCAGGTGTTTAATGGGAATTTTTTTTTATATTATTGGAAGTGAAAACAGTTTAATTAATAAAATTTTATTGAACATTAGGCATTTTTCATTTCGCTTACATCAGATTATATCATACAATTAATATAAGTAATAAATCAAATGTAGATGCTATATGAAAAAACATACACAAAAAAACTTGTTTGACATGAATGGAGAAAAGCTGAGATGATCTATACATATTTAACTACAATTCCTTACAAAATCTTTTTACTACAATTGTACAAGGCCTGTGTTAACGTCGTTCATCATCTGAACTATCTGAATCACTGTCACTACTCGGACTTGACATCTGCAAGAAAAATCATATATATGCATTGAGAATAAAAATTTCAACAAACGTACAGACCATTAAAAAACAGTCTACAATTTTACTTGCTAATTTATTTTCCTTATTTGCTCTCTACTAGCGTTAACCAAAATCTTCAGAGATCAGTGCCTAAAAGTTGGTTGGTTGATATCTTATATATACTTGACACCTGGGCTGGATCTAGGGGGAGGAAATACTACTACCACCTCCTCCTCCTCCTCCTCCTCCTTGGAATGGTAGTAAGGGTAATGGAGGCAAAAAAATATTAATATTAAATAATTGGCTTTGGTGAATTATTATTATTATTGAATAATGATCACTTGGCTTAGTGATAACAGAGGTACATTTGAAATTAGATTCATGACAGACCTATAGATAATGATTAATTTTCAGCCCTATTATAATGCAGAGTCGTCCCATGGCCGAGTGGTTAGCACGCTTGGCTACTGATCTAAGGGACCTGGGTTCGAGCCCCGGGATAAGGCATGGATGTGTGTGTTGTTTTTCTGCTGAGATCCTGCCATCCTCACAGACCTTCTACTATGGCATATAAACTGACAGGTTCCTGTCAGACCTCTGTGGCAAGCAGCTGCTTGAGGGGGTATTTATTTTTTATAATGCAGTTGCGAACGTTTTTCACATTGCATTTTTCAGAGCTATATTTTGACAGTTCTTGTTGCTCACATTAATTTGTTTCACTAGCTTAAATACCCATTGAACCAATGAGTAATGTAATTTTGAATGATCGCATTTACAGAGCTGCCACCCTTAAACAATTTATATGATATATCGATTACACTGAGCAACAAATTTTCATAAAAGTCATGCCTCCGAGATAAAAGTGGCCATTTCTTAAAGATTTCAAGGTGCTGAACATGAGTTGGGTTGTTTTACCTCTGAGCGGCACTTTTTTGCACACCATGGGCTAAATGACCAGGTCACAAAGACCCCGAAGGCTCGGAGAATGCTGGGTGAGGGCACCCACTGGAACAGCTGTTGGGAGACAGATGGTAGCCTCCCATTAAGGCCAAACAGTGTGTTGTTTAACATGCGCAGAGTATGGCTCTCCCACACACGGGCCACAGCTTAATGTCCCACCCGACAGATGGTGGCCTTTCCAAGCCCATCGGTGTCCCCTACTGACCGTGGGCAGGGAGGGGAATTTTGCAGAGATAAATCTCAATGCTGACCCAGCTGGGACTCGAACCTGGGAACTACAGATTACGAGCCTGGCGCGCTACCGACTGAGCCATCCCCGCCCCGGGTGAACATGAATATGCCAATGAAGATGCAAAATTGGTTACGATTTCTGAGAAATCCAAAACAGTTTCTTATATTAGTGGTTCTCAACTTTTTATGCTTCACGTACCCCCTGGAAATGTGTATATAACTGGCGTACCCCTTGTATAGATAGATAAAACTATAGTTATAGTATAACAATGGGAATAAAATAAAACATATATATCAGTGGTTCTAAACCTTTTATGCTTCACGTACCCCCTGGAAATGTGTATGTAACTGGCGTACCCCTTGTATAGATAGATAAAACTATAGTTATAGTATAACAATGGGAATAAAACATATATATCAGTGGTTCTCTACCTTTTATGCATCATGTACCCCCAGGAAATGTGTATGCAAATGGCATACCCCTTGTATAGATAGATAAAATTATAGTATAACAATGGGAATAAAACATATATATCAGTGGTTCTCAACCTTTTATGCTTCACGTACCCCCTGGAAATGTGTATGTAACTGGCGTACCCCTTGTATAGATAGATAAAACTATATTTATAGTATAACAATGGGAATAAAATAAAACATATATATCAGTGGTTCTCAACCTTTTATGCTTCACGTACCCCCTGGAAATGTGTATGTAACTGGCGTACCCCTTGTATAGATAGATAAAACTATAGTTACAGTATAACAATGGGAATAAAATAAAACATATATATCAGTGGTTCTCAACCTCTTATGCTTCACGTACCCCCTGGAAATGTGTATGTAACTGGCGTACCCCTTGTATAGATAGATAAAACTATAGTTATAGTATAACAATGGGAATAAAATAAAACATATATATCAGTGGTTCTCAACCTCTTATGCTTCACGTACCCCCTGGAAATGTGTATGTAACTGGCGTACCCCTTGCATAGATAGATAAAACTACAGTTATAGTATAACAATGGGAATAAAACATAGATATCAGTGGTTCTCAACCTTTTATGCTTCACGTACCCCCTGGAAATGTGTATGTAACTGGCGTACCCCTTACATAGATAGATAAAACTAGTTATATTATAACAATGGGAATAAAATAAAACATATATATTATACACATTAAATTTTGTATTCATAAATTACATATATCGATGAACACAAAAAATGAAACAATTTAACAAATCTTATAAAATTATAAATATTCTACTGGGTAATCAGTGAAACAGCTCTCACAGTGTAATCCACATTGAGAACCCCTATCTTTTATAATAGAGTAATACGTACATATACTTATCAGTAAAACCCTGCTTCTACTTCCGAAGTCGATTTGCCCGTCACTTGTACAGCTGCTCAGCATCATCTCTGGCGAGATTCCAACAGTAGTCAGCTAACATTGAAATGGACCAGTATCCTGGTATCGTTTCCCCATAATTGCAATGTCCTGGTAAAAATGTTCACAGTGCCTATCACTAACCATGCTGCAGTTGTCAGGGAAGAAATCTAAGTGGTTATTCCATTATGCAGCAACACCACCTTGAGCCCCAATTTCGAGGAGTCTATGAACAGTCGCCATTCTTGAGGGTCATGTTTGATTCCAATGGCATTCATCAGGCCATCAACATCGAAGCAGAACACAAAGTAATCTTGGTCCACTTGGGCCTGAAGTAAGGTGCAAACTGCTCATAACGAGTTCAAAACAAAGTCACTCCGACATTTTCCGTGAAAAGATTCCATTAAGTCTTGATGCAAGTAACCCTGCTTTGTCCTCGGACAGCTCCAGATCGTGAACAAGTTTGTTCATGTCTTCTTTGGTGAGAATGTGTGGCACAGATGATGCACTGAGGCAGACGTATGGATCATCGTTAGACACCAAAGGCTGCGGAGAACCTGATGTTGGTTCGCCTCCCTCCTCATCGTCTGAATCGATGGACAATTCTTTTGGGGGTTCGGGAAGGGAAGGCTTCGCTGTGTGGAACTGGTCGGAGAGCAGATTGTATATTTGGGTACGCTATTGTCTACTTCTTTTTTCTTGCAATGCCTTCAGAAACAGGTGGAAACATGCAGAAGTAGCAGTCATTTGCATGATTGCTTGTCTCTATCCAAACCATAGGAATAACAAACAACATTGCCACTTTTTCACCTTTCAGGCACTTTGGAAGATTTCTTGCACACATACTGCAGCATATGTGTGGGGCCCAGGTCTTGTCCTGGTCCCAGATCTTACATCCAAAATAAAACTCGCATGCTGCTTTCACTATTGGAGTGATGGCCTTTTTTTGGCTTGCAAACGTCACTTCCCTACAAATGTAGCAAAATGTATCTGCAATATTAACACAGTTATGAGGCATCACTACTACTGGATTAAAACTGCAAGGATCACTTGTGTTGCACTTGACTCAGGAGTAAAAGAGTGCCTCTCAAAAGATTTGCTCACCCTACGAGATGTCACTTACAACTAACGATTGCATCGTCTTTTGTCTGTGATGGTAAAGCTGCGATGTCATAACTCAACTACATTGCATCAGACAATGATGCAATACAATGCAATATGTTACAATATGGAGTTTAAAACACAGCATTCGAAATGGTTACCTATGTACTCAATGCGGACCGAGTTGTTTATATATGACCATCTCTGTCTCTCCTAAACAGAGCCAATTGACAAATTTTATTGTCAGTGTTCAGCATCTCGAAATTAGTAAAGATTGGCTATTTTCATTTTAAAGCCTTTCTGTGTGTTGCCCAGTGTTATCAATGAGAGCATAATGAATATATATTGATTACTGGTTAAGGGAAGAGGATGGCTTGGTCTAGCATGCCAAACTCAAGTCCCACTTGGGTCTGTGTTGAGATACATCTCTGCAAATAAAACCCTAGTCTTGGTCAGTAGGGGAACACCAATTGGCTTGGAAAGCCAGTGCCCATTTGGATGGGACAAAGCTATGCCCCCTGTGGGTGGGAGAGCCATACCCTGTATGATGCCCTTTTATTTTACCTTAACCAGTTTTGCTTAATTTACATTATATTTATCATTTTGGGGATTTTAATTTTATTTTTGGCATCACAGCAATCGTTTCCAAGAGCGTAGGAGTTGCACATGCGCAACTCCAAACTTTCGATTGTCACCCGCTAAAAAACTGACGCACGCGGTTGCACAAAAAAAAAGCATGCGTGCACAAGGACATGTCCCCTCTGGCGTCATAGCTTGCGCACTCGTCATTTTATGCAAATGTCTTTACCGTTGCAACAGCCATGTGTTGCCGAGCCTGTACGCTTGTTATAGCAGTGACATGTAGTCACAGAGAGTCAGTTGTCAGTTAGTAGTGTCACAGAAGTTGGTGTTAGACACAAGAGTGATGATGTAGCGACATCTCATTGAAGTTGGTGAGTTTTAAAAATAATTTTTTTGGAAATAAACTTGTTTGTTATAGAAACGTTTTTGAATCTTTGCTATTTTTCTCTTGAGCAACGTTAGTTGATAAGTTTTGATTAGAATTTACATTAGTTTGACAATCATTTAATTTTTGAATTCTTACTCGCTAAGTAACGCCCGCTGGTATTCGAACCTTAATTGAACTTTATTTGGCAATTTGTTAATTATTGCCTGGCACCCGATTTAGCTATCTGGAGCTTGAATAAATATTGGATCAGACAAAGGGTCCAAAACTTTAAAGTATTTAAATCTTTGGAGCGTTACACCTGTGCTAATTAAAGGACACTGTGGATAGCCTTGACTGGAGGCTATCATTTTCAAACAGCTGTCCAGTGAGTTCCCTTCATCCCTTTTTATACGCCCTTGGGGTCCTTATGACTTCGCCATTTAGCGCTTTTGTGTGCAAAAAAAGTGCAGTTCAGAAGTAAAACAACCCAACCCAAACAAGTGTTTACTAATTATTAGTGATTAAGTTCAATTTCAATAATATGCATATTTCAGCAGTGGCTGCAACCAAAGCACTTTTGCCAAAAAATCCTGGGTGATCAGTATTGTGCTATTTCTTGTGTACTGTAGTGCTAATCTATGCAATACTTAGTTGATTTGGGTCAGTGTTGAGATTTATCTCCGCAAAATTCCCCGCCCTGCCCACGGTCAGTAGGGGACACCGATGGGCTTGGAAAGGCCGCCGTCCGCCGGATGGGACGTTAAGCCGTGGCCCCGTGTGCGGGAGAGACATACCCTGTGCACGTTAAAGAACATGCTGGATGGCCTTGACGGGAGGCTACCATCTGTCTCCCAACAACTGTTCCAGTGGGTCCCCTCCCCAACCTTCTCTGAGCCTTCGGGGTACATGTGACCTGGCCATTTAGCCAAAGGTGTGCAAAAAAGTGCCGCTCAGAGGTAAAACAACCCAACCCAACTTAGTTGATTAATTAACCCTTTGCATGTTGACACCCGATTAATCCTTTAAATTTTTCGAATTCCAAAGAATCTGAAAATAATAGATAAATTTCATAGCAAAAGTTCTAATATTTTTCTTTTCAGCTGCAAACTAGCAATCTGTTAACCATTTCTAATTGAATTTTGAAATGAACACACAATTCTATATTTTTTACCTTTTGATCAGCATAAAAAATGATGTTAATCCACTTACACCTGAGAAACACTGTAGAACCACACTCATGGCTTGGGTCAGTGTAAGTAGTATGTTAGAAATGATGCACAAGTTTATACCTTTCCTCTATTGTACCATATGTTATTTATTATTGATTAGTTTGATTTTGATGATTTCGATCTATTTTCCATCTAGACAAGTTGTGATGCTTTCTAATCCTTTAACGTATTTATTTTTATTACTACTGAAAGTTGTGTCATCCAACACATTGCTTTTGGTTTTTTAATGTTTTGAAAGATTTTTTAGTTTTTACCAGCACTTTTACCTGTTTTTAGTTATATAATTTTCAGTCTTTATTTAAATTATTTGTTTTCAAAGCAAAACAATTTTTTGGGGCAGTGTTTTCTTATTCTTGAATTTCTTAATCACCAAAAATCTAGGCATATATACTATATGTTATTTGCAGGACTGGAAAACTGAGAAAAAAACTAAAACAAATAAAAGATTTAATAATAGAAATATTATGAACAATAAAATAAATTAGAAAATGCAGATAATTTTTTTAAAAATGTTACTGAAATTAAAAAGTTCATAACAAGGAGATTAAATCTGTTTATTTACATTTTTGTAGTGCAGAAAGTGTGTGCAAAGCATACTTTTTGATATTAGTGAAATTTAATTTACTCAACAACAGAATAAATCCTATGACACTCCCTGCATTACATGCTTTCATTTGGCACATAAATAATTAAGATTCTTCATCGTGTTCAAAAGACATGGTGGAACAATGTTTTGCCAAATCTACAAACTGACCAATCAACAACAGTCAAAGCAACAGGAAAATAGGTAAAAACATCAGGAACAGCTGCATATACTTGTACTTGAATACAAGCATGTTCATGAATAAAACAAACTTAAAATTTTAAGCCTTAAAACTGAAAAAAAAAAAAAATTGCATGAACTGTGGAGAAAGCCAACCAAGATAACAATAGACATGCATTGAGACCCATTCCCATTTCATTATCAATCATGACCCAGAGATCAGGGAAGCCTTTCTAAATTGTGTTTATGACATAACTCACCATTGAAGCTTAAAAGTTTAGGGTTCTAAGTAATCCAAATTGAAATTAGTTGTCCAGTGGAGAGGGTGGGGGTAAAGGAGTTGCATGCACCCATTTATGTACAAATTTGTGGCCATTCAACTGTGTCAAAAAATTTAGGTGCAACCTTCATTGTTTTGTCTGGAAATGATAAAAGTTGAAGTCCTATCTAACCTTCAGGGTATTCGAATGTATGAAAGTGAGCCCATAGACAAACAGATTATGAAGTGGGGACAAAAGTGCACTTTGCAGTTAAAGAGCTAAAACGAAAACAGTTCTGTACTATGTGGAAGCATATTTTCTTAAAAGGGAGCAAAACTGAAAAACCCAAAAATTGGGGTTTTCAATACCAATTCGATTTTAAAAAAATGGGACAATTGACAGTTCTGCATTTTTTATATTACTCTTGGAATATATAAAGGTCTAAATACATCGAAGGGCCAAAACATTATGACCAGCGTGTCTTTATGCAAATTGGAGCAACTGCAGGTACATGATGGCGCATGTGAAGGTCATGAAATGGTATAAATAACACCTGGTACTGAGCTCTGTTAAACAGTGTTATTCTTGTTCTTCAGATGGGAAATGTAGTGGACAAATGAGTTTGACAAAGGCCAAATTGTAATGGCCAGATGACTGGGTCAGAGCATTTCCGAGATGGCAAGGCTTGTGGGGTGCTCATGGTCAGCTGTCGTTAGTTCCATCAAAAAGTAGTCTGAGGAGGGAACTTCCGGCAAGGAGTGGGCCGACCACAGCTCATTGATACTAGAGGTGAGCGAAGACTATCCCGTATGGTACAAGCCAAGAGAAGGGTACTGTGGCACAACTCATCCGTAATTTGAATGTTGGTTACGGGAGTATTGTGTTACAACACACAATAATCGAACCCTGCTGAAAATGGGGCTGCGTAGCCACAGGTCTCCAAGTGCCCATGCTAACCCCAGTTCACCATCAAAAGTGCATACAATGGGCACACAAGCATCAAAACTGGACCTTGAATGATTGGAAGAAAGTCGTCTCGCCCAAAGAATCTCATCTCCTGTTGCACCATGTACATGTGTATCATTTAGCTGGGGAAGTGTTGGTACCAGGGTGACCCGTGGAATGAATACAAACTGGTGGAGGAAATGTAATGCTTCGGGCAATGTTCTGCTGGGAAACCCTGGGTTCAGTCATTCACGTGCAGGAAACTATGATGTCTGGTTTGGTTTGTTTGTTTGACCTCTGAGCGGCACTTTTTTGCACACCATGGGCTAAATGGCCAGGTCACATGGACCCCGAAGGCTCAGAGAAGGTTGGGGGAGGGGACCCACTGGAACAGCTGTTGGGAGACAGATGGTAGCCTCCCGTCAAGGCCATCCAGCGTGTTCTTTAACATGCACAGGCTATGTCTCTCCCGCACACGGGGCCACGGCTTAACGTCCCATCCGACGGACGGCGGCCTTTCCAAGCCCATCGGTGTCCCCTACTGACCGTGGGCAAGGCAGGGAATTTTGCGGAGATAAATCTCAACGTTGACCCAGCTGGAACTCGAACCTGCGAACTACAGATTACGAGACGGGCATGCTACCGACTGAGCCAACCCCGCCCCAATAACTGGGGGAGGGGTGGTGGCAGCGGCAATGCTAGGGACTGGCAACTGTTTCCCATTAATAGCATATGGAAAGGTAATATTTGTTGCACTGTATATTTCAGTTTACACTAAAATGAATGAAAAAAGATATTCTAAGTTAACATAGTATATAATAATAAGCAAAATTAAAACAAAGCTTGAGATGATGATGGATGACTGCACTGGTGATTATGTTGGGATTATCACATGAAAATACCAGTTCTGAGCCATCAAAGGATGACGACCTCCAGGAATCTGGACATGTATTCAATATAATCCCATCCATATATACACTACCAAGTCAAATTATTATGAGCACTACATCACATGTGATATACCATGAAACATGGCAATGTATGTAATTTTTTTTACAGATGTAAGTATTCTATGTAAGTTTATGGTACCATGCACAATGGGTTGGGTTGTTCTACCTTTGAGTGGCACTTTTTTTTAAACACAACAGGCTAAATGAACAGGTCAAAAGGATTCGAGGGCCGAGAAGGAGACCCACTGGATAGCTGTTAGGTGATGATGGTAGCTTCCTATTAAATCCATTCATTGTGTTCTTTAATATGCATAGGGTATAGCTCTCCCACATATGGGGCCACAACTGCAGTGAGGGCTGAAGTATTAGAATAGTTATTCCTCCAAGTTTATCATACATTCAAATTAAATTACCTATTCTATGCTAGGTAATGAAGAGGAAGGAATAGCAGTGACTGGACAATTCCATTTAAAATTTTAGCTGTTATGGGCTGGTATGGTACTGAAAGGGTTAATTCAGTACCTAAATTCTGGCCCATGGCACTATGAAAAATCCTCATGTGGCCTGCCGATTAGAAAAGGCTGCACATCCCTGACCTAACTACATCAATCAAGGTTGATAATAAAAAATTAATAAAAACTGCATATTTTTATTGCAAATTATCCTTTCTGTTAAAACTCTTAGCTTCAAACATAACATGCTGCAAACATACTTACCTGAATTTCTGGAATTTCAAATGGTAAAACCTTTCCTACTTCAAGTAGAGCTTGTTTTAATCTAATTAATGATTGCCTATTAAAATCAGTTAACAGAATTTTTTCTTTCTTTGCTTCTTCTACTACAGCTAATGCTTCTTCCAAATTCCTTTTAGCCACTGGATAAAATGCAATATTCAAATCATTAAAATAGTTATAAATCTAAATTCACTGATATACCAAGTGACAAAAGTCAGGAAATAAATTACATAATATACTGGAAATGGAGCAAAGAGTAAAAAGGTAATGAGTCAATTATTCTAACTAATCAAGAAGGTAGTCCTGTGACACTTGGTTAGAAAGATTAAAAGCTGTAGTTTGCATGAAGGAAATATAAATATATATACATAGGTTGTTTGATAACAGAATTTATTTTAAATGCAACCAAATTAAACATATAAAGGGCATATTGAAGAACTACTTTTGTCCATGTTGTTTCAGAGGGTCAATGAAGTGAAAGGACAAGCCAAAGGTCAGTCCATAAATGCTGTACTCTAATCTATAACCTTGCACTTAATACCAACTTACCTCAACAATGATGCTATTGCCATTGCTTCTGCAGTTTTAACCTTTAGACAACAGCTTCCAAAACTTGTTTTGCTTTAAGAAATCCCTGCACCTGAAAAAGACCACTACCCACTCCTGCATGTGGTCAACAATCATTCTAGTTCCTGAACTCTCCCCAACCCAAGTGAGGTGATTGATGGTCTGACCTAATCCAATTGTAAGAGAAAAGTGGGAGAGGATGGAACTCCACAGTTGGGATGTGTCATGTGCTAATGGGCAGACACCTCAGTTTCCTGCTGTGAAGTGAAAGCAATTAACTGCTGCTAATGGGGGAAGAAACTAATGGCACAACATTTGTACCAGTACTATTTTTCTTGTGGGTTGAGTGTGTAGTATATAGCTGTAGCAGCCAGAGCAAAAAGGTTCAAGACCTTTGGCAACTCCTGTTAACTTCAATGGGCAGACTGTTAACCAACATAAATGACAGATGCATCTAATGGCACCCGTTACCTGGGTAATACACTGTTTACCTTTAACATTCATATTATTAATAATTTATAATCAATAAACTAGCATCTTTAATATCTTCAATAGTAATTTACAGTTAATACTCATTGTAAAGTAGTGTGGTAAAGTACTCAAGCCATTTTAACTTTATTCTTTTAACTATTGAAACATAACTTTATTCTTTTTAACTATTGAAACATAACTTTATTCTTTTTAACTATTGAAACATAACTTTATTCTTTTTAACTATTGAAACATTTATTTATGTACAGTTTCAATCTCCGGGTAAGGCATGGATGTATGTGTCGTTTTTCTGCTGAAGTCCTGCCATCCTCTCATACCTTCTACTCTGGCATATAAACTGACTGGCTCCTGTCAGACCTCTGTGGCAAGCAGCAGCTTGAGGGGGTATTTATTATTTTTTCTATTGCAGACAAATATTTTAACAAAATTTGAGTCTGTGATTGGAAACATGCTAGATCTCAAACACCAAAATATTTAAGACTTTTTAGCGAGACAAGCCATTTTGGTGTCTGGTTATGTTTTGCTGGTATTTTTACCTATATACAGTATTATGGATGAGTAAACATCATTATCATACAAATTACACTGTGATTTATTTATTAGTCAGTCTGTTTCGTTTCTGGGTTGACATGTTGCAACCCAGGTTTCACCTCCAGTCAATTGTTTTTCAGGAAATGGGTCCTCCTTGCTGTAGCACCTCAGGTGTTTGCAACATGCATATGGGCTGTGTGCATCTCTGTGAAGGAATCTTGGGGATTCAATCTGTGCAATTTCATAAAAACAAGTCTATTGTATACAATTTTGTGCACAGTTTCTTGAACTTCAGAGCCACAAAGTGAATCTTCATGTCTTCTTGTGCATGGTAATCCAGAATCTCTGTTCATATACGAGTCTATTTCTACCATTGCTAAATTTGTTATATTAGAAACCCATGTTTCTTTAACATTAACTGTGGTATCATACACGATTCACAATTGACAATGGATTTTTGTGATATCTCTATGACATTCAACAAAATAACTATTCCACACTTCCTCTGTCCACATCTTGAGAAAGGCACCCATTTTTGTCTACTCTCTTTCTTTAAAACAATATATCTTTTTGTTCATACATATTTTTATTGTTTGGAATAAAAAGCCTTGTCACAAAATAAATTCTGCTACCTTACTTATTTAATTCTTCACAAATAAATACTGTACATTAAATTCTTTCATGCACAACTATGCTGCTTTAAACCAGTAGACTGCATTGAGTATTACATAAGAAATATACCTTAACCTCGTGAATGCGACAATTACTTGTCTATCGCCCCTTTGGATTAAGACATCGTTTAAACTATCACATACTTCAGAAGGTAATATACATTCTTAACAAGATATTAAACAACTAATACTATTAACTAAGGAAAACCTTTAACCTATCTTAAAGGGTCCTAATCTAGCATATGACAAAGGATTTAATTACCACAGTCTTTTAACAGACTGGTAAAACTGCACCAGATGTTGTTGACCAGTTAGTCCAAGAGAAGCTGTCATGGTTCCTAACTTGGGTGACCAGTCCTTATGCTATGATCTAAAACAGCATCGATGAGTATGCATACACCAGATTTCCACATACTTCTTGACAGTAGATTATCTTTTACACAGACTTGGATTGGCATTGTTGGATTATATATGGCCATCGCCTTTTTATATCAGGCACCCTATTTCGCCATTACAGTCTTCAATTACTGACAATTCCAATGTCCGCTGGAATCTTGATGTTTAAATTTTACTTTAATCTAAACAGTGGATAAACTGCAAAGTGTTGCACATAATGGTAGAATCCTTTCCTTACTCAATGCTCTGCACCGGAAATGTGGCACCCTCCAACATGAAATAACTTATAACTTCCAAAAGTCTGCCATTAAAACATTTAAAAATACTTTAAAACTTTTGGCCATATTCAACTCAACCATTAAGAGTCATATATGTTACTCCACGATGTCATTCAGAGCGAAGCGTTTCGCTCACCTCCCGTGCGGCAGCTTCCTCCCCCCCATGATATTTTATATCTCTATCATTAACAACTAAATTTTTAATTGTTTTTGTTGTTTTAACCGGTAATATTAACTCATAATTACTTAAAAAATTCTGCATAGTATCAGTTACCTTTTTGATGTAAGGGAAACTATGTGTATATTTTACAATTTGTTGTGGTTATCTTAATTATATTTGGGTTTTGTTTATTACAATGTACTTTGCATTATTTTGCCATCTGTCTAATATTTTCTTTGGATATCCTGCCTCCCCAGCTGTTTGTGCAATATATTCAATTTCCTCTCGAAAAGTATCCTGCTCCGAGCAATATCTATGAGCCCTAATATAGTGTGGAAGTATTGAAGCTTTTTTGTATCTCATAGGGTGTGCAGATGAATATGGAATATAATTTGGTATACGAGTTTTTTTCCCATAAACTGTTTCACAATTATTTCCCTTCCTTGTAATAAGGATATCCAAGTACGGTAACTGTTTGTTAGTTTCCTCTTCATGTGTAAATTTGATTGAGGGTAATATTGAATTAAAGACCTCTATTAACTGTTTTAATTTTTCAAGTGGATGGGGCTAAAAAATCAAAATGCCATCAACATAACAAAGATACAGAGAAGGCAATAACTCACATCTTTCCAATGCTGTTTCCTCCACGTGGTGCATAACGACATCCGCCATTAATCCTGAAAGAGGTGATCCCATTGGGACCCCTTCAGTTTGCTGCCACATACTACCAATAACATCAAAATAATTGGATGACGTTGCCAGGTCCAGCGCCTCGTGAACACTAAAGTACTCCGGGGAGCTGGGGCGGGCAACTCGCAGCCATTCAGCTTTCAGTTGCATCGCCGCATCCAGCACCGGAGTGCTAGGATACAGCGATATGACATTGAGCGAATGCAATGAAGAAGATTCTGTAGTATTGGTATTCTGTATTTTAATTAAGACCTCATGACAATTCCTCAAAGTGTATTTTGTTGGGGGAAAATATATCTTAAAAAATGGGTGTAATGCCACTTCCAAATTATATGTTGGGGCCTTTCTTTTACAATCCAATGGCTGAAATGGATGTTCCTGTTTATGCAACTTAATTTTAACAAACAGCTGGGGGACATCTGGGTACATAGGAGGGTTACAATGCTTAG
Source organism: Ryuthela nishihirai (assembly GCA_038380435.1). Lineage (NCBI taxonomy): Eukaryota > Metazoa > Arthropoda > Arachnida > Araneae > Heptathelidae > Ryuthela > Ryuthela nishihirai. The sequence continues at coordinate 2,908,392 of JAWZYU010000044.1, read as the reverse complement.
CTATTTCACTTGGTAGAATGGGGTCATTCTTAAGTTTTTGTAATTTATTTAAAATACTACTTCTGGGTTACTATCAATAGATTGATATTTTAATTGACCCAAAACTTCCTGTATTTTTAGATCATATTGATCTTTATCCATTATTACTACCTGATTTGTTTTATCTGCTAACACTATTTTAATTTCTTTTTGGTTTTTTAAATCCTGAAGGATCTTTATATCCTTATACGATTTGTTCCTATTTTCCTGCTGTAAATTTTTAATTGACCTATATACTCTACATCTTTCTTTATCCTTATATTTTTGTGGAATCTTGTTAAGAGATTGTTTTATCTGTGGAATAACTGTGATTGGGTCGATAGACTCATTTTCATATGCAAATTTTGCTCCCTGTTGAAAGTATACGCTCTTATTCACTATTAAATGTATGCTGCAATAAATTTATAAATTAACCATTCTCCCTTTTACCAGATATTACCTTTATTTTATTAAAATTTCCAGCTTTTCTTGGACTAACTGGTCAACAACATCTGGTGTAGTTTTACCAGCCTGTTGCAAGACTGTGGTAATTAAATCCTTTGTCATATACTAGACTAGGACCCTTTAAGATAGGTTAAAGGTTTTCCTTAGTTAATAGCATTAGTTGTTTAATATCTCGTTAAGAATGTATATTGTCTTCTGAAGTATGTGATAGTTTAAATGATGTCTTAACCTGAAGGGGTGATAGACAAGTAATTGTCGCATTCACGAGGTTAAGGTATATTTCTTATGTAATACTCAATGCACTCTACTGGTTTAAAGCGGCACAGTTATGCATGAAAGAATTTAATGTACAGTATTTATTCGTGAAGAATTAAATGAGTTTTATCCTACTGTGCTTTACAATATTTAAAAGCTACCTTACTTATTAAATTACCCTTGCATTTTGCACTACATAAACCAACACAGGAACATGTCGTAACTAACCAATTACAATAATTTACACAGTCATATCAGAATAATATGACCACCCACAGAATCAGTTTACCCGCCCAGGCAAATCACAGAGTGCATACAAAGTCAGCCACACAGAGACATAAGCGGCTGGCCAGGACAGATGAGCCATGATGCGTAACGTGAGCACAAAGGGCAGAGGTAGTGATTTGAGGGACGTTCAAAAAGGAATGATCGTTGGCTATTGCGCCAAGGGTGGAAGCACCTTGGAAACAGCAGACTTCGTGGGCTGTTTGCGAGGTGCTGTAGTAAGGGTGTACCAAGAATGGACTGCTGGCACACCGAGTACTTCCAGACATCATAACTGTGGAGCCCCAAAGGCCATCAACCCCAGAGGAGAATGTCACCTCCATCAACCAGTATAGGGCAACTGACCACTCAAATGAATGCTGGGGCACCAAGGTACGTATCCCCGATAACAGTAGAGTGAACCCTGTTATGAATGGGTCTCCAGAGTCGACACTGTGTAAAGGCATCTATGTTAACCAAGATTCATTGGCAATGATGCCTGCAGTTCACATGGGATACATGACATCATTGGACAGTGGAAAAAGTTTGCCTTCTCTGACAAATCAAGGTTTCTACTCCACAGAAGTGACGGGCGGTGGCGGATACAGTATCATACGCACAAGAACTAACACCCGGACACGCTTGTCGGTCAAGCATAGGCAGGCGGTGGCAGTGTGCATGTATGGGGGATGTTTTCCTGGTATGACCTGGGGACCACTGGTACCACTGGATGGGTCCCTGAATGCCAATGGCTACCTGTCCATCCTCGCTGACCACATGCATCCCTTCATGTTGGACATTTACCCTGGTGGTTATGGTGTCTACCAACAGGACAATGTGCCCTGCCATGTCGCGAAGGTGGTGCATGACTGGTTCCAGAAACACGACAGTGATGTCTCTGTTCTCCCTTGGCTGGTGAAATTGCCCGACCTCAATCCCATAGAGCATTTGTGGGACCATTTGGATCAACAGGTTCAGCGTGTGGACCCACAACCATGTCACCCCCGGAATCTCTGTGCTCTGCTGGAGTCAGAATGGGCATGTGTGCCTCTGGCAACCTTCCAGGGCCTCATTGCATCCATGCCACGATGTCTCGCTGCTGTCATTCGGGAAAAGCATGGTTATTCCCATTATTAGATAGGTGGTCATATTATTCTGATATGACTGTGCACATGATATTTAACATAGAAAATATTATTTAAAACTCAGCTTTCCATGTGATAAACTTCTGAATACACCGATAAATCAATTCATTAAATACAATGAAATCATGCATGAGCAATCTCAAGACAGTATAAATGCAGGAAGTAAATTTATTTTCAGCAAGATTTCCAAAAAAAGGTCATCAGGTATATGTATTTAGTTTATGTTTGACAAATCAGTGCATCTGAAACTCATCCTGTGATCTAAGATTAAATATTCCACTATGGAGAGATGAAGAAAATGCTTGGAGATTAAGGAAACTTGCCATGAGATCAAAGTAGCAATGTTTAATCATATATCAACATTCAATGAGAAAGGGTTAAAATATTTTCACTGTGAAAACTATCATCAAAATTACTTTATAAAATTATGTCCACAAAAATAAAACAACTGTACAACTATATATATTGAAAAACAAGACTCCACAAAATAAAATTGCAAACTGAATTTCTAAAGCATTACAAAATTAAAACAATGGTATTCCTCAACCCTTCCTGGATCAGGGACATCTATAGACATTTTTTGTACAACACATTAAACTTCATTATTTAAAAAAATTGCCATTTGAAAGTTTTCCTACATATATCTGTTAAAAATATGCAATTCAATCTTGAAAAATAATATTTTGTTTTCATTTGATTCATATTTTATTAAACTACAATGTAAATAATTTGATAAAGCCATATTTTAAAAGTGCTATACGGTATTGCCGATTTGTTTGTTAACATTACTCTGTATTGAAGAAATCACCTGATTTAAGTTCACACGTTTGAAATGAACTATTATTAACGTATTTTTCCTTAAATTTTCGAAAATCTCCTAAAAATTAACAAAATACTGCTATTTTTTAAAACAGAAGATTTTGGAATTACAGTAGACTCCCTCTTATCTGGCCCTTAAAGGACTGGAACCCTGGCCAGATGAACAAAAGGCCGGTTAATCCAAAAATTGTGTCAGAAAATAAATAAAAATGGAAAAATGACAAAAATACTAATTGTGAGTCTTGTCTTTTCTTTTAATAAACATCACATCAATCGCAGATGAGGCCTATTGTTGTTCAATGTATCTTACTGCAAACTGAAAAGCTTCTTATCCTTCAATATGGCTAACTTTTCCTTCTTCCTCCTCTTCTTCATTCTCCACTTCTTCTCCATCCCTTCTTGGCAGACGGCATTGATAATCCATTAAGCAGCAAAATATTGTCATTATCTATCATATCTTCGGCAGATGCAGGCTCATTCAATACTTTTGTGTTTTTGGTACTTTCTACACAGTTTTCAACTTCAGGCCAAAGTTTTCTCCATGACTTCACAAACGTTGTACAAGGCATTTCTTCAAAAGATCTTGCCAACATGTAGATCACATCCTTGATATTTATTGTTTTCAAAACATTTAAAAGTCATATTCCATCATTTTCAGTTCACTGTAGAATTTCTGAAAGAAGCTTTCTCCTGTATCGCCTTTTAAAACTTACAAGCACACCTTGATCCATTGGTTGCACTAAATATGTTACATTAGGTGGCAAAAACATGGCTTTTATGTTGTCAGAAACGAGTTCTCTTGGGTGTGTTGGGGTACTGTTGAGAATGAGTAGGGCCTTTACAGGCACCTTAAGACTTGTGAAGTGTTTTTTACTTTTGGAACAAATTCTGTAAAGAACCACTCTCTAAACAAATATGAGTCTATCCAAGCAGAATTTTAAGTGTTGTAGAAAACTGGCAGAGAAGCTAAATTTAAATGCTTGAATGCTCGTGATTTTGCTGATTTCCCAATTATGAAAAGAGGAAGTTTGTGCCTGCCTGCAGCATTTGTACACACAGCCACAGTGATTATTTCTTTGTTTGTTTTAAATCCTGATGCTGAGGTTTCTTGCACTGTCACAAACGTTTTCATTGGAAGAAATTTAAAATTTAACCCAGTCTAATCTACATTGTAGATTTGTTCTGTGCATAGGCCTTCTTCAATAAGCACTAAGTTTTTCTGAAAATTCCTTTGCTGCTAAAGGATCAGCTGACAATTTCTCACCACAAACACCAAGGTAATGAACATCACGCTGTTTTTTTCCAGCGAGAAAGCCACCCCTAGCTTGCTGAAAAATTTCCCCCATATAATGTTTTTTTTTTTTATCGATTTTAGAATGAAGAATTAATGCATTTTCTTTTATGATTGGCATACTGATTGGAGTTTCTTTTCAATGCTCTTGCATGAACCATAACCAAAGTGCATCATCGACAATTTCATTTTTGGACTCTTCAAGAATGCACTGAGAAGAAAGCATTTTTTCAGACTCAACTTGAGTGCAAAAATCTTGTAAAGATTTTCTATTCCTTCTCGTCATTTACTGTGCTTTTACCAATACTTAGTTCATCACAAATATGCTATACTGGATCACCTTTGTCAATATGTTTTAACACGTTTAATTTCATCTCCATCGTAATGACATTATGCTTACGTTTCACCCACTCATTTTGTACCACAAAATAATTAATAGATCACAACACACTCTTCCTGTATATTCACAGTACACTGTAATATACACAAAGAGGAACTGAAGCAAATATGTACTGTACTAGAAACAAAACATGCAGCGACTTGCCTCCACTTCTTGGAAAGACTGGTTAAAGTGGAGGCCGGTTGAGCCGAGACCGGATAAGAGAGAGTCTACTGTAATTATGAAATATGTATCTATTTTTTTTAAGTATACTGCTGTAAAAAGTGTTATTAAAATTAATGTTACTGCAATGTTCATATTTTTTACTACAATAAAATTCAGAATTAAATTCTCTTTAATTTGGTATATAACATGACCTATTTCTGTTGATTAGTTATTTATTAAAAATATTCTAAAGTTGACTTGTTTATTAGATTCTGTAACAAGCCTTGATTTTTCTCAAAGTATGGTATGGAGAAAAAAATTACAAACCAAATGTTTAAAAAAGAAATTTTTGTTATTCAGAAATTGCCTTTCTATTTATGTGCATTATAATTGTTTCTGTCTATTAGTGTTTTTTAAGTAAATTTTTATTTGTGTTGCCAGATGCATTTTTTTACTACCTGCCTCTAAAAAAGCCCTATTAATATAAAACTAGTCGTCTTTTTCATTAAATATTTTATTTTCAAAAAATCCAGAATTAAATACTGATTAATTTGGCATATAACAAGCCATAATTCTTTTCATTAGTTATTTGGCAAAAAAGTTCTAATCTTAATTTTTTTTCCTGATCAGAGTGAAAAAATAACTACCTAGGAAGGGTTAAAGAAACAATGAGAAAAGAACTAATGCAAGGAGGAAAAAATACATTAAATATTTGTACTGCGTTGAGAAGAAAAAAATCTTACCCAGCACATTTAATAAGCTGGTGTATGCTAGACCTTTAGCTGCTCCAGTAAGATGCGAAGTTTTTAATACGTCAATAAGTTTTCTTGCCATAGTTTCCTGAAATATACATGATTTTCAGCAAATACAAAATTTTATGTAAAAGTAGTTTAAAATTTTTCTGAATGATTCACAATTCTCTCACTTTTGCAATCACATAGTTAAAGAAATACATTTAGGTTTTTTTCCAAAAAAAAATATATATATATAAAAACTTACTCTAACCTATAAATTTTGCTTTAAACCAACATTTATTTCAGTGTATTCAAAATGAGGGTACACTCAATTTGATCTTCTATTTTTCAGACATACCTATCATAAAGCCTTAAAGGGCTTTATATTTACATACATTTTAGACAGTTAAGAAAACTTAATAGATAATACAAAAAGTTGAAAGAGTGGTTAAAAAAACTAAAGTGAAAAGGGCTTTGGGTTGTGTTGTTTTACCTCTGAGCGGCAATGAAAAGTGAAAAGGGCATTTTCTTTCATAATCAGCTCTGCTGTCATAGCAAGTGATTGAAGTACTAACCAATTTTAAAGTCAACATATAGCATGATTCTGATTTTAATAAGTTGATTCCAATTACATTCTTGCTACTAGAGATTTCAGTTTTTGGTAAATATTATTGGAACATGTGTTACACATGCTTTTAATACCATTCACAATACTTCTGCCAGATTTATGTATTGTCTTGGGTACTTAAATAGGTTTTCATTTTTGAAAATAAGTTACAAATTTATTATTCAAACAATAAATTTGTAATTACAAACTCTGTAAAATATATGGTAGATTTTAATTTCTGATTTATTAAAAAAGGAAATTTTACCATTTTTTTAGCAATTTTAAAAATGGGGATTACGTTAGTGAACGAGGGTATGGGTATGAAGAAAAAAAAATGCAATGCTTTAACAAAAATGGCTATAATCAATCACCTTAAAACTGATTTAGCTGTGAAATATAATGATCTGGATTTCACCATTTTATCTATTTTTCTCTAAGTTTTACTTACTTCAAGGGTTTGCCTTATGCAGAAAAAATGTGTTTTTTTAACCTACATCCAGTATCAGCCATAAAAAGCAATACTTCATTTACATTTGACCAATCACAAGATTGACTTCATATGTTCCAAAATATGCACATATGATGTGGGCATTGTTCCCTAATTCAATGCAAAATAAACATAAATGCAACAAAATTGATGTTACATCAATGCAATAAAGGGTGTAAGGTCACAATCTTATCAATGCAAGATACTGATGTTATATATGATCCAAAATATGCACATATGATGCCAATGTGTAGTGTAGTCCCCTCTGATGGCTAAACAGACCTGACAGCATTGATACACCTTCAAAATAAGGTTGTTCCACAAGAGCTAACTTTGCTTCATGAACTGATTGAGGAGGTGGCTGATTGGTTTGCAATGCATCTCCCTAAGGCATTCATACATGCTTGATAGGATTCAGGTCCAGGAATCTTGATAGTAAGGTCATTCATTGGATATCTTTCATTTCAAAATACTCTTGCACCAAGTTAGCTCTACACTTATGGATCTTATTGATCATTCATAAACAGCAAATCAGTGCCAACTGTGTCCACAAAAAGTTGTGCATAGAGTTCAAGGATATATTCTTTGTACTTCTGAGCAGTTATGGAATTTACTGAACACATAAAGAGGGGCACGGCCATTGTTATTCTACCTCAGACTAGTACATCACCTCCATCATACAGGGGTTTATCAAAATAATGGAAACACATACTGTTTGTGGAAAACATTTTATTAATAAGCTGTAGGCCAACTTCAGGCATTCAGAACAGATGCAATTCGACATGGAATAGACTTATACAAGTCATGCATGTATGGTAATGGAATGTGGGACCATTCTTCCTGCAAAATATGGCCCAATTGTGCCAGTGATGCTGGAGGTGGAAAGTGTGATCTGACCTTGCACTCCAGATATTCCCACAAATGTTCAATAATGTTCAGGTGGCCAGGGTAGTTGCTGCACCTCATCCTCTGCAAACCACAACTTGACAATGCATGTGTGCATTATCTGCTTGGAACCAGGGATGGTCATTAGGGGGAACAATGCCCACAACATTGAGTGCAGGTGGCACCTGAGAATGGATTCATATGTTGCAGATGTGACATGACCCTGCAGAATAACTAATGGCACTAAGGAATGCCATGATATTGCCCACAGCATCAGGGATCCAAGTCCATGCTTCACAGTCGGGGTGGTATGCTTCTGCAGGTTTTCGTCAGATGTACACTCTACGAGTGGTGGGAAACAATGTGTAGCATGATTCATCAGACCAGATGACATGTTACGTCTTTAGCATCCCAGTTATGTGCTTTGCATCACCTTACACGTCGTGTTGCATTGATGTTGGTAATCAGAGATTTGTGGATTGCAGCAAGGCTATAAAATACAGGCACAATGAAGTTCCCGACAAACTGTTATGATGGAAATGGGATCATTCTGACTGATGTTCAACTCTGCTGCCATTTGCAGTGTCGTGGTCTTGTGCTTCCGTTGTACAATCTGTGCCAATGCTCATCTAACCATATCTGATAACTTCATATGGTGTTCACAATTTGCAAGTTTGGAGGCAATACCCTGTCCTTTTCAATAGGTAGTCATAATCTTCGATACAGTTCCTTGTGTTACACCTACTATTTCTGCCATTCTGGTTACAGAAGCTCCTGCAAGATGTACACCAATGATTATGCCTTTTTGGTGATTGTGAGTTTGTGGGATACAAATGACTTCTGGCGTAGATCACACATGCATTAAGCTTTTTTAACACTGTTCTGGCAGAAATCTTTTCATCTGTAGCTGCAAAAAACTTGAGAGACAGTTGATGAGAAGTCATAATACTGTTCCTTCTAGCAATTATAGCCAATAATGGTCATTTCAGGTAAAAGTATCTCTTGGCCAATCTTGTTCAGCTCTTCTGGTAATGGTTCCTGTCACTTGGAACTGTTTTCAAAGTGTTGATACCACCTTTCCTGATACATTGAGCCATTCCAAACTCTCTTCCAATCTACACTGGTGCTCAAAATTAAAGGATAATCAACAAAAAAAGTGTATAGCTGCTGATATATCTAAAATAATGCAGTGAAAATTGGCGAACGTGGAAAATGCACTACATAAAAACCAACCTGCATTTACAGTTGCTGCATGTAAGCCTGGATATGCAAATTAGAAATGCATAAAAAAGATGTGCGAGTCTACTCGCAGCTCGTAACTGCTCTAGGTAACTCTTGCTTTCATTTCAATGGCATGTTGAGCTGATTATGTCCCAAAGACATGCATGATTTTTAGTGGTAGAGAACAATTGGAAGGATGGAAGCAGGTCAGTCCTACATGGAAGTTTCCAGAGCACTGAATGTTCAACAAAATGTCCTGTCAAGACTCTAGAGACAGTTTCAATAGATAGGATATGTTCGTCGTAGACCAGGACAAGGCAATTCCAGAGCCACAACTGCTGAAGATGATCACTACAATTAGTCTTACTGCCAGACAGAGTGATGACCACTAGGCAACTGTCTTTGGAACTTGCAGCAGCTACAGGAACGAGGGTTTCAAGGCACACTGTTTACAGGAGACTTGGTGAGGAATGCCTTGATGCCAAGAGACCTGCTATTTGTGTCCCTTTAACTTCCACAGCCCGGTGAGCTCGTTTAATGTGGAGTTGCCATCATCACACTTCCAGTCCAGACCAGTGGGCACGTTATATTCACAGATGAATCACGATTCCGCTTAAGTAGTGATTCACGATGGGGTTGTTTTACCTCTGAGAGGTACTTTTTTGCACACCATGGGCTAAATGACCAGGTCACATGGACCCCGAAGGCTCAGAGAAGGTTGGGGGGAGGGGACTCACTGGAACAGCTGTTGGGAGACAGATGGTAGCCTCCTGTCAAAGCCATCCACGTGTTCTTTAATGTGCATAGGTTATGGCTCTTCTGCACACGGGGCCACAGCTTAATATCCCATCCGACAGACACCAGCCTTTCTAAGCCTATCTGTGTCCCCTACTGACCATGGGCAGGGCAGGTAATTTTGCAGAGATAAATCTCAAGGCTGACTCAGCTGGGACTCGAACCTGGGAACTACAGATTATGAGCCTGGCACACTGACTGAGCCATCCCCGCCCCCAATTTTGAAATGGAGTGATATGGTAGCAATCTGTGTTTTTATAGGCATCAGTAATTTGCGTGCAAGGAATTATGGGTCATAGATCAATTTCAATTTTATATTCAAAATCTGCATCTAATACTGACCATGGCCGAGTGGTTAGCATGCTTGGGTACTGATCAAAGGGGCCTGGGTTCACTCTGGGTAAGGCATGGTTGTTTGTGTTGTTTTTCTGCTGAGGCTATGACATATAAACTGACAGGATTCTGTCAGACCTCGATGGCAAGCAACTGCTTGAGGAGGGTATTACACACCTTTGGGGATGTTTGTAAAATTAAAATATTGATGAAAACTGTGTGTTACCTTAATTTATCAACAAATGTACTGCACAACAAAAAAAAACTTTGTACATTGCACAGGCCTGGATCTAGGGGAATCAGAAAAATGTAAGGGGGAGGTATGCAGTATAAAATTTCACATTCCATTTTACAATTCTTATTCTATAGGGGGGATGGTCTACTTGGAACCACTCTAGATCCAGCCCTGATATTGTGCAATGAACAGACAAATAGAAGTTGGGCCAGTTATCAGACAATCCATAATACATCAACAAATTTGCTTACTTTTATAATCTCTCTTTTAAAAAAAAAGCAGACAATTTTAAAAACAGATTTTGTGTTCTATTTCTCAACATTTTGCAGAAATCTTTAATTATGACAATTTTTTTTTTGTACAAGTCAACAATCTATGAAGGCAATTAATGTTCTGCAAACAACACAAGCAACAAATAGAATTTAACGTCTAACACTGACTTTTTTAAATTAATATTTTGAATTACATCCACAGAAAACTCAAATATTAAAAGCTGAAATGACACCACTATGCAGCAGGTCCATAATGTATAAAATGAATGAAAAAGAAAATGTTAAGTGCCACCTACCCAAAAAGAATTACTATAATGCTATAGCATTAAAGAGAGAATGCAAAGTAGCAATATATTATGTCATACTTCAACACCTGATTTCTTTTGGGCTGAAGCTTTGTGTTATCTGTTAAAGCAGTATGAAAAAAAAAAAAAACATTTCTGCAAGATACTGTGAAAGATAAATATTCTAACAAAATACTTAATCTCCTTCGTATTACTAAAAAAAGATGTCTGAAAACAGAATTCAGAAATGAAAAATGCAAGATCTGAATAATTTTTTATATGATATGAAATTTTGGATTCAGATAGTGGGTCACAATTAAAACTGAATGAGTTGCTGAAAATAGAAAGCAATTGCTATAACTACTAAGTATGAATGAATTTTTTTTATCACTGTATAAAAGTAAAAATTCATTCATTATGTTGAGTTTATCAAGTTGTCTCCAATAAAATTTTTATCTACACCATAACTATACTGTAGTGATGCCACACTGAATCTGCATATGGAAAGTAGCAGAGGCTTGGTAATGCAAATTGCTGAAATCAACGAGTCTGCAATAGTTTGAAACTAATTTGCATAATACTTGATATAAAAATATACAATTATCAGCAACATAACTTTATAAGCAAATGAAAACTGCGATGGTAAGCTGCAAAGGATTAACAATTTTTTTTTATATAGCTCAGATTTTTCCAATTGCAGACATATTCTTTTTTTAGTGTTTGCAAACACCTTGGAAAATGTTAAAAACAGAACAGGCTTGAACAATAGAGCAGTCCATGGGACAAAAAAGCCAATAAACCAGTAGTAAAAAAATGCATCATTCACATACGAGATTGAGCCAAAACTTGGTTACTAAAGCATACAAAGATTTACATGCACACACTGATTGGAAATGGTATGAAAGCTGGAGTATACATAAAACTAACAAATTTAGCAGGATTGTTTGGGTATGAACCTCTTTAGAATAGAGATTAAATGGAACTCCCCACGTCACAAGCTTTCATTTGACATAAAAATCATGAGCAGTCCCCTGTGGTTTAATTTTTCTCCCTCTCTTTTAGGGAAGGAAAGAAATGGATATATTTCTAGACACTGTATGATTCTCCCCACACCACAAGTTTCTAAACCAAAAAATGGAATTGCCTCACTCAGATAATCAAATGTTTCAAATCATTTCATACCCACCAGAGTCCCTCTGATATAATTTGCCAGGCATATATAACCATATAGAAAAAGAAAACTAAATATGGTCTGAGTTGCCCCCAAAAAATGTATAGGTACTACGAAAAAATTATTATTGAAAAACATTATTTATTACTTAGCATATTAAAACTTTTATTAATTAATATATTCCATTTATTAACTTTTACATATTTTTTTCAAATTAAGTTAAGGATTTTAATTTCCAATATGAATTCTTAGTTTTTGAAGCTTTCATTTCAACAAAGAATCTCGTGTTCCATTCATGCTTAATTGAGATGACTTCAACATCAATGGATGCCTGTGCTCTTGATCCAACAAACTGAATAATGACATTATGTGAAATCAGAAAGAAATTAGTTCAATGCATTCTTTTTTTCAAATTTATTGGTGGCAATAGTTATTTAGAATAACTTTCAACCATTAACGTTAAGTCTATGGGAAATTTGAGAAATTCAAACTTGTCCACCCCAATTTTGGTTGACTAAAGCAGGTATGCACATAGCCTATATTCTTCCCCTGAGTAAAGGTAACGTTCATGCAAAGTTTGGTGACTCTAGCTCTTCTGGGGGCCAAGTGCATAGGCGAACAAATTTTCTTCTTTACACAAGGGGTTTATCAAAATAATGGAAACAACTACAGCAACTGAAGTAAATGCAATGCGCCATATGTATATCACAGGGACAATGTCACCCATGATGTGAGGTATATAAAGGGGAGAAGTATGATGTCGGCTATCACATAGCAGTGCCACAGGTGAAACAATTGTTGTAGTGTAACTGTTGACAATAAATAATGAGATAAACTCGATGGTTCAACATCCACTAATAAACCAGCACTTTGACGTCGATTCTAATTTTAGAGGAAATAGCTGGCTGGTAGCTCAGTGCCCAGAGCACCTGACATGTTATCAGGAGATTGTGGATTTGCATCCCACCCGGTTCAAGACAATTTTTCCTCTAAATTTAGAATCGACGTCAAAGTGCTGATTTATTAGTGGATGTTGAACCGTCGAGTTTATCTTATTATTTATCATCATTAGCATACTTGTAAGACATTCTTTCCATCTATATGACAAATAGAAAGCCGCTTGGGCTAAAATTGCCTGAATAGCGCTTACATGTGACATAAAAGGAATGTTCATAGCATTAATTAGAGGAGATCTTGATCGGTGGCTGGTAGTTCAGTGGTCCAGAGCACCTGACATGTTATCAGGAGGTCGTGGGTTCGTATCCTACCCAGCTCAAGACAATTTTTCCTCTAAAATTAGAATTGAAGTCAAAGTAGATTTATTAGTAACTGTTGACAAGGTCAGATCTCAGTGACCTCCAAAAGGCACGATCATTTGTGCCCATCTTGCAGCCGCTTCAGCAGCCATAAAGGCAGAAACAGTAGGTGTAACAGAAGGAACTGTATCGAAGATTATGACTACTTATTGAAAAGGACAGAGTGTTGCCTCCAAACGTGCAAATTGTGGACACCATACAATGTTGTTAGATAGGAATAGGTGAACATTGGCACAGATTGTACAATGGAAGCACAAGATCACGACACTGCAAATGGCAGCAGAGTTGAACACCAGTCAGAATGATTCCATTTCCATCATAACAGTTCAGCAGAAACTTCATTACACTGATATTTATGGCCATGCTGCAATCCACAAATCTCTGATTACCAACATCAATGTAACACAACGTGTAAGGTGGTGCAAAGCACATAACTGGGATGCTAAAGACGGAAGATGTCATATGGTCTGATAAATCATGCTACACATTGTTTCCCACCACTGGTAGAGTGTACATCTGACGAAAACCTGCAGAAGCGTACCACCCCAATTGTGGACCACCCGAAGCATGGACTTGGATCCCTGATGCTGTGGGCCATATCATGGCATTACTTAGGGCCCTTAGAGCTCCTTGTAGCCATGTTGTGCTTAGCAAGTGACTGTACTTGGTGGGCAATCACTTTATATATAATATAAATGCAATGTTGTGTAAATAAAGTGTACATATCCATAGTACACCCGAGTTTTGTGTTCATCGGCAACCTAGGTAGTATCAACATCCTGACAACATAGAGATAGGTATACCTTTCGGCACATTCTAATGCACCATCAGTTGAAAAACAACCCAACCCAGACAGGCCAAGAAGAAGCCTTTCTACGCCAATATAATTTCATGTGCATAAACTCTTTAAAATCACTTAAATACCATGACAAATAATTAATGTGAATTCTAGTCACAATGGCTATCACTAAGAAAGAGAATATTAACAGTTCTTGCCATCTAAGCAAGTTGCAATTAGCTAGTGTTCTGGAAGCATGCTTGGTGTGATATATATCCTATGCAGTATACTAATGTTTTATACATTACAAACATGCAGCATATGAATGATACATATCAGGAGTACAGCAATGTTTGTTAAAAGCTGAGATGGAATTTCTCATTTGCTTTGAAATCACAATAAGTTGGTAGCTTGGAACTAACCTTATCACACCTATATTATAATATATAAAAGGGAAAATAGAAGACTGAGCTGTAAGACACAGCATGGATTGAGGATGCTTGAATTCCAATATGTAGACTGAGAAAAAAAAATCTAGTGAATAGGCCATTTTATTTCAAGACATGGTATTAACCCATTTAACATTTGATCAGCTGTGGTTACACGTACTAGTTTGTCATTTTTTATCTTAATTTTCTGCAATGTTTTAAAAGTCAATAGATATTTCAAATCCCTTTTCAGGCTTTTAAATCTGGTTTTGTGGCACTCGAGGTGGCATTTAAGTAAGATATTGAGCTATTACTCCATCAGAAGCAAGTGATAGAGCAGAGTGTTATCAACCGCCACAATGACGATTTGCCAATCCATCTATTAACCATAGTCCTTATGTTAATTGGCCTTTACCTGAGATAAGGTTCGACAGTTCGAAACATCTGTCATCGTGGACATTTGTCAAGTCCATGGAGGAGCATTTCCGTTTACATGAAGTGTCCAGCAACAAAAAGGTGGTTTTAGCAGTATCTTGTCTAATTGGATGCACTAAGCAATGGTGGAATAACGTAGGATGTCGTCATGAAATTGAATATTGGGAAGAATTTAAACATGAAATCATGGACATATATCTGGCTTATAATGATGTTACAGAACTAGCTACAGAGTTGTTTTCACGAAGACAAAGGGAAAGAGATGACATAGAAAAATTTATTTGGGGTACAGTAGAGTTATACCAGCTGTATGATGCTGATGCCGCTGAAATTGTTATTATAAATTGCATATTGTCCCAATTGCTTTTGCCCATTAGAGAATTCCTAGAAGTACGAAACGTGAACTCAATTTCAGATTTAGTCAAATAGGCTCGGCAATATACTGCAAGAAGAGAATCTGTAGCAACTGCATTTAACCAACAATGGATGCAATCCCCGCTAAAGCAGCGCTATCAGGTTGAGTCTCGTAGAATGACTCCCACACGACCAGAAGTTACACAGTCCCGACAATTTGCGCTGAACGCGCCTAGAACTATAGAGAATGAACGAAGCAGAGAATTTATTCCACGTCAAGCTTTGAACAATGACACTAGACCTAAAACTTTTTTTTTTGAGAACAATAGAGAAACTTTCAGATGTGACTTTTGTGGCCGACTAGGACACATGGAACAATATTGTTATCGAAGGAATAAAAATTCGAGAAACTTGAATTAGGATCTTTGAATGAGAGGCCAAAGTTCCTTAAGAAAAGCCTTCTCATGAGTTATGTCTTGCCACTATTGCTTTACCTTTTGTTAATGCTTGTCATGAAGAAACTAAACTAATAGATCGTAACAATACAGTTGTCATAAATGATATTTACGACAACTGTCAATTGACAGTGCAGCCGCGGTCCCGTGAACGTTTTGAATTACCTTGTAATCCAAAGCAGAATGTTCAAGAAGCACCTGCAAAATGTCCCATTAGTGCAATTAATGCAAAATTGGAGAACAAAGTTTGTGAAGCAGAGCAAATTAATGAAGAATCTATTTTAGTTGATGAAGAGGTTTCTGAAGTAGAAGTTTTAACAGAAATTAACCATCCCGTGGCCGAGTAGTTAGCACGCTTGGTTTCTGATCTACGGTACCTGGGTTCGAGCCCCGGGTAAGGCATGGATGTGTGTGTTGTTTTTCTGCTGAGGTCCCGCCATCCTCACAGACCTTCTTCTATGGCGTATTAAACTGACAGGCTCCAGTCAGACCTCTGTGGCAAGCAGCTGCTTGAGGGGGTATTTTTTTTTTTTATTTAATAATGATGAAAATATTATTGAGTCTGATTTAAGGAAAATTAATTTTAATGAAGAAAAAAGCAACCAAGAAATTGGGCCGACTGCAAGTAATCCTGACGAGTCTGGCAAGTTTGGAAGTCCTCAACTGTTGAAGCGTCATTTGGAGGCGGACACCAATAAACCTAGAAAGTACAAGGCCAGGTTCTTCAAAAATCCGCACGTAGCGACGAGATATCGACGAACCAACCAGAGCCTGCAGAGCGACAACCGGCAGCGAAGCAGTCAACATAGTAGAGATGACGTCACGAGTGAGATCTTCAGCAATGCTTTTACTTGAAGGTAGCAACCGACGAAGGGAAGATGTCATCGGAACCGACTGGATGATTTTTCACAACGAAGTGCCAACAATGAAAATTTAAGTATATTATTATTCTTCCACTTGGCACTTATTGATCTGTAAACGTTCTCTTTTCTCTGGAATAGATGAAGACGAAGAAGAATGATGAAGCTTTATTGTGATTTATATAGTTAGCAATGTTTAATTTCTTGTTGAAACTTTGGAGTTTCGATATTTATTTTCGGAAAGTGAAATTACTGTAGTTAGAGTTTTGTATTCTTGTTCATCTAAGTTCCAGTTGTTATATTATATTAACGTGAGTTAAAGTGTATTTTTTTGCAGATTTTTCATTTCAGCTGACTGACAGCTGAAAATTGTAAGTCGATATTGGAAAGTTTAGAAATTGTAAAATGTTTATGGATATGAATAAGAAGAGTGAAAGAGAATTAGTGGATTTAATATTTTTTCATTTTAAAGAAGAATTTTGTATTGTAAAATAACATGCATTCCAAAATGAATTTATGTATGCAAAAAAAAAAGAGATTCATGTAAAAAGTGATTGGCTGAAATGCTATCGTCACACATTATAAATTATTTACACATTTTTTTCCTTAGTCTTAGATACAATGTTATGTCTATGGGTTTAAATCTGTTCAGTGTCATCAGTGATATTTATGTGTCAATGATGCGTAATTTTTAGGATGACATTGGCAGCATTTATTTGTATATATATGAGCTGACCATGATGATGATTGCAGAATTTTTTTTTTTTTTTGGGGGGGGGGGGGATACTTTTTGGAGCTGTCCCCAAGTTGTTACCAGCATAACTCCTTTGGGAGGGGAACGTTTAGCTCTGAAGGGAGAGGTAATTAATAAATTGTTTTATTTCAGCTAGCTCGTGATTGCTGTGTATAGGTGAAAAATGAACGAATGATTACAATCCCACTTGTTTGTAAAAATTTGAATTTTCTTAGCTTCGCACGTTTGATGTAATTAGGAGGAGATAACGGTGTTTGAATACCCATTTTTTATGTGATTTAGGAGAAGAATTTAGCTTTCACATATTTTTTTATTATGGTTAGGGGATAAGCGGAAGTTATCACCCCGCTTGCAACATATGTAATTGAATATTTTTTTCCTGTCTTTAACCTTCCTAGAAGTTAAGAAAGCTAAGAGTGTATTAACCCGTTTTTCACTGTGAAGTTCAAGTTATGACAATTTCAAGTTTGTATCAGAATGTGATACTAGGTAGGCTGATAATGCTAGTATACAGTTAACTGCCACAGCCATTGGTATATATTTACACTAGGTTAGCTGCAACACACTTTTGTTAGGAGATTTGAGGAGGAGGTACCTTTCGTTGTGCTGGAAAATTGTGTCAAAGTGAGAATAGATCGTCTTATCAAAATTGGCATAAGCATACTTTTACTTATTTATGTTCAGCCATGTGTAAATGACATGAGATGTGTCCTTTAGTCAAAATTTGCTCGTCAAAATCTGTTAGGTCAAATTTCTCTCCCTTTGGAAGCGGGAGTTGTGATGCCCCCTCATTCACTTTTACTTTACCTTAACCAGTTTTGCTTAATTTGTTATATTGATCATTTTGGGGATTTTTATTTCATTTTTGGCATCACAGCACTCGTTTCCAAGAGTTAGGAGTTGCGCATGTGCAACTCCGATCTTTCGATTGTCACCTGCTAAAGCGTGTTACAAGGACACGCCCACTCTTGCATCATAACCTTCACCGTTCATCAATTTATGCAACTGTCTTTTCCAGCGTGTAACATGACACGTGTGGGCTCTGTAGCCTCTTGTTATAACCTGGTGACATGTTAGTCACAGTCAGTGTTTAGTCAGTGGAGTTGGTGTTGATTGTTTGGATTGGATTGTTTTACCTCTGAGCGGCACTTTTTTGCACACCATGGGCTAAATGGCCAGGTCACATGGACCCCCGAAGGCTCAGAGAAGGTTGGGGGAGGGGACCCACTGGAACAGCTGTTGGGAGACAAATGGTAGCCTCCCGTCAAGGCCATCCAGCGTGTTCTTTAACGTGCACAGGGTATGGCTCTCCCACACACGGGGCCACAGCTTAACGTCCCATCCGACGGACGACGGCCTTTCCAAGCCCATCGGTGTCCCCTACTGACCGTGGGCAGGGCGGGGAATTTTGCGGAGATAAATCTCATCGCTGACCCAGCTGGGACTCGAACCTGGGAACTACAGATTAGGAGCCTGGCGCGCTACCGAGTTGGTGTTGAGTGTTGGAGTTTTGTTGAAGAGTTTGTAATGAGTTTGAAATGATGTAGTATCTTCTTCATTGAAGTTTTGGTGAGTGATTTTTGGAAATAAATTTATTTTGTTATTTAAATCTTTTTGAGTCTTTACTAATTTTTTCTCTTGAGCAACGTTAATTATGTTGATTAGAATTAATCTTTAAATTTTGACAATCATTTAATATTTTTGAATTCTTACTCATTAACGCTCACTGGTATTTCGAACCCTAATTAAACTTTATTTTTTGGCAATTTGTTAATTATTGCCTGGCGCCCGACTCAGCTATCCAGAGCTTAAATAATTATTGGATCAAACAAAGGGTCCAAAACTTACCAAACTTTAAAAGTATTTAATTCTTTGGAGTGTTACAGAGGGTCTACTGTATAACTACTAATTCTGTTAAGTGAGGGTCTACTGCACTACTCTAAACTACTGTATATAATTTGCTATTGACATATTACTTAGGACTTTTTTTTTTTAATTGCTGTTATAGTGTCACCCCCAATTGGGGAACATGTGATATTATTAACACGACTTGATATGTTTCACTGGAAGTTAATGGGAGTTCAAAAGTTTAGCCATTGAGCCTAAATACATTTTACAGTAAAATTATAAGTAAAAAATTTCTTATACTTACATTTTCAGTCGTTCTGATTTTATTTAACACTGATCTAAACATTAAGCTATCTTTGAATCCTGGGCATGACTGAAAAATAAACACACATTAGCAAACATTTTTAACTATACATAAGCAAACAATATTTACATCATTTGTATGCTGAAAAAATTATTTCATAAATCCTTCTAGCTAGACTGAGGGGAAAAAAATTCTCCATTACAATGTGTATTGAGTCTTGCATTAGGAGATATTACAATGAATAATTATTAAAATTCAATAAAATTTTCAACATATCACTTTTAATAAAACAAGTAATTTTTGTAACAGCATCTAATAAGAAGACTAGTCATATTCTGGTAAAGTGCAGTAAACAGCAAAAATATTCAAGACAGCAAAGAAGTTAATCTTGCATCTTTTTCCTGATGGCCATAGCAGATTTACCTATAGACCAATCCTGTCCAACCTAAACTTAGTGAAGAGCCACTAGGGAAAAAACTGTACCCTAAAACAGTAGAAGAAAAAATTCTCTGCTGAAAAGTCTAAACATAAATTTCCAATGGGTAATGAATTTGGAATTAAAAAACAAAATATTTTTAAGGAATCAAGAAAAATCTTGATTAAAAAACAAAAATATGCAATAGCAAATCCACCTGTTAAATTTGGAGTAAATAAAAATCAATAAATAATTTTGTGGAAAAAATCAATTTTACCAAAATGTGGGACTTCAAAGTCAACAAGTAACTCTCTGGATTTACTGTTTGTTGATTAATTCATTAATAACACTTTAGCATCAGTGACTTATTCATTTACATTTTACAAAGCTTCAGTAAAGTTGCCTTCCCTGATTATAGATGGCACCAACAGTAACAATGACAGGAGATTGATAAGTCACATTAATGGAAAAAAGATGAATCGGACATTAGTTTAGTGGACTTAGAAACACTCTGGCATGAATCTGGAGAAACGTGGATTCAAATCCCACATGTTGGCAAAACTAATTTTTTCCACAAAACTCTTTATTAAAAATATACATTTTAATGAGTACTATGGAACTGATAAAATTGTTTAGTTATGTACCTTAAGAGCTTGGAAAAACTACCAAATTTTAAATTATACGTTTACACTTTTCAGCAGAGAATTTTTCCTGCTACCCTTTTAGAAAAGTTTTTTCCCTAGTGGCTCTTCACTAAGTTTAGGTTGGACAAGATTGGTCTACAGATAAATCTGCTATGGGCATCAGGAAATCCAGAAATGAATGCTGATTAATTTGGCATGTAATATTAATATTTTTTAGTTATATATTAATTCTTTTTCATTGAGCAAGGGGAGAAAATAGTTTGGCCTCTGGATGTACACATTTCTTCAGGCAAGACACTGAAAGGGTTGGGTTACTAGAGCGGCACCTTTTAGCACACAATGGGCTAAGTGGCCAGGTCACAAGGAGGCTGAAGGCTCAGAGAATGTTGTGGGAGGGAACTCACTGGAACAACTGTTGGGAGACAGAGGGTAGCCTCCTGTCAAGGCCATCCAGTGTGTTCTTTAACGTGCATAGGGCCGTAACCTTCGAGAGTCAAGGCCTTTGCAGTCTAAACTGACATCACATCCTGTGGATCCACAGTACATCCTGCGCACGTAGTTCTATCGCAGCAAATCGAGCATTTACTTTTTTTTTATAAGATCGGGAGGGTATTTTTGTGTAGCACTGTGCTCAAAAACTGATTTACATGGTATTATTATATGGTATATATGTACATTAGTGTAATATTTCTATGGCAAACCTTAAAATAGGGAAGACGTTGAAACTAAAATACATCTTGATTTGTAATTGTGCTAAATTGATGACTCAAAATGTAATCGTCGTTTAACGTCTCTGAACATGTAGAACGATATATAAATTACCAGGAGCGTCATAATCGGTTGTACGTATAATTACAATGACACAATATGTTTAAAAATAAAGTTAAATGCAAATAATTACTCGGCTATATATTAAGAAAAATAAAATCATTTCCTTCACATATTTTTCGCGATAAATGCTGTCAATAACTGATCGTAGGTTATTTCGTAACATTAATAATATAATCGTGACATATAAATTGTTATGAAAAATTAGTGTGTTTTATTAAAACGAAAAAAAAAAAACACAAAAATTATTCAGAACAATTTTATTGGCAAATGTGAACTAAAAATTAATGATATACTGTAATAGCTTTAACTGTAACAATTTAAGTTAGTTATGATTTAATTTCAATACTTTTTCTTAGTGATTAGACTGAATTAATAGGAATATTGAGCCGTATTTTTTTCTGAACTCTCATTAAATTTGAATAATATTTGGACATGGATACAATCTTCCGATGGAATACATATTAAAAAACTAGCAGGAAAAGTCCATCTAAACTTTAGAAACTACAATTTACTGCAAGCACACACACATATATATTTTGGTTTACAAAGCTACCTTTAAATCTATGACTAAAGATTTGACAATAAATCGCTCAACTAACCTATCAAATGTAAAGAAAATTGTCTCTAATCAATCTTCGATTGTTAAAAAAATAATTCTATGCACCCTGGTAAAGAAAGATTAAATCATTTAGACATACATCTTTCCAGATATAAGCCAGTGATGTAAGACCACTAAACTAACAGACTCTGCCTTTTTTCCACTAATATAACTTATTGGTTTAGTGGTCTTAGAACACTGTGACATGTACCTGGAGAGATATGGTCCAAATCCCACATGCCAGAAAAACTGTTTGTCACAAAACTATTAATATCAAAGCCAACAATTAATTCTGTGGATACTATTTATTGAGGGTAGACAACTCTCTCTTTTTGGCACTAAGATATTTTTTCTTATTTCTTAAATTCTCTAACAAACAATCATTTTTTATCTTGCAAAAATTGTTTAAAAATACATTTGTTGAACACCAGATAATAATTAAAGATAGAAATTCCGCCAACAAACACACAAGCAGCTACGGGGTGTCAAGATGCTAGATCGACGAATGCTGACGTCAGAACGTGACGTCACCAGTGAAAAGGCCTTGAGTCTCGATGGTTACGATAGGGCATGGCTCTCTCCCGCACACGGGATCATGGCTTAACATCCCATCCGACAGACGGCAGCCTTTCCAAGCCCATTGGTGTCTCCTACTGACTGTGGGCAGGGCGGGGAGTTTTGCGGAGATAAATCTCAATGCTGATCAGCTGAGACTTGAACCTGGGAACTGTAAATTACGAGCCTGATGCGCTACCGACTAAGCCACTCCTGCCCCCATTGAAAGGGTTAACAGGTATAATAATAAAATCATCTGTGCACAGTTTCAGGAGGCATATTCTTATGTTCCATTTTAGGCATTGTTATAGTGATTGGGGAAGATGATTACCATTTCAATAAAGAGATGGCCCTTGAGCAAGAGAACATGCGCTGAGTGCATCTGAAATTTGGCAGTTTTTCCAAGCTCTTCAGTGTCTCCATTCTCACTTAGGACAGAATGGTTGTTAATGTATATATCTTAACTTAAACATAATGAACTTGGGAGCTTAAGATTACAAGCCTTGCACAATTGAGCATGGCTTTTGGTCTTGCCTGTAATAGGTTTTTCAGCAAACCTACAGCAACTTTAAATATCAGATCTTGAAGATGTCTGCACACAAAGATTTTCATTAGTTATAACATGGACACTCTGGGCTTACAAGGAACCAGAAGGCCAGAATGTAAAAATTAATCTTAAATTCTGTTTTCAGATAATGATCAGCAAAGGCATGATTATGGGGTTATTTATTGATATATCATCTTTTTCAGAATGACACTGTAGCTGCCACTGCTTTTTAAATACTTTTATAATCTGATAGCAACTATATTGCAAAAGGCTTTGAAAGGATAAGAAAAACTTAACCATGCTGAAGACCCATTCTTGGTAAATATGATTGACAAATTTTGATCGACCCTTGGTTTTTAAGTACTGAAATGTATAAAAGTGATTTGTATCAATAATGTATATATGTTAATATGACTCAATGAGACATTTCAAGGATTCTTCCTTACATTTTCATCAAATACAGTACAGCAAAACCATCCATTATAAATTTTAGAAGAAAATGCTGCTAATTAATATAAAATAGTTTAAATGCTTACATTCTAATTATTTTTCCAAATTTAAATAAAAGCTTAATAAATAAACAGTTAAAATTTCTTACTTGGTAAATTTTATCAGCAGTTTCATAGTCTTCATTAGAAAAATAATGCATCCATATTGCATTTTTTGGTCCAAAAAAATTTAGTTTCATGTAATCATCTGCTATTTTTGTTACTGAAAAAAAAAAGCAATTTGGTACATGACTAAAATAATATAAATAAAATATATATTCCTAACTGGTATAATATTTAGAGTATCTAAACACTCTTTAAAGAGGCATCTTATGTCCCATTTTTAACACTGTTTCATTGGGCATGAATTAGATAACTAGTATAGATTAATTATATTTAATTAATATTACATAGTTAAAAAATATCTCTCATCACAATTCAATGTGGTTCCCAACACTCCCCCTCTCCCCCTAATTCAGTTGAAAAGTCACGAAGGTCTTTTACCCATTGATATCAATATTAAAGAGGGTTGGGCTGTTTTACCTCCAACTGAGCCACCCCTGCCCCAATAGATAAATGGAAGGAAAAAGTGCTAACTTGGCAATCACTTAAAAAAAGTTTAAAATTTAGAAAGTTTTCAGCTAATTTTTGACAGATTTCAAAATTTAGGTAAAAATGAGTTGGCAACAGTTCAAATTTGTAAACACAAAATTAGGGTCAGGAAAATTTCACTTGAAAGTGAAGTGATTCCATGTATTGGGTTCTAAGAACAACTACCAGATATGGATAGATGGTTGGTTGTTTGGGGGTTTAATGGTGCAATAGCAACTACAGCCATATAGAATAAAAAGTAAAACTGATAAAAATCAGAGAACCTGCAACCAAAATTTAAAAACAACACAAAAGGGGAAAGGAAATGAAACTATACAAGACAAAACGAGTTTAAAACAAAAAAACAGCAACGGGTATGTATAGGACACATAAAAGCAAGAAGTCTAAAGATGAAAAGGGTAAAACGTTAAAATACGAGAGAAATAACCTGTAAAGCATAAAAAGGCGAAGACAGCAGTTAAAAGCACATCATCAGATAAAAGATGTTCGAGTGTAAGAGGCTTGGACCTAAAATCGTGACAGGTAAAAAATAAACATCTGTCAAGGTTAAAAGTGGGGCATTCAATTAAAATGTGTTTAATTGTTAAAATGGTGTCACAAAACTTGCACTTAGAATTGTCGGCCGACCGAAGAAGAAAAGAATGAGTAATATATGAGTAAGTGGAGTGGAGCAAGTACAACTTCTTCCTTGTGATTCCTGTAAAAACATGACTGCCACAGTTTGATAAGGGGCTTGATCTCGAAAATCTTGTTACCAATCTGTTCAGACCAAGATCTCTGCCACTGTGCCTGGAGCTCGAGGAAAAAAGCTGCTGGAAGCCCAAGTATGAAATAGCAGCGGAGAATCAGTTAGGGGCATGGCTGACTTGGCAGCAGCATCTACCAAGTCATTGCCCCTGATTCCAATGTGACCGGGCATCCAACAAAAGAGAATGGTGGCGGCGGCTGCCAGACGATGGAGCTGCCGGCAGATCTTGGACAGAACAGGGTGAGGCCAACGGCTCAGAGATTGAAGCCTGTAGCGAACTAAGCAAGTCGGTATAGAGGACACACCAATGACGATACTGAGCTGCTATGTGGTCCAAGGCAAGGCTGATAGCATGCAACTCTGCAGTGAAGATGGAGCACTGCTGTGGGATCTGGTCTGCAATGATTACATCACAACAGACCATGGCTGATCTCACCAATGTACTGGACTTCGAGCCACCTGTGAAGACAGGCAAGAAGTCTGAGTGCTCAACACGATGGCTGGCAAAGAGTTGTCAATACACACAGTCAAAGTCCTTCCCCATCCTGCACAGAGAAAAATCGCAGGAAGGGGAAAGAGCGAGCCACAGTAGAAGCGGCTCGGCTGTCAACAGTGGGATGCTATTGAGACTGGTGTTAATGTCTCACAGGTAACTTGGACATATATGGATATTTCTTTTTTTTTTTTAAATTGAAGTTTCCTTTGTGATGCTAGCAACACGAATCAACACCCATGCCCCCAATCTGCAGTATTTAAAAATGCTATTCTGTGCCGTGGCTCTGAAAGGTTTAAAGATCAGATTCACTGCTTGCAATTGAACTTCAGTTACATCTTGGACCAATCAGAAGTTAAAAACCTAATAAATTAGCTTTCATAGGCTTAAATTAAATTTACTAATTTTTACACTTAAAATCCTTAAGAAATATACATTTCACTATTTTTAAACAAAACATTTCAAATTAAACTCAAAATCATTTTAGAATTTAATTACAAATATGTACCTCTATCTCTGCATTCTGGATTGTTCTGTAACAATAATAATATTCCTGAAAATGGAAAATTCTCACGACTGTTGCCTATATTTTGTTCCATTTCTGTTAGCAACTCTTCATGTCTTCCACTTTAAGAAAAAAAAAAGCATTAATTGATATTAATTTTTTAATATGCAATTAAAATGTTATAAAAAGCACATGCCTAAACGTTAATTAGTTCTACTACTGCTTTAACAAAATATGCACCAAACTTTGGAATTCTAGTTCCTTGATTAATGGTTTACATGCTTTTACAGTTCCTAGAACACTTGCTAAAACTGTGCAATTTCTATAACTACTATGTTGTTGCAGAATTCTAGGTAGAAACTGTGAAAAAATCTGTGCTCCATTATTTTAAATGACACAGGGAACTAATCAGGTGCAGCACCTAAAGATGGTATTTTCCAAAGGGTAACAAATACACACGATTTAAATTTCTTCTGTACAGAATGAAAGGGGATGGCCTCAGGATCAATTTTGTTTGGATTACAGAAGTCTCCCCATGATGACTGAGCACTTTGTGAGAATTCTTAATGATTTCTCAAACAATTCGAGAATAATGGACATATTTCACTGATGGGTCTCTGTTGAGACAATCAAATTTTAACATTTTCTGTTACTATCTAAGTTACTCAGCTTGAGAACACAGATATACAATATCAATTGATGGTTGATCCCTATCAGAGATCAATGCCATCTTGGAAACATCACTGTATTAAAATCAAGTAATTTATCTAAGACAGGACAGATTTGTTGTTCAAAAGACTCATGTGAATGTTCTATAGACTACGTGATGTTCCTACCACTATGGCCACTTATATGTCCTTAGCGATCAAGGACTGGATCTTTGCTTTACACAGAGCATAGTTTGATATATTTAAAATAACTTCACAAGCATTTTCTTTACAAAAATAGCTGGAATGTGATTATTCTAAATGACCACTCTCTTGATGTCCACATATATGAATTCAAGAGCTATCAGCTGTATATTCTAGGGTTGCAGAAGACAGGTGTCTCGACAAAGAAAAAAAAAAACTTTTTTCTTTTCCAGACGATGACACGCATATGCAAAATGTATATTGTTACTTAAAGCATGGTTGTGATGCTCCATTAGGATATGAATGCATTAATAAAAAATGTTTTTCTTTGGTGTTATAAATTAAAAACCACTGTAAAAGTCTCAAATGTTAACTTCTGCTATGCTCTTACTGAGAGATCTGACGAGTACAAGGATAGCATGTTTTGCATATAATTTAAGGATACTTTATATCATGAAAAAAGATATTACATTATACTTGTTGATGCCAATTTTGTAATCAGTGCTAACTCTAACCTTATAACATGCTAGATAATGCCTTCTTACAGAAGAAAAAAGAATGATGAAAGCAGAGTTTATAGTTGTGAACAGCTCATAATTTACTACTCAATCACTGTAAACTGTGATGGCTACCACATATGCAGACAACTTAGAAAAGAAGCTGAGGAATATATTTTTGCTATTAAATTTTTAAGTTTTTAAATTTCCTTTTTCAACTAGCTAAATAATATTAAAAGTAAGCATAAGATTAAAAGAATTTAATGCACGATTATGCTGTTCAATAGGATGTGAGCTCAGAAGCATCTATCACATGACACTAAGACTATACAATATAGTCTAGGTAGGAGTTGTTATACCCGTTATGACTAAACTTAAGGCAATTTTTAACCATATTAAAAGTTCTCAAGTAATGTCGTAACAAATTACCATTTATGGAGTAGTCCTGTTGGCTTCAGCTGGTTGAGCGAATTGATTTATCTTCTGTAATTTCTTCAAGATGTCATTCAGAGGCATTGGCATTTTACAGTTAAATTAACGACAGATGTATTTATGCTGCACACCAGATGCCAGTCCGGAAACACTATGTGAAATTCATAATTTCCATGTTGTTAAAGACAATGTTGTTCGAAGTACCACATAACAACTCATTAATGTGAAGAGGAATATGCTCACAAAGCGATTCCATGCTTAATGTCCAGTGTAGATCACTTTTGACTCCTTTAAATTTGCTTCATTTTTTTTGTTTGTTTGTTTGTTTGTTGAAGAGTTTGTTGAAACAAATTTAAAGGAGTGAAAAGTAATCTACACTGGACATTAAGCATGGAATCGCTTTGTGAGCATATTCCTCTTCACATTAATGAGTTATTATGTGGTACTTCGAACAACATTGTCATTAACAACATGGAAATTGTGAATTCAGCATAGTGCTCCTGGATTGGCATCTGGTGTGCAGCATAAATACATCTGTGGTTAATTTAACTGTAAAATGCCAATGCTTCTGAATGACATCTTAAAGAAATTACAGAAGAAATTAATCAATTCGCTCAACCAGCTGAAGCCAACAGGACTACTCCATAAATGATAATTTGTTACAACATTACTTAAGAACTTAATATGGTTCAAAATTGCCTTAAGTTTAGTCATAACATGTATAATAACTCCTACTGAGACTATATTGTGTAGTCAGTGTCGTGTGATAGATGCTTCTGAGCTCATATCCTATTGAACAGCATAATCGTGGATTAAATTCTTTTTTTCACTAAAAACATTATGCAATATACAATGGTGTTCAAAATAATCAGAACACCAAGAAGGACCAATCAGAATATGCTCATATTTGGGGGTTCAATGTAGCTTTATTGCAGTTGGGTTGTTTTACCTCTGAATGGCACTTTTTTGCACACCATGGGCTAAATGGCCAGGTCACATGGACTCAGAAGGCTCAGAGAAGGTTGGGGGAGGGGATCCACTGGAACAGCTGTTGGGACACAGATGGTAGCCTCCTGTAAAGGCCATCCAGCATGTTCTTGTGTACAGGGTATGGCTCTCCCACACATATGGCCAAGGCTTAATGTCCCATCCGATGAACGGCGGCCTTTCCAAGCCCATTGGTGTCCCCTATTGACCGTAGGCAGGGCGGGGAGTTTTGTGGAGATAAATCTCAACGCTGACCCAGCTGGGACTCGAAAAAAAGAAATGCAGATTACGAGCCTGGTGCGCTACAAACTGAGCCACTCCCACCCCTCCTTAAATTTAAAAAGTCACTCTTTTCACATCCCTCTGAGAATAAGGCGCAGACTGTTGCTGTCAGTGGAATATCTTTAAACACTCTACAACCGAAATTTAAAATTTCCACCATAAACAGATCACTCGCAATATTCATTAAAAATGTTGCCATATGCATATTTAGTGGTCTATAACAATATAAATTAAAATCTCCCAAGGATTGAAGAAATATGAATTATATATAATCCCGTCGCCTGTGGGTGGCTGGAGTCTTCTCCCAGTGTGTGTTCTGTCCATGATATCCCTTGCCCCACCTAGCCGTCTCATGGCCAAGTGGTTAGCACGCTTGGCTACTGATCTAAGGGACTTGGGTTTGAGGATAAGGCCAGATAAGGCATAGATGTGTGTGTGTGTTGTTTTTCTGCTGAGGTCCTGCCATCCTCACAGACCTTCTACGGCATATAAACTGACAGGCTCCTGTCAGACCTCTGTGGTCTTAAAACAAACAATTGTGTTGATGTAAGGAAAAAAAAAATGATGAAAGGGGTGTAGGAGTTTTTTGGAACAAATGCAAACCTCATGACCTTCACATTTAACCATTAAAATTTCCAACATAAGTACATCGCTAGCAATATTCATTTAAAATTTTGCAATTCTTAATATTTTTTCCCCAGCAGAGGGAGCAATTAAAAATTTTCGGAGATTCAGAAAAAGTGAATTCTAATAATTCATCAACTCTATTCAACCCAAAAAATAACTTCATTTATCTCTAAAAAGAAACAAAATATTTAAAAAAAAAAGTTGCCCCTCCCTGAGGGTAAGGAGTCATCAACTCATTATCAATTAAAGCTTTATGACCTTCACCATTCCATTGATTTAAAATTTTGTCATTTCCACTGTAGCATTAGAAGGTGTATTTATAGCTTGGGAGATATGGAAAGTGTGAATGAAATATTTGATCAGTATCTATGCAACACAAAAAGAAATTTTTATCTCTAAAAGAGATTTGATGTCTACAGGTGGATGGATTGACAGACATCAGATTAAAAACATCATGGGCCAACTAAAGGCATTCACAGAAAAATACTTCAAAAAATGTTTTGATCAGTGGCAGGCATGATGGAACAAGTGTGCAGTTGCAGAAGATTATATTGAAGAAATTAACACAAATAAGCATTTATCATTGAATAAATTTAATTATTTGACGCATTCACCAAACTTTTTTTCACCATATTATGCATTACAAATTAGAAAGCTTTATGTTTTTAAGGTACAGGAATAAGTTTAATGTACAAAACCTTTGAAACAAATTAATGACGAACAGCAACAACAAAAAATTCTAATTTATTTAAAAGTGCATAAAATTACTGAATAGAAACCTGACATTTATTTTGCACTTAGATTTTTCTATAATTGACCAGAGAACATTAAATGAAAACTTTTCTTAATGAATTAAGAATATGACCATTAAATACAGAAGAAAAGAAATTACAAGTTGAGTATCTCTAATCTGAAATGCTTGGGACCGCAAATGTTTTGGATTTAGGAATACATGATATGGAGGAGTTCAAAAGAAGTGAGAAAAAATTCAAACTTCCAGAAAAAATTCTTTTTTATTTGACATAAAAAATATGAATATAAATGCAACAATGTATTTATTTACCGTCTTGGGAAGGAACATCGAAAGAGGTTGATGGACCATGAACTGGATCCTCCAGGGATGAAGAAGAGACATCATGTTAGATGCCTTTTTTAATATTTCCTGTAGTGTCATTTGCCTCATTACCAAAGTTTTTTGTTTTAAAAGTCTTTCTTTTATGTTATAGACATTATTTCTTGTTCTATAATAAATTCACACTGCTCCACTCATCCATCGAGTTCATCATATTTCAAACCATGTCATTCATAGCATTTTTACTGCAGTTTTAACATTTTCATCTTCATCATCACCATCTCCTCGATTTAAAACTATTTCAGCAATTTCACTGTCTTTCGGCTGGAACATCATTATCGATGTTAAAGACTTCTTTGATATCCCCCTTTTCTAGCTTATTAACAGTCTCTGAAGTAACTGCTTTTGCATGCGAGAGGATATCATATCATGTTATTCTCAAAATCACCAGTTTCTCTATGATCATCAACTGAGCATAATCTCAGGCCAGAGGTTGTACCATATATGCACAACTGTGTCTTTAGTCACCGAGTTCCAAGTTTAGCAAGGGCATAAATGCATTCTTCAAGTTAAACTCCTTCTGAAAACCTTTGACACTCACGCCTCTGTTGACTGCTGCCAGCATGCTCTTCAAGAAGGAGTTTTTATATTATGCTTCAGAGATCTAAGAATACCTTGGTCACAAGACTGAATTAATGAAGTCATATTTGGAGGAAAGTACAGGGGATAAGCATTATTTTTGACGAGCAATTCAGCTGGAGGATGAGCAGAACAGTTGTCAAGACATAATAAAATTTTGCAGTCATCATCCAATCCCGCTTTCTTGCAGTGAGCACGAGCCGCTGGTACAAAATGTTTGTGACACCAATCAGAAAAGATGTCCCTGGTGATCCAGACCTTTTAGTTAGCACAATAATGAACTGGTAAAAAAATCCACTCCTTTAAAACAGTGAGGATGCAAACTTCTGGTTACTACAGTAAGTTTACACTTATGTGTGCCTGCTGCATTAGTGCATCTCAGTACAGTTAATCTGTCCTTGACATCCTTAATTCCTGTTGGAGCTGTCTCATCAGATGGTTAGTGTCTTCTGAAGGCAATAATGCCAAAGGAATGATGCTTCATCAGCATTATATACTTGTTCAGTTGTCAAATTATCTTCGGCAATGATTTTTTGCAAACTCCTCAATGAATTTTTTTGCTGCTTCATGATCAGCAGATGTATTATCACAAATCTTTAAAAATTTAATGCCACGTTTCTTCTAAAATTCCTGAAATCAGTCTGTTGAATATTCCCATTAGCTTCAATTTTTAGTTCCTTGTGATATATTTTTGCTTGTTCCATAATCATTTGATCAGTCAGTGGCAAATGTTCACTGTGTTCACAATAACACAGAACAGAAAATAAGTAGTCACAAATACCTCACACTGACAATGTTTGATGGTTTAATGAATCACGACAGTGCGCCATGGTTGCACGTGCACTATTACGCAAGACCACGGACCAATAGTTCTTGATGTTTACAGAGTGCTTGAACATAACCTCTGTGAGGCTTATCAGTTGAAAGCTTCTCATCTAGTATGTGCTGTGGGATCTAGGCTTTATCTACATGAAATTTTCCAGAAATGTAGCTGAGATAGGTAAATTTTTGACCATGCAGTGGTTGAAGTTAGAAAATATCTTTTCCGGGGATAAAACTAAAAAAGGCAATTTGCTTTTATAGGATTCCCATAGGGTATCTCCCTCTTTTAACTGTCCTTTTTGTACAAAAGATGGAGAAATTTTCGTGTTAGAGAAATTAAGTAGTTGGAAGGGGGAGGGATCTCCTCAAAGACCACCATGGACTACAGAGAAGCGGCGGCGGTTAGGTTTTTCCATTACCAAAACTATTTAAAATGAAAGAAGCAGTTATGATATTGTTGTGCAATAAAATTTAGTGGCAGTTCTCTGGATTTCAGTGGTAATTGACATAAAGTCTTTAATACATGTTCTACATTTGTTTATATTACAGGGGAGGTGAAAGGGTTAAAAAATTATATTTATACCAAATGGAGGAAACTTTTGAGACCACAAGCTTGCAAAAAAAAAATACATACAGAAAAACATCAACATTGGAAATCTTGCATATAAATCAAGGAAGTTAATTAAAATTAAAAATTTTTATCATCTATCATCTAGGATGGTAGATCTTTCAGATCATGCTCTTATTTCTCACACCAAGAGTTATACATTAAAATATACATACCTTACTACCAATGCCTTAGAAAGGGAATTACTGAAAGAAATATCCCGTTGCAGAGTAGGTGATAATGAATCTTCAAATGCCTTAACAGTTTCTACATCTCCAGCTCTTGCACATTGCATTATAAGATATTTCAATATTCTTTTTAGAGGACAGACATTCTTATTTAACATACTCTTTGCTATATCAGCAGCTTCTACAATAATGGAAAATAAAAATACATGTCTATATAAAAGTAATCAATAAAATTACAAATAAGAAATTTGAATACATTAACAACTGATAACAACATGGTTTATGCAATTTTCTTTCACACCATTAATCTGTATTTTTGATAATCAATAACATATATTTAATGAATCCTTAAAGTGTTGGAATATGAAAAAACTGTTTTTTGAATTAGGCCTGTAACCATATAAATTTGCATATATAAAAAAAAACATCCCTAAAGCAGTTGCATGACAGGGTGATCTAACAGGGGCCAGTTGGTAATATCAGTGCTGTTAATATAGTATTTTTTTGTTCATTTTAGCACCAACATATCAGTTTTAAGATCCATAACTTTTTTGTTGTTCTTTTAACTTTACCACACTGGCAATGAATAAACAAAAATTTCATTAAATCTTGACTATCATATTCAACTGGTGTTCTATGGATTTCCTATTAGGGGAAATGTCATTCCTACATAGAGCTGCCAACCTTGCATGGCAAAAATTATGATTTGGAAGAATAAAAAAAATCAGAGGAAATCTGAGCACTTAAGGAAAGTAATAAATTCTTGTATTTTGCAGAATTTACGTAATATACTGATTACTAATCAATGCATCAATACGTATTAGTCATTAGTTACTAATTATCAGTAATTAAATTTCCACAATATAAAAAAGTTTTGCTACTTTGTAAGCTTTGACTGGTTTTTGTGTAAAATCAAATTAGCTCTTCATATTTAAACAATTGTAGCTTAATGATGGCCATTTTATGGTACCCATTAACAAAATATGA
Source organism: Ryuthela nishihirai (assembly GCA_038380435.1). Taxonomy (NCBI): domain Eukaryota; kingdom Metazoa; phylum Arthropoda; class Arachnida; order Araneae; family Heptathelidae; genus Ryuthela; species Ryuthela nishihirai. Next base: position 2,874,608 of record JAWZYU010000044.1, on the reverse strand, counting down.
ATTAAATTTGTCATCTCACAAAAAAAAAAACCTAAATCAAGTTTAGTTACATTTTTGCAGTACAGAAAAAACTGAGATATGCCCATTTTTTGATATTTACAAATTGATGGTGTGCGGCATGGTGTGCAACTGGTGATCTATGGAGAGTGTGGAGAAATAGGCGAATACACCTAAAGACTAAAATTAGACTGTATAATAGCTTGGTTCTTTCTAGGGTTAGTTATGGTAGTGAAACTTGGACACTTTGTAAACAAGATAACAGGAAACTAGATGCTTTTGATTCCAGATGCTTACGCAGTATCTTGGGCATTAGGTGGTTCAACTTTGTAACTAATGATATTAGGCAAAGGAGTTTGCAACCTCCTTTAAGCAGCATATTGTGCAGAGAGAGACTCCGTTGGTTTGGCCATGTTGCCCGTATGGATAATTATAGATTGGTGAATAGGGTTATGAACAGTGTGCCTAAAGGCCTCAGAAAGAAGGGGAGACCTAGGATGCGGTGGGCAGACAATGTCAAACAGGACCTTGTTAGAATTGGTGTGCAGTGGCCAGATGCAGTAGATGTAGCTCAGGATAGACTTGCTTGGAGAACTAAATTGCACAGTCTGGTTGGACCTCCGTAGCCCATGGCTGCTTGAGGATGGTGATGATGAAAACACAACGATCAGATAAAAGATGTCCGAGTGTAAGAGGCTTGGACATAAAATTATGAAAGCTAAAATAACATTGACGTTCAAAATTAAAACATGGACATTCGACTAAAACATGTTTAATAGTTAAAATGGTGTCACAAAACTCGCACTTAGGTTCGTCGTCCACCTTGAGAAGAAATGAATGAGTTATAAATGAATGACCTAAGCAGAGCCGAGCAAGTACAACTTCCTCCTTGCGATTCCTGTGAAAACAAGACTGCCACAGTTTGACAATGGGCTTGATCTCGAAAAGCTGGTTAGCAACCTGTTCAGACCAAGATCTCTGCCACAGTGCCCGGAGCTTGGTGGAAAAACTCTGCCGGAAGTCCACATATGATACCGGCAGCGGAGAGTCGGACAAGGGCATGGCTGACTTGGCAGCAGCGTCTGCCAAGTCATTGCCCCTGATTCTGACATGACCGGGAACACAACAGAAGAGAATCGTGGTGGTGGCTGCCAGACGATGGAGCTGCTGGCGGATCATGGAGAGAACAGGGTGAGGCCGATGCCTCACCGAGATCAAAGCCTGTAGCGAACTAAGCGAGTCAGTGTAAAGCACACACCAACGATGATGCTTAGCTGCTATTTGGTTCAAGGCAATGCTGATAGCATGCAACTCTGCAGTAAAGATGGAACACTGCTGTGGGATCTGGTCTGCAATGATTACATCACAGCAGACCATGGCCGATCCCACTGATGTGCCAGACTTCGAGCCATCTGTAAAGACAGGCAAGAAGTCCGGGTGCGCAGCACAATGGCTGGCAAAGAGTTGCCGGTACACACAGTCGGGTGTAAAGACCTTCCCCGTCCTGCACAGGGAAAAAAAATCACAGGAAGGAAAAACAGCGAGCCAAGGTGGAAGTGGCTCAGCTGTCGACTGTGCGATGCTATCGAGACTGGTGTTGATGTCTCGCAGGTAACCTCAGACACACAAACCAAAAGGTTGAATGGCAGTCGGCCGATTCTGGTATAATATTTCCCACCGGGGACTAAAAAAGCAGTCCCAAGTGGGATGACCACGCAGGGATCGCAATTTTGCTGCATACTGTAGGGACAACTGCTGACAGCGAAGAGATAACGATGGTTCATCGGTCTCAACATAGAGACTCTAGACCAGTGAAGTGCAGAAGGCCCCCGTGCAAACACGAAGGGCCTGATGATGGAGGGGGTCCAGCACCTTCACCACCGAATCCCAGATGGAGTCATACACCTGGGATCCGTAGTCCAGTTTCGACCGGACAAGTGCACGATAAAGGTGGAACAAAGAACATCGGTCCGCCCCCCAAGAGAGGGAGGAGAGGACCTTGATGATGTTCAATGTCCGCGTGCACTTGGACCTGAGATGGCGAATATGAGGTAAAAAAGTCAATTTCTGGTCGAAGATGAGACCAAGAAACTTGGTGTCCGCCACAACTGGAATGATGTTACCCCCGAGCAGCAGCTTGGGGTCCAGATGAAGATTATGCTTGCAGCAAAAGTGTATGCAAGCGGTCTTCTGTGGGGAGAACCGTAACCCATTGGCTGCCACCCAAATCGAGAGATTGTTCAGGGCAGTTTGCAGTTGTCGTTCAATGACCCTCATGCAGGACAATGAGCAAAAGGTGCTAAAGTCATCAACATAGAAAGCATTGCCTACAGTCAGAGGAAGTTGCCATGTAATGGAATTTATCTTGACAGCGAAAAGTGTAACACTCAGGACGCAGCCTTGTGGCACCCCGTTCTTGGGGGAAAGGCTGCGATAGAGTGTTGCCAACACGAACTCAAAAAATACGAGAAGATAAAAAGTTTGAGATGATGATCGGCATATGACCTTGCAAGCTGAAGCTGTGAAGGTCACGAAGAATGCCGAATCTCCATGTCGTGTCGTACACTTTTTCGATGTCAAAGAAAATTGACACCAGGTGCTCTCGACATAAAAATGCATTCCTGATTGCCGATTTGAGGCGGATCAGGTGGTCTAAAGTAGACCAGTGCCTGCGAACAACAAAGCAGAAAAGAGGGCTAGAGAAACACTTATTTAAATACCTTTTATAGCCTACTTTATACATGGTTCTTCCCAGAATGTCCAGCATATCTTACAAAATCAACAAAACACAAAAGGAAAAGCACTGTCAATCGTAAAATGAAACTATTAAAGTTTATTCAATGAGACATTGATAAGTGGCTTCAAAGTGATAAAATGGCTAGTTTAAGTAGTTTGGTAGATAGTCTGCTTTCAAGCAAAGCAACTTTGATTACTGCAAGTTATTTATTTATGCATCATTGTAATAATTGTGTTACTTTACTACATATTTTTGTGACTATGCTTTTAAAATCTTTAAATATTAATATTAAATTAGAGCTAAGCAACATGTAGATGATGATTTTGTTAATCTAAACTTGTATAACTATGTGTTTTCTAGTCCGTGTGAATTGTGCAAATGGTCCAAATTTTTGAAAGCGACATCAAACTAGAAGAGTACAGCCTGTTGCACTTCATTTTGGAACTCAATCTATTTTGTTCTCTTCGTAAGAAATGCAATTCATCTTTGATTATATTTGCTTACACCATTTATATAAATTCCCCAAGTTGTTACCAACCCTGGAGCAATAAATGATTGTAACAAATACTTAAGTCTTTAACCCTTTCCAGATCACTGTTGAACATAGACTTTGACAGAATCAGAAATGAGGTCAAGGATGTCAAATATACTTCTTTTGTACAACACATGACACGTTGATTTTTTTTAATTGCTGCTTGAAAAAAAATGAAGTTCTCTTAGACATAACCTTTAAAAACACGCAATTAAAGTTTGAAAAATGATATTTTCTTTTTTTTTTGCATTTGATGCATATTTTATTAAACTAAAATATAAATAATTTGTTAAAACCATCTGCCATTTCTTAGAAGCACCAAATGATATTACTGATTTGCTTGTTAACCTTCCTCTTTACTGAGGCAACCTTCTGATTTAAGCTCACAAGTTTGATTTTAACTATTATCAACAATTTTTTCCTTACATTTCGAAAATCTAAAAATTAACAAAAAAAATACTGATATTTTTAAAAGCGGTAGATTTTGGAAGTAATTAAGAAGTACATACCACCATTTGTTTTCCATTTTACACTCTTTTCTGCCATAAACCTATATCAGTATTCCCAGAATTATTTTTATCATTTATCCCGACATTCTCTATATCTTTGCTGCTCTTAAAATTGAAACTATAAGAAAGTGTATTAATTTTAATGTATTATATTTCAGAGCTCCTGAAATTCCTGAAAATGATTGAGGCCTCGAATATGAAAGAAAAAAGTACTTCTTAGTACAGATATCAGTCCTCATACAGGAAGGGTTCTCCCCCCACTAAACTCACTGAGATATTTTACTCCCCCCCTTCTCTTTAGAAAATTTCATTTTCTTCTTTAAATTATGTTTTTATGTTTATACTGATTGATTTTCAAAGCATTGCCTACCCCCCTTCTCATAATTTTTGGCAAAAAAAAAAGCATTCAAGAAATTATTCCTCCATTTCCACCAGACAGAAATTCCCATTAAAGTTTCAAAATATACCTCACAAAAAAAAAAAACCCACTGAAATATCATCATCACCATCATCCTCAAGCAGCCATGGGCTACGGAGGTCCAACCAGACCGTTCAATTTAGTTCTCCAAGCAAGTCTATCCTGAGCTACATCTACTGCATCTGGCCACTGCACACCAATTCTAACAAGGTCCTGTTTGACATTGTCTGCCCACCGCATCCTAGGTCTCCCCTTCTTTCTGAGGCCTTTAGGCACACTGTTCATAACCCTATTCGCCAATCTATAATTATTCATACGGGCAACATGGCCAAACCAACGGAGTCTCTCTCTGCACAATATGCTGCTTAAAGGAGGTTGCAAACTCCTTTGCCTAATCTCATCATTAGTTACAAAGTTGAACCACCTAATGCCCAAGATACTGCGTAAGCATCTGGAATCAAAAGCATCTAGTTTCCTGTTATCTTGTTTACAAAGTGTCCAAAAGTTTCACTACCATAACTAACCCTAGAAAGAACCAAACTATTATACAGTCTAATTTTAGTCTTTAGGTGTATACGCCTATTTCTCCACAGTCTCCATAGGTTCTTAAAAGTCCCGGCAGCAATCCCTATTCGTCTGTTAATCTCATGCCGCACATCACCATTATCTGTTACATAGCTCCCAAGGTAATTAAACTGTGACACCTGCTCAAGACTGCAACCATTCAGATTAACTGAATCACAGCCTGCCTGACCAATTTTCATCACTTTAGTTTTCTCTCTGTTTATAACCAAACCTACTCTACTACCAGTCTCATCAACAGCTCGAATGAAAGAGTTCATCTCATCAACATCATTTGCCAAAAGGGCTAAATCATCAGCATAATCTAAATCAGAAATTTTCGTATCTCCAGCCCATTTAAGGCCAAAATCTTTCCCTTGAAGTGAATTTCGCATAACATAATCAATAACCAAGCTAAAGAGAAAAGGAGACAAAATGCACCCTTGTCGAACACCAGAAGTAATGCTAAACCAATTGCTACAAGTCTTACCAACTCTCACACACGACTCAGTGTTATTATAGAGAGCTTTCATAATGTTAACTAACTTGTCTGGTATACCATATGATCTCACAATCAATCACAAATTATGACGATAACAGAGTCGAAAGCCTTTTTGAAATCAACAAAGCTAGCAACCAAAGGTTTCTGAAACTCTAAACATTTCTCAAGAATCTGCCTAAGTGAAAATATCTGATCCACACATCCCCTACCACTTCTGAATCCACACTGCTCATCACGCAATTGACTGTCAACCAGATTCTTAATACTATTAAGCACAATCATGGAAAGAACTTTACCTGGAACAGAGAGTAGGCTGATACCCCTATAGTTATCACAAGAACTGCGATCACATTTTTTGAAAATAGGGATAACAATAGCTCTGGTAAAATCCTTAGGAACCATGCCTTTATCATAAAAGATATTCAGAATTTCAGTCATCCAAGTGGTAACCGAAACATTCCCAGCTCTAAGCATTTCCGTAGTAATTTCATCTACCCCTGGGGATTTATGAAGTTTAAGTTTAGAAACCGCCAAAATAACTTCAGATTGTGTTATAGGGCCAACATTAAAGCCACCAATGCATCTATCATCATTGCAAACAATGGGAGTAGAACTAACTACATTGTTTAGAACATCACTGAAATGCTCAGCCCACCTAGCCATGACAGAATCCTCCCCTTCTATAACCTTACCTTGTTTATCCTTCAATCCTTGTATGCCTGTCCGTTTTCTACCACACAAAACATTAACTATCTGGTACAGTTCTCTGCTGTTGTGCTGTCTAACTGCTTCCTCGGCTTTGTCAGCCAAACTATCAAGCCAAAGATTCTTATCAGCAGCTAACTGATCCTTTACAAGTTTATTAAGGTCTCTGTAATGCTTTCTATTAGGACTAGTAGGGTATTGATTAAGGGCATTCCTGCAGTTCTTTCTTTCCGAAATAAGCTCAAGTGCCTTATCACTCAGATAATTTTGCCTCTTCTGCTCCTTTTTTCCTAAAAGAGTACTGTTAGTGTCCAAAAAATCCTGTTTAAAATGATCCCATTCTTCCTCAACTTCAGTAGTAAGCAAACCATGACTGTCATAATGACTAAGTAACCTATCATGGTAAGCTTTGGCTATAACTGAATCTTTCAGAGCTTCAGTATTAAAAGTAAATTTTTTAACCCTAGCACAACACTTTTTAAGTTTAAGTTGCAACACACTTTTAAGAAGGTAATGGTCAGATCCAACCACTGAAATATAGAATATTAAAATTACTGATTTTCATATTCTATAACCAATAAAATAAATTGCATTTTAAAGAATGTTAATCATACAATGATGGGAAATTGTATTTTGAAGTGTATATTTAAATGTGTATAAAGAAGAATATCTAAAATATACTCAAAATATTCTGGCAACTTTTCTGACATAAAAGTGTTTAATGTAATTAGGAAAACGATGATGTATTTTCAAAACTTTAATGAACATAACAAATATAGAAGTGTTTTACAATATAATAAAGCTGCTTTCGTCAAAGCTAAACTTACTAATATTAAAAATTCCACACTAAGCTTACCTTTAAGCCTGTCTTTTTGAACTAATGCTTCTATCAAACTTGATAATATTTGTTGATTTAACATTACTCCATTTTCTTCTAACCTGGGTACAGAATGATTGTTTCACATTATGGAAAGGCATTATTACTTAACAAATATTAAACATAATAATTATTAAATCAAGAATGCATTATTTAATCAAGAATGTAATTACCATTAGTAGATATGACCATGTTCCAACAATATATACAAGTTCGTAGATGCCATTCCTGTAGAAACTCTTGTCCTTCATGGCAATGAAGCCTGCAATGTACTCATTCACCTTATCATCATTCCAAAACTTCCTATCAGAAATGAAATTGTTCAGGGATCAGACCAGATGGATATATGAGGGAGCCAGGTCTGGTAAATACGAGGGATGAGTCATTATTTCTCAGTCTAATTGCCACAGCTTTGCTGTATTCATAATGCAGCATGTGTCCTTGCATTGTCCTGGTGGAACATACTTTTTCTCTTTGCCAATGCAAGGCATTTGACCTTCAGAGTGTTGCACTTAGGTGGTCCAACATCCGAATTGATGGTATGGGACTGGTTTAAAGGTTCATAGTGGATGATACCTATGCAACTGCATCAAAAACAAAGCATCTCATTGAAATGCAGTAATGGTTTTACCATAGCCTGGGGGAAATTCCCCTGCTCAATATCATGATCTTTTACAGACAACATTATCATAAATGATCCACTCTTCATCCCCTGTAATCATTCAGTCAAGAAAACCATCAGCCTTTTGATGAACAAGCATTGAAGCAAGCCACTATATACTGTTACAACTTATGTGGGATCCAAGTATTTAGTTTTGACACACAGCCCAGCTTGGGTTGTTTCACCTCTGAGCAGTACTTTTTTTTTGCACACAATGGGCTAAATGGCCAGGTCACAAGGACCCAGGAGGCTCAGAGAAGGTTGGGTGAGGGGACCCATTGAAACAGCTGTTGGGAGACAGATGGTAGTCTCCCATCAAGGCCATCCCATGTATTCTTTAACACACAGGATATGGCTCTCCAGCACAGGGAGCCACAGCTTAATGTCCCATCCGACGGATGGCGGCCTTTCCAAGTCCATGATGTTCTCTACTGAGTGAGGGTAAGGGAGCTTTTGCAGAGATATATCTCAATGCTGACCCAGCACGGACTTGAACCTAGGAAAACTACCTCACACAACCCAGCTTTTGCAGATGTTGAACAAAAAAGAACTAATTGGTGTTCAGTAGCTGATCTAATTCCATGGATGTCTGATGTTGATTTTTGTTCAGCAGTGCCCTTAAATGATCATCATTAAACTCCACTGGCTGGCTGCTTCGAGGTTAGTTTCTGAGCCAAAAGTCACCTGACTGGAACTTGTCATACCACCAGTAACGGGTGTTTTTAGAGACTTTACCCATAAGCTATGCACAGCTTACACAAACACTATTGGACACTGATGGTATTTTTGAATTCACACAGCATGATGGAACAAATGCACACATGTTATGTCATCATTGTGAAAAACCTGTTGCTACTTGTGTGGACTAAATGGAGGTGCATAACAACATTAGATACTGGAGTTACACATATGTTATCCTTTACATTATTTACAAGACATCTGTATTTTTCCTGACAATGGCAAATGTGTAGTTCACCTTTTTCTCCATTATTTTTGCATCAACCAATAAGGTATTTCATATGTATTTTAAATCCAGATTCTGAAAATAACTTCTTTTGCATATTTATCAATCCTTTGGTGTGTAAATAAGCATCATTTTTTTCCAGTAATTTAATTTCACAAAATTCACTGTTAAAGTTCTCAGGCTACAATACACTCATCAGTTATGCAATTTACTTTTAGCAAACTTACTGAGCATTTTTTAAAGGAACTCTACATGCTTGCCTTCTAAAATTAGCCATAGGGCTTCTGCTATTATATAGATAGTAATGTACATCTATAGTCTCATAATAAATGTTTCTTGGTTACGAGTCTCTTGGTTTAGACAGCCAGCTGACATGAAGCCTGTTGACTGACTTGTAGGCAATGCAATAGTTTGTGAATAGTTACCAAGTTTTATTACTTTGGAGAAACCAGTCTTTGTCCACACTTTATGGCATAATGGTTGCAAGTGAACTCACGTGAGCATCTTTAATTGCAGTTTCCACTTTCGATGTTATAGGCCAGAGTAGTGAAGCATGCTTTTGATGATCTTAGTACTGCGATTACTTTCTAAGAACATAAAATTCTACATTAAAAATTTTAACCCATTCACAAGTTAAAACATTTTCCTCAGATGTGTTTTCTCCATCACTTGATGGTGTCTTTAGGGGGTAAGTACTGTTCCTAAGCTCTTCATATTAAATGTGGTGGTCATATGCTAGTGTTGCAGAGACTAGCTTTGTTTGGCGTAGCAAGAGATTCCATGCTGGTAGTATAAGAGTTACCTATATTGCATTAGTTTATGAAGATTAAAAATGATATTTTCAAGAGAAGTGGATATTTTGTTGGTGGTGCAGCTATAATTTTAAGTTTTAATTGTGTTATGGGTAGATTACATATTAATATTGTTTGAGTTACAGCAGTCTTACCTAATTAGCTTCTAAGATCTAACTCATGCCTTTTCGTTGTTCTTCTGTCTATAGGTTTTTCCTATGCAATGAGTCTTATTTTCGAATTTTTTTCTGGGTTGGGTATTCCGACTGAGTCAGCATATCGTATGCAAATTAGTCTAGGTTGAGTCAATTTGCGTCATTGGATAACAGCATAAAAATGGGTATTTTGGAGTGGATTGTTATTTTGTGTTGTAAATGTGAGTAAAGAAATTCAAATTAGCCATTTTGTAGGAATGGCCTCAAGACATCATTTGCCAAATGAACTGCAGCAGAGAGCTATTGGCCAGCTCGAGCAAGCCAAAGTCAGACGTGGCCCAATGGCTGAATGTGAATCCTTCTGTGGTCCATAGACTGTGGAATCAATTTCTTAGCACGGATTCCTGTCTCAGAGGTTTAGCTGAGGAAGGGCTAGAGTTAAAACCGATGTACACGGCCAATATCTGCAATTAACAGCACAAAGGATCAGGACGTCTACTCCATCTCAGCTACAATTCTCTCTTGCAGCAGCTACTGGGAGAGTTGTATCAGCTTCTACTAGGTGTAGAAGGCTTCATGAGGGTGGTCTGTATGCTAGGCCACTAATTTGTATACTCCTCATGTCACATTACAGGAGAGAGCAGTTGAATTGGGCATACATACATGTTAACTGGACAGAAGAGCAATGGAGGTTCATACTCTTCATACGTGAGTCGAGATATTGCTTACAGAGTTATTCTGAACATTGATATGGAGAGAATGTGTGTTGACACATTCTCTCCATATCAATGTGCATGGGTTGCTTTACCTCTGAACGGCACTTTTTTGCACACCATGGGCTAAATGGACAGGTCACATGGACCCCGAAGGCTCACAGGTTGGGTGAGGGGACCCACTGGAACAGCTGTTGGGAGACAGATGGCAGCCTCCCATCAAGGCCATACAGTGTGTTCTTTAATGTGCACAGGGTATGGCTCTCCCGCACACGTGGAAACAGCTTAACATCCCATCCAACAGACGGCTGCCTTTCTAAGCCCATCGGTGTCCCCTACTGACGGTGGGCAGGGCGGGGAATTTTGCAGATATAAATCTCAACGCTGACCCAGCTGGGACTCTAACCTGGGAACTACAGATTATGAGCCTGGTGCACTACTGACTGATCCACCCCTGCCCCTGTTGACGAGTGGGAACTTCAATGCTCAAAGGTATAGAGATGACATCCTGGACTCTTATTTATGTCCTTACACTGGTGCAATAGGTGAAACATTAATCTTACAAGATAACGCCCATCTACACGAAGCTCGACTAGTAGAACAATGTCTTCAAGAGGAGACCTTATGCACATGGAGTGGCCAGCTTGATCTCCTGACCTAAATCCGATTGAGTATGTGTGGGATGCTCCAGAGAGATGTGTTGCTGCCCTCAACCCACCACCTGCAACAAAAGGGGAGCTTATTACTGCTTTAAAGGAACAATTGTCATTACTCCCTACTGAGCTGATTCACAACATAATAAATAGCATGAAACATCACTGTTGTGCCTGCATTGCTGTAAGGGGTGACCACACTCCTTATTAAAGAACTTTGATCATTGCATTATGACACCTCATTTCTGGACAAGTTCCTGTACATGTTATTTTTCGACGAAAAATGTTTCTAGCATAAAATATTTTATGCCATTCTGAAACTAGCATTGAAATTCATTAAAATCATTCACTTAGTTTTTTGTTTATCATAATTTTTCTGAGTTTTCCTTAATTTAGGGAAACCAGTGTATATACGTTGCAATTCTTTTTTTTAAGACTTCTTTTGCAGAGCAGTATCATAATGCACTTTTAAATGAGGTGTTAAAGCTTTTTTTATATATATAATTAGCTGGATGTGTAAAGTTTGCCAGAATGATATTAGGTATATATGTTGGTTTTCGGTAAAAGTGGTATCACATTTTGTACCAGTTCTTTTCAGCAGAATACCAAGAGAGTAGAAGTCCCATCAACTTCCTGTTCATGAGTGAATTTTTGACGTCACTGAAAGTTTTTAATAAGTTCATTGAGACTGTCATTCTAAAAAAAGTAACACATCATCAATGACTCTCAGATATAATGCAGGTTTCAATCTGGAACATATTAGTGCAATGGTTTCTACATGGTGGAGGATGCATTTGCCATGAGGCCAAATGGGTTGAGCCCATTGGGACTCCCTCCATCTGCTCCCATACTATGCTGTTGACTGTAAAACAAGTTGTTTGGTGAGGAAGTCACCAAACTGTGGTCCAGTTGCATCGTAACTGGTGTGCTAGAATACAGCAATATGACATCAAATGAAGTACAGTTGCAGTTGATTTAAAAGGCTTATTTCTTATAATCATTACTGCTTCATGAGAAGCTTTCAGTATATATTTATCAGAGGTGAAAGTTGGGTTGTTTTACCTCTGAGCGGCACTTTTTTTGCACACCATGGGCTAAATGGCCAGGTCACATGGACCCCGAAGGCTCAGAGAAGGTTGGGGGAGGGAACCCACTGGAACAGCTGTTGGGAGACAGACAGTAGCTTCCGGTCAAGGCCATCCAGCATGTTCTTTAACATGCACAGGGTATGGCTCTCCCGCACATGAGGCCACGGCTTAACGTCCCATCCAATGGACGGCGGCCTTTCCAAGTCCATCGGTGTCCCCTACTGACTGTGGGCAGGGTGGGGAATTTTGCGGAGAGAAATCTCAATGCTGACCTAGCAGGGACTCGAACCTGGGAACTACAGATTACGAGCCTGGCGCACTACCGACTGACCCACACCCGCCCCATCAAAGGTGAAAGAGGGACTGAAAAAGTCAAAGATAGTCCATTCCAATTTGCATGTTAGTGCTAGTTTGAAACTATGAGTCTGAAGAACTTGGCTTATGTTATTTAATTTTAACAAATTGTGGTGGCATTGCAGGTAAAGAGGGAAGGGAGAATGCATGCTTTGGTGATAATATTAGGTAGGAATGTGTCATTCTTTAATTTTGCTATAATAGTAGGAATCAGATTCCTAGTTAAAGGTTTACACCCTTGCAGAAATTTCATAATGTTTAGGAACATTACTGGATTCTAGTTCTATAGAATGTTGATCATTCTCAAAGCTCCCAACCTTGCATGATGAAAATTTCGACTTGGAAGAAAGAAAATTCAGAAGAATTATGACCACTTATAAAAACTAAGAAATTTCCATATTTTGCAGAATTTATGTAATATATCAATTATTAATCAATGCTTTAATATATATTGATTATTGGTTAGTAACCAATAATCAATATGTATTAAGCACATGGTATGAAAAACAGCCAGTTCACTGCCTTAACTGGCATAGTGGTTAGGCAGCTAGCGACTGTTCCAGCAAAGCAGACTTTGTGTGCTGTGTTAGTTCTAACTTAGGCAGTTGTCAGCAGTGTTTTTAGTCTTAGTAAAGCATGTCCTAGTATAAGAAGGCCTATAAAGCTAGGAGTAGCTTCTAGGTTTCTTCTCTGTCCTACATGTCGCAAATAAAAAATAAAAAAATATATAAGTCATTAAATTAAATTTCCATAATATAAAAAATCAAAAAGTTTCAGCACCTTGTGAGCTTCAATCAGTTATGGGTGACACCAAATTATGGCTTCCGATTTAAAATAATCAGAGTTTAGTGATGGTCATTTTTTTGTACCCATTAACTAATTATGAATTAAATTTTCCATCTTAAAACAAAAAACCTGAATCAGTTTAGTTGCCGTTTTTGCAGCACAAAAAAAAAAACTGTGGCATGCGTATTTTTGGTATTAATGAAATTGAACTTTCGCGCTAATAATAAACAACATGCAACCATTATAATACATAGATAATAGCAGCAATTACTGCACCCTTTCTTCGGTGAATTTTTGAGAAAGTACTTGAATCTTCGACAGTGGCAGTTTGACTAAAATTCATGGAAAATCTGAAAAATCTTGAATAATTGGCAGCTCTATATTCTTTATTTATAGGGTAACGTATCATGCAACTTCAAACATACATCAAACCTGATTGCAAGTTTCATGAAATTCAAAATGAAATTCAAAAGTTAAAAACATTCTTCCAGGGGGAGTAGTTTTCAAGCTCAGGGAAGTGCTGTACATTACCATTAATTATTATGGAATATACTTAAACAACACCTTAAAATTACCCCAATTTTACATTCATACTCAAAGTGAACTCTTCTAATCAGAGACCAACTAGAGTTACATATAAAATTAGAGCTTAATATATGTAATAAATTGCTATATTGGCAGGAAGAATGAATTTGGTTTTAAGGGAAATGGACGCTTACAATGTGTTCACATTACTTTGGTAGAAAGAGTTAAGTTAAATATGAAGAAAATGGTGCCTGCTTCAGTGAAACATTGTTCTGGCAGAAAGAGCCAACTTGATTCTGAAGAAAACAGTAGCCTATTACATACAAATAGTTCTCTGGCAGAAATAGTGACCGATTCTAAAGAAAATGAGAGACTTTTCTATTGGAATATTGCTCTGGCAGAAAGAGTGTGGTAACTTGATTCTGTAAAAACTAGTACTTGGAACTAGTACTTGGAGTCATTGCTGATGAAGACAAAAAAAAAAGTTACTATTATTTAGCAACACTTGCTCTGGAAAAAAGAATGAACTTGATTGTACACAAAATTAAATGGAGAGATCTCCCTATTATCTGAAGTTTGGAAAACAAATAACTATATTCAGCAACATTTTCTTTTTACTGCATGATGGATTAAATTGCTAACTAACAACAGGGATCAATTCTGTTGACTGTCAGATAAATAAACTTCAAGCAATTTGACTGATATAATTTTGAGCCTTTGAGTGCTGTCATTACTTTACAGAACCACTTTATAGGCTTTATATACTAGCAACCTTATAGTGTAACAAAATAATATGTCATAATAAAACAGTATTGTAAAATATAATACATCTATATAATAAAAGAAAGTGTCCGTCTGTCTGTGGCAGCCATAACTCATCGGGAATTCAACGTACACGCTCCAAATTTTCAGAGAACATTTCTGGTTGTGGTCCGGATTGCAGTGCCAAATTTCAGGTCGAAAGTCCAAAAGGGGGGCTTGCTAGAACCAAAAATATTAACCATGCTATTCCTATGGGAAATGAGAATCGCTGTCAAATTTACTGTTGCCATTTATTGTTCCCTAATGGTGCAGGTAAAGTGTTAAAATAGCATTTAAATCTGCTGGTACAATTGCATTATCAGTGACGATGTCATGCTGCAGTTGGTGAATATAAATGCTACCAGTCCTAAGATGGTCTTCCTGTAGTTTTACAATATGTGCATATACGTCATGAACTGAAGAATTTCTTTTCATTCCACATTCAGGTCAGTAACTTAGTTGAGTTACTAAAGACCATTTTCAAGCAGGAGAAAAAGTGCTCATCACCGTATGTCAACTGTTCGTTTATTACCTTAGGGATATAAAAACGGAAGATACCATCTCCTTGATGTTTTCAATGTGTAAAAATTCATGCAATTACATGGCAAAATGCATCGCAGTAAATAACATCTATCACAAAAATCGAACTGATAAAACCACAAACAACTGGCATCATAATTGCATTTCAAGCATCAGTGTTGAAAGAAGTTTCTGACCTGAATGTGGAATGTAAAGAAATTCTTCAGTTCATAACATATATGCACATATTGTAAAACTACAGGAAGACCATCTTCGGACTGGTAGCATTTATTCACCAACTGCAGCATGACATCGTCGCTGATAATGCAATTGTACCAGCAAAAATTGGTAAATATGTTCATTTTATATGTAACTCTAGTTGGTCTCTGATTAGAAGAGTTAACTTTGAGTATGAATGTAAAATTGGGGTAATTTTAAGGTGTTGTTTAAGTATATTCAATAATAATTAATGGTAATGTACAGCACTTCCCTGAGCTTGAAAACTACTCCCCTGGAAGAATGTTTTTAACTTTTGTACCACAGCATTATCGTGTTATTAAATTATTATAGAATTTTAGCTGTGTTTAACCTTATTATTATGTAAATACTAGGCTGTCAGAGTATATTAACCCATGTATTAACCTTTGACCTCGCCTGTATAAACCCTACAAGTATTGGGATGAAACGCTTAGCATTTTACTTTTACAGGTGTTAATCACCCCTTTTTCTGTAAAGTTTAAAGTTATTAGTTAAATGTAGACCAGATTGGACCATTAAGAGAATAATCTACAAAAAGTGCCTAGAATGCATTAAAGAGAAGCAATTGGGAGTTCATACAACACACTAAAGGTGATGTCATCTCATCATCATTGGAATTAGCATTAAGAACCTGCAGGAGAGAAAAAACAACCTTCAGCCAGCATGACAACCAAGAAATTCATTATGTGCATTGAACCAGGATTGGCATTCATCAGAAAACTAACAGCTACAGCAATGACGAGTGAGCCAGAATGTAATTAACAACCATACAACATAAAGTACTGTGAAATAAATTTGTTCAGCTTCAAGATTGTGAAAGATATAAAATTCATCGTCCAGTATGAAAATGGGCTTGGCACTTACATGCTATCAGAGCCTAGCACTCTTAAATTTATTGTAAGCAGATTTATGTATGTCCAGTAAGAACATAATGGTGCATTCAGGTACTACAGTGTTTTTAATTATAACATAATGGTGATATTAAATTATATTGTAGTAAATTGCTGTGAGTTTCCTAAAAATTTATAATATATAAAATATATTGTTAGAATTTATTACAAACAAGATGTCAAATGCCATTACAGATTTTTGTACAATGAAACAATGGTGCACTATCTCATTTGATACAAAGTAACAACTGGCTTCCTTGCAAACAAATAAAATTGGCAAACTCACTGATACTAATCAAATTTCACATCATATGGAAATGATCAGACATTAACTCTAGTCAGAGCAAAAGGGTTAAGAATATTCTAAACAATATTGAACTATATATATATCTACATGAAAGCTTCAGTATTTAAAGTGATGAAATACACTGTCCTACCAAAATATTAGAGAAGTTCCATGTTATGTCAATGGAAATCTAACTTTGAAGCTCTATAACTTTTAACCCTTTACACCCAAGGGAGCACAGTGGCACCATCTTGATTTTATCATAAAATTCCGCAGGCACCATCTTGATTTTATCGTAAAACTTATGGGCGCAATTGATAGCAGAGACAATGAATTTATTTTTAAAAACTTTGATGAAAGCGGAAAACATATTAATAAATTATAAGTTGTTTTTTGTATATGTATATTTTTATTGCTTTTATTGTGATATTTGTTTTGCATTTGTTTTTATTTTTTTGTAAATCAGTTATTTTTGTTTCATAAATATGTATAAAGGTCCTTATCAATAAAAAATGTTTTTGCAGGCAAGTATTTTGATAATATTTATATTTAAAAAAAATTTAAGCTACAACTTGAAAAAGCTATTTTTTATCAATATTGCTTTGAGTGCAAAGGGTTAAAATACACATTTAATGAAAAATGTGATTGAGATTATCTTAATCAAATCTATTTAAATCTCGATTTTACAACAAAAAAACTGCTCAATATTTAAAGAGTTAAGGAAGCTGGAATATTTAAAAATAAATTATCTTGTTTTATAAAAAAACAAAAATTTTTTAAATAATGAAATAATCAATACACAAACTTTGAAAATATATATTGTGGTAAATGATTTAAAACAATACTTTTCAATTAAGATTTATCTCTGAGGTGATTTCTTATGACTGATTGCTGTTGTTAAATATTCCACCTTCCACGACTCTTTAAATGCTGAATCAATATTGTTGAAAACTGAGATTTAAATAGATTATTATCTTTATCTTCAGTCCCACTCTTACATTAAATGCATACTTTAGAGGTTGTAGAGTTTTAAACTTAGATTCCTATTGACATAACAAGGACATTTTCTAGCATTTTAGTATGGCAGTGTACATTACAATGACTAAAACTCAATATTTTAGCAATATTCACTATTAATGTTGAAAAAAAAATGATAAATGCCACTAAATAAGTGTGAAATCTACAGTAAATATATTAACATTAATCAATAGAGTATCACTGTCACATTTAAAAACTATTAGCAATCTTGTTTTAAGGTTAAAAATTATTACATGCCTATCAACTTCTCATAATTCTTTTAATACTTGTTAAAATATAACTATGCATACTTTCTTTTGATGTTCAATGCTTGATCTAGGCTGCCATCATTAATACAACTTTGCAGATCACCTACACCATCAGGAGAAGTAGTAGTATCACGTTGATATAATTCACGTGGAGGTACCACAAATGGCACTGGCTGTTTATTCTTTTCTAACAAATCAGCTAGAAAAATTAAAGTTTCAACACTTGGCTGTATATTTTCTTCCTGTATGGTTGTCCACAATCCTAAGGCCTTTTGGTAGTCATTATTTTTTGCTAAATACATACAAAAAATAGTTGACAGTAAATAGATATTTAATAAAAGTATTTTGGCATAAGTAAAAAAAAACAAACAAGATAATGCATCATGAATAAGATTATATGATAAACATATGAAACATTTGTGACCCACCCCACTTATAATTAATTTCAGTAGCTGCATGACAAAAGGCTTCTTCAAATACATTCAAGCTTTACATTCTTTTTCAGAAAAATTACTGCTATCAAAACTTATCATAAAAAAAGGTACAGTAAAAACCATTTATAATGCACCCCCCCAAACATTCACAAAGTTCAAGTAAAAAGAACATTTCCCATCTCCCCATTATAACATTATGTTCAGTTACCTGGCAATAATTATGAACTATTTGAGTTCTGATTCAAGGTTTTCCTTATGTTGGGTTGTGTTGTTTTACCTCTGAGCGGCACTTTTTTGCACACAATGGGCTAAATGGCCAGGTCACATGGACCCCGAAGGCTCAGAGAAGGTTGGGGGAGGGGACCCACTGGAACAGCTGTTGGGAGACAGATGGTAGCCTCCTGTCAAGGCCATTCAGCGTGTTCTTTAACGTGCACAAGGTATGGCTCTCCCGCACACGGGGCCACGGCTTAACGTCCGACGGACGGCCATCCGACGGACGGCGGCTTTCCAAGCCCATCGGTGTCCCCTACTGACCATGGGCAGGGCGGGGAATTTTGCGGATTTCCTTATGTACTTTATGTATGAAGTACATAAGGAAAACCTTTAAAATAATGCTATGGCATTATTTTATTACAATATACATCACTTTTTGCTACTGAAATATTTTATTAAGGATATTATGTAAAATTCAAATAACTTAGTTTTTACTGCATTTACAAAGAGCCAAAATAAAGATATTTTATAATAAAAAAATACTTTCATGGTATAGCCCATATTATATGCAAAAACAGGCAGTTACATATTGCTGCATAAGAAAAGGTGCTAGTTCATCTTGTACAATACACTACACTATTTATGCTTATGATAGTCAGTCTCTGAAATGGACATCAGTTTGAACTAGATAAAAAAAAGATTGTAAGCTGGCATTCCATCCTATTCCAAATGTTTTCTATGGGTGACAAAATAAGGTGACTTGGAGATCCTGGAAGAATACCAACGTCAAAGAGACATATATTGCTCTGCAGGTGATCAACTGTTGTGCTGGGTTGTTTTACCTCTGAGCGGCACTTATTTGCACACAATGGGCTAAATGACCAAGGTCACATAGACCCCAAGGGTTCAAAGAAGGGGACCCACTGGACAGCTGTTACGAGACAGATGATCACCTCCTATCAAGGCTATCCAGCATTTTTTTAAGGTACACAGGGTATGGCTCAACATCCCATCCAACAGACAGTGGCCTTTCCAAGCACAGCAATTCCCCTACTGACTGAGGGCAGGGTGAGGAGTTTTGTGGAGATAAATCTCAAAGCTGGCCCAGATGGGACTTGAATCTGTCTGGGAACTACAGATTATAATCCTGAATGCTACTGACTGAACCCCCCCCCCCCCCCCCACACACACACACCTAGTAGGGGTAATGTTGGCCAAATATTATTAAACTTGTTCATATTTCATGCATTTGTTTAAAACCTCTAAAACTAGGGTAAAATGTTACACTGCAAGGGATAACCAGTCTCTTGCTCCCGGGCCTGGTAGAGAAGCATAGGAAATGTCCTTCAACCGTGAAACATTCGAAATGTTATCTGAAAAAACTTTTAGTTGTGCTGCAAATGTGGTATGAATCCATGGCCTTTCAATAACATATCAAATGCCCTGACCACTAATGGCAAGTATAGTTACCTTCCAGATAACATGGACTATAAAAGTTCCCAATAGTAATCATTCATGGTGTCATCTATTTATTGGCAAGGGACAGCCTGTTAATCTACACGATGTTCAAATAACTATAAATTAAAATAATCTATCAGAAGGCCATCCTGTGGTTCTCTACTATTAAATATTGCATTAATAACACTGTTTCTGTATATCTGACTATAAGAATATTTCAATATTGGGTGGATATCTAGGCTGTCCCTCCCATAGATCATGGCATGAATGACTACTATTGGAAATGTTTATACTGTAGTCCATGTTAGTTAGAAGTTGACTATGCTTGTGATAGCTCAGTAGTCAAAGCACCTAACATATCAGGAGGTCACTTCATATTCCACTTGCAGAATTCTATTTGGCACACAATTATTTACCTAAAAAGACTATGCCACTTGTGTACCCCATTTGCTCACTGTTAAAAAACATATAATCCTACTATCTGGACTAGTGAATTATGTAACAAAATTATGAGGGATATTCTTGTTTTGCCACTTCAACTCTCAAACTTTTTTTTTTCTATATTTTAATTATTACATGTGGTGCAGTACTTTACATTGTTGTTTGATGTGAAACTATGAAAAATTTATAAAGGGAACTAGCAGTGTAATGCTAAACTAAGAAAATGCCTCAGTCATTATTAGTAATGATGTAGATGTTGCAGGCACCCAAGCAAAATGATTTATGCTGTTCGCAATTGTCAGACAGTGGACCTTCTGCTGAATCTTGGGAGAAAGGGTTATGTTCTTGGCATAAGATAACCTTTTCTGATGAATATAACAATACCACTTGCCAGACACTAGGCTGCAGAAGCATTTTTTTAGACATTGTTTATTCATTCATAAGAACATACATCAAAGAGCCAAAACATTATGACCAACATGTCTTTATGCAAACTGAAGCAACTGCAGGTAAATGACGGCACGTGTGAAGATCATGAATGGTATAAATGATTGGACGTTGAATGATTGGAAGAAGGTCATCTGGTCCGATGAACCTTGCTTCCTGTTGCATCATGTGAACAGCCAGATATGTGTGCATCGTTTACCTGGGGAAGTGTTGGCACCAGGATGCACCATGGAATGAAAACAAGCCAATGGAGGAAGTGTAATGCTTTGGGCAATATTCTGCTGTGAAACCCTGGGTCCAGTCATTCACGTGCAGGAAACTATGACATCTACCACCTAACTACACATCATTGCAAACTAGGTGCCTTTCATGGCAACAGCATTCCCCTCTAGTAGTGCTTTCTTTCAGCAGGATAATGAGCCAAGCCACACTGCCCTGATTGATTGAGAATGGTTCACAGAACACGAGGAAGACTTCCAGGTATTGCCCTGGCCTCCAAATTCCCCAGACATCAATCCAATCGAGCATCTGTAGTTTGTGTTGGAACAGCATATCTGATCTGTGACAGTTCAACCACGTAACTTACAAGAGTTAAAGGATCTGCTGGTAACATGTTGGTACCAGATGCCACAAGACACCTTTAGAAACTTGTAACATCCATGCCTCCCTGAGTAAGAGATGTTTCGGTGGCACACGGTAGACCAACATCATATTAGGCAGGTGGTTATAATGTTTTGGCTCTTCGGTGTATATACAATAAAAAAATAGATAGGACCCACAAAACTAAGTAGCTTATCTCTAGATAATTGAATAATACATTAAATAATACATATATACAAGTTCTCTCAATTAATAGTTTATTTAAAAAATGAAAATTAAAATAAGCAAAATATAAAATGTAAAAAGTTCATGAAATATACAAAATTTAGCATAGTTATATAATTTATTTAAGAAAACATTTTAAATTTATTTTAATCTATTATAGCTGTTAACATTTATAATTTCTCTTGGAATAAATTAAAAGTGATGGTATTTTATACATCTTCCATAATTGTTTTTAAATTTAAGTAGTTCAAAAAAACTTTTTAGCTTCTAATCTTTTATTTTTACTATGATCTATTTCCTTTTTAAACATTTTATCAAAATTATATTATAAATATATAAGTTTCTGTATGATAACAAGTTCAAGTAATGTAATCTGTCTCTTAAAGTCATATAATTTTGTCTAAGTTTTATAGATATTATTTTGGCTATTACAGATTGAAGATTTTCAATTTTCTTTATATTTGTTAGGTTTGTTGTACCATGAATGGTTATACCATAAGATATAATTGATTCAGTTATAGATATGTAGAATAAAATGCAAGTTTTAATATTAAATATAAATATCTCAATTTTTTAATTTTAAAAGCAGATAATCTGAGATATTCACATATTTTAGAGATGTGCATATTCCATCTAAAATATTTATCAATATATATATATACCTAGATATTTTATATAATTTACATGCACAAGTTTATAACAATTACAACCAAAAACATTAGTAAAATAATTTTTTTCATCTGATTTAAACATTGGAGAATATATT
Source organism: Ryuthela nishihirai (assembly GCA_038380435.1). Classification (NCBI taxonomy): domain Eukaryota; kingdom Metazoa; phylum Arthropoda; class Arachnida; order Araneae; family Heptathelidae; genus Ryuthela; species Ryuthela nishihirai. The sequence goes on along the minus strand of JAWZYU010000044.1, from coordinate 2,852,453 downwards.
ATCATCCATTTAATTTTTTTTTATTATTTAAGTAGATTTTATTATGATTTAGCCATCTTATAATATTATTATAATCTAATTGGATTTCAATACTTTTATATAAATGTTTGTTGCTGGTCATTATTAAAATATCATCTGCATATAAGAATTCTTTATAATAATAGTTATTCCTCTTAATTTCCTATTTATAGTAACATTTGTTATTTTTTAAAAAAACTCCAAATAATATAAATTACAATCTAAATTATTTAAATTAGTTGATGTATTCCTTCTATAGATGTATTAAGGTATAAATCAGATAAATCGTTCTCCATTTCTTCAATCGATAAATAATAGTTTTATCGATTGAAGAAATGGAGAACAATTTATCTAATTTATTGAATAATATTATTTATTTTATAATATTAATTCTAAAATATTGAATTAATAATGGAAAACAACTTTTAAACTGTTATTTCATATCTATATAATAAATCATATTTTATCAATATCATTGAAAATATTGATGTGAATACTTTTTTCACCATCATCTTTTCTCAACAATACCTTTCCCTTTGTTATACCACACATTTATATTTTTTGGCTTTTGCAACTATTTTTGTTTTCCAAAATAGTTCTCTGTTAACTGCTGTTAGATTTTCATTTATGAAAATAGGTGTGTTCATATTATTTATGTGAATATTAGTTGTTGAAATAAAGTAGAAGTTTCTTCTTGTTTTTTCTTCTTATTTTCTTTTTTAAAGACTAATCCTTATTTGATCTTTAGTTAACATCTTATTTTGGTTTTCAAGATCATTTAATTTTCTGATTAAAATGATTTAACTTTTTTTCATAAGTTGAAATTCTTTTTACTAATTCATCATATTTGATTTTAAAAAAATCAACTTAAATCTCTTATTTCTGATCTTAAAGATCTAATTTCTGCTAACAATTTACACGTACCATCATCTCTGTAAGTTTGCTGAATGGTATTTGTATCACAAGTATTAATATTAGCTGTTGATTCATTTTCAGATCCAGAGTCTGATATACATAATAATTCTTCTTTGTCTTTTAATATAATCTGATGTTATGTTAGATGCTGAACATTTGATTAATCTATTGGCATTCATAGTTTGAGATGAATTGTTGAAACATTTCCACTTACTTTGCATTTCATTCGACAACTTCTTATAAGTTGCCTTTATTACTTCTGCATATACCATTGCAATGAATAGAGTTATTTCTAGAAGGTAGTTGATTATTGCATATTATACAATTTGTCATAGTTGAATATTAGAAAAAAGTTCTGAATATATCACTAAATAATATATGGTAAGTAACTTTCAAGTTTATGCAAAGATAGAGAAACTGGCTTATAAGAGTTCCAATAATGTCATAAACAGCTGAAACTACTGTTACACAATAGTCACTATAGTGTTTCATTTTCAGATCAAATTCAATTGTCATTAAAACTAAGAACAGTTAAAAGTTCTAAATAGCACAATAAAAGAATTAATTCATTAAATCAAATACTATAGTGAAAAAATAAAAGAATCAACTAGAGAACGAAATCTTGTTTATAACACACAAAATCTTGTTGCAAGATATTAGTAATATATAATATAGACTTTAACAAACATCAGCAATGATTAGTTCTAGATGATCTTCAGTGTGGTTCTGAGTTATTATTCAGATTTCATTGGTGGCAATGACATATTTGTATGTAATCAGTGTTGCTCTACAACTTTGCCATTTTAATTTTGGTACCATCTGCAATTTTCCGAATTTAACACTAAGTTCTGAAATTCATCACCAGGGGAACTGCAATCATGCTCACTGAACAGAGTATCTACTCTTTCCTATATGAATTTGTCACTTCTACACCTGTGGTACTGCTTGGTCCTGAGTTATCACCCTGGTGAAGGACTTTATGTACTACCCTGTACTTTAAACAACACAATGAAGAAGTACTAATATAGGTTTGCTAATTAAATATATTATCTATATACTCAATTTAATGAACACAAGGATTTGAGTTCTATAAATGATGGTGCATATTTTATAACATTAAAATACAAGAAGAATTATGATGTTATTATATCACACTATATTGGAATGACAAGATCACTACAAGAAAGAATAATGGAACATAAAAAATAACATCAAATTAAATAAACCATTCAATGCACTTCACCTAATATTGTCTTTAAAATAAAATAAACTGGAAAGTTAATAATATATCTCATCAACAGCATACTGTTGTAATAATTATATTTCTAATAGCTCTGCAGCATGGAAAATTTTACCACAAATATTCCAACAAAATATTTTGTTTAAAAATCTATGCATCATAATTAATTAAACCTAAAGACCAAGAAATATCTATCAAAGCATGTTATGATGAATATTAAAAATGTGCATCTTATACTTATTATATAACATTTGATACATGTTAACTGTGAGCTAGTTTCTAGTGTAATGAGTTGATTTTGTTTTTAGCATCATTTTTGTATTGTAATATTTTTCTATAACCTTTGTACAGTGAATAAATTACTGCAGTACACCCAAAGGATCTTATGACTTTTCTATTGTTTGTGCTTATAATGAAATTTTATTACAGTAATGTGCATTCTTGAATAAATTCTACCTATGCCATAATCAATGTTAAAAGTGATCATTTATATATTTTAGAACTCTCACACTGCAATTTGATATTGACTGAAGTTTATTAACCTGAATCCTATGGAGAACACTCTTATGGTAAGTTCTAACTCAAAAAGATGGCTGATTATAGCCAAATTCTATTTTGTCTTTCTTTTTTTAATCTAGTTGACAATATTTACAGCCCATTCTACTCTCCATGGGTAGTCAGATGGAAAGAGAGGAATTCACACCATGGGAAAACTTAATAAAAAAAACTTCACCTGCCCCTAGCCATAGCCACATCTTTGAAGAGTGTCCAAAACAAAAACACCAATCATTTACATTATTCTCCTAGCTATCTGTAGATTGGAACTTGGGGGAAGAAACTAATTTACAACTGGTGAAACTATCATACAGGCCATCTTCTGAAGTTCAACTTGCACTATAATCTTAGCTTTGGATTACACTAGATACACATTTCACTTATGAGTTGATAATATTTTCATCAATCCTTCGTTAGTATTTCATTCTAAGTCTTTCAACTACATGGGATATCATCAGCATTAGGAAATCTGCTGTTGAAAAAAGTATATATGTGGAGAGTTGAATGATAGCCAATGAAGAACAGGAAAAATGTTAGTGAAAGAAATATGATCAACTTGATGTGAAAACAACTAATAGGGTCTGACAAAGTGTTGGAAACACTAAAAAGAATACTTTCTAAACAATTGCATTGCTTTAATAATTTTATTTGCTAAAAAGCAAAATTTCCATTTAAATACTAACAAAATTTTAATTACTAAACTACTTCAAAACATTTTTATTCTGACAATAACACATATAATAACAGCTTACCATATAATCTTAATAGATGAAAAAACATCTTATCTCTGTTAATTTCAAAGAGATCTCTAGTAATATCCACAAAATGTTCCAATTCAACAACCTGAAATAAGAGTTTATGAATATTCAAGCGAGTTAAAGAATCAAATTCTATACAGCCGAACTTCAACAAAAATATATAAATATTGTTAATATGTTCACTGCACCTTTAGGTTATTTAACATTCATATACCCATTAAATAATTAAACCATAGCTACTATAAATATCAATTTAATCACGATTAAATTTTAAAGTTAAACATTGATATTCTTTTAGAAAATTTTATAAAGTTTTTGTTGATCATTAACAACGTTTATAAGAGTGGGTGGTGTGCAACATGTTCATAGTTATTCCAGTTTATGCACAAATTAATAGTGGATGAGTGATAGCAATGCCAGCTGAGTGATTATCAACCACGAATTACGAAGCATAAGCATACCAGGATTGACATCAATGGACTTAAAAAGCTATCAGCAATTAACATCCAGCTATATCCAATACATTAAGTGAACATCAAAGAGTGCATTATATAAGGACTAGTTATGCCTGGAAGAATTTAGAAGACATAAGCCTACAGCTGATCGTAACATCAAGCAGAGATCTTCCAAAGTCATTGTACTAGACAAGATGGACTACAGTAACTATAATTTATCATTCTCTTGATTACCTTTACACTAGGATAAAGGTTAATAATACAAGATAAAACATATAGCATCTAAAGCAAAGAGCGATAAAGTTGGGATTAATGCCAAAAGGGCTTATCCATAAGGATGAATCTGCAATTGCTTTGTTAAACACAACCCATACTTGTGATGAATTTCAAAGACCTTATTATGTAATACAGCTTTAATTGTGATAAAATTGATATTCATATACCCATATAGTAGTTTTTTTCTTTTTTACACAGCATATAACTACTTGATTTATTTTCCTATGTTAGAGAATTAAGGAATGGATGTTTATTTTCTGTGCCATCTTTCTGCTGAGCTCTTGTCATCCTCAAAGATCTTCTCTGTGGCATGTTATATTGACATGATCCTGTCAGACCTCTGTTATGAGCAACTGCTTGAGACGTAATTTTTTTCATTTCTTGTAAATTATTGCATATTTCACGTTTTGTCTGTAAGATTATTTTGTTACATTTTATTTCATGAGAGAATATAACTTCTGAAACAAACTGCATTTTTATGTGTAACACAGTGCAGAAGCAACTGCTTTTATTGGCATTTCAGTTAAACTTTACTAATCCAGAATGATCATGTTCTTTCACATGATATTTTGCAGGGTTGAGAAAATTCACTTGCCAATGGAGAGTGAATTTTCTGGCATGGCTTGTTACATTATTTTCAAAGGTAGAATAAATTATAAAAGTAAAATATTTCCAGGGAAAGAGTAATAATTTTTCACCTTTGAATGCAGTATTTTTGTTGCACCCCTACCCCCATAAAGGCAAGAAAAGTCCCCCCCCCCCTCTTCACATTAGTGTATGTTTTTTGCTCTGCATTGTGGTAAAAACTGCTCAGCCACACTTTTCCAAATTTCTCCGCCTCCGAGACTTGCAGTAATCACATTTGGTTGTTTCACGTCTGTTCCCAATAGTGCTCCATAAAAGAAATAGTAGGCATGTACAATGTTAGAGTTAGCGACTACAACAGGACAGTGGCATTTATTAATTGTATGGAGTTCTCTTTTAAAGACAAGATGCTTTCTTTATTTGTTTAGACATTTTTAAAAAAAGAAAAGTTCTCTTTTGCTGCCTTTATTAACTACTAACAAAAATGTAAACTTTTAACTTAACGCTACATGAATATTAATATTTCTAAGAGGAAAAAATACAGGAAAATATTGAAACAGCAATTAAAAATCATTAATACAACATTTGGCTCAACAACAGACACACAAGAAGAATGAAGAGCAAAGTGCAGTTCTTTTGCTGTGAAACAGTCTGTTGTAGGGCTCCAGGCCACTCAAGTGACAACATAGCAGAGAACATTCAGCCTTGCTCTTCAGGATTAGAAAATTTTGGAGAAATAAAGAAGTGGTAGAAAATATTTCTCTCAGAAAATTATTTTCGGATCAGCTTGTATCTCCATTATGTTAAATGAATGATAATGAGTGGGATGAATAGTTCCCATTTATCTTACAAGCTTTATCATACGCAAACTTAGAACTACTTGTATATATGATGGAAGACATTTATATATACATACATACTTCATCCAAGATTTCTTCTCGCTCAGGCATATCAGGCTTTAGCCCATGCTCCCTTAAAATGATATTCAATGTTGGAGGATATCAGCTATTTCTGAAATAATACCCAAGTCTTGTTTTGAACCTCAAAAAATGCAGTTTAGTCAGGATTCCACCATAGTTTGGAAAACAATAAAACTATATCAGTATGAGGGGATTGTAGAGGCAGCTGCATAGCTGATACAATTGGTCATCTGTGCCATTTTAACACTGATATGCTCCTGGCTGATTGAATGAGTCAAAGTCACAGCACTTTGAAACTATTCCAGTCAACCCTGTCAATTGTCCACCATGATACGTCCAAAGGATTGCGTGGTCCTCGAGAGATATTACATATCATGGGGAGGTGTTTGCTTTTGTAAGGGCTGTTCTTGACCTCTGACATAAATCAGTCATCAAGGAGGAGCAGATAGAAAAATCTGGAAGTTAAAGTGAGAGTGGGAAGTAAAAATTGCACTGACACCAGTGTTCAATAAGAAAAATTAAGCATGCCTAAGCCAGAGCTTGAGGACCCAACCCCTCCTATAGGTGTCAGCATTGCCCCAAAGAGGTTTTGTCTAAGAAACACCCCATGAGAAGGGGGATGTAGCTCTGAAATGAGATAATCGAAGTATATGGAATCACACTATTTAAATAATTTACATTTCATTTTTATCTCGTTTTCTTTGAAAATGAGATAATAGTTTTACTTTGTTGCTTGTCTGTCTGTAGACATGGAACTTTTTTGCTTACAGAGATAAATCAAAATTTTTTTTGTGTTGGATTGATATTGATGAAATATCACAATATGCACTTTCTGAATCTCTCTAAAGCTATAATTATACCCTCTGGCAGTGGAAAAAGTTTAAAATTCCAAAATTTCAAGTTATGTATTTATGCCAGAATGTGAAGGTCATGAAGCTTCCATTGCCAACGAGTTAACCCCTTACACCCAGAGGGAGTGGGAAAATGCACCTTTTTAGTTTTAACAGATAATTGTTTGAGAGATAAATGAAACATTCTTTTTGGGTCAGATAGGAACTGACAAAATATTATGATTCACACTTTTTAAATCTTTTGAACACTATAATTGCACCCTCTAACAGTGAAAAAGTTTGAAAATTTCAAACGAATATTACAATGATGAATTAACGATATAAAAAAGAAATTTTGGTGGTGGAATGTGAATGCCACAAAGTTTCCATTGGAAATAATGAAAATGATAATTAGAAAACTCTTTTTTAATTTGATTGGTACTAATGAAATATAATTTGCATTTTTCAAATGCTAAGTAATTTTAAATGTAGTCATCAGTCATCAAGGAGGAGCAGATACAAAAATCTGGAAGTTAAAGTTAGTTTCTCTTAGTTTTACAAACATATATAAAATAAAAATTTGAAAAATTTGTATCAGTTTTTAAGAAATATTCTACTGACAGAAATAATCTACTCACTTTTCTGAGAGAGGCATGGGAAATGCAACTTTCTAGATTTAAGAATTAAAAGATGAATATTTTTATGTTGTATAATTAGTAATGAAATACTATTTGTATTTTTCTAATCATTTGCTGGCTCAAATTAAAACTTTTAAGGAATTAAACAGTAGGTAAAGGAAAAACTTCTTTCTCTTTGAAAATGAGATTCTCATATGCACCAGAGGCGATATGTGTCCTTCTAGTTATTAATAGTAGTCTTTAAACGCTCTTCGATTTGATATATAACGTGAGATATTTCACTTCTTTAGTTACTCCAGAGAATTTTAAAGTTAAACATTTTATTTTCTGAAAGTACTTCAAGATAAACATGGCCACTAGATTCAGAAACCCGACACTTTAAGAGTTAAGCAGCTGCTTACCATGGAGGTCTCACAGCAGAATATCAGTTTAATATGCCATAGAGAAGGACTGAGAGGAAGACAAGATCTCAGCAGAAAGACAACACACAAAAAAAACATCACACTGGTCTCACAGCCAGGTCAATCAGATCAGTAGCCAAGTGTGCTTGCTAACAACTTGGTCATCAGGATTGTCATTATTTACATTTACACGAATAGTATTCTTTACAATTACACGAATAGTATTCTTTACACAAGCAGAAAAAAAACTCACCATATTTTGTTCAATGTATCTAGCACAGATATCGTCTATTCTTTGTTGTCGAGCTCTTAAACCAGGAGTCTAAAAATATAAAAGAATTAAAACTTCAATTTATCATTAATAACCTACTGCTTTATTATAAAACTGGTGTTAATGTTTTGAAAACTAACAACTTTGAATTCACATTTTTGGCCTTAAATAACAAAGCATGTTACGTAGGGTTAAATATAATGATAAAATATGCTGCACAGAGCATGAATTAAAAATATATATAAGGAATTACAATTATTCAACTCACATATTTCATGTTAAAATTTTTTTTTTGGAATAGAATAAAGCAATCAGCCAAGAGTCTTTTTTTTACCTTGTTGAAGAACCAATGGCAGAAAGTAAGCAAAATAAGCACTACAACAAGGCACCTGTCTACAAAGACAGTTGAGTTGTTTTACCTCTGAGCAGAATTTTTTGCACACAATGGGCTAAATGGTCAGGTCATAAGAACTCCATGAGCTCAGAGAAAGTTAGGGAAGAGAACTCACTGGAAAGCTATTAGGAGAGAGATGGAAGCCTCCCACAAAGGCCATACAGTGTGCCCTTTAATATGCAGAGGGTATGGCTCTCCTGCATACAGGGCCACATCTTTATATCCCAACAAAACAGTCACCTTCCCTGGACCATCAGTGCAATCATTCTGACTGAGATTGGTGGGGGTTTAACAGAGAAAAATCTCAATGCTGGCTCAAGTAGGACTAGAGCATGTGAACTACAGATTATAAACCTGGTGTACTATTGACTTGGCCAACCCTACGAAGTGAACCAGTTATCCAATTAAAATAAGTTTTTTAAACACATTCTCTTTTCTCAATTTATATGGGTAAACCACAGCAGCAAATAATAATTGTGAATGGCTAATCGTTGATAAAGAGTTGAGAAGAGGCCCATTACACCATTGTAATGAACAGTAATTGCAGGCGGCCAATCATGGAGTTGAGAAGGTGCCCCATTATCATTTTCAATTATAGTCTCCAAAACTGTAGTTATGCTACTGTAAACCATAACATATATAGAGCTTTTAAAAATTATCATTTATTTTAGTAAATGATTTAGTATACTTTTTGAGAACACTGATGCTAAACGTTTCAAATATCATAATTCTTTAACCTTTTCACAACTATACCGGCTGCAAACAGCCGAGATTTTAAACGGACTCTTCCAATCAATGTTATTCCTTCCTCCTCACTACCTCCTACCTGCAGTTTGAGCTGGTATGATAGGAAAAAGGTTAAACAGTAAACAAATATTGCACAAACTCTAGATTTAGCAGGATTTTTTTAAGACATTGAATTAATTAAATTAAATGATAATTTAATTGACATTTGACCTTAAACTTGTTTTCTTATTAAGCGAGGGGATATCCTGTATCTAAGCTGATTTGGTATTAGTACTTCAAATAATGCACATTCGTTTTTGAACAGTCACCTTAGCTTTTCTGTTAACCCCTCTCTTTACACATTTTTGTCATCTTGTTTGTTACCTTTGTGCTATCATATTCCTTGAATACTATTGGATTGAATCAAAAGGTTGTTTGAATTTTTCCCAAGAGATGTCACTGAACATGATCTGCACAATCTTGTGCATTAGTAGCTATAAATAGCGTGTGCTTTCGATAGGGCACAGTTCTAGTGTGTTCTGATAAAGCAAACCATGCAGATCAGAGTGAGTGATATTCAGATAAGATCAATTTGAAAATGGAAATACGAAGATGCATTTTCACAATCTTATGTTGTTTTTTTTCAGAAGGGTAAAAATACAACACAAATCCAAAAAAGATTTGTGCGTTGTATGGAGATGATACTGTAAATGATGAAATGTGTCAGAAGTGGTTCACGAAGTTCCAAACAGGGAATTTCTCTCTGGAAGATGTCCAAAGTTTAGGAAGGACCTCCATGGTTGGTAACAACCAAATTGCCAAACTAACCAATGCAACACCACAAGACAGATTGCTGAGATACTAAATATATCAAAAATATTAGTTGTAAAGCATTCGGTGCAGCTTGGGTATGTGAACTGGTATGATGTGTGGGCGCTGCATCAATCGAGCAAAAACAAAAATTTCCAAATCGCATCTCTGATTGAGATTTGCTCCTGCAATGCAATGAATAACCCATTTTTGAATAGGTTAGCGATGGGTGATGAAAAATGGATTCTTTACAACAATGTCAGAAGAAAAAGATCATGGAGCAAATGAGATGAGCCTCCATTACCCAACCCAAGCTGGCCTGCATCCAAAGAAGGTCATGCTATGTGTGTGATGGAATTGGAAAGGAATTCTTCACTATGAGCTCTTGCCAAGCAATAAAATGATTAATTCAGATTAATATTGCTTGTAATTGGATTGGCTGAAGGCAGTGACAGATGAAAAATGTCCAGAATTCGCAAATTGCAAAGGAGTTGTATTCTACCATGACAACGTGAGACATGTTTTTGACCTTCCAGCAAAAATTGTTGCAGTTGGATTGCGATATTTTGTGCCACCTGCCATATCTCTTCATATGCACAATTGACATCAATAATTTATTTCGAAGATGTTGATCCTTGAGCAATAAAAGATAAACCGCTAATTTCACCTTTAAAAGAGATTCAAAATGGAAATAATATAAATCATGACTAACATAAAAGGACCTCATATATGAATTACATACCTCAATGATTTTACGAGCCTGGCGAATCTGTCCACATTCAATGAATGAACAAGCTAGATCATACATAGTGTTAATTTCACCATGAATTTCTGTACAGAAGTCCATAACTGTAACACAGAATTAAATCATCATAATAAAATAATTACTCTAAAACTTTTGCATCAAAACTGATATATAGTGCAAAAATATTTCAGCAAACTGTGACTAAGATTATTCAAATTAAAGGTTTTTAGTCCAATACCCTTTTATTTCACTCACATGAGGAGTGACAATGATTTTGTTTTAATTACATTAATATAGGAACTGTCTTGAGAAAGCTATCCACTAAAATATGCTGTTCTTATTGAAATGTACTGATACCATACTACTTGTTCCAATACTGATCTTTCTGCTGTATTTGAATTATTACCCATTTCATAATGAAAATCATTTGTCACTGTTCACATTGATTTTGCACTTTCATATTACGGCACATGTAACATGTATTGAAGTAATATTAAACTTATAACACGGGGTTCTACAAATATTAATATAAGGTTCACTATCCTCCCATTTTCTTGAAAACCTGCTATGGTACATTCCTACTTATGCTTGTTGCTACCATACTTAGGGGTCTCAGTCTCTGGCACAGATGGTTTGTGGATGTTGTTGGGCCGTTGTCTCCTAATCTCATTGTTCCTGGTTCATGGAGTGGCTCCACAGCAGTTTGATGTTATGAACAATTAACAAAAGTCATCTGATACACCACAGACACAAGGAAGCAGACAAAACTTTTACTTCGTGTTATCAAATATACAGATGTGTTTCAGATCTCTCTTGATCCGTGATCACTGTAAAGACAAAAGGGTTTTAGGGTGTGCACCTCACTATTTTATTTGTTTACATTTTGGCATGTGACTCTCAGATGCAGGCAGTTGAGGAGGGAGTGAAGACCAGTAAATTTAGTTTATAGTCAGGGGTGGGATTGAAATTTCATAGAGAGAGGAGGCAGATACATACAAAATTTTCAAACATAAAGAACATGGATATTATGAATTGGCAGTTATTTTTGGCAGGTCTCAGACAATAATATTGTCCATGGATATGGCAAGTCAGGCAATTCATCATTGCAGCACCTGTTGATATTCTTTTGAATGACAATTTACTCAGCTACTGCTAATGTGAAAGGTTTGTGTGGAGCAGTTACGTTTGCTCCATTGAAAACTGGGACGTAGCCTTCATTAACTATTTTTTTGATAATGCTGCAGTCATTTGACTGTTCTTTATGTTGCATTGATGCTCTTTGAACCTTGTTACTACAGTTCTTTTCGTTTTTCCTACGTATGGTGTATAAGCATTGCTTGTTGGGTGGGTAGAATGGTATACTGTATACACCTCCAACTCGTCCTGCAGGGTTCTGTTACATTTGATTAGTTGCAATATGGTTTTGGGTTTTGGTGGCTATAGTAATATGATTGTAATGCTTTCTTCATATGTTGTAACCATGGTATATTGGGGAGGCTGCCTATGTACTTCTTCCTTCCTGTAAGAGGTTGTTGTGCTTAGCTTGGTATTCTAGTTTTCGTATCAAAGAATATGGATAGCCAGCTGCAGCTGCTGCTTCATATATGGTTTGACACTCTTTACACTGCAAGTGCAGGGTAAATGCATATCTGTAATTATGCAAAAATGCTCCTTTAATGCTTGCATTTCTGCTATGGAGTTGGTGAGCTGATCCATGCGGTATTAGTGTTAAAAGTGCAATGGCTTTCCTATATAATTGTGAGGTGATTTTTGTGTCTAATGAGAAATACACTGGCAGAAATTGAAAAAAAGAACACCCAGAAGGAATTCCTTTAGGAATGTCATATTATAATACGTTAATAGTTAAGAGCAGCAGAAACCGTGATCCAAGATTGAAAGTCATTGATTAAAATAATGACATCATTGAAGACGACAACATGCTGCACGTCGTGTGGGTCACATTTTGTCAAACTGCACATCACGTGGGACAAGAGGTATTGGCAGTGGTATGATGGTGGCATCAATGGTCAGAGGAGCATTCGGACACCCACAGACATGGTTCTGGCCAACAGAGTTATGGACACGAGAGGATCGGCATATCGGGAGGGCAGCAGTGGCAGAGTGGACAGCTAGTTTCACAAATTCGATCCTCTGTTGCACCAAAGGTATCTACAAGAATGATATGCAATCATCTTTTGGAAGCAGGGCTATGGGCACGAGTGCCCCTGGCACAGTTACCACTGTCACCTCATCACTGTAGAGTACATTTGCAATGGTGTTAAGAACGAGGTCATTGGAGGAAAGAATGGCAGTCTGTGGTCTTCAGTGATGAAAGCCGATTCTGCTTAGGAGTGTCTGATGGTCGTTTATGTATCAGAAGGCAACAAGGTGAGAGGCTTCTTCCATTATGCATCTGCCAGTGACACAGTGCCCATGCCGCAAATCATGGTGTGGGGAGTGATTAGTTATCACTCTTGTACATGTCTGGTGTTTGTGCAGCATACATGAATAGCAATACATACGTCAGTGACATCATACAGCTGGTAGTCCTGCCATATTTGAGTGTAATCCCAAAATGAGACATTCCAGCAGGATAATGCCCGCCCACACTCTGCCTGGGAAACTCAACATGCTATTCAGGCAGTTCAACTCCTTTGGACAGCACACTCTCCGGACTTGTCTCCATTTGAGCATGTCTGGGACTGGATGTGTGGATGGGACAAAGACTCTCCCATGGACCATGGCAGGCAACAACCATTGCCAAATTATGCATCCAAGTTGAAAGAGCATGGAATGGTATCCCCCAGCACGATATCTAGCATTTGTATGACCAATTGATTGCCAGATTGGAAGCTTGTATTGCTGCTCGAGGAGATTAAACAGCTTATTAAAATGAGCCCCCTGTAAGATGCAATACCGTTAAAAGGTACAATAAACATTGAATCGCTTCACACGTGTGATCATGGTCCTTTCTCAACAAGTTATTTCTACTAAATAAATCTCATAGATTAAGCTTCAATTGTTAATGGTGTTCTTATTTCAATTTCCACAAGTGTATACCCAGGAAAGGTAGCTGTTTGCCTTGTTCATGCTCATAGGTAAAATTTATGGTGGGGAAAATACTGCTTAGTTCAGTCTGCAATTTATCAATTCCATCTTCATAGTATAATAAATTATGAATACGTCATCAATTTAGCATCAATAATATAGCTCATTTCTGCTGTAATTTTTTAGCACCACCTGCTCAATATGTTGAAGTGAGATATCAGCCAAGATATCAGAAAGAGGTGAGCCCATTGGGACTCCAAAGTTCTGCTTGTACATTTTTGTCTTGGATTTTGAAACAGTTGTTTGTTATGAAAGTCAGTGTGCAGATAATTCCATCTATGATATGTGGTTGGATTTCATTTGCTTTAATAAGGTGGCAACAGAAAAGCTTAATTACTTCTACTGGAGTGTTAAGGGTGTAGTGATACCACATCTACGGATGCTGTATGGTAGAAGGTGGAACTCGAACTTGGGAATTGCATGAGCCTGGCACTCTACAGACATTGCTGATGAAACTAAACACTAAACTTAGGCCACCACAGGTTAACAACACTGTCACAAGTTAACAATAGCAATGACTAACGAAAAAAATAAATGTGCAAAAATGAAGTAGATGATCTATTATAAACGATTATTTAAAACAAAAATGTATTTCACTCATAACTAATTTTACTAAATGGCTTAAGAAATCCAAAAGGCATATAGTAGAAAAACTGTTTCAACTGGAAACATTTGAAAAAAGTATAAATAAATTAAAAGAAAAAACTAATCTTCCTATATGTGTCCTAAAAAGAAAATAAAGCTAAAACATATCAATGGTATAATCAGTCACTGAATTCGTATTTATTTCAAAGGAAGATAGGGGTACCAATTTACCTATTCAACACCCCATATGAGCTTTCATTTGACACCTAATTCATAACTGTAGGCCCTCACATTTAGAAGATACAGTAAAAGAATGACTTTCCCATATTTCCCCTTTTTTGGGTAGAAATAAATCAAGGGGGTATATTTTCATTGCCCACAACGTTTCTTATGTCACAAGCTTTAATTTGATAGACAACTTGTTTACATTTGGCACTCCCATTCCAAAGATATAGTGTAACAATTGTTTTCGTATTTCCTTTTTACAGGGAAAGGAAGGGGGAGTAAATTTTTGTAACCTGTGACACTCCCCATGTCACAAACATTCATTTATTGCTTTTGGCACTAGCTTTCTGGAGATATAGGAACAATCAGTTTTATATTTCCCTTTTTTAGGGGGGGAAGAGAGCATGGAGAGTAAATTTTTTACAGTCTATGGCACTTCCCACACCACAAACTTTTATTTGACACATAGCTTATAACTTTTGGCACACACGTTCTGGGAATATTCATTGAAATTATTATTGTTTGGTGATAGGTCACAAGTTTTGGAATGGGAAATGGAGCTTTAGATTATGAAAACCTCAAAATATGTAACTTATATTATGCTGATTATATGATACTGTGCAAAAGGTGCATTTAGGGAATGATTTTTTTTTTTATTTCTAACTTGAATTGCCTGCATTGTTTGGTCTTAATATATAGTGAATTATCAAATGTATAAAGTTCACATAAAACTCAATAAGATCCACTTCACGAGACTTTCCTCTTTTATGGGCATAATATGAGGTATAAAATTCTTTAAAATTAAATTTCAGTCAAAAACATTTTCAGAATTTTTTTCATTTCTGCCACTGTTATTAAGCAAAACAGGTCTAATTTTTGTGACTTCATATCCAGCGTATCAACTGTTATTGTAAAGAGAGATCGGAAGAAAATAAAAACAAGACACACTACACTTAATGGATGCACATAGCACATAACTTAAGGCTATGGTAGCACAACACTGTTGATTGGTAAGGGCTTTGCTATCAATACATATAAATCTAAAGTACCGGGTCAATGCAAAAGTTTCGTCTAGTAACGTAAAGCAATTGATTTAATCAATTACCTAACTCTCAATTGCTTTCCTTGTACGATCTTTCCATAATCTTGTAGGTTCCATTGTAGTAGAAACTTCCAGGCTTGGAGCAAAAAACTCACCCATGAAGTTACAAAATAATTTTTCATTTAAGAAATTATGAAGACTCAGGAATAACTTAAAATCAAATAGTGCAACATCTGGGGAATAGGATTAATGAAGAAACAACTACCCTATTTAATTCCTTCCACTTTTGAGTTGTCATCAATGCTACAGTGGTCTAGCATTATTATGCTGAATGATAGCAACCTATTCTATTGGTAAGAGCTGGATGTTTTTCGATGATTGATTGAATTAATTTATCCAAGGTAAAGGTTATATAGAAGGTGAGGACTGATCATACCACAGAAGAGAATTTATAGAAGTTGAGGACTGATCATACCACAGAAGAGAATTTATAGAAGTTGAGGACTGATCATACCACAGAAGAGAATTTATAGAAGTGAGGACTGATGATACCACAGAAGAGAATTTATAGAAGGTGACTACAGATTCCATTTTGCTGACAAAAAAAAATATCAGCCAGAAGGCTCTTGTGGCTGGTTGTGTGCACATGACCAGGATTGTGCTGAAGAAATAGTCCCAAAATGCACTCAAAGACAGTGATTGACCAGATGGAGTTGGTTGGTTGTTTTACCTCTGAGCGGCACTTTTTTGCACACCATGGGCTAAATGGCCAGGTCACATGGACCCCGAAGGCTCAGAGAAGGTTGGGGGAGGGGACCCACTGGAACAGCTGTTGGGAGACAGATGGTAGCCTCCCGTCAAGGCCATCCAGCGTGTTCTTTAACGTGCACAGGGTATGGCTCTCCCATACACGGGGCCACGGCTTAACGTCCCATCCGACGGACGGCGGCCTTTCCAAGCCCATCGGTGTCCCCTACTGACCGCGGGCAAGGCGGGGAATTTTGCGGAGATAAATCTCAACGCTGACCCAGCTGGGACTCGAACCTGGGAACTGCAGATTACGAGCCTGGTGCGCTACTGACTGAGCCACTCCCGCCCCACCAGATGGAGTATAGCATAACATCAGCAGTAGAGGAGAGATTGATTAGGGCCAGTAGCTCAGTGGTCAGAGCAACTGACATGTCATCAGATGATCATAGATTCAGATCCCACCCAGCTCAAGATAATTTTTCCTCTACACCCACTTCACCCATTACTTAAAAACCACTTGATAGCAGATAAATACTCATTAACTACATATTACATTCTATAAACAGTTCAAAGCATAATTTTTTGGCACAAATGAATGAATGAAAATAATATACCCTTCTGGAGTCTTTCAGAATCTTCTTTTTGAATAAGAATCTTTAAAATCTCTTTTTTCCATGGGAGGAAACGATATTTCTCCTTACACCTTTCAAATGCTTCCAATGCTGAATCAATATCCTCTCTAAAGTCAAATATAATTACTGAAACATTAATTTGTTTTCTAACATTGTAAAAAATAACAGAATTTACCATGCAACTTACAGGCATCCAAACTCTAAAAAAGCTACAGATTTAATAAGTTATAAAAATGCATAAATTATTAAATTACTTCAACTCCTTATAAGTTCTCCCTTCAGTAAACACTTGTATCAATCTTGTGTTATTTGTAACTAATTTCTTCAATTTAAGATTAAAAATATATTGTTTTTGAATTATTTCTTAATTAATGAATTTTTTTTTCATTGAATTTTATTGGCTTAATCAGTGGAATATGAGACATATTGATCTTTTACATTTGGTATAGATACTGAGTTATGCCAAAATATATTTCTACACTTTTGTACAAGCAGTTAATGAAATAATAATAACCTGTAACATGTAATGGCAAATTAACTTACTTCATTTAAAATTGTAGTTTATGTGTAACTTCACCCCTAATAACATGTATAACATAAACACAACTTTATCTCCTTACCCCAACTTAATTGCACTTAAAAATTACAAATTCTGAATGCTAGTTATGAAGTTACATCAATTAAAAAGAGTACTAAAGTCCTATCATTTAAAAACAGAATTTTCATTACAATATCCTAATCATCTGTCCTATGGCAGGGTGGTTAGCACACTTGGCTACTGATTCAAGGGGACTGGGTTAGGCATGGATGTTTGTGTCATTTTTCTGCTGAGGTCCTGCCATCCTCTCAGATCTTCTACTCTGGCATATAAACTGACAGGCTCCTGTCAGACCTCTGTGGCAAGCAGCTGCTTGAGGAGGTATTTATTTTATTTATTATATCCTAATCAGATGGTTTCTAAGGTAGCTGTCATTTTAGGTCATGTTTACATAATGATTTAATTTTTTGTCAAGTTTCAAATAATTATTCTTTCTAATTGATGTATATATTTCATAAACATTATAAATAATTCTAGAAGAAAAGTATTTACATCACAATATTATAATCACTTTGAATCAATATTTCACTTCTGAATCAGGAAAAACTAAAACTTGACATAAAAAAAACACGCCACTTTCTGGATCTACTTCATCCAAATTATCTTTCAAAAATTATAGTTTAACAAGAAAGCAATAAAAAACAAAAAAAAGACAAACTACTTGCCAATGCAATACAAAAAAAAATTCACTACTTGTCAATCTGATACAAATATATATCTGTATCTGATATGCATACTGAAGGTTTAAAAGCAAAACTAGACATTGTTACTTGTCTTACAAGCTCTTATCATGTTGCCAATCACAAGATCAAAGACATTGATTTTACCCTTTATATTCCTTTGTAAAATATGTTCATTAGAAGATACAAATAATTTATAAACATTAGTTTAAAATCACAAATTATACTAAAATGACAACATATATAGCTGTACCTTCATGCAAATCACTGAAATCCTCCAATAAAAAAATGTCAGTGTCTGACTGATTGAAAACACAGATGGGCAGACTTTTAGTAAACAACTCAATTAACTCATTGGAAGTCTCTGTCAGCTGGTGGGGGAATGTGGTAAAAATAAACACCACTGGCCAGTGGCAGCATCTTCTGGAGTGTGCTAATGGCCAGTTTGAAGAAGAGCAAACGCTTTTTTTTGGCATTAAGGTGAAGAATGAATTGAAAAAAATTAGCATTTTTTAGGGGTTCTGAAATATCTATTTTTAATATATAAATATAAAAATTCAAAATTTTATATTTAAAAAAATTAAATTTTTTTTGTACTAATGAGACAGTTTAGCATTCATGGCCACATGTGTAGGCTTCATGAATTGCATTTTTGTGGTTGTAAAATCATATGGTTTAAGAAATGCTATTTTAATACCGTGCTTATAGACTAAATTTTAATTTTTGTGAACATTGAAGCCAAATCATTTTCTCCTTTGGATACAAGCACTTTGATAAGATATTGCTATCAACTTTCCTGGGTTGGGTTGCATCACCTCCAAGCTCTCCTTTTTTTTCACACAATGGGCTAAATGGCCAGGTAACAAGGGCTCAGAGAAATTTGGTGAAAGAGGACCCACTAAACAGTTGTCTTTAAGGAAATCAATTTCACTCATGCATAAGAATTTAAAAAGGCTAGATGGCATGTTATTTTTTCAATAATTGCAGCAGATGTAAAATGCAGTAAAATTTAAATCATTTTAATAACCTTTCATCTTCTATTTTACTAATGCAATTAACATTTAAAATATGTAACAAAAGGCAATTCTGCAATTTGTTTAGAATAGCTTGTTGATGTTGGGGTGGAAAAGGTTTTGTTAAGTTTGAAATGTGATAAATAGATGCATGTCTGAGAGGTAAATGTGAATTAAAAAGATCCTATATGAGATCATTAGTTATGGAATTTGGAAAATCTTTGTAAGTGCACGTTAAAGAATACAGTGGATGGCACTGATGGGAGCCTTCCATCTGTCTCCAAGATGAAAGCTTACCATCAAAGTTATCCACAGTGTGTTAATTAATGTGCACATGGATGACTTGCACATAGGACCATGGTTTAATGTCCCATCAGACAGCAGCCTTTCCAAACTTATCAGTGTCCCCTTTTTCAATGAGGTATGGGAAGAGGGGGGGAGAGCAATAATAAATTTCTACACTGACATAGTACTTGAACTTGGAACTGCAGTTTATGAGCTTGGTGCACTTGAGTCAGCACCTACCCCATTTAAGCCTCCTGGCATTACAAATTTCTCACTCTCTTTGTTTAGTAAGTACCACAGTATGGCATAAGCAATAATGTTGCTATGTCAGTAACACTACAGGCCTAAACAGCTGTGGTGGGGAAAACTAGCACTTGGAGGGCTAAAGCTACTTTTAACTTGGAAAACATAACTGTGAAAAACTGTTTGTGATCTTTCATAAAAAAAAAAGAACCTTTCATTTTTTAATGTGAACAATTATGGTTTGAAATGTATACTATGTCAATATATAAAAAGATTGTCTATATTTTACAATTTCTGCCAGAAAAAAATGGTTTGTTTCTTAAAATTCTCCACTTCATTTCACTTTTATTCACACATCAATTTTCCACTGAAAAATATCTCAATGTGAATGACAAGAGCCAATAAACTATTCTTAAAAAAACGTTTTTGTATCCTTTAACAATAATTTAAACATTTACTTGAAGATTATCAAAATCTGTTCTCTACATCACAAACTACAAGCAACTTTGAATAAATTGCAATACAATAATCACCTGGGCTTAAAAAGAGTAAATCAGCTCTTCCTACTATGGTGAAAAAGAACAGCAGAATCTAGATTATTCTCCAGTAGCATGAAAGAGAAGAATATGTCAAGGTTAACTGTATTGTTTGGTTTACCAAATTATACATTCCCTTTGAGGATGAGAATGCCTCAGAAAAAACAACTAAGGGGAAACTCTAAGGTTAGCAAGGATTGATTAGAAACTCTTCAACAGACTAAGAACTTCAATTTGAGCTTAGTTCAAACAGGATATTACCAATTGCCAAAGTGACATCACAAATGTGCTCCCTTATTAAAGCAAAAGAGCCAAGTATATTTTTTAGATTAAACCTCTTCAAGTAACAATTATTTCTATAAACTGAACACATGGTATAACCATCACTTTCTATAAACTGAACGTTAGAGCCATTTTTTTTAGTTTTTTTATAGTTTAGAGCCATTGTTTGTGGAAATTACTGGAGGCTCGTGAGATTCTAAATAGGTGGGGTCAGTATCTACATACAGAGAAATCAACCATGCAGGGTTGGGTTGTTTTACCTCTGAGCGGCACTTTTTTGCACACCATGGGCTAAATGGCCAGGTCACATGGACCCCGAAGGCTCAGAGAAGGTTGGGGGAGGGGACCCACTGGAACAGCTGTTGGGAGACAGATGGTAGCCCCTCGTCAAGGCCATCCAGCGTGTTCTTTAATGTGCACAGGGTATGGCTCTCCCGCACACGGGACCATGGCTTAATGCCCCATCCGACGGGCAGCTGCCTTTCCAAGCCCATTGGTGTCCCCTACTGACCGTGGGCAGGGCGGGGAGTTATGCGGAGATAAATCTCAACGCTGACCCAGCTGGGACTCGAACCTGGGAACTACAGATTACGAGCCTGGCGCGCTACCGACTGAGCCACCCCTGCCCCAACCATGCAGGGACAGTGATGGTTCATATGGTAGTGTGCTAGATGTGTAATGTGATGCTTACAGATTTCATTCTGAACTTCAATGGAAAACTTGTTAGGGGGGTAAACCTGAACTGGCCCTCTTGTTTAGATATTTGTCCTCCCACCACCTCGTTTTTGTTAAAACAATTTGCTTTTCTGGATTTAAATCTGTTTTAAACATAACATGGAAATTTTAATAAATCAAATACAAACACTGCTTTTGCTTGGGATTTGAGTTGTTGTAAGCACACGGATATGATTTGTACAGGATTGCATAATTATGCATTTGGCTGAATTACTAATGCAAGTCTGTAAACTTATATCGGTTGCCTCTAATGACTTAGAGAACAATTACTCGTTGCTACAGCTTATTCCAGAAAATCATTAATACATCCTACAGATTGAATTATTTAGCCTCGAAGGTTTAAGTGTGGAATGGAGCTGCCTTGCAATATCATATAAGAATAATACAATCAGAGACAACTATCCAAATGATGCAAATTCGTGAAAAATACACTTCCATTCCACAACTAAGAAAACTACCCAGACCAAATAATTCAATCATTGAACCTTAGTAATGATTTTCTGGAATAAACTTTTAAGGAAGAAATGCTCATCATTACAGAACCCCATTAGCAACATTACAATTCAAACAACTATATCAGTGTGTAATATCATATTCATGGCCTAAATAAACTCCCAAACGGCACACAGATTCATAGACAATGCATCAAACTAACAGTATTCTACCACAATAAAGAATTAATTAAAAAAATTCCTAATTCCATAACTAATGATAATCCATTACAAGACTTCTTTATTCATATTTACTTCACTGAAATACACTTTACTTAATTCAAACTTAACAAAACCTACTTGAAAACATCAGTAAGTTATCTAAACAAATTAAAAAATTGTCTTTCATTACAATATTTCAAATGTGAGTTTTATTAGTGTAGCAGAAACTTAAAGGTTAGTTAAATAATGATTGAAATTTACTGCATTTTACCTCTGTTGGAATTATTGACTAAATATTATGGCATTTAGCCTGTTTGAATTATTATGCATGAATTAAATTGATTTTATTAAAGATTCAAAGCTATACCAAGAGTATAGTAAGATTAGGGATCCAATTTATAACAGATGAGAGAACGTTTTGCTCTCTCAGTCAATGTGAGTTATATGACTTTTTTTCCTTAACTGTGCTATATATAGATACATAATGAAATTTCTCTATCGTGTTCATCTTAATGAAAATGTCCAATGGTATTATATATCCTGTTTTTCTTTTCATTAACTGCTCCAAAAGAGTAACATTCAAGAAAGAAATTAATAATAAAAAAATTTATGCAATAAAATCAAAGTAATCTATTTGAATAAGTTTAATGAAATAATCTTAATGTCAGTACATTACCAAAATGCATGAAGAAATTTTCTGAATTAGTACCTTTTCAATTAAAAAAAAAATTCAGCCTGTTTTAAATTATAAATAAGACATCTCTGTGAAGTGATGAAATGCATACATACATTCCAAAACTGATAAATGATGTTGGATTCATCTTATTTCATATATATACCCACCATTAGATACCTAATTTAAATATTTGCATTCATCAATAATTCAGTGTTTATTTCCTGAATTACAAATTTGCTCTAAAATTTCTACCTGTTGTATGCATTCCTTTATCCTCCAGACAGAGACGTCAGTTTGAAATGGTGTCAAGATCAGGTTGCCTGGATCCAAAAACAATGGAGTTACATCCTGTTCAAAGGCACACTTTCTAAATAATTGGAGAGCACACATGTGGGGAGAGGTGGGAACCAGCCAGGCATCACTTAGAGAACTACATATGGTGGTGGAAGCCTGACTGTGTGAGCTGGGTTTTCACCAAGTAATAAAAATTACTGTAGAGTTTCATAGTGCAGTAATTAAAAATTATATTAGTATCTTTAATTCTTTACAAACACGTAAAATATATCTCTATTTAACAGTCATAGTGAATTATAAAGATATTAATTTTCACTGAGTAGTTGTATTGATCTCCATGTGTTTAACAGAAGTTCTCTGAATGCTCCGAGATAATGGAATGAGATACTTGATTCCTATGCCAGTGCAGAGGAAGAATGAATGAAATTGTCTATATTATTTGGAGATCTCAACCAATAGAACATCTATTGGATGCCCCACAGAGATGCATTGATGCCCTTCAACCCCCTCTCAAACTCTCCAGGAACTCACTGTTCTTATTGCTCCATGACTTTATTACCCTCCCATTCTATGGATTATCTTAGAGGAGTGCATAAATTGAGATTGTCAGGCCTGCATTAGTGGTATAGGGGTGACACATGCCATATTAACTATACAGTTTGCATTCAAATTCTCTCCTTATTTTCATGTTTTCTTCTATTCATCTTTTAAGGTATATGTAAATAATTTTGATTGAAATTTTCATGACTGATCACATTATTTCTTTATCTTCCTGTGGAATTTGGTTGAATTGGTTCAAATACTTTTCAAAATATGCACATTCAATTGATCCATGCTTAACTTTTGATAAGCAATCTATATTAAGTATAGGAAAAATGACATATGCTGTTCTTCATGGGCCAATGGTTCCCCAAGCACAATACTTATAATGATTAACATTTATGAAACTGAATAATCTTACAAAACAAAAGAGCACTTAAAGACAGGGTGTCCAGGACAAAAACTAAAAATCATTTACTGCAGTAACAATCATACAGCTTATCAAAAGATAGGGGAACTCACAATGTTTCGTTGGCAGAAATGTGGTACCATTGTCCTGCACACCGGCAGTTGTTTTTCCAAATTGGCACTGTTCGTAATACAGCAGAAAGTGGAATGCAATTATTGGCTTACCAAATTCAAGTTTCCAGTGTTGGTGCAGAAAATATGTCAGCAAAAATGCCAACAAGAACCATTGGAGAGAGACACAAAAACAGTATGGAACAAAAAATTTCTTGAAACAGTCTCACTCATAAAGAAAGGCAAGAGTGGTAAGACATGTCTAACCAACAAGCTGATAATATTCATGAGGCATTCTAAAGCAATTCAGAGAAATCGATTTGCTGGGCAGCAGAGAACTAGGAATCCCAAAGTACTGTCCACAATGTTGCATTTTCGTGCATACAAAATCCAAGTGTTATAGAAGCTGAAGTCAATGACTGCCCTAGAAGGTTTGAGTTTGCATTGACTATGCTGTCCAAGGTAGACAATGACAGCACATTTCTATGGAAGGTGGTATTTGCAGATGAATCAACATTTCACATTACCAGAAGGATCACCAAACACAACTACAGATATATTCCAAAACCCACATGAAGTGAGGGAGCTTGAACACAAGAGTTCACAGGTCACCGTGTGGTGTGGCTTCAGTGTGAATGAGGTGACTGATCCATTTTCTCCATTAAGAATAGCATAAATGGAAATGTACTAGGATATGCTGGATAACTATCGCTCTTCCCCAGCTTCCAGCAGGATTGAGCTCCTCTGCATTATGCTGCACATGTGAGGGATTAACTGGATGCTGAGTTCGCTAAATGTTAGAGGGGAGGTCCCATAGAATGCTTCCTAGATCCTCAGAGATTTAACCCCTATTGAGTTATCCCTTTGGGGGATACATCAGATACTCCACCAAACTCCAATAACAGATTTCGTATTATGTCAAGGATCACAGCTGTTTGTGCAAACAATCACTCCATAAATGCTGGATAATACCTGGTGAAAAACTTGATAATCCTGGTGAAAAGTGGAGTAATATTTAGATATCTGTTGTGCTACTAAGAGTGCTTCTAATAAAAGAATGAGACTGGGATTGAATAACATCGCATTTGGATACTTACCATATAGCTATTGAACATCTATACTCACCAACAGTCTGTAAAATGCCGAATATCCTAAAAATATGAAGTTCCACCAAGCTCAAACAACTATCAGGACTGTGTTTCTCTACTTATGATGCAACCAACGGGTTCTTAGTGTTGACTACAGCAGCCTTTAACAACATCAAAAGGGCGAAGAAGTTGTCACACCATGCAAATGTCTGTTTTGATGAGCGTGCCCATGTTAAACTCAACAAAAATCTATGGAAACTTCCCTCAAGGCATGCCATGATGGATTATGCTCATCACAGCTGTTATGTGAGTATGAACAAGATTACCATATTCAACAAACATATCCAAAACATCATCAGGTATAATTAAGTTGAAATAATATTGTGTTATAACCAACAATAAGCTGAACCTACTCCATATTGCAACATTTTGATTTAGAGAAGTTCAACCCAAGTCGAAGTTTAAGAGCATAATTAAGAGCATTTAAAATTTAAAAAAAATTAAAATTTACACACACTAGCCACTGAATTAGAAACCTTTATTCAATACCGAGTTGAACCTCCTTTAGCCTAAATTACAGCACATATGCAGTTTGGCATAGATTCCCCAAGACGTTCGAGTGCCTTTACATCTCCAGCATACCAGGCATTCACCACACAGTCCTTTAATTGGCTAAGATTTGACGGAAGAGGACTTTGCTCCTGAATCTGTTTTTCTAACATGTTCCATACATTCTCAATGGGGTTCAGATCCATGCTTTGTGATGGCCAGGGAAGATGGTGGAAGTCACTGTCATGTTCGCTGAACCACTGCTGAACACATCTTGCACGATGGACAGTAGCATTGTCGTCCATGAAACAGTCATCAACTGCTGGATTAAAAGTCAACATCGCAGGATGAACTTGATTGGCAACAATGTTCAGATAATCCTTGGAGGACACCCAACCTTCCAGCAATATTAGGGGGCCCATTCGGTACAATGCCCACACCATGACACAATCTCCAGCACCTTGAGTTGTGCTTACAAGGCAAACTGGGTCCATTGCTTCATAGGGCTCCTACCAAACTCTTTGCCTACCATCAGTACCGAACTAGGAGTACCACGACTCACCAGACCATGACTTTTTTCCAGTCTTCCAGTGTCCAGTCCCAGTGTTCCTGACACCCCTGTAGATGAACTTCCTGGTTCTTCACAGAAATCAGTGGTTTCTGTAGAGGCATGCAACTGCTAATACTGATCTTCTCCAATTCCTTGCATATAGTTTGCTGAGATATGGGTTGGGTATAGCTTTCATTGAATGCTTCGGTCAGTTGCTGCACACAGGAAGTCCTGTTTCTCTGTACTAGCTTATTCAGATGACGGTGATCTCGTTCCTCACAGACTGTCATCGTGCCACACTTACGCCTCTTAGACAAGCAATGTGGGTTATTTTTCCACTGATTAAAAACCTGAGATATCTCACCTTTTGAGAAACCAGTAAGCTCTGCTGTTTTTAAAATTGTTGCTCCAGCCAGATGGGCACACACAATAAGCCCTTTATGAACCCTGAAAGATTTTGTTTTTCCCACTATGACAAACACTACTGATTACTGATTACTGACAAACAGCAGTCTTAAATAGTTGCAAAGATCACATAGTGATGCACGTGACCATGTATTTTGCATATATGCTGTGCAAGTGATGTTTACATACATATGCATAAAGGTTTCTAATTCAGTGGCCAGTGTGCGTATTTTAACAGTGAATTTGTGATTAAACAATTTTAAGCTACTAAGGGTGCTCATGTTGAAATTTAATGAAGTTTACTAAACGCAGAGAGTATTTCTTTTACTGCAAGATGCATGTTCGGCACTACATTAAACAGTCAATTATGTTACTTTTTATTGCTAGATTTTGTCCTAGACATCCTGTAAAACATCCATACTTCCTTTATGTAGCCTGTGGTATTTTAATTAAATTTAAATTTAATTTTACATACCTGACTAAGTGAACCTTAACCAAAGGACCAACGAGATTATTAGTTGGTGAAACCAATTTAAGCTCATCAACAGTGACATCAAATAAGCTTTGTATGGCTTCTACATCACCCCTTTCCGCTGCAGCATTTAATAGTCTCCACACATTACGCTCTAAGAAATTTGGCTGGTCAAAATGAGGAATTTGAACACAGTGCTTCTTGATAAAATTTATGGCTTCTGTAAAACAAGAACTTGAGATTAAAATGGTGAGATTTAACACAGATGCTTTGCAAGCATAATTACAAATATCCATGTTCCTACAATATTTTAGTATAGATAATTTTCTAGTATTACATGCAAACTACATTGAAGGAGAATCACTGAGATAAAGCTATGATCATGTGAAATCCATGGTTAACAACAGTGTTCTGTGGAGTTCATCACCTAACCAAACTAGAATTGCCAACCTTATAGGCTGTAAATTATGATTAATTTCTGCTCAGAAGAATGAAAATTATGAACAATAGAAGCACTTATACTGGTGCCTATAACACTCCCCACATCTCGTTTTATTTGCCATGCAACCTGTTAAGCTCAACTCTGACGTTTGGATTGATGTAATGAAACAAGATTTTTCAGGAGGAGAGGAAGAAACTTTAGGCACAGTGTTGTGGCAAACTTCTCATATTATGATCTCTATTGAAATACACTGGTTTCCATAAATTAAGGAAAATCCTATGTTAATGGGAAGCTAACGTCAAAGCTATATAATTTCTAAAATAACTTTGTTTTGAAAAATGTGATTGCAGATAAAGATCTCAATCAAATAAATCAATATCTTAATTTTCAACAATATTCATCCATTATTTAATGAGTTACAGAAGTTTGAATATTTAACAACAGCAATGTCAGTCATACGAAATTTATACAAAACTGAAGAATAGTAAAAGAATTCTTTACACAAAGTTCTAAAATAAAACTTATTTTATTAAACACTTTGATACAATACTTATTACTGAGTTTTAATTAACTTCTGAAATCAATTTTTGTGGCTGGCATTGTTATTGCTAAATATTCAAACTTCCATAACTCATTAAATCATCCTCCTCATCCTCCTCAAGCAGCCATGGGCTACGGAGGTCCAGCCAGACGGTGCAATTTAGTTCTCCAAGCAAGTCTGTCCTGAGCTACATCTACTGCATCTGGCCACTGCACATCAATTATAATAAGGTCCTGTTTCACATTGTCTTCCCACTGCATCCTAGGTCTCCCCTTCTTTCTGAGACCTTTAGGCACACTGTTCATAACCCTATTCGCCAATCTATAATTATTAATACGGGCAACATGGACAAACCAACTGAGTCTCTCTCTGCACAATATGCTGCTTAAAGGAGGTTGCAAACTGCTTTGCCTAACCTCATCAATAGTTACAAAGTTGAACCACCTAATGCCCAAGATACTGCGTAAGCATCTGGAATCAAAAGCATCTAGTTTCTGTTATCTTGTTAACAAAGGGTCCAAGTTTCACTACCATAACTAACTCTAGAAAGAACCAAACTACATACAGTCTAATTTTAGAGTTTAGGAGTATACACCTATTTCTCCACACTCTCCATAGATTCTTAAAAGTCCCAACAGCAATCCCTATTCATCTGTTAATCTCATGTGGCACATCACCATTATCTGTTATATACCTCCCAAGGTAATTAAACTGTGACACCTGCTCAAGACTGCAACCATTCAGATTAACTGTATCACAGCCTGCCTGACCAATTTTCATCACTTTAGTTTTCTCTCTGTTTATAACCAAACCTACTCTACTACCAGTTTCATCAACAGCTCGAATGAAAGAGTTCATCTCATCAACAACATTTGCCAAAAGGGCTAAATCATCAGCATAATCTAAATCAGAAATTTTCATATCTCCAGTCCATATAAGGCCAAAATCTTTCCTTGAAGTGAATTTTGCATAACATAATCAATAACCAAGCTAAAGAGAAAAGGAGACAAAATGCACCCTTGTCGAACACCAGAAGTAATGCTAAACCAATTGCTACAAGCCTTACCAACTCTCACACACGACTCAGTGTTATTATAGAGAGCTTTCATTATGCTAACTAACTTGTCTGGTATACCATATGATCTCACAATCAACCACAAATTATGACTATCAACAGAGTCGAAAGCCTTTTTGAAATCAACAAAGCTAGCAACCAAAGGTTTCTGAAACTCTAAACATTTCTCAAGAATCTGCCTAAGTGAAAATATCTGATCCGCACATCCCTACCACTTCTGAATTCAAATTGCTCATCACGCAATTGACTGTCAACCAGATTCTTAATTCCATTAAGCACAATCATGGAAAGAACTTTACCTGGAACAGAGAGTAGGCTGATACCCCTATAGTTATCACAAGAACTGCGATCACCTTTTTTGAAAATAGGGATAACAATAACTCTGGTAAAATCCTTAGGAACCATGCCTTTATCATAGAAGAGATTCAGAATTTCAGTCATCCAAGTGGTAACCGAAACATTCCCAGCATTAAGCATTTCCGTAGTAATTTCATCTACCCCTGGGGATTTATGAAGTTTAAGTTTAGAAATAGCCAAAATAATTTCAGATTGTATTATAGGGCCAACATTAAAGCCACCAATGCATCTATCATCATTGCAAACAATGGGAGTAGAACTAACTACATTGTTTAGAACATCACTGAAATGCTCAGCCCACCTAGCCATGACAGAATCCTCCCCTTCTATAACCTTACCTTGTTTATCCTTCAATCCTTGTATGCCTGTCCGTTTTCTACCACACAAAACATTAACTATCTGGTACAGCTCTCTGCTGTTGTGCTGTCTAACTGCTTCCTCGGCTTTGTCAGCCAAGCCATCAAGCCAAAAATTTTTATCAGCAGCTAACTGATCCTTTACACGTTTATTAAGTACTCGGTAATGCTTTCTATTAGGACTAGTAGGGTATTGATTAAGGACATTCCTGCAGTTCCTTCTTTCCGAAATAAGCTCAAGTGCCTTATCACTCAGATAATTTTGCCTCTTCTGCTCCTTTTTTCCTAAAAGAGTACTGTTAGTGTCCAAAAAAGCCTGTTTAAAATGATCCCATTCTTCCTCAACTTCAGTAGTAAGCAAACCATGACTGTCATAATGACTAAGTAACCTATCATGGTAAGCTTTGGCTATAACTGGATCTTTCAGAGCTTCAATATTAAAAGTAAATTTTTTAACCCTAGCACAACACTTTTTAAGTTTAAGCTGCAAGACACTTTTAACAAGGTAATGGTCAGATCCAATTTCAGCTCCCCTATATGGCCTGGTATTCCTAACAGAACTAGCCCATTTGCTGTTAATTAATATATAATCAATCATATTCTTATGCAGCCCATCGGGTGAAACCCATGTGTACTTATGTATGTCGCGGTGTTTGTAATAAGTGTTAGTTATTCTGAAACCATTGAGTTTACTTACCTGTAGGAGACGTTGCCCATTGCCATTGCAGCTACCAATACCAAAAGGGCCTATTACTCCTCCCCAAAAGGCAGAGTCAGTACAAACTTTGGCATTGAAGTCACCAAGAACAAGGGTAATATCTCCTTTCTTGACAGAATTCAAAATATCCTGAAGTTGTCCATAAAACCTATCCTCATCCTCATCAGCATCCTCAGTGGTGGCATAACAGCAGATAACATTCAAGTCTTTAATGCTTGTCTGAAATTTTGCTGTAAGAAACCTTTCATTAATGCACTCATATCCAAGAAGAGCATCACTAGCATGTCTGTTGAGAAACAGACCCACGTCTTGGTGACGCTTATTGTCGTCCCTCCCTGAAAAGAGAAATTTAAGATTATTTTTAAGAATCTGACCTTTATCTGTCCATCTGGTCTCTTGCAAGCCAAGAATATCTAAATTATAATGGTGGAATTCTTGTGTGAGGACATCAAGAGGAAAAGCTCTGTGCAGAGTCCTCACATTCCAACTACCTATGGAGAGAAAATGGTTAGTGGGATGTTTAAAGAAACTATGTTTATTGAGAGAGGGAATGCCGACAATATCAAACAGCCCCCTAATTGCAGACATGGGGCAAAGACCCGTTCCCCCACCACTAAAGGCTGAAGCCATCTACACTGGAAGACTTCCTCCAGTGTAGAATTTGACGATGCCAATAGAAGCAAAGAGTTCAGGTGCCTGCGATGACTTCTGCTCAGGATTATCCACCAGCTGATAAACATATCCTGTGAATCTATTCACTTGGGGCTGTCAACCCACAAACAAACAGAAAACACAGCGGAAGATTTTCCCTCCACAGAAGCCCACCAGTGCAGCTAAATCAGGATCCATAATCAAACTCAGAGCCATATATCTGTCCAGTCCAGTGGGTTTATATGGTCAGCACCAGGACCCTGTGTGGTTGACCACTCCTCAGCAGGGTAGAAAAAGAAAAATAGCCATAGTTGTCCAGATCAGTAGGCCACACTAATCTAGCAGCCCTCCCTTTCCGTTCACCTCCACAAGAGAGTATATCTTTTGTAAGGTACTAATGGTCTGCACCACGAGAAGGCGGGGTCGGACATTAGGTACTAGGCCTGGCCGGTTTTATGCATCATCACAGGGGATTGGTGCATAGCTCTCCTTCCAGTGAATACCTAGCTACCATTACAGACTAATTAAATACTGAACAAATATTGTTGAAAATCGAGATATTGATTTGATTGAGATCTTTATTTACAATTGCATTTTTCAAAACAAAACTTATTTTAAAAGTTATAGAGCTTTGACATTAATTTTCCATTGACTTAATAGCGATTTTCCTTAATTTCTGGAAATCAGTGTATATATACAATTTTAAAAAAAATAACCCAGTATATTAAAATTCTACAAAGGAGGATGATTTACTTAAATGTGATTATATTGTTCAGCTTTCTATGTGGGTTGAAATGTTACTGAATACACAAAACATAAAATAATAAAAAATCTGAATCACTGAGAAAAAAAACAACAACTAATGTTTTCCAGTCAATTGCAGAAAAAAAGTGCAAATTTGAATATTTCATGCGATATGAAAAATACCCAAATGCTACTAACATTAAATTAAAAAAAAAAACATACTACCTTGTGGCTTTCCTTACTGTGTGTCAAGGATACGAGGTCACTGCAGTCTAGGGTTTCCCTTATTATGTCTATGGAAGTTTTCATTCTTCTCCCCTTGCATATTATTTGGGTGGGTGGCTAGTTTAGTAGGTATGTATGCACAATATTTTTTTTTCCATTAAAATACGACACTTAAATTAATTCTCACATTTGTAAAACTAAATAACTCAATCTTTTTAATCAAAAATTTCATTAAGGAAAAGATAATACCCTTTAATAAGCAAAATCTGAATTCATACCTTGACATCTATCATTGCTCATTAATAATGCAGCAAAATTGAGGATTTTGAAGGTATCAATTTTAAAGGTGGGATCCAGCTGATTTCTGTTGGAATATAAAAATAATTTTTAAAGGATATTAATGCACATTTAAACATGGTTAATTTTAATTAACGGCTACATTTTATATGTTATTGTTTTCTTACAAAAATTTATATCAGATTTCAAATAATTAAATTATCTAAATGATACCAAAAATAGTAGTTTTTAACTCTTAAAGTATCAATTTCTCACAATGGATATGACTGTGGCCAAACTAGCTTTATATTTTTTCAGTAAAAAAGCAATTAAAGTTTAGAATTTTATCCTACGATGACAGATAGAAATATATGTCTTTAAGTTAAGGAGCTATTTAACCTCTTTATTTCACTATACACATTGAGACTATACTAATTGATGGTGCTGTAGAAGCAAAATAACAACACTGTCCATCACACATATGCCTTGTCTAATGATTCATATATAAGTAGTTATTTTTATTTCCCCCCGCCCCAAAAAATGGTGGTGATATTGCAGTTTTCCAACAGTCTCTTGGTGAGAGGTGTGGGAATATTGAAAAAGTAGCCGAAGTGCATGAAAAAAGGTTAAAATTATATTAAAATGTGTTTATTTACTGTAAATTTAAAACAATATATTAATATTATAAAAAGTTAAAATCACTTTTGAAATTTTTTTGTAAGACTTTATGAGATATGCCTTCAGGAGGTTCAATATCTTGATTTTACTCTTTGCTTTTAGTGTCTATTGCTGAATAATGTCCACAACAGCCAAAATTCAACAAATTTTACTGGATTGAATTGACTTAGAAAAGGCCCAATGATCTTGATGAGCGATCACTGCTGATATTGCTTATGTCAACAAAGAAGATCTTAATGGAATTGCAATGGGGCTCATTTGCAAAAAAAAAAAAATTTTTTCAAATTCACTTGAGGATATTGGAATAATATCAGGATTGTGCATTAATTTACATAATTTTTCTGAATTATTTTCTGGTCCAAGTTGGAAACACTGTATTGTCTCTCATTCAAATAAAGTCTTTTGGACAAATTTATTATTTCTGTCTTCCAAATGTAAAAAGATTTTCAATTTCTTCTGGCCACTGTTTTGAATCTAGCATTTGGATTCATTTTGGTACGGTACACCAGCTTCTACTGCTTCACGCAATCTCTTTTCTACTGATATTTTAAGGTTTTTATGAAATTAATTTGGACAGATTGGTGTGTCCTCTTTTCTATTATTTTTGTAAATAAGAATCTGCTGGAAATTTAGACAACTAGTGGCAGTGATGGATATAATTATATAATCTGTCTGAATTCTTTTCTGCTCCAGGTATTAGTAACTAGTAACATGAAATGCATAGAAACTGCTGCTTAACAACATGCTTTACTTTCAAATTTGCTGTCAGTTACTTTTGTGGACATCTGATATGCACTTTAAGTCAATTTGCATCTCTTATATGCATTCAGATTTGAATGTTGCATCATGATTTTTAAAAATTAAAGAGGAACTCTTTAGTTGATCTGTGATGATTCTGGAGTCACAATACCCTGTCAAGAAGTTTGTGATAAACCAAATGCCATAGCAACCATATATACCATATCCATGACTACAACTTTGGTGACTCATTGCAACAAAAAATTTTGTTATGAAACATAGTTCAGGCACATATCATTATTAGCTAAATGCATGTCACCAGCCAGTTGCAAACCTTTTCAAGTCCTCAGCTAATGCTGCATCATGAAATGCATTCATTTATGTTTGTAAGGGTTGACTAGTAAATGTATTTTACTTAATGTGTAAATAAGGTATTTTATTTATTATGAATAAGAAGGAACACAATGCAGCAATAATAATGAGAGTAACAAAACATAACAACATAACACAGAGTAGAAAATATATAAAAAAAATAAAGAAAAAAAAACAGAATTAAGAAAGTTGCATTGTTTTACATCTGAGTGGCACTTTTTTGCACACAATGGAATATGTGACCAGGTCACAAGGGCTCAGATAAATTTGGGTAAGGAAACCTACTGGAAAACTGTAAGCTTCCTGTCAAAGCCATCCCAGCATGTTCTTTAACATGCACAAGGTACAACTTTCTTGCACATGGGGTCACAGCTTTATGTCCCATTTGACAGACAGCAGCCTTTCCAAACCCTTTGAGTCCTTGTAACTTGCCATTTAGCCCATTGTGTGCAAAAAAGTGCAGCTGAGCTATTCTCTGAAACGAGTTCCAAAAAAATCTGATTTTTAAATCTACAAAAGATAAAAAAGATCAATAAACTAGAAAGACAAAGCATTACTTCCAAATAAGAGTCTGTACACCTTCATGGTAAAGTTCTAGTCATGTGTCCTATAAATTTCCATGAAATACATAATTTCAAAGTTATAGAGCTTCGAAGTCCTTTTTTTAAAAATTGATCTAATCTACTGTATCTAAACTCCACCTACTAACACTACAAGATAGAGAAAATACATATTTCATTAGCAACATTCTAGTTAACTGGCTGATATTTCGGATGCAATGGAACCAAGATTTAACATTAAAAAAAAAGAGTACGCCAAAGTTAGTGTAAAACAAGTGGTGTTAAATACACAAAATTATTAAATTCTTAAGACAAAATAATTTTGAAAAAACAAAGCATTAAAGAAATTTAAATCGCACAAAAATCATACAAGTTATCAAAAAATTTTGAAATAAATTATGGAAGTTAAATAATCACTTACATAAAATTTTTGTACTTCTCTGCCTCTTCTAAGTTGTTTGTTGATGAATATAGATCCATTAGTTGAGAATACATTGCTGAGGTGAAAACAAATTTCTGTTCTTCTAGTTCAGCTTTGATTTCTAACACTCGATCGACATTCTAAGTTTGAGAACAGATAGAAAATAGTCAATTACAATTTCAATGCAATAATTTAAACTAAAAAAAAATTAACACTGTAAAGTTGTTTGGAAAGGGTATGTAAGTATATGTAAGTGGTTAAAATTCTGAAAGAATAAATTTTCATGGCTGCTACAAAGGGAGGGTACTCTGATAAATCAGCATTTGAGTCAAAATGTAACAATAATTAACAGACAAAAGTTTACTGTCTTAGAATTATAACTAACATGCTCTCAAATTAATGATTAACTACTCACTCTTAAAAAATTTTGCACTAGGCAAGATAGGTGACTAACAGTGTACGATGATTTCTGCAACATAGTACTCTTTAGATTCTCCTAAGGTTATTTGTAAGTGAGAGATAGTATAAAAGTTCAAGACAGATGTTATTTAAATATTAATATTATTATTAATATGTTATTTAAAATTAAGTTCCTGAATGGGGGGAGGTGAAGGTCGAGGCTGGCACACTCAAGACTAATGGATGTCACAATTTTATGAAGTTAAATGGCTGCAGGACCCTGTTGTTGCATGAGTCACTAAAGCTGTAGTGATATCACATAGAGAGAAAGCAGTTCTGCTCAGTTAATAAATCAGCTCTGTATTAGATGAAACTTGATGACTTGCTTTTTACTGCATGCAGTCTTATTGCAAAAAATAAGATACACATGTACCACCTTAACTTCATCATGGAATCTCCTGAATCACATTGAGATGAATTTCCTGCAGCACTGATAGTTTCTTCCACATAACTACTTATCTAACTTACCTACCTAAAGAGTCCTCCACATGCACTTTTTCCTACATGCCACTCCATAAGTGACCATTCCTAATCCCCTCTTAATGAGCTTATCATTGCAAATAGAGGGGGTGTTGGGAAAATTTGCATTCCGGCCTGTTGGAATTCCAACCACAACCCACTCCTGTCCACCCTTACCGCCTGTCCCGTTCATAACCTTGAGAGATGTTTGAGGGTTGAAACAAAACCATGTGGTGTCTTTGAGTGATAAACACATATGCAATGAGGAGATACTGGAATGGCAAAAAGACTGTCGTGTGAAAGCAAATCAATTAGTGTTCACACGCTATGCCACCAAATAGGGTGGGTTAGGGGTTGGCATTGGTGTGGCGTGAAGAAAACAGTGTACTTGTGTAGTGGACTTAGCAACTGCTTGAAGATATCATTAGGATAATATGCATTGCAGCACCTAAGAGTACCACCTGCTGTTTTAATTATATTCATCATTTATTACTTAGAGCTGAAATATATGCAACATATAGAAATAGAAAAACCTGATGAAATGACAGTATGGTGATCCCAAAACAACAATGGGTTGTTGTTGTTGGGTTGTTTTACATCTGAGCGGCACTTTTTTGCACACCATGGGCTAAATGGCCAGGTCACATGGACCCCGAAGGCTCAGAGCAGGTTGGGGGAGGGGACCCACTGGAACAGCTGTTGGGAGACAGACGGTAGCCTCCCATCAAGACCATCCAGCATGTTCTTTAATGTGCACAGGGTATGGTTATTATTTAATCTTATTTTTATCTATTTTTCATAAAGTGACCAAAAAAACATTGTACTTATATATTGCCAATAATGTAGATATAGGAACTATTTTCAGTAGCGTCAATGCAACTGAAAAGGGTGAAATCAAGTAACTTTGGTCCAGTGTTTCATAAATTCCAAAAATTTTCTTTTCTAAAAAATTAGGACTCACCTGGTGACAATTTAATGTTATGGTGGTATTGTATAAATAGGTTTTAGGCTGAATTACAGATTATTGCACTGTCTACTGTAGGTGTTCTCAATGAGGGGGACGCGGTAAAATCTTTTGGGGTATGCCATGAGAGCTCAAAAGTCAATTTCCCAGTAAAATGTTTATAATTTTATATGATTTGTTAAATTGTTTATGTCATTTTTTGTGTTTATTGATATATGTAATTTATGAATACAAAATTTAATGTATGTATACATATATTTTATTTTATTCCCATTGTTATACTATAACTATAGTTTTATCTATATACAAGGGGTACACCAGTTACATACACATTTCCAGGGGGTGCATGAAGCATAAAAGGTTGAGAACCACTGGTCTACTGTATAAAAGTATTGTAGGCTTTCCAGTGCTTTTCTGTGTGAGCAAAAGTTTTCACAAGTTCTTGTTGGGCTTAACTCATGTTTTGAGAAGTAGGCTACCATCACGAATTAGCATTAAAACAGCAATATTAAGACTATGGCTTTGTTTAAGTGATCTCCAGTAAGAAAACACAAATAAGCTTAGTATTAAGTATCTTTTAATGGTGTCAGTGCAACTGAAAGGTGTGGAAACATCCAGAGATTTCATACCAGTTCCAAAACTTTTCTTCTATTACACAAAATTAGGACTCAGTTGCTGCTTCTTTAATGCCATAGTTCTATCGTATAAAGAGGTTTAGTTTAGGAAATAAAAGATTTAATGCAAAAATGAGGCAACTCAATTTTTGAGAAAAATTACTTGTGTAGTGGAATGTGCTTAAAATGAAATAGGCAATCAAATGGTGCAAGAACAAGACATCTTAAAAATCAGTAAGTCATTAAATCTTGAAAATTACTTACCCTTTTTTTACAGTGAGCCAACAGCAGATGACGCAGAACACCTCTAGTGTGTAAATCTTTAGACTAAAAAATACAATTTCATTATTGGATTACAAATGGAACTTTGGAATTTTATGACGTAACGTGACAACAAAATATTCGCAAAAACATTGCAAAAAATAAAAATACTTCACATGTAAATATGACAATTTCCCATTTTCATTTTGCAATTAAAATGAAAGCTATTAATGGTTTTGAAGAATATAAATGCATGTTTTTACAGAAAAATAAAAATTAATTTTATTTTAAAGTGAGTATATAGTTTTTTTTTTAATTATCAGTATTTTACTTTTGAAACATAGCCCTTTAGTCTCTTTTATCTATAGTCTTTAGTCTATAGCCCTTTAGTCTCTTTTAAACTATACTATGACTTGGTTAAATAATAATAATTCAAATACACTTATCATTAAAAACTGCCCAAACCAGAAGGAATGCTGTGCACACAATACAAAGTGGCAAGCTAAGTAGTATAAGTAACAAATGATCACATTTGTACCCTGTATTTGAGAGGTGGATATTAGGTAACATCAGTTTGACATGGCTGCCTTTTGTGGCAATAAAAGTATTAATACAGAAGTGAGGAAAAAAAGGTTCCTAATATTATCTTGGTCCTCTGAGTGGCACTTTTTTGCACATATTGTGCTAAATGATCAGGTCATAATAAAGATCCTAAAAGTTCAGAGAAGGTTGGAAGAAGGAGACCACTTGACAACTGTTAGGTGACAGATGGGAAACCTCCTGCAAGGCCATTCAGCTTGTTCTTTAATATGCACATGGTATGGCTCTACTGCACAGGGGGCCATGGCTTTATGTCCTAATTTGACAGACAGCTACATTTCCAAGCCCATAGGTTCCCCCCTAGGTTTCCCCTGTGCATGTTAACACGCTGAATGGCCTAGATGGAAGCCTGACACCTGTCCCCCCCCACAACCTTCTCTGAGCCTTTGGGGTCCTTGTGGCCTGTCCATTTAATCCATTGTGTGCAAAAGAGTGCCACTCACAACCCAAAATGTTCACGCAGAGTTAAACCTGATACATCAGAAGTTAATCTACAGAATTGTTCCAAATTGTGAATAGCCAACATAAGGAAATCTTCCACATAAGAAAAAAAACATGAAAATTCACTTTGCAACCTAAAAAGAAATAATTGTCCCTGAGTCCAGCTTGGCTATAAGTATACAATAAACATTAATGATGATATGCAGTTGATTTAAACTCATAAAAACACTTGCAATGAAAATTATAGCACAGTTTCATCTCTAACAATCTACTTACTGGTGGCACAGAAATGAATGATAATGACTGTGTATGTGTGTATATATATATATTCTGGGTAACTGTTGGCTAAGGGCCACTTCAGACTTGGCCAAAAATCTACCCATAACTTGCAAGCTGTTATAAATGGTGAAATGACTGACACTACCTCCTTCCACATGGTAAATAATAGAATTTCTGGTCAATTTAGAGCTAGTCCTCTGAGATCCATGAAGGCAAAAAAGAACAGGGCAGTTTTGAATGTAATGATTCATTGATCATGCAATAAATGGGGGGGGGGGAAGGTCAAAATATTTAAGTATATAATTTTTTTTAATTTTCTGAAGTACTTTGCTTTTTTTTCCCATTCAATAAATAAAAACAATTCTACTTACACTGAATTTCTTATTCATCTTAATTCAGGTTTAAACATTTTAGTATTACAGAAACGTTGGGGCCGGAAGCCTATGGCCTCTAATGCTGGCACAGCATTAGAGGGAGCCAGCTATTGAAAGCATATAGTAATATATGATGTGTTCTAGTGGTATTAATTTAAAAAAAAAATTCCTGCTTCATATTAGTTTTTAATTTACATTATTCCATATACATTTAATTTTCCTATTCTTTTTAACTAATAAGAACTGAAATGGAAGCATTGTCTCCCTTGCTTCCATGCAGAACATTTGACATTGAACAATGTTATCTTCAACATAGAACTGATGGAGAAATTAATTTAAAATCAATGGTTATCTTTTAGTCAGGTGAGCAAAAGCATAATATTACTAAAGTTAAAAAATTCAATTGTAAATCTAAAATGTTGTTACTTACTTTTAGCTCAATCAAATGGTTTTCTAATTTTTCTATATCCATATCTCTCTAGAAAATAAAATAAAAAAATTGCTGCTTATTTATACAATATTTGAAATCATTTCAAAATGCAGATCTCATGCATGTCACATTTCTTCAAAAACATAAAAAGTGAATATTACATCAAAAGACTAAATGTAAAATTAAATTCCCTTAAACTGATGAATTACAAAATTCAGCTTCGCATATTGCATAATGTAATGTTGATCACTACATTTATTAAAACTTCCTACTATGAACACAAGATAAATATTTTTTACTTGCACCGATTTTTTCCATAATTCCCCATGGTTCTGTTTGTTACTAAAGAATCAAATTTCTCACTCTGCCCATCTGAACTGAATTATACATAACTAAAAGTTACTCTAAACTTATGCATTGAAAAGACAATTTATTATACACACCCACCTAATAACATGTATGTGGGTCTACCTTTCGTCCTCACAACAGCAGCAACACATCATGGCATGGACTCTGCCAGGTGTTGGAAACATTCAAAAAGCCCATGGTATTGAGGCCCATGATTCCAGGGCAGCCATTTGTAAAGTGCCAAGAGTTGCATATGGTGGTTTTGGCTCAAATGCATCACTCCACTTCACCCACAGGTGCTCAATAGGGTTCAGATCCAGAGTGAGAGGGTCCAACAAGTTCATAGGGTTCAGATCCGGAGAGTGAGAGGGTCCAACAAGTCCCTTTGCCAAAAAGGAGTGATAAGAGGAATGCTGTCCGTTGAAAGAAGGCATCCTGCTGTGGAAAATGGATAGCCATGAATGGGTGTAAGTAGTTGGTGAATACATCAAAAAAGCTTTTTTGTGGTGATGGTGATCTTTATAGGACTTCAAGATGACCCAGGTAAACATGTCCCAGAATATTACACCACCTCCACCAGCCTGTAACACCCCGACTTCACAGTTGGGGTCCATGATCTTGTGTGGTCTAAGCCACACATGCAACCTCCCATCAGTGTGTTGTAATTTGGACCTCAATTCGTTGAACCAAGCTACGTTTCTAGTCTTCCACAGCCCATTGGCAATGTTCCTTTGCTCACTGCAGCCTCATATCCCAGTGATGTGCTATTAACAAGGATACTCAATGTGTATTGGCTGCCATAGCCTGTTGTGCCTTTGTATATCATATGATCTTTGCACAAACCTTCATGCTGTCCCATCATTGAAAGCAGATGTTATCATCTGCACTGTGGCCCTCTGTTCTGACATTATGATATAGGAGAGGAGGGTTCTCACCTTGAATATCAATGACCTGGTTATGGCCACTTTTTTCCTGGCTGCTGCAGGTTCTGATGTAGTCCTAGTATACATCTGCGAAGGTCACATGCAGAAATCCCAGACATTCTGTAGTCACAAATATGGAACACCCCTTCTTCCTCGCACGACGATCTGCCTGCAACTGAACTTGCTGAAGTCACCATGTTCACTTAATGTAACACTCACATTTATGCTATACAGCAGGTAGGTTAATAATCTATATATAGCCTGCAGCTGGCCACATTATTGTGGCATAGCAGAGCAGATTTGTAGATGGGTGTCTTATCAAAATTTGCATAAGCATACTTTTACTTTATGTTCAACAATGTATAAATGATGTGAGAAGTGTCCTATTATTCTAAATTTGCTCATCAAAATCTGTTAGTCAAATTTCGACTCCCTTTGGGAGAGAGAGTTGTGATGGTTCAGGCTATCACTTATACTTTTCCTTAACCAGGTTTACTTTATTTACACTATATTTATCATTTTGGGGATTATTTAATTTTTGGACATCTCAATTATCGCTTCTGAGCAGTAGAATTTGTGCATGCGCAACTCCGACTTTTGATTGTCAGCCATTAATGAGTGTGTAGGACATGCGATTGTCAGATTATTCAAATGTTTTCCTGGCATGCAACAGACACGTGACAGATTTGTACACTGCATGTTATAACTAAGTGATGTTAGGTCACAGAGTCAGAATGAGAATTGAGAGTTAGTAGAGATGTAGAGTTAGTGGAGAGAGTGTTAGTGGAAGTTGAGATGTAGATAGATGTGAGTTGGTAGTACTCCAACTTTTGTATTGAATTGGACTAGTCTTTGAATTTTTTGAAAATAAACTGTTCGTTTTAGAAACTTTAAAATTTCTGCTATTTTTCTTTTGAGCAACATTAAACTGATTTTTTTTATTAGATTTAAACTTTAATTAAACTTGACAATCCTTTTTTGAGTCCTTACTTGATAAGTAATGCTAGAGAAATATGTAACGAACCCTATTTCAACTTTATTTGGCAAGTTAAAAGTGCCTGGTGTCCGACAAGACACCTACTGTTATCTTCCAAACACAGACCCAATCAATATAATAGCTATGAAGTCAATGAATTATTATTGTAATTAGTTACTGTCAAATGAAAACTTGTGAAGTGGGTGGGTATAAAACCTTTCCCTAATCTTCTCACCAAATAAAAAATTGAATTCTTTATCAATGAATAGCATTCTTTTTGCACACATTTTCAAACTTTTTTTAAAAAAATTCCTAACTAATTAATATTCCCTTATGATGCACAATGGACAGAAAGGGGGTTAGCAGGAAAAAAATCTCAATGCATGCGCACTTCAGACTTCAACCAGGGAACATTAGTTCTGGCATGCCGAGACATATTTATTATGCACCACCAAAAAATGGAAGTGTATAAACAGGTTGACAAAATTAAGTGTTTTCCATGAATATTTTAACGTGCCCTGAAGGTAAAAATAGACTATTAAAGATAACATTACATGCAAATATCAAATAACAATCAGAACTGATCTACAACCCTACAATTCATTGCAACATGCAAATTACTAATGCCTATGAAAACACTGATTGCTACCAGATCACTCCATTTCAAAATTGTTGCTTGCAAAGATGGTTAATCTCATTACTTCTACTGAAGATGCAAAGCCATATTTTTAGACGATTCCTTTTGATGGTGGGCTGTTGGAACACTTAAGCAGGAAAATCACAGGCAGATGTAGCATGATTGCTCAATGTGTTTAGAAAGGTAATACATATATTGTGGAAACAGTTCCAAGAGACAGGAAATATTATAAGAGCTGGTCAAGGTCACTCAAGAATTATTTAAACCCGAACTGACCATTATCTGGCTCTAATGGCATGGCAGAAAAGTACGATGACTTGGCATCACCTCTCAAGGTTTCTGTATAGATAGGTGAAAGAACTTCGAGAACAGTGTCATAAAGGAATAATGTAAGTGGACTCTATGTCAGTGATGTGTCCACTAACCCTCAACAACCAAAAGGCTTGTCTAAACTGGTGCTGCCAACATGTCACTTGGAGCTCTGAATAATGGACTATATTCAGTTTTCTGACAAATCTTTATTTAGCCTACAGCCAAAATCTATATTTTTAACCTGGGGAGAAAGAGGAATGTATTTTGTGCATCTGAAGTCAACTTCTGTAATACACAGCATTTTCTCATTTTTAATGTCATTGTAATACATTCATTCCTCTTCTCAGCATTTCTTGTTTTCTACACATTTCCTTGTTATACAAATTTTCCTTTAATTACATTGTATAATAAAAAAAGTTATGCCACATTTTACTAGTGTCATCTTAATTTTGTCAAGCAGTATAGTTATTCTCCTATTCCTTCTGCATAATATGCAGCTTTCATGCTAAGAGTTTAGAAGCAAAAAAAATACTGTTGCTAATAAAATTAAATTTTGTAATTGCTATGACAAATGTATTTCCATATAGGTGCACAAACTTTCTTTAATCTAATTTTGTATGCAACTAAAATGAGTAATAAACTATGGTTAGAAGATAATGTCTTAAAAAAAACTGAATATTAATACATCTAGGTAAATTTTCATACTTGTGGATAAACATTTTTGAAATCTACAATTATTTACTTACAGGATGTGTGAATGAATGTTCTTCTTGCACACCATAACTTGATTTGCTGCTGGGCATCTGCTCTAAAACCTTCATAAAATTAAAATATGATCAGTTCAATATATAATGTGTGACAATTAAGTTTTAAGACTGTATAAAAAAAAAACACATTTTGATCAATTTTGGATAATTTGTTTTGTCAAGAATTCCTAAATTGTAAGAGCTAGAACCACCAAATTTGTTGTGCAGCTTCTTTATTGTAGCTGTGATACAATAAAGAAGTTGGCCAAGTGGTAGCATGCTTGCTACAAATCAGAGGGACTTTGGTTCAAGCCCAAATAAGGCATGGTTATTTCTTTCATTGTGTGTGTGTGTGTTTTTTTTTTTTGCAGAGATTTCACTTTCCTCACAGATCTACTCTGTGGCATATTATATAGACCATAGATTCCCAACGGGGGCGATACTGCCCCCCCCAGTGGGCGCTGGAGCCTTCCATGGGGGCGGTAGCGGATCCAGAGGCAAATGGGGGGCGTCAAATGCAAAATTTCTGAACAGCAAATAGTGCTTAAATATCTTGCATTATAGCTGGAAATGTATATATATGCATTAAGTACAATTACTTTTAATGGTTCAAGCAGCAGAAAAGTTTGATAACCAAATAAACATTTTATTTCTGTTTCTTCTGATTTGAATGGGAAATGCTCATTCACTCTGTACAATAAAGTAATTCTACTACTTACTATATAATAGTTTTGCAAAATATAACTATGCTATTTTTTTTTTCAGTTATACACACTAATTTGCTCAGTTCGTCTATACAAACTCACCGAGTCATTTTGCACAAAAATATTTTTCTTGAAAATTCTCAATAAGTCAATTAGAACATTATATGAATACCCTAGCTCCAAAACTAATGTCCAAAAATATTTTAATTGTATCATTGTTACATTTTTAGTGCCTTATATTCTGAATTTTACAAGATTAATAACCAGCTTTTTCTTAT
Source organism: Ryuthela nishihirai (assembly GCA_038380435.1). NCBI lineage: Eukaryota > Metazoa > Arthropoda > Arachnida > Araneae > Heptathelidae > Ryuthela > Ryuthela nishihirai. Next base: position 2,807,497 of record JAWZYU010000044.1, on the reverse strand, counting down.
TCATAAATATGCAGTTAAAAACAGGAATGGGTGGAAAACACATCAAGTCCTTCAAACTGTGACAAAACTCTTATATCTACTTTATGAAAATGCTGCTAAAAAGCTAATATGCCCAATACTTATCATTTATGCAACTGCAACCAACTGCATGCCTCATCATGTCCAATAAATGAGACTAGGGCTATTATTTACAGTGATTGAAGCATTACAGTATTGGTTAATAATCTTTTGTAATTTGTTAGCACAAACTGGATTACAAAGCTTTGCATGGTACACAACACAATTCTATCATTAAATTTAGCCAAAGTAGACAATCTGCTGTTATTTCCTATTGAAAAAAGGAACTGATTGTAAAACCAGGATATCTTAATATTTTACAAAAAAAAATAATACAGCTGTATCAGAAGAACTTGTCAGAGATGGGAAATCAGCAGTATCAAAATTTATAAAGACAGGTAACTGCAAAGAGGACCATTAAAGCTAGTGAAATTAAACATTTTCTTTTTCTGAAATTTATTATCCCCAAGAATCACCAATATCATGAAGAATCTGAAAAACATAAATTTTAAAATTTTTACAATATTCCTGAAGACTTCAAGACTGAACAAATTTAAAAATTCCTGTTCCCAGTATTTATTTTTCAAAAATAAAATACTTCCTGGAAATTCACACTATTATCCTGCCTCTTAGAAAAATTTATGTTGACTCTTTCCAGTTGCAAAAAACAACGTCCATGAAACTGTTGCAAAACTCATCGTTTTTCATTCATTTTACTCATTATATTGGGAGAAAAATATTCAAATGGATAAAATAAGTCTTTTATAATTTTTTTAAAAGTAAAATTGCATATGTCACTGAGTTTAACTCTTTAAAGCCAGAGAAATCTAAAAAAGGTAAAGTGTAATAAAGCCAAAGGAACAACACTATTTCAACGTCCATTTAAATTTTTGGCCATTTTGGGCAATTATTGTTTTAAAGAGTTAAAACATTTTTTTATTTTCCTGCAAATTTTAAAATTAAATAACTCTCATAAAAAACCACCTAAAGCTGAGATTTTTCAAAACCTAGTTTTACGATAGGGAATTTTTGCATGAAGACAATGCTATGATCTATATCATCTGCTAACAGACCTGGATAGAAAACAAAAAATAAAAGAGGGTGCCAAGCGACTGGATTTCCATTGTAATATAAAATTAAAACAATTCTTGAAAAATGTTATTGATGCCTACATGAATGTAACAGTTCTGTGATATTTTTTGTTTGATAGATAGTGAAGAGCTATACTTAGGTGATATTATTAGAGATCTGAACAAACGATCAGAATCAAAATCTGTTAGTGATAGGATAGTGGTGTAGGCATGTTCAATAATTTGCATTTATTATACACATAGTTCTTTGCATAGTAATAGCCTTATATTGCTGAAATGGAATGTGTGGCAGTTACTTCTCTGCACATATTGGATATATTTCAGAATTTCTCAGAAAGATGCTATGGCAAAACTGTTATTCAATTTTCACAAACAGTATTCATATGAATGCTACATTGATTCCAAAAAAAACTCAAAGCTGGCCTAAAGCAAGCTGACTTGCAATTGGGACTCCCAATACTATGCGTTTTTCGCAGTAATACTATGCAATAAATGACTGTCTTGATCTGATCTGTTTATCTTCCCCTTATATGAATAACTTTTTTATAGCTCTCTTTCCAGTAAAGTCAATTTGCAAATTGAGAAAATGCACTATATTTATGTTGCAATACTCGAAACGTTATCAAAATAATATAGAACCTAAATTTCATCCGTAATGTCACCCTTATCCTTTTGAGAGCCAGTGCAGACAGGTTAATTATTTCTTTCTTAGAGCACAATAAGTATTTTCTCTCTAGATCTTATGACTTATTTTATGACAAACAAATAAACCTGATTATATATTACCACAATCAGTAAAGAGTATTACTATTCTTTCACCCCACTATAGAGAAGAATGTCAGATTTGTGACAGGTGGATATCTATTATATTATGGCAGTGTGCATTTCTTACAAAGAAGAATGCTATTGGGAATTAGCTTAAAAATTGTAACATATTCAGTGCTAAATTAAAGCCTTTTTATTGAGCTCCAAACAAGAAACCATTATTCATATTACTACAACCTAAATAAAAAGCACTATCTCTAAATGTTAAAACACTTACCCTTGACATTGTTTCTGTTGCTTTACCACGAAGTTTACTATATGTTGCATCAATACTAGCTTGAGAGAGTTTCATACCCTACAATCAACATAGAGCAATATTTGTCATTAGGACAAAAAAACTACTGATAAGGATCACACTTACACTAGGATTCATAAAACTAAGAAAAATTCATCAATCATTGCATTAGCCATGATTTGAAACAACTAAATTACAGTTCAGTTAGTATTTTGTTTCTTTTTACTTTGAACATACCGAAAAGAAATACAAACTTTTAAAAACATATAAATTTCAAGTTTTATTAGATTTTTTCACTAAATCATATTCTACATTTTCACTTCATTTCACTTTATCCATCTTTGCTAAGGTGCCAACCAAAAACTAGAGTCACTCTCAAAACCCAAATATTTTCAGCTCATTTGAAAATAGTAGTTAGAAAGTAGACAATCAACTTTGCTTTTAGAGACAAATTAAAACTTATTCTCTGTTGGATAGGTATTGATGAAATATTATATTTCATATTTTTTTCAAATCTTCCAATAGGTTTATTAAGCACAATTTAATGGTGGAAAAGAATTTACATTGGTAGTAGTAATTTGCCTTTTTACTATCTGAAACACATTTTGTGCTATACAGGTACTAAAAAGACAGCTATTTTCATTTTTCAAATCAATTAGCTCAAGTTTCCACTGTTAGATGGTAATAAAGGAAAAAATGAACTTAACTTTCTTTGAAAATGAGCATATCATGGTTTGGAGAATGTTCTGTTGGTACGGAACGTGTCACCTGATATTGCTGGAAGGTTGGGTGTCCTCCAAGGATTATCTGAACATTGTTGTCAATCAAGTCCATCCTGCAATGTTGACTTTTTATCCAGCAGTTGATGGCTGTTTCATGAACGACAATGCTACTGTCTGTCATGCAAGATGTGTTCAGTAGTAATTCAGTGAGCATTACAGCGACTTCCACCATGTTCCCTGGCCACCACAAAGCCCCGATCTGAACCCCATTGAGAATGTATGTGACATGTTAGAAAAACAGATCCGGGGGCAAACTCCTCTTCTGTCAAATCTGAGCCAGTTAAAAGACTGTCTGGTGAACACCTGGTATGCTGTAGATGTAAAGACACTCCAAAACATTGTAAAATCTATGCTAAACCCCATACATGCTGTAATTCGGGCTAAAGGAGGTCCAACTTGGTATTCAATAAAGGTTTCTAATTCAGTACTCTTTCATAACTCTGAATACATGACAGTGAAGCTGGTTTATTTTATCTGTGTGGTACTTTTTTTGCACATAATGGGCTAAATGGCCAGGTCACAAGGACCCTGAAGACTCAGAGAAGGTTGAGGGAGGAGACCCATTGGACAGCTGTTGGGATACTGATGGCAGGCAGCCATCCAGTGTATTCTCTAAAGTGCATAAAGTATGGCTCTTCTGCACACAGAGACATGGCTTAACATCCCATCCAACAGGTGGGGGGGGGGGGGGCTTTCCGAACGTATCAGTGTACCCTACTGACTGAGGGCAGGGTTGGGAGTTTTGCAGAGATAAATCTCAATGCTGACCCAGCTGGGACTCAAACCTGGGAAATGTGAATTACGAACCTGGTGTGCTAATAACTGAGCCATTCCAGCCCCTGTGGTGATAAAGATGAAATGTGTGTGAGGAAAATAATACCAATGGAAGTGTAGGAAACAATTTTCAGCTGAGAAAGAAAGTAAGTGAATTTAGAATCTATACCGATTTTTACAGGAAAATAAGGTGTAATGAATTGTCAACCATTTGAATATATCTCTACATTTTTGCCCTTAGAAATAATGACTTGGTGGTGAAAGTATTATGCAATGCTATGTCTTGAGAACATGTGTACAAATTTCAGCTAGATAAGGGTTTCATATAACTTCCAAGTCCAAAGACCCCTTGATGATATTATGAATGTGTCATTGGCCCCCAACACAAATTCTTAACCCTTCCTATATCACCATTGGGCATAGACATTGACAGAATGCATGAGTGGTCAAAAATGTCAATAGATGCTTTTGTTACAACACCTAAAACTTCGAATTTTTTTTTTAAATGCCAATTCAAAATTTTCTTACATATCTTTTTAAAATATGCAATTTAAGCTTGAAAAATAATATTTTGTTTTTTAATTTGATGCATATTTTATTAAACTACAATATAATTTTATAAAGCCATCTGATTGCCATTTCTTAGAAGCACTAAAGGTATTGCTGCTGATTTGCTTCTTAATGTTCCTTTTTGCTGAAGCTTTTTCTGCCATAAACCTATTTCAGTATTCCCAGAATTATTTTTATAATTAATCCCAACATTCTATGCATCTTCCCTGCTCTTGAAACTGTACGTAAAAACATCCTTCTTAGGCTGAAAAATGGGTTGGGTTGTTTTACCTCTTAGTGGCACTTTTTTTTAGATTATATGAAAATTTTTTTTATTATGTCTTAGTTTTTTTAGTAAAAAAATAAACTTTTATTGCTTTCTGAAAACAAATGAGGTCTTTGATAAGGAAGTAAAATGGACTTCCTTGGCATGGAAATCAGTCCTCACATGCATGGCGATTTCGGGAAGGGTCTCCCCCCCCCCCCCCCCTGAAAATTTTCAAAATTTCATTAAAAAATAAATCCGAGTTTTTATGTTCATATTGAATGATTTTAAAAGCCTCTGCATTTCAGTATCTTGGCTATGCCACTCTGACAATACGTTTTTTTTTTTTTGCTTTGGCGCACAACCTTTCTGCACTTAGCCAAGATCAGCTTTGGTTGGTTGTTGGTTGTTTTACCTCTGAGCAGCACTTTTTTGCACACCATGGGCTAAATGGCCAGGTCACATGGACCCCGAAGGTTCAGAGAATGTTGGGGGAGGGGACCCACTGGAACAGCTGTTGGGAGACAGATGGTAGCCTCCCATCAAGGCCATCCAGCGTGTTCTTTAACGTGCACAGGGTATGTCTCTCCCGCACACGGGGCCACGGCTTAACGTCCCATCCGACGGACGGCGGCCTTTCCAAACCCATCGGTGTCCCCTTCTGACCGTGGGCAGGGCGGGGAATTTTGCGGAGATAAATCTCAACGCTGACACAGCTGGGACTCGAACCTGGGAACTACAGATTACGAGCCTGGCGCGCACCGACTGAGCCACCCCCGCCCCACCCAAGATCAGCAAACTTCAACACCCAAAGAAAAAAATTCATAATGTTTATTAAAAAACAAAAGCAGCCAAGTTTTTTTTTTCTTCATTTCATAACCAGTTCAAAAAAATCCCATGAATGTGAGATGTCCAAGTTACTTTGTATAACACCAAATGTGTTTAAAATATACGATACTGAAAAGAGTCATTAAATTAAAAATCATGTTTCAGGTTGAATATCGTACTATTCAGGAGGAAATTTACTTTCAATATATAATTTAACTATTTTAATTCATCAGGTTTCCCAAAATTAAGCCTTAATTTTTTACCTTATCACATTGAAAATGGCTTATTAAAATCAATATACTTGTAAATTTGTATAAATTATTAATTTTCATAAAATTTTCAATTAAATTCTGTTTAATTTGGTATATAACAGGACGTATTTCTGTTGATTGGTTTTTTTTAGTTCTAAATTTTACTTGTTTATCTGATTCAGCACAATTAGCTAAAAGCCTGGAATTTTCTCAAATTATGGTACAGAGAAATTTTCAAAATGGGAAAAATATTTACTTGAAACAAAAAAATTAATTTTCTTTTTGCTATGCAGATATAAATAGCCTTTCTATTTGTGCATTATAATCATATCTGCCTATTAGTTTTTTTCTTTTTTACAAATTTTTATTTGCTTTACCAAATGCATTTTTTTACTACAGGACTCTAAAGAATCTTATTAAAATAAAATTAGTTGTCTTTTTTGTTATATATTTTATTTTTAGAAAATCCTTAATTAAATGCTGATTAAAATTTGGCATATAACTTGTCATAATTCCTTTCATCAGTTATTTGGCAAAAAAGTTCTAAAGTTAATTTTTTTGCCTGCTCAGAGCGAAAAACCAATAGACACTGGTTTCGATAAATTAAGAAAAACTCAGAAAAATTATGATAAACAAAAAACTACATGAATGATTTTAATGGAATTTGATGGAAACATGAACTATAATGCTAGTTTCAGAATGGCATAAAATATTTTACACTAGAAACAGTTTTTTGTCAAAAAATAACACAGGAACTTGTCCGAAAATGAGGTGTAAGAATGCAATGGGCAAAGTTCTTTAATAAGGAGTGTGGTTACCTCTTACAACAATGCAGGCACGACAGCGATGTTCCATGCTGTTTATGATGTTGTGAATCAGCTCAGTAGGGAGTAACGACCATTGCTCCTTTAAAGCAGTAATATGCTCCCCCTTTGTTTCAGGTGGCAGGTTGAGGGCAGCTACATGTCTCCCTAGAACATCCCACACATGCTCAATCGGATTTAGGTCGGGAGATTGAGCTGACCACTCCATGCACATAATGATTTCCTCTTGAAGGTCACTGTTCCACTAGTCGACCTCTGTGTGGACGAGTGTCATCATCTTGTAAGATGAATGTTTCGCACATTGCACCAGTGTAAGGATGTACATAAGGGTCCAGAATGTCATCTCTATACCTTTGAGCATTGAGGTTCGCACTCATCAACACAGAGGTCTGTGTGTCCACCTAAGGAAATGTCACCCCAAAGACACATGCTACCTCTGCCCTGTCTCTTTGATGGATGTTACTGGGATGATAGCAGGTACCTCATTCTCTCCATATCAAACAATGTCCAGAATCACTCTGCAAGCAATATCGGGACTCATCTGTGCAGAATAGATATCTCCATTTCTCTTCTGTCCAGTTAACATGCATGCGTGCCCAATTCAACTGCTCTCTCCTGTGATTGAGGTGCTGGCATACAGACCTTCCTCATGAAGCCTTCTACATGTAGTAAAAGCTGATACAACTCTCCCAGTGGCTACTGCAAGAGAGGATCATAGCTGAGAGGGAGCAGATGTCCTGCTCCTTCGTGCTGTTAATCGCAGATATTGGTCTCGTACAGCAGTTGTAACTCTACCTCTTACTCGGCTAAACCTCCAAGATGCGGAATTCATGCTAAGAAATTGATTCCACAGTCTATGGACCACAGGACTCGCATTTAGTGCCCAATTCAACTACTCTCTCCTACGATGCGAGGTGCTAGCGTATAGACCTCCCCAGAACAGTCTTAAAGCATGGGCACACTGGGCGGTTGCCCAGTGGTCCCCACGATTCTAAATTTTGCAAAAGTTTGTGCTGATTAATCCTCACTTTACAGCATTTTTTTTTATGTTTAAACAATGATTTACATTTTTATTCCCATAGGTGAGTGGGTAGGGGCCCAGTGCATTGCTTTGCCCAGGAACCTACAATACTATTAAGATGGCACTAGACCTCCCTTGTGAAGCCTTCTACACATCTTGCTACATCTGACTGGCTTTGGCCTGCTTCGAGCTGGTCAATAGTTCTCCACCCCAGTTCATTTGACGAATGTCTTGAGGTCATTCCTACAAAATGGCTATTTTGAATTTCTTTACTCACATTTATAACACAAAATAACGATTCACTCCAAAACACCTGTTTTTATGCGGCTATCTGATTATGCAAATTGCTCCTTGAAAGAACATTTCTACGTATATCGAATTGTGAACTAAAAATGTACAAAAACAATAGGTTATGCTGCTTGTGAGTCACATTCGTTTCTATTTCATTAGAGATGAGATCTCTCTTGGACAAACAGTATATATCTTAAATGAATGAAACATGTAATCTCACATAAATACAAATGATCTATAAGGAGGCACATGTTTGTAAGAATAACTGTATTTTTAAAGTGTAATAAATTATCTATAGTATTTCATTTTTAGGCCAAGTTTAGTGAGTGCTAAAAATTTGATATCTGTTATGCATATGAACATAAACTAGAAAAATGCATATGGTAATCTTATTTTCAAAGAGAATGAAGTTTTTCATTTACTTCTTCACTCCTCAGAAGTTTTAATTCGAGTTAATGGATTATGTCGGAAAATGCAAACAGTAGTATTTTATTAGCAATTAAGCTCGCCAGACAAAAAATGTCACCCCTGGCTGAATGTCACCGAATAGCACTCAATGCCTCTGTGCAACCAAAGAATAGCTAAAATCCAGTCTGGCATGGATGCCACCAGTGGTGTGCGGATGTAGTGCACATCAATATTCATCCCCTCTTCCAGCAGCAAATGCCGCAGTTCAGCCAGATGGCTGGGACGGTGCTTTACTTGTTGCTCCAAATAGTCTCACAGATTTTCTATGGGATTCAAATCTGGAGATTTGGCGAGCCAGTCGAGATGTTCAAAGGCTTCAGAAAACTGGAAAACTGGGGTACCCTTCTGGTGTTCACTGTGGAGATGTTGCACAAAAGGCAACATGTGGTCGTCCAGTAGCTTAATATAGCACTTCTGGTTCAAGTGTGACGTCAACGCAACCAAAGGATCCCTTTCCTCGTACGTGAAACACCCCCAGAACATCACAGAGCCTCCTTCAGCTTGAACAGAACCTTGCACACAGTCCACGCGGAAGGCTTCGTGTGGCTTATGATGTGCTCATCACCTCACATCATTCGAGTACAAGCAAAAACGTGACTCATCCGACCAGATCACATGCTTCCAAGAGTCGACAGTCCAGTCTTTGTGGCTCCGCACCCATTGTAGCCATGCAGCAGAGCTGTTAACATGGGTTTCTTCAGCGGTACTCTGCTCCAGATATCCATGGCATGCTGTTCCCTTCGGAGTATTCGTTTGGAAACAGCTTGTAGTCCTGCATTAACTGACTGGAGCAATTCCTGCCTAATTGCAAAGCAATTTGCCCTAACAGTGTGCGACACACTGCAGCACAAACACAGGTGAGCACAGTCTTTCTGCCACAGTTCTGGCGACATTTAGCAGTGGACTGCGATGTACGCTGCTGCTGGAAGACCCTTTGGAAAGTACGTTTCAACACACCTGCAAAGGCAGCAACTTCTTGTACACTATGCCCTTTGGCTTGGCCAAACACAATAACACCTTTTTGCCACTCATTCACATCTTTAGCACGACCCATTTTTCACAGAGCGACACACAACCACTTCTTGTCACTGTATGAACCCCCATAGCACAAAGCTATTTGTAGGACACGTTTATTATTGGTGCACCCTCTGTTGCTGTCGAACAGATGTAACCCACTTACAGCGAAAGATGACTAATTTTTTGTCCAGTGAGCTTATATAACATAAAAAGCATTTGTTTTTTATTCCTTAAATTTAAAAAGTTGCTTTTCTCACACCCCTCTGAGAAAAGGGGGCAGATTGTTTTATCAGTGGACTATCTCTTGACATTCTACCAACGAAATTTTGAGTTTCTACATTAAACAGATCACTTGCAACATTTGTTAAAAGTTTTGCCATTTCCATAGTGATCTCTGATGATAAAAATTAAAACTACCTAATGATTTGAAGAATCTTAATTATATTGTATTGGTGCCAATTCTAGTTTTTGAATTATCTCTTAAAACAGTTGCATTTCCCACCAATAAAGTAAGTCCACAAATTTTCTATGGGTGTAAACAACTGCTGCCAATGGAAACTAAATGACATTTACATGCCAGCACCAAATTTCAAATTTCTAGCATAAATACATCATTTGCATTACAAATTAAAAAGTTTACAATTTTCGATTTTTTTTAACCATTAGAGGGCACAATTATACCTTTTTTTTTTTAGATCTGGAATGTTTAGATCATAATATTTCATCAAGAACAATCCAACACAAAAAGAATTTTAATTTATCTCTTAAACAAAAAAGTTTGATGTCTACAGATGAATAGACAGACATATGACAAAGTGAAAATGATATCTTATTTTTTAAAGGAAATAAAAATTAAGTGAAAGATTTATAAATTTGTAAATATTTCACAATACACACAGAGCATTTCCAAGACAGAAAGGCTTGTGGGGGTGCTCATGGTCAGTCGTGGTTAGTACCTTCGAAAAGTGGTCTGAGGAGGGAAAAACCACGAGCCACCGGCAAGGTACGGGCTGACCAGGGCTCATCAATGCTAAAGGTGAGCGAAGGCTATCCCATATGGTACGATCCAACAGAAGGGACACTGTGGTGCAACTCGCCCATAATTTCAATGCTGGTGATGGGAATAATATGTCACAGTACATTGAACCCTGCTGAAAATGGAGCTCATAGTTGCAGGCTGCTTCGAGTGCCCATGCTAATCTCAGTTTACCACCAAAAGTGCCTACAATGGGTATGCAAGCATCAATACTGGCCCTGGAATGATTGAAAGGTCATCTGGTCCAATGAATCTCGTTTCCTGTTGCACCGTGTAACGGCCGGGTATGTGTGATTCGTTTATCTCGGGAAGTGTTGTCACCAGAATGCACTGTAGGATGAAAACAAGTCAGTGGAGGAAGTGTAATGCTTTGGACAATGTTCTACTGGAAAACCATGGGTCCAGTCATTCATGTACAGGAAACTATGTTGTCTACCACCTACCTAAACATCATTGCAGACCAATACATCCTTTCATAGCAACAGTATTCCCCTCTAGAAGTGCTTTCTTTCAGCAGGATAATGCACTATGCCACACTGCCCAGATTGTTTGCAAAACATGAGGAAGACTTCCAGGTACTGTCCTGGCCTCCAAATTCCCCAGACATCAATCCAATTGAGCATCTGTGGTTTGTATTGGAACATCATATCCGATCTGCAGCATCTCAACCACATAACTTACAAAAGTTAAAGGATCTGCTGGTAACATATTGGTTAGAAATCTTATAGAGTCCATGTCTCACTGGATAAGAGCAGTTTTGAAGGCACATGGAGGACCAACATCATATTAGGCAAGTGGTCATAATGTTTTGCCTCTTCGGTGTGTATCATGTCTGTGGAATGGCGATCAGAGTCTGGCAGAAATTATTTATCTTAAATAAAATGTGCACCAAATGGAAAAGGTATTATTTTTGAAGTTTGAATTATCCACTTATAAGATACACTGAAGAGCCACAAAAAATGGTAAAAAAAAATTGAATTCCCATTTGATTTAAAATTTTATTTTTTATGCTACTGACATAGAGCAACACCTATTCTCCTGATCTACAGAAAGTGAATAGGAATTAGTGCTAGAAGTTTAAAATAAAAATAAATACCCCCTCAAGCAGCTGCTTGCCACAGAGGTCTGACAGGAACCTGTCAGTTTATATGCCACAGTAGAAGATCTGACAGGATGGCAGGACCTCAGCAGAAAACACAAACATCCATGCCTTACCCAGGGCTCGAACCCAGGTCCCTTAGATCAAGTAGCCAAGCACACTAACCACTTGGCCACGGGACGGCAGCCAGAAGTTTGGGAGTATTTAAATGGTTTCGTTTGAACATCTTCAAGATGTAAATAAGCATCTCTTCACTAGAGAAAATTCTAAGATATGTCATAGTCAAATCTAGGAAATTAAGTTTGAATTATTCATATTTATTGATTTAATATGTCCTCTTAAAAGATACATCAGATCTAAATAAAGATGGTATTAGAAACCATCTACCTTAAACCAATCAAACAACACCATTAATATTACAAATAAATCAACAACAATCACTACCAAAATAAAATAGGAATAATCAGATTTCAACAATAGATTGTTGAATCTATTGTTGAAATTGATTATTGAATGCTGGTGATGGGAGTAATATGACAACAATTTTTAACTGAAATTTACCAAATTAAACAGTTTACATTAAACAGTTATAATTTTTAATTACATAACAGTACAATTTAACAGTACAAATTAAACAGTACAATTTTTAACTGAAATTTCCTAAGTATTAACTCCATTTAGTCTTTGTCAAAAAACGACTCAAAAAAAAAAAACTCTTAAAATACTGATGAAATTCAAAGAAACTATTATTTACATTACCTTATCAAGCATTGCTTTCAGAAGAGGTTCCACACCTGATAAATCGTCTTTGCAATTATATATATACTCTAATAAAAACTGCCCTGCCCAATCTGAAAATAAACATGAATTTAAAAAGTATAAACATTATTATATAGGAAAAGAAAATTTTCTATCTCATCTGAAATTAAAAAACTGATGTAAAGTATATTTATTACACATTTACTGGAACTATGAGGCATAGAGGCCATGTTTGCAATAAAATAATTTTTGCTAATTTTAAAACCAAGACAAATAATTCTCCATACTATGGCAAAACCCTCTAGGATCTACTTCCCATAAAAATTTAGACTCCAGATTCAACACAGCAATGCATTTGAGTATAGAATCCAATGAATTCAACTATTCTAATGGCCAGTTTGATATTTGAAAACAAGCTTTATTTTAAAATTATATTTTCTTTATGCTTATGTACAGTTTTATTTATGTTATGCACTTCCTGTGTGGGCTGCAGCTGGTAAAACAATGCTAAACAGGTTAAATGTATAAATGTTTATATAGTACATATATTATTTAAAATTTAAACAGAGAATTATGTACACTGGCTATTTATTTGAGCTATGATGAATCTTAATATGTTTCAACTTAACATATATCTTTAATAAGGTTCTTAAGCAGATGTGAGTTAATCATGCAATACATATAAAATAAATAGCATTCAATAAAATTATTACATGCTTCCATAGTGAATATGTTGTTTAACCCTTCCAGTATTCATTGTCTATATACGTTTGCAGAATCGCCAAACTTCAACGCCCAACAAAAAAATTCATGTTTAGCAAAAAAAAAGCGGCCAAGAAAGTTTTTTTCCATTTCATAACCAGTTCAGAAAATCCTGTGAATGTGAGAAGTCCAGGTCACTTTGTATAACACTGGCCATATTTAAAATATATGATACTGAAGAGAATCATTAAAAGAAATAAATATCATATTTCAGGTTGAATATATTATTTGGGAGAAAATTTCCTTTCAAAAAATATATAATTTAACTATTTTTATTCATCAGGTTTTCCAAAATGATGCCTTAATTGTATAGTGCAATCGTTTTTTCATCATATTACATTGAAAAAGGCTTATTAAAATCAATATGCTTGTAAATTTGTTTATTTTATTTTTATAAAATTTGTAAATTCTGTTTCATTTGGTATATAACATGACCTATTTCTGTTGATTGGTTATTTTTTTTAAAAATTCTAAACTAGTGACTTGTTTATCTGTCTTTGCACAATTGGCTAAAAGACTGGAATTTTCTCAAAGTATGGTCATCATCATCATCCTCAAGCAGCCATGGGCTAGAGGTCCAACTAGACCGTGCAGTTTAATTCTCCAAGCATATCTGTCCTGAGCTACATCTGCTGCATCCGGCCACTGCACACCAATTCTAACAAGGTCCTGTTTGACATTGTCTGCCCACTGCATCCTAGGTCTCCCCCTCTTTCTGATGCCTTTAGGCACACTGTTCATAACCCTATGTTGCTACAAAAAAATTTGAAAATTTCTATTTTTTTTACCAGATGAAAGAAAAACAATTGCATTAACTGCAGAAAGAAAATTATGGCATGTTTTAGTGTATATTTTTTAGATATTTCAATAGTTTTATTATTATTAACCCTTTCAATGGTTATGATGATGAGTCTGCCTCAATGGCAGTGGTATTATGTTGGTTCACTGAAACTACTCGAGTCACGGTTAAAATCCCAGGATCATTATATTCTGTCATAACCTGCAGATAAGCTGGTAGCTTTGGGTCTGATCACAAACTAAAATAAAAATCTTGTATGCTTACAGTGACAATAACAAAATATCTTCTCATGCAATTTTTTTATACTCTATTGAAATGACTACAATAAAATTTCTCATCATATGCACTTCTATTTATTACCTATGTAATAGTAGAAGTGTATACTATTTATAAAGTTATTGATGTCCTGCCTATTCTACTCACCACTAGGAGCTTTCATTTTTGCATACCCAGTCAAAAGAGTAAAAGAGGCTGTATTGGAATCAAATCAAAAGACAGAAATTGTTAATGCAATTTTCATAGTGGCAACATAAAAAAAACACGCAGCAGAAGTGATGTGATAAAATGTGATGGGAAGGTTGGAAACCCTTCAACATTGGGCTTACTGCTATCCCAAACTGCAGAAGTTGCATACATTGCTCTTTTATATGAAACTGATAATGATGTGTCTTCAGAAAGTGATTATGAGAAGTTTAAATATTCTGAGATAACATAATCTCCACCAAAATCCAAGCTATCAAATTTACTAACATTATCTGCCAACGGAAAATCTTCCATTACCACTCTATTTTGACAGTTTTTTTTTTTCTCAAGTATAAAGTTGGTGGAAATACTGACAGATATGGGAATCAAAGTAACCGTGTTTTTGAAAATCGGACAGATGTCCCTGTCCCAATTGGAAAAATATTCAGATCTCAAAAAGGAAAGAGGAGGATATTTTACAGATTAAACAACACCAGTGAAATCATTATGTGCCACTGGAACAACAATAATATCGTTACAATGTACTCCAATGCCAAAGGAGTGAACCAAATGATTCGATATTCAGCAAAGAAAAACACATATATATATACCCAGTCACCCAGCTGCAGGCTGTAAACATTTTTATAAAGAACACGTGGAAGGCATGGATCAGTTAGGCCAAAATGTGAAAATGATTTCAATAAGCCTGATTTTATCAAGATTGGGTCATTTTACATCTGAGCAGCAATTTTTTGTACACAATGGACTAAATGATCAGCCCATCCAGTATATTCTTTATTATGCACAGGGTATGGCTCTCCTGCAGATAAGACTATGATTTAATGTCCCATCTGATGAACAGTGACCTTTCCAAGCCCACTGGTGTGCCCTTTCTGACTGTCAGCAGGGTGGGGGTTTAGCAGAGATAAATCTCAATGCTGACAACAGATGGGACTCAAACCTGGGAAATGTACATTACAAGCCTGGTGCACTATCAATTGTAACAACGCCTCACCCCCCCCCCCCTTTTTTTTTAATCTGGAAAGATATGCCACATCTCTTTTGCAGGGTCAAAGAATACAGCCCTCACAAGCTATGCCTGACTTAAGCTACAATAGTCACAAACACTTCTTGGGTGATTCCTCAAGGCTGACAAAGAAAGTGTACTTATTGTCACAGAACAACTACTTGCTGCGAGGAGTGAGACATAGGACTAAATGTATAGTATTTTAAATTATATCACTCCCAATAGACAAGGTGATTCCTCATGCCTTAATGCCTAGCATCCTCTATAGAAAGCCACCCCTGCATTTGGTTAAAAAAATTAATGTGATTTTCTGTATTTTTGTAACTAATAAACACAGAATAATACAGTATAAAAATTTTTAATAAGTTCATCCATAATAAATACACAGATATCAAATATACAGTTGTCAAACAAAAGTGAAATTAAATATGTGTCATGTTCATAAGTGACTTACTTCACCTCTAATTTATATACTATTTAGTCTAAAGTTATATATATATACACAGTCATATCAGAATAATATGACCACCTACCATAGTATATGTATGGTAGGTGGTCATATTATTCTGATACAACTGTGTATATAGAATACTTTATACATTATGATTTCATTAAAAATTAATTTCTTAAATTTAATTACTATTTATGAATAAATACAAACCAAATGAATTTCTACTGATAAAATTTTACATAAAACACCTATATATTTCCATTTTTTTTTCTTTTGCTAGTGAGCTGTCTCAGACTGGTCCTATTTAGGTGACTAATACGTAATAGATTGTAATGGAAGTACAGCAATGTGAGTATAGAGAATGGACAAATGCTGGTAACATTTTCTCTTATGAAGTGGCATTTGAAACAGTATATAAAACTACATAACTATATGATGGACATAATAGTGTTAAATTCAAATATATTTTGCCCAAATACATTACTGGAAAGAAAATGATGGGCATTGATTTCTGATTAATGTGCTTGAAGAAATGGAAAGCAAAAAGTGTCAATTTCCACAGCATATTAAAGTGCTTTAAAAAGTATCATATACTCTTACAATATTAGGCATCAAGGTAAATGGGGCACCAGATAAAATTAATGAAAAAATATTTCATTACAGTTCTGGTGGCAACAATCTGTGATAACCATAATAACATGCACATAAGATGTAGTGAATATTCTCCATTTCATTAAAAATAATATAATTTGAACCTGCAACATATTAAAAAAGGATAGGTTAAAGGATTAACAGACAAATTAATGATAAAAAAAAATTCAATTGCAAAATACTTTTTGGGGGAAATTTATAAACATCATCATAGAAAAGAAATAGTGACTGCATTCGCATCTTCATCGATAGTTCTTGACAAAAACTCAAATAAGAATACCATTTTTACCTTAATTATCCTGAAGTAACTACAAAACAAAACATACTCTGGAAAATATAATAGCAATTAAAAGAAATACTTCGTAACTTAGCTCTAATTTCAAAAAGTTATACTGGTTTCCAACATTTAAGGGTTGAACATATAAATACAACAACATGTAAGAAATATAAATTTTTTTCCATTACCAGTTCTTGCAGCTCCTTGATCTGCATTTTCTATTATATAGTCCAAGAGCTACAACAATAAAAAAAAAAACACATTTAAATGATATAAAATGAAATCAAAATAAAATCATCTACAAAACTTTCTACAAAACATTATGAAATTAAATTATATATTTATACAGGATGGAAATCAAGGAGGATGATAATAGTTTTTCATTTAAAACTAAGCTCAAAAATAAATTTCATTACTCTACATATAATATAAATGAAGACTGTGTTGTATTACTTCTGAGTAGAAATTTTTTCACCAATGGGCTGAATGACCAAGTCACAAAGAGCTCAAGAGAAGTTTGGGGGTCCACTGGACAAGTATCAGTAGACAAAGGCATCCAGTCGTGGCCATGTAGCATGTTCTTTAAGATGCACCAGGTATGGTTCTCCCCACACAATGGACCATGGTTTCAACCTACATGTGGCCCAATATCCCATCTACAGATGGTGTTTCCCTCTCATTAACGGCAGAATGGGAGTTAGTGGAATACATTGGAAAAGTTTGCACTGAATAATCTGTTGAGTAATATCAAGCAAAAATTAAAATTTGGAGAAAAACTGCAAACAATTTTCATAATGCAGAAGACATGCCACTTCTTATTTTATGGTATCTCAAGAATAACCATATATATCAGGTAACTAAAAAAGGTTTGTGTGGTTTTTGAGGGTAAAATTAAACCATATGTAAAAAGCGAATAAAGATATTTTACTTAGGAAAATAAGAACCAGCACAATCTGTAACCTTTTCCCAATGAGATACAAGTTTGATAAATGCCACTTTGGTAGAACTACTGATGTTTAGAAGGGAAAAAAGCAGATAGCTCCGTTTCCAGTACTTCTCAGTTTCAAAATTGTTGGTTGCACATATGATTGTCCAACTCCAAGAAAAGATGGTAGTTGGATGGTGCAGCATCTGGGGAATATGGAGGGTGGGGTAAAATTTCCCAACCAAAGCTGTGGAGCTTGTATCGAGTCACTTGCACTGTGTGAGGGTGAGCACTATACTGAAGGACCACAACACATTTGCAATGTACAAGTGCATGCTATTTTTGGAGCACTGAATCTGCAATCCATTATAGCTGTGCAGAGTACATGTAATATGCAGCAACTGTTTGACCAGTGGCAAGAAGTTCATAATATATACTAGCTGTATTCCACCAGACACGCAACAAAATTTTCTGTTGGTGGATCTTGAGCTTTGGGTGTGTGCAGTACAAGTTCACTGGATGACAACCAATGATACAAGCATTTAGTGTTCCTATAGACAATCCGTTTTTCATTGCACAACTACCTGTCCAAAAATGGCTCATTCTTGTGGCATGAAAGCAGCGAAGAGCAGATCATAAGCTGTTGGAGTTTGTTATTAGTAGTCAGTTTATATGGAACCCATTTGCTCAGCTTCCAGACTTTTCCTAGGTGATGTAAATGCAAACAAATGATTTCATCATTTACATGGAACCTTTCTGATAGCTCTCAGTACATTTGACGTCCATCTAACTTGACACTAGCCATCAGTTTATTCTACCTAGACTATATTGTATAATCTTAGTGTAGCATGATAGCTGCTTCTTAGCTCTCATCCTATTGAACAGCATAATCCTGCATTAAATTCTTTTAATCTACCTCCTATTTTTTAATTCTCAATATCTTGATAAAAAAAATAGATTTAAAAAACAAAAGAAATATTAGGGAGAAAAATAATATAATTACATACCTACATATTATTTGCATTACTATGCTTGTATAAACAACACACTTATTATTAAACACAATTTGCCTGTAATTTTAAAACATACACTTAATACTAAATGCGATTTATTTCTCCATAATTAAAAACAATACTAATTAATAATAAATGCCATTTCAATTAGTCTTTTCATTTATAAATCTTAAAATTGATATGTTTGTTTTAAAAATTTCACTTTGATATTTTCAAATTTCCCCTTAAAACACTCAACACATTAAAGGTCTCATTATTTGCCTCAGTTCCTTCAAAAAAATGACTAATGTGCAATGCTTTATTGTTTATGAGCTGACACTTCAATTTTTTTTTTTTGTTTCAGTTATGTTGTTTTCCAGTGCTGAGATGTAAACATCTTTATTCTTCCACAATGTTGATACTGTTGAAGAGAACAAAGAAAACTTTTTACACACTTCAACGTTTTTCGAATAACTTCAACATTTTTCTAACTCACGAATAATTGACTTTTTCACGGAATCGGGACACTTTCTTCTGTTAGTAGACATGTTTCTGATAGAAGGGTTCATTTCTAACTGATTTTAAAGTCATGGCAGTGTTTGGGTAAAGTGGGGGAACAGGGCTGGTGGCTAGACAACGAAGAGGTAAGTAGAATGGGAACAGTCCCCAAGGACAAGGTTAGGTCATAAAAGTTAAGCCATCCATTTCATTTTTGTCTATTCCAAGAACTGGGTACTATTTCTGACTACCTAAGCAATTAATGTTTTCATGTTTCCACAGTTATCAAAACTTGTATGGTACATCCATGTAGTACACTCGTTACAAAAGTGAGCAATTGTATGGGAATACACATAATTAAAATCATTATGACTTTTTGCTCATTACAGCCATTTCAGCAAAATGCATTTCACTGAAATCTTTTAACTTTTAGTTTGTGTTGTTAAAACTTTTAAACTTAAGAGTTATTAGTTAAACATTGACCTGAATGTACCATGAGGAAAAGAATCTGCAAAAATGTTCAGAATGCATCGAAAGAGAAGCAGTTGGAAGCTCCATATGGGCTCAGTGGAAGTGACATCTTGGCATAGTTGGAGCAGACTTACAGCTACTACAACAGATTTGTCGAGTGAAATGTGCCCATGGAACATTGAAAACATTTTCAAGTAACAGAGACAAGATTCAAAGAAAAAATCAGGACACCCAAGTAACAACATCGCTTGTACAAGTGCATTTAAACAGGATTAGTACCCAGCAGAAACATAACAGCAGCAGTAATGATGAGTGTGTCAACAGGTATTATTCTACAATTTAAATTACTGTGTAAAACATTACTTTTTTCACCTTTATAGGCTAGAAAGGTATCAAATAATGTGATGGACTTGCACCTAGTCCACAACGTTATGTGCTGGAGACAGTTCTGTTCTCAGATGTTTCACGACATTCCAGATGTGCTCATCAGGGATAGATTTGGTAACTGAGCTGGCCATGACAGCACACGAAGGCTTGCAGACACTACTGAGCAATATGTGTAGTATGAGCCAGACCCATACTACACATATTGCATTTAGCATTCTCTATACGAGTGGTAAGACATTGACCAGTTCCCAAGTTACCATTGTTATTAGTGTTCTCTCCTAATGCCATGCATATCTTGCGGGCATTTATTATTGTACCGCAATATGAATTTCAAAGTCAGACCCAAAAGGGGCAGAGAATGGTATCCACATACCACTGGGTGGTTAAGTTACCCTCGATAACTATGAGAGATGAGCAACTGTCATAAGGAATGGTGCTCCATACCAGAATCCCAGCAGTTGGCATTGTATGGCTCTCAATGACACGTGACTTGGAAGCTCTTTCGATGGTATGTAGTCACAAACAAGTGTGGCTATCATTCTGCCCCAAGAGATATAGTCTTCAGCAATGGGGCCCACATCACCATATGGCTCGTTAATTGCATCACTGCAATCTGGCATGACTGTGGCTTGGAGCAAGCAGTATGCAGTGAATAAGGCACATCCCTTTCATACCAGTTTCATGCAGGCATTGACAAATGGATATTAGCAGTGCCCCATCAGTCACTGTATCTGTTGGGCAGTTGTGTTTCTAGTACTGACAGCCTTCACAGAATTCAAAATATCCTGAAGCTAGCTGTAAAACTCAGGATCCTTCTCATTCTCATCAGAGTCCTCATTGGGGGCATAACAGCAGATGACATTCAAGTCTTGGAGCATTGAAGTCCAGTACAGACTTGAATGACATTCAAGTCTTGGAGCATTTCCATCCTCCCTCCCTGAAAAGATAAATTTAAAATTATTTTTAAGTATCTGACCTTTACCTGTCCATCTGGTCTCTTGCAAGTTAGTTAGTCCAGCAGGTTTATATCAGGTGACTGCAGTGGCTATGGTATGTGAATAAGTTGTCTCATGCTCCTCAAACCACTAGGTGACCACACATGCTCTGTGGATGAGAATATTGTCATGCTGAAAAATAGCTCTCTCTTCATGAACAAAATAATGTACCACTGGATTAAGAGATCACTCAGGACTGCCAAATAGTGATTGGCATTAACCTTGCCTTCTAATGGATTGAGTACACCGTGCTACAAGAAAACACCCCACAAAACCATGCCACGAGAAAATACCCCACACAGAACTAACAGAACCCTTAACAGTAGGAAACAAATAATCAGAATTGTAAGCTTCCTTTTGTTGGTGCCATATGGGGACTCATTCATTTGTCAGAAACAAAGCATAGGATGATTCATCAGACAATATAACATTCCTCAACTGCTTTTGCTCTTTGCACCACTGGGCACAACAACATGCATGATGCGTGGCTTGCAAAGTGCAACTCTACTGTGATAGCCCGCTCTACGGAGTTCTTGATGTACTGTTTTTGACGAAACTGGCCTCCCATGTCCTATGTTTTTACAGATTTCAATCTGTGCACAACTGATCAGTGCACCATTTCTTACTAACCCTCGAAGGCCTTAATTCTGGAATATGCAGTTTTGCCCACTGTTACCTTTTCCAGATGTCTTCCCTTTAGATTCTCGTGCAGACATGACCTTGGAAACTGTTGCTCATGAAACATTCCAAGTTTAGCTATCTTAATGACCAAAGCTCCTGACAAATGTACTCTAACAATCATACCCCTTTCAAAACCACTAATATCTTCTCTAGACATTAGTGATTTTGTATCAACATAATAGTAATGATGTGCTATTCAACATTTATGTATGAACAGTTTTAGATCTTTTACTAATATTCAATAACAACTTACTTGGACAACTGACTCTGTATCATTAGTAGCTTTGTAGCAAGATGCCAAAATCCTTACTAATAAGCTTGGGCTCATGCGAACAGGGTAATTTTTTGCTATAAATTTAATCATAAAAATGGAATAAATTATTTATGAATAAAGTACACTACTGGGCAAAATTAAGGTAACAATAAAAAACTTTAAATATAATTTATAAAGCAGTGCATATATTATTTATACATACACTGAAGTACCACTGAATTAGGAATAGCAATCTAGTAACATGTTGGACCCCCTCTGGCCCTGATAATGGCCACCACACAAGGCAAGGACTCCACATGCTTGTGTAAATAAATGTTCCACAGGTATGGCGACCCATGCATCCCTCAAGTCGTCACCAATGGGACATGGGCCCGAACACTCTGCTCGACAGTATCCCAAAGAATTTTGATGGAATTAAAAGCTGGGCGTCTAAGTGGCCAATTCATTATTTCAAAGTCAGCAGAATGCTCCTGCAATCATGCAGTAGCCAACCTGGACCTGTGAGATGAACAATTGTCTTGCTGGTAGATACCATCTCCATTGGGATGGATGATAGTCATAAATGGGTGTAAATGGTCAGCCATGAGTTCTATGTACTGGGATGCATTGAGAATCATTGGTACACATACCAAAGGTCCCACACACGTCCAACTGAAGACACCCCAGGCCATCACTGAGTCACCACCAGCTTGTACTGCTCCAACCTGATATGCAGGATCCATGGCTTCATGGGGTTGGCTCCATACCCTGTCTCCCATCGGCGTGATGAAGTTTAAATTGAGATTCATCACTCCAGGCTATCCATTGCCAATTTTCAATGGTCCAGTTTCGATGTCCTTTAGCCCAGGCAAGGTGTTGAGCCTGGTGTCATATTAAAAGTGGGACTCTTGTAGGTCAGTGGCTCCTGAAGCAGAGACAATGAAGTGAATTGCACGATCCGTACACTGACTTCCCGGCTGGAACCTGCATTCAGATAATGTCTGGTCCTATCGGTCCATATGATGCTGGTCAGACAGTGAAGCCCACAATCATTCAAGGCTGGTTGTCCTTTGCAGTTTGTTCGGGTTTGTTTTTTTGCCAGAATTTTCATATTCCCGGAACACTCTTGAAACTGTTGTATGAGAAAATCCAAGTTCGTTGACAATTTCAGAGATCGAATGTCCCATCTGTTGGGCACCTGCGATCTGCCCTCTGTCAAATGCATAAAAATTCTGTGCCTTTCCCCATTACGCTTCTCATGACAAATACTTGGGGAAGCCAAAGCTGACAGCTCTATATGACCAGAGTTTCAGCCACGCATGCGTGCAAATGCAGGACTTGCAGTACTGAATTTGGATAACATCTCCTATCCCTAATTTATTGGCACTTCAGTGTATGTGTTTAATAGTGCATATACTATTTATACACACATATATAACACAGTTCACATTATTTATAAATAAAGCCACTGTTTACAGTGTTGTTCACCCACTGTCTAATTGTGCTGCACGATTTTCACCAAAAAACAATAGTTACTTCCATTTGATTCTTGGCTTGCCACACAGATATGCACAGCTGGGATCCATGTCCTTTCCTTCCTTGTTTATTCAAAACAAATCACAATTCATTTAATTGAACTGATATCAGACAGCACTGCTGACAATACAGATTGAATTTGGTCACAGTATCACTTTCTTTGTATAACATAAGCAAAAAATTTTTTTTTCACATTTCAAAATTATTAAAAAGATTGCACGTAATTTTTCACTTTATTTGTATAATTACCCAAAATTTAATTTGCTAAATGTTTTTAGTTGTAATAATTTCTTTAATACACAATAAAAAAAATTTTAAACAAAATACAGATACCTATTTTATTTAAATCAATTATCTGGATTTTATATTATTCAAATTATATATCCCAAATACATACATATAATCAAGTTTTTACTGTAAATAACAATTAAGGACAATATAAAGTGTAGAAGTTGAGCAACCTTCAGTCTGTTACAGAAGGCTGTTGGAGAAGTTACTAGAGCCATGGTATCACTACCATCTCAAACTTCAGTAAGATAGCCTTCCTTCAGGAGCTTTTGGCCAAACCCTTATATTGCTTTATAATAAGAGAAAACTATCTACTGAATTATGTAGTCCAAGCTACCTCCATTTAGGAGAAATTCCTTCCCTTGTCTGATGGCTGTGGAATCAAGAAGAAACCACACATCCTTACACCATTGAGTTATGGTAAGAGAAATCTGTTTAGAGAATTTGGTGAGATCCCAGCTCTCATTTAGTTCTAGTCCCCCTCCCTCTTTTTAAGGGTGAGGTGGGGGAGGATACTAAACACTGGGAGGTCAAACCTTTATACTGCTTATATAGTTATGATAAGCATACATAATTATATATGTTATAATACAGTTATGATATGATGAATGTATCTATATAGTTATGATAAGAGGAAGCAGCATACCAAACTTGGTGGTTCTAGCTCTTACCATTTAAGGGTTCTTGATCAAACAGGCAAACAAATTCTTTTATGGCTTTTTGACTTTTTTTTTTTTACTTTTTCTTACATTCTTAATAGGGATTTTTTTTTTTATGTTATGGGGTTTTCTGTAACAGTGTTTTGTCTTATGAATACTAAGAACAAAAATAGTTTCTTATAGTAACTGAATAAATACTTTAATATATTGTTGAGTACTTACTAAGTGAAATGGCTGTTTTTACATCACCTACTGAAAGATAGTAGTGAATCAAAGGATTTACTACAGATCCAACTGTCTGCCCAATTTCCTAAAATAAACATGTTATTATTTACAACAATATTAAAGATTATATTATTTCATTACACAGAATAAGCAAATTAAGTGCTACTGATGATATATTTGCAATTCAATTATATTCAGTTGGCAAACATTGTTACATAATGCTTATGCTTCAGTTAATTTTAGTGATGCATTTCTATTTAGGCATGTAGTAAACTTTTATACTACATAAGATTATTGAACAATTATTTATATATTAAACATTAAAAGCTATATCTAATGTCACTGCATCATGTTTTTGATTTGAACATCTAGAGTTGTTCTACTACTGACTGGCAATTTTGAGCATACAATGGGATTAAAAGATTTTTCGATAAATGTGGGAAATATACACAAGTTTAATAATTTTTGCCATCTTTTACCCTTAAGAGCATTCTAAACCCCCAAGATCCAGCCCTGCAACCAAGCAATATGAACATATTCCTATATTTTGCCAAGCTATGGGAACACATTTAAATAATTTCCCTGCACATGAGTAATGTTGAGAATAGCCTTTAAAGTTGGAGGAATTTCATCACACTCCAAAGGTACCAGTGCCTGTCACATAAGGGTTTGTCAGAAGCTAATTCCCAAAAGCATTTTTTCAAAATATGCTTCTTTGTAAACAGTAAAATAAATTCCCACACTGAAAATATACTTTACAAATTAATTAGACAAATAGTCTTTCAAACAAATGTTATCTGAAAACATATAGCTCTAAGACAATCTGATAACAGTAAAAACTGAAATATTCAAAATTCAGATTTAATGGAACTTCTGACAAGAAAAATAACCTGCCAGTCTTTCAGGACAAATATTAACAACTTAATTGCAAATTCAAGTCAGACTTCAGTGGCAAGTGTCTACCTAATATGAGCTCCCCCTCCCACATCTTACTAAAAGAGTAAGTTATTCATTTTGCATTTAATAAAAACTTATTCTGTATATATATATAGCCATCCTGTGGCCGAGTTTGAAGTGTGCCTGGCTACTGATCAAAGAGACCTAGTTTAAAGCCCTTGGTAGAGCATGGATGTTTGTGCTATTTTTCTGCTGAGGTCCTGTCATTCTCACATACCTTCTATGCCATATAAACTAACAGTCTCCCGTCACACCTCCATAGCAAACAGATGCTTGGGGGAGGGGGGATATTAATCTTTAATGGTAATATAAAAACTGTATATATAAACTGTTATAATCATCTATAGTACCAACATTAAAGCAGAAATTAACTTCACCTCCTAATAAATTTCTGCCTATACTCTCGATCAAAACCAAGCCCTTAATATAAAACATTTATCTTAAACCATGACTATCCCAAAATTTTCAGATGAAGAGAAATGTGGATCAAAATATTAAAGAAAAACCTCATCCAGCACACCCACATAATTTGCAAAATTCTTCAAAATCAAAGGGGGTATTAAAATGTGATAATTTGATGTACAATTACCTTATGAATATATACATAAAAATATTTAATTCTGAGTTGCATTTATCAACTTTTTAAAAAAATAATGATTTTTTTTCAATATACCTTAACTTTCTGAATAATTGCTTCTGGGTCCACCATAGAAAGTCCTGGAAAAACATAGTCAGTATATGTTTCATAATTGACTGAACCACCTAGAGTATTCATTGTTTTCAATGTAGACCAAATACCTGAGTAAGTAAAAATTTTACATTAATATGTTTTGATAATGCTATGATTGCAGAAACCTAGAAACAATAAAAGTATAGCAAAGAGGGCATTCTATATTAACGAACAAAATTTAGGTAGCTCATTACTTTGGTGGATGGACTGAAAATTAGACTTTATATATAGTAAGCAATGTATACTATCAAAAAGTAACATGCAACTTAACTTAGTATATATAATAATATAGTAACGTAAATTGATAACCTATTAGATAGTCTCTAAATCCTTTTCATGAAAACAATGTTCTTTTAACAAAATCATCAATAGCATAGTGCCATAATCATCAATAAAATTATGCCATCCACCAAACAAAACAAATATTAAGGATATTTGAATGGTTCAAATTCTCAATCCAATTTTTCCCTTCTTGATTTCAAAAACTAAGTTTAAACTTTTATTTCTTTTAAGCTCAAGGAGCATTTTTTTTAAAGGTTGATATGCTTGTTTAACCTTAATACTCTTATACCTACTTCACTGAAAAACTGGCTAATGTATTGACATGAATGCTGACACATTGGCAACTTGACAATTAAAGGGTTAATGTGTATGTAACACAACCTTGTTACATAAAAATTGTCCCAACCTGAACCTTAATCAAGAAAATAAAAATAGTCCACCTGACCCTGGATGGATGCTTTTGAAAAGTATCATATTCATCATGACTTATGCAACTTATTGCTGCAAACAATAGAACAGTCAGAAGTGCAGCAAGTGTTCATGAAATACATTGTCAGTGCTATACAATGCATTCAGTAAGTGGTTAGCAAATCAACAACTGGAATGCCTAGACAATGTGTAATGCAACAGCAGTGCCAGTTAACAAATCTGACAAGATAGGGAGTCCATGAGGTTTTCGACATCTTTGCATCTTCGTTATCTTTGTTCATGTTGATTGTTTCTAGGTAAGTTAGTTGATGCTAGTAACATTGAAATGGAGAATAAGAACCACAATTTTGACTACCCATTAATGACCTTAAACGTACATTCAAACAAAAGAGTGAGATATCTGGCAACAAGCTAGACAAGAACCTTCTATAAATGTAAGCGAATGCATGGGAGTCAAAATAATTAGCTGAGAAATATTGATTTTGCTCTAAGTGGGATTAGCACTAAGAATTTTTTCCCCAGCAATGTGACATATAGACATCCCCATATATTTTTGTGATTCGTTCGTGGCACCATCTATGTTGGGAATCAAACAACCAAGCTGCATTGTATGATGGCAATAATATTTATCACTCAACCTCACATTATATAAATACTTCAGTAATAATATAAAAAGGAAAACATCTTGTAAACATGAAATTATCTGAAAATTTTTTGAAAAAAAATGAAAGAAAAAAAATTGATGATAGATTTGTTACTGGCTTTAATGCTGACCCTATATTACAGTCTGAAGTTATTTTGGCTATTTCTAAACTTAAACTACATAAATCCCCAGGGGTAGATGAAATTACTACTGAAATGATTAGAGCTGGGAATATTTCAGTTACTACACGGATGATTGAAATTTTGAATATCCTTTATGATAAAGGCATTGTTTCTTCTACTATGGCATATAAACTGACAGGCTCCTGTCATACCTCTGTGGCAAGTAGCTGCTTGAGGAGGTATTTATTTTTCTTTTACATTTATTATCCTTATTTTTTTATAAAGTGATCACAGTTCTTGTGATAACTATAAGGGTATCAGGCTACTTTTGTTCCAAGAAAAGTTCTTTGCATAATTGTGCTTAAGAGAATTAAGAATTTGATTTATGGACAACTGCATAATGAGCAGTGCGGATTCAGAAATGGCAGGGGATATGTAAATCAGATATTTTCACTCAGGTAGATTCTTGAGAAATGCTTAGAGTTTCAAAAACTTTTGATTTCTAGCTTTGTTCATTATAAAAAGGCTTTTGACCATCATAATTTGTGGTTGATTGTCAGATCATACAGCATACCAAACAAGTTAGTTAACATAATGAAAGCTTTCTATAACACTATAACAACAATGAGCCATGTGTGAGAGTTGGTAAGGCTTGTAGCAATTGGTTTAGCATTACTTCTGGTGTTCGACAAGGGTGCATTTTGTCTCCTTTTCTCTTTAGTTTGGTTATTGATTATATTATGTGAAATTCACTGCAAGGGAAAGATTTTGGCCTTAAATGGTCTGCAGATACCAAAATTTCTGATTTAGATTATGCTGATGATTTAGCCCTTTCGGCAAATGATGTTGATGAGATGAACTCTTTCATTCGAGCTGTTGATGAAACTTGTACCCCCTCAAGCAGCTGCTTGCCACAGAGGTCTGACAGGAGCCTGTCAGTTTATATGCCACAGTAGGAGATCTGAGAGTTTTGGTTATATACAGAGAAAAAACTAATGTGATGAAAATTGGTCAAGCAGGTTGTGATTCAGTTCATCTGAATGGTTGCAGTCTTGAGCAGGTGTCACAGTTTAATTACCTTGGGCGCAATGTAACAGATATTGGTGATGTGCGGCATGAGATTAACAGATGAATAGCGATTGCTGCCGGGGCTTTTAAGAATCTATGGAGATTGTGGAGAAATAGGCGTATACACCTAAAGACTAAAATTAAATTGTATAATAGTTTGGTTCTTTCTAAGGTTAGTTATGGTAGTGAAACTTGGACGCTGTGTAAACAAGATAACAGGAAACTATATGCTTTTGATTCCAGATGCTTATGAAGTATCTTGGGTATTACGTGGTTTAACTTTGTAACTAATGATGAGGTTAGGCAAAGGAGTCTGCAACCTCCTTTAAGCAGCATATTGTGCAGAGAGAGACTCCGCTGGTTTGGCCATGTTGCCATATGGATAATTATAGATTGGCGAATAGGGTTATGAACAGTGTGCCTAAAGGCCTCAGAAAGAGGTGGAGACCAGGAATGTGGTGGACAGACAATGTCAAATAGGACCTTGTTAGAATTGGTGTATGGTGGCCATATGCAGCAGATGTAGCTCATGATAGATAAGTTTGGAGAACTAAATTGCATAATCTGATTGGACCTGCATATCCCTTGGCTGCTTGGGTATGATGATTATTCCCTAAGAGGTAGAAGATTCAGAGAAATTTGTGGTTAGCTGACTTCAATTGGGAAAGTCTTTCATCTGAAAGATGGACTGCTTCTGGCCACTATCTTGTGCACTGATCCAGACACAAATAGAGAAATCCAAAACATGACGATGCAAACAACTTGTGCATTAAATCAGTTGCAGCTGATCACAATTACTTCCTCATTGTAAAGTAAATAATAAAATTATAACTTTTCATTAATATTTTAAATTAAAATTTTAAGATGTAAGTGGTTGGCATCCTGTGGTCATCCTTAAAATTGGTTGCTGATGTGCTGTAGTCTCCAATACAGCAGATATTTGAAGCTGCAGTAAGTTGGTGCTCTCTCACGAAGACCAGGAGGGAAGCTAATTTACATTATATTTATCATTTTGGGAATTATTACTTCATTTTTTGGACATCGCAATTCTCTTTTCTGAGTAGTAGGAGTTGTGCATGTAGGACATGACTGTCTTGCATCATCAGCAATTGTCAGCTTATTCAAATGTTTTCCTGGTGTGCAACAGACACGTGCCCGTTTTGTATGCCGCTTGTGATAATTAAGTGACATTAGGTCACAGAGTACAGAGTGGAGATGTCGTATTGAAGTGGGATGAGTGCTGAGTGGATGTTGAGATATTACTCTAGATAGAAGTTGTTAGTACTGCAACTTTTCTATTCTTCCATTGAATTGGGTGAGTCTTTGAATTTTTTGGAAAGAAACTTTTGAAATTTTGATATTTTTCTCTTGAGCAACGTCAATTGATTTTTGATTATATTTAAACTCTAATTAAACTTGACAATCCTTTTTGAATTCTTACTCAATAAGCAATGCTATATACATCACGAACCCTATTTCAACTTTATTTGGCAAGTTATCATTGCCTGGCACCTGATACAGCTATCCAGAATTTGAATAAATTTAGATCAGACAAAAGGTTCAACTTTAAAAGTTGAATCTTTGGAATGTTACAACACACACATACTAAAAAAAAAACTGTCCCACCCAAAAGGATAAGAGCTAGTGCAAATTCGCATGGAAGGCAAATGATGGGAAAGGTCTAGCTACACTTAAAATGCAGCAGATTCTGATAGTTGTAGGGAAGGTTGTCATTGGGGAAAAGTGGGGATTGACAGTATAGATTAAATAGAACCTGACCTGTAAATCTGATTACAACTGAAAGGTAATGCTGTTTATACATTGTAGATAGATGATTAATTAACTCAGCAAGTTTGAGTGAAGTTCCATTATAGATTTATGTAAAGATAGATGATCTATGTGACATAATGCAGCACATTTTGGGACATAATGCATGAATAGCTGGCAGCAATAGATACAGAAAGGTTTTTCATGTCATTCAGGATCAGATTGTCCTCAGATGACTATGGATCAACAGGTTCTACATAATCAAAGTTTTACTGCACAGCCTTTCAATAAGGTTACAATTCCGTTAATCAGGAATAATTATTTGAAATAGAGTTCTACTTTGCTGTGCAATGATTAAGAACTGCTCTGTCAAATGGAAACTGATGGTTCACCCGTTCACTTTTACTTTACCAGTTTTCACTATTTGCATTATATTTTGGGGCATTTCTTTACTTTGAATAATCAATTTTTTCCTGCCTGCAGCATTGCCAATCTACACAATTCAGTGTTTTGAATGAGATACTAACTGCCAGGGAGCAAGGACATGACCACTTACGTCCTCTTCAACACCCAATTTGCTGTATGCAAATGTGTCTTCCCCAATGTGTATGATGTCACATATGCCATGTTAGCTTTAATGATATGTGGCTAAGTGACAGAAGCCACAGCAATTAGTTAGAATGGAGTTGAGGAGTGAGGTGTTAGTTTATTGGAGATGGAGTTTTATTTGTGAATCACTTTGATGAATGATTTAGTAAAGGCTTTTGTATTTTATTGGTGAGTCTATAATCCAATAAACTTTATTTTATAAAATTTGCATTTGACTTTATAATTTTTTCTCTTGAGCAGAGTATTGTTTAGAAGTATTAAATTTAATTTTTGAGATAATCATTTAAGTTTTTTTTTTGTCTGATGCTCTTTAAAAAAGAATCCTTGTTTGATTTCTTGGCAAGATTAATTGCCTGGTGCCCAAAATTCCAACTGGCAAAGCAATTATTAACCAACTTTAGAGTGTTATAGAATGTAAGAGAAAGTGGCACCCAATATGGGGCTTGGTGGGGTAAGCAGGCCTGACACAGCATAAGTCCATTAGGACAGTCAAAGACCCAGCATACGTGAAGAACCGAATAAAAAATGAGAGTTATCAAGCATCCAAAAGATGAATCTCCTATTATCAGGGGGAGGGAAAGGATGTAACAGTTAGCCATTACAATCAAGAATGCATATGTACACTGTTGGACATTAAAAGTGCAACACCAGGAAGAACTCACCAGATTGTCCCGAAATATGCAAGATGGGTAGCCCATGGGAGAACATGTAAATGATTCAAAGCACAGCACATATGCACTCATGTGTGACAGTAACACTCCCTGGAAGTGACATAAGATGAAATTATAGAGCCAGTGTAAAGCACTGGAATTGTGTTTGCTCGCAGTTCTTGTGCACTAAAGGATCAAGTATACCCGGTCAAAGAACACAGCAGCCATACGACCAGGTTTCCGACTTTGATCAAGGGAGAATTGTGGGATTACTGGAAGATGGATTATCATACCGAGACATCGTTGCTCGTGTTGGACAGAATGCCGACACAGTGATAAGAATATGGCGTCAGTGGGTAGAGGAGAAATGAACTCACCGATGTGAGGAATTTCAACAGCCCTATCACACAGAAGAGGGGACAGACATCTCATGCGCATGGCTATGAATGATCGTACAGCCACATCAAACACCATAGCTCAACAGTTAGGGTGTGTTGCACATCAACCAGTTCCAGCTGGATCAACATTGATATTTATCTCTGCAAAACTCCCTGCCCTGTCCACAATCAGTAAGGGAAACCGATGGGCTTGTAAGGGACACTGAGGAGTTGCACATGCACAATTCCAACTTTTGATTGTCAGCAGCTAATGAAACACATGTGGAACATGACTCCTCTTGCATCATAGTGCGATTGTCAGATTATGCAAATGTTTTCCCAGCATGCAACAGACACATGCCAGATTGTACGTCACATGTTACACTAAGTGATGTTAGGTCACAGAGTTAGTAGAGTATGAGGAGTTGAATTAGAGTAGAGAGAGTATGGAGTTAGTAGGAGGAGAAGTCAATAAAGAATATATTGTACAGATAGGAGTTGTTGTGATGCCCCCTCATTCACTTTTACTTTACCTTAACCAGTTTTGCTTAATTTACGTTATATTTATCATTTTGGGGATTTTTATTTCATTTTTGTCATCACAGCGCTCGTTTCCAAGAGTTAGGAGTTACGCATGCGCAACTCCGAACTTTCGATTGTCACCCGCTAAAGTGCGGGCACAAGGACACCCCCCCCCCCTGCATCATAGCTTGCGCCGCTTGTCAATTTATGCAAATGTCTTTCCCGGCGGGCAACATGACACGTGCAGGCTTTGTACCTCTTGTTATAACCTGGTGACATGTTGTCACAGTAGCACAGAAGATAGTAGAGAGAGTAGTAGAGCACAGCACAGTTTAGAGATCAGTTTTAGTTTGTTGAAGATGTTTGTAGTAAGAAATGATGTAGTATCTTCTTTATTGAAGTTTTGGTGAGTGCTTTTTGGAAATAAATTGCTTGTTATTTAAATCTTTTGAATCTTTACTAATTTTTTATCTTGAGCAACATTAATTGTTTTGATTAGAACTAGTACTTAAATTTTGACAATCATTTAATAATTTTGAATTCTTACTCATTAACACGCACTGGTATTTCGAACCCTAACTTTACTTTTGGCAATTTGTCAATTATTGCCTGGCACCTGACTCAGCTATCCAGAGCATGAAAATAATTGGATCAGACAAAGGGTCCAAACTTTAAAAGTAATTCATTTCTTTGGAGCATTACAGGTCCCCCCCCCCCCCCCCCCACAACCTTTTCGTAGCCTTTGGGGTCCTTGTGACCTGGATATTTAGTCCATCATGTGCAAAAAAAAGTGCCGCTCAGAGGTAAAACAACCAACAAACACATCAGCCATCGCATGCATGGTTTGACATTGTCTGCAGCATCAGGGCATCTTTGCTAGGCGGTCATTGCTTCGGCTACCATTGACTCTACAACACAGGCGTATGCAACTGCAATCTTGCCAAGAACATCGCGCATGGATGTGCAAATGGCATTGCATCGTCTTTTCAAACAAATCCCACTTCAGTGTTCAGCACCATGATGGACAAATCCATATCTCATGGTACCACAGCAACAGGCTCAGTGAGACAGGCATAATAATGCAGCACCATACAGGTCCGGCCCCTGATGTTATAGTATGGGATGCCATTGGACTCCACTCACGCACACGCCTCATATGCATTACCAGTACTTTGAACAGCCAGCATTACACTGAGGTGTTGGAGCCTGTGGTCATACCTATCTTCAGGGGCTCTCTGGTGCCATTTACTAACAGGACAATGCCCAACCACATCTGGCATGCATCGTCCAACAATTCCTATATAGCCACCATGTGGCAATTCTGCCTTGGTCTGCACATTCACCGGATGTCCTCAATTGACATGTCTGGTGGACTGCATGGACAAACATTCCCCAAACACACATCCGATGTCTTATCCTCTCAATGCCAGACTGTGTAGCAGTGGTTATTGCCACTCATGATGCCTACACAAGATACTGATTTCTTTGTATTCCAAAAGTCTAACCGAGTTGCATTTGTAATCATTTGATCCTTGTAACATAAGCTATGTATTCACTAAATATGGCTTTGATATCTCATCTTTCCTGGTGTTGCACTTTTAATGGCCAGCAGTGTACTTAATCGTAATGACGTCCTTCGGAGCTAGATTCTTGGCATTGTGCATTAAGTAATTGCCTCTCTGCAGCACTTTCCAACATCCCTTGGGGTCTTACATTCGATCCCAGCTGTGGGAAGCCTCATCTCGAAATGATGTGCTCTCCTCTCTGAGCGGAGCTTCTTGTCTGGTTTGGCTAATAAGCAGTGATGTTTGTAGACTTGGAAGGATTTTTCTCATAGAGCCAGAATTATATAAAAATTAATGAGTTGAATTCAAATGTTAGTTCCTTGCTCTGTGCCTAGATGGCAGCACGAATCAAGATGGTATAAAAACTCACCTTGTTAGATGAAGAGGAGGACAGTCACAAGCATGTGACTGGAATAGAATTAGCATAGTTACAGTTCTCAGATGGCTCCCTTCCACTTCATGATGAAATAATGTGGTCTCACCAGTAACAATGTTGTACCCCAAGATTTATCTGGCCCATAGAGGCCCATGCAGTAGATGATTAACCAGATGTTTGAGAAAAATGTAGTAAAGTTTATGTAAAGGATTTATGAGAAGGTTATTTGAGGAATTTATAGAGGAGTATTTACAGAGGATTTATATGAGAGATTACAGAGTATATAAAGTTGAAGTCAGGAGAGTATGCAACAATTGGAAGGCCAACCATGGGGCAAGAAAGGCGAATTGTCACAAAATAAACCAAATATTAGGTCTTCAGTAAAACTTTGATAACTGCATTGTACAGAGAAATACTTTAAATATAAAACTGAGACAATTTGAGAATTTTCAGAGAATATAGTTTCATCTAAAGTTTAGTAAAACAGACAGTTTTTAATCTGCCCTTTAAAAGAATACTATTTTGATTAAATCTGGTCATAAATTTCACTTTGAAATGGCAAATAATATTACCGTCAACATTTCCTTCCTGCTGATACGCAATAAGTATGGGCCAAAAATAGTGGCATCTAATAGGAAATTCCTGAAATGGAGAAATGCACACTGAAAAAAGCACAATAAATTAATACAAATTTTTCTATACTTTCAAATAATGTCATTACACAAATTCATGCAAACCTATTTTGTATTTTAAACAGAAATGTGAACAAATACATTATGTTTTCATATCAATAGATTTTTTTTTTATATTAGGACTTCTGTCACTGGATTGTCTAGTAAAGTCACAATGCATACCTTCCATCTTGGATTATCTGTACACAAGATGGCAATTGTTCAGCACAGTGCACAATACCATAAGCAGTCCAATTAACATGGCTAGTGGTAAGAATGAGGTCTACATTTCTCAATGCTTTATCATAACTGTTTAAATGTATTATATCAGTTTAACTGCAGCCTTTGGTTACAATCACAAAACACTGGTCCCTTTAATGATGTTAATTGCATTTGCATTACAGTTAATAAATCCAGGATTAGATCACACATTGCAGAAATAGAAATAAAAAAGGATGTAACACCTGTTGCCCTGAATGGGATAGGCAGTGAGAGGTCTCCCTTTTGTTCCTTCAAGGTGAAGAAAACCCTTTGGACTCGCAATGCAAAAAGGAAAACAACTACATCAATATTTCACAGAGAAAAAGTTCTAATTATGTACTGCATTTTCATACTGTTGACTTAACCTTACAGGTGATCCAGTACATAAACAATATCCCCAATCCAGCATTGAGTTATTAGCTTGAATTAAAAAAAAAACTGTACTAAAAATGTTAGAAAACTAATAACTGGATTTTAGAGCCAGAGCCAGAGACTGACACACTCCTGTCTGATCTCTATGTTAAGTGGTTGTTTAAGGATAAAAAAACCTAAATTTAATCACAACTTCAGTGGCCTTTACTACCATATCCAAATAAAGTAAAATCATCCAATAATGCTGTTGGGAAATGTGCTAAGAACTTCCAAAACATCTCTTGAGAAATGTGGCTGTGCACTGTCTTGTCTGATGGCCATCTGCAAAACTATTTCAGGAGGAAAATGTATGAATATAACATTCAGTGTTATGCTTTTTGTGTATTTGGGGACAGTGCTTCCCAAAGCTCCACCATTATTTTTCAGACACCCTGTATACAAAAATGTACTATGTTATGTTGACTTAATCTTGCAGCATGTTTTTTAAATAACCATGATGTTTTTGAGTCCAATGTCTTTAATTCACACCTTTTTTAACTTTAGCAGGAACAAATGTGAATGCTTAATACAATTCAAAAGTCTGGGTAACTGGTGTTCCATTTCATTTCAAATTTTAATTTTCTATATTCTAAACAAGCTTCAATTCCAAAACACAATTTTTATTCTATACAATATATGCATTCAAATTTCCATACATTTTGGCAAATTTAACCACACACTGTATATCAAATTTAAATAAGCCTTCTCTATGGCATTTTATTGATGTTTTAAATAAATCTTCTCTATGGCATATAATACTGGCAGATGCATATTGGAACCTTGTGACAAGCAACGTCTTGAAAGATATCCATAGTAAATACACAGATAACCCATATAGAAGTCAACAATTATTCATCTGAAAAAAATATATATATTATCGCTGAAGCATTAAGACTTGAACCCACAACTCTCTAGATACATGCCAGAGCACTCATATTCTATGGTTGCATAAGGATTGGGTGTGAAAAAGGTTTTATTAGAAAGTGTTCTGCTAATTTATATGGTTACTAACTTGAGTTATACAAAATTTCTGCTGACTTCAAAATCATTAATGTTTAGTAATAAGAGATTATTAATTACAAAATTATCAGCTCATATCTGATCTGGTGGTTAGTATGCCTAACTACTAAACCAGTGAGCATGTTCCTGTTATGTGTCTGTAGGTTGTATGAGTTTGTATAAGAAACCAGGACATGCCCAATAGCACTTCTAAGTTCTTCATCCATTGTATGCAAAAATACCTACATCTCTTTTTTAAATAAAATCAGAGTTAATGCATTTATATTTTATATATGATTTTCTCTTACATAAAATTATTGAAATATTTAAGTACTGAATGGTAAAATAAAAATTTATTCACCTCTTCGTGCATTTTTTCAAGAAAGATGAGAGCATAATCTGAAAAGGAAAAAAAAAATCACAATTCAAAAACTTGAGATAAAACATAATTGAGATTATACATATTATTTATAAACATTAGAATTAAATAAAATCAACACATTAAACTATTATTTCTGTAAAATATGTGAATGATAAATGCAAGTTTACTTTTCTTAGGAAAATATTTTAAAAATAATAAGTATAATTCCTTCATAAATGCTGGATTAATGCCAACAAAATCTGAAATATTCAAACATCTAAAAACTGTTACACTTAAAAGATACCAGAAGTGCTTTCTGCAGTTAGTTAACTCTTTCATCTGCCAAATTACAGGTTTTTTGATGATGGGTGTTCTTTTATTTTGAAATATGTCACTTTTTATAATTTTTCTGTATTTTAACTTTTGATAATTTTCAGGCATTAAATATTTAATATATTCAAGCAAATCTTTTGTGCAGAGAAATGACTCCATTTACTACTTATGAGTTTGATTTTTTTTTCTCCTGGTTTCCAGATTCAATGCTTTTAGAATTCAAATGTGGAGGGAAAAAATGGGGATGGGGGAAGGAGGATGTTTAGTATTACTTTAATAATTTTTTCATAAAACTTCATTATAAAGTAATACAAACATATTTAAGTCTTAAGTTTTGAAAAAAAAATTGGTTGAAAAACAGATGCCATTCCAATGATTTTCATGACTGTACATCCACATATTTTTCAACCCATAATCCATGATGGTCATCAAAAAACATCGCCCACGACAGATGTCTGATATATCAAAGAAATTATGGATTTCTTTTCAGATAAAAACAGGCAACTTTTGTTTTTAGACTTAATAATTTGTTATTCAACTCTACAATAAATTTTATGTGAATATGAAATTTTAGACATATTTACATTCTTTTATGCAAGCTGCACTATTATGCCAGAAACAAATAACATGGAAAATAATGAGGATTAACTCATCCAGAGGATATCTTTAAAAAAAAAATGCAAATTATTGCCCTTTCAGAAAGCTAGTATTTAAAATTACACATTAGTATAAAATACATATATATATATCATACCAATTTTTTGATGCAACAAGGAAGCTTCAGCTGCAGTGGACATGGCCGTAACATTCAGTCCTTTATTCTTCAGATCTTTGCAAAACTCCATAATTTTATCTATAGGCTAGGAAATAAAATGCTAACTTTAGGGTTATGTATATATATTTTTTTAATACTAGACAGTTTTTGGAGCATTTTAACAACTGATAACACACATAACTTTAGGTGTGTTGTATGGTTTTTACGTGACAAAGTAGCCTTATGCGAAATTTTTGCATCCAGGTTTTATCTCGGATATTCAGGAAACTTGAGGACTAACGTATCACTTCTAACAAATGTGAAATGCTTGAAAAATCATAAAATAAGAATAAAAGGTTATGTCATTGAGCAATAAAACACTCAAAAGGCTTTTGCAGCAAGGATAGCATTCAGTCTTCAGTGAAGTCACATGTGGTGTGCTAGGACTGATTAAAGCTTCTATGGGTCATAAGAGGAGACTCCAATATCTTGGTTGCAGGCGGGAACTGATGAGGTTATTATCTCAATTGCCTCACATATAATAGTTCCATACTAAGTATTTGTCGATGCTAGAAAGTGTGGCATTCTCCCAGTCTATGGTACCTGCTTGTTGCATTACCAGCTCAACAGTGGTGGCAGTTTCTTTTGAGTGAAATCTAATTCTCTGTGAATCGCTCCTGTTGGGAATGTATGATTTTTTTTCCAGGAGGCAATAGAGAAAATGACCTTGTTAATCCCCACCTGAAACCAAGCCCTTGGAATGAGGCTTCATGACATGTGGAAGTTTTAAACAGTCCAATGCATCACTTCACTGAAGAGAGAATGCTTCCTTGCTCTGAAAAGCTTTTGAGTTTGCTCCTGTTAATTTTTACTATGCAAATGATTTCAAGGATAAATTTTAAAATTTTTACTGCTCAACGATAGAAAATTTTTGTTATTTTATACTTATGAGTATCAGATGGTAGCCTCCTGTCACATCCAGTGTGTTCTTTAATGCACGCAGGGTGTGGCTCTCCCACACACGGGGCCACAGCTTAACATCCCATCCGACAGATGGTGGCCTTTCCAAACCTGTCGGTGTCCCCTACTGACCG
The DNA here is from genome assembly GCA_038380435.1 of Ryuthela nishihirai. Classification (NCBI taxonomy): domain Eukaryota; kingdom Metazoa; phylum Arthropoda; class Arachnida; order Araneae; family Heptathelidae; genus Ryuthela; species Ryuthela nishihirai. Next base: position 2,768,005 of record JAWZYU010000044.1, on the reverse strand, counting down.
TGGACAGGGCAGAGTTTTGCAGAGACAAATCTCAACGCTGGCCTAGCTGGAACTCGAACCTGGGAACTACAGATTATGAATCTGGCATGCTACAGACTGAGCCACCCCCACCCCAGATCCCTTTATCAGTAGCCAAGTATGTTTTGTATGACCGAGTGGTTAGCAAAGTATTTTTTTTTGAAAGTGCAATTACTCTATTGAACAATCTGAATACAATCTAAACATAAATATATTTATACAGAAGTAGTCAAAGTAAAACTTTTTTGTTACACATATTACGCAGCCAGTTATTTAGTTTTTACTGAATTTATGAAGATTTCTTTTAGTTTAATATATTCTGGCATTTATATTGAATATTTTAGTGGCTCTATATAGAAATTGCTCTTGAGTGAGTTTTTGTTGGCTTAGATATATGAATATTAGGGTGTTTGCAACTTCTGATTAGATAAACTGATATACTAAAATTTCTTTCAGTTTTTAACCCTTCCAGGGTCCAGCCTGAAAAAGTGGTTTTCATCCAGAGCCCTAGCTATATTTTCACTCTGCTTGGCCAAAAAAAAATTAAGGTCAAATTTCTTTGCCAAATAACTAAAGGAATTATGACATATTATAAACCAAATTAATCAGCATTTAATTCTGGAATTTCTGAAAATAAAATATTTAAGAGGATATTAGTTATATTTAACAAGACTTTTTAGAGTCATAGTAAAAAACTGCCTCTGGCAATACAAATAAAAATTTATACAAAAAAACTAAGAAAAAAAATTACAGCAGAAATAATTGTAATTCACTGAAGGAAATTTATTTCCAAAAAATATAATATTTATCTGAAAAATGTTTTTTTATAATTCTTTTCAGAAAGGTATATTTTAAAATATGGCGAGTGTTACACAATGTGACTTGGACTGCTAACATTCTTAGCATTTCCTGTCCTGGTTATGAAATAAAGGTATACTTTTTTGGCTTTTTATTTACTGTAAACATTAGGCAGTTTTTCCCACTATTGAAATTGAAACTATAACTGAAAACAGTCTTCTTAACCAGAGCAAGATCAGATTTTTGTTGAAGACTGCCTGCAGCATAACTATGTCAAAGCAGAGCAGGTGCTGTGGCCTAATTAACTGCTGACACATGCAGTCAAGTGGCTACGTAATGGATTGTTTACAGCATTGTTCCCACACACCGGATATTATCACCATACATCCACAGTTAATATTTACTTTTTATAATAATGCTTAGTTTTCATTTCTGTATATTTTATTTCTGTAATGTCTTTTAAAGCAGTTTTCTCTACATATTTATTAGATTTATATCCTTTTTACATGCAGTATTCATTTTGGGGTGTTTTTCATTTGAAAAATGTAGAAATAACAGAAACAGTCATTTGAACTTGGAGCTGGATAAAAGGGGAAGTAATGTAGGAGGCGCCAGTGTCCAAGGAGAAATCTATGCAATGCTGCTAGTGACATGTTGTGATGATCCACCCATTCACTTTTACTTTTCCTTAACCAGTTTTACTTATTATATTTATCATTTTGGGGTCAGTCAGTTTTTTTTTGGAGTTGTATTTAGAAATGGAGCATTTAGATGTTCAGATTTTTATATTCATCGGTATATTTGCTGAGCCTTGAATTTTTTGGAAATAAACCATGTTATATGAATATTTTGACTTTGCTATTTTTTCTCGTGAGCAACAATAATTGATTTTAAGATTTAACTTTAAAAATTTGACACTCTTTTGAATTCTTTGTCACTAGTAATGCCAAGATACTTAGTGAACCCTCATTTAAACTTTGTTTGGCAAGATTAATTGCCTGGAACCCGATACTTTCCAGAAGTTTGGCTAAATTTGGATCAGTCAAAAGGTCCAAAGAGAAGTTTAAGGTACTTTTGTAGCATTACAATAGATATAAGGGTAAAGTGTAGCACTTGCAGGAGAAGCTTCGGTGATTTTGCAACATAAATGCATACAAGTTCAAGAGAATTAATATCAAATTATAAACTGCAATTAAATACAAAGCATAAATGAGTAAACGTTCCCGGTAATAGTCCAAAGATTCATGAATCAGTACATGATGATCTATTTAACAGGACTCATTAAAGAATATTTAAATTAATGGAAAAGTTTGGAGCTTCCAAGTAATGCAATTTCCACTGCATCACTGGTAAAAAGATATACAAAGCTTCAAAAAGCTAGTGTACCTTAATAATATACACTAGCTTTATAAAGTTAAAAACATTTGAGACTGTAGTATTTTATTTGCACATAAATGAAGTACAGCAATACAATTGGCATTTTATGCAAATGTTACAAAATGTTTTATTTAATGTCGAATGTATCTAAAATGCTGATTAGAAATGCAATGTGCAAAACATGAACTGCTTTCTTATACCTGCATATAAACTCTTATTACTGTACAAGAAGTATTTGCAGTAGGAAACACTTGCTGATAGATGAAAATTTGTAAACAAATACATGACTCTTACAGATATGAGAGCTCAAGGCTATGCAAAGGTGAAGTGACAGTTTCAGAAAATCAGTTAATCACAAGTTTCCCTGGACCAATATTTTTTACAATTTTCCAGACATGGGAAGTCTGGACTTCCCATGTCTAGTTTCTAGACCATTGTATTACAGGAATTAAAGTGTGTAATTATTTCAAACTTAAAAAGTGGTAACTAATTTTACATATGCACTTATATGCATAATGAACAAATAATACAATTTTTAAATAGTTTATTTTGCTTATTTCCTGAGAAATTTTTTCAAATAAAGCATTTTATCCTGCATTGTTTAAATCATAGCTAGGCAAATTCTTTCCATGTACAGAACTACAAATGTGATTTCTGTATGATAGCTTGCCAGCTCGCTTCAGACGTGTATATGCAACAGAAGTTTAATCATTATTATCATTATTATTGGATGTGGGTCTCGTTCCAATCAAATGGCCACCATGTTCATCTGACCTAAACAATGTGGTTTTTTACCTTTCAACTAAATGAAATTATCAGTCTATGCCAGTTGCTGTAACCACGATGCAGCAGATAGTATCTCAGCAATGCTGGGCATTTTTTAGCATATTTACAATTTGCTTTGGGATGTTTGTTTTACACATCTGCATGTACACTGATTGCAGACATTCTGAACACCTGTTATGAGCCAAACTATTTACCTGTACCTCTATATATACATAAAACAGAGTGCAATAAAGGGAGTATGTTGGGTTGTTTTACCTCTGAGTGGCACTTTTTTGCCACCATGGGCTAAATGGCCAGGTCACATGGACCCCGAAGGCTCAGACAAGGTTGGGGGGAGGGGACACACTGGAACAGCTATTGGAAGACAGATGGTAGCCTCCCATCAAGGACAATGTCACCTACTGACAGTAAGAAGGGTGAAGAAATTTGCTGGGTAAAAAAGGCTTCATTTCCGCAGTGTGAAAATAAAGAGAGTAAAATAGTCTTCAATTACAGTCAGATGCATTTCCAATGATTAACTGCATGATACAGTGCTTAAAACCACCAATAGAGGACGTTGTTCGGTCGCCATAGCTCAGCAGTCAGAGCACCTGACGTTATCAGGAGGTCTTGGGTTCTGATCCTACCTGTCTAATAACAATTTTTCCTCTATATGTATTCAATAGAAAGTTTGTCTGTTTATTCAACATCTCCTTGAAGGTCAGAGCTTGAACCGTCAAACTTTGTCTACTGTTTCATCTCACTGTAACTTGATGCAGTGTCAGGGTTTTGAGGGTCCTGACCACCATAAATTTGGACATGCTGCAGATTTAATCCTGACACACTGCAGCTAGAAACCAAATCTATAAACCCTACATCGAGAGAACTGAGACCACCAGACCAAATTTAGGACCTATCAGTTGAGCATCTGTGAAATTACAGATAGCAGAAAACTTTCACCACCAGTTACATCCCCCCCCCCCCCAAACATGTATGAGTGTCTGCAACCTGTTTCCTCTAAGTCATTGCATCAAGACTCAAGCAATGCCTTGCAATTTTATTAGTTATAAACTGTTTTTCTTCATTTTATAGCACATGCTCATTCACACATCTTTTAACAAAATGATAGCTAATGCATTAGTGATGCATTTCCACTCAATTTTGAATGTTCAGGACTTTAATTCCTCTATAGACAATTGTCACTCCTGGAATTTCTGCACATTATTCTAAAACACCCGAAGACAATATATATTTTGCATATGTTTTCAATATTGATTATAGATATTAATAATTAACACTCTTAGTAATATATTTAAAAAATTACCTTTTCTGTTTTGACTAATTGTTTAATGAAAAAAGCACCAGTAGGATTTTGATGGCCATCAGGTAAAATATTTGGAGGCATCGTCAAAAGAAGTTTATAAGCCACATCAACTTGATCTTTATTCACCAATTCTAGAATAGCATTGATGCAATCTTGAGTATATCCAATTAGTTTTCTACATTTACTAATAATCTGAAATGTAAAATTATATGAAATTAATTTCATAAATTAGCAAAATATTCAGATTTTTGCAATTCACAATACTAATTATAAATTTTGAAAAAATTATCCCTCAAGCAGCTGCTTGTCACAGAGGTCTGTGAGGATGGCAGGGTTGGGTTGTTTTACCTCTGAGCGGCACTTTTTTGCACACCGTGGGCTAAATGGCCAGGTCACATGGACCCCGAAGGCTCAGAGAAGGTTGGGGGAGGGGACCCACTGGAACAGCTGTTGGGAGACAGATGGTAGCCTCCCGTCAAGGCCATCCAGCGTGTTCTTTAACGTGCACAGGATATGGCTCTCCCACACACGGGGCCACGGCTTAATGTCCCATCCGACAGACGGCGGCCTTTTCAAGCCCATCAGTGTCCCCTACTGACCGTGGGCAAGGCGGGGAATTTTGCGGAGATAAATCTCAACGCTGACCCAGCTGGGACTCGAACCTGAGAACTACAGATTACGAGCCTGGCGCGCTACCAACTGAGCCACCCCCACCCTAAGAGGATGGCAGGACCTCAACAGAAAAACGCAAACAGCCATGCCTTACCCGGGGCTCAAACCCAGTCCTTTAATCAGTAGCAAAGCGGGCTAACCACTTGGCCATGGGATTTTTTACTCTGACTTCAGTGCAAAATAAAACTTTCAATACAAAAGAAAATTTGCAACTACAGTACACTTAAAATAAGTCTCTTGGAGAGTATGAAAGATAATGGGGAGGTATGATATAACTGAATCACCCCAATTTAAAATGCAGTAACACAAAAAATAAGGCAAATACGGTTATTAACATCCAATGCTCCATCATTGGTAGCTTTGGAATAACCCATAGTATTATTAATGCTTCATACATGGTTATAAATACTGAACTCATTGTCAGCATGAATAGCACATGGCAGAGCCCCAACATCTAGAACCACATGTAGTGATAGCATAACTATCATTATAACCATATCTAAGCAAATGCAAATCACCATCACTTTAGTTTACATGGTATAGCAACTGTGATGTAACTGAAGTTTTTATTTTCAAGTTCAGAAAGCTGATTTATGTTTTTACATTAGTATATTAACACTAGTGCTCCAAAATCTGTTGCGAGCAGGGGTGGCCCAGTCGGTAGCACACCAGGCTCGTAATCTGCAGCTCCCAGGTTCGAGTCCCAGCTGGGTCAGAGTTAAGATTTATCTCTGCAAAACTCCCTGCCCTGCCCATGGTCAGTAGGGGATACCAATGGGCTTGGAAAGGCTGCCGTCCGTCGGATGGGATGTTAAGCCGTGGCCCCATGTACGGGAGAGCCATACCCTGTGCACGTTAAAGAACACGCTGGATAACCTTGAAGTGAGGCTACCATCTGTCTCCCAACAGCTGTTCTAGTGGGTCCCCTCCCCCAACCTTCTCTGCCTTCAGGATCCATGTTACCTGACCATTTAGCCCATGGTGTGCAAAAAAGTGCCACTCAGAGGTAAAACAACTGAATCCAACAACCCAAAATGTATGCATAAATCCAAAGACTTAAAAGACGTGAAAATATTTATGCTACTAAAACAAAATAAAAATTATATGCTGGCAAAATAAACCAATTAATAAAAGTAAAAAAATCTTATTCACAAAGAATCAATAATATAAATAACATCAAATATCTCTCTGAAGTAGCTGCTTACCACAGATGTCTGACAGGAGCCTCAGTTTAATATGCCATAGAGAAGATTTATGAGGAAGGCAAGGATGCAACAAAAATACAACACAAAGAAAGAAATATCCATGCCTTACCCAGGGATCAAACCCAGATACTTTTGATCAGTAGCCAAGCATAACTGTTCATCCATGGCAAATTAAAATGTATAGCTTTCGCATAATTCCATACTGCAAATTTTAAATAAACTCAAGTTAAAAATAATCCTTTTTTAGCTTAAACTTTAGCAAAGAAATACATAGCACCTACAGAGCTAAAATCCCTGAATGTTTTGTAAAATAAAAAATTAATAAAACACAAAGAACATTTACCTTAAGTAATAAAACATTAGAATAAAACAAGAACATTTACATTTTCATCCTTTAATTTCTAAATGCAAATCTCTAACTTAAAATCTAGAAGGAGCACAATTTTAATTTTTACCACCCTATTTTCCAGCTACAACTTATACAGCTAAATTATGTCGTCATTTTATAATCAAAGCTTCCCAAACTAGAGAGGGGGGGAAACATGAAAATATTCCAGAGTGGGGGTGAGCTCGTGAAATTCTTTTATTGTTAAACACAGCAGTTGTCTAATGATGAGATGGGAAAATACTTATATTTACTATTGTATGCTTATCAAATATCAAAAGGGGGTGAAACACTATGAAGTTTGCAAACCACTGTATTATACATTATACCCCAACTGCACCCTCCATTCTTTCAGTGCCTTATAATTGTACCCAGCACAGTGCTGGATGTAGTGAACACATCAAAGCAAATGGATTGAGTATCAACAGTGCAAAAGCAGTTTAGCATAATATGATGCCCTGGACCTGACAATTCTCAAACAACTGGTTTTGTGTCAACAACAGAGGGAGTCCCCATGGGCTCCCACCACCACCTCTGCTGTCACATGTCTATGTGTCCAGAAGAAAGCACAGCTGTTAATTTTTATTTTTCTTTTAAATGAGAGTTTTCCATTTATGCCTTTCCCAGGTTTGATGCTCCTGTAAGCATATCTAACCAAATAAAACATGTCTAGATTAGGAGCAACAAATCTCAGGTATCTTCAGGTTCTTGATTTGAAAATGTAACAACTCTAATTATGATATTTCATACACTTAAAATACTAATTAATGAGACTTAGTTCTCCACATCCAGAATATTTCACTAAATTATTAGAAACCATTTTAAATTACATCCTAAAGGTTCTTATATAGGCAGTATTTATAGGGCATTTTAAAAAATATTAAATGAACACGACAGTGATATCCAAAACTACTCCAACCTACACATTAGCACAGACTATCATATATAATTTATCTTACAAATTCAAAATAATTAGAGCTTTACTGATGAAATTTCAGCACAATTTTTTTCAGCCAAAATCTGTTAATCTATATCTGTATAAAAAATCTGCATAAAGAAAAATTATGCAATATCACAATATATAAGCATTAGACTACTTCGTTCAGCATTCAGCAGGAACTTTCTACTTGATAATTATATTGCTTTACATAATGTATAATTCTGGCAACACCAGCAATGCAGCCTTATAAACGTATCTGACTTCACCTCCCAATGCCTGAAGAAGCAGCCTAGTGTGCATTGCAAAATGCATCAGCAACAGAATCTTAATATATTTTTTTTAACATGATGATTCCTTAATTTTTTTTTTTCCAGTCAAAATCATTTGTTGTCTACCAATTTTAAACCACACTTGTTGCCTTGGATATCTGCATCTTTATTATTGTATGTTGATACTGGCATTTAAATATCTTCTGGAAGTACTGTCAGGTGACTCTCATCTGATTGTTTTCAGATGCAGACTTATCAAAATGCATTGTGACACTTTTCAACTATGATTTCAACAGCTTTTAAAGAATTAAATTTCAATGTGACCTTGTGGAGCAGTCTTTCAGTTCACATTTTTTTTAACTGTGAAAGCAAAATATGGAACAGCAAACTACATCCATCTGCTTAGCAGTTAATATGGACTGATGTCTTCTCAGATTTACCAGCTTGATAGTATTTTCAGCACGACTTATGCTTATAGTTGCAACCATCCGGTGAGAAGTTAAACTTTACTGTCCCACTGTTACAATTAAAATTTTGGATGGTCTAATGTTATCTGAAAACATTTTTCAGATGTTAAAATTTCTTCAAACAAGTGCAACAGTCAACATTCATCTTTGACATCTGACAGCTGCAATTGGTTCTTTATCTCCAAGGATGTCATCATGCATGCAGCCATGTCTTTCTAGATGCTGAAAAGTCAACATGGATACCAAGCAGTGGATCTCATTATAATAAATTACTCCTCAAGTAGCTGCTTGCCACAGAAGTCTGACAGGAACCTGTCAGTTTATACACCATAGTAGAAGGTCTGAGAGGATGGTTGGGTTGTTTTACCTCTGAGCGGCACTTTTTTTGCACACCATGGGCTAAATGGCCAGGTCACCATCCAGCGTGTTCTTTAACGTGCACAGGGTATGGCTCTCCCGCACACGGGGCCACGGCTTAATGTTCCATCCGACAGACGGCGGCCTTTCCAAGCCCATCGGTGTCCCCTACTGACCGTGGGCAGGGCGGGGATCTGAGAGAATGGTGGGACCTCAGCAGAAGACAACACAAACATCTATGCCTTACCCAGGGCTCGAAACCAGGTCCCTTTGATCAATACCCCAAGTGCGCTATCCATTCGACCACATGAGATAATAATATCCACTGACAGCACAATGGACACTAAGTGTTTATAATGGTTTCCTACTAGTTGCAAGAAAGACTTGTATCCCTATAATGAGCTTTTAGTTTTACAATCCCAAGTTAAATTTTTTAAACATTGTAGAATTTAAATTTCTTTTTTTGCACTGATAGATGTTTTCAGCAAACTTGCCAGATTCACAATTAAGCATCTGTAATTCATACAAATCCTCAAAGTTGTGCCTGCAACTACTTGTTTAACATTTGGATATGACATTGGCCTAATAAATATTGGGTTGTTTCACCTCTGAGCAGCACTTTTTGCACACAATGCACTAAATGGTTAGGTCACAAAACCTCCAAGGGGGCATTGAAGGTTGGGGGAAGCGGATCCACTGGACAGTTGTTAAGAGGAATATGGTAGCCTCCTGTTAAGCCAATCTAACATGTTCTTTAACCCTTTCCCTACCATAATGGTCCAAACTTCAGGTATGAGGTAATGGAAAGGAAGGAATATCATTGATTGGATGAATCCATTTAAAATCTCATGTTTTGAGCTGATATGGTACTGAAAGGATTAATGTGCAAAGCGTATGGCTCACCTGCACATGGGGCAACAGCTAAGCATCCTAATCAATGGACAACAGTCATTCCATTCCTTTAGTGAAGGATACATATTGCATTACAATAGCAAGAATACAATTTCAACCAAACAATATGGATATCACTTGTTACAAATGACAATTTTGTTAACATATGAATTTACTATTATTATTTTTTATTTTTTAAATAAATGATATTAACCTAAACAATTTAGTTGATTTTTTACTTTGGGATGACACTCTAATAGTTTCCTTATGCTACTTCTTAATATGTATTATCTCTATATACACTTAAAAAATGAAATCCATACCTTGTAAAACTAAGTTTATGATGAAGTAAAAAGAAACTGGTTGCATTTTCTTCACTGCAAACAATTCAAACTGTCAATCAAGGGACGCGTGTATATATACACCTATCCCTCAATTTACACAGTATTCATTTTAATGATTATAGACTCGGTTTTACACTGTATGGATCTTTTTCTGTATGCATGTAGAATATAATACATATTATGAAGTTGCAGTGGTATAACATCAAGTGAGATTATTAGACTGTCATCACAAAGTAAAAACCACACAAATGGTTTAACTAATATCTTTTATTTTCAAGAATAGATAATAGTTAATCCCTCATATGAATAAAATCTTCATTAGTAACAAATATTTTTATATACTTTCAATAAAATTACATTTTTGCCATTTTAATGCAATCTGTCCTGTGACATTCTAATAAAATAAAAACTGTTTTGGATCAGTAACGAGATCCAACTATTCCAAACTGAATTCTTTCAGGCTAGTATAAACTGTGTTTTATCTAATTTTTAGCAGAAATTTTACTTTTGCATACTATTATATGAATTAAATATAGCTAATTCATATGTACAATATTTCATAAAATATCACGTTTTATTTTACAAAATAAGTTTTTAAAACATGGGTACAATTACTTTATTTCTATATTTATATTAAGTTCATAAACATCTATTTTTTAGATTCACTAGTATATATCTATATTAATGATGAGTATTTTTCAGGACCAAAAACAATTCTATGAAAAATTAAAATAAGCTTATCCAAATTAGTGCAAATATAGGGCAAAATAATATTACGTTAATATTTATTATTACTGCTAAACTGAAATTTAAGATGTGTAAAAATAAAATGTTTCAATGTGTGTTTGGGAAAGATTGATCCTACCTCATCAGTTTTCAACACTTCAGAATTTATTTTCTCTATTGATCAAGCCTACTTACCAGCCTCATCAACATCTCTATTGAAAGAGTTTATCTAATGAACATCATCTGCCAATTCTAACAGTTAAATAAGCATATGCTGGTATTTTCTGGTGAAGATATCACCTAAACCTAGTCTTCCATTTTAAAAAGCTATCTTCATAATTTAATCAATTATGAAACTAAATACAAAAAGTGACAAAATGGAGCCACATCTAATTTTAGTTATAATGCTGAACTAATTACTGCAACCTTTACCAACACATAATGGATATAGAAAGCTATCATTAACTTTTCAAAGTTCCATAAAACCTTATATGATCAACTACAAATCAAGATAGAGATAAAAATTTAAATCTATAAAGCTAGTAACTACAGCAATGTCTTTCATACTACTTTTTAGACATTTATCAGTGATAAATAACAAATTACTTTTCTCAATACTTCACAAAAATATTACCAAAATAAATTTACAGATGCAGAAAAGTTTTAAAAAACTGGAAATTTAATGCTTACCTCATCAATATATTCATAATGTCCACCACTTGCTAAAGCAACAGTTATATCCAAATAATCCTTATCAAGTAAATGAATATCATTTTGTTCTGCTTCTAGTAGAATCTGCCGAACAGCCTCAATGTCTCCTTTCTCTGCATAGCCACATACTAAGATGGCATATGTAGTAGAGCTGGGATCAAGTTGAGAGTTGCTAATTGAAAAAATTAAATATAAAATAATCTGAATTATCATTAAAACTAGTCATTTAATTTTTAATCACTTCATCAAATGTTTAACCAATTTTTTTACCTATGCAACCAACTCAAATCTACCTTTTGTACTGATACTGCATTTGGTAATTGATGCTGATTTGTTTAAATAAGCCAAAAACCAAATTTTTCCCTCGAGAATTTGAAAATACATATTTTATACTTTATTACTTATACATTATATTTAATTCACTATTATATCTACCCAACTCTATTATATTGAACAATAAAATATATTCTCTTACCAAGAACTCTATCACATGACAAAACTTCCATCTTAGCTATTAAAGAATCTATTAATTTTTGAACGTTTTACGACTACTGATGACCAACCATGCCCTTTCATATTTCAGAAAATTAAGGATTCAGTTTACGGAGCTGTTAAAAGTGCTCACTGATGCATTCTTTAATAGAGTTTGCAAGCACAACCAAAGTACAAATTTCATCTGCTTTTACCAGAAACATTGTCACAAAATTTAACAAAGAATTTTTTAAAACCAGTTTATAAAATAATATTTCATATTATTTATCAAACCTAGGTAGTTCATAGTCCATATTTCTATAACAACATTTAGAATAGTTTTAAAAAAAATTATTACATTGCAGAATCCCAGTTGGTAGCTACTGGAATAAGCAGTTAAATCCAAAAAATTACACAAACAAGAAGCTCGCATTTGTGAAGTCAGAATATTAATCAGACAGGAAAATGTGAAAATACCTCACCATCTACCTCCTGAATTAGAATCTTGAATAGAATATCTTTACAACTGAATCATACTGACTTAAAAATCACTCAATTATTGATTCAATGTTATTCCATTTCAAAAGCAAAATTAGTTCTTTCTTGTGTTTTACCCTAACTTTGAAACACCGAATTTTTTCACCTGCACTTTTCTTCCTGGTGTCTATCTCCATGGTGAAACTGTAGCCTAGCCTAAAGCAGCAATATACAAATCTACTTGCATTGGAGATTAACCTAATTGGCTTTTGACTTTAAGTGCCATGAAAGTGGAAGAATGGAGACAAGACTGATAATGTAACAAAAAAAAAAATGGTAAATACATATTAATTTCCATGAAATAGATTTTTTTCCCCAGGATTCAGGATTGTCAAATTTTTCATGGATTTCCTGGGAAATTAGTATGATTAATTCCCAGGAATGATCCAATACAAGGAACTTGGCAATTTTTAAGCAATATACATATATTTATCAGATCCTATTCATAATGAAATACTCTCAGAATACAGCAGATTCTACAATTACAAACTCACAGTTCTGAAGTCAGGATATTAATCAGAGACAGGCAAACCATAAGAAAATGCCATCACATTAGCTTAACTGATAGCATTACTGGCACAACAACCTGAGTATCTGAGTATCTTGAGTTTGAGTTCAGGAGGCAGATAGCTAAACCTGAAAATACTGCACCATCTCAAAAAATTCTAATTAACATACTACTTTAATTTAGATGAGACCATCAAAAATATCTGGTACTCAACAAATATGTCCTTAAAGGCTTGGTGCTTACAAAGTTCATCTATTTGGCACTCTCGTGCCAAAAAGGTAGCGGATCTCTGTTCTACATATTTTGATTTATACGTGTATTAATCTTTAATTTCCATGAAACAGAACTAGAAATTAAAATTTCAAGCAAAACAAAAATGTTAAAGTTCAAGCTACCTTCTTTATCACTAGTATACTGAAGTCACAACTAAAAACTTGCAACCAAGAAGGACTTTGACTCGCTCTATAGTGGAAAAAAGTCATCCCGTCTGGTACCAACAAACAAGTCAGTGTTGAAGAAAGAGCATAACACAGCAACAGTAAGATCTCCTGAACCACTCTCAGGAAGAAGTTACAAGAATAGTAACATATTCCTTTGGATCTTTTTAAGAGTTAAAAAGTCTCTTTAAGATAAGAACAAGGTATGCAGATATAGCTGATGCATTGCAAGAGAAGCAATGTACATCAAACAGCTAATAATGTAGCATAAGGCCTTCTCAAGAATATTTTAACAACTAGACAGCATAATCATGTAAATATTAAATATATTAAATATAACTAAATATTATTAACTCAGTTTAAGGTAAAAAGTAATAATTATAAAATCTATCTGGACAAAATATACTTCTGTTTATTAATGCATATTTTTTCAATCAATTTCTAAAATGGGATTTTTTATTATTATTTTGGTCATCTTGCAATATATTTTTTGTTTTGATATTTTGTTGAACATTCTTCTTCATATATTGTTATTTGTTGGAAACATTTCTTTGACATTTTCACAAGATTTTCTTCTCTTGTATGGCTCAGAATTAGTCCTGGGTCACTATTAACAAAGTATTTTTCTGATATATTATGATGGATTCATCAACTGCAATTTAAGTACAGCAATCAGTTTTTGTGAATTTTCAATTTCATTTGAAATCAGGTATCTTTTATCAACATATACCCACACCTTGTCATCACACAACAAATCACATGAAAGGCAGTTTTACGAATATGTATAAACAAAGCAATCACATGCTTATCATAACAGATTTCCTAAAATATGTTTAGTAAGATAACCACATAATTTGCAATGCCACCGTATATATAAAATCACATATTAAACAGATGTTCATTATAACTGCTTAGTGGTGCCACTCTATTACAATATTTATAAAATTTCTAAGATTTACTGAGCATTATCACATTAACACTCAAAGTCCACTACTAATTATAGATGCTAACCTGACAATGACACTATACAGTTCCTTTCCTCTAGTAAAAGAAAGGCAAGTAATCATCAGCATATATATATGCAATTGCAACTGATATTTCATCAGTGCATCAGGTTCTTGCTGGTTTTCATGCTTTACTACACTCATGGAGGTCCTTCCTCTGCTATGACCATTTTGTTAATTCAATTCTGACTTCATTGTGTGAGAAATGTGATTCACTTTAAGTATATGTGAATGACCCTCTGGTGGAAATATCAGATTTTAAAATTACTGATTTAATTATTGATTTAATTTTTAAATTACTGACAAAGCCAATAAGGGTTTGACTGAAGAAATGCATGAAGCCAAGGAAGGAATTCACATTTTTAGTTATATATGACATATATAGTTTTATATTAAAGTTTTTAAATTAAACATGAAGTTTTTGATCTATATCTGACACCTCCATGAGTGTAATGCTATACTGAAATCATCTGGTGTCTGAACGTAAAGTGTAAATGCTTAAGCAAGAAACCATCAAGATAGTGATGAACTGGTAGTCACATCTAGCATAACCTAACTTCTATTTGATGACATCAGCAGTATTTGTGAATATGACAGATAAGAACCACATAAGCAAACTGCCAACATAAAAAGAGCAACCAGCAAGAACCTGATGCACTGATTAAATATCAGCTGCAATAACATATATATGTTGATGATTACTCACATTTCTTTTGCTAGAGAAAAAGAAATGTATAGTATCCTTGTCAGGTTAACATATATAATTAGCTGTGGACTTTGAGCATTCTATCTAAGTTTTACAACTTTTATAAACATGTACTATAATCAGAGTGGACTACTCACTAGGAGTTTTCATTTACATCTGTTTAACATGTGATTTTATACATATCAAGTGGCACTGTGAATTAAATAGTTATTTAATATTATTATATTGTGATTAGCCGTCCCGTGGCCAAGTGGTTAGCGCGCTTGACAAGTGATCTACGGGATCTGGGTTCGAGCCTGGGTAAGGCATGGATGTATGTATCGGTTTTCTGCTGAGGTCCTGCCATCCTCACAGACCTTCTATTATGGCATATAAACTGACAGGCTCCTGTCAGACCTCTGTGGCAAGCAGCTGCTTGAGGGGGTATTTATTATTTTTTTTTTATATTGTGATTAAACTTCATGAGCAAGTTTAGTAAGGTAAAATACTATATAGTATAAGGCAAGGAAACAAAATCATTAAACTAAATTCTGAAAATAGTAAAACAAAAAAAAAATTCCAGAAGACATAAAAATCACTTTTTCATTATTAAAATTTCCAAAAAGGAACAAATTTATTTAACCACCTTATCTAATTCCTGCATCAAAAGCTTAAATATTTCAGACAGAGACTTTGTTTCCCTTGCTGGGTAAGAACTGCACTGAATGCTTTGTCATAACTAGATGAAACGTTTAAGAAATAGTAGCATATAAAAAAAATAATTAAAGAACATAAAAAAATTATCTCTGCAATATTGTAACAAATGAAAGTCAGAATTAATGAAGTCATCAAAATATATTTGAAAAATAACATGTCTACTAGTGACACAAAAACATTTAATAGAAATGCATGTAAGAAAGCACTATATCTGAATTCCAAATGATACGTGGCAAGGAAAAGGCAGAGAATGAAGAGCATACCATATTGCATCACAGAAAACAAAATAAATCCAAGGCATATGTGTAAATTGAGAGAGAAACAAGAAGTTTCAGTCACAAACATACCAATAATCAAAGGTTCTGCTCAAAGTGAAAAAGGAAATTCAATTATTACTATCATCAAAGACAACATCTTGAAAAACTAAATACAGGAGGTGTTCCTTATTCATGGTTAACTGGGACTGGAAAAATGCCACTTAAAGCAGGGAATTTCCACCCATAAAAAATAATGTAAACAGGTGTTAAAAAAGGACCAAATCAGCGGATTAAACATTTGATTATACATTTTTTTAAAGAAATCACCTTGATTTATAACTTACCATAAGTTATCAACCTGTTTATCTTAAAAAATAAGATGCTAATTTTACATTTTGTGTGTTTGTATGTGCATCAATTTGTTTAAGTGGATGTTACAGTACTTTTTTAACAAAGGCACATTAATTAGGCATGAACAATTTATTTTAATAAATTGTTTTAACATCAGTGATTTCGTCTGCTTTCAAAAATAGAGGCGTTGGACCTAGAGATATGGGATAGATGGGGATTGATGTTAGAAGAGATTTAGGTAATGGCTGGAGATGCAGAAAGGGGGTCATCTACTGCCATCTCCTCATCCCTTCCTCAGAATGTCAGGTGAAAACTGGGAGAACCTCAAAATAAAAATACATCTCCTACCTTCCTAAAGTTTATATTGCTCTGTGATAGGTTTGTGTTTTGCAAAGAAGTCTAAAGTTGTTTGAGTTCCAGCTTACATTTTTACTTTATTGTAGTTTTATTTGTTTTTGTGTTTTTATTTTTTTGTAGAATTGCTTTGTAGCATGACAAAACATCTTGTAGCTCATGTTTAACTTTGGCAGAATGATCATAGAGAGGATTATCGTCAGTAAAATACCCAGCTTCATGAATTTTACTGAAGGCTTCTCTTAAATCTTAAATTGTTAAGGTCTTTTCTTGTGAAATGACATTGTCGTAATCATTTATGGCCCATGGATGTAACTGTTAGAAGTGCGAGGAAATTTTTATACAGTTTCTCAATAATTTGTTCCCATACATGCAGGGAAATTAATAATGGGAACCTCATGTACTATTTATTGAGGGCAGTTGGGGCAAAATAGAAGAAATTCTCCTCATATTAGATAAATCTATTTTACCTATGCTGAATTTGTTTGTTTTAACACGTGTTCTGTTAGCTTGCCAATTATTATAAATAAAAATGAATTGTTCCATCATATATAAAGGCTATGCATCAAACAAAAGCTTGTGACATGGGGAGTGGAAAAGAGTGAAGCCTAAAAAACGTTATGTGGCTTTAGACACTTTAAAGCAGTGGTTCTCAACCTTCTATGCTTCACATACCTCCTGGAAATATGTATCTAACTGGCATACCCCTTGTGTAGATAGATAAAACTATAGTTACAATATAACAATGGGAATAAAATAAAACATATATATATATATCACATATATCTATTGACTTTTGAGCTCTCACATGTACCCCAAAAAATTTTACCGCTTATCCAATGTTGAGAACCCCTAATTTATACAAAAGTGCGAGATATCATTTGGTGGTGGTGGTGAATATGTAACTCATTTTTGAAGCAAGTGAAGTTAATTATTTTATGACTTTAACACCTTCTAACAACAAAAATTCAAATTAATGGATGATTTGATATATGAAAAAAAAGTAATATTTCATTACTGAAACCAACCAGAATTTTTTACTTATCTCTTAAAACAAAAAAAAGTTGCATTTTCAACACCCATCCACTTAAGGGTAAGGAGACAAAACACTGCTGTCAGTGCAAACCCCTTGACCATCACATTCCACCATTAAAATTTCAAATCCTTAGCATGAATAGATTATTTACATATTTGTTTAAAATTTTTTTTATTCAGGGCCTTCTAATAATCAAAATTAAAACTACTGGAAAATACAGAATATCTGAATCTTATATTTCACTGACACCTAAAATAAAAAATAAATACCCCATCACACCTATCTAACCAAAAAAAAGAATTTTTCATTTATCTCTAATGACAAAATATGTTGAATATCTAAAGATAGATTGATAACAAAGTTATAACAATAGCTTGTGTATTTGAAAATAAAATAAAAAATTATGGTAAAAATTCAAATAAAATTTCAAAGCACTCAAAAATAAAATTTAAATATAAAAACTTACCGCATAACCTCCAACATATTTTTTGCACTCTGCATGTCACTAAATTACAAAAAAAAGACAAATGTTATTGAAACCACACTTGGGTAAAGTTAACTGTTAAAGTTAATCAAAGCTTTTTCTTAATAAAGTTAAGTTTAAAATTAATGAGCAAAAAATTAACTCATTAAAAGTTAGTTAAATAGTTAAGTTCAAATTTTTAAGATTTATACTACAACAGACTAAAAAACACTATTTACAATATCACAAAAAAAAAGGAATTTATAAGATCACAAAAAAAACTATAAGATCTATTAAGTTTCAACAACTACTCAAAATTGGTATCTGTTCTTTGGCCCCTCCATTTACCAAGAACATGGCCACCAATACTAAATAACCTCTCAACATGTGCAGAAGGAATGGTAGTGTTGTATGCGACAAAAAGTTTCTTAATACAACTGTTGTCCATCCAGTTGAGGAAGTCAAATATTGATTCACTGACTTTGCAGAAATTGGGATCTTCTCTTCTTCAAATTGAAAAGTTTTGTCAGGCTCTCACTGGTCCACACCTTGAGCTTCATACAGAGCCACTGCAGCTATAAGATCTGATCTTAACTAGTCTTGCTCATTTTAACAGTTCATTTCAATCACCTTAACTGGTTTCGCAACATTTGACTTGATGTCAACAACAATCAGAAAAAAATCAAAACTTCACATTTGAAAAATGAGAAATACTGGAAAATTAATGATTATTGTCTAAAAAAAATGGTTAACATTAATTCAAAAACTTAATGCATTAAGTTGAAAAGTTAAGTATACCAGTTAATGAGTTCCAAGTTTAACATATAGAAAGTTAATGGGAAATAAAAAAAAATAAAAAGTTAATGACAAATTTTGGGACACTTCTGCTTAATTTGCCAATCTCTATATTTTAAATACTACTTCTGCATTACAGAACATAAAATTTACTAATAAAATCCATCTATTACTTCTGTAATTATAAGGTATTCTAAAAAATGTAAGTACCCCAAGAGGATGCTAAATTCTAAAACAAAATGACACAAAAAAAAAAGTTGAGCAGGATCAAACGTGGATGAATCCAACAAAACGATTAGTTCAATAGGCTTGAATCAACATTATACACACTGTGTTAGATTCACAGAAATGGTTTTGTCAATTTTTTTAGATTTCTTGCTAGTGGATAATACTTTCTGGGTTGAATAAAATATTCAATATGAAACAAAGCCCAGAAATGCTACAAATTATATTTAAAAAAAGAAAAGAATCTTTTCGAAATTTCATAGAGACAAAATTACTTGGACATGCTTACACATGTATGACAAAGTAATTTATGGGTTAAGAGGTCATGCACAACATTTGCTATGCTCTTTCATTATCATTCTACAATTCTTTGACATGCATTTTTCTGTTATTTAAATGTACCCAAGGAATTCAGTAGTAAAGTATCACAGGAGTTGTCATGTAGACATGGGACTCATGAAACATTCAGCTGAAAAATATTTCCTTTACCATGAGTAGGATTCAAACCCATATCTTCCAGTAACATGCCAGGTATATTAACCACTGAAGGTGCCATTGAAATGGGAATAAGAGACATTATCCAAATTCAGTACTATAAGTCCTGCATTTATGCACATGCATGGCTGAAACTCTGGTCACATATAGCTGTCAGCTTTGGCTTCCCAAGCACTCATTGTGAGAAGCGTAATGGAAAAGGTGTGGGATTTAGATGCATTTGACAGAGGGCAGATTGCAAGTGGCCGACAGATGGGACACTCGACCTCCAAAATTTTTAACGAATTTGGATTTTCTCATATGACAATTTCAAGAGTGTTCCAGGAATATAAAAATTCCTGGCAAAAAAAACAAGCACCTGAACAAACTGCAAAGGACAACCAGCCTCGAATGATCGTGGGCTTCGCTGTCTAACCCATATGATACGGATCGATAGGGGCCAGACATTATCTGAAATCACCTCATCTGAACACGGGTTCCAGCCAGGATGTCAGTGCACGGACCCTGCAATGCTCACTTCATCTCCTCGGCTTCATGAGCCGCCGACCTATGAGAGTTCCACTTCTAATGGTATGACACCTAGCTTAATGCCTTGCCTGGGTTAAAGAACATCGGATAGCCTCGGAACACGGATAGCCTGAAGTGATGAATCCCAATTTAAACTTCATCACGCTGATGGGAGATTGAGATATGGCGATAACCCCATGAAGCCATGGATCCTGCATGTCAGGTCGGAACAGTACAAGCTGGTGGTGGCACAATGATGGCCTGGGGTGTCTTCAGTTAGACATTTGTGGGACCTTTGGTACATGTTCCGATGTCTCTCAATGCATCCCGGTAAGTATAACTCATGGCTGACCATTTACATCCATTTATGGTCATCATGCATCCCAATGGAGATGGCGTCTACCAGCAAGACAACTGTTCATCTCACAGGCCCAGGTTGGTCACTGCATGGTTGCAGGAGCATTCTGCTGACTTTGAAATAATGAATTGGTCACCTAGAAGCCCAGATTTAAATCCCATCGAAAATCTTTGGGATACCGTCGAGCAGAGTGTTTGGGCCCATGTTCCATCAGCAATGACCTTGAGAGAATTGTGGACAGCTCTAGAGAATACATGGGTTGCCATACCTGTGGAACATTTATGCAAGCTTATGGAGTCCTACAACATGTGTGATTACTGTCCTTTCTCTACAAGTTGTTTCTACTAAATAAATCTCATAGATTATGCTTCAATTGTTAATGGTGTACTTTTTTCAATTTCCGCCTGTGTAGTTTATATATAGTATACATTGCCAGAACATTATCACCAGCATGTCTTTACGCAAATTGAAGCAACTGCAGGTAAACGATGGTGTGTGTGTGTGAAGGTCATGAAATGGTATAAATAACACCTGATACTGAGATCTGTTCATCAATATCATTATTGTTCATCAGATGCAAAAGGCAGTGGACTTAAGTGAGTTTGACAACAGCCAAATTGTAATGGCCAAATGACAAGAGTATTTCCAAGACAAAGACTTGTGGGGTGCTCATGGTCAGCCATGGTTAGTACCTTCAAAAAATGGTCTGAGGATGGAAAAACCACGAACCGCTGGCAAGGTGTGGGCCAACCACGGCTCATCGATGTTATAGGTAAGCAAAGGCTATCCTGTTTGGTACAAGCCAACAGAAGGGATACTGTGATGCAACTCACCCATAATTTAAATCTGATGACAGGAGTAATATGCAGCAACACACAGCACGTTGAATTCTGCTGAAAATGGGGCTGTGTAGCCACAGGTCGCTCTGAGTGCTCATGCTAACCTCAGTTCACTGTTGAAAGTGCCTACAATGGGTACGCGAGCATCAAAACTGGACCTTGAATGATTAGGAGAAGATCGTCTGGTCCAATGAATCTTGTTTCCTGCTGCACCATGTGGACACCAGAGTACGTGTGCGCTGTTTACCTGGGGAAGTGTTGAAACCAGTACGCACCGTGGGACGAAAACAGGCCGTTGGAGGAAATGTAATGCTTTGGGCAATGTTCTGCTGGGAAACCCTGGGTCCAGTCATTCATGTGCAGGAAACTATGATAAATCAATAAATATTTAGTGGTAAAACTTTCGCCGACATACAGACATGAACCCACATTCTCTCAATGGTAGAAACATGTCAGAGTATTCTACTATTGAACTAATGCCAGCTCTGTCTTTTTTCCACTGATTTAAGACTGAACTCTTCACTGAGTTTTTAGGGCCAACTTTTGGCACCATCTATGATCTCAGGTAGCAACTATTACTTTTTACATTGCACTAAGATAAAAACAAATAATAAAGTCTCATCACGCTATTTAGGGTTATTAATGATTTAAACATAGATGACAATCACAGTGTTACCGGCTGACTTTTTGAGGTTGATAAATCAATAAATATTTTGCAGAAAAAATTTCGCAGACATACAGGGCTTGAACCCAGAAACATGCCAGAATATACTAAGTAATGCCAGCTCTGTGTTTTTTCCACTAATTTAAAACTAAACTCTTCACCGAGATTTTCGGGCCAACTGTTGGTACCATCAATGATCTCGGGTGGCAAGTATTACTTTTTATATTGCACTGATGTCTACCACCTACCTAAGCATCATTGCAGACCAGGTACATCCTTTCATGGCAACGGTATATCCCTCTAGTAGTGCCTTCTTTCAGCAGGATAATGTGTCGTGCCACATTGCCCGGATTGTTCATGAATGGTTTGTGGAACATGAGGAAGACTTCCAGGTATTGCCTGACCTCCAAGTTCCCCAAACATCAATCCAATCGAACATCTGTGGTTTGTGTTGTAACAGCATATCCAATCTGCAGCAGCTCAACCAAGTAACTTACAAGAGTTAAAAGATCTGCTGGTAATGTGATAGATATGGTATGTAACAGATACGTATTAAATGATATTGATTATTATTATTAATATAATTATAATATAATTATATATAATTATATTATTATAATTTATATTAATATTATATTATTATATATTATATTATTATATATAATTATATTATTATTGATTATGGTATGTAACAGATATCACAAGACACCTTTAGAAATCTTGTAGAGTCCATGTCTCACTGGGTAAGAGCTGTTTTGGCGGCACATGGAGCACCAACATATTAGGCAAGTGGTCGTAATGTTTTGTCTCTTCGGTGTATTTATATATAACTAATAGTATATTTTCCAAGGTTTGCATTATCCCAAGCTAAATTCCTTTTAGTATTAGTAATTTAGCCATCCCTCTGTCATTTCTTTTGCTCATAAGATGTCCTAACTGTTTTTCTCTTAAAGCTGATAGCTCTTAAAAAATTATATACACGTGTAACTGCTTTTTGTTGAAAGATGAGAGGAAGAACACTTTAGACTGAGATGCAGTGAAGGTGTGTTGCCAATGATGAAATAATAGTATCCTTGCAGAATATGAACTTAATGGAATCACAGAAAAAAGATGGAAAACAGCAAGAATGTATAGAAATAAAAACAAAATATTTGCAAAGTGAATAATTTTGGCATTCAGCACAATGGTTATGCACTCATATTTAGCTTCTAGTTACAAGGGAAATAATTGTCAAATGTACATGCTGTGCCAAATCATCACATGATATGAACAATGGGAAAATTGTTGATTGATAGTGATTTCCAGGATTGCATTGCAGTATTGGTGTAATTCAGTGAAGTTAAAAGTAAATGAAAAATATGAGATCAATCAAGCTTCGCGAGAAACGATTCACTAAATATCCTTTAAATCTGCTCAGGATACTAGATTTCTACTTCAAGTTCAGAAAAAAAAACTCGCAATGGATGCTCTCATCACATTTTAAATTCATATTAAATATATAAATAGCCCGTGGTATGATACTATCACTGAATATTTGATTCCCAGCTTGGAGTACCCCTTCACATAATATTGTGATATTTGGCCTCTATTTGTACCATGGGTGTAAATAAGTGATTTGTACAATGCAAAGAATCTTTGTAACTGCTCTTTCAAGTGCTTTTTAAAAGGCTTATATAATCACATCATCCAATACTTGTAATTGTGACAACAACCCCCCTCCCCCCCTTCTTGGGCTCTCCAAATGCCTTGTACAATTGACATTTAACAGTTGATTCTTTTGCTGCTGCCATTGCCTCACACTGTTTTCAGTAAGACTGAACTTTCTTGCACTAGTAGTTATTTTTTGCTTCTACTTCACATATTACTATAGACCCATTTCTCTATTTACACAATAGATAGGTTACAGAAAATCATTCTGTAAATCAAAACCAACAACATCAAAAAAAGTTGGGTAAGTTCCAAAACTACTCCTTATTTATAAAATGTACATTGAAATTTTTATTTATACATATTTATCTCAAATTTCAGTTTAGCAACAATAATAAATATTAATGCAACATTATTTTATACTTTATTTGCACTAATTCAGATAAGATTAGATTAATTTTATATATTTCTTTTTGGTTACAAAAAAAACTCATTAATATAGACATTATCGAATTTGAAGCAGAAAACTGAAAGGTTATATATGAACTGAACATAAATTAGAAATTAAATATTTGTACCAATACAATGGTTTATTTTGTAAGATAATATTGATGTATTTTATGAAATAGTGTACTCATGAATCAGCTGTATTTAGCCTACACAGTAGTCCAAAAAGTTAAATTTGCTGAGATAAAAACTGTTTTTACTAGGCTGAAACAATGCAGCTTAGAAAAGTAAAATCATGCTGCCGATCCAAAAGTTTTTATTTCATTAATGTTGCAAGACAGACTGTATTACAATGGCAACTTGTTACAGATGATGATTTTAGTCTATCACCATGTAAAACGAAACTGGTTGAATTTTCTTGACCATGTAAAATGAAACTATGCAAACTGAGAGCTAAGTGTAATTTTAAAATTAGAAACCTAATTTCATTGAGTGCTGTTAATCTAACTTTTTTTTTTTATCTCATTATTCACTCATGTTTAAAAGTTCATAAAATTCACAAATTAGTACAGTAAAAAATGTATGTACACTATACAAAGCCTCAGAACAGACTGCTGTCTGGGAGGTCAGAGTAGGATAGGGTTTCCTGCACCTTTCCTACGAAACAATACCAGTCAGTGTACCACACGCCACAATATTTTCTACAGCTCATATACACAGATACCTTGTGTTTGATTATTAACCCTTAAAGTGTCAGGTTTCTGAAACTGGTCTCACTCTGGTGGCTAAGTTAATTTTCAAGTGTTTTCAGAAAATAAAATGCACAACTTTAGAACCTCATCCTGAAGTAAATAATAAAGGAAAATGTAATATACCAAAAGAAAGAGCATTTAATTGTGATTAATAATATGGCAAAAATTCTAAGAAAAATAAAATAGTAGTTAAAGTTTTTAAACATTTTTTAAAATATTGCAAAATTTTACCATTTTATAATTTTTAGTTCAGTAAAAAAAAATTTAAATTTCTTTTGCATTTTTTTCTCAAATTATTTTATTACTCTAATATAAGTTAATAATATTTCCATTAATGCTTAAATCTTACATTTAGTGTTCTCTAAATTTTTTTAGAAATTTGTGCAAATAAAGCATATGTTTAGATTTTTGGCGAGAAACATATCTAAAAAAAAAAGATAAAGAACTGTGGGAAAAAATTGAATAAAATTATTTTAAAGCATTAAAGTTTCATTCAAGCAATGAAAGTGAAAATAAATAATTTTAATATAAAGCTGCATAACTATTACAGAAAGGTTCATTTTTTTAAATTTCAGCAAAAATTATGGTTAAAAACCGCAATATCTTAACTTTAGTGTATTTGATTAAAAATCGCCAAAATTATCGCTAAAATAAGTTCTACCTTTAAAAATCGTGCTTTTAGGCTAATCACAAAATCCTATGATTCTTTTGATATCGGCTATTAGAGATCACTAATGACTTCATTTTCGATCATTTCAAATTATTCTTTATAAATTTGTTTATTATAATATATAACACCAGAGTAAAAAAGAAGTCTTTGAAATCAAAAGTCTATAAAATATTGACTGAAAGCATTTAGCAAAGTTATAGGAGGACACAACTTCTGGTAGTAATAAAATCAATAACTTAAGTTAAAAGTTTAGGAAGAATTACAACTCTGCTACAGCTATAAATAGGTCAAGATACCAGAAATCAAAAACTGATTGATAATCTACTATAGTAAGGCAGAATAAAAGCATAAACTAAATCATCGCTACTTGATGTTATTACAGTGATTCAAAGTGTGCATACGATCAACACAGGATTTTTTTTCCAACTTTTTCATAATTTTTTCAAGTACAATCAACAAGAAAAAAATATATATCATAGACTGAAATGCCATTTTTAAGATTTGATTAGAAAGTTAAAAAAAAATGCCGATTTCTGTTCGGGAAAAAATTAAGTTTATGATCTTGCATTACAAAACGGTAGACCAACTGGCTGGCTCTCAAAATGGGAAAAGCGAAAATGGTATACCCAACTACGACCCATTAAGGCAGACAAGTAGGTAGTGGGAACTAACAATGTATTAGAGCAGATGCAACTTCTAACAAAACATTATATTCATAACCCTACACTTTCACAAAAGAGGCCACAAGTGAGAAACCCTTTATTGTTGGAAAAAACCAGGTTGTTCTTTGCTTCTTTATACTAGTGGTCTGAAAATGTGGCATCCCATTTTCTGAGGGATGGCATGTAAACTGGCAGAATCCTATCAGACCTCTGTGGCAAACAGCTGTCTGAGAGGGTATTTATTTTCATTATTAATAATATATTACACTATTTATATTATATTAATATAATTATTAAGGGATGCTCTCATATTCCTCTCTAAATGCATGATAAATAATCCATAGAATGATACTATCACTGAATATTTGATTCCAAGTTTTCAGTATCCATTCACAATAACATGGTGACAAAAATAATTTACTACACGATTATGCTGTTTTCCTCAGAGTACAATTCTTAGTCTGCTGCAACCAATTACTCAAGACTATATAATCTATAGTCTAGGTGTGAGCTACTAGACCTGGTAAAAAGTTAACTTAAGGGATTTTTTAATCTAGTTAAAAAGTACAAAGTAGAGTTGCAAAACATTTACCATTGCCCATCTTGATTAATCTTCGAAGCTTTTTCTTCTTGCTGATACTTGAAGAAATGATGATAATACTTAGAAGATTTCGCAATGTAATTGCCATGCACTGTAGATACCAGTCCGGATGATGTTTAGTGATATTATTTTCCTTGATATTTCGTCGATAATGATTGACTATATAAGGTCACATATTCGTTGAGTAGTAGCTCATTACAACTTAGGAACAGTAGATTTTCAAAGATGCTCACAATGTTCAACATAGCTCACAATTGCGTATTCTTAGTGATTAAGCCACATTTGTGAATAGCATATTTTGTGTGCCCATTTAAAATAACAGCCAATAAAAGAATTAACTATTTAAACATTAAAATCGTAATGGTACTCGTCTACTGTTCCTAAGTTGTAATGAGCTACTATTCAACGGATATGTGACCTTATATAGTCGATCATTATCGACGAAATATCAAGGAAAATAATATCACTAAACATCATCTGGACTGGTATGTACAGTGCATGGCAATTACATTGTGAAATCTTCTAAGTATTATCATTTCTTCAAGTATCAGCAAGAAGAAAAAAGCTTCGAAGATTAATCAAGATGTGCAATGGTAACTGAAGCCAGCTGGACTTTTATTTAATGGTAAATGTTTTACAACTCTACTTTGTACTTTTTAACTAGATTAAAAAATCCCTTAACTTTTTACCAGGTCTAGTAGCTCACACTTAGACTATAGATTATAGTCTTGAGTAATTGGTTGCAGCGGACTAAGAATTGTACTCTGAGGAAAACAGCATAATCATGTAGTAAATTATTTTTAACCTATTTGCTGTGTTTTAAATTTTAATAACATGGTGACATTTGGTTTCTCTATTTGTACCATGGAAGAAAAAAATTAAAATTGTTCAACATAAAATAAAAAGTACTATTAAAAAAATAATAAATTTATATTATTTTTATATTGCATTTATTGTACAAAAATAGAGGCTTTCTCACACATGGTGCAGTGAAATATCCAACTGAACAAAGAACAGTATAAGCAGAAGTGACTCTTTGTACTACACCAAATGTATAAATAAAAAAAATTGTAAAATACTTACTTTGCTTTAGAGTGTCCTATAATAAGTGAGTTGAAGACCATTTCATTAATAGCAATTCCCTTTCCTTTCATAAATTCAAGTATTTTGCTATATAAAAATATCAAAATATTATTCAAAATCTTAACAAACATTAGAATACAGACAATTCTCTATTAAGAACATTAGCTAAAAAACACAAAATTAAAAAGCAAAATAAATTTCTACCCATGCAATTTATTTTGTCATGGAGATCTGACAGCTTAGTTCTCAAATTTTTTAGCCTTTTCTTCCCCCTTAGCAAATACTTTCGCCTTGCTGTTTAATAATTATTTATAACTGGAGATTTTAGTGATTGTAATATTGCAATATAAAAGTTTCATTTTAAGCCTTTGCCTTCTTGGTACTTGGTAGCTTTGCATTTTTTTTTTATCACACTTCTTTTTGTTCTACAAGTGGTAAAGTTACAAGGACCCCTAAAAGTCCAAGTTTTCCTCTAAAACTTAAATCAATTTCGATGTGGTAATTTATAGGTTAATACCAAGTATGTCGAGTTTATTATTTATCAAACGTATTACTTGTAAGGAAATGCTTTCCATCTATATGGCATGTGGCGTAAATTGCCTGAACACTCCCTACATAGGAATTAGGTTCAAATTGTTCATATCATCAATTAGAGATCTTGATCAGCGGCCAGTAGCTCAGTGGTCCAGAGCACCTGACATGTTATCAGGAGGTCATGGGTTCATATCCCATCCGACTCAAGACAATTTTTCCTCTAAAATTTAAATCGTCTTCAAAGAGGTAATTTATAGGTTAATACAGAGGAGTGTGAAGATCAAGACGAGACAAATTCTTGGGGAACACTAATATGATAAGAACAAAACTATTTTATTGCTTTCAAGAATAAAAATATTTGGAGCTACTGAAAACTGTACATATCACACTTTAAGCTAAAGAGAAAATTTTGCATTACACTAAGATTTTAATCACGAAATCTGAATTATTGTTCAATTTATTGTTAATATTCCTTTACTACAAAACAAATTTTCAGTTTCTGCAATCAGCTTTTATCATATTTATCAAATAATGTTGTAATTGCTGATATTAAAATGGCAGATGTGTGAATGGCTACTCTAACATCACTACTTTAAAGACCTGATCCAAAATAAAATTTTGGTTAAAATAAAAATGAAGTAATAGATTGACAGAAATTATCTTTTTGAGATGTTTCCAATGCTATCAACAATGCAAAAAACAAATTATTTTGCAACAGTTGGCTGCAAAACACTGACTGCATATTTAATCGAATTTGGCAATGTATTATTGCAATATTTCAGTTAAAATGGCAATTTTGATTAAAAATACAAAATAAAAATTGCATATAAATTTTTTTATAATGTATTTAAAAAAAAAACAATGACATGAATTCAAAAAATACAAAGAAGTCAAAAAATATCTTTAAGAGCAATTAAAGAACAATTTGAGAGAATACCTGGCTCCATTTATGTCACCATCATGGCAGTATTTTTCAACAAGACGCTGATATGTTACCTAAAATCATGCAAAAAATAAGTAACTGTAAACATGAATTTCATAAACAATTTTAGTCACTGAATTTAAAAAATTCACAATTAAAATAAGTATAAACCCTTTGACCCAACAAAATACATCTTGATCCATTTTGCCCCAAAACCCTCACTTTTCCCAATAAAAGAATTTGCATAAGCCTAATGTTAACACTGATAAGTAAAGGCTTGACTTTCCCAGGCTTTAATTGATTTGGTTCTTCTAACAATATTTACAGCACAATATTGTTGCAATAATTGAACAATATTTGAAGTACAATATTGCAAAAGGTGTTTATTTCAACTCAATAAACAGCTTTTGCAAAATAAAAGTGATAAAAAGTAGTATACAAAATCTTTAAAAATCCTACAGTTGCTCTTATTCAAGTGCATTAGTTCCATATGCAAAAGCAAAAGATATTTTTTTTCTTCTAATTAAGAACCTTATGAACAATTTTAGATTTTTAAACAGAAATTTTACTGAATGAACTTTGTATCTCATATGAATCTCATTCATCAAGAATTTACAATATAAAATATTTTTTAAGTTCCCGAAATTTAGTATCTAAATTTAGTAAAATTTTCCATTTATTGACATGGAAGAGCTTAAAATACTTAACTTTTTTCCAAAATAAGTAACATACATACCCTGTTTGGAGACACGCCTTTATTTTCCATCATTGAAAGGAATTCAATTGGAGAAAATTCCTGCTTGTTTTCTAGATACACTTTCAGCAATGCATTATAGTGACTTACATCCAGTTGAAGATCTATAAATATATGTCATAACACCCAAAATCAAAGTTTAAAATTCAAAACCAAAAACATTTCACAATAATTGCATGGCTAAAGGGATTCTCATAAAATTTTCAAAACAGACATGATTCCTAAAGCCAATAATAATGAAACAAGAAAAATATTTTATATATAAAGAAGAAAATTTGTGGGTTGTCTGTCTGCTTATGCACTCAACTCCTGAAAGAGCTGGAGACACCCAACTTTGCATGAACATTCCCTTCACCCAGGGGGAGAATATAGGCTATTTGTGAACCCACTGGGGTCACCAAAATTGTGGTGGGTGGGTTTGTATTTCTCCTAATTCCCATAGATTTAACATTAATAGTTGAAAGTTATTCAAAATATCTGTTGCCACTAATAAATTTGAAAGAAGAAATGCATCAAACTAATTTCTTTCTGTTTTCACATGGTAAAGTTGTTCAGTTTGTTGAGTCAAAAGTACGAGCATCCATGGATACTTAAGTAGTTCTAATTAAGCACAAGTGGAACACAAGATTGTTTGTTAAAATGAAAATTTCAAAAACTAAGAATTCATATCGGAAGTTAAAATCATTACCTTCATTTGAAAATATGCAAAAGTTAATAAACCTATATCTCAAATGTTAATTAATAAATGTTTTAATATTATGTTAAGTAACAAATAATTTTATTTAATAAATTTTTAGTACCTTTATATTTTTTATTCATCTCAGCCCATAGTTATTTTTTTTTTTGCTATATTACATATGCCTGGCAAATTGTATTGGGGTAACTCTGGTGGGTACAAAGTGATCGGAAAAGTTTGATTATCTGACCAAGGAAATTCTGTTTTTTGGTTTAGAAACTTCTGATATGAGAAGGATTATGAAATCTTAAACAAACTATGTCCATTTTATGATATATTCTGAATTTGAGGTGGGAGGTGGCTCATTATCTGCAGTTCCCAGGTTCGAGTCCCAACTGGGTCATTATTGAAGACTTGTCTCTGCAAAACTCCCTGCCCTGCCCATGGTCAGTAGGGGACACCGATGGGCTTGGAAAGGCCGCCGTCCGTTGGATGGGACATTAAGCCATGGCCCCATGTGCGGGAGAGCCATACCCTGTGCAAATTAAAGAACACACTGGATGGCCTTGATGGGAGGCTACCATCTGTCTCCCAACAGCTGTTCCAGTGGGTCCCCTCCCCCAACCTTCTCTGAACCTTCGGGATCCTTGTGACCTGGCCATTTAGCCCATGGTGTGCAAAAAAAGTGCCGCTCAGAGGTAAAACAACCCAACCCTATATTCTGAAGAGTTTTCAGACCTGAGCAATACTGGAGAAATATGCTAATATTAAATAAATGGAAATGAGATTACACAATACTTAATCTTCCACACACTAATTGTGAATCATATTCTTGTCCCACTTAAGATCGTACTGCTTTGTACCTTCCCCCCCCCCCCACACACACACACACCCACACACACACACACTCAAAATTTTTTCCTGGGCAGTTTTATATTAGAAATAATATGCACAACTTAATTTTGCAAAATATGTACAACCTAAATTAAAATGGAAGGTAAAATGGAACTGCTTGTCATTGAAACCACCCAGCTTCAAAAGAATGGATGGAACTGATGATTTCTGTATAGAGTTATATATATATATATGAATATAATTTGCATGCTGCTGATTAGCATAATGGAAAATCCAATAACATGTCCAGTACTATGCTGATATAGAAATCTGAAAAAGCTTTTAAAATGAGGATAAATGAAGTGGGCAAATGAAATCGTGAGTGAATGACCTGTGAAATGGTGAGTGAAGAAAGTGCAATGCCTTTAACATGCATAAAATGCCATCACATAGAGCTAAGAGAACTGAAACTTGTTGAATCAATGGATTGCCAAAAGCTGGATGATCAGATCAAATTGTCATTCATATGGGTCATGGTGATGACTATGGTTGGATGCTGTTGTCAACAATGGGTATAGGAAGGTGAGATACATCACTAAGGTCCTGGTGGCATAAGAAAAACATCCAAATGGGAAGCCCAAAAGATCTGTCGATTAGCAAGAGGAGGCAAATCTATCACAAGCAGTCAGATTTCCAACACTGTAATGCCATCCCATTATACACCTGCATCGATGAGTACAATTAGATGACTGCAAGAATTAGATATGCATTCATGCTATCCAGTGGCTCCTCTACTTCTGATACTACTGTCATAGGCAGTGGTGTGGTGCAGTGAAAGAACTACTTGGGGGGGGGGGGGGGGGCAAGACTGGCATATTGTCTTGCATGATGAATTGTGTCTCTGTTTGGGATTCAGTGATAGCCTAGTGAATGACTGGAGACACTCTGGGTACAGAGGAAATCCCAGTTGCATCAGGGAGTGTTATACCCTGGTAACACCGAGAGTCATGGTATGGGGAGACATCAGTTACAATAGCCATTCACATCTGGTTGTTATTGATTGCATGCTAATGGAAAGACATTATGCTGAAACTATTCTGGGACCAATGTTTTTGTTCTAAACTTCACCCCAAGTGCCATTTTTCAGCAGGAAAAAGCCCAGCCACACTTGGCTCTCATATCCTGACAGCACCTATGTGATGTCATGGGGTCCAAGATCTGTTGCCTCTTGAATATGTGTGGGATATGATGGGACATTCACTGACCACCACCTCTCAGTACCTTACCACAGTTCCCTAGCTCAGGAGAATGAAACATGGCTCAATATTCACCAGGATGACATTCAGCACCTTTTCAATTTACTACTGTGACATTTGGCCACTTGTACTGCTATTCAGGGAGAGTATACTTCTCACTGATGTACACTTTTTTTTAAGCAAATATTGTTGATTTGATACATAAATGCAACTATTTTTTGTCTATATTGCTACCTATCACTCCACATGTTTTGAGCTCAAAGTAAGCACTCCTTATAGGGGAGCAATTTCAATGATGATCATAGCATATGCACTGCAAAGAAGCAGACTAGAAAGCATAAATCAAAAAACAATTTTATGAAATTCTTTTTTAAAACCATTGGAAAACTTTTTTACTGTTAACACTTTTGAAGCTTTATTTGCTGTTTTTGTAATGCTGAATGGCTCAATGACAGAGCAAACAGCCAATGTTGATAGTGTTTATCATTAATGGTAGAAAAAGAAAGTTATAAAAATAATGGTTCATACAAAGTTTCCATGCAGATTTTAATCAATAATTATTCATTAAACACTTAAAGTCATATTCTTTTTTTTATTTAAAAATGCTGATTTAAATTGCTAAACTGTATTAAAAACTAATTCTTATATTGTGTCGCACCCAGATTTTGCAATACTGTGTGGGTGAGTATAATGTTCCTCCCTGCCCTACCCTGTCATCTGAAATTTAAGCAACTTAGCCCCATGCTGTTCTTTTGCTCAGTTCAATGCCAAAGAAGCAAATGATCCATTAGCAACAGCCGACTATCAGCAGAGACAGATGTCTGGAGAACAGGAAAACAAAACCATCTAAATTGAGATAAACAAGGGGGAGCTGTAGAAAAAGGACATTCAGTTCCGAAACAGCACAATTAGGAAGCTGGCTGAACAGCGCGATGATAATAGTGGATGACAAATTGAATGGATTTTGACGAGAGCTCCATAATCCTCGGCTAAGTTGTCCCTATTTTTAGAACACTAAAGTCCCTTGGACAATGGGAAGGCAACAAGGGATCTCACGATGAGATATTGGTGGATGTTACAGATTGATGGATTATCAGCTGGTCCTTTCCAAGTAGTAAACAAGTTTTGTGCATGCTCTTCAGATACTACTACTGTCACATAGAGCATTTCTATCCAGGAATTTCACTTGTTTATGCCAGCAACATTCCCTTGATATTATTGAAGCCAAGACATCAAATTATCTCTCCTTTCTCGCCAGTTGTATTGGAGTTTGCAGAGCACACTTGAGTCAACCTACACATCCCACGCTATAATCAAACTTCTCAAGAGGACCATGGTGGAAGCCAATCCACCCAGCAAACCTAGTTTGTTCAACTGAACACAGATTACTCAGATAGTTCTCAACAGCCTTGGTCCTGTTAAATTCAACTGTAAATAAGGAGACTATGAACTCTAAATGAAAGGTGGTGAAGCTAAATCACCTGATGTGCTGTCCCCAGAAAACAGAAAAGACTGTGCCATTTCGAAATGTCCTAAGTGAAGTGAGAGTCGGCAATTACTCACCAGTTGATTGACAACTCATAAAGGTGGAGACAAAGTTACTGTCCTTCCAGTGCATTGAACAACCACACTTGTGCTACGAGGTGGTACTTTCTATTTCTGTCAATGGTGGAGTACCTAATGCCACTAGAGAGCAGGAATGGCAGCAGCTTGCACCTGAAAATAGTGCATAGTGCTGTGATAATTATGCATCAATGGAATCGTGAAGAACAGCAGGAAATAACACAGGAAATAAGGCAGTAAATCAATGCTTCATGAGTGGTGAAGAGGTAGGTTGTAATCAGTTTTGCTTGCCTAGCTAGTTGTTTGGGTTGTTTTACCTCTGAGCGGCACTTTTTTGCACACCATGGGCTAAATGGCCAGGTCACAAGGACCCCGAAGGCTCAGAGAAGGTTGGGGGAGGGGACCCACTGGAACAGCTGTTGGGAGACAGATGGTAGCCTCCCGTCAAGGCCATCCAGCGTGTTCTTTAACATGCACAGGGTATGGCTCTCCCGTACACAGGGCCACGGCTTAACGTCCCATCCGACGGACAGCAGCCTTTCCAAGCCCATCGGTGTCCCCTACTGACCGTGGGCAGGGCGGGGAATTTTTGCGGGCCTAGCTAGTTAATATATACATAGGAGATTAGAGTA
This sequence comes from Ryuthela nishihirai, assembly GCA_038380435.1. NCBI lineage: Eukaryota > Metazoa > Arthropoda > Arachnida > Araneae > Heptathelidae > Ryuthela > Ryuthela nishihirai. The sequence goes on along the minus strand of JAWZYU010000044.1, from coordinate 2,733,020 downwards.
GAATTACATTAAGTTTATTGAAGTGTCTAATGTAGAATGAGATATCAATTACAGTAATATTTTTGAAGAGTCTAGTACATTTTTAGTAAAATTACAGTCAGTGAGTGTATACCAAATTGTGTCAAAGTGCATATTTTTGTAATTGTGTTTATATATGCTAAGTCTTTTTGCAGGATGCTAATTTATGATTATCCTTAGTAGGATATGGAAAGTGTGATACCTATTACTCAAGATGCAACCTGTCAAATTTGAGTTAAATTGTTGTTTGATTTTATTAAATGCCAAACTCGAGTTGATTTACACCTATATAATAAAAGATGTCTGTGTGTGTGTGTGTCTGTCTGTCTGTCAGTGTGTGTCTGTCTGTGGCAGCCATAACTCATCAGGAAATCAATGTATATGCTCCAAATTTTCAGAGAATGTTTCTGGTTGTGGTCCGGATTGCAGTGGCAAATTTCAGGTCGAAAGTCCAAAAGGAGGGCTTGCTAGAAGAAAAAATATTCCTATGGGAAACGAGAATCGCTGTCAAATTTACTGATGCCAATTATTGCTCCCTAACTGTGAAAGTAAAGTTAAAATAGTATTTAAATCTTCTGCTGCAAATCTGATGCCACTGCCAGATTCCTAACATTTCCAAAAGCATTATTTAGGTGTTCCATTGCAGCTAGGGACTTGATTTTCCAACCAAACATAGGGAACCCACCTAAGAAATTTGAGAACTTTTGGTGAAGTACATCGGGAATTACAGAATGCCAAAATCTAACAAAATAAATATCTCAATCATTTGCCACAGGCTCTGAGAGTGCACACTGAGTCAGCAATGACCTTTGAAACACCAAGAAATTCTTAGTCTTCAAACTGTGATAAAATGTTGCGGGGGTTGCTACAACAACCCAAGCCAACACCAGGTAAAATTTCTTCCTGTTGAAAACCTGTGCTAAAGTGTCGGGGGTTAAAAAATTTTCCTTTAGCGCAGTGAAAAGTGAAAATAAGAATATACAAGTTAAAAGTGACATCCGGGCAGCGCCAGGTACATTCAGCTACTAAATACAATAAATAAATAAATACCCCCTCAAGCAGCTGCTTGCCACAGAGGTCTGACAGGAGCCTGTCAGTTTAATACACCATAGTAGAAGGTCTGTGAGGATGGCGGGACCTCAGCAGAAAAACAGCACACACATCCATGCCTTACCCAGGGCTCGAACCCAGGTCCCGTACATCAGTAGCCAAGCGTGCTAACCACTCGGCCACTGGTGAATATAAATTATTGGTTGTAGTGGAATTACCCCAACGAGTGTGATTGTACAAACCCCTCCTACCAGCACCTTCAGTATCCTTACTCTTGTGTTTATCGGATATGATATGGGTCCATATCAAATAAAAAATAACTACAAACACTAATACTCTGATGTGTCCAATCAAATGCACTAAAGGTTAGCAACCTTTTTTTTCAGTCAATATGTACCTTTCAAAAGAGATACTCTCTTGTAAAAGGGAACTGAAGGGAAGAGCTTTGGGTTGGGTTGTTTTACCTCTGAGTGGCATTTTTTTTGCAACCATGGGCTAAATGGCCAGGTCACATGGACCCCGAAGGCTCAGAGAAGGTTGGGAGAGGGGACCCACTGGAACAGCTGTTGGGAGACAGATGGTAGCCTCCCATCAAGGCCATCCAGCGTGTTCTTTAACGTGCACAGGGTATGGCTCTCCCACACACGGGGCCACGGCTTAACGTCCCATCCGACGGACAGCGGCCTTTCCAAACCCATCGGTGTCCCCTACTGATCGTGGGCAGGGCGGGAAATTTTGCGGAGATAAATCTCAATGCTGACCCAGCTGGGACTCGAACCTGCGAACTACAGATTACGAGTCTGGCGCGCTACCGACTGAGCCACCCCCGCCCCCGAAGGGAAGGGCTGCCAGATTAGTGTGGCCTACTGATCTGGACAACAATGGCTACTTTTTGTGTTTTTCTACCCTATTGAGGAGTGGTCAACTACACAGGGTTCTGGTCTTGACCATATCAAATAACAATCTGAATAAATTATGGCTCTGAGCTTGATTATGGATCCTGAATTTGCTGCACTGGTGGGCTTCCGTGGAGGGAGAATCTTCCGCTGTGTTTTCTGTTTGTGGGTTAACAGCCCCAAGTGAATAGATTCACAGGATATGTTTTATCCTGAGTATAATCCTGAGCAGTGGTCATCGCAGGCACCTCAACTCTTGCTTCTATTGGCATCATCAAATTCTACATTGGAGGAAGTCTTCCAGTGTCTATGACTTCAGCCTTTAGAGGTAGGGGAATGGGTCTTTGCCCCATGTCTGTGATTAGGGGGCTGTTTGATATTGTTGGCATTCCCTCTCTCAATAAACATAGTTTCTTTAAACATCCCACTAACCATTTTCTCTCCATAGGTAGTTGGAATGTGAGGACTCTGCACAGAGCTTTTTCTCTTGATGTCCTCACACAAGAATTCCACGGTTATAATTTAAATATTCTCTGCTTGCAAGAGACCAGATGGACAGATAAAGGTATGATTCTTAAAAATAATCTTAAATATCTCTTTTAAGGGAGGGACAATAATAAGCATCACCAAGGCGTCGGTCTGCTTCTCAGCAGACATGCCAGTGATGCTCTTCTAGAATATGAATGTATCATTAAAAGGTTTCTTGCAGCAAAATTTCAGACAAGCATTAAAGACTTGAATGTTATCTGCTGTTATGCCACCACTGAGGATGCCGATGAGGATGAGAAGGATAGGTTTTACAGACAACTTCAGGATATTTTGAATTCTGTCAAGAAAGGAGATATTACCCTTGTTCTTGGTGACTTCAATGCCAAAGTTGGTACTGACCCTGACCTTTGGGGAGGAGTAATAGGCCCTTTTGGTATTGGTAGCTGCAATGGCAATGGGCAACGTCTCCCTACAGGTAAGTAAACTCAATGGATTCAGAATAACTAACACTTATTACAAACACCGCGACATACATAAGTACATATGGGTTTCACCAGATGGGCTGCATAAGAATATGATAGATTATATATTAATTAACAGCAAATGGGCTAGTTCTGTTAGGAATACCAGGGCATATAGGGGAGCTGAAATTGGATCTGACATTACCTTGTTAAAAGTGTGTTGCAACTTAAACTTAAAAAGTGTTGTGCTAGGGTTAAAAAATTTACTTTTAATACTGAAGCTCTGAAAGACCCAGTTATAGCCAAAGCTTACCATGATAGGTTACTTAGTCATTATGACAGTCATGGTATGCTTACTACAGAAGTTGAGGAAGAATGGGATCATTTTAAACAGGCTTTTTTGGACACTAACAGTACTCTTTTAGGAAAAAAAAGGAGCAGAGGAGGCAGAATTATTTGAGTGATAAGGCACTTGAGCTTATTTAAGAAAGAACTGCAGGAATGTCCTTAATACCCTACTAGTCCTAATAGAAAGCATTACAGAGAACTTAATAAACGTGTAAAAGATCAGTTAGCTGCTGATAAGAATCTTTGGCTTGATGGTTTGGCTGACAAAGCCGAGGAAGCAGTTAGACAGCACAACAGCAGAGAGCTGTACCAGATAGTTAATGTTTTGTGTGGTAGAAAACAGATAGGCATACAAGGATTGAAGGATAAACAAGGTAAGGTTATAGAAGGGGAGGATTCTGTCATGGATAGGTGGGCTGAGCATTTCAGTGATGTTCTAAACATTGTAGTTAGTTCTACTCCCATTGTTTGTAATGATGATAGATGCATTACTGGCTTTAATGTTGGCCCTATAACACAGTATGAAATCAGTTTGGCTATTTCCAAACTTAAACTACATAAATCCCCAGGGGTAGATGAAATTACTATGGAAATGCTTAGAGCTGGGGATCTTTCAGTTACCACGTGGATGACCAATTTTGAATATCTTTTATGATAAAGGCATGGTTTCTAAAGATTTTACCAGAGCTATTATTATCCCTATTTTTAAAATATGTGATTGCAGTTTTTGTGATAACTATAGGAGTATCAGCCTACGTTCTGTTCTAAGTTCTTTGCATGATTGTGCTTAATAGAATCAAGAATCTGGTTGGTTGACAGTCAATTGCATGATGAGCAAAGTGGATTCAGAAGTGGTAGGGGATGTGTAGATCAGATATTTTCACTCAGGCAGATTCTTGAGAAATGTTTAGAGTTTCAAAATCTTTGGTTGCTAGCCTTCTTGATTTCAAAAAGGCTTTTGACTCTGTTGATCATCATCGACTTGTTGATCATCATAATTTGTGGTTGATTGCGAGTTCGTATGGCATACCAGAAAAATTAGTTAACATAATGAAAGCTCTCTATAATAACACTGAGTCATCTGTGAGAGTTGATAAGGCATGTAAGCAATTTGTTTAGCATTGCTTCTGATGTTTGACAATGGTGCATTTTGTCTCCTTTTCTCTTTTGTTTGGTTATTGATTATGTTATGTGAAATTCTTTGCAAGGGAAAGGATTTTGGCATTAAATGTTCTAGAGATTTTGAAAATTTCTGATTTAAATTATGCAGATGATTTGGTCTTGTTGGCTAATGATGTTGATAAGATTAATTCTTTCATTAGGGCTGTTGATGAGACTGGCAATAGAGTTGGTTTGGTGATAAACTGGAGAGAAAATTAAAGCGATGTAAACTTGTCAGGCAATTGGTACTTCAGCTGCTCTGAATGGTTGCACCCTTGAGCACGTGTCTTGGTTTAATTATCTTGGGAGTTATGCAACAGATACTGGTGATGTGCAGCATGAAATTAAGAGGTGAATAGGGATTGCCTCTGGGACTTTTAGGAATCTATGGAGAGTGTGGAGAAATAGGCATATACACCTAAATATTAAAATTAGACTGTATAATAGTTTATATTTATTATATTGTGCAGAGAGAGAGACTCCATTGGTTTGGCCATGTTGCCCGTATGGATAATTATAGATTAACGAATAAGGTTATGAATAGTGTGCCTAAAGGCCTTAGAGTGTTGCAGAACCTAGAACGTATTGAGCAGACAATGTCAAACAGGATCTTGTTAGAATCGGTGTGCAGTGGTGAGATGCAGCAGATATAGCTCAGGACAGATATGCTTGAAGAACTAAATTGTGTGGTCTGATTGGACCTCCGTAGCCCATGGCTGCTTGAAGGTGTAGTTTTCTTACCAATCCAATACTCGATAAGTACTCACACTTCTTCTATTTCTTTAATACTACAACAGATTTTTAGTTAAAATTAAACTTATCCAATACTTGTTGAGAATTCAATGGGAAATTTTAAAATATGTAATTACCTTCCAGGATGTTTTTCAAATGTGGCATATTTTTTTACATGATCTTCAGAGTATAATATGGTAATTCATAAGTCTATTTGTTTTATCATCTACTTAAGAAACGATTACCACAATATATCAATATATAGTATACATAGAAACCTGTTGACTTTGATATACATAGTGACCTGTTGACTTTGAAGTCAATATATCAACAGTTTCGTGTTTTTGCCGATATGCAGAATTCGAACTGATATCCTGCAGATACATACCAGTGTTCTAAGACCATTAAAGTAATGCAGTCTCTGGCATTGGTTTACATTTTTTCACTTCTTCTTCTTGTAGCAAACACATTTTTTCCACAAAAATATTACAACTTACTATAATATTAATAACAAATCTTACTTAGCAAGATATAAAACATTTTTTAATAGTTTATAGTCATTTGTTGACAAGTTGTTCGGTTCTTCAATACCATGATTGGTCCTTGGAGATGAAGTACTCCCGACATCCATTTTCTACTTCGTGAAATGTTTAAACTATCACCTTGAATGAATTAAATTACAATTACATTTTTGATCATGTGACCTGTAAGTCACCAAATGCCTGCTAGAGCATTTGCAGACTGCTAGAGGAACAATACCATAAAGTCCTATGCTAGCACATAGTCAGTATACTTGCCTAAGGTTGTCAGAGAGATGAAACATGCATTGCAGTGGATCCATCCTGTTTGTAACTGTTTATTGTTCTTGCATTACAAGGACATTGCATATGACTTTATGAGATTTTAGCATTTAGATAAAATTAGTTAAATTGAATGTATTAAGTAATAGAAAAAGTCTTGGTGAGCAGTATGCATGTTGATAATGGTTATGTATTGAGAAGAGAGTTTTGTACGAAATCATCACCCCACAACCAGCTTAGCAACAACACCAATAAAATGTGAAATACCATTAACAGTTGGACTGACATCTCATTATAACTTCAAAACAAGTGTCTTCAATGCATTCATATAACATCAACTTATAATAAGGAATTTTTAGCTATTTGTGAACATAACTTTAAAAACAAGGAATCAGCTATTTGTGAACATCAAAAGCAAGTCACACTAGACTTTTAAGAAACATATTCATAGATTAAATGCATCAACCACCTATTTTACATATCACAAGGAATGGACTGCTGCTGGTAAAAACTCTCTCTCATAACATCACATGTTAAAGTTCTATTAGCTAAGCATAACTAAAAGTTTATTATCATCCTTATTATTGTAAGGTTAAGGATAGATAAATAGTAGAATTGCTCACTAGTCTAAGGTTATTACTTTGCAAACAGTGATTATGTGATTAATAAATTTTTATACATCTCCTTGAAGGAAACAAGATATGAAGGACTGCCATGACAAAAATGTGTGGTGGGCAATATACAATAGACTGTGATAGGTTAGATAATTCACAGTATTTAATATCATTGCAGCATTGCCAGATGCTAAAAACCCAAGCATGTAAGGATGGAAAATGCCCATGGTAATACTGTTTAAAGATTTTCTTCTTACAAGTTCTGTTATTCTGTTGTTTTTTTGTATCGGTATATACTTTTATTTCATTGAACTGACATTTTCATAAAAATATTACATTACAAAATGGTATCTTGTTGAAATGTTTTTACATACAAATATATTATAAATTGGACAGGGTCAGAAAATTTTTTTGTTATACTAAATATTTCATTATTCTGGCATCCATCCCATTGACATTTTATTGTACTAATTGAAAATATAAAGTTGAAATGATACACAACATACTGTTAAAATTGACTGAAGACAAGATCAGCCCATTAACTTGTGCTGGTTTACAGATGTTACAGAAAAAAATTATAAGTTAAATCTTAGGATTTAAATATTGAAATTTGAACTGTTTTAACATGTAATGCTACATTATAAACAAAGCATGTCAGATAAAGAATTGAAACATACTTAGCTCAAGTAGTTTATTCCATATATTGTTAACCATAATATTTCTCACTGATGGCATCTCTTCTTGTAGCAAAGAACCACAGCAACGAATTAGAAGAAGACTCTGGGTGCTAGTTGCTGTACCTGTACATCCACATAATATAATTAATAATGGGATATATGTATTTAAATATATAAAGAAGTATCTGGCTTAAATGCTATTAATCTAATTCCTAATATTTACTTTATCATTTTTATTAACTTTATATTTTCTCAGCTGGTAATGATAAAAACCTATTCTAGGTAGAACAACACTGAGAGAACTAGGATATCAGTAGCTCTTTGGCCACAGTAAAGATAGATACTAGTTGAAATTTAATAGATTATTCTTCATTATTGATTAAAACATTTTTGCATTTCATGAATTATCCTGATTTTGGATATGAAAGTTCATTCTATAGAAGTTCCATGCTTTACAATGTTAATTATATACATTTTATCAACATTTCTCAAGAAATATTACAGAAGCTCTTACTGCAACAATTCCTGACAGATGGATTGGCAAAGGTGGCCCAATTCTATGGCCACCAAGGGGCCCTAATTTGACACCCCTTGACTTTTTTTTTTGTGTGTGGGGGGGGGGCTTTGTAAAGGAACATGTTTACTTGGACAAAATTAAACACCTGAATCACATGAGAGTCAGAACAAAAACATGCTTCAGTGCATAATGAAAGAAGAGGTATACTGATTGAACATATGCACGATTATGAACGGTTTACATGTGGTAATTCACTAACTTTTCAAAACTATTTGAGGTACACTTCAATTAAAATATTACTTTCTTTATAAGTATTATTTTCCTACTTATTGGTTCTTGGAACCCCGCCATTATTTTTCAGATACCTTGTATTACAATACAAAGTTACTTTTCAATCCAAAATTAAAGCTACAGAAGTCATCAGGAGTAGATGAAATTCTGTTAAAATGCTGAGTGTTGGGAACTGTACCTGTACATTCATATTGCCGACTGAAGTGTTGAATATTTTCTATGATAGTGTTATTATTGAACACTTTTAATAAAAATATAATTCAAGTTTTTCTTTTTTTTTTCTAAAAAAATTACCACAGTTCTTGCAATGATTACAGGATCAGTTTACATTCTTAATGCTTTTTTCCTCTAAAAATCTGAATTGACTTTAAAGTGGTAATTTATAAGTAAATACCAAATATGTCAATATTATTCATTATTTTCAACAGTATTACTTGAAATAAAATACTTTCCATCTATATGGCATGTGTCTGCCGCTGTGGCAAAATTGCCAAAACACTCCCTATGTATGATGTAACGAGGGTTGAAAAGGTTCATATTATCAATTAGAGGAGATCTTGATTGGTGGCCGGTAGCTCAGTGGTCCAGAGCTCCTGATTTGTTATCAGGAGGTCATGGATTCATATCCCAGCTGGCTCTCAAGACAATTTTTCCTCTATAAATTTGAATAGACTTCAAAGTGGTAATTTATAGGTAAATACCAAATATGTCGAGTTTATTCATTATTTAATTGTGATTAACAGAATTAAACCTTAGGTTCCTAGACAACTTTGGGATGAACAGAAGCCTTCAGAAGGTGTAGGGTATATGGACCAAATTTCTTTTAACTTGGACGGATTCTTAAAAAATGCTCAGAGTTTCAAAAGCTGTAGTTACTAGCTTTGTAAATGTCAGAGAAAAAAAAATTAACTCTGCTGATAGAGATAATTTGTGAGTTGATCAGAAGGCCTTATGGGATACCTGAAATGTTAATATAATGTTGATTCCCCATTATCTAATAAAATCATGTATGAAAGTTTGTACAGTCTGGAGTGATTTAAGCATTACAATTGCAGTTACCTAAGGCTGCATTGTGTCACACTTTCCCTTTAGTTTGATGAATGGGCCTTAATGCAAGTTTGTGACAGATATTGCTAATAAGTGACATGCGATCAAAAGGATAATAAGCATTACTGCTAGGATCTTTCAGTGGAGAGTTAAAAGAATAAGCACAGACATTCAAAGACTAAGACTATAAAATAGTTTGACCCTCTCTTACAATTTGCTATGGTAGTCAAATTTGAATTCTTTGTAATAGGAAACTTGTTACTTTTGATTCCTGATACTTATGCAGCATCTTGGGTGTAAGGTGATTTGATTATGTTAACTATGATGGGGTTAGATGAATGCCTTGGATATGTGGCATCTACATATTAAAGTTTAATCAACAGTTCTTCATACATATTCCACAACTGCAGGACAATTACATCTGTTTTTCACACTGAATTGAATATGGCACACTTTTTAATAACAAAGGGTATATTAACATTTTGATCCTATACATACCTAAAACCTTAATTTCTTCAAAAATATTTTCCACGTGTTTTTTTGAAATACGGCCAACACGCCTGGCATCCATATCAACCTTATACAGTATTCTATCAAGCGATTGTAAGCGTCCTTGAATAGGCTTTAGGTCCTCCTCCACAAATTCATGCTGAAATTCTTGTGTTGCAAAGTGTCTACTAAAATAGAAAATTTTAAACTTTTCAAGGATAATTATTTTAATTCATCAGTAATTTTTTAAAATCTAAAAAGAAATAACTGATATGCATATATCTGTTATTCCATTTAAAAATAAATACCCCCTCAAGCAGCAGCTTGTTACAGAGGTCCGACAGGAGCCTGTCGGTTTATATGCCAAAGTAGATCCCAGCTCTAAGCAATTCTGTAGTAATTTCCTCTACCCCTGGGGATTTATGCAGTTTTAGAAATAGCCAAAATAACTTCAGACTGTGTTATAGGGCCAACATTAAAGCCAGTAATGCATCTATCATTACAAACAATGAGTAGAACTAACCACATTGTTCATAATATCACTGCAATGCTAAGCCCACTTAGCCATGACAAAATCCTTACCTTCTAGAACCTTGTTTATCCGTCAATCCCTGTCTGTTTTCTACCACCCAAAACATTATCTGGTACAGCTCTCTGCTGTTGTGCTTCTAACTGCTTCCTCGGCTTTGTCAGCCAAGCCAAAGATTCTTATCAGCAGCTAACTGATACTTTACAAGTTTATTAAGCTCTCTGCAATGCTTTATATTAGGACTAGTAACCGATCATGGTAAGCTTTAGCTATAACTGAGTCTTTCAGAGCTTCAGATCCAATTTCAGCTCCCCTACATGACCTGGTATTCCTAAGATATTAGCCCATTTGCTGTTAATTAATATATAATTAACCACATTCTTATGCAGCCCATCTGGTGAAATCCATGTGTACTTATGTACATGAGTTTCACAAGCTTTCATTTGACATAGAAATCATTAAGTTTCTCCATTGTGTTTGAAAGATAAGGTGAAACAACTGTTTTGACAAATCCATAAGCCAACAAACTGACAAATGGCATGCCAAAAACATTTAAGATATGTAAAAATGATCCATTTATATTAAAAGTGCAAATTCATTAATGTTATCCACATTACAAAAAATTGTTTTCAGCAAATACAACTAAATTTTGCATTGAAAGGTATTGTGTCCTGACTGAGTAACAGCAAGTGGGACAGTGACAAAATTGTGTAAAATGCAGAAGTACCACATATGATAGCAGGAGTTCCATGAATGGAGATGTTGTAATTAGAGGACAGGAGATGCTAATAAAATGCATGATCACCCATGATGGCAATAAAACTTACACGGTGCATTTTCATACCACTGATGATGACTAAATGATAGCTAGTCTTACCCTGGAAGGAGAGTATACAGTAATTATCTGTAATGATGCACAGAACTAGCCAGGTCAAGCACCTAACATCTGATCCCATGTAACGCTCCAAATAAATGCAAAATATTTAAAGTTGGACCTTTTAACTGATCCAATTAGTTTAATGCTCCGGATAGCTGATACGGGCATCATCATCATCATCCTCAAGCAGCCATGGGCTACGGAGGTCCAAACAGACCGTGCAATTTAGTTCTCCAAGCAAGTCTATCCTGAGCTACATCTACTGCATCTGGCCACTGCACACCAATTCTAACAAGGTCCTGTTTGACATTGTCTGCCCACCGCATCCTAGGTCTCCCCTTCTTTCTGAGGCCTTTAGGCACACTGTTCATAACCCTATTCGCCAATCTACAATTATTCATACGGGCAACATGGCCAAACCAACGGAGTCTCTCTCTGCACAATATGCTGCTTAAAGGATGTTGCAAACTCCTTTGCCTAACCTCATCATTAGTTACAAAGTTGAACCACCTAATACCCAAGATACTGCGTAAGCATCTGGAATCAAAAGCATCTAGTTTCCTGTTATCTTGTTTACAAAGTGTCCAAGTTTCACTACCATAACTAACCCTAGAAAGAACCAAACTATTATACAGCCTAATTTTAGTCTTTAGGTGCATACACCTATTTCTCCACACTCTCCATAGATTCTTAAAAGTCCCGGCAGCAATCCCTATTTCTGTTAATCTCATGCCGCACATCACCATTATCTGTTACATAGCTCCCAAGATAATTAAACTGTGACACCTGCTCAAGACTGCAACCATTCAGATTAACTGAATCACAGCCTGCCTGACAATTTTCATCACTTTAGTTTTCTCTCTGTTTATAACCAAACCTACTCTACTACCAGTCTCATCAACAGCTCGAATGAAAGAGTTCATCTCATCAACATCATTTGCCAAAAGGGCTAAATCATCAGCATAATCTAAATCAGAAATTTTCCTATCTCCAGCTCATTTAAGGCCAAAATCTTTCCCTTGAAGTGAATTTCGCATAACATAATCAATAACCAAACTAAAGAGAAAAGGAGACAAAATGCACCCTTGTCGAACACCAGAAGTAATGCTAAACCAATTGCTACAAGCCTTACCAACTCTCACACACGACTCAGTGTTATTATAGAGAGCTTTCATTATGTTAACTAACTTGTCTGGTATACCATATGATTTCACAATCAACCACAAATTATGACGATCAACAGAGTCGAAAGCCTTTTTGAAATCAACAAAGCTAGCAACCAGAGGTTTCTGAAACTCAAAACATTTCTCAAGAATCTGCCTAAGTGAAAATATCTGATCCACACATCCCCTACCACTTCTGAATCCACATTGCTCATCACGCAATTGACTGTCAACCAGATTCTTAATTCTATTAAGCACAATCATGGAAAGAACTTTACCTGGAACAGAGAGTAGGCTAATACCCCTATAGTTATCACAAGAATTGCGATCACCTTTTTTGAAAATAGGGATAACAATAGCTCTGGTAAAATCCTTAGGAACCATGCCTTTATCATAAAAGATATTCAGAATTTCAGTCATCCAAGTGGTAACCGAAACATTTCCAGCTCTAAGCATTTCTGTAGTAATTTCATCTACCCCTGGGGATTTATGAAGTTTAAGTTTAGAAACAGCCAAAATAACTTCAGATTGTGTTATAGGGCCAACATTAAAGCCACCAATGCATCTATCATCATTGCAAACAATGGGAATAGAACTAACCGCATTGTTTAGAACATCAGTGAAATGCTCAGCCCACCTAGCCATGACAGAATCCTCACCTTCTATAACCTTACCTTGTTTATCCTTCAATCCATGTATACCTGTCCGTTTTCTACCACACAAAACATTAACTATTCGGTACAGCTCTCTGCTGTTGTGCTGTCTAACTGCTTCCTCGGCTTTCTCAGCCAAACCATCAAGCCAAAGATTCTTATCAGCAGCTAACTGATCTTTTACACGTTTATTAAGTTCTCTGTAATGCTTTCTATTAGGACTAGTAAGGTATTGATTAAGGACATTCCTGCAGTTCTTTCTTTCCGAAATAAGCTCAAGTGCCTTATCACTCAGATAATTCTGTCTCTTCTGCTCCTTTTTTCCTAAAAGAGTACTGTTAGTGTCCAAAAAAGCCTGTTTAAAATGATCCCATTCTTCCTCAACTTCAGTGGTAAGCATACCATGACTGTCATAATGACTAAGTAACCTATCATGGTAAGCTTTGGCTATAACTGGGTCTTTCAGAGCTTCAGTATCAAAAGCAAATTTTTTAACCCTAGCACAACACTTTTTAAGTTTAAGTTGCAAGACACTTTTAACTAGGTAATGGTCAGATCCAATTTCAGCTCCCCTATATGCCCTGGTATTTCTAACACAACTAGCCCATTTGCTGTTAATTAATATATAATCAATCATATTCCTATGCAACCCATCAGGTGAAACCCATGTGTACTTATGTATGTTGCGGTGTTTGTAATATGTGTTAGTTATTCTGAAACCATTGAGTTTACTTACCTGTAGGAGATGTTGCCCATTGCCATTGCAGCTACCAATACCAAAAGGGCCAATCACCCCTCCCCAAAGGTCAGAGTCAGTACCAACTTTGGCATTCACCAGAACAAGGGACCAAGTCACCAAGAACAAGGGCAATATCTCCTTTCTTGACAGAATTCAAAATATCCTGAAGTTGTTCATAAAACCTATCCTTCTCATCCTCATCGGCATCCTCAGTGCGGGCATAACAGCAGATAACATTCAGGTCTTTAATGCTTGTCTGAAATTTTGCTGTAAGAAACCTTTCATTAATGCACTCATATCCTAGAAGAGCATCACTAGCGTGTCTGCTGAGAAGCAGACCCACGCCTTGGTGATGCTTATGGTCGTCCCTCCCTGAAAAGAGAAATTTAAGATTATTTTTAAGAATCTGACCTTTAACTGTCCATCTGGTCTCTTGCAAGCCGAGAATATCTAAATTATAATGGGTTGGGTTGGGTTGTTTTACCTCTGAGCGGCACTTTTTTGCACACCATGGGCTAAATGGCCAGGTCACATGGACCCCGAAGGCTCAGAGAAGGTTGGGGGAGGGGACCCACTCGAACAGCTGTTGGGAGACAGATGGTAGCCTCCCGTCAAGGCCATCCAGCGTGTTCTTTAACGTGCACAGGGTATGGCTCTCCCGCACACGGGGCCACGGCTTAACGTCCCATCCGACGGACGGCGGCCTTTCCAAGCCCATCGGTGTCCCCTACTGACCGTGGGCAGGGCGGGGAATTTTGCGGAGATAAATCTCAACGCTGACCCAGCTGGGACTCGAACCTGGGAACTACAGATTACGAGCCTGGCGCGCTACCGACTGAGCCACCCCCGCCCCAAATTATAATGGTGGAATTCTTGTGTGAGGACATCAAGAGAAAAAGCTCTGTGCAGAGTCCTCACATTCCAACTACCTATGGAGAGAAAATGGTTAGTAGGATGTTTAAAGAAACTATGTTTATTGAGAGAGGGAATGCTGACAATATCAAACAGCCCCCTAATTGCAGACATGGGGCAAAGACCCGTTCCCCCACCACTAAAGGCTGAAGCCATCTGCACTGGAAGACTTCCTCCAATGTAGAATTTGATGATGCCAATAGAAGCAAAGAGTTCAGGTGCCTGCGATGACCTCTGCTCAGGATTATCCACCAGCTGATAAACATATCCTGTGAATCTATTCACTTGGGGCTGTCAACCCACAAACAAACAGAAAACACAGCGGAAGATTTTCCCTCCACAGAAGCCCACCAGTGCAGCAAAATCAGGATCCATATTCAAGCTCAGAGCTATATATCTGTCCAGTCCAGTGGGTTTATATGGTCAGCACCAGGACCTTGTGGTTGACCACTCCTCAGCAGGGTAGAAAAAAAAGAAAAGTAGTCGTAGTTGTCCAGATCAGTAGGCCACACTAATCTGGCAGCCCTCCCCTTCCGTTCACTTCCACAACCAGGCAATAACAAATTGCCAAAAAAGAAGACTAAGTTTAAAGTACGGTTCAAAATGCCAGCGAGTGTTAATGAGTAAGAATCAAAAATGATTGTCAATTTTAATATTTAATATTATCAAAACTTAAATTCACATTGCTCAAGAGAAAAAAATTGTACAGACTCAAAAGGTTTAAAATAACAAACAGATTTATTTCCAAAATAGTTCAACTCACCAAGACATCAATGAAGAAGATATCACTCTATACAACTCCTCACTCCTGTGCTACACGCACTGTGCATGGTGCTACGCACCTTGTGCTTCTGTGACTAGCAAGTCACCGGTATAAAAACAAGAGCTGGACTGCACCCTGGGAAAGACATTAACATAAAGTGATGGACGACGCAAGCTATGACGCAAGAGGGGGCGTGTCCTTGTGCACGTGTTTAGCGGGAGACAGTTGGAAGATCGGAGTTGCGCATGCGCAACTCACAACTATTGGAAATGAGTGCTGTGATGCCAAAAAGGAAATAAAAAATCCCCAAAATGATAAATATAATGTAAATTAAAAAAAACTGGTTAAGGTAAAGCAAAAGTGAACGATGGGGCATCACACCCACCTTCTCATAGTGCAGGCTGTTATTAACTTTCTAAAGAGAAATTCACTTTTGGAAAAGGAGGACTATCATATCGTTGTGTTCTACTGATCTGTACAAATATGGCCACCTCTTTTTTCCCTTTGAGAAGTTATCAACTCACAGGGTCTTACTACATATACTGATTGTAATGCACAATGGCTTTGAGTATGATAATGGATCCTGAACTTGCTGCACTGGTAGCTTCTGTTAAGGAAAAAGCTATTGCTTTGTTTTCTTCTTGTGGACTGACAAAGTCAAGTGAATAGCTGCACAGTATACTTTATCAGCTGGTAGATAATCCTGATCAGAGGCTTGGGCTGTTTTACCTCTGAGCAGCACTTTTTTGCACATAATATAATTTAGCATAACATGCTAAATAGCCAGGTCACAAGGACCCCAAAGGCTCAGGGAAGGTTGGGGGAAGAGACCCACTGGAACAGCTGCTGGGAAGATGGTAGCCTCCCATCAATGCCTGATCAAAGGCTATTGCAAGTACCTGAACCTTTGTTTCTAGGCATCGCCAAACTTATACTGGAGGAAATTCTAATATGAGTGGCTTAAGTCTTTAGTAGTGGGGGAACAGGTCTCTGCACCATACATACAATTAGGGGGCTGGTTGATATTGTTGGCTCTCTCAATAAACATGGTTTCTTTAAAAATCTCACGAACCAAGTACTCCAATGAGGACAAGGAAGATTTTATGGACAACTTCAGAATATTTTGAATTCTATCAAGAAAGAAGATATTACCTTTACTCTAGGCAACTTCAATGCTGAAGATGGTACTGACTGACATTTGTAAAGTGGTGATGGTTTTCTTTTGCATTCATAGTTGCAATGGGGGATGTCTCCTACAGATATGTAAACTTTAATAGTTTGAAAATAAACTAAAAACTAACTTTTTCAAAATAGTTTGAAAATAAACTAAAAACTAACTTAAAATTTTCTGTTGTTGAGCAACAAAATTTTAAAGTATATCCTTCAAACTATTTGCATGTTAAAAGCTTTTAGGTGAAAACTCAAGCTTTTCGGAGCAAGGACAGCACTCCGTCTTCAGTGAAGTGACACTATTTGGTGATGTTAGGGCTGTTTAGAGCTTCTTTCCACATTGTGAAGGGCGATTCCAGAGTCTCAGTTAGAAGTGGGGATGGGCAAGGTCATTATTTCAATAGCCTTACAGACTATGGTTCCATAGAAAGTGGATGCACGTGCAAGCAGTGTGGTGTGCTCCCAGTCTATTGTTACTGCGTGCTGTACTGCTAGCTTGGCAGCGGCCGTCATTAGCTTGTTTTGGCTGACATCTGTTTGATGCTCTGCAAACCTCTCTTGTAGAGAACATATGGTTTTTCCGATGTAGTAGACAATGGAATTATCTGGCAAATGTAGGGGAAATCGATATATGCCCAATTTTTGAAGTAGGCTAAATTTGTCTCTGTCCCTTTTGATAATTTTTTTCAGATTTGGAGCTGGGCTGGAAACAATTTTTATATTTTGGGATATGAGTAATTTGCAGACTGATTCTCATAGAATAGGAATGTCAGATATAGGTCTGGAAGAAGTTGCACATTTGGAGTCAGTGATTGGGAGGAGCTGTTTCTTTTCGATACTTATTGATTAGCTTTTCTATTGTTGGGTGGAAGCCATGGGATGCAGCAATGGAAGTTTTTAATTTCTTTTTTAAGCAACTGCTCATTTGAAGATGCGGTGAAGGCCCTATGGGTAAGGGAATGGAAGGCTGCAATTTTGTATGCCCATTGGGTGCATGAGTCTGAGCTTATGACAGAGGGGATATAGGTGGGATCATTCTCATCACTTGAACCATCTACAGCAATAATATCATCCACATCCTAAGCTTAACTTTCATTATCTGATTCACTTTGAGAGACCTCACTGAAAACAATCATTGCCATCATGAATTATATCAATATTTCCATCTTCATGAGTGCTTTCCGATAGTGTACACATTACTTCTCCCTTGGTTACAGGCTTATATGACATTCTTCTGTACAAAATTGGAAAAACTCTGATAAAGCATTAGCATTTATTTATATATATATGTAGGTCTAGATTCTTACTAACCATAAATCTTTTCAGTCCACTGAAAAAATTACAAAACAATCAACCATTGTTTTGCAATTTAATTCAAATGTCATTTAATATAATCAACCTTTGTTTAGTAATAACCAACAATGATTTATGACTGCAACTGTTTTAGACAAATTTCACAAAGATACTAAAAATTGCAACCATAATCAACTTAAGTCTCTATGAACATGTTATCAGTAATAAAGATAAATAGGTCGTCTTGATTATGTGTGAAACAAAATAAATGTATGTGTGAGCTTCAGAGACAAGTCAGATAGTTAAAATTAATATCTTTAATAGTCTATGACATTGTTAAATGTTTTAAAGCACTTCAACTAAAATTCTATGCTACCTAGTATCAAACATAATGAATGAGATTTTACTTACCATAGAGGTGGGTAGTGAGAGGAACTTCAGAGATGAAAGTTGACACCAAGTGATAAGTTCATTTTATAAAGTCCTTGCCAGCAAGAAATGAATCACAGCAGGTTCAAAGTGAAGGTGATGTGGTATGCTGATGAGCTGGCTGCTTACAGTGAAATTTTCTTCCAAAGTTTTGTGACTGATTAGTGTCAATAATAATTAATGATACTTATGGTACCCAAACCTGCTGTCTCATTTCTTGTCAGCAAGGACTCTATAAAATGAACTTATCACTCGCTATCAACTTTCATCTCGCTACCCATCCCTATGGTAAATAAAATCTCATTCATTAGTTCTGATATTAAGTAGCATAGAATTTTTGTTCAAATGCTTTAAAACATTTAACAATATCATAGAGTATTAAAGATAGTAATTTAATTTTAATTACTGCACTGTGAAGCTCTACTGTAATTTTTGTCATCCAATAGTTTGTGTACTTTTTTTTTTATAAAATATCACCAAAAGCACCCTTGATATTTAAAACAAATTTAAAAAAACCCTAAAAAAAAGGAGGGGGGGGGAATTGCAAAGAACTGTTCTGCTATAATATTTTGAAAATGAGGACTAAACATAAGTTATATGACAAATGGAAACTTGTGATGTGGGAAATGTTCTGGAGCAATGAAAATCATCATCATCATCATCCTCAAGCAGCCATGGGCTACGGAGGTCCAACCAGACCGTGCAATTTAGTTCTCCAAGCAAGTCTATCCTGAGCTACATCTACTGCATCTGACCCCTGCACACCAATTCTAACAAGGTCCTGTTTGACATTATCTGCCCACCGCATCCTAGGTCTCCTTTTTTCTGAAGCCTTTACGCACACTGTTCATAACCATATTCGGCAATCTATAATTATCCATATGGGCAACATGGCCAAACCAACGGAGTCTCTCTCTGCACAATATGCTGCTTAAAGGAGGTTGCAAACTCCTTTGCCTAACCTCATCATTAGTTACAAAGTTGAACCACCTAATGCCCAAGATACTGCATAAGCATCTGGAATCAAAAGCATCTAGTTTCCTGTTATCTTGTTTACAAAGTGTCCAAGTTTCACTGCCATAACTAACCCTAGAAAGAACCAAACTATTATACAGTCTAATTTTAGTCTTTAGGTGTATACGCCTATCTCTCCACACTCTCGATAGATTCTTAAAAGTCCCTGCAGCAATCCCTATTCGTCTGTTAATCTCATGTCACACATCACCAGTATCTGTTACATAGCTCCCAAGATAATTAAACTGTGACACCTGCTCAAGACTGCAACCATTCAGATTAACTGAATCACAGCCTGCCTGACCAATTTTCATCACTTTAGTTTTCTCTCTGTTTATAACCAAATCTACTCTACTACCAGTCTCATCAACAGCTCGAATGAAAGAGTTCATCTCATCAACATCATTTGCCAAAAGGGCTAAATCATCAGCATAATCTAAATCAGAAATTTTAGTATCTGCAGTCCATTTAAGACCAAAATCTTTCCCTTGAAGTGAATTTCGCATAACATAATCAATAACCAAGCTAAAGAGAAAAGGAGACAAAATGCACCCTTGTCGAACACCAGAAGTAATGCTAAACCAATTGCTACAAGCCTTACCAACTCTCACACATGGCTCAGTGTTGTTATAGAAAGCTTTCATTATGTTAACTAACTTGTTTGGTATGCTGTATGATCTCACATTCAACCACAAATTATGATGGTCAACAGAGTCGAAAGCCTTTTTGAAATCAACAAAGCTAGCAACCAAAGGTTTCTGAAACTCTAAACATTTCTCAAGAATCTGCCTAAGTGAAAATATCTGATCCACACAGCCCCTACCACTTCTGATTCCACATTGCTCATCACGCAATTGACTGTCAACCAGATTCTTAATTCTATTAAGCACAATCATGGAAAGAACTTTACCTGGAACAGAGAGTAGGCTGATACCCCTATAGTTATCACAAGAACTACAATCACCTTTATTGAAAATAGGGTAACAATAGCTCTGGTAAAATCCTTAGGAACCATGCCTTTATCATAAAAGATATTCAGAATTTCAGTCATCCAAGTGGTAACCAAAACATTTCCAGCTCTAAGCATTTCTGTAGTAATTTCATCTACCCCTGGGGATTTATGAAGTTTAAGTTTAGAAACAGCCAAAATAACTTCAGATTGTGTTATAGGGCCAACATTAAAGCCACCAATGCATCTATCGTCATTGCAAACAATGGGAATAGAACTAACCGCATTGTTTAGAATATCACTGAAATGCTCAGCCCACCTTGCCATGACAGAATCCTCACCTTCTATATCCTTACCTTGTTTATTCTTCAATCCCTGTATATCTGTCCGTTTTCTACCACACAAAACATTAACTATCTGGTACAGCTCTCTGCTGTTGTGCTGTCTAACTGCTTCCTCGGCTTTCTCAGCCAAACCATCAAGCCAAAGATTCTTATCAGCAGCTAACTGATCTTTTACATGTTTATTAAGTTCTCTGTAATGCTTTCTATTAGGACTAGTAGGGTATTGATTAAGGACATTCCTACAGTTCTTTCTTTCCGAAATAAGCTCAAGTGCCTTATCACTCAGATAATTCTGTCTCTTCTGCTCCTTTTTTCCTAAAAGAGTACTGTTAGTGTCCAAAAAAGCCTGTTTAAAATGATCCCATTCTTCCTCAACTTCAGTAGTAAGCAAACCATGACTGTCATAATGACTAAGTAACCTATCATGGTAAGCTTTGGGTATAACTGGGTCTTTCAGAGCTTCAGTATTAAAAGCAAATTTTTTAACCCTAGCACAACACTTTTTAAGTTTAAGTTGCAAGACACTTTTAACAAGGTAATGGTCAGATCCAATTTCAGCTCCCCTATATGCCCTGGTATTTCTAACAGAACTAGCCCATTTGCTGTTAATTAATATATAATCAATCATATTCCTATGTAGCCCATCAGGTGAAACCCATGTGTACTTATGTATGTCACGGTGTTTATAATATGTGTTAGTTATTCTGAAACCATTGAGTTTACTTACCTGTAGGAGACGTTGCCCATTGCCATTGCAGCTACCAATACCAAAAGGGCCAATCACCCCTCGCTTAAAAAAGAAATTTTGCAGAGGTTGACCTTCATGAGTAACATCTCAAAGCTTGTAAATTCTCCAATGTCACGGACTCCTCAATTATGACTCCAAAATAAAGGAGAAATGATGTGGTCGATATTTGCAAGGCTTATAACAAACGAAATTTCTGAAGGTAGGTATTTTTAGTGACAAAGAAAATACATAAATTCTAATTCTAATTTAAATATATAAATTCCTATTTTTCCTATATGCACCTTAAAAGTAGGTTTATTTTAAACCAAACAGGCCACAGAAGTCTGAGAGGAGCCTATCAGTTCACATGCCATAGTAGGTCTGTGAGGATGAGACCTCAGCAGAAAAACAAACATTCATAAGCCTTAGCTGGGGCTCGGACCCAGGTCCCTTTGATCAATAGCCAAGCATACTAAACACTCGGCCATTGGGTCTTCACTTTAAGCTTCATAACTGGAGTTTCATAACTGTATTCATTTCAAAGGAAGATATGGTGTCGGTTAACCTACAGCATTGTTGGCACCTTATCTTCCTTTGAGGTGAATAAGAATTCAGTGACTGATTCAGTGAATTACTTATATTTCTATTACTATTTGTGACTAATATTGATTTTTAATTACACAGATCAACAAATTTCAACTTTTTTTTCTATAATATGAACAAAATAAACTGTTTTTGATCATGAAAATGGCAGTAAAAAATCTGCAATATGCACAGCTTTTTTGTTATTACTTATTTTGTATCTGTATTCAACACACATGATTTTATACACTTCACTGTTATTAGGCTTGAAAGATGATCATGAAAATACACTTGAAAACACTACAAAGGCATCATAGGCACAGATTATGCTTGACAGTATAACAAAAACACTAAGGCTCCAAATTTGTTAACAGACAGTTACTTTTTTTCCTCTTATGAACAGTATGATCTTGCTTTGCAAAAATCAACAGTAGTCACCCATCATTACAGGATCCCACCTTCTTTGGTAGCATTCCTCCATTGTATTGA
Source organism: Ryuthela nishihirai (assembly GCA_038380435.1). NCBI lineage: Eukaryota > Metazoa > Arthropoda > Arachnida > Araneae > Heptathelidae > Ryuthela > Ryuthela nishihirai. Next base: position 2,710,797 of record JAWZYU010000044.1, on the reverse strand, counting down.
TATCTTGATGGAATCTTTTGCTATATTCTCTAACAGCACCCAAGTTGTCTGCGAAGAAACCTACATGAGAATGTATAAAGTGTATTTGAGTGACATCCAGCATCCTAAAAGTTGATGGTTAGGTAACAATACCTCTATTAATTGTTGGTGGTTCTCTTCTTTATTCTTGAGAAACCTAGAACTAGTGATTTTAAGGATTTCCGCGCTGCTAATTCTCTGGAGTTTTGTTTGCTTTCAAAAGGGGTATCATGCAAAAGCTGTCTTATTTGTGGGACAACAAAGTTGCCTTCACTATTTTTTTTCAAAGCTTTTACAAAGTTTTTTACAAGGCCCAGCTTTATGTGCAGTATAGCATGGGCGTCCACAGAAAATTTTCCAGGAGGTGGGGGCAAAGTTTAGAGACAATTACATCAATAAATTTTTAATTATTTTGCGTTTTTTTCACGAGTAGATTATAGAATACAGTATTGCATCAATACAAAAACACATAATGTATATAAATTTACAATATAAAGGAAACAAAAATTAATTGAAACAAGCATTTTTACTCGATCCCAGGGGGGGGGGAGTGCCCCGTTTGCCTCCCTCTGCAGATGCCCATGCAGCAGAGTAAGAACTGACTCAGGATAGGATTCACTAATGGTGTGTATTTAACATTATGTATTCCGGAAACAAAGTTTTCTCTGGATGGCCAATCCTTTACTACAACATAGTGTTGCTGTGTGAATGCACTTCGCAATTCAAGTAACTATGATTACCTGCAAATAGGGTCGGATCTATTACATTACAATCACATTAAATATTATATAATGAAATGCATAAAATGAGCCACAGGTATTTAAGGTTTTTGTTTCCATTGTGCAACAAAACATCCTTTAAGCTTACTTTAGAATATATAAATAGCCTCGATTCTGCAGGTTTGTGTGGAAATTCCAATTTCACACAAATCCAATTTCACAATTTGCTGCACTGATAGGCTTCTGTGGAGGGAAAAATCTACTGTTTTTGTTTGTGCATTGACAGCTCCAAGTGAATAGATTCACAGAATATGTCTTATCAGCTGGTGGATATGCCCGAACAGAGGTCATCATAGGCACTTGAACTCTTCGGTGCCTCTTTGCTGATACGGACATCATCAGTTCTACATTGGATGAAACCTTCCACTGTAGATGACTTCAGCCTTTAGTGGTGGGGGAAAGGGTCTTTGCTCCATGCCTGTGATTACAGGGCTGTTTGATATTGTTGTCATTCCCTCTATTAATAAAGTTTCTTTAAACATCTCATTACCATTTTCTTTCCATAGGTAATTGGAATGTGAAAACTCAGCACAGAGCTTATTCTCTTTATGTCCTCACACAAGAATTCTACCATTATAATTTTGATATTCTCAGCTTGCAAGAAACCAGATGGACAGATAAAGGTCAGATTCTAAAAATAATTTTAAATTTCTCTTTTCAGGGAGGGAAGATAATAAGCATCTCCAAGCCATAGGTCTGCTTTTCACCAGACCCACTATGATGCTCTTCTAGGATATGAGAATATTAATGAAAGGTTTCTTACAGCTAAATTTCAGACAAACAAAGAGTTTGAATGTTATCTGTTGCTATGCCCCCACTGAGGATGCTGATGAAGATAAGAAAGATGGGTTTTACAGACAACTTCAGGATATTTTGAATTCTATCAAGAAATGAGATATTGCCCTTGTTCTAGGTAACTTCAGTGCTAAAATTGGTACTGACTCTCCCCTTTGGGAAGGGGAAATCGGCCCATTTGGTATTAGTATAGGCTGCAATGTCTCCGACAGGTAAGAAAACTTAATGATTTCAGAACAACACTTATTACAAGCACTGTGACATACATAAGTACACAAGGAGTTCACCAAATGGGCTGCATAAGAATATGATTATATATTAATTAACAGCAAATGGGTTAGTTCTGTTAGGAATACCAGGTCATATAGGGGGGCTGAAATTGGATCAGATCATTACCCCTTGCTAAAAGAGTCTTGCAACTTTAAACTTAAGAACTGTTGTGCTAAGGTTAAAAAAGTTACCTTTAATACTAAGCTCTGAAAGACACAGTTAAGCTAAAGCTTACCATGACAGGTTAATCATTATAACAGTCATGGTTTGCTTACTACTGAAGTTGAGGAAGAATGGGACCATTTTAAAAAGGCTTTTATTGAAACTGCTATACCATGGTCAAGTGGTTAGTGCACTTGGCTACTGACCAAAGGGACCTGGGTTCAAGCCACAGATAAGGCATGGACGTTTATGTTGTTTTTCTGCTGAGGTCCTGTCATCCTCATAAGACCTTCTACAATGGCATATAAACTGACAGGCTCCTGTCAGACCTCTGTGGTCAGCAGCTGTTTGAGGGGGTATTTTTTTTACTGAAATTAACAGTACTGCTTTGAGTAAAAGGGAATAGAGGAGGCAAAATTATTTGAGTGATAAGGCCCTTGAGCTTATTTTAGAGAGAAAGAATTGCAGGAATGTCCTTAATACCCTATTAATCCTAATAGAAAGCATTACAGAGAGCTTAATAAATATATGAAGGATAGTTAGCAGCTAATAAGAATCTTTGGCTTGACGGCTTGGCTAACAAAGCTGAGGAAGCACACAGCACAACAGCAGAGAGTTATATCAGATAGTTAATGTTTTGTGTGGTAGACAGGGATTGAAGGATAAACACGGTAAAGGTTAAAAAAAAGTGTGGAATCTGTTATGGCTAAGTGGGACTGAGCATTTCAGTGATGTTCAAAACAATGCAGTTAGTTCTACTCCCATTGTTTGTAATGATGATAGATGCATTACTGGCTTTAATGTTGGCCTATAACACAGGCTGGTTATTTTGGCTATTTTTAAAATTACATAAATCCCCATGGGTAGATGAAATTGCTACTGAAATGCTTAGAGCTGGGAATGTTTCGGTTACCACATGGATGCCTTATCTGCTGGTCAATAATCTGAACAGAGGTCATTGCAGGCACTTGAACTCTTCAGTGCCTCTTTGGTGATATGGGCATCGTCAATCCTACATTGGAGGAAGTCTTCCATTGTAGATGGCTTCAGCCTTTAGTGGTGGGGAACTTAATAGGAATCCTAATCCTAATAGAAAGCATTACAAAGAGCTTAATAAATATATGAAGAATAGTTAGCACCTAATAAGAATCTTTGGCTTGATGGCTTGGCTAACAAAGCTGAGGAAGCAGACAGCACAACAGCAGAGAGCTATATCAGATAGTTAATGTTTTGTGTGGTAGACAGGGATTGAAGGATAAACATGGTAAAGGTTATAAAAAGTGTAGAATCTGTTATGGCTTAGTGGGACTGAGCATTTCAGTGAAGTTCAAAACAATGCGGTTAGTTCTACTCCCATTGTTTGTAATGATGATAGATGCATTACTGGCTTTAATGTTGGCCTATAACACAGGCTGAAGTTATTTTGGCTATTTTTAAAATTACATAAATCCCCAGGGGTAGATGAAATTACTATTGAAATGCTTAGAGCTGGGAATGTTTCGGTTACCATGGATGCCTTATCTGCTGGTCGATAATCCTGAACAGAGATCATTGCAGGCACTTGAACTCTTCAGTGCCTCTTTGGTGATATGGGCATCATCAATCCTACATTGGAGGAAGCCTTCCATTGTAGATGGCTTCAGCCTTTAGTGGTGGGGAAATGGGTCTTTACCCCATGCCTGCGATTAGGGGTTATTTGATATTGTCGGCATTCCCTCTCTCAATAAACATAGTTTCTTTAAATATCCCACTAACCATTTTCTCTCCATAGGTAGTTGGAATGTGAAAACTCTGCACAAATCTTGGACCTGGGTTCAAACCCCGGGTATGGCATGGACGTTCATGTTGTTTTTCTGCTAAGGTCTTACCATACTCGCAGACCTTCTACTATGGCATATAAATTGACAGGCTCCTGTCAGACCTCAGTGGCAAGCACTGAGTTATTTCTTTTATTTATGATAAAGGCATGCTTCCCAAGGATTTTACCAGAGATATTATCCCTATTTTAAAAAAAGGTGATCACAGTTGTAATAATTATAGAGGTATCAGCCTACTTTTTGTTCCAGGTAAAGTTTTTTGATGATTGTTCTTAATAGAATTAAGAATCTGGTTGACAGTCAATTGCGCGATGAGCAGTTCAGATTCAGAAGTGGTGGGGGATGTGTAGATCAGATATTTCCACTCAGGCAGATTCTTGAAAAATGTTTAGCATTTCAGAAACCTTTGATTACTAGCTTTGCTGATTTCAAAAAGACTTTTGACTCTGTTAATCGTAATAATTTGTGGTTGATTGTGAGATTGTATGGCATACCAGACTAGTTAATTAACATAATAAAGCTGTCTATAATAACAATTAGTTTTGTCTGAGAGTTGGTCAGGCTCGTAGTAATTGGTTTAGCATTGCTTCTGGTGTTAGACAAGGGGAATTTTGTCTCCTTTTCTCTTTAGTTTGATTATTGATTGTTTCATGCAAAATTTACTGCAAGGGAAAATTTTGGCCTTAAATGGTCTTGAGACTCAAAATTTCTGATGTAGATAATGCTGATGTGACTGGTAGTAGAGTATGTTTGGTTATAAACAGGGAGAAAACTAAAGTAATGAAAATTGGTCAGGCAAGCTGTGATTCAATTAATCTGAATGGTTGTAGTCTTGAGCAATGTGCCTAAAGCTTTCAGAGGGGGAGACCTAGAATGCGGTGGGCAAATAATGTCAAACAGAGAAATCACGCATGCCATAAAAATGTGAAAGTTTCTCATTTCTCTTTCAATATGCACAAATCCTCGTAACTGTAGCCAGCAAATTCCATTCTTGCAGGCTGGATCAAAAGTTCTGCTTGTTTTGACAGGTTTAAATCATGTACTATACCATTAAGTTCATTTTGTTAAATTAGATAGGGTTCTTGACTATGCTGCAGAGTATAACTTCAATCAGAGGAAGTAGATGATCTTACAAGTAGTATTCCATTTCTACACTGGGAATAATGAAATCTTGCCAGTTAGGTGGTGGAACATGGATATCCCCATATGGCAATGATTTCATTGCATATGGGATGTCTGGACACTGTATTTTTATTTTTTTTTTATACCCCTCAATTTTGTAAGACAGAATGCATACAGATGGCAAATGAAGTCTAAGGCAACTGTCTGACAAATGCTACTTACAGCATATTACAAAGTTCACTTTTACTGCTAACGTTTATTTTACAAGTATTTGTGATAAATGAGTCTGTAAATGGTAGCTAGGTAGTCACTGGAAGGAGAGCTATGCACCAATCCCCTGTGATGATGCATAGAACCAGCCAGGCCTAGCACCTAATGTCCAACCCCGCCTTCTCGTGGTGCGGACCGTTAGTAACTTTCAAAACAGATACTCTCTTGTGGAAGTGAACGGAAGGGGAGGGCTGCCAGATTAGTGTGGCCTACTGATCTGGACAACTATGGCTACTTTTCTTTTTTTTCTACCCTGCTGAGGAGTGGTCAACCACACAGGGTCCTGGTGCTGACCATATAAACCTACTGGACAGATATATGGCTCTGAGCTTGATTATGGATCCTGATTTTGTTGCACTGGTGGGCTTCTGTGGAGGGAAAATTTTCCGCTGTGTTTTCTGTTTGTTTGTGGGTTGACAGCCCCAAGTGAATAGATGCACAGGATATATTTATCAACTGGTGGATAATCCTGAGCAGAGGTCATCGCAGGCACCTGAACTCTTTGCTTCTACTGGCATCGTCAAATTCTACATTGGAGGAAGTCTTCCAGTGTAGATGGCTTCAGCCTTTAGTAGTGGGGGAATGGGACTTTGCCCCATGTCTGCGATTAGGGGGCTGTTTGATATTGTCAGCATTCCCTCTCTCAATAAACATAGTTTCTTTAAACATCCCACTAACCATTTTCTCTCCATAGGTAGTTGGAATGTGAGGACTCTGCACAGAGCTTTTTCTCTTGATGTCCTCACACAAGAATTCCACCGTTATAATTTAGATATTCAAGGCTTGCAAGAGACCAGATGGACAGTTAAAGGTCAGATTCTTAAAAATTATCTTAAATTTCTCTTTTCAGGGAGGGACAACAATAAGCATCACCAAGGCGTGGGTCTGCTTCTCAGCAGACACGCTAGCGATGCTCTTCTAGGATATCAGTGCATTAATGAAAGGTTTCTTACAGCAAAATTTCAGACAAGCGTTAAAGACTTGAATGTTATCTGCTGTTATGCCCCCACTGAGGATGCCGATGAGGATCAGAAGGATAGGTTTTATGAACAACTTCAGGATATTTTGAATTCTGTCAAGAAAGGAGATATTACCCTTGTTCTTGGTGACTTCAATGCCAAAGTTGGTACTGACTCTGACCTTTGGGGAGGAGTAATAGGCCCTTTTGGTATTGGTAGCTGCAATGGCAATGGGCAATGTCTCCTACAGGTAAGTAAACTCAATGGTTTCAGAATAACTAACACTTATTACAAATGTCGCAACATACATAAGTACACACGGGTTTCACCTGATGGGCTGCATAAGAATATGATTGATTACATATTAATTAACAGCAAATGGGCTAGTTCTGTTAGGAATACCAGGGCATATAGGGGAGCTGAAATTGGATCTGACCATTACCTTGTTAAAAGTGTGTTGCAACTTAAACTTAAAAAGTGTTGTGCTAGGGTTAAAAAATTTACTTTTAATACTGAAGCTCTGAAAGATCCAGTTATAGCCAAAGCTTACCATGATAGGTTACTTAGTCATTATGACAGTCATGGTTTTGCTTACTACTGAAGTTGAGGAAGAATGGGATCATTTTAAACAGGCTTTTTTGGACACTAACAGTACTCTTTTAGGAAAAAAGGAGCAGAAGAGGCAAAATTATCTGAGTGATAAGGCACTTGAGCTTATTTCGGAAAGAAAGAACTGCAGGAATGCCCTTAATCAATACCCTACTAGTCCTAATAGAAAGCATTACAGAGACCTTAATAAACTTGTAAAGGATCAGTTAACTGCTGATAAGAATCTTTGGCTTGATGGTTTGGCTGACAAAGCCGAGGAAGCAGTTAGACAGCACAACAGCAGAGAGCTGTACCAGATAGTTAATGTTTTGTGTGGTAGAAAACGGACAGGCATACAAGGATTGAAGGATAAACAAGGTAAGGTTATAGAAGGGGAGGATTCTGTCATGGCTAAGTGGTCTGAGCATTTCAGTGATGTTCTAAACAATGTAGTTAGTTCTACTCCCATTGTTTGCAATGATGATAGATGCATTGGTGGCTTTAATGTTGGCCCTATAACACAATCTGAAGTTATTTTGGCTGTTTCTAAACTGAAACTTCATAAATCCCCAGGGGTAGATGAAATTACTACGGAAATGCTTAGAGCTGGGAATGTTTCGGTTACCACTTGGATGACTGAAATTCTGAATATCTTTTATGATAAAGGCATGGTTCCTAAGGATTTTACCAGAGCTATTGTTATCCCTATTTTCAAAAAAGGTGATCGCAGTTCTTGTGATAACTATAGGGGTATCAGCCTACTCTCTGTTCCAGGTAAAGTTCTTTCCATAATTGTGCTTAATAGAATTAAGAATCTGGTTGATAGTCAATTGCGTGATGAGCAATGTGGATTCAGAAGTGGTAGGGGATGTGTGGATCAGATATTTTCACTTAGGCAGATTCTTGAGAAATGTTTAGAATTTCAGAAACCTTTGGTTGCTAGCTTTGTTGATTTCAAAAAGGCTTTCGACTCTGTTGATCGTCATAATTTGTGGTTGATTGTGAAATCATGTGGTATACCAGACAAGTTAGTTAACATAATGAAAGCTCTCTATAATAATACTGAGTCGTGCATGAAAGTTGGTAAGGCTTGTAGCAATTGGTTAAGCATTACTTCTGGTATTCGACAAGGGTGCATTTTGTCCCCTTTTCTCTTTAGCTTGGTTATTGATTATGTTATGCGAAATTCACTTCAAGGGAAAGATTTTGGCCTGAAATGGGCTATAGATACGAAAATTTCTGATTTAGATTATGCTGATGATTTAGCCCTTTTGGCAAATGATGTTGAAGAGATGAACTCTTTCATTCGAGCTGTTGATGAGACTGGTAGTAGAGTAGGTTTGGTTATAAACAGAGAGAAAACTAAAGTGATGAAAATTAGTCAGCAGGCTGTGATTCAGTTAATCTGAATGGTTGCAGTCTTGAGCAGGTGTCACAGTTTAATTATCTTGGGAGCTATGTAAGAGATAATGGTGATGTGCGGCATGAGATTAACAGACGAATAGGGATTGCTGCCGGGACTTTTAAGAACCTATGGAGAGTGTGGAGAAATAGGCGTATACACCTAAAGACTAAAATTAGACTGTATAATAGTTTGGTTCTTTCTAGGGTTAGTTATGGTAGTGAAACTTGGACACTTTGTAAACAAGATAACAGGAAACTAGATGCTTTTGATTCCAGATGCTTATGCAGTATCTTGGGCATTAGGTGGTTCAACTTTGTAACTAATGATGAGATTAGGCAAAGGAGTTTGCAACCTCCTTTAAGCAGCATATTGTGCAGAGAGAGACTTCGTTGGTTTGGCCATGTTGCCCGTATGAATAATTATAGATTGGTGAATAGGGTTATGAACAGTGTGCCTAAAGGCCTCAGAAAGAAGGGGAGACCTAGGATGCGGTGGGCAGACAATGTCAAACAGGACCTTGTTAGAATTGGTGTGCAGTGGCCAGATGCAGTAGATGTAGCTCAGGATAGACTTGCTTGGAGAACTAAATTGCACGGTCTGGTTGGACCTCCGTAGCCCATGGCTGCTTGAGGATGATGATGATGTGATAAATGATCATTGTTGTCTTTTCCGAATTTGTGATGTGATATAGAATTTTTTAAGTCCAAATGTGGATTTTGGTTGTTTTACTTCTGAGCAGCACTTTTTTTGCACACAATGGGCTAAATGGTCAGATCACAAGACCCCGAAGGCTTAGAGAAGGCTGGGGGAGGGAATCCACGGGAACAGCTGTTGGAAAACAGATGGTCGGATCTGGAATCAGCTTGTTAGAATTAGTATAAAATGATAGTTTTCATTCATGTTACCAAAACCTTGTTGACTAGTGTTATTCAAGACATAAATTTAGTAATGCATGTACAAATCTAAGTGTTCTAAGAAATACTGGAAATTGGAATGAAGCTACTTTATTTATTTATTTTTTTTTTGGTAGTCTTTCATGGTACCATTTCTGGGGACTATTTTATAATGTGGGTCAGTGGTTCTAGGGAACTAAGCATGGCTATAAACTTAGGTTTGGGCCAGGATCATTCTCTGCACTCTTGCTGGTATTGAAGATATGAAAGAGACTCTCTGGAATTGGAATCTTAAGGTTAAGGAGATTGAAGCTGATAGAGATTTATTCAATGAATCAAGGAATACTCCATCAATGTGATTTGATATCACTATTTTCGATATTTCTGCTACTAATATTCAACAATAGTAAATTATTGCCCCAATCACGGAGGTAAGTGGCTCTACTTAAAACTAATCTTTTTGCTGGCCTTGAATAAAAAATATTAACCTTCTGACAAATGGCATAGCATAATTGTAACAGGAATGAAAATGTGCACAATAAGGACCACAACCGAACCCCCCCCCCGTCCACACACACTAATTCGCATGGAACTTACACCCTACGATTTCATCATACATGTATACGCATTGAATACAATCTTTAATACAGTAAAACTTCGGTATCAATGGTTCTTTCACGCAAAATAAATTACACCAACTTTTTTTATTCCACGATTATAACTGAAAGGCCTCAAATAACAAATTATTAATAAGTAGTTCATTCTCACCTGAACAAAAAACATGCCGGTGGACATTGAACAACTTTCGCAGACGCAGTTCCTGAATGTCTTAAATATAGATTTTTCCTGGAAATAAATGTTATTCTATTGCGACAACTTTGATACAAATTTCTAATACTTAAGCTGCTTCTAAAAATTGCAGCCATTTTTATGTATTTGTCCCTAATATTTCCTGACTAAAACCGTAGCTAAAACACATGCAAAACGCATGAACATTAAAGTTGCCATTAATTCACTATAAACTATACAATAAGTTCGAATAGAAATTTGTTTTCTTTTTAATGTTGAAAACCTTTTTATCATTATTGAATTCTCTACTGCAAAAGCAAATCGATCAGTGATTTAAATCGAACAAAAATCTCAGATTTCCATGCAGTGCTCTTTCTGTAAAAACAAAGATGCTCTGATAAAATAGTGACGCTACATTGTAGTACAGTTGTTTATGTCCAACACTTATAACAGAAAGTCAGAGGACAAAATTTATGACATCTTCTTAAGTAGTCCTACCATACAGATACTCCTTACATTTTCATTCTAATATTATTACTGGTGGACTCTGTACTAATCTTTATACTCATGTTTACCTATAAATATATTTTATTTAGGAGAAATTTTATTTGCATTAATTAGCATTATTACATTTGATAATATAATGGATAATGTATATATTATCAAATGTAATATTGCTGATTAAATGAAAATAAATACCCCCTCAAGCAGCTGCTTGCCACAGAGCTCTGACAGGAGCCTGTCAGTTTATATGCCAGAGTAGAAGGTCTGAGAGTATAGTAGGACCTCAGATGAAAAACAACACATACATCCATGCCTTACCCGGGCTCAAACCCAGGTCCCTTAATCAGTAGCCATGCGCGTTAACCACTCGGCCACAGGACGGCTTAATGCTGATTAATGCAAATAAATATAATTGCAAATAATATAATAAAAAATAATGAAAACAATATAATAATATTATATATATTTTATACCATTGAGGTAATAATATTAGAGACAGGACTCCGATTCCCATACCATTGGCAGTCATGATCACAGGCAGGTGTTCTTGCAGACTGCTTAAGACGGCAAGAATACTCATGATGTCTTGTGAATGGCTGGTAAACGACGATGAATGCTATTAAATAATGCCTACCATATGATTGAAATGAAGCAGAACTTTGCTTATTTTTGTTTTTATTTCATTGAGGTTACTCTAATTTAGTAATTCATCATCATCATCATCATCATCATCATCATCATCATCATCATCATCATCATCATCATCATCATCAAAGCCATGGGCTACGGAGGTCCAACCAGACCGTGCAATTTAGTTCTCCAAGCAAGTCTATCCTGAGCTACATCTACTGCATCTGGCCACTGCACACCAATTCTAACAAGGTCCTCTTTGACATTGTCTGCCCACCGCATCGGATTAAAAGTGAAGATGCTGAAAACTGCTTTTCTTTCAAATTGAGGTTTTGAACCGAAAATTTAAATAAAATTCGATATGCTCTTAATGTGTAATTAATGCTGAATTAAATTTACTGTAAACTTAGCAGACTTTACTTTGAGCCCGTTTAAACAGGGACAATGCTACACATATTTCAAAATCTAATACATGATCAAATCTTTTAGCTTAAAGAAAATTTATAAACCTTAATAGTACAAATCCGCACCTCATTTAAAAAAAAATATGAAAATAAAATATTTTTTAATTCAGCTGAGTCAGGAAATCAAATCCCCCCCCCCCTCAATAAATGACATAAGTTAATTTCATGGTATAAACAACCAAAATATTAACAATTGTGAGCTTGTTATTGCACCTGAAGCAGATGTAAATTTAAGCCCCTCAACCCCACACAAATAACATGATTAAAATTTGATGCTATGAAAAAACAAATATTGTAACTTTTATTTCAGCTAAGGCAGAAGGAAATCAAAGGTCTCTCTCACACACACACACAAATTGCATAATTGAAATTTCATTCTATAAATATAAAACAAAATGATTTACACTTTCATTTCAACTAAGGCAGAAGGAATGGCATGTCCCCCTCTATCCTCCCTCCCACACACACAAATGACATGACTGAAATTTCATGCTACAAAAAACAAATATTGTAAACTTTTATTTCAGCTAAGGCAGAAGGAAATCCAATATCACACACACACCAAATGAAATAATTCAAATTTAATGTAATAAAAAAAAGGAACTAAAATGTAAACTATTATCGTTTTAACTGAGGCAGTAAGAAACTCATGTCACACACACACAAGATGAAGTTACTGCAAAGTATATTTTTGTCACTGTGTTTTGGGCAAATTTAGATGTTTGCTCTGATATTGATACCTTTTAATTTTTCTGTCATATATGTCGCTAAATGGTGAAGACTAATTTTAGCATATTCTTTTGTGATGTTTCTTTTTCATATTATAAGCATGATTGTCAACCTCCACATCCAATTCCCTATTAGTGATATAACTATTTAGTGATTTGAGCACCAACATGCATTAAAGCCTATATAGGACATTACCCTGAATTTTTTTTTAATTTGGTATAATAATGGTTGTTGTTGAGAATATAAAACATCCCTCCTTTTTAATATTAACCTCTAAAGTGATAGGTCTGTAAATGGTAGTTAGGTAGTCACGGAAAGAAGAGCTATGTACCAATCCCCTGTAATGATGCGTAGAACCAGCCAGGCCCAGCACCTAATGTCCGACTCCGCCTTCTCGTGGTGCAGACCGTTAGTACCTTTGAAAAGAGATACTCTCTTGTGGAAGTGAACGGAAGGGGAGGGCTGCCAGATTACTGTGGCCTACTGATCTGGACAACTATGGCTACTTTTCTTTTTTTTATACCCTGCTGAGGAATGGTCAACCACACAGGGTCCTGGTGCTGACCATATAAACCCACTGGACTGGTCAGATATATGGCTCTGAGCTTGATTATGGATCCTGATTTTGTTGCACTCGTGGGCTTCTGTGGAGGGAAAATTTTCCGCTGTGTTTTCTGTTTGTTTGTGGGTTGACAGCCCCAAGTGAATAGATTCACAGGATATATTTATCAACTGGTGGATAATCCTGAGCAGAGGTCATCGCAGGCACTTGAACTCTTTGCTTCTATTGGCATCGTCAAATTCTACATTGGAGGAAGTCTTCCAGTGTAGATGGCTTCAGCCTTTAGTGGTGGGGGAACGAGTCTTTGCCCCATGTCTGCGATTAGGGGGCTGTTTGATATTGTCAGCATTCCCTCTCTCAATAAACATAGTTTCTTTAAACATCCCACTAACCATTATATCTCCATAGGTAGTTGGAATGTGAGGACTCTGCACAGAGCTTTTTCTCTTGATGTCCTCACACAAGAATTCCACCATTATAATTTAGATATTGTTGGTTTGCAACAGACCAAATGGGCAGATAAAGGTCAGATTCTTAAAAATAATCTTAAATTTCTCTTTTCAGGGAGGGACGACAATAAGCATCACCAAGGCGTGGGACTGCTTCTCAGCAGACACGCTAGTGATGCTCTTCTAGGATATGAGTGTATTAATGAAAAGTTTCTTACAGCCAAATTTCAGACAAGCGTTAAAGACTTGAATGCTATCTGCTATTATGCCCCCACTGAGGATGTTAATGAGGATGAGAAGGACAGGTTTTATGGACAACTGCAGGATATTTTGAATTCTGTCAAGAAAGGAGATATTACCTTTGTTCTAGGTGGGTTGGGTTGGGTTGTTTTACCTCTGAGCGGCACTTTTTTGCACACCATGGGCTAAATGGCCAGGTCACATGGACCCCGAAGGCTCAGAGAAGGTTGGGGGAGGGAACCCACTGGAACAGCTGTTGGGAGACAGATGGTAGTCTCCCGTCAAGGCCATCCAGCGTGTTCTTTAACGTGCAGAGGGTATGGCTCTCCCGCACACGGGGCCACAGCTTAACGTACCAGCCGACGGAAGGCGGCCTTTCCAAGCCCATCGGTGTCCCCTACTGACCGTGGGCAGGGCGGGGAATTTTGCGGAGATAAATCTCAACGCTGACATAGCTGGGACTCGAACCTGGGAACTACAGATTATGAGCCTGGCGAGCTACCAACTGAGCCACCCCGCCCGTTGTTCTAGGTGACTTCAATGCCAAAGTTGGTACTGACTCTGACCTTTGGGGAGGGGTGATAGGCACTTTTGGTATTGATAGCTGCAGTGGCAATGGGCAATGTCTCCTACAGGTAAGTAAACTCAATGGTTTCAGAATAACTAACACTTATTACAAATGTCGCAACATACATAAGTACACATGGGTTTCATCCGATGGGCAGCAAAAGAATATGATGGATTATATATTAATTAACAGCAAATGGGCTAGTTCTGTTAGGAATACCAGGTCATATAGGGGAGTTGAATTTGTATCTGACCATTACCTTGTTAAAAGTGTCTTGCAACTTAAACTTAAAAAGTGTTGTACTAGGGTAAAAAATTTACTTTTAATACTGTCGTACTTAATACCTGTTATAGCCAAAGCTTACCATGATAGGTTACTTAATCATTATGACAGTCATGATATGCTTACCACTGAAGTTGAGGAAGAATGGGATCATTTTAAACAGGCTTTTTTTGGACACTAACATTACTCTTTTAGGAAAAAAGGAGCAGAAGAGTCAGAATTATCTGAGTGATAAGGCACTTGAGCTTATTTCGGAAAGAAAGAACTGCAGGAATGTCCTTAATCAATACCCTACTAGTCCAAATAGAAAGCATTACAGAGAACTTAATAAACGTGTAAAGAATCAGTTAGCTGCTGATAAGAATCTTTGGCTTGATGGTTTGGCTGACAAAACCGTGGAAGCAGTTAGACATCACAACAACAAAGAGCTGTACCAGATAGTTAATGTTTTGTGTGGTAGAAAACGAACAGGCATACAGGGATTGAAGGATAAACAAGGTAAGGTTATAGAAGGTGAGGATTTTTTCCTGGCTAGGTGGGATGAGCATTTCAGCGATGTTCTAAACAAGGTGATTAGGTTTACTCCCATTGTTTACAATGATGATAGATGCATTGGTGGCTTTAATGTTGGCCCTATAACACAATCTGAAGTTATTTTAGCTATTTCTAAACTTAAACTTCATAAATCCCCAGGGGTAGATGAAATTACTATGGAAATACTCAGAGCTGGGAATGTTTCGTTTACCACTTGGATGACTGAAATTTTGAATATCTTTTATGATAAAGGCATGGTTCCTAAGGATTTTACCAGAGCTATTGTTATCCCTATTTTCAAAAAAGGTCATTGTAGTTCTTATAATAACTATAGGGGTATCAGCCTACTCTCTGTTCCAGGTAAAGTTCTTTCCATGATTGTGCTTAATAGAATTATGAATCTGGTTCACAGTCAATTGCGTGATGAGCAATGTGGATTCAGAAGTGGTAGGGGATGTGTGGATCAGATATTTTCACTTAGGCAGATTCTTGAGAAATGTTTAGAGTTTCAGAAACCTTTGGTTGCTAGCTTTGTTGATTTCAAAAAGGCTTTCGACTCTGTTGACCATCATAATTTGTGGTTGATTGTGAAATATATACAGCATACCAAACAAGTTAGTTAACATAATGAAAACTCTCTATAATAACACTGAGTCGTGTGTGAGAGATGGTAAAGCTTGTAGCAATTGGTTTAGCATTACTTCTGGTGTTCGACAAAGGTGCATTTTGTCTCCTTTTCTCTTTAGTTTGGTTATTGATAATGTTATGCGAAATTCACTCCAAGGGAAAGATTTTGGCCTTAAATGGACTGCAGATACTAAAATTTCTGATTTAGATTATGCTGATGATTTAGCCCTTTTGGCAAATGATGTTGATGAGATGAACTCTTTCATTCGAGCTGTTGATAAAACTGGTAGTAGAGTAGGTTTGATTATAAACAGAGAGAAAAGTAAAATGATGAAAACTGGTCAGGCAGGCTGTGATTCAGTTAATCTGAATGGTTGCAATCTTGAATAGGTGTCACAGTTTAATTATCTTGGGAGCTATGTAACAGATAATGGTGATGTGCAGCATGAGATTAACAGATGAATAGGGATTGCTGCCGGGACTTTTAAGAATCTATGGAGAGTGTAGAGAAATAGGCGTATACACCTAAAGACTAAAATTAGACTGTATAATAGTTTGGTTCTTTCTAGGGTTAGTTATGGTAGTGAAACTTGGACATTTTGTAAACAAGATAACAGGAAACTAGATGCTTTTGATTCCAGATGCTTACGCAGTATCTTGGGCATTAGGTGGTTCAATTTTGTAACTAATGATGAGGTTAGGCAAAGGAGTCTGCAACCTCCTTTCAGCAGTATATTTTGCAGAGAGAGACTCCGTTGGTTTGGCCATGTTGCCCGTATGAATAATTATAGATTGGCGAATAGGGTTATGAACAGTGTATCTAAAGGCCTCAGAAAGAGGGGGAGACCTAGGATGCGGTGGGCAGACAATGTCAAACAGGACCTTGTTAGAATTGGTGTGCAGTGGCCAGATGCAGTAGATGTAGCTCAGGACAGACTTGCTTGGAGAACTAAATTGCACGGTCTGGTTGGACCTCCGTAGCCCATGGCTGCTTGAGGATGATGATGATGATGAATAGAGTTATGAACAGTGTGCCTAAAGGTCTCAGAAAGAAGGGGAGACCTAGGATGCGGTGGGCAGACAATGTCAAACTGGACTTTATTAGAATTGGTGTGCAGTAGCCAGATGTAGCAGATGTAGCTCAGGACAGACTTGTTGGAGAACTGAATTGCACAGTCTGGTTGGACCTCCGTAGCCCATGGGTCCTTGAGGATGATGGTGATGGTGATGATGATGATTAAAGTGACAGTAGCTAATTGATCAATTTTCAAAAAAATCACTACATTTTTTATTTTTTTCCGGAATTAAATGCTTTTTCTTTTAATATGTAATGTGGATCATTTGATTCGTTAGTTTTTCATAATGAGGCTCAAAAGTTGTTGCTTCTTAAAGAAAAAACAAAGAAAAAAAGCTGTTCCTGTAAAGGTTAAAAAGTGGAGACACAGAAGACTGCATTAGGTCACAGTTAATTAATGCTAATTTATATTCTATGCAAGAAATCTTTCGGTTTTTTTTTTTGCTATAAAGTCAGCTAATATGACATTTTCCAGTTTCAGAGAAAAGAGATAATGACCATTGCTTTACTCTGATTTCTTGGTATTCTCCATATGTGTGGAATGCTTTAAATCGCACTGGGCATTTCATGATTGTTGTCAATGATTTTAATTTCGTTGAAATTTAAATAATTGCCATTTTTCATGTCAATTATCACCCGGTTAATTATTAACTGCATGTGTGCACTTTGGAACTAAAGATAATTAGGATATTATAGTTTCCCACTTTTGCTCTTACAGCTTAAAAAAAAAGTTGAATATGGTCCTGGGTTGAATTTGTAAGGCAAAAGATATTTTGAGCCAGACAAACCAACTGTTAAAAAAATAACCTATGGGGATTTTCCAGCTATATAAAACTGAAACAATCATAAAAATTAGAGTTTCAGAAGCTATAACTGAATTTTTATCTGTAGCATTATTACCATAATACACAATATCTACAATAGCATCTACCATTGAACAGTATTTGTTTCCTAATTGACTTCTCATCTAATAATAAAGTGTATATCATATGCTTCTGTTAACTATCAGTGCAATTTTCCATGCAGAAAGCTTCAATTAATCCAGGAAGGCCATCTACAGATCTGCGCGAAGTTAAAATTGTGGAGCTACTGGGGAAAAGGCTTTTCTCTTACAAATTCATAAGCCATAAAATATAATATCATGGTAAACCTATTTGCCTCTTGGCAATAAAATTTGCCATTGCTTCTTTTAGTATTTTGCTGTGAATTTATGAGCAGGTTTAAAGTTATATCTGAAAACACATGCTTTGGTGTTCCACTGTCATTTTGATGAGCTTTGGGAACAGATAGTATTAGCTACTGTTTAAAGAGAGACAATGAAGCATCTACACTATGTAGAAAATAAAAATGTAATCATAACTTACCCCTTATGCTGTTTATACTGGTAAGTTCAACTCATCTGAAAGTACATTGTAAATAACATGTACATTACATCTATTCAATATTTAGTTTGTAACATTTTGTCTTTTCTTAATTTTATATTAGAAAGCTATTTTAGAATTGCAAAATTTCTTATTTTGCATTTTATACCCCTTTTTCCGAAAAATCATCTTTGCTGGTGATATTCTAAGTAACAGACAATTGAGAAACCAACCCAAGACTAATGATGTGCCCTTGATAATCAATCATGTGTAATGTATATTCATAACATTTGCTCCCACAATTGTTACAGCCTTAGCTTTTCAGCTCATAAAATATATTTATCAAACATTAAAAGCAAATATTTAGGCCTCATTTATCAGATGCCAAATTATAAAATCCCTATTTCAGGTGTTTCGTTTGAGTAAAACAAAAGCAATTTGTGTTATTTTGTGGCAGAATACAAATGCAAAGCAAAAGTCTCAGAAAATTAATGTCTAAGTTTAATATTTCTTTTTAAAACAAAATGCACGAAGATATTCTATAAATTTCATGCTGTTTCAGTCTGTAAATCACCTTATTTTCATATGCAAATATTATTATGTAAATATTATTATTTGTTTTGCTTATGAAAAAAATCGTGAACTATATTTGATATTATACTATGACAGAACGGTATTTTGAAACGCATATATTTATTTTTGGGCCTCTCTGTTTTAACAACTTCAATTTAAAAGCATTTCACAATTTTCGAAATTGAGAAATTGCTGCTTTTATAGTACTTTTCAGTAGTTAGTGCACAATTCATGTAAGTCTAAGAGCATGGTGAAAGATTTGTTTATGCTGTCCAAACACGCCTCTCTCTCTCTGCCTCTCTGAGGAGTAGGGTTAAGATTTTGTACATGTTCATGGTGTCCTTTGTCAGTACTATCTCTAATAATATTACCTCGATGATATATACGAATAATTTTCTTTCTTAATAAAAACAATTATATATAAAAATTAGTATGACGATTAGCACAAGAATCTACCACTAATAATAGTATTAGAATAAAAATTATAAAAATATCCTCTATGGTAGGACTACTTAAGTGACGTGATAAATTTGGTATATTGGCCTTCTGTTATAGGAAGTGTTGGTATGTTACATAGAAAGCCCTATTTCTATACCCAATGGTGGATCCTGGGTGAGCCACCCTTGGGATCACCAGGCCAACCCATTATTAGGGCAATGGCTAATGAATACAAAAAGCACGCAGTAAAGAAATAAAAAGGTGTGAATGACGACAGAATACAGTGAAATATGCAACACTCATTTCAAACTAAGATGTATACGTTGTGCACAGGGCCCTGTTGTGCATGCATGTAAAAAACTAATGCATAGGTTTAATAATAGAAATTACCGAAAGAAAATACATACTATTTCTTTTAGGTGCACAATATAACAGTACTTTACAAGGTTGACATTATACACAGGAAATTTTATTTGCTTTTTTTATCCTTGATAAGAAGCAATCCTTTTAATCTTTTGTCTATACAGACCATTTTTGTTAGCACCCCATTGAGAGCTGAAAAAAATACAATGTCGCTGGCTGGTCTAAGGAATTGGAAATGCTCCTTCATTTGTGACTCATCCTTGATGCAAAGGCCTGCGAATTATTCTGCAGCGCTTCATTGGCAATTGCGATCGTTACGCTTGATCGAAATGCTTTGTTGCATAGAATTTCGATCGCCCTCCGTAGAATCACGGTCGTCTGTAAAGCGTTTGTACCACTTGAAAATCGCGCTTCGTTTAAAGCACCATTCTCCATACATTCGACTTATTTTTTTCACAGTCTGTGCACCACTTACGCCTCGCCCATATATATAATAGATGTAGTAGAGCATTTTCCTGTTGGTAACTGGGGACCAAAAGTTAACAGTGAAAAAAGTTCGTGACCAATATGGCGGTTTTTTCAGTTTATATTAGAGTTTATATTCACATTAGACTTAGTGCATCATGATCTAACTTTCACTGATGCGAACAGAGATTTTGTAGCATGCCACATCTGGTGGGGTCTGTAAATGGTAGCTAGGTAGTCACTGGAAGGAGAGCTATGCACCAATCCCCTGTGATGATGCATAGAACCGGCCAGGCCTAGCTCCTAATGTCCAACCCCGCCTTCTCGTGGTGCGGACCGTTAGTAACTTTCAAAAGAGATACTATCTTGTGGAAGTGAACGGAAGGGGAGGGCTGCCAGATTAGTGTGGCCTACTGATCTGGACAACTATGGCTACTTTTCTTTTTTTTCTACCCTGCTGAGGAGTGGTCAACCACACAGGGTCCTGGTGCTGACCATATAAACCTACTGGACTGGACAGATATATGGCTCTGAGCTTGATTATGGATCCTGATTTTGCTGCACTGGTGGGCTTCTGTGGAGGGAAAATCTTCCGCTGTGTTTTCTTTTTGTTTGTGGGTTGACAGCCCCAAGTGAATAGATCCACAGGATATGTTTATCAGCTGGTGGATAATCCTGAGCAGAAGTCATCGCAGGCACCTGAACTCTTTGCTTCTATTGGCATCGTCAAATTCTACATTGGAGGAAGTCTTCCAGTGTAGATGGCTTCAGCCTTTAGTAGTGGGGGAACGGGTCTTTGCCCCATGTCTGCGATTAGGGGGCTGTTTGATATTGTCGGCATTCCCTCTCTCAATAAACATAGTTTCTTTAAACATCCCACTAACCATTTTCTCTCCATAGGTAGTTGGAATGTGAGGACTCTGCACAGAGCTTTTTCTCTTGATGTCCTCACACAAGAATTCCACCGTTATAATTTAGATATTCTCGGCTTGCAAGAGACCAGATGGACAGATAAAGGTCAGATTCTTAAAAATAATCTTAAATTTCTCTTTTCAGGGAGGGACGACAAAAAGCATCACCAAGGCGTGGGTCTGCTTCTCAGCAGACACGCTAGCGATGCTCTTCTAGGATATGAGTGCATTAATGAAAGGTTTCTTACAGCAAAATTTCAGTCAAGTGTTAAAGACTTGAATGTTATCTGCTGTTATGCCCCCACTGAGGATGCCGATGAGGATGAGAAGGATAGGTTTTATGAACAACTTCAGGATATTTTGAATTCTGTCAAGAAAGGAGATATTACCCTTGTTCTTGGTGACTTCAATGCCAAAGTTGGTACTGACTCTGACCTTTGGGGAGGAGTAATAGGCCCTTTTGGTATTGGTAGCTGCAATAGCAATGGGCAACGTCTCCTACAGGTAAGTAAACTCAATGGATTCAGAATAACTAACACTTATTACAAACACCGCGACATACATAAGTACACATGGGTTTCACCTGATGGGCTGCATAAGAATATGATTGATTACATATTAATTAACAGCAAATGGACTAGTTCTGTTAGGAATACCAGGGCATATAGGGGAGCTGAAATTGGATCTGACCATTACCTTGTTAAAAGTGTGTTGCAACTTAAACTTAAAAAGTGTTGTGCTAGGGTTAAAAAATTTACTTTTAATACTGAAGCTCTGAAAGATCCAGTTATAGCCAAAGCTTACCATGATAGGTTACTTAGTCATTATGACAGTCATGGTTTGCTTACTACTGAAGTTGAGGAAGAATGGGATCATTTTAAACAGGCTTTTTTGGACACTAACAGTACTCTTTTAGGAAAAAAGGAGCAGAAGAGGCAAAATTATCTGAGTGATAAGGCACTTGAGCTTATTTCGGAAAGAAAGAACTGCAGGAATGCCCTTAATCAATACCCTACTAGTCCTAATAGAAAGCATTACAGAGACCTTAATAAACTTGTAAAGGATCAGTTAGCTGCTGATAAGAATCTTTGGCTTGATGGTTTGGCTGACAAAGCCGAGGAAGCAGTTAGACAGCACAACAGCAGAGAGCTGTACCAGATAGTTAATGTTTTGTGTGGTAGAAAACGGACAGGCATACAAGGATTGAAGGATAAACAAGGTAAGGTTATAGAAGGGGAGGATTCTGTCATGGCTAGGTGGGCTGAGCATTTCAGTGATGTTCTAAACAATGTAGTTTGTTCTACTCCCATTGTTTGCAATGATGATAGATGCATTGGTGGCTTTAATGTTGGCCCTATAACACAATCTGAAGTTATTTTGGCTGTTTCTAAACTTAAACTTCATAAATCCCCAGGGGTAGATGAAATTACTACGGAAATGCTTAGAGCTGGGAATGTTTCGGTTACCACTTGGATGACTGAAATTCTGAATCTCTTTTATGATAAAGGCATGGTTCCTAAGGATTTTACCAGAGCTATTGTTATCCCTATTTTCAAAAAAGGTGATCGCAGTTCTTGTGATAACTATAGGGGTATCAGCCTACTCTCTGTTCCAGGTAAAGTTCTTTCCATGATTGTGCTTAATAGAATTAAGAATCTGGTTGACAGGCAATTGCGTGATGAGCAATGTGGATTCAGAAGTGGTAGGGGATGTGTAGATCAGATATTTTCACTTAGGCAGATTCTTGAGAAATGTTTAGAGTTTCAGAAACCTTTGGTTGCTAGCTTTGTTGATTTCAAAAAGGCTTTCGACTCTGTTGATCGTCATAATTTGTGGTTGATTGTGAGATCATATGGTATACCAGACAAGTTAGTTAACATTATGAAAGCTCTCTATAATAACACTGAGTCGTGTGTGAGAGTTGGTAAGGCTTGTAGCAATTGGTTTAGCATTACTTCTGGTGTTCGACAAGGGTGCATTTTGTCTCCTTTTCTCTTTAGCTTGGTTATTGATTATGTTATGCGAAATTCACTTCAAGGGAAAGATTTTGGCCTTAAATGGGCTGGAGATACGAAAATTTCTGATTTAGATTATGCTGATGATTTAGCCCTTTTGGCAAATGATGTTGATGAGATGAACTCTTTCATTCAAGCTGTTGGTGAGACTGGTAGTAGAGTAGGTTTGGTTATAAACAGAGAGAAAACTAAAGTGATAAAAATTGGTCAGGCAGGCTGTGATTCAGTTAATCTGAATGGTTGCAGTCTTGAGCAGGTGTCACAGTTTAATTATCTTGGGAGCTATGTAACTGATAATGGTGATGTGCGGCATGAGATTAACAGACGAATAGGGATTGCTGCTGGGACTTTTAAGAATCTATGGAGAGTGTGGAGAAATAGGCGTATACACCTAAAGACTAAAATTAGACTGTATAATAGTTTGGTTCTTTCTAGGGTTAGTTATGGTAGTGAAACTTGGACACTTTGTAAACAAGATAACAGGAAACTAGATGCTTTTGATTCCAGATGCTTACGCAGTATCTTGGGCATTAGGTGGTTCAACTTTGTAACTAATGATGAGATTAGGAAAAGGAGTTTGCAACCTCCTTTAAGCAGCATATTGTGCAGAGAGAGACTCCGTTGGTTTGGCCATGTTGCCCGTATGAATAATTATAGATTGGCGAATAGGGTTATGAACAGTGTGCCTAAAGGCCTCAGAAAGAAGGGGAGACCTAGGATGCGGTGGGCAGACAATGTCAAACAGGACCTTGTTAGAATTGGTGTGCAGTGGCCAGATGCAGTAGATGTAGCTCAGGATAGACTTGCTTGGAGAATTAAATTGCACGGTCTGGTTGGACCTCCGTGGCCCATGGCTGCTTGAGGATGAGGATGGATGGACATCTGGTGGAACAGCCATGATATCACCCTGATATCCTGTTACATCCGGCCTTCCACTGCCTTTCCTGTATCCACCTTACAGGATATTCTATTGCAGTGCCGTCAGCTCTGGATTCTCCGTGGGGGACCTCAATGCCCGCAGTCATCTTGGGGTAGAGGCATCAGTGATCAGCGAGGGGAGGATATCGAGAATGTCATCTTGCAGCACAATCTCTTTATCGCCAACGATGGCTTGCCCACGTTCTACAGACCTCTGAGTACCTACAGCTCCATTGACCTCGTAACACTCCAAAGATTTTTGATTTTCAAGTTGGACGTTTTATCTGATCCAAATTTATTCAAAATTCTGCATAACTTGTCGGACAATATTAACTCCCAAATAATTCACCAGACAATATTAAACTTCCCAAATAAAAGTTGAAGCAGGGTTTGTGAGGCATTTATCTAGCTTTGCTTATCGAGTAAGAATTCAAAAAGGATTGTCAAGCATAATTAAAGTTTAAATCTAATCAAAAATGAATTAACGTTGCTGAAGAAAAAAATAGCAAAAATTCAAAGGACAGTTTTTTTCCAAAAAAATTAAAGACTCACCAAATTCAGTGATGAATACAAAAGTTAGAATATTAACAACTCCCTCTATCTACACAACACATACTGATTCAACATACTACTTCAACATGTTTCAGCTGACTCCTAACAACAATTCCAAATCTCTACTCAACTTCCACTAACAATACTATCAATTCTGACTCTATACTAACTCTGTGACCCAATGTCATTTAGTTATAACACTGGGCTACAAATCCGGCACGTGTTTCTTGCACGCTGGGAAAACATTTGAATAAACTGACGATTGTGTTAGGTATGACGCAAGAGGGGACATGTCCTACACGTGCGCATTAGCGGCTGACAATCAAAAGGTCGGAGTTGCTCATGTGCAACTCCTTCGGCTCGGAAGTAAGAATTGCCATCAGTCCAAATGAAACAATAATCCCGAAAATGATAAATATAATGTAAATAAAGCAAAACTGGTTAAGGAAAAGTAAAAGTGAATGGGTGGATCATGACAACCTTTCCCTCTGTTCTTCCTGCATTGGTCAAAGCCTTAGCTGGTTGATTGACCCTGACATCCAGGGCAGTGACCACACCTGCTTCCCAAGGGATGTGCAGCTCTGAGAAGAACATCGAAGCTTACCGACTGACAGCTCTTTCAGCAGATTTCGTCTGGACTCACTGCCATCAATGCTACAGATCTCAGTGCAGTGTCAGAGGTCTCACTGCTGCCTCTGATGCTTGCACTGTTACAATCTCAACACCCAGGCATCTTCTCCCTCCGGATAACCACTACAAGCGGCTTGACACCATTTGCCATCCAGCTGAAAGGCGCACCTACCACTCTGGTATTTCCAGACATTCTCCATGCTAGAAGGCTACATGCTGCGATCAGAAGGTGCCAGAACTGCCGTGAAAGATTAAGACGGCGGTCCTTCTGCTCCAGCATTGTCTTCACCCTTCTAGGAAAGTCTGGAAGTATATCAAGAACTTAATGGGGAAGCCACAGCTTGCCCTCCCTTTCCATAACGTTTCCTTGTCCCATGGGGAGGACTTAGCGTCACTGCTAATGCCTTCTTGCGGCATTTCACCTCCTCTGTACCTGCCTTACTGGTGACTGATCAGGATATGCCCCAGCAGCCCTGCTCTGAGTGTGAGCCCTCTTATAATGATCCTTTCACCGTGCAGGAACTGATCTCTGCAATTGAGGCTTCAAAGAGCTCTTCAGCCCCAGGTCCTAATGGCGTCAGCTATACTCAGTTTGCTAAGCTGTCACCTGAGGCTGTGCTTGTGCTTCTTAATGCCTTCAATAACTCTTGAGCCACCTCCTCTGTCTCTGATACATGGATGGCTACACACCTTAGTAGCTTTCTTGAAGCAGGGAAAACCTGCCATGGCCCTCTCTTCCTGCAGGCCCATTGCTCTATCTTCTTATCCTAGAGAGACTTCTCCTTGGACCCCTGGAATGGTACCTGGAGTCCAAGGACCTCCTCCCAGACTGCCTCTCTGGTTTCCACAAAGATAGATGCACATCAGATTCTGATGTACTTCACCTCTGCCACCGACCAGGCTCTGTCTGAAGGGACTAGTCTTTCAGACAGAATCCCTTCATGTAGGGATACCTGGCAATGAGCTCGCTGACCAGACTGCGAAAGAGATGCTAGAGAGTCTGAGGTGTGTATCTAATTATCCTCTTCTTTGATATTCAGAAGGATTTGACTCCCTGTTCCACTCGGATATTCTCTGCAGACTCCATGATCTCGCTGATTGAATGAGGAAATATCATCCACTGGTTCACGGCATACCTCTCCAACAGGATGGTTCGTGTCAAGCTGGGCAACATGCTCAGTGCTTTCCATACTATCAATCATGGGATACCTCAAAGGGTTGTCTTCAGCCCAGTTCTTCTGAACATCTTGCTGTCAGGCCTACCCTTTCAACACGAGTAGGTATTTCCATCTGTGTGGGCAACATCTGTATCTGGTTCCCTAGCTATGACCCTTCCTATGCTCAGTTCAAGATTAAACCAGCTGTGGCCATGGTCATCGTTTTTTGACAACCTCAGTCTCACTTTTTCCACCGATGTGGCTATGGTTCTCCTGAAGAGACACCCACCCAGTTTCCCTGGAATCGTGTTTGGACCTGACTACATCAAGGTCATCAAACAGCATAAGTTCCTTGGTGTGGTCCTGACCTACAGACCCCACATCCAGCATCTTAAAACAGTTGCTACTGAGCAGAGAAATATACTCTTTCCTTGCTGGTACCCACTGGGGAAGTTCTTGTAAGATCCTCTTGGTCTTGTACTGGCACTTGATCCTCTAATTCATCTACAGTGGTCACCTTCTGAGCAATGCCTCTATTTCACTGATTAGCAAGTTAGCCACTGTCCACTATATCTCTGCTCCTGTCTCATACTCTGCCCTAACACACCAAATGCGTCTGTCAGAGCATAGGCCGACATGCCTTTCCATTTGCACTGGAAGAGAGACATACTGCGTCATCTCTCGAGGCTCCATTCCTTCCAATCTAACCACGAGTTTCTCAGGAAGTTGCATGACAGGCCTCACTCTGCCATCGCCGTGACTGCCTTCTATGACCGAGTCATTCCTGCCAGCTCCACTACTAGCAATACGCTCTTTCCTGACCTTACACCCTGGAGGAACAGCGATCTTACAATCAATGTCACTGTCTCTTCTCTAAGTCGAAAGAGCAACTCAGATCCAGTGGCCATCGAGCTTCTCTCCCTCTCCTATGTCACTTCACGATTATGAGATGTACTGAGGTCTACACCAATGGATTTGTTGATTGGGACAGGCAACGTGCTGCCTCTGCCATCCCAGATATTGGCATCGCCAGAGGATTCTATTTCCCACACCTCACTTCCTCCACTTGTGCTGAGCTCCACGCCATTCGTGAGGCTGTAACAACTTTCATACACAGCCTCGGGAGTGGCAACTCCTCACTCTTCTTTGCGGCTCGAAGTTAGCCTTGGTAGCTCTCCAGATGCGGGACAGCAAAAGCTGCAACCCCTTCCTTTTCTAGATCATGGAGACTTGCTCCAAGGTCATTTCCGCCGATATCACGATCCATTTTGAGTGGATCACTCCCATGTAGGGATACCTGGCAATGAGCTTGCTGATCGGACTGCGAAAGAGGCACTAGAGTCATAGGTGTATCTAATTACCCTCTCTCTCAGCGACTGCAAGAGTTTTGTCTAAGAACTGATGAGCCAATAGTCTTTTCCAGTTGCAGAGGAACTCCAGCTGTTCCTCATTCAAGTACCTTATTGACTTTTTTCTCACTGCTCCTGACATTGGAGACCTCTACAGATCAGAGGAGACCCTCCTTCGTGGTCTGCGAGTTGCGGTCATCTACAGCAACTCTACGCTTCACACTCTTGGCCTAGTCCTAACTGTGCTGCATGCAACACACCCGAAACTGTTGAGGCGGCTCATTCAGTAGTGTGCCAGACTCGTAATTTGTAGTTCCCCGGTTCGAATCCCAGCTGGGTCAGCATCGAGACTTATCTCTGCAAAACTCCCTGCCCTGCCCACAGTCCGTAGGGGGCACCGAAGGGCTTGGAAAGGCCGTCGTTCGTCGGATGGGGCGTTAAGCAGTGGTCCCGTGTACAGGAGAGCTATACCCTGTGCATGTTAAAGAACAGGCTATATGGCGTTGATGGGAGGCTACCATCTGTACCTAGCTGTTCCAGTGGGTCCCCTCCCCCAAACTTCTCTGAGGTATATATATTCCCAAAACATTTTCACATACATATAAATATTTCTGCAACAATAAATTAATGAATATAAAAATAGTACTTTTGTACTTATTGTACCACCCTCCTATCGCTTTTGCAAAATCCACATATAAATTCCACAGTCGTAATACAGCTTGCATTAAAAAACATTATCAACCCCTGGTCTATGTTGAATGATGTAAAGACATTGATTGCATCAATTCAGATGAACCCTATCAGTTTAGTCTAAATGCCAATTACAGATAAAAATATCACAATAAGGGTAATCTAGGTTAGAGTTCTGCAGAATATTGTTAATCTTAGCAAATTATTCAAGTTCCCAATGACTATGTATAAAAACATTGTTATTTGTGTGTGTGTGTAACACTACGATATTTGCAGTCCTATAAAAGGATGGCAAAATTAAGTGCTCAACTTACTGATAGCACTTATTTACACAACTCAGAAATTTGGAATACAGAGTTTCACTGCACAGCTTATTGAAATAATGTCAAATAATTAATTCAAGATATCTATTACTGATACTACATCAAATTCAATGTTTTGCAAGAAATGATACCACTCAGAATAAAACACTATTTCAAAACCTGTGTATGTTTCAAATGCTAAAATTTAATTTGATATCAAGATAAAAACACAATGAAGTTTCTTTTTTATTACATTTTTATATACAGTTATCAAATTACAGTGGAAATTTATTTTGAAGACTTAAAAAAATTCGTTTTACATAAATATGCCGGTTAAATAAGTTTACAAAAAAAAGAAATACACAAAGTATCAATGTGAATATTTTTCTTCAGAAATATTTGTTTTGAATCAAATGCACCTCAATATGACTAAAGGAATTTATAAATAACTGAGGCACAGAATGATGTGTTTTAACATACAAATCCTTATGTTTCACTAGTTATTACCTTTAGAAAGTTAAATTTACAATTTGTTCATCTTTATTAACAATAAAGTGTATGAAAATACTGTTTACGGAAGCCTAATAATGTTTTACCTTAAGCAACAAATACCACAAAAATAATGAAGAATATTATTAGGACAGCAAATACTTTTATCATAAGCCATCTATTTGATGTTACTGATTGAAAATACTTCAATATTTCGGAATGGGCAGCTTCAACATTCATTTGAGTGTCCTCAACGTTTGCATCAATTCTAAAAAGAGCAGAATAATTTGAATGAGAATGTGAATCTTTTTACATAGTATTCATCAATATAAATTATTATTAGCCAAACTAGTGCAATAAAAAAATGTAAAAACAGAGCAATGCTTGCAATCAGTTTCTTAATTTGTGATACTATTACATTATTATTATACGATTTCTTAGAGAGAAAAAAAATTGCAACCATTAACAATTTACTTTTAAAATACTGATTAGTAATATGCCACTAATCTTTATATTTTTATTTTTTCTGAATTAAATTCAAGCATCATTGAACAAAGTAAGTGCATACTAAAAGTTAGCTTTTATCCTCTATAACACTATAAAGGTTAAAAGCATTTCCTATAACTCACAATGCCTTAATCATGAAATCTAAATATACTAGCATTTAGTTACAATAAAGACACACACACATAATGACAGCTGTCATAGACATTATTATCCATAAGTACTATATATCCATACGAAAGACATCTGGTACATGACACAAGGGCAAGTAGTGATATTTATTAAAATAGATTATTACCTAAGGCATTAATGTCATTGTTAGCTTTATTTGCAGTTCATTATTTCTTTTTTAACTAAATGTTGACAGTGAGTAAATGTGTGGTTTATAGAAGCTCTTAAATTCGATTAATTTTACTGATATGACAAATCAGATGCAATTTTTTTTAAGAATTCTGAATAATAAAATGAATTGTGACACAAGTGACACTTTAATAGCATATTTATTAGTGTTGACAGTCTTTTCTCTACAGAATATGTAGCATATACTCTTGGGAATGTACAGAGTCAGCATTATCTCACTGTAATCTGACTGACCTCTACCATCTGAAGGGAACTTACCTACAGATCTGTGGATTCTACATTGTGGAAGCCTGTTCATTCAGTTTTTATTTCTGGTAATCTCTATTGAATACTGTGTTTGAACTGTATCCCTTATGTCAGGGATTGCCAGGTTCTTTCAGTAGTAAGCCAAGTAAATCCATATGTATGGATTTCTGATCATGTAGCTGTATTAATTTTATGACCTATTTCCTTTCATAAGAAATCATTTTTAATGCCCAAGGTTCCTTATGTAACTGCAGTGGAATTAAACTTGAATAAATACACAATGGTAGTGACAGAGAAGTAGTTAGGAGAGCTGGTCTGCTGGTTCAAATGTGTGTTTTGCTACAAAACTCAGGCATCTGGGCACAAAGCTTATTCCTATGAAACTCAGGCAATGTGAAGCCCATGGCCAGCATGTTGGATATTCTGCACTCTGTGGCAAGCAGCTGCTTGAGAGCTAATTTATTAATTTTAACACAAAACCATATTGTGCCATATTGTTCACCATTTCATCCACCATGGTTGAAATGGTGAAC
Organism: Ryuthela nishihirai; assembly: GCA_038380435.1. Taxonomy (NCBI): domain Eukaryota; kingdom Metazoa; phylum Arthropoda; class Arachnida; order Araneae; family Heptathelidae; genus Ryuthela; species Ryuthela nishihirai. The sequence continues at coordinate 2,680,410 of JAWZYU010000044.1, read as the reverse complement.
AATATGGCACAAATACTGTATTAACAGCTTTTCAATTACCTAAATATGTAACTGAGTTGTTTTACCTCTGAGCAACACTGTTTTGCACACAATGGGCAGGTCACAAGGACCCCGTGTGTTCAGAGAAGGTTGGGGGTAGAGGACCCACTGGACAGCTGTTGAAAAACAGATGGTAGCTTCCTGTCAAAGCCATCCCGTGTGTTCCTTAATGTGCATAGGGTATGTTTCTCCAACACACAGGGCCAAAGCTTACTATCCCATGTAATGGATAACAACCTTTCCAAGCCCATTGCTGTTCCCTACTGGTGAAGGATACAGTGGAGAGTTTTGCAGTGATAAATCTCAATGTTGGCCTAGTTGGGACTTGAATCTGGGAACTGCAGAATAAAAGACTGACATACTACCAACTGAGGCACTCCAAATATGTAACTGTAAGATCAACACACTGCACCTGGTTAAAATGAAACTTTCATTCTTAAAGAGTTATGTGTTATTTTGTAGGTTACTTTTTGGGTCTGGGAATGCTCAAAAAATTTTCCCATATAAATTAATGAGGAACACTCTAGTTTCAGATAACAGGGGAAGCCTGTATATCCAATAAAACAGTTTAATTTTTATAGACAGACAACAAAGAATATTAGCATTTCTGAAAACAAGTTAAAAAAAGTGATGATTTATTGAAATATGGTACTGTTTAATGTGTTATCTGCTGATAAAGAAAATGAAGTGGAGAATTCATAGTTTGGGAAAACCCATAGTCTGGAATAGCCTCTATCGCAATCCTGATGAACTAAAAAAATGCTGGATGTTCATAAGGAATCATATTCAGAGCTCAATAAGTTCATAATTTTATTTTATTTAATCTGTGGCTGAAGATAAAAATCTCAATCAAATCTATCTGATCAGTTTATTTGTCTGTCTATAGACATTGAACTTTTCTGCATGATTGCAATTTTCAACAGTAGACACTCAAATTTTAAAGAGTTAGGGAAACTGAAATGTTTAACAACTGAGCTCATTCCTGAAGAAATCAATCAAAATTGGTGAATATTGGTGTAATCATTATTCAAAGTGCTTAAAGATTTTCACAAAGTATAACTATAACACTTATTGCTTAGTAGAACTTCTCATATTGCACTAGCTAGCATTGCTGCTGTAACTATTCCAGTGTTTTTATCTTTTTAAATTCAACCCCCCAATAAAAAAATAAAACAGCAACTATATATATATATTGTTGAACATCAAGATGCTAATTTTTTTTAGTGAGATCTATAATTCATCATTAGTCATATTTTTCCATAATACCTTTATTTTAAAAAAAGGTACCAAATCTATGCAATATGTCTTGTAGCCTATTTACCTAATATGAATCTGTTAGTGCCCAGATAGACCTTTTTTCTTTATTCTCTTTTTATTTATTTATTTTTTTGTGGGGGGGAGGGGGGCAAGGGGTACACTTAGAACAATTTAACAAAATAATTACATTTTATAAGTTAGTATAAATAATTTTCTTAGAGAGGATATTTATTATTTTATTTATATTCATTAGTTTTGTAAAAGTTTCTCAGAATAATATAATTTGCAAGTAAACCCCCATTCAATACCCATTATTCCATCTTACAGCAATGTGCCTTTAAGTAAATTTAAAACCAAATGGGGTGAGATGCCATTAACATTTGGACTTGAAATCTTAGTCATCACAGTTCAAATAGTAATTATAGTTGATTTTTAATTGTTTATTTTTTTTCCATTAAGAGATAATTAGAAAAATTGTTGCTTAATTACTGATGAAATATGATTCACATTTCACATTTTCAAATCCACAAGTAATTTTCCATGTTTAGCTAATGTTAAATCTGCAAAATGCAAAACTTTAAAGGAATATTGCAAGCGACCCATTTATGTAGAAAATCGAAATTTCGATGGTAGAGTGTCAAGAGATATTGTACTAACAGCAATGATGACAATTTCTTTTAAAGTAAATAATCCATTAGATTGTTTGGAAAAAATAATTAAAGGGTAAAGATCAAACAAGAACACTACTTTATTTTCTTAAAATTACTATCTAGCACTTTCTCCTCTATATTCGTAATGGAATTTTAAATAGAATTACTGTAATATAATGTAGGTAAACCATTTCCTTTTTAACATTTTCTAAAGTTCCACACCAACTGCCTAATGTATTGCATATTATTTGTTACACTAAAAAATAATGTCTTGACAGGATGGGAATCATAAGCATATAAAAGCCTGTAAAAGGCCTGTAAAAGCTAGGAGTAGCTTCTAGGATTCTTTTCTGTCCTATATGTCGCAAATAAAAAAAAATATACATGTAATGCAGAACAGCATTATTTGGGCCATCTCAACTTTATAATTGCATAAATATTTATAAATTTATTTCAAGTTTCAGATAGTCAACATAGTAGTCAGGAAAACATACTGATTACATTAGAGAAAACAGTAATTAAATAATGCATGATAATACATTAAAATCAGCATAGCAAAACATTACTTATATACGTTATTATGGAATGCATTGTGTTCCGTTTCATTCCTTGTGTAAATAATCAATCTCCTTATCAAGTGGAACAGTTATTAAAGTTAAAAATTTGGATTTATGCTCAGTAGTGCAGTTAAAGGGAGGGAGGGGAATCGCCCAAGATGTATATGTTTAAAATTTTATGTGCATTTTTGTATTTTTACAATTCTTAGCTACTCCTAGAAAAAATCCTATCCCCAAACGTATTTCAAAAACTTTATGGCTGGTTACAAAAGAAAAACTCACTTAACATTAAAGATTTATATACGCAGATATTTTGTTAGTGTAATATCTCCAAATTCTTACTATCTACTTTCGCTCAGCTGTTCTAGCAATGTCAATCGTCAGCAGCTATTTGATTGACTCTTGCTTGCATACCGCACAGGGAGAAAAGAAATAGAACCTATTCCAGTTGTGGTCATGTGATGGCTAATGGAGAGGAAGTGACACTTGACTACTGACTTCAGAAGATGCACAGTCTTCGGAAACTAGTCATTGCGGAGAGGTACGACGTGGCGAGCGGTAAATTTGAAGGCACCCTAAGAGTTACACTACACTGAAATTGTAAACTTACTACTTTGACAGGCAATACAAACAAGACTCTCTACAAAAAAGGCAATGACAGAGAATGGAAAAATATGCTGTCATTTTTTGCAGATAAACTGACTAATATTCATTTTTATTGTATCACTAAAAAATTCATTCAACAATACAATGTTTCAGAAAATTATTCACAGCATAAGAAAAATACAGAGAAAATAATAAAGATATTCAAACAAACCTTTGAACCATTTCCTCCTGCTCTTTTACCATATGTGCCAACTGCTGAAATATTGTACCTAATTCAACAATGGTTGCTTCTATGTTCTGCATTGTATCTGCTCGATTCTGAATGTAGGAATCCTAATCATTGAAAGTAAAAATTAGTATTAATTCAGTAATAATTATAAGAAAAAATACTTTTAAGGGAAAACACAATCGAGACATACATTTAATAACCATCAAGCTTTACAATACCTGTTTACAAGAATACTAAAAAGGATTGCTATGCACTAGTGGTGAGTTCCTATGAAGAGTGCCATGGTTGACAAAGGGCTTGGTTTTGCTGTTATAATGGATTTCCAGTGGTGGGACTATCAAAAAATGAGGGAGAATATATACCAGTGGTGGTACTATAAAAAAAAAGACGGGGGAAAAAATAAATGATGAAAAATTTACTTAAATATTTTTCTAGTCTCACATTTTTCTAGACTACCAATATTAATTTTTCACACAGTTGTCCTAACCACATTAAGCTTTGATTTTTGATTTTTTTTATTAATTATTAATAAAGTATGGATATGAGTGAAACCAAATGAAGATGGCCTAGAAAAATCTGAGTGTTAGAATCATAAGGAAGATATTAAAAAGCCAAAAAGATGGTTGGATCAAGTCAGAGAAATCATATATAAAAGAGATGTAAGTGAAGCTGACCAGAAAAGAGAAATAATTAAAAATAATGTATATGCAAGCAATCTTAAACACAAAACCTCGAAAAATATTTTAAAATTTAAAGTACACCAAAATCCCACCATTGGCAAATTATAGTCCATTTTCAATTTGCACCACTGAAAATTCACAGCTGTGCCATTTTTAGGCAGAAATTGTAATTGAAGTGACAAGTCAGAAGCAGTGGTGCCTCATCTCAAAACCTTCTCCCACTCTGCACCTCCTACAATGAAAGACCAGTGGGCTACATTACGACACCACCAGAGGCAGTACTATGATCCTGAAAAGTTAATTATTTTTTTGCCTATTTCACTATTGCTTTTTGCTCATCATTTGTCTGTCAGTTCATGTTTGTCAAACAAGGTATCATGTATCAAATGAAAGTTTCTAACACAGGGAGTGTCATAGTTTATCTCCCACGTTTTTCTACCTCCTGAAAAAGGGGAAATGTAAAAATGTTTGTTCCACTAGCTTTGGAGCACAAAGGCTATGCACTTATTTCAAACAAAAATTTAAAAATCTACCCCACCAATGCTTTCTTTGCCCCCCCCAAAATGGAGTAAATGTGTGAAGGATTGTTCTATTATACTTTCGAATGCAAAAGCCAAATGCAATGTGCTGTTACATTTGACTTTTGCAGACATCAGCTGTAGCACATTACAGCTGATGTCTTTGGCACTGCAATGAAATGATGTTCTTTTGCTCACTCTTTACTAGCAGCTGGCCCATTTGTGTTGCCTCACTAGATGGTAAGGCCTGCCTTTTCTTGATATTAATAGACACACTGTTGATTGGTACTGCTGTCTTGCTAAAGGGGCATATTTAACCCTTCCAGTGTTCATGTCATCTGTATATGTTCTTGAATCCAAAACGAGGAGCCAAGGACGTATGTATCCATTTTTAGTAAAAAAAAAATCAATTTTTTTAAAAACAAAAATTACCATTGTAATTTATATATATCTTATAAAAATATATAATTCGGGCTTGAAAAATAATATTTTATTTTTTAGTTTGATGCATATTTTACTAAACTACAATATAAATAATTTTATAAAGCCATCTGATTGTCATTTCTTAGAAGCACTAAACGGTATTGCCAATTTGCTTGTTAACGTTCCTATTTGCTGAAGCAACCTTCTGATTTAAGCTTACAAGTTTGATTTCAACTATTATCAACGAAATTTTCCTTAAATTTTCGAAAATCTCCTAAAAATTAATAAAAAAAACTGCTGAACTCACAGGCTCTTGTCAGATCTCTGTGGCAAGCAGCTGCTTGAAGGGGTATTTAATATATATATTTTTTATTTTACATTTTTAAAAATGGTAGATTTTGGAAGAAATTACAAAAGTATTTACCACCATTTTTTTTTCCGTTTTACACTCTTTTCTGTCATAAACCTATTTCAGCATTCTCAAATTATTTTCATCATTTCCCCAGATTCTATGCATCTTTCCCACTCTTAAAATCGAAACTGGAAGTAAACACATCCTTCTTAGAAATTCTGGTTGCAGCTGCATTTAATTAGTTATTTTCAGAAATGAGCGATATTTTGGCTGATCAATAAGTATTGATTTTTCATAGCTATGCTACATTGTATGGCAGCCCTACAACTTATTGCTGTGGATATTTTAACATTGCATTAGACTATATGTTAATTTTTATTTTATTATTTAGTACTTCCCCAGTAAATTTTGATTATGATCTCTTATCATTTTTTGAAAATAAATGAGATCTTGGATATGAAAGCAAATTCATTTCTCTAGATTTATTTCTGTAAGTTAGCGATCTTTCGGTCGACTGATTTATCGATCTTCCTGAGTTATGGTACATCGGAGGCTACTGTAAAAGTTGTTGCAGATATTTTATTTAACATCCCATTAGGTTGTATGTAATTTTTCTTTTATTATCCTTATTTTTTTTAGTAAAAAAACTTTGAGCTTGTACTGTTTTCTGAAAATGAATGTCTTGGATACCGAAGCAAAATAGACTTCCTTGCTATGGAAATCAGCCGTCATATGGGAGGGCAATTTCGAGAAGGCTTCCCCTCTGTTAAATTCACTGTGAACATTTCATCCCCCCCTAGTACCTTGGTTGTGCTGCACAGATAATATAATGCTGTTTGGTTTTGTTTTTTTTGCTAGTACCTTGGTTGTGCTACACAGATAATATAATACTGTTTGGTTTTGTTTTTTTTGCTTTGGTGCACAAACCTTTCTGCACTTAGGCAAGATCGCCAAACTTCAACACCAAAAGAAAAAAATTCATAATGTTTAGCAAAAAAAGCAGCCAACAAGTTTTTTTTCTATTTCATAACCAGTTCAGAAAATCTCATGAATGTGAGAAGTTCAAGTCACGTTGTATAACACTGGCTGTGTTTAAAGTATATGATAGTGAAAAGAATCATTAAAAGAAATAAAAATCATGTTTCAGGTTGAATATTATATTATTTGGGAGGAAATTTCCTTTCAATAAATACATAATTTAACTATTTTAATTCATCAGGTTTTCCAAAATGAAGCCTTAATTGTACAGTGCGATCTTTTTTTTCACCATATCACATTGAAAAAGGCTTATTAAAAGCAATATGCTTGCAAATTTTTTTATATTATTTTCATAAATTTTATATTAAATTCTGTTTAATTTGGTATATAACATGACCTATTTCCATTGATCGTTTATTTTTTAAAAGAATTCTAAAGTTGGCTTGTTTATGTGACTCAACACAATGGGCAAAAAGCCTGGAATTTTTTCAAAATATGGTACTGAGAAGAAAAAATTACAAAATGAAAAAAATAGTTACTTAAAACCAAAAAAATTTTTTTTTGTTTTTCAGAAATATAAGTCATTCTATTCATGTGCATTATAATTTTCTGTCTATTAGTTTTTTTAAAATAAATTTTTATGTGTTGCCAGATGCAATTTTTTACTACATGACTCTAAAAAAGTCCTATTATAATAAAACTTAGTCTTTTTTGTTAAGTACTTTATTTTCAGAAAATCCAGAATTAAATGCTGATTAATTTGGCATGTTATATGCCATAATTCCTTTCATTAGTTATTTGGCAAAAAAATTTTAAAGTTAATTTTTTTGGCTGAGCATAGGGAGAAAGAAAATAGCTTGGACTCTGGATGGAAACCAGTTTTTAAGGGTGGACACTGGAAGGGTTAAACATGGATACCATTCCTTTTATTAAGATGACAGGAGTGATAGTTCTTTGTGAATGGCAACTTTCTTGCAGTTGCTTTCCAGAAACACTGAGTTGATGACATTTGGGGAGATGGATTTCCATATTCACCGTATTAAAAATTCCTGACTGTGACATTCAAATGTAACTAAAAATCAAAATTCTAAAACGTCTCCCAACTACAATGCATTTCCCTGGCCACAGCATCATTAGGTGATCAATGAGTTAATGGAAATAACTCAATACATCCAGCAACCCCTCTAGTGGTGCTCTCTTTTTAATTTACCTAAGTGTTCAGAAATCTCAGTTACATAGGTGTTTGGTAATCTCTAAAGGGTAATTTACAAGATGGGGTAATTGTACACTTTCACTATTACAAATTTTGCCTCTATTAAGATTTATATGTCAATTTTTGGTAAAATTTAAATAGAATTGGATGGCGGAAAGTAATACATTATCTGTCAAATGAATGCTAAAGTAAATCTTTAAATTGCTTCAACCGCCATAAAACTGTTATCATTACAGTAAGTAATGGAAAATAATTATAGTGTGAATTCTGGACTGTTAGTTTGATTCTAGGAAATTTATTCTAAAGTGACAGTGAAATTGTAGAAATTAAACATAACCAACACTTATGACATCAATTTCTTTTAAAGCCCTTTTTTTCTTGCCAAAGACCATAGAGTAGTGCTATTAAATATATTAATCGAATTGTATACTTCATAATTTGCAATAGAGTCTATATTTGAAATATTAAGATGCCCAAGATGGGATCTACAAACAAATTTAAGGGTGGAGGAGCAAGTGACTGGAATGAGTCAGAATGGACAGGAATACCATATTTTTCCCTTTTTTAGAGGAAATTTTAAGAAATCATTGCAAAAATGTATAATATATTTTTACCTTTGCTCCAGTTGCTAATCTTCTGGTGAGGGCATGACACTTTTGGGATCCCCTATATGCAGTTTTGCAGATTCATATTAAAACATGACAAAATCACAACTTTGTGTGTTAACAAGCTTATGACCAGATGTGAAAAGAGTTCAAAGATATAATGAAGAAGTCAATAAAATAGTTTAATGCTCTTTATCAATTTTTTCATCATACTAAAAGACATTTAAGCAGTTTAAAATTGATATTTTTGCTGCAATTTTGACCTTCAGTTTCAAAAGTATGTTTTTTTAAATATTACATTAAATGATGCTATATACAAAGACTTTCAAGTTACTTTTATTATTTAACTAACAAGGCTATCATTAAATAACAAAGAAATTGCAATTTTAGTACCTGTTCATCTATAAGTTGTATTTGCTGTTGGTAGTGGTCTCGACTAACATTATCCATATTGATTGCAAAATCCCCACCAGACACACTAGCATGTTCATCAGATAGCAGCACACTTCCAGCATGTCCCGATACAGCAGAAGGTGGGAGAGTAGCTGATACAGTCCCTTGAGTAAACTGTTCTCTTCTATTTTTCTGGTGTTTCAAATTCTGTAAAACAGTTTTTCTTCAGACACATATTTATGATAACAAGTACACATTAAAATAACATGTATTACAATCTACTACCTTTAATAAAATGTATATAATAAAATCTCTGTGTTTAATAAATCTAAATTTAAAAAAAAGTATTTTTGCAAATATTTAGTTTTTCTTTTCATTACCTAAAATTGTTTCATAGAAGAAAATTTTAAACTTTTTTCTGACTTGCTCTTAATAGAAAATGCAATGAAACAAATGAACAGCAATAATCAAAATTTACACTTTTGAATTTCAATGGCTAAGTGTGATGCCCCCTCGTTCACTTTTACTTTACCTTAACCAGTTTTGCTTAATTTACGTTTATTTATCATTTTGATACACCCGCTAAAGCGCGTGTACAAGGACACACCCACTCTTGCATCATAGCTTTCACCATTCGACCATTTATGAATATGTCTTTCCCGGCGTGCAACATGACACATGCAGGCTCTGTAGCCTCTTGTTCTAACCTGGTGACATATTAGTCACAGCAGCACAAGCACAGGTGAGAGAGCAGTAGAGTGTAGTTGGAGTTTTTGTAGAAATGATGTAGTATCTTCTTCATTGAAGTTTTGGTGAGTGTTTTTGGAAATAAATTTGTTTGTTACAGAAACTTTTTGAATCTTTACTAATGCATAATTGTTTTGATTAGAATTAACATTAAATTTTGACAATCATTTAATATTTTTGAATTCTTACTTATTAACGCTCACTGGTATTTCAAACCCTAATTAAACTTTATTTTTGGCAATTTGTTAATTATTGCCTGGCGCCCGACTCAGCTATCCGGAGCTTAAATAATTATTGGATCAGACAAAGGGTCCAAACTTTAAAAGTATTTAATTCTTTGGAGCATTACATAAGCAGTCATATTGTTTGTAAAATGGTAGAACTCAGTTCAAATCCCAGATAAACCAAGAATTTTGCATTGTCTTTCCACTGATATCTCTCCTCTCTCAGGTCAGAGATCTCTAAGTAAAAAGTACTAATAAGTGCCTTTTAAACCTCTTCATTGTATTGTTGCCTATATATATAATATTTGTTATGTCCTCAAGGAACAACAGAACAATATGGAATTTTTCTGCTTTAATATTTTTTAATTAAATAAAATGAAACAGTAAGAATATGTTTTTGAAAAAATATAAATGGGTCTATTAGTCCATTCCTAAACACATCAAAATGGTTTAAAAAATGAATAAAACTACTAACCTCTGTTCTCACTTCAAGAACCTGTTTGAAGTCATTTGACATTGAAGCAAGTTTGGACTGCAAAGATTTTAAAACAAATTTTAATACAAATCATATTTATGAGGTACATAATTACTTATTATTAGTCAAATTTTTAAGTCATTTAAACTCTGTCTTTGTAACAGAAACTCATAAAGAATATTTAGTACCTTAACACTAAATATATAAGCAGAAAACTATTGTTGGGAAATGGTTATTTAGATAAAATGCTATTTTCTAAGCTTAATATAGTTTCAATCCTGCTTCAGATGGAAATATCTAATAAAGGTACTGCTATTTTTGTACCAAGAAAACATGCTAACAATTTTAGTGGTTTTTTTATTTATTGGTGTTAATTCATGATACATTTAGTTGTTGCAATGATGATCATCAAATATCATTAGCTTTTAAACATAGATGATAATTGCAGCATGACCTGATGCTCTTTTGGCATTGATAAATCAATAAATATTTAGCAGAAAAAATTTTCGCAGACATACGGGAATCGAACCCGCATCTCTCCAGAAACATGACAGAGTGTTCTTACCAGTTGAACTAATGCCAGCTCGTCTTTTTTCCGCTTATTTAAGACTATACTCTACACCAAGAAATGAGGGCCAACCATTGGCGCCATCTGTAGTCTTGGGTGGCAACTATTACCTTTATATTGCATAGAGTGAGATGGAAATAAATAATAGTCTCTTCATGCTATTTAGCGTTATTAATCATCTATGTTTAAATCATTAATAATGCTAAATAGCGTGAAGAGACTATTATTTATTTCCATCTCACTCTGGGCAATATAAAGGTAATAGTTGCCACCAATATAAAGGTAATAGATGGCCCCAATGGTTGGCCCGAATTTCTTGGTGATAGAGTATAGTCTTAAATAAGTGAAAAAAAGACGAGTTGGCATTAGTTCAACTGGTAAGAACACTCTGGCATGTTTCTGGAGAGATGCGGGTTCAATTCCCGTATGTCGGTGAAAAATTTTTCCGCTAAATATTTATTCATTAGCTTTTATTTAAACTGAGTGGTGTTCTGTTAGATATTGCAGCCTTTGTAAACAAACAATTGAATGCTGCAATAATTAATAGATTCTGAAAAAAATTCATCGCCGCCACGGCGGGAATCGAACCCGCCTCTCTCCAGATTCATGCCAGAGCGTGCTACCATTGCACCACGCGTCGGACAACGAATATTTTCAGAATATGACCTTTTAAGTTTTTCTTCTTGAGACGTGACTGAGACAGCGGCATCTATACTCAAGGAGATGCAACGTTTTACAGTCGTTGCATTTGATTATCAGATGTTAATGAGAAGGTCGCTAACGCTACCGCGTTAAATATATAATTGAAATCCAAAGTGAATGCACAGTATTCCCTGTTAAGAAACAATAATTAATAGATTCTGAAAAAAATTCATCGCCGCCACGGCGGGAATCGAACCCGCATCTCTCCAGATTCATGCCAGAGCGCGCTACCATTGCACCACGCGTCGGACAACGAATATTTTCAGAATATGACCTTTTAAGTTTTTCTTCTTGAGACGTGACTGAGACAGCGCCATCTATACTCAAGGAGATGCAACGTTTTACAGTCGTTGCATTTGATTATCAGATGTTAATGAGAAGGTCGCTAACGCTACCGCGTTAAATATATAATTGAAATCCAAAGTGAATGCACAGTATTCCCTGTTAAGAAACAATAATTAATAGATTCTGAAAAAAATTCATCGCCGCCACGGCGGGAATCGAACCCGCATCTCTCCAGATTCATGCCAGAGCGCGCTACCATTGCACCACGCGTCGGACAACGAATATTTTCAGAATATGACCTTTTAAGTTTTTCTTCTTGAGACGTGACTGAGACAGCGCCATCTATACTCAAGGAGATGCAACGTTTTACAGTCGTTGCATTTGATTATCAGATGTTAATGAGAAGGTCGCTAACGCTACCGCGTTAAATATATAATTGAAATCCAAAGTGAATGCACAGTATTCCCTGTTAAGAAACAATAATTAATAGATTCTGGAAAAAATTCATCGCCGCCACGGCGGGAATCGAACCCGCATCTCTCCAGATTCATGCCAGAGCGCGCTACCATTGCACCACGCGTCGGACAACGAATATTTTCAGAATATGACCTTTTAAGTTTTTCTTCTTGAGACGTGACTGAGACAGCGCCATCTATACTCAAGGAGATGCAACGTTTTACAGTCGTTGCATTTGATTATCAGATGTTAATGAGAAGGTCGCTAACGCTACCGCGTTAAATATATAATTGAAATCCAAAGTGAATGCACAGTATTAACTGTTAAGAAACAATAATTAATAGATTCTGAAAAAAATTCATCGCCGCCACGGCGGGAATCGAACCCGCATCTCTCCAGATTCATGCCAGAGCGCGCTACCATTGCACCACGCGTCGGACAACGAATATTTTCAGAATATGACCTTTTAAGTTTTTCTTCTTGAGACGTGACTGAGACAGCGCCATCTATACTCAAGGAGATGCAACGTTTTACAGTCGTTGCATTTGATTATCAGATGTTAATGAGAAGGTCGCTAACGCTACCGCGTTAAATATATAATTGAAATCCAAAGTGAATGCACAGTATTCCCTGTTAAGAAACAATAATTAATAGATTCTGAAAAAAATTCATCGCCGCCACGGCGGGAATCGAACCCGCATCTCTCCAGATTCATGCCAGAGCGCGCTACCATTGCACCACGCGTCGGACAACGAATATTTTCAGAATATGACCTTTTAAGTTTTTCTTCTTGAGACGTGACTGAGACAGCGCCATCTATACTCAAGGAGATGCAACGTTTTACAGTCGTTGCATTTGATTATCAGATGTTAATGAGAAGGTCGCTAATGCTACCGCGTTAAATATATAATTGAAATCCAAAGTGAATGCACAGTATTCCCTGTTAAGAAACAATAATTAATAGATTCTGAAAAAAATTCATCGCCGCCACGGCGGGAATCGAACCCGCATCTCTCCAGATTCATGCCAGAGCGCGCTACCATTGCACCACGCGTCGGACAACGAATATTTTCAGAATATGACCTTTTAAGTTTTTCTTCTTGAGACGTGACTGAGACAGCGCCATCTATACTCAAGGAGATGCAACGTTTTACAGTCGTTGCATTTGATTATCAGATGTTAATGAGAAGGTCGCTAACGCTACCGCGTTAAATATATAATTGAAATCCAAAGTGAATGCACAGTATTCCCTGTTAAGAAACAATAATTAATAGATTCTGAAAAAAATTCATCGCCGCCACGGCGGGAATCGAACCCGCATCTCTCCAGATTCATGCCAGAGCGCGCTACCATTGCACCACGCGTCGGACAACGAATATTTTCAGAATATGACCTTTTAAGTTTTTCTTCTTGAGACGTGACTGAGACAGCGCCATCTATACTCAAGGAGATGCAACGTTTTACAGTCGTTGCATTTGATTATCAGATGTTAATGAGAAGGTCGCTAACGCTACCGCGTTAAATATATAATTGAAATCCAAAGTGAATGCACAGTATTCCCTGTTAAGAAACAATAATTAATAGATTCTGAAAAAAATTCATCGCCGCCACGGCGGGAATCGAACCCGCATCTCTCCAGATTCATGCCAGAGCGCGCTACCATTGCACCACGCGTCGGACAACGAATATTTTCAGAATATGACCTTTTAAGTTTTTCTTCTTGAGACGTGACTGAGACAGCGCCATCTATACTCAAGGAGATGCAACGTTTTACAGTCGTTGCATTTGATTATCAGATGTTAATGAGAAGGTCGCTAACGCTACCGCGTTAAATATATAATTGAAATCCAAAGTGAATGCACAGTATTCCCTGTTAAGAAACAATAATTAATAGATTCTGGAAAAAATTCATCGCCGCCACGGCGGGAATCGAACCCGCATCTCTCCAGATTCATGCCAGAGCGCGCTACCATTGCACCACGCGTCGGACAACGAATATTTTCAGAATATGACCTTTTAAGTTTTTCTTCTTGAGACGTGACTGAGACAGCGCCATCTATACTCAAGGAGATGCAACGTTTTACAGTCGTTGCATTTGATTATCAGATGTTAATGAGAAGGTCGCTAACGCTACCGCGTTAAATATATAATTGAAATCCAAAGTGAATGCACAGTATTCCCTGTTAAGAAACAATAATTAATAGATTCTGAAAAAAAAATTCATCGCCGCCACGGCCGGAATCGAACCCGCATCTCTCCAGATTCATGCCAGAGCGCGCTACCATTGCACCACGCGTCGGACAACGAATATTTTCAGAATATGACCTTTTAAGTTTTTCTTCTTGAGACGTGACTGAGACAGCGCCATCTATACTCAAGGAGATGCAACGTTTTACAGTCGTTGCATTTGATTATCAGATGTTAATGAGAAGGTCGCTAACGCTACCGCGTTAAATATATAATTGAAATCCAAAGTGAATGCACAGTATTCCCTGTTAAGAAACAATAATTAATAGATTCTGAAAAAAATTCATCGCCGCCACGGCGGGAATCGAACCCGCATCTCTCCAGATTCATGCCAGAGCGCGCTACCATTGCACCACGCGTCGGACAACGAATATTTTCAGAATATGACCTTTTAAGTTTTTCTTCTTGAGACGTGACTGAGACAGCGCCATCTATACTCAAGGAGATGCAACGTTTTACAGTCGTTGCATTTGATTATCAGATGTTAATGAGAAGGTCGCTAACGCTACCGCGTTAAATATATAATTGAAATCCAAAGTGAATGCACAGTATTCCCTGTTAAGAAACAATAATTAATAGATTCTGAAAAAAATTCATCGCCGCCACGGCGGGAATCGAACCCGCATCTCTCCAGATTCATGCCAGAGCGCGCTACCATTGCACCATGCGTCGGACAACGAATATTTTCAGAATATGACCTTTTAAGTTTTTCTTCTTGAGACGTGACTGAGACAGCGCCATCTATACTCAAGGAGAAGTTATACTCAAGATTGCTCAGTGTGTGGCTTTGAAGGGCATACCTTTCACAGATGTAGAATACAACAAGGAAACTTTTTTGAGCAGTGCTGAAATTTTGTTTAGTGATTTACCAAATAAAGAAGCAATACTGTCTCGGATTTGAGAAATAACGGCTTCTACGAGATCAGTCGAGCGGCGCATAACTGATATTGTTGAAAATGTAATGGTAAAACAAACTGGGTTACAGCAAGCTGTTGTATTTAATGTTGCTCTTGATGAAAGTGTCGATGTGAATGACGTGGTGCAGCTAGCTATAGTTGTGCGATAAACAATGACCATATTTATGAAGAACTGTGCTGCTTGATACCTCTTGATGGCACAGCCAAGGGAGAGGACATCATAACTGCATTTGTAAGCTATTTCGAAAATCAGAACATTGACGTGAATAAAATATTCTGTGTTACTGCTGATGCCACCCCTGCAATGGTTGGAAAAAACAAAGGATTTGTTAAACTTCTTAAGTATCATTTTGGACATTATGTATTGAGTTTCCAGTGCATTATACACCAGGAGAGTTTGTGTGCAAAGGTTTTGACACTGTGCTTGAACTCTGTAATGGAAATTGTTGTCAAGATAATTAACTTCATAGTTTCTCACTCTTCATTGACCCACAGGCAATTCAAGACTCTTCTACAAGAAATGGAGAGCGCATATGCGGACCTCCCGCTGTACAACAATGTTCATTGGCTTAGTTGAGGTAATGTTTTGAACAGATTTGTATCATGTCTAGAAACAATCAAGGTGTTTCTTGGTGAAAAAGAACAATATTTCCCGGAATTGAATGACGAGGACTGGCTGTGCAAGCTGATGTTTCTGGTTGACATAACTACATATCTGAATGAATTAAACTTGAATTTACAAGGGCAGGGTCAAACAGCACTTGGTATTTTTGGGCACTGGAAAGGATTTGCGTCAAAATTAGACATATTTTGCCATGATATTGCCACTAACACATACAAGTACTTTTCAAATGTATAGCTCATTCAAATCGATTTACTGTCAACAAAGATGAGCTTCAGAAGTACGTTGAAGCGCTCAAAGTAAAGTTTGCTAAACGAGGTCAAGACTTCCAAATTCACGCACCCATATTTTCTTACCTCATTAAGTCGGACTTAATTGATCTTACTACCATCCTATTTGACCTATCTCTTTTCGAGTGGATGGATGTTGACAATTTTTAAATGCAATACGTCGAATTCAAGGCATCAGAGTTATGGATGATAAAATTTGTAGAATTGTGTAAAACTCTTGAAAGAAACTGCTTGGAAAAGTCAGCTGCCATCCTCAACTGCTGGACATCCCTGTCTGAAGCGTTCACCTGTTTGCAGAAAGTTGCATTTGCACTGCTTTTGGCTTTTGGGTCAACTTATATATGTGAACAAATTTTCTCCAACATAAAAGCTGTTTAAGTCCACAAAGCAGTTGCCTAACACCTGTGCATTCAGATGCCTGTGTGAAGCTGAAAGTGACCAAATACACACCTGATATTTAACAATTAACCAAGGAGAACCCATTAATTGATTAATAACTCAGATCAACAATAATCAATGATTACTTGTATTAACATTTTAATAATGTGTTTTATATTTGAATTATTCAATTGTTTTGTTCTTCAAACTATTGGACTTTCTGTCTTAACAAAATATACATATGGCAATTTTATAATAAAATTTCAAAATAATGTGTTCAGAAATTAAATTTTGCAAAACATAATATTTGTATTTGTTCCTATTTATATTAAAGTAATGAATAATCTACAAAGAATAGAATAGTTATTTAATGTATCGAAAACATGTTAATACAAGATCAAATTAATTTGTTTCAGTGGTTGTTGCATATAAAAACATGGTGGACTTAGGTTGGCATGCTGAGTGACTTTGCAACATTACTTCGGCACAATACTACTAAAAGGTTGCTGACCCCTGTATTAGACTATACTGCATAGAACCATAAACTAGTTATAAGGAACCAGTTGAATAGGAGCTACAAAAGTTATGGTAGATTAGCTATTTGTCATTAATCCTTACGTTTCCTGGTGTGAAAAACTTAATTGTACCAGATGGCTAAGCATTTTTTTAACTGTGTCCAGTCAAGAAAAAATTAACTGTAGAAATTTTCTGCCAAATAACTAATGGAACAGGATATGTTACATACCACATTAAACAGCATTTAATTCTGGATGACATGAAAATGAAACCTTTAAAATTAGAATTGGGAATTTTAAAAAAGACTTTTTTTTCTAGTGACACAGTGAAAAAAAAAAGATCTGACAATACAAATAAATATTTATAAAGTAATGGACTAAAACAATTAAACTACAGGCGGGCGAGCGAGTGAGTGAGTGAGTGAGTGGGTGGGTGGGTGGGTGGGTTGAGTGGGTGAATGAATGTCCCCTCAAGCAGCTGCTTGTCACAGATTTCACAGGAGACTGTCAGTTTATACACCATAGTAGAAAGTCTGTGAGGATGGTGGGACCTCACCAGAAAAACAACATGAATATCCTTGCCTTATCTAGGGCTCAAAATCAGGTCCCTTAGATCAGTAGCCAAGTGCATTAACCACACAGCTAGGAAAATAAATTTTACTTGTAACAGGAAAATCATTCTTATCTGCAATTTTTTTCTTTAATGATATACTTTGAGAAACATTCAGACTTTTAAACAAATAAATTCACAGCTCATCATTGATTTACTGAGTATTTAACTACTATTAAACTGTTTTAAGTGAAAGAGGGTGAAGATGTGTGTAGAGGAAAAATTGTCTTGAGCCAGTTGGGATCTGAACATATGATCTCCTGATGACACGTCAGGTGCTCTGACCACTGAGCTACCAGCCACTGATGAATCTCTCCTCTACTGTTGATGTTATGCTATACACCATCTGGTCAATCGCTGTCTTTTGAATGCATTTCTTCAGAACCTTTACAGGCATGTGCACACTACCAGCCATGCTACAGGAGCCTCCTGGCTGATAATTTTTTTGTGAGCAAATCAGAATTGGAATTACTTCTGGTATGATCAATAATACCTTATATTTAGATAAATGAATTCACAGCTCATCCTTCATTTACTGATTGATTGATTTATATCAATGAGTAACCATGAAGCTGTCATTGAAGCGAAATCATTTAACAGCAGACGACACTTTCACATTGCCTCTAAATCAATGAAATGTTAAAAAAACATCATACAAACTACAGATATTGATGTTAGTGAACAATTTGCTACAAGAGTTGTGTTTATCCATTGAAGTATTTTTTTCACAAGTGTCAAAAGTTTAAGATAAATGCTTCAGCTTCCATTCATTCTTTAAATATTAAATGAATATTACAGGAAATATATTTAGAGAGATTTGAGTGACACCTACAATTTATCGCCAATAACAGTTTTTGCATAAAAGGTTTATTTTCAATGTTAGGGAGCTTTGAAAGTGGCTTTCCATTCACATAACATGGAAGTGTCTGGACACTTTTTTCAACATAGCATATGTCAGACATGAGTCCAGACAGGGGCGAGCCCATTTGCACCCTGTCCAGTCTGAAGCCATGCAAGACCATTGGACTGAAAATAATTGCTGGTGGTAGCTATCTTGAGGGCCTCATGTACATTGAAGTACTCAGGGGCTGTTGATCTGGTATCTGCCAGCCATTTGGCTTTGAGCCACATGGAGTACCTGGGTATGACTTCAAATGAATGGATGGTATAAGTGGGTTGTATTTTAATATCCCTAATCTTTGAATTAGTTGTTCTCCTGATTTAAGCATATAATTTGTAAGAGAAAAAAAATGTTGGGTTGTTTTACCTCTGAGCAGCACTTTTTTTGTACACAATGGGCTAAATGGCCAGGTCACAAGAACCCCAAGGGCTCAGAGGAAGTTGTGGGAGGGAACCCACTGGAACAGCTGTTGGAAAACAGATGATGGCTTCCCATCAAGGCCATCCAGCATGTTCTTTAACATGCACAGGATATGGCTCTCCCACCCATGGGGCTACAGTTTAATGTCCTATCCAATGGATGGTGGCCTTTCCAAGTCCATTAATATCCCTTACTGATGTGGACAGGGCAGGGAGTTTTGCAGCGATAAATCTCAATGCTGGCCCAGCTGGGATTCGAACCTGGGATCTGAACATTACAAGCCTGGTGTGCTACTGACTGAGCCATCCCCACCCCCAAAAATGGTATAAAAAGAGTTAAATATAACTTTCTAAGTTATGTTAGTGCTTTTCTCTTCGAAACAATGGGTCAAAATGATTTGTTATCTTTATGCAATTTAAAAAAATAATTGTGGAAGGTTAGAGTAAAGTGGAGGTGTGTATGCTCTTGCTACATAAGGAGAAATGGATCAGTGCATAGTTCTGCCAATTTAAAAAGCATAGATGGAACTGGGTCATAATCAATAAATTGACATTTTAAGTAATTAATTATCTTTAAATTAAGTTTAAATTTGTATTCCTCTTTATTTAAAATGATGAACTTTGATTTTGCTTTGACCTTTCATTGGTAGTTGCAATGGGGAATTTTCCTACAGTTATGTTAAAAATTAATAGTTTCAGAACAACCAATACTTACTTACAAATCTTGGGACATTCATAAATACACATAGGTTTCACCTGATGAGTTGCATATGAATATGACTGATTATATATTAGTTACCAACAAATGGACTACTTTGGTTAGGAATACCAGATAATATAGGGGAGATGAAATTGGGTCTGACCATTTCTGGTTAGAAGTGTCTTAAAACTGAAGCTTAAAAAATGTGCTAAGATGATAGCATGCTTGGCTACTGATCAAAGGGAGCAGCAGGGCTTGAGAGCCAGGTAATGCATGGTTGTTTGTCTTGTCTTACTTGCAGATATTCTCTATGGCATATAATCGTGTAATTTTTGCACTCGTAATATAAATTGTTATATCTCTGTGGCAAGCAGCTGATTAAAGGGATATTTATTTTAGCTGCCTCTTAGCAAGTGGCTAGCGTGCTTGGTTACTAATCAAAGTGACCTGGGTTTGAGTCCCAGGAAAGGGATGGTTATTTGTGTTGTCATTCTGTTGAGGTCTCACCTTCCTTCACAGATCTTTTCTATGGTGTATTAAACTGACCTGTCAAAGCAGCTGCTTGATATGAAATTTTTTAAATTTTATTATTTTTTTTATTACAACGTTAAGAGAATTACCTTTAACACTGAAACTCTGACAAGGACCCCTTGGAATCCTTTGCAGAGGTACCAGTTACCAGGAAATGCTACATAATTTTCTAGATGATCCAAAAGCTTGACTTGATTTAGAAAACCTTATTTTCTCTCATTCAATTATATTACATATTTTATTTAGGAAACATAAACTCCAGTTGAAATTACAAACTAATATCACTGCATATTAAACCCAAGTACAAAAATGACATGATTGCCATTAAATAGTGCTGTTAGTGAATATTTCTATGGAATGCTGAATCTGCATGACAAGCAATTGTCTGCCCCAGTACTATCTGTTCCAAAACTCTTGGCATTAGAAAGCTAAAATAAAACAAAATTACTATAGGGTAACATAAAGGTAAAATAATGTAATATTTTACCTATATGTTACCATATAGTAATTTTTTAAAATAGTTTTTTTATCAGAATCTTTAAAAATGTGCCCTACTTCTCATAAGACTATTTGAATTTAGAAGCAAATAGGCTGTAACCAATGGTGGCTGTGTATTTCATCTACTTACTTCAATTGCTTAGGCAATACTGAAGGCTTTTGATTACAAAATGAACCTTCAAATTTCTAACTCATGAAATTCAATCTACTAAATTCATTATCAAAGATTATTAAGGAAGATATCACTCTGGAGTTAACATTGATCAATGTTAGAGGAAAAATTGTCTTGAGCCAGGTGGGATAGGAACCCACGACCTCCTGATAACATGTCAGGTGCTCTGGACCACTGAGCTACCGGCCACCAATTAAGATCTCCTCTAATTGATGCTATGAACTTTGTACCAGCAGTACCCAATTCTCGGTGTCTCATGCAGATATTTGTCCCAGCTGCTCTCAGCCTCAAGAAACAATGACAATCATATTATGAAGATGGTAAGTACATTCTGAGTGTACAACTGTTTAAATTGAAGTTTAGCTTGATAGCATCAATTAGAGATCTTGATCGGCAGCCGGTAGCTCAGTGGTCCAGAGCACCTGACATATTATCAGGAGGTCATGGGTTCACATCCCACCCAGCTCAAGACAATTTTTCCTCTAACATTGATCGATGTTAACTTCAAAGTGATATCTCCCTTAACATTCATTATATATGTCGAAAAATATCTCTTCAATCAAAGATTATAATTACTTTCGTTTAGTATGTACTCTGTGGCAAGCAGCTGCTTGAGGGGGTATTTATTTTTTTTTATTTAGTGTTCTGCAGATGTGATTTTTGTCCAATTCAAGGTAAGCTAAAAAAACTGTAAACAAGCTGGAAATCACACAAGAATATTTCACTAGCAACCACTTGTAAATTGAAGAAATTAAGCTAAACTGAAGCTAAATGGTAGCGAATCTGAAATGTTATCAAATGATGATAATGGATATGTATCTTATCTGGATCAAGACAAATTTTTCACTAAGTTGAAAACTAGGACTGATGCTAAATTTGACAAAACAATATTAAAATTACGGAACAGAAAAAAAAAACAAAGGCATATTTCTCTTACCTGTAATGAAACAACCACTGAATTCGAATGTGATTGCATGTGTTTTCCATGATGATAATTTCTTGATTTAGCTACCTAAGAGAAATAATTAAAAAATTTTATCCACTTGTTCAGAAACTGCAATATATTTTGCATTATATACTCATTTAAAATACTATTTCTGAAGTATAAAATCATACCCAAAATTATAAGCAATTCAGTTTTTATAAATTTAGATTTGACAGTTGCATTAATGCTAAATATTCTGTAGCCATTATATTGGTAAGATTATTCAGTTCCACCAAATTATTCATTAACCATTCCATGGTCCACGACAATCATAGACATTAACGGAATCTGATATGAGAAGCCCAAGATGAACATAGACATCTTTTGTACAACACATGAAACTTAGTTTTAAAAAATATATATAAATTGCAGTTTGAAAAATTTCTTCCATATATCTTTTAACCTATTGCACTCGAAGGTTTTTTTGTTATAGGGAAGTAGCAACTCGAAGTTTTTTTGCTAAAAAGTTGATGAAATTTTTACAACATAAAAATAAATCATACATAAACAACATAAAATCAAACTCATTTTCACTGCTACTAATTTCATCATTTGGCTCCATTTTTATAACCACTAAAAACAGACTAAGAGGAAAGATGTATGTTTAAAAACCATTTATTGTCGCCTCTCAGTTGCCATTCGAGTTGCTGCATTAAACCAAGTAGCGACTGAGAGTCGCCTCTCGAGTGCAAAGGATCTCTGTTTATAAACCAGTTATTGTCGCCTCTCAGTCACCATTCGAGTTGCTGCATCAAACCAAGTGGTGATTGAGGGTCACCTCTCGAGTGCAAAGAGTTATAAATACATAATTCAAGTTTGAAAAATAATATTTTCTTTTCTCATTTGATGCATATTTTGTTAAACAACAATAAAAAATTTGTTAAAGCCATCTGATTGCCATTTCTTAGAAGTGCTATACGGTATTCTCATTTTTTTGTTAATGTTATTCTTTGCTGAAGCAACCCTCTGATTTAAGCTCACAAGTTTGATTTGAACTATTATCAACAAATGTTTCCTGAAAATTAACAAAAAAATACTATTTTTACAAACAGCAGATTTTGGAAGAAACTGCGAAGTATGTACTTCTGTTCCTCCACCCCTCCTTTTTATAATCATTACTGCCTTAAACCTATTTTACTATTACTAGAATCATTTTTTTATCATTTATATCATTTATCCCAGCATTCTATGCATCTTTTCTACTCTTTAAATTGAAACTATAACTAAAAAAGTAGTCTTCTTCAAGACTGGCTTCAGGAAGTTGTAGATGTTCTAATTGCCCACACAAGCCAGAGTAGGGAGAGCTGTCTAATTGGCTACATGACAAGTTGTTTACATGAATGATTTAAGTCAAATACTTCCTCCCAACAAACTGGATTATAAACTCCATTCATAAAGTTAGAATTTATTTCCTTTTTTATAATTAAACCTTAGTTTTAATTTCTGCAGATTTACTTTATTTCTGAAAATTACTGATCTTTCAGTCAATCGATTATTATAAATTTTTATGCAATTATGCTACATAGGGTAGCCAGCTTACAACTTGTTGCTATAGATATTTTATTTGGCATTGCATTAGGCTATATATTATTTCTTCGTTTTCCAGTAAAAGAAATTTTAATCTTATATCGTTTTCCGAAAGTGAATGACGTCTTGGATATGGAAGCAAAAAGGACTTCTTTAGCATGAAAATCAGTCCTCATGCGAGAGGGCAATTTTGGCAAAAGTTTTTATCCTCTCCCTGACAAAATTTTATTTAAAAAAATTACAAGTTTTTAAGTTTATATTGAATGGCTTTTAAAGTCTAGTCATTAGTCTGATGCCAAATTTCCCTTCAAGTTTTTTGCTAATTTTTAAAATTTCTAGGTTCTGTCATTTTTTTTTTATCTTGATTAAATTACAGTCCCTTGATGGGGGTTAAAGGTTTCTACTTTGTACAATAATGCTTTCTTATTCATTATTTTACCTATTCATTCTGATAGCTGATGAAATTTCAATTTCATTTTAGTTACTGAAATGTTTCATGCTTATTCATCAGTACATTCTGTAAAGTTCTATGGTACAGTAGATATATCTGAAAATTTCTTTGAGGCAATTTTTTTTACTCTTTTTACTTAATACTTACTTTGTAAGTAATATTTTTTAATGACACCACCTTTCTTGCAATGCCTGAAATTATTTAGAGTTTTTTACCCAGAATAAATGCCTTGTTGCATGATCTTCTAGTAAAGTGTCAATGCATTACGGAGGGTGTTCAAATTATTCTTGACATGTGTCTGTAGATATGCACTCATTCCTCTGAAGTTTACCAGCTACAACTAGTTTGAAAGTTTCTCTAAACTTGGCATTATTGTTTAAAACAAAGGCTGTGAAAACAAGAAATAAAGAAGAAAAAAAGAGAGAAACATCATTTCTGTCATCGATGGTGGGGTGTAAAGTTCAGTCTCAGAAATTTGTGCATTGTTGCTATAGAGCCTACTAAAGATGGGGAAAGATTTTACATTTTCACAAGGATGCGCAAAAGATGAACAAAACAATTCATGCTGATTTATCACAAGTACATGGGGATCATGCCTCTTCATATGGCACTGTTATGGAATGGATGCACATATTCAGAAAAGGATGGTAGAGCTTCAAAGACCTTCAAGAAGGAAGACTGAAGGAGGCCATGAATAAGAAAACCATCACATCTGTTCATGAACTCAATAAGAAAAATCTCTATCACTTTCAAGTAATAAGTTTAAGATGCAAGTAATAAGTTTAAGATGCCAGTGTATTGATTGGCAGTACGGAAACAGTTCATCAACATTTAAAGTTCCAAAAGATGTGCGAAATAGGTACCCCACAAACTAACAGAATAGCAAAAAATGGCTAGAGTCAACTCCTGCAAGGAAATGCCAGCAATGTTTGAACCTAGTGGTCCCAAACATTTAACAGACATTGTCACAGGTACGGTTTTATTACCATACAATTCCCAAAAAGATCAACGAAGTCCATACACTTCACCACTAAAATATCAAATTTCTAGCCCAAAAGATCATTTGCAATATTAGTTTAAATTTTCAATAATTTCCATCATCAGAGAGCACAATTAAAACTTTTGGGAGAGTCAAGAAGTATGAATCATAATAATATATCAATACCTATCAAACCTAAAAAGAATTTTTAATTCTAAAAACAAACAATTATCTCTTCAAACACAAAAAACTACATTTTCCCACTCCCTCTGGGGGTAAGGGTGAGTAATCATGCTGTCAATGAAAATTTTATGACATTCATATTTCACAACAATAATTTCAAATTTCCATCATATTTACATTGCTTGCAACATTCATTTGAAATTTTGAAAAGAAGTTTTGAAATTTTTAACTTTTTCCACTGCTAGAGGGGACAATTATAACTATTAGGAGATTCCGAAAGTGTGAATAAGATTTCATCAAATACCTATCCAACTCAAAAAGAATTTGTCTTTAAAAACAAAGAATTGAATGTCTACAGATAGACTGACAGATGACAAAGTGAAAACATTAGCTCGTTTTTCTGATTAAACCATTAAGATAAAAATTAAATATAAAACACATCACTTATCAAAAATAATACAAATAAAATCACTGATGTACAGATAAACAAAAAATAAATCATATCACTTACTTCTTGAAGATGGGCTATCTGTTTGTTCAAACTACTTATATCCTGTTTAATAATATAAGTCAGCTCCTGAATTTCTATAGGTTTATCATCAAATAATGATTTTCTTTTAGCCACTGTAATAAGTGTAATTTGAAAATTAAAAAATATTAGTTTTTCAATTATAAAAACTTTTAAGGAATTGATTAAAGTAATAAAATTAAATGTGCAAAGAGATAGTATTATTTGCGAGATTTTTACAAGCGCAGTAATAATTACGAAAAATGAATTAAGTTAATAAATAGCATTTTAGAGGGCAGTAACAATAGACTAAGTTATCCAGATGCTGAGACAGACTGTAATGGGAAATAATGGTAAATAAGTTCAATAAACATTTTGTTGATGTTAGATCAGAAGTTCAGAGCAATAGAAAATATCTAAAAATAAATTTCAAAAGTTATATATGGGAAAAAAAAATTCTATGTGTTTTTCATAGACAATAATTTTGAAGTCAGTTGTTGTGCACAAATCCCCGCCCCTAATAATAAGTTTAGTGGCTATGATCAGCTAAATATACATATGAAACAATTTACGTTTAAATACAAACCTTACAATTTTTTTCATTATAAATTGATTCTTCAGAGCAAAGAAAATCTGTACATGCATTAAAGAGTTGGGTTGTTTTACCTCTGAGCGGCACTTTTTTTGCTCACCATGGGCTAAATGGCCAGGTCACATGGACCCCGAAGGCTCAGAGAAGGTTGGGGGAGGGGACCCACTGGAACAGCTGTTGGGAGGCAGATGGTAGCCTCCCGTCAAGGCCACCAAGTGTGTTCTTTAACATGCACAGAGTATGGCTCTCCCACACATTGGGCCACAGCTTAACGTCCCATCACATGGACAGCGGCAGAATTTTGCGGAGATAAATCTCAATGCTGACCCAGCTGGGACTCGAACCTGGGAACTGCAGATTATGAGCCTTATGTAACTAAACTGAATATCTTGCAACTAGTCACACTGGACATGGTTATGCAATTGCAATAAATTTACTATTTCTGTTATAGCTTTCTCAAATATCCAAAATAGACTGTGGATTCCTAGGGGATAGAGAGACCATAGGTTGGGAATCACTGTTACAGAATAAGGGAACAATATAAAACTGGTTTATATTGCATGTATAGAATTGACAACAATACATAGTTACAATCAATATAAGTAGCAAAAACGTATTTTTAAATAAAGATGTACATCAGGATTCTGTCTTTAGATTACTATTGTTTTTTATTTATATTAATTATCCAGTGATTTAAGACAACCTTATGTCGCTGACAACATAATAGCATATTCAAAAGAAAATGAAAAAAATCCTTAACCCTTCCAGTGTTCAGCCTGAAAAACTGGTTTCCATCCAGAGGACAAGCTATTTTCTCTCTATGCTCAGCCAAAAAAAATTTTACTTTAAAATTATTTTGCCCAATAACTAACAAAAGGAATTATGGCATGTTATATGTCAAATTAATCAGCATTTAATTCTGGATTTTCTGAAAATAAAATATTTAACAAAAAAGACAAGTTTTATTTTAATAGGACTTTTTTAGTGTCATGTAGTAAAAAAGTGCATCTGGCAACACAAATAAAAATTTATTTAAAAAAACTAATAGACAGAAATGATTATAATGTACATCAATAGAAAGGAAATTTTGGAACAACAAAAAATATTATTTTTTCTTTCAAGTAAATATTTCTCGTATTTAATAATTTTTTTCTCAGTACCATACTTTGAGAAAACTTCAGGTTTTTAGCCAATTGTGCTGAGTCATATAAACAAGTCAACTTTAGAATTTAAAAAAAAAATAACCAATCAACAGAAATAGGTTGTGTTACATCGAAATTAAACATAATTTAATTACGAATTTTATTAAAATAAATACATAAACAAATTTATAAACATATTGATTTTAATAAGCCTTTTTCAATATGATATGGTGAAAAAAATTATACTATATAATTATGACTTAATTTTGGAAAACCTGATGAATAAAAATAGTTAAATTATACATTAATCGAAAGAAAATTTCTTCTTGAATAATATTTAACCTGAAACTTGATTTTTATTTCTTTTAATGATTCCTTTCAGTATCGTATATTTTAAACACGGCCAGTGTTACATAAAGTGACTTGGACTTCTCACATTCATGGGATTTTCTAACTGGTTATGAAATGGTAAAAAACTTTCTTGGGTGTCTTTTTTATTAAACATTATGAATTTTTTAATTTGGGTGTTGAAGTTTGGTGATCTTGGCTACATGTAGAAAGGCTTAGACACCAAAGCAAATAAAAAATGTTATATCGTCAGAGTGACAGCCAAGATATTAGGGGGGTGCTTTTAAAATTATTACATATAAACATAAAACTGGTATTTTTTTTTTAAATGAAATTTTTCTAGGGGGGGGGAGTGAAATGCTCACATTGAATTTAGTGGGGGGAAGGGGGAGGTTCACACCCTTCCCGAAACTGCCCTCCCACACGAGGACTGATTTCCATGCTAAGTAAAACCATTTTGCTTCCATATCCAAAATCTCATTTATTTTCAGAAAACAGTACAGGTTCAAAGTTTTTTACTAAAAAACCAAGAAATAATAAAAGAAAAATTACAAATAACCTAATGGGATATTAAATAAAATATTCTTAACAACTTTTAAACTGACCATCTGATATAACATAATTCAGAAAGACCGATAAATCAGCTGATCAAAAGGTCACTAATTTACAGAAATCGATAGAAATAAATTTGCTTCAGTATCCAAGACCTCATTCATTTTCAGAAAATGATACCAGATCAAAGTTTATTTTACTTGAAAAGTAATAAATAATACAAGAAAATTACTAGAAACTTACAATAGAAGGTTAGTAATAAACAGAAATAAATTTGCTTCAGTATCAAAGACCTCATTCATTTTCAGAAAATGATACCATATCTGTAGCGAGTACCACCAACTCCCCCCCCCCAACCCTTTTAGCAGAGATTCAAAACAAAGAATTGTCCAGCATTTGCTCGGGCTGTTGCTGACATCAATGCATGCCTCCTAGCCAGTGGCTTCATTTATACACAAATTATCAAGACTATTATTTCCATTTTGGCAGATTTTGGTACACTGTGTTTCCCAAGATACTGACAATGATTCCAAATTCCCCCTGTGTGACATTATGTTGTGTATCAAATCTCTACTTGTAATGGGACACTTTAATACAACAATGCCTTTGGAAATGTAGGAAACCTGGAAACGGCCAGAGATTTATGTTATTATGACTCTTATGGTCACAGGGAACAGAAAATGGTAACAATGGATTTAGCAGCTTTGGATTGTTTGGATTGTTTTACCTCTGAGCGGCACTTTTTTGCACACCATGGGCTAAATGGCCAGGTCACATGGACCCCGAAGGCTCAGAGAAGGTTGGGGGAGGGGACCCACTGGAACAGCTGTTGGGACACAGATGGTAGCCTCCCGTCAAGGCCATCCAGCGTGTTCTTTAACGTGCACAGGGTATGGCTCTCCCGCACACGGGGCCACGGCTTATAACGTTCCATCCGACGGACGGCAGCCTTTCCAAGCCCATCGGTGTCCCCTACTGACCGTGGGCAGGGCGGGGAATTTTTGCGGAGATAAATCTCAACGCTGACCCAGCTGGGACTCGAACCTGGGAACTACAGATTATGAGCCTGGCGCGCTACCGACTGAGCCACCCCCGCCCCGGATTTAGCAGCAATTACTGTTTCCCATAGGAATAACACAGTTAATATTATTGCTTGTATCAAGCCCCGATTTTGGAATTTTGACTTGAAATTCAACACTGCAACTTGGATGCTAACCAATTCCCAAAAATAGGGTCTGAGGAAAGAAGTTTGGCCATAAAGCACTGAATGGAGAAGCCTTACAACAACCCTAAGTCAGCCTATCTCCTTCCCTTAAAAATTGAACTTTTCTTAAGAGACAACCAGGGTTCTTTAATCGGGAGGTGAAAACCCAATTTCTCTCTATGTGCAAAGTGATGTCATGTAGGTTGATGTCACCAGAAATTCAATTTAGGCTCCTAAGGAACACCATTTCAAAAATAGTGTAAAAGGTAAACTGGGAAATTAAAAATTTATATTCCACAACATACTTTAAGAATAAGAGATAAAAGAAGCTGAATAATTTGCAGGCCACTTGAAAAGTCTCCATAGGCCAGATCTGGCATCACGGGTTTTCCGTGACTGCTCTAAGCCACTGGAGTCCTTGTGTCCTGGTTAGCCAACTATATATAAAAAAAAGTGATATTTAGAGGTTGAACAAACCAACCCAATAAAATTTTAAGTCACTCGAGTGCCTGAAACGAAAATATTTTCAGTTAATCTGGTTATGTATGTACTTACAAAGGGTTAACTTCTCAAGTTTTGTAAAGGTGCTGCCAATATCTTTCCCTATTTGCCTAAAAAGAAATTAAACTAATTAAAATTGCATTTCCATATAAATTCACTTTTATTAATTCTGTAAATAGTATAATGGGAACTAACCAGTTAAAAATTTGAACTATACTTCTCAAAGACTTTAACATTATTGAACAACATCAAAACCTTCAGTTGTCTCAATGGATCAACACTGCAAAATTTCATCTAAAAGGAACACGGAAAAATAAGCATTTTTATTTTTGCTTGCAGTACAGTCACATTTTGTTATTCAAAACTTATTGCATTTCTTTTTTCAATGCATAATTTACATTTTGCAACTTGTTTATTTAAGGGTGGGGAGCCAGCGTCACTGCTTGATCATTTTATAGGTCAAACTTTGGGATATGATTGCATTCATGATTCTCTTTGACTTTATGGATAACAAGATATTTGAGTTTACTTAGGAAATGAGATAGATTTAGGTTAGGGGACTCTAGTGCCAAATTGGTACTCAGAACTTTGAACTGAAATTATAGGACTTTTTATGAATGAAAGTTGTAAATGTGATGAAAAACATCTCCTACAGTAATTTTAATGGCACAGAATAACAAATATCATATGATATATAAATAAAACATAGCGGAAGTGAGGCAGTATAATCCAACAATAATCGCAACAATGGCATATCAGAAGCTCCTATTGAAGATGTGGTCAAACTACTAGACCATAAAACATGTCAAGGACCTATCTATGCACTTAAATTAAATTATTGAACTGTAAAAACATCAAATACGTAACAACTCACCTTGCAAGGCATTTACCTTTACCTACAAACTTCATACACTGTTATTATCTCTCAAAGAATTTCATTCTATAGATATAGAAATGTCATTCTATGTTAAGAATATACCTCTGTACCTGAAATATAGACAAATATGTCTTAAATGCCATTTTGGCATCCATCTTGCAAATTCTTGTTACCACAAATCCTGATATGCCATTGTTACCATCATTGTTGGATTACATTGGCTATTTATTTATTTATCTATTATTTATTTTTCTATTACATTGCCTTACTTTTGCTATGCTTTATTTATATATCATATACAGTGTTACAGTTTTATTAAATTTATATACTATTTGCCTGTAAAGATACAAATTACAGAAAATTTCTAAGTCTCTTGATAGATTTTAAAAATTTTCAGCTGAATTACGCAGTCCAAGGTGTGCACTACCAGTAGAATATTTGTAAAAAATGATATGGAAAAGTGTCCTGTATAACAAACAGTTCTCAATATCATTTCAAAAGTTATTATGTGATGTGCAAACATAATTAGAACTTTCTACAGAATACAATATTTAATATTGTTAGGGACAGTCCCACTTTAGGTAAACTAAAGTGGGACTATCCCTAACAAAACTAAACAACAGAGCATGCGTTAAATGCAATACTATACAACAGAATATACAATATAGCAACAGAGCATACACAGTTTTATTGTGATGAAAAGTGTTGATGCTTTTAAAAATCAGAATGAATTATTTTTGTTTGTAGATGTGTTTTTTCTTAATACTAAAAAATTGTACCGTTACACATTGTTTTAAAATGTCTTAAAATCAGATATTTGAGAGCAGTTGAAAAATAAGTATCGTTTTTATTTTATTATCTTTTCTCAGTTAAAACCATTTTAATATTTCTAGAATTATTTTTATCATTCATAGCACTATTAAGAACTTAAGGTTCCAGGATAATAATGTGCCCAATACGAGGAAACAGAGATGCTGCTGACTTTCACAGCTTGTTCTAATTGAAGGATCCACTGGATCTTATCTCAGATAATGTGTGGATTTGTATGTGTCCACATATCACTATTGTAAACATTGAAGATTCCATCATGAACTAAGCTTTGTCAGTCCACAGTATTCATTTGTGGAAGGTCTGATCTGCAGTGCACTGATGCAGCAACCACTAAAATAAAACAATGCAGCATACACAGCCCCCCTCCAGCAGATTTGCAATATGATGTGTGCTGCTCATAGAACTGTCACATACCATCGTCAGTACAAATGCCTCCAAAGAAGGCATCTGAGTTCTGCATAGCTGGCCTCTGTAAGCCTCATGTAATCCTGTTAATACGTTCTGTTTTTCCTGAGACATTGATCCATCACTCAAATCACCCGTGGGTTGGGCTATGTGCATAAGGTACCACTGGGAATATTTCTGAAAAGTGTATAATTATACAAATAGAAAGTACATGGCACAATGCTCATGAATTAAGTACAAGATAATACATTTCGTGTTTAACAAAAAACTCTATTAAGCAAAAAACTCAATCCTTGATGCACAAGTACCAGTTGTGGAATTATTTTCTTATAGGATTGGTTGTGTTACTTCACACCCTATTGGTGTATGCTAGCATTGCTTTTATGAGCAGTATGCCATTTCCCTTTCAGCCAACTTCACTGTTGTTCACTGGTGCATTTTATTGAGTAATAGTTTTAAATTGTGTTGATTCGATGGGCTTTCATACTCTCATAAATCTTCAAAACTATGGTAAAGTGTGTGATTGTCAGGTTTACCACTTGCTACAGTTACATAACTACTTTGAGTGTTTTATATGGTGAAATCAACATTTTGTTGTAGCCTGATATTACCTGCTTGGGCACCATTAGAATTTTCATTTTTTCCAGTGTTGGCAAACAAAAAACTTTTAGTTATGTTTTTTACTACAGCAAAAACTTTAGTATTGCTTTCTGTTACGTTTTTCGTCATATAATAATAATAAATACCCCCTCAAGCAGCTGCTTGCCACAGAGGTCCGACAGAAGCCTGTCAGTTTATATGCCAGAGTAGAAGGTCTGAGAGGATGGCAGGACCTTAGCAGAAAAACAACACGAACATCCATGCCTTACCCGGGGCTTGAATTTAGGTCCCGTAGATCAGTAGCCAAGCGTGCTAACCACTCGGCTACGGGACGGCTTTTTCGTCATAGCAAAATATAAATTTCGTTATAACATTATGTTAATGTTATTTCAAAAAAATTTTAGTACAAATGCAAAATAATGAAATATATGTTATAATTTCCATTATATATGTATGCAATAGTGTCATCCAGCGGTTTGCATCAGTTCAATCACTCCACTTGTTAAAAAAAACTAATAAAAAATTGTAAAAAGAAAACTTAAGGTACGTACCAGGATTTAGTTTTGGGGGAGGAGATCATGAATTTAGTTTCAAGGGGGGTCCGATAATTTTGTTTGCAGGGGATAATAATTTAGTTTGAGTATGAGAATAAGACTTGAGTAGGGTTTCCTAATTACTAAAATATTCCACCGGACAGGAAAGGTTAGCATGATATTCTATGATATATGGAATAAAATTTTATAGTTACTTTCTTTATATCAGTGTTGGGCAAAAATATGACGCTAAAATAAAAATTATATAAAGACACCTTTTTTGGATTTCAAATCAGGTAGACAAATTTGAGATTTTGCATCAGATGACTGGATTTTCGAGGGAGAGGGAACTCTCCACCCACCCTAGATACATCCCTGACTGAAGAAAATACACCAAATTTCTCGAAACAAAATGTTCCGAGATTTTTTTGATTGTGCAGAACAAAATGAAGCATTATTAATAAAAATTTCTGAGCATAAGTATGCAATCATAATTCTTAGTACTATAATGATTTTTGTGCACAGATTAATATTTTTAAAGCAAGCTGCTAAAATGACTTGACAATATTAAAAAAAAAGTGAAATATCTTTCAGAAATATTAACATTATAACACATAGTCGATGAAAGTTAAGAAAAGAAATTCATTCAAAAATATTGATATTATAATTCAATCAATGTTATTCTACTGTTTACTCATCATTATAAGCAAAATGTCTTCAAATAATTTTGAATCCAAATTATTTCTTTTGTCAGAGAGAATCCATTTAAGCATAGAAAAAAAAAACTCTCCCTGAAGATACCAGAGTACTACTAGAATAATTCTTTGTAATACTTTGTTTTGATTTTTCCAGTAGTGAAGAATATTATCTTTTGTAGAAATTCTGTTTGCTCTCTCAAATTCATTTTATGAACCTGAAATTTTATTTTCTTCAGCCTCCAATTTTTTGGTTTAATCAAAATATATTTCCAGTAAATCATTTGTTGAGTCGTTTGATGACACTAACTATTTTTATCAATGCTTTCCTGTAGAAGAGCTCATGCAAAATAATGAAATGCGTTTTCTCTGAAATAGACTTCAAATAGAATA
Source organism: Ryuthela nishihirai (assembly GCA_038380435.1). Taxonomy (NCBI): domain Eukaryota; kingdom Metazoa; phylum Arthropoda; class Arachnida; order Araneae; family Heptathelidae; genus Ryuthela; species Ryuthela nishihirai. The sequence continues at coordinate 2,646,347 of JAWZYU010000044.1, read as the reverse complement.
AAAAATAATCTAATGAACAAATGTAAGAAACTGAAAACATTACCTATTTAACTTCATGCATTTTCTTAAAGCAGCTTAAGAGAAGTGCAAGATACATGTCGTCACTGCTCAATTGAAATGAGAATTACCTACTTCATTTTTCTCAACATATGACAAGGTGAGGGTTTATTGTTAATGGATTTGCAAAATGCATAATTTTTTTTTTTGGGGGGGGGGGGGGGGAATCTAAGATTTGGTGGGAAGATCAAAACCGAAAATTTCGACTATTGTCAAGAAGTTAATAGCCTTTTCCTCAATTCTCTAACTTATATCCAAATTATTTCACCTATATAGTTAACCTTTCTAAATGTCTAAGCCAATCACAGGGAATTGTAATATACCTGGCATTTTCACCCTATTTTAATTACCCTGTTTACTTTCAGCATGAAAGGAGACTCTCCTTTTTGTTTCCACTACAGCACTTATCTGGCTATCACAAAGCACTTTCTCTGAGCGCCAATTGTGACGAAGATGGCTAAGACAGGTGCTACCCAAATTCGTTTGGAATGTGCCAATGAAGGCTTTGTTCTCTGATCATAAAAGTAAATATAACATCTGCCTATTTCACACAAGTTTCTAAGTAAATCTTATAAAGGAAAAATTGAAATGTATCAAAACACAGAAACTGTGAAAATAACAATATTATTTTTTCCATTATTTGTTATGTTTTATCATTGTAGATATTTTGCTATTAGTAATATTTTTCATAACGTTATTCAAAATCCATTTCGCTATTCTGTGATTTTATTATGTTACAATGTTTTCCAACACTGGTTTTTCTTAAACATATTTTTGATGTACATATGTCAGATATGTCCTGTTCATTATGTCTTGCATCGAATTCTCCGTTGTTACGCTAATACCTATTTTCAAGAACTGGAAATAATGTTAATCAACTTTGAATACATTTCACTCATCAACTAGTCTGTATCAAAAACTGTCAAATGTCTGAGGACATTCTTGTCTTATTTTTGGCCAAGGAATCACTATGTGGATATCTTCCATAATTTAATTAGAACTATGCATTAGATGCCGAGGACACGTCATAAAGTAATAAATCACGTCTCCTGCAACAAGTTTATTGTGCATGTGTATGAAACAAGTTGATATTTTATAGCCTTTAGAGCTCTATATAGCATTTGATCGATAAGATGCAAGTCATTTTTGTGTTCCTTCATTTGCAATTTGTCTTCATTCACCTCGCTAATGTGATTTCAATTTTTATATGAAATCTACAAATTTTTTAATTAAAATTTAATCTGATGAAAAATATTAGCATCAAATTACACTGATCAATACACAGAAGTTTTTCTTGTTTCTTTACTTTAAACTATGTATCCTTTATATAATATTAACCTTTTGCACTCCATAGGTGCCGCTAAGGCAACATATACTAAAATTATTTAACAACTTCAATGGCACCGTAGCAGTGACACTGTAACACTCCAATGATTTAAATATTTTTAAAGTTTTGGACCCTTTGACTCAATATTTATTCAAGTTCCAAATAGTTAAAGTCGGACGCCAGGCAATTGTTAACAAATTGCCAAATAAAGTTCAATTAGGGTTCGAATACCAGCGGGCGTTACTTAGCGAGTAAGAATTCAAAAATTAAATGATTGTCAATATAAAAATATGTAATCAAATCTTATGAAATAATGTTGCTCAAGAGAAAAAACAGCAAAGATTCAAAAATGTTTCTATGACAAACAAGTTTATTTCCAAAAAATTATTTTTAAACACTCACCAACATAAATGAAAATGTTGTCTACATCATCACTATTGTGTCTAACACCAACTTCTGTGACACTACTAACTGACAACTAACAAACATCAACTCCTGTGACTACTTCCAACTCTCTTACTACTACTAACTCTCTGTGACTACATGTCACGGTTATAACAAGTGTAGAGGCTCGGCAACACGTGGCTGTTGCACCGGTAAAGACATTTGCATAAAATGAGGAGCGCGCAAGCTATGATGCAAGAGGGGGCGTGTCCTTGTATACGTGCGCTTCAGTGGGTGACAATCGAAAGTTCGGAGTTGTGCATGTGCAACTCCTATGCTCATGGAAACGAGCGCTGTGATGCCAAAAATGAAATAAAAATCCCCAAAATGATAAATATAACGTAAATTAAGCAAAACTGGTTAAGGTAAAGTAAAAGTGAATGAGGGGGCATCACAACACAAACAATAGGTCTATTGTTTATTGAAAAAAGGTCCTAATACCCTTTTTGAGCAGGTACAAACATTGTCACATCAGTTCTACACATTTACTACTGCTATTCAGTCATGTGCATTGCATATTGTAATTTAAAATTTTGTGTTTTTTTACGACAATGGATAAAGATTTGGATTTTAGCGACAGTGAAGATGAGTTTTTTTTGACATATGTAGTGATATAAATGAAACTTTTATAGAAACAAGTGATACTGAGAGTTCTAGTGACAAAACAGATTTCATAGGACATAAAAAACGGAAAGTGTGTGTCCTTGAGTCACCTAGTAGAAGCACAAGTGTTTCTACCGTGGATGATGCGCAAGAGAATGAATGGGTTGATATAACGAAGAAGGATGATCATCTAGACATTAAACAATTATAAAACATAAAAATTTTTGAATAAAGATCTTCATATTGTCATAAAAAGATAATAAAAAATATATTTCTATTAGTTGTAAGTCATTTATTTGTCATCTTATCATTTTTTCTTTTTTATAAAAATTTTATAAATAACCTATTTTTTTTTCTTAAATTTGCTTCAAATCCTTTTGGAATTACTGGTATATCATACTAAAAAAAATCTGGAGTGCAAAGGGTTAAATGCTGATTTTGTTAGTAACATATTTTGTACAGCATAGTTTTTGGAAAACAATTAAAATTACATTTACCAAACCACAAGATACAATAATTTTTTATGTAATTTTTGCCTGCTAATGCTTTTGCTTTTGGCAAATGTGTTAGTATTCTGTATATATTATGTAATTAATTATATTCTGTATGTAAATTCTGCAAATTCCTGGATGAAAAACCAACAGTGAACTCCACTTCCCTTTATATTGTTCCATCATTTATTTTTTAGTATAATTCACTGTTGCTTTGAGCCTTTCACTATATTTACTGTTCACTCGGCCAAGGTTTCATGGTAAAACATCTAAATGGAAGTATAAAATGAAATTGCATCTCAAAGCTTAATACACAGCCAATATCAATTCCACTATTGCTTTAGTTTAGTTCCTTCGTGATAACTTATTTTCTTGAGAACTGTACCTGATTAGTGTTAATGTAATGGGACTGAATACCTAAGACTCGAAAATGGGCTAAATTTGCTAAAGAGTTGAGAATATCTGATGCAGCCTTACTACAAAACCTTCAAAAACCTTTCTGTGTGATACTGTATTATATATATCTTAATGTACATTTTGATACAAGAACTACTGTGACTGAATCACTGGTTATCAAAATATATGTACATATTCAAATATGACTAATCTCTGCAAAAACTGTAAATTTTGAGTGTTACACAATATGAACATATAATAATTCTTCAGTTTGCTATTTTGGGCTTGGTATCTGCCTAATTAAGAAATTGTACATACTCTGGTGCAGAAAACATGTTACTAGAATCAATGTTCAATGGAATAACCTTTCAGTACCATTCATAACCTTTTAGTTACATCAAAGCAAATGCAATTTGTTTTAAAATAGTTATGGCTTACTTTGCTATTTGCATAAAATCACTCCACTCTTGCATTTCTTTAGCACGTCTACTTTTTCTAGTTGGTAAGTAACCATTTCCCTAGGGGTAAAAAAAAGAAATGAACTAAGTTGTAAATTTTTACTAACAACTCATGTTTTTAAACAACTAAATCAAATAAATATGTTCATTTGTAAATACAGAGAGTACTGTCATTTTCCAACTTGGTGCCATCTAATAATGGAAATTCAAATTAATGGAATATTCAGAAAATACAAATAGTAATACTTTATTGGTTCCTACTGAACACATAGGAATTTTTTTTTTGCCACTAAAAACAATGTTGTGTTTTTTCACCACCATATGGGTTAGGGGGAACTTGGCTGCTGTCAATGTAAATTCCTTGACTACTACATTCTACCACCAAAATTCAATATTTCTAGCGTGAATAGACTATTTACAACATTTGTTAAAGTTTCGCCATCTTCCCACTTTAGGATCCTCCAACGGTAAAAACTCAAACTATTAAAATATAACAAAGATTTGCATTTTCTGTATTAGTACCTATCAACTCAAAGCAAAATTTTCATTCATCTATTAAGAAGGAAAAAATTAATACCAACAGAAAGATGACAATGACAACAGTTTTTTTTTAAGTGCTAAAAATTATTGCATATTTTGAAATAGAATTTTATACAGAATGTATTTATTTTGATGTAGTTTTATATTTACTACAAACTATACTGTAAAACATACAATGCAACAAACATGGGCTATAAATTGTTTGTTCTACAGGGTTCTACATGGGCTATAAATTGTTTGTTCAGGTTGTAATCTACTGTGAGCAGCAATCATAAACTGAGTTATCTGAGTCACTCATAGTTATAAATAAAAGCACAGGAAATTTAAGCAATAATATCATATTCTAAATTGTTTTATCACTTAATGTTGCCACATGAAAACATTAATGTACTGTAAATGTTCAAATAGTAGCATGGGCTACAATTTACAATTTCTTCCTTGTATCATGCTGCAGTTTAAGCCCAGCCACAGCTTAGAACTAACTGAGACCTGCACAATTATTACACATAGCTTTTTTTTCAATTAATTTATGAACTACCCATACCAGGGTAAAGGCAAAGTAATTTATGTGATTACATAAAAATGTACACAATATTGTTCCAATTTTATATAAAAAATTTAGAAATCTTCCATATCAAATCACTTTCCTAATATAACTCTACAATTCCACTTTCCAAAAAAAAAGGGGGGGGGGGATCCCTACATCTAAACAAACAAATCCACACTCTTATGTAATACAATGGTTTTCATAAATTAAGGAACAAGCAAAAAATATGTAATAATGTAACACTCTGACAATAGAAATGCATGAGTCATGAATAATATGCAAAATAGGCTGTAGGACACAAATAAAAGGTTCTGGCAGTGGTATATGCAAATATGTTGAGCATTAAAAGCAGGCATTTTGAAGCTGTTCCCAAAGTTCACTTGAAAGGTGGAGTTGTCAAGACAGCAGATTTGTTGGGTATATCTACCAGAGATCATTTATTAGAAGAAGTGCAGTGGTAAGCTATAGGTTGGCTTAAGGCAGGTCAAAGTAAAGCAGATGTTGCCAATTGGTTTACTGCAAGTCATTCAGTGGTGCATAGCCTTTGGCAGAGATTCCAACAAAGGCATGGCACATCGATCATTCAAATAGATGAGGATGTGCAACAGCCCAAAGAGAAAACTGCTATCTTGTTTATGCACTCAGAGGAGCAGATGTCAACACTACATGAACTATGATCTGATATCGCAGTAGTGAGTGGAATGGTGATATCTGATACCACCATAGGCCAAAAATTCATTATATGTGCCTGTACTCTAGGCGACAAGTGGTGTGCATGCCCCGGACCTGACACCACAAGAGTGACCATCTATACTGGTCCAGACATAATGTCAACTGGATCCAAGAACAATGGGAGTCATTGCTTTTCAAAGATGAGATTAAAAATAGTATATTAGCATGCACTATCAAAATAGCTATAGGCAGCAAGAAAAAAGGCCACTAAGCCACAATTTAGCCCTATTGGCAAATATATGACATAAATTCCTCTTATAAATGAATATATACCAACATAACTAAAATTATAACACCTTTGACAGTATCCAAAGGAAATAGAGTTAATATTATTAAATATCCCTCTTATGAACGAATATATACAACATAACTCAAATTATAACACCTTTGACAGTATCCAAAGGAAATAGAGTTAATATTATTAACTCTATTTCCTTTGGATACTGTCAAAGGTGTTATTTTTGAGTTATGTTGGTATATACTCATTTATAAGAGGAATTTATGTCATATATTTGCCAATAGGGCTAAATTGTGGCTTAGTGGCCTTTTTTGTTGCTGCCTATAGCTACCTTGATAGTGCATGCTAACATACTATTGCCAATACAGCTTTATCGTGTAATTAAATTTATGATCTTTTAGCTGTGAAGAGAAATTTTATTAAAGATGAGATTTGTGTCATCAGTTGAAATGGAGGGAACCAGAACACATTATCACGCCACAAATATTCATGAATGGGACAACCTACAATGGTGGTAGTGTCATGGTTTAGGGAGCGATATCTTTGGGTGGCTGCACAGATCTCTAGGTGCTTCCAACATGCTACATCACTGGTCACAGGTAATCTTGGATACCTTCATGAAATCATATGCAGATAAAATAGGTGGATACATTTTTTTTATAGAACAACAATGCCCACCTGTACCATTGTTGCTTTGTCCATTGCTATCTGGAGAATAGTACCATTAATTATATGGAGTGGCCAGCCCAGTCTCCTGACAAATCTATTAGAACATGCATGGGAACTCTCGGAGAACAGGTTGCTCCCCTGAATCTTGCTCCTCTAAGCCTCCTGGAGCTTCAAAATGCTTTGAAGAACAATGGAGATTATTACACACACAGCATGATATTGCTGCAAGGCATGCATAGCAGTAAGAGGTTACCACAATTTATATTGAACCAATTGGGACAATCAACTTTTTACCATGTGTCTATATAATTTTGGGAATCAAAAGTATTATTGCATTTTAAACTGTTATTGCCATCCTCTCAGATCTTCTACTTTGGCATATAAACTGACAGGCTCCTGTCAGACCTCTGTGGCAAGCAGCTGCTTGAGGGGATATTTATTTTTTATTTATTTATTTTATTATTATGCAGAATTTATATACACATATCTTCTGATTCGCATGCAGTGTATCTAACAGATTCACAGGCACATGGCTACATATTGATCTACAAACCAAATTTATAGATGTAAACAACTTGCTAAATTATATGCAGGATATCACTGAATAGATTTGTTGTGATTCTGAACAAATACTCTACATCCCAAATTCCTCATATGATGTTATGAATGATATTAGTCAGAAGGTGGCCACTTTGAGCCTTAATTGAAATTCAAGGGATTATTTCCCTGATGATCATAGACATTGCTAGATTCTGAAATGAGGCAGATGATCATAGATGTCTTTTGTACAACACATGAAACTTCGATATTTTAAAAATAAAATTGCCATTTGAAAATTTTCTTAGATATATCTTTTAAAAATACATAATTCAAGTTTGAAAAAAAATATTTTTTTTATATTTGATGCGTATTTTATTAAACTACAATATAAATAATTTTTTAAAGCCACTTGACTGCCATTTCTTAGAAGCGCTAAATGGTATTACTGATTATTTTGTTAACGTTCCTCTTTAATGAAGCAACTTTCTGATTTAAAAGTTCACAAGTTTCATTTGAATTATTATCAACAAATTTTTCCTTAAAGTTTCAAAAATCTCCTAAAAATTAAAAAAAAAAACTGCTATTTTTAAAAACAAAAGATTTTGGAAGAAACTATGAAGCACGTACTGCTATTTCCCCCCACCCATTTTATACTGTTTTCTGTCATAAACCCATTTAAGTATCCCAGAAATCTTTTTGATTATTTATACCATTTATCCCAGCATTCTATGTGCCTTTCCCACTCTTAAAATCGAAACTGTAGGTAACAACAGCCTTCTAGCCATAGCAAGCAAGGCCATGGTTGTTAATGAATGTTATGAAGCTGCCAATAGTGTCCATCACAGCAGAGCAGGTGCAGTTCTTTGAGTGTAGTGACCTAGTTATTGCTCACACATGCATCAGGTGGCTATATAGTGGATGTTTACAGCATCCCATGATAATGCATCAAATTAGTATTTACACTTTTATAATTAAATCTTCATTTTCATTTCTGTAGATTTGTTTTATTTTCGTAAATTACCGATCTTGCCAGATCTTTTGGTTGATTGATTATTATCGATTTTTGCAGTTACACTATGTCAGATGGCCAGCTTACAACTTGTTGCTAAGAATATTTATTTAGCATCGCATTGGGTTGTATGTTATTTTTCTTTTATTGTTTCTTCGTTTTCTAGTGAAAAACCTTTGTATCGTTTGTGAAAATGAGGTCTTAAGTATGAATACAAAAAGGACTTCATTGGCACAGAAATCAGTCCTCCTGTGGGAGGGCAATTTTGGCAAGCGTTTTTACCTCTACCCCCCCCCCCCCCCCCCCCCCCCCATCCATTACAATAAAGGTGTGTTCTCCCCCTTGGGAGAATTTTTTTTAATTATAAGTTTATATTCAATGGTTTTAAAAGATTTTATCCCACTCCCCAAATATATTGGCAATGCAACTCTGAAAATATAGACATTTGCCTTTTACCCATGGAACACAAACCTTTCTGCAGTCAGCCAAGATTGCCAAACTTCAACATCCAAAGAAAATATTCATAATGCTTAGTAAAAATAGGCAGCCAAGGAAGTGTTTCTTTCATTTCATAAACAGGGCAGGTTGGGTTTTTTACCTCTGAGCAGCACTTTTTTGCACACCACGGGCTAAATGGCCAGAACACAAGGACCCTGAAGGCTCAGAGAAGGTTGGGGGAGGGGACCCACAAAAGTTGTTGGGAGACAGATGGTAGCCTCCCGTCAAGGCCATCCAGTATGTTCTTTAATGTGCACAGGGCATGACTCTCCCGCACACTGGGCCATGGCTTAACATCCCATCCAATGGACAGCGGCCTTTCCAAACCCATCGGTGTCCCCTGCTGACCATGGGTAGGGCAGGGGGTTTTGCAGAGAGAAATCTCAACACTGTCCCAGCTGGGACTCAAACGTGGGAACTGCAGATAACGAGCCTGGCACACTACCGACTGAGCCACCCCCACCCCATAAACAGGGCAGAAAATCCCATTAATGCAAGCAATACAAGTCACCTTGTATAATGCCCAAGTTTTAAATACATTACCACTGCATATTTTAAATATACCACACTGCAAAGAATCATTAAAAGAAATAAATATCATGTTTCAAGTAAATATTATATTTGGGAAGAAATTTACTTTCCATTAACATATAATTTAATTGTTTTTATTCATCACACTTTCCAATATTAAGCCTTAATTGCGTAGTCTGATCTATTTTTTTCATCATATTACTGCAAAAAAGTTATTAAAATTAGTATGCTTGTAAATTTCTTTAAAATTTTTATTTTTATAAAATTTGGAGTTAAATTCTGTTTAATTTGATATATCACATATTTCAATTGATTGTAATCTTTTTTAAAATAAAGTTGACTGATTAATATAACTCAGCACAGTTGGCAAAAAGCCTGGACTTTTCTTAAAGTATTGCACCAAGAAACAATATTACAAAACAAGAGTAATTTTCTTACTTCAAGTAAATATTTATTTTTTGTTATTAAGAAATAAATAGCCTTTCTATTCATGTGCACTGTAATCATTTCTGTCTATTAGTTTTTTTCTAATATATTTCTATTTGCATTGCGAGATGCATTTTTTATTACTACATGCCTCTATAAAAGCCCTATTAAAATAAAACTAGTCTTTTTTTGTAAAATATTTTATTTTCAGAAAATCCAGAATTGAATGTTAATTAATTTGGTATCTAACATGCCATAATTCCTTTCATTAGTTGTTTGGCAAAAAAGTTTTAAAGTACTTTTTTTGGATTCATCATAGTGAAAGAATATCTGGACCTCTGGATGTAAACCAGTTTTTCAGGCAGGGTTCTGTAAAGATTAAGCAATTACTGTAATGTACAACATAATAAGAATTAAATGCAATTTACCTAAGGAAAATAAAAAAAGAGTAATACCTGTACACAAATATATTTTTTAAACCAACCAGTTCATCATACTAATGGGAGCACACAGTTTTTACTTTCTGGGCACAATGAACATATAGCATAATGAACATATTGCACAGGTTCAAGAACTGACTTCAACATAGAATAACATTGAAAACAACTTTAAGTCACTATCTTTCCCTAACCTGAACTTGGTCAGAAAGAGGACACTGATAAGCTTGAAAAGACCACTGTCTATCTGATGGGATGTAAAGCTGTGGCCTTGGCTGTAGCAGAGCCATATTCTGTGAATGTTAAAAGAACACTGAATAGATTTGATGGGAGGCTATTATGTCTAATGGATTCCCTTCCCCAACCTTCTCTGAGCCTTTGGGATCCTAGTGACCTGGCCATTAAACCCACTGTATGTGAAAAAAAGTGCCACTCAGAGATAAAATAATCCAACCCACAACTGAAGGTCACTAACAGTGAACTGCAAAACCTTCAGCACCAGCTTCTCAGCAAGAATTGCATGAACTTTGAACTCTGCCATAGAGTGTAGGATTTTAGCCTAATATGCATGCAAGTGACCATACCAAAAGGATATGAATGACAAATTATTCTTGAACATCATGGTACCAATAAAAACCTATCCCAACACACTCATTAGTTGCAAAATGAGCTGAATGTTTTCATTAATACTTTGCAACTAGTATAGCACCTATATAATCTTCTTAATGAAATCATTTACACTGTGCATTTTCCCTTGGATATTAATAATGTTTCACATAATTTGCTTTTCCTCAATAACTCAAAAACATCTCAAACCTACAACTTCACACAGTTTGCTCCACAGGTTGCAGTTTCACCATGTATATATATTTATTTCAATTCTATGGAGAGAAAAATTATTAAATATATGCTGTTGCATTCAGCTGAGGTTATATTTAGTAAAAATTATTTTATAATACTTATACTTCTTTAGATACTATTCCAAAATTTACCATAAAAATTGCAGCAACTCACCAATCTGCCTTGCATGTTCTTCACAGTAGACATGAATTCACCAGTTCTATCACGGCATGTCATTTCTAAGTCAGATAAGAGAACCTGGCTTGAATCTGTTTTGTTTAATAATGGGATCTGAGGATTATCAGAAGGCAAATACCCTATTTCTGATTCTCTCTCTGAATTTGTTCTCCTACGCCTTGTGGTCATTGGTGACTGAAGATTTCATTGGTATTCAACCACCTAAAACAAAAAAGCTGCTTCAATCAAAATTTTATCTAAACTAATTACACACAAACATTCACTTTAATTCCTCTAATATTCCTTTAGTATTTTTCATCATACAACCATTGTGAATCAACAGATCAGTGATCAGCAACTATCAGTAAGATTAATTTTTTGACAGGCACAATGTCATAAATGGAAAATTTGTTCCACTTCCACAATGTAATAAAACTTTTTTCGAGTTAAGTAATTGCAAATTATCTTTTATATGCAATTGCAAAGAGGGACTGCACTAGCTGTAGTTACAATCAATAGTTATACTTCTTTTTCTATGCTTAGCCGTCTCAGAAAAAAACCCATAAATAATGGTTATCATGGGAAATTAAAAAAAATAAAACTATAATCCAAACTTGGATTCAGTTAGGATGCATTTAAGGATTTTTCCTTCAATGGCTCCTAGTTGTGTCACCAAAATTAATGCTTTATAATATAAATAATGAAAAACAGTAATACAAGAAATGAAGAAGTCAACGCAATAAATTATTATGAAAATCTCAAAAATATAAAACATAGAGCTTCATTATCCTGGCCTTGTTACCGGGGAAAATATTAATTAATTTTTTTAAAGTTTGTCTTGCTATCAGTTGCGAAAACAAATATAATTTAAGTGATCTTTATGTTATTTCTTAAATAATTTTATTTGCTCTCTGTCTTTTCCCTACTGCAAGTAACTGGTAAAGTTTAAAAATAAAATTCTTTTATGTAATGAAAATGTCCTGAGCTGCATCTACACACACACCAATTCTAACAAGATCCTGTTTGCCATTGTCTGCCCACCGCATCCTAGATTTCCCCCTCTTTCTGCGGCCTTTAAGCCCAAATTGGCAATACCTTATATCACTTCTAAGAAATGGCAATCAGATGGCTTTAATAAATTATTTATGTCATAGTTTAATAAAATATGCATCAAATGAAAAAAGAAATTATTATTTATCAAGCCTGAATCATATATTTTTATAAGTTATGTATAAAAAATTTTTTTAAATAGTAATTTTTATTTAAAAAAAAAATATTTTTTTTGTACTAAAAATGTATATATATATATATACATACACCATAGAGCCAAAACATTATGACCACCTGCCTAATATGACATTGGCCCTCCACGTGCTGCCAAAACAGCTCTTTACTGGCGAGGCATGGATGTTACAAGATTTCTAAATGTGTCTTGTGGTATCTGGTACCAACATGTTACCAACAGATCCTTTAACTCTTGCAAGTTACATGGTTGAGCCACCGCAGATCGGATATGCTGTTCCAACACAAACCACAGATGCTTGATTGATGTTTTAGGAATTTGGAGGCCAGGGCAATACCTGGAAATCTTCCTCATGTTCCATGAACTATTCTCGAACAATCCTGGCAGTGTGGCATGGTGCATTATCCTGCTGAAAGAAGGCACTACTAGAGGGGAATACTGTTGCCATGAAAGGATGTACCTGGTCTGTAATGATGTGTAGGTAGGTGGTAGACATTAGGTGGTAGACATCATAATTTCCTGCACATGAATGACTGAATCCAGGGTTTCCCAACAGAACATTGCCCAAAGCATTACATTTCCTCCACCGGCTTGTTTTTGTCCCACGGTGCATCCTGGTGCCAACACTTTCTCAGGTAAATGACACACACATACCCGGCCATACACATGGTGCAACAGGAAACGAGATTCATCGGACCAGATGACATTCTTCCAATCATTCAAGGTCCAGTTTTGATGCTCGTTGCCCATTGTAGGTGCTTTTGATGGTGAATCGAGGTTAACATGGGCACTCAGAGCAGCTGTGATGGTCCACCCATTCACTTTTACTTTTCCTTAACCAGTTTTACTTTATTTACATTATATTTATCATTTTGGGGATTATTTCATTTTGGACTCAATCACAATTCTCTTTTCCAAACCACAGAAGGAGTTGCACATGCACAATTCCAACTTTTGATTGTCAGCAGCTAATGAAACGCATGTAGAACATGACCCCTCTTGCATCATAGCGTGATTGTCAGATTATGCAAATGTTTTCCCAGCGTGCAACAGACACATGCCAGATTGTACGCCCCATGTTACACTAAGTGATGTTAGGTCACAGAGTTAGTAGAGTATGAGGAGTTGAATTAGAGTAGAGAGAGTATGGAGTTAGTAGGAGGAGAAGTCAATAAAGAATGTATTGTACAGATAGTTGTTGTGATGCCCCCTCATTCACTTTTACTTTACCTTAACCAGTTTTGCTTAATTTACATTATATTCATCATTTTGGGGATTTTTATTTCATTTTTGGCATCACAGTGCTCATTTCCAAGGGCATAGGAGTTGCGCATGCGCAACTCTGAACTTTCGATTGTCACCCGCTAAAGCGCATGTACAAGGACATGCCCCCTCTTGCATCATAACTTGCGCCGCTCGTCAATTTATGCAAATGTCTTTCCCTACAAAGCCCCCACGTGACACGTGCTGGCTTTGTAGCCTCTTTGTGATGCCCCATCGTTCACTTTTGCTTTACCTTAACCAGTTTTGTTTAATTTACGTTATATTTATCATTTTGGGGATGTTTATTTCCTTTTTGGCATCACAGCACTCGTTTCCAAGATGTTAGGAGTTGCGCATGCGCAACTCCGATCTTCCGACTGTAACCGCTAAGCGCGTCACAAGGACACGCCCCCTCTTGCGTCATAGCTTGCGTCATTCGTCAGTCATATTATGTAAATGTCTTTCCGGCGTGCGATATCACACGTGTCTGGTTCTTGTTATAAACCGGTGACCTGCGAGTCACAGTAGGAGAGGAGTAAGAGGAGTAAGGGAAGAAGGTGGAGAGGAGTAGTGAGTGCCTAGTGCACAGAGTTGTAGAGAAGTGAGTAAGCTCAGTTTGATGTATCTTCTTCATTGAAGTTTTGGTGAGTTGAACTTTATTTTGGAAATAAATCTGTTTGTTATTTTAAACCTTTTGAGTCTATACAGTTTTTTTCTCTTGAGCAACGCGAATTAAGGATTTTTGAATTATATTTAAATTTACTGGACAATCATTTTGATTCTTACTCATTAACGCTCGCTGACATTTTGAACCCTAAAATCAACTTATTCTACTTGTTGGCAATTTGTTAATATTGCCTGGCGCCCGTATCAGCTATCCGAAGCATAAAACTTAAGTATTATTGCATTTATTTGGAGCGTTACATCTTGTTATAACCTGGTGACATGTTAGTCACAGTGGAAAGTTATGTATACATAACTTTCCACTGTGACTAACATGTCACCACTAACATGTACAGTATAAAGGTGACATGTTAGTCACAGTGAGAGTCAGTTGACTAGTTAGAGTTTGAAGGAGTTGGAGTCAGATAGAGGTGTTTGTTAGTTGTCAGTTTGTAACATAGAAATGATGTAGTACCTTCTTTATTGAAGTTTTGGTGAGTGTTTTTGGAAATAAATTTGTTTGTTATATAAACCTTTTTTGAATCTTTACTAATTTTTCTCTTGAGCAACGTTAATTGTTTTGATTAGAATTTGCATTAGAATTGACAATCATTTAATCTTTTTGAATTCTAACTCATTAAGTAACACTCGCTGGTATTCAAACCCAACTTGAACTTTATTTTTGGCAATTTTTTAATTATTGCCTGGCGCCTGACTCAGTTATCCGGAGTTTAAATAATTATTGGATCGGACAAAGGGTCCAAAACTTAATACTCTTTCAAAGTATTTTCAATTCTTTGGAGTGTTACATTGCTAGTAGAGATTTAGGTAGATGTGTGTTATTAGTTACTCCAACTTTTTGTATTCATCAACTTAATTGGTGAGTGTTTGTATTTTTTCGAAATAAACGTTGTTTGTTATAGAAATTTTTGACTTTTGCTATTTTTCTCTTAAGAAACATTAATTGATTTTGGATTAGATTTAAACTTTAATTAAACTTTACAATCCTTTTTAAAATTCTTACTCAACAAGCAATGCTATAAACACAAAACTAACCCTATTTCAACTTTATTTGGCAAGTTAATATTGCCTGCTGCTAAAGAAGCTATCTAGAGTTTGAATCTCTTTTGGATCAAAAAGTCCAAATTGAAAAAGTTAATAATCTTTGGAGCGTTACACAGCCTGTGGCTATGAAGCCCCATTTTTCAGCAGGGTTTGATGCACTGTGTGATGTGACACATTACTCCTTCACCAGTATTAAAATTACACAGTACCCCTCTTGTTGGCTTGTACCATATGGGATAGCCTTCGCTCACCTCTAGCACCGATGAGCCATGGTCGGCCCATACCTTACCAGCAATTCATTTTCATTCAATTTGGCTTTTGTCAAACTCACTTAACATCCACTGTCTTTCCCATCTGAAGAACAAGAAACAGTGATTAACAGAGCTCAGTATCAGGTGTTATTTATACTGTTTCATGACCTTCACACACACCAATGTTTTCCTGCAGTTGCTTTGATTTGCATAAAGATGCACTGGTCATAATGTTTTGGCTCTTCACTGTATGTCCTAGGCCTCTCATTTCGAATTTTGCAAATGTATAGATGTCCTGGACACTGGAAAAGTTAAGCCAGTAATGCAGCTATCATCATCACAAACAATGGGAGTAGAACTAACACACTGTTTAGAATATCACTGAAATGCTCGGACTACCTAGCCATGACAGAATCCTCACCTTATAAAACCTTACCTTGTTTATCCTTCAATCCCTGTATACTTGCCTGTTTTCTACCACACAAAACATTAACTATCTGATACAGCTCTCTGCTGTTGTGCTGTCCAACTGCTTCCTGTTTTATCAGCCAAGTCATCAAGCCAAAGATTCTTATCAGCAGCTAACTGATCCTTTACAGGTTTATTAAGTTCTCTGTAATGCTTTCTAAAGCCGTCCCATGGCCGAGTGGTTAGCACGCTTAGCTACTGATCTAAGGGACCTGGGTTCGAGCCCCGGGTAAGGCATGGCTGTTTGTGTCGTTTTTCTGCTGAGGTCCTGCCATCCTCTCAGACCTTCTACTGTGGCATATAAACTGACAGGCTCCTGTCAGACCTCTGTGGCAAGCAGCTGCTTGAGGGTTTATTTATTTATTTTTTTTTTTAATGCTTTCTATTAGGACTAGTAGGGTATTGATTAAGGACATTCCTGCAGATCTTTCTTTCCGAAATAAGCTCAAGGGCCTTATCACTCAGATAATTCTGCCTCTTCTGCTCCTTTTTTCCTAAAAGAGTACTGTTAAGTGTCCAAAAAAGCCTGTTTAAAATGAACCCATTCTTCCTCAACTTCAGTAGTAAGCAAACCATGACTGTCATAATGACTAAGTAACCTATCATGGTAAGCTTTGGCTATAACTGGGTCTTTCAGAGCTTCAGTATTAAAAGCAAATTTTTAACCCTAGCACAACACTTTTTAAGTTTAAGTTGCAAGACACTTTTAACAATATAATGGTCAGATCCAATTTCATCTCCCCTATATGACTTGGTATTCCTAACAGAACTAGCCCATTTGCTGTTGATTAATATATAAGCAATCTGCTGTTGTGCTGTCTAACTGCTTCCTCATCTTTGTCAGCCAGGCCAAAGATTCTTATCACTAGCTAACTGATCCTTTACACGTTTGTTAAGTTCTTTGTAATGCTTTCTATTAGGATTAGTAAGGTACTGATTAAGAACATTCCTGCTGTTCTTTCTTTCTGAAATAAGCTCAAGTGCCTTATTACTCAAATAATTTTGCCTCCTCTGCTCCTTTTTTCCTAAAAGAGTACTGTTAGTTTCTAGCAAAGCCTGTTTAAAATGGTTCCCTTCTTCTTCAACTTTAGTAGTAAGCAAACCATGACTGTCATAATGACTAAGTAACCTATCATGGTAAGCTTTAGCTATAACTGGGTCTTTCAGAGCTTCAGAATTAAAGGTAAAATTATTAACAATATACTGAACAGTTATTTAGTTATGAAGCAAAGGGATCTGGATTCTAATCCCAGAGTAGCATATGACACTATTTTTTAAGGTTGCATTTACCTTTCAGCTAAGGCTTTCTCGTTCTCCACATCAGACTTGTAATCTGTAGTTCCGAGGTTTGGGCCAATGTTGAGATTTATCACCACAAAATTCCCTACCCCGCCATTGGTCAGTAGGGGTCACCATCCATCAGATGGGATATTAAGCCATGGCCCTGCACGTGGGAGAGCTATATCCTGTGCACATTAAACACACTGGATGGCCTGGACAGGAGGTCACCATCTGTCTCCTAACAGCTGTTAGGCCCCCTTTCCCCCAAGCCCTTCCGAGTCCTCGGGGTCCTTGTGACATGGCCACTTAGTCCATTGTGTGCAAAAACAATGTCACTCAGAGGTAAAACAACCAAACCTTTGTCTACCTCACAGATTCATTTCTATGACATGATATTGAAATTTCTTGCAAATTACCTAATTGTTAACTGATAATCACTTAACAATGGCTGTAAATTAGGGTCCAAATACAAAGAAAATGACTCTTTTGAAAATTAAATTTAGAGGACTGAGTAGATGTCATAATAAAGCAGGGAATCTCTCGATCCTTTATGCAATTCGTGATTTTTATTATAGAACTAACCTCAATTTTTCAGTCACTTGTATTACCATCTGATATTTTTTAAAACACCATTGTCATTACTATTCTATTAATAAAAATATCTGCTCACACAGTTAATGAAATATTAAAGATTCTAAAAAAAATTCCACAGACTTAATTTGTCAGGGAATGTCTTTGTAAAATGGGGATGTCTAGTCACTCTACTGTACACTAGTGTGCTTTAGACTCAATATTTGGGGTACTACTTGGGCAAAGCTAATAATTTTGTCTGATAATGATCATAATAGTTTCTTAGTTCCATTAAGATGGTTGACCTTGTCAACCCTTGATCAGAAATGGCATTCATAATGAAAGCTGGATGGAATTAGACCTCAGCTATTTAATCATTCAAGAGAGGCCTCATTTTTTTTTCTTGTCTTGATCTTCATTCTCAAAATATGTCATAAGATATGAAGCATTAAAAGTCAAAAATGCACTGTTAACACGAAATCACGAAAGCATGAAGTTTCCCCTAGCCTCCATTCCTCTTAACCATTTTGCATTTTTCCTTGTAACATTTTACTCAACTATAACCTAAAGTGATGTCCATTTGAAATGTTGGTCCCGATGCACCTTCTTTAACTCCTTAAAACCTATATTTATCTAAAAAAAAAACTAAAAAAAAATAACTTTTCAACATATTTAAAAACAGTAAAACATATACAAGTCTATCATTCTTGAAAGAATTCCTTGCAAAGTCAAACCACTTGTAGTGTGTAAGAAACTAGAATCAAAAGCATAAAGTTTTCTGATATCTTGCTTACAAAGGGTCCAAGTTTCATTACTATAACAAACCCTAGAAAAAACCAAACTATTATACAGCCTAATTTTAGTCTTTAGGTGTATATGCCTATTTTTCCACACTCTCCATAGATTCTTAAAGGTCCCAAAAGCAATACCTATTCTTCTCTTTATCTCATGCAACACATTGCAAATATCATTTAAACAGCTTCCAAGATAATTATACTGAGACACTTGCTCAAGAATGCAGCATTTCAAAGAAATTGAAGCACCATTTGCTTGATGAATCTTCATCACTTTAGTTTTCTCTCCATTTATCACTAATGGTAATTTGCATTCTAAACAAACACAACATAATAAATAAATCCACAAATCCCCCCCTCCTAAATAAAACATCCCTCACAACAGCAAATTACTACAAAATCAAATTATGAAACACACACACACACACACCAAGACAACACAATTGTCATCCCACATACAAATTGCTAATATCTCCCCCCCCCCCCACTTTTCCTAATATTTAAATAAAAAATATATATACCCCCTCAAGCAGCTGCTTGCCACAGAGGTCTGACAGGAGCTTATCAGTTTATAAACACTCCATAAAAACATTTCAAAACTGAATTCCTTAAATAAGTCACGCATACAAAAATATTAACCTAAATAAAACACCAGAATTAATCTAATCAAAGACAAATCAAGAGTTCTAGAACTAAATCTCATCAGAGATAATACATATAAAAAACATGAATATAGGAAATAGTGCACCATCGATCCCATTTGTAAAAAAAGCCCCAAAACCAAATAATACCATCACAGACAACAAAAAACCATATACCAACATCATTCCAACCTCAACATCTATCACAATGCTATTTATACAACTATTATCATATTACCCATCATTTTCAGTAATTAAATTTCCATATTAAACTTCTTCACCACAAATACTAATAAACAACAAATAATGAATCCCATAATTAAATACAATAACTGTCACTATTAATATGCATAAAAAGTAATAAATATGTAACAAAATTAATATATCACTTAATATGTAGAACTTAATAACTACTAATAATCACTCAATTCATCTCAAACTACTATAACAAGATCCACATGCTTATTAGAACAGCAGTGTTCTGTCCCACACACAAAAACTTCAAGCATTCTTTAGCCAAACATACTCCACCGCCAATTACATTAGAATCGTCTGAAAACCCACTGTAGACATTTCGCAAAACACTATTCTCCTAAAACCCTAACACCCCATAAAAACTTCCGAAGTTTTAATACTTTGTTTCCCCACATTCTAAACTTTTGCCATTTTCTTCCATTCTCATAACAAAACACACACTACATCAAGCTAACCACAAAAATATGATTTAAAAGCTCTAACCACTCCTTCCCTCCTCTTCAAATCCTCACTCCAAAGAACTCCCCCCACACACACACACAAACACAGCCACAGAAAGCTACTGAACTCCCACTTCCAAAGATCTGACCATAACATTGCAAAACTACAAAACAGTTGACTAACACTTTTAATATTAAAAAATTTCAATTCTTAAATATCTTATTATTTACAATGTTTTAACCAAGTTTTGAAAAAACAAGGGTGAGAAATTAATTACCCTTTTCTACCTATCCTTAAAAACTTTTATTAAATATACATTTTATATATATATATACATTTACCTGTAGCCATATCAACAAGTTTTCCACGCAAAAATGACAAAATATCCAATTAAACATTGCATTCCTATCAACTCGCACACAAAACAACTTCACACGTTACCTACCCAAAAGAAACAAATCATATAACCATAGGCCACCTACATCCCAGCTACACTGCTCACAAAAATTAGGGGATATTTCAAAATGAATATGAAGCAATAATAAAAGAAGCATTTGATTTTTTTTATTAAACAAGAACATCAGAAAAGAAAACGTCAAAGAAAAGTTGTTCGATTATGCAAATAAGATGCAAACTCAATTGTCGTGATTGAGTAGCAAGTGACATATTGGTGGGGGTGAACAGAAGAATGTCAAATTGGACGAGAGTGCCACACATTGACTGTTCAGTAGGGTGTATGGTCACCCAAGACTGCCAAAACACACTGACAGCGATGGGGCATGGACAGGATCAGAATGTCCAGCAGTTCTTGTGGGATCCTCTGCCACTCTTGCTCCAAGGCAACTTCCAGCTCAAGAAGTGTTATGGGAGGCATTGGATGGTTTGCCAGACGTCTTCCCAGTGCATCCCAAGCATGTTCAATGGGATTCAGGTTTGGTGGGCCTTGCATTATCATCCATGAAAAGGAAGTTGTTGCCAACTGCTCCAGCATAGGGTACCACTATAGGTTGGGTTGGGTTTTTACCTCTGAGTGGCACTTTTTTGCACACCATGGGCTAAATGGCCAGGTCACATGGACCCCGAAGGCTCAGAGAAGGTTGGGGCAGGGGACCCACTGGAAAGCTGTTGGGAGACAGATGGTAGCCTCCCGTCAAGGCCATCCAGTGTGTTCTGTAATGTGCACAGGGTATGGCTCTCCCGTACACGGGGCCGTGGCTTAATGTCCCATCCGACGGACGGCGGCCTTTCCAAGCCCATCGGTGTCCCCTACTGACTGTGCGGAGATAAATCTCAATACTGACCCAGCTGGGACTCGAACCTGGAAACTACAGATTACGAGCCTGGTGCGCTACCGACTGAACCACCCCCACCCCTCCCACTATAGGGTGCAGGACCTCATCTCGATATCTGACAGCAGTCAGCGATCCATTTCTGATGACGTGGAGGTCTGTTCGACCACCAATGCTAATGCCAGCCCACATCATGATTCCACCACTACCAAAGGAGTCCCTTTCTCGCATGAAACGTGAATTCTCCCGTGTTACTCATTCACGCCAGATCAGGGCACGATGATTGTCAGGCTGCAGACTGAACCGTGACTCATCAGAGAAGAGGACAGTTGACCACTCGTCACGGGTCCAATGACGATGCTCATCAGCCCACCTTCTACGGGTTCTACAGTGTTCAGCAGATAACAGAATGCATACCATTGGTCACCGGGCATGCAGTCCAACACGATGGAGCTGATTTCATATGGTCTGGGTGCATATCTGTCATCTAGTGGCAGCAAGAAACTGTCCCAGGAGCTCTGTTGCAATGCTGCGCCTGTTCCTTCTTGCCAATAAGGTCAAGTAGTGGTCATCTCTTGCTGTTGTGGTAGATGGGCGACCCTGCCCTCGTCTTCTTCGTACTGTGCCAGTCTCTTGAAAGCGATTCCACAGTCTGCTAATCCCACTTTGGGATGTTCCAAGTGCTGTTGCCACTGTCGTCTGTGTTTGACCAGTTTCAAGACATCCTATGGCTCTCCAGGCTTCGCATTCAGGCAAATCGTGTTGCAGGGGAATTGCAAGGGCTGGGAAATTGCAGGATGTGCACTTTCAAGATCAGGGAACGTGCAGATACTAAAGTACTTTGAGCCTTTTGTATAGTGCATTTTCACAAATGAAATAAAAGTTGGTTTTGCATCTCATTTGCATAATCGAACAACTTTCTTTGACTTGTCGTTTGCTTTTCTGATGTTCTTGCTTAATAAAAAAAATCAAATGCTTCTTTTTTTTATTGCTTCATATTCATTTTGAAATATCCCCTAATTTTTGTGAGCAGTGTATTTTCTACTTCATATTTTATGCTCCAACATCATAAATTTCCTGAGCAGCACCATCTGTTGGCTGAGGACTGTGAAAAAACCCCTAGCAAAACAATAAAATCGTGAACAATTCAACAAAGATCTGCATTTGAAAAAAGCACCCAGAAATAAATGATCCCATCAGAAACTATAAACATAAAAAACACTAATATTGTAAACAATGCACTACTGATACGAATTGTAAAACACCAAAATAATCTTATGGAGGACAAACTAATTTCAACAATGCAAAGGCAAAAACAAATGACCCACCAAGAAAAAAATATGGTAATATCATCAAAGTACTCCCCCCTCCCCCCCAAAAAAAACATCCAATTAAAGAAAACCATATAAACAATAAACATATTTACCAAGCCTGCATATTGCTACACTTTACCTGAGCCAAAATTTATACCTTGGTGCTACATATAAAAGATAAATCTAATCGCATAAAAAACAATACAAATTTCAGTTAGCCTGCAGTTCAGTGATGACATGGCAGCTCGTGAAAAAATGTA
The DNA here is from genome assembly GCA_038380435.1 of Ryuthela nishihirai. Taxonomy (NCBI): domain Eukaryota; kingdom Metazoa; phylum Arthropoda; class Arachnida; order Araneae; family Heptathelidae; genus Ryuthela; species Ryuthela nishihirai. Next base: position 2,623,590 of record JAWZYU010000044.1, on the reverse strand, counting down.
TAATGAAAATATGTGAATAACACAATATAAGGATGTTATGTATAATACAATGGTTGGAGGCTTTTGCAGAATTGAATAGCAAACATATCTGCTACTGAGTTTTGTGGTGGCCTCCGAATCCTGCATTTTGAAATTTTTAGGCTTATAAAAAATCTTGCATAGGAAATGAATATTTGTGGGTTTCTTTGAACTACCATGTGGTGAAACTTGAATAGTTCGAATTTTATTCATACTGTGAATTAAAAATGTTTTTAGTAATGCATACAATGTACCCTGACCCCTACCAACTGAAATTCTTGTATATTTAGGTATTTACAGGTAAGTGCTTTAATACGTTTATTTTTTGATTTTATCAGGGGGGGGGGGGATTGTACCTTTCATTGTTTAGTAAATAATTTTTGGGTTTTCAAGTGCAAAGTCAAATTTGTTTAGCCATAAGCTCTGGTTTAAATAGTTGCCTCTAATAAGATTACTTATTTTAAGGGTCTTTTTTTTACTTTCAAATGAAAATCTGTTTATCAATAAACTGTGGTTAAAATTCTAGTCTCCATTGAAATTATTTATTTTTGGGGATTTTTTTCAAGTGCAGAATGAATATCTGTTGTTTAAATAAATAATAAATACCCCCTCAAGCAGCTGCTTGCCACAGAGGTCTGACAGGAGCCTGTCAGTTTATATGCCACAGTAGGAGATCTGAGAGGATGGCAGGACCTCAGCAGAAAAACGACTCACACATCCATGCCTAACTCCGGGGCTCGAACCCAGGTCCCTTAGATCAGTAGCCAAGCGTGCTAACCACTCGGCCATGAGACGGCTGACAAGAACCTGTCAGTTTATGCTCTGGTTAAAATACTTGCATTCGACGAGATTATTTATTTTGAGGAGCACTTTTAATTTGCGGAGCAAAAACTTGTTTAGCTATATTCTCTAGTCAAAATAGTTGTGTCCAAGGAAATTATACAACTTTCAGGGCTTTTTTGTTTACTGTGGAATGAAAATTTGCCATTTACCGATATGGTTGCCTCAGAATAGTGCTTGACAATGAGATTATAGAACTCTAAGTGCTTTTTTGAGTGTCAAAAGAAAATTTTAGTTTTTTGATGGATTTTCTTGAGTGCAGAATGAAAATTTGTTGTTTAGCTATATAAATAAAATAAAAAATAAATACCCCCTCAAGCAGCTGCTTGCCACAGAGGTCTAACAGGAGCCTGTCAGTTTATATGCCATAGTAGAAGGACTGAGAGGATGGCAGGTCCTCAGCAGAAAAACGACACAAACAGCCATGCCTTACCCGGGGCTCGAACCCAGGTCCCTTAGATCAGTAGCCAAGCGCACTAACCACCTATGCTTGAGTTAAAATAGTTGTGTGCAATGAGAATACATATCTTTTGGAGCATTTTGCAAATTGTGGAAAAAGACATTTATTCATTGGCTAGTTCTATATGTTGCTGAGAGAAGTGGCATCATTCGGCATTGTTAAAGTGCTTATGCTGATATTCATTGTGGCAATACGCTCAGCTAAGTAATCCATGCATTAGGTGGTTTATTTTTACTAGTATTTTATATGCAAATGAAAAATTTCGCATTTAAAAATAAGTGTTTATCATTCCATTTTTTTGATGTATTGTCGTTTTAGCATCTTCATTAGCGCGTAATCTGATTTTTAGGCCATTTTAGGTGAAAAGTTGAATATTGTTTGCAATGTACTATTGCTAAGTTTTGTTATATTCTGTTTTCGTATTTAGCACTACCTGAAAGTACCCACAGCTGCCTGGGAGTCACGTTTAATCTGTATATTCTTATTTTCACTGCACTAAAGGTAAATTTTGTAATCCCCCCCCCCACACACACTTTAGCACAGATTTTCAACAGGAAGAAATTTGCCTGGTGTTGGCTTGGATCGTTGTTGATGTCAGTGAGCTCTATTGTAGCCTGTGGCTTAGTTTCTGCGTAAGCTGTTGAGATTTTTACCACAGATTTTGACACTCTATGGTTTCCATGGTCCAAATTTCCTGTACAGCGCCCCTCGTGTCCCCTAGTGATTGTTTTAAAAATCAGGTTCCCCCTTGGCCTGTTGAGATATTTAGTCAGTTTTTGGCATTCTGTTATTCCCGACATACTTTACCGAAAGGTACCAAATTCTGTAGGTGAGTTCCCCCTGCCCGTCTCCATGTTTGGTTAGAAAATCAAGTCCCTAGCTGTAATGGAATGCCTAAATAATGTTTTTGGAAATGTGGGTAATCTAGCAACAGCAGCAGATTTAAATGCTATTTTAACTCTTTATTCTGAGTTAGGGAGCAGTAAATGGCAACAATAGATTTGACAGCGATTGCTGTTTCCCGTAGGAATAGCATGGTAAATGTTTTTGCTTCTAGCAAGCCCCCCTTTTAGACTTTCGACCTGAAATTTGGCACTGCAATCCAGACCAGAAACAGAAACATTCTCTGAAATTTTGAAGCACGTATGTAAATTTCCCGATGAGTTATGGCTGCCACAGACACACACACATCTTCTTTTATTATATAGATTAGTTTTTTTTTATGGCAGTAATTTAGGCAATTTTTTAATTGTTTATTGAGGGGGGAGGGATTTGTTTCTGCTAGTGACTGCTGGGGGTTGGGTGGTTTGGTAAAACACAAATTATTACGTTACATAAAAAATATGATAGTGGCATTATAATGGGGAACTGCAGTACTGTCCAAATTTCTTACAATTTACTCCCCCACCCCCCAACTTACCTTTAGACCAAAAAATAAATCAAAAACATGGCTATGCTAAATCATCCAACACAGCTGACATACTGAACGCTTTACACTTACGTTACCTACTAATCTTATGTTGTTATGCCAACAAGTGGTAACTTGTGGTGCCATCTAGTGATCCGAGTGATTTAAACTGCAGATGCACCCTAAACTGCAATTATTAATTTTAATTTATATTTAACGAAATCGCAATTTTTTTAAATTATATTTTTAATGATTAGCAGAAAATTAATCTGTGATAACAAATGGACTGTACATATTTATGTATAAATGGGCAATACAAAGCAATAAAATGAGAAATATCAGTATTTCATTAAATGACATATGTTACTATTATACTACTACTTGATATTTCTTAAAAGTTAACTAGGTCAATAATTTTCTATTTCATCGCATATTCAACTTTCTATCTTGTTATTTACTTATCTGCACAACAGTAAATACACTGCAAATTACGAAAACCGCAGTATAAAAACGAATACAACTTACTAATGTTTAAAAACCTAGTCTGATTTGAAGCCTATTGCATTTACAAACCCAAATAAGTTCAACCATGATACACGAAGGGCTTACCAACGTCACTTCCAGCCATTTTTTATAATTGCTTTCTAAGCATTGTTTATTTCTTTTCCACGTGAAGTTTAAAAAAGCTTGAATTACTAAGAAGGAGTATATCTTTTAATATTTGATTTTATGTGTAATAAATGTAATTTCTAACAGAATATTCGGCTTGTACGCAGCGCTGCATATCTCGAAATAACAACGAGAAATACTAACAGGAAATCCGTGCTTGCCGTGTATAGCTCTGTGGGCAGAAAAAAGTTTTTATTCAAGTAACAACTACGAAAATTGAGCACTAGAAATTATTCATATTAATGCATATCTGTTGTCCAAGAGACAAACGAAGTATTCAACGAAACATCTGCCACTTAAAATTCTACTGAAAGCAAAGAATGTGTGATTCACATATTAGGAATCATTACTATTCCATTTTCCTTAGCCTAACAAAGCTATTCTACCAAGAAAACCATGGCAAAGTTCAAAGTTCAGGATGTTGTAAGAATATAGTGAAATTAGCCTCCAGTGAGGGGCTCTCTACAACAGTCATAGCAGAAAAGCGAGATAACAGAAGTAGAAATTACTAAGTCTCTGCTATATCACATAGGTCTGCAGAAAAATATGACAGGAAATAAAACTAGAGACAAAATCAAAAACATTAGACTTTGCAGAAAAAACTTATATTCTGAAAGAAATCCGTGAGTAGTCGTTCCCGAACAAAACTTCTCTTTCATCATTGTAGCGGAAGCAGTTAAGTAGAATGTAAGTTACAGTCTCGGGTGTGCTGCATGTGGCACAGTTAGGACTGTAGACTTTTCAGGGGGACAGTAGACATTGTTTATTAGGATTATATATTAATTAGGACTGTAGACTCTGTAGAATCTACCGAGAGTGTGAAGAGTAGAGTTGCTGTAAATGACTCCAACCATGGCAGTGCTCCAAATCAGAGACAATATAGGAGGGTCTAAGACAATACTGGCACATCAGTTCTGAGACCAAAATCTTGCAGTCGTGAGAGAAAGAAGGAAATTAGTACCATACCTCTGATTCTCAAGCACCTCTTTAACAGTCCGATTAGCAAGCTCGTTGCCAGGTATTCCAACATTGGAGGAGATCCACTGTAAGTGGATCGTGCTACCGGAAAGAAGTGAGCTTGGAAAGCCATGGCAATATCCAGTGTTGTATGCGTAACACATCCATTCAAGGAGTTGTTAGTTCATGGTGAAATTAGCCTCCAATGAGGGGCTCCCTACACCAGTCACAACAGGAGGGCGAGAAAGAGGAGGCAGAAGAGATTGCCTCTCAGCTATCTCTAGGTTCTATAAAGAGTAATAATGTCGAAAGAGAAGAAAAGAAAACATTAAACTTGTAGAAGAGGCCAATGTTCTTAAAGAAATCAGTGACAATTCTGAAGCAGGTTCGCTGCAGCTTTAGATTGTGGTGGTTACCAAGTGGGGAGGTGTAGGAGTAATCAGTAGTTCAGATATGTATTGTAGTGGAAGACGTTGAGCAGAACGTGAGATACAGCGTCAAGGGTGCTGCATGTGGCACAGTTGGGACTGTACGCTCTGCAGAGAGTGTGAAGTGTACAGTTGCTGTAGATGACACCAACTCGGAGACGATGAAGAAGGGTCTCCTCAGATTTGCAGAGATTACCGAGGTTAGGAACAGTGAGAAAAGGGTCAATCAGGTACTTGGATGAGGAACAGATGCTGTCCCTCTGCCACTGGGCAAGAGGATACTGGCTCATCAGTTGTGAGACAGAAATCTTGCAGTCGCTGAGAGAGAGGGAAGGGAATTAGTTACACACCTCTGACTCTCCAGCGCCTCCTTCGCGATGTGATCAGCGAGCTCATTGCCAGGTATCCCTACATGGAAAGGGATCCACCGGAAATGAACTGTGATTCCGGCAGAAGTGACTTTGAGGCAAGTCTCCATGATCTTCTGGATGAGGAAGGGGTTGTGATCAATACTAGTGTTCACGGGTAGTAGAAGCTGCTTTGCTGTAGCTTTCAGAAATCGTTTTTTCTCTGCAATGAAATATTTTATATTTTCTAGGCGTATTTTATATATCTATATCATTTTTACGTATTAATTAATTTCAACCCTAATTATAATCATTTAATAATATTTCAACTAGAGTATTTTTTCATCATGTAAAGGGAATAAATAAACTAATTTGATATCTGACATATACTTGGCGCAGACCGTGCTATGCATCATCTGTTGTTACAGCGAAACTCGTTTAGGGCCTCTCCCCTCTTTTTTATACTCCTTGGTCTCGAACTACATCTGCTACATCTAGCCACTGCACACCAATTCTAACAAGGTCCTGTATGACATTGTCTGTCCACCGCATCCTAGATCTCCCCTAATTTCTGAGGCATTTACGCACACTGTTCATAACTATATTTGCTAATCTATAATTATGCATTGGGCAACATGACCAACTATGACGCAAGAGGGGACTTGTCCTTAACCGTAACCATCGAGACTCAAGGCCATTTCATTGATGAAGTCATGTGTTCTGACGTCAGCATTCGTGGATCTAACATCTTGACACCCTGTAGCTGCTTGTGTTAGTGGGATTTTCTAATGTTGTGTTATCTTCGAAATGGCGCTTTATTTTTCTGTGATTAAGTTTTTACTTGTGATCATAATTTTTGAAGAAATATCTCATCCTTATTCTGCTCCTGGATGTAGAAGAAACTATGAAAGTTCAAGAAATGTGCGCGTTTACAGTTTTCCCCAGGATGAAGAGTTGTGCAGAAGATGGCTTCTAGCAATAAGAAGGAAAGCACTGTAGATCCACCGGATGTGACGTCAATTTAGGCTGCAAATGCCTTGAGTCTCGAAGGTTACGCCTTAACGCGAGCATTAAAGGCTGTCAATCAAAAGTCGCAATTGCGCATGCGCAACTCCTTTAGCGGCTTGGGCGACAGAAATGACATAAATCCAACTGAAGATAATCCCCAAAATGATAAATATAATGTAATTATAGTAAAACTGGTTAAGGAAAAGTAAAAGTGAATGGGCTGACAATCACAGTTGGACCTGTTTAGGCATGACCCTGGATGCACAGGCCTAGTCTCTGAGTTATTCGGGGAACATTTTATAGTTTTGAATATTAATAAATACTCCTTCGAGCAGCTGCTTCCCATAAAGTTCTGATAGGGACCTGTCAGCTGATACACCAAAATAGAAGGTCTGTAACCATGACAAAACCTCAGTAGAATTTGATTATTATTTTTGGATTTTTATTGTCACTGATTGTTTTACGAGAAGTGGCAACGTGTTATCCAAGATGGCGGATTATATTTTGTATTTCCTTTGAATTAGTAGCATTAAAGTGTCATATGATGTTATTTTTTTTAACTCTTCCTAAAAGTGTATTTAGGCTATTTCATGTATAGCTTAATAAGTATTATATAGCTCTTCGATAAGTAAAATGTCACATTATTTGCATCCTGGCGATATTATTCACCTAAACGTCGGAGGAACTAGGTAAGCTATGTAACTATTTTGCTACAAAGATGTCATGTAAAAATCCATATATTTTAGAATTATCTACGAATTGCCACAGAAAATAAAGAGTAGGGTATCTTAACGGGTAGAAAAGCGTACGTGAAATTTACTGTTAAATTGAAATATATAAGATTTACAATTGACATTTATTGAGTGACGAATTCATAAGCACAAATTACAGTGATGAATTCATGAATGCTATATATATTCCACACTCTTTTAGTGCACTTTTACATGTTTCATATGACAATTGTTACTCATGCTTGTATTTTGGGCTTTGATGAAAGCTTCATTGTTACATATTTTTGGCACTATTATCTGGTCAGAGATACAAATTTTTCAGGAAGGAGGGTAAAGAAAAATCACTGTTTCAAGATCAAAATATTTATGCTGAACAGGCCATACTGTAGTTCACTGTATAGAATGTCACCATCTTTTCTTAATGTAATGACTGCTTGTGCTTTAACTAAACAACCAAGCTGCAACTAGTTGAAATGAAAAAAAGGTATTTTCCATAAATAAACGATATAAAAATGATTACCTGCATGAAGAAAATTAACACTAAATATGCAAACATAAATTAATGAAAAAAAAAATGCATAGCAATAGGGCATTTCCAAGAATATTCAACAAAATGTACCAATAATGGCTTAAAATGCAAATTGTGATCCAGCAAAGGCACTGTGCAATGAGAATCCCCAAAAAGAATATAATTATAAATGATTATTTCTAAATATAAAATTTTTATTTGGCATATAAAAGAATACTAAGAAAAATACAGCATCTAATGTATTTTTTTCTTAACTGTATATATCACTAAACAACAAACTTCACTTAAGCACAATAATGTCAAATGAAGTCACTTCTTTCAATAACGACTATCACTAACAAATGCCTTAATGTCGTCTTGATCCTTGAAAAAGCCCTCAAAAATATATAATCTCACTGGAAACAACAAATTTGAAATAACATCCAATTTCAGCTCCCCTATATGACCTGGTATTCCAAACAGATCTAGCCCATTTGCTGTTAATTAATATATAATCAATCATATTCTTATGCAGCCCATCGTGTAAAACCCATGTGTACTTATGTATGTCGCGGTGTTTGTAACAAGTTTTAGTTATTCTGAATCCATTGACTTACATGTACAAGACGTTTCCCATTGCCGTTGCAGCTACCAATACCAAAAGGGTCTATTACTCCTCCCCAAAGGTCAGAATCAGTACAAACTTTGGCACTGAAGTCACCTAGAACAAGGGTAATATCTCCTTTCTTGACAGAATTCAAAATATCCTGAAGTTGTCTGTAAAACCTATCCTTCTCATCCTCATCTTCAGTGGTAGCATAACAGCAGATAACATTCAAGTCTTTAATGCTTGTCTGAAATTTTGCTGTAAGAAACCTTTCATTAATGCACTCATATCCTAGAATAGCATCACTAGCATGTCTGCTGAGTAGCAGACCCACACCTTGGTGATGCTTTCTATCCTCCCTTCCTGTAAAGAGTTTAAAGTTATTTTAAAGTATCTCACCTTTACCTGTCCATCTGGTCTCTTGCAAACCTAGAATATCTAGGTTATAGTGCTGGAATTCCTGCGTGAGGACATCAAGAGAATGATCTCTATATAATGTCCTCACATTCCACGTTCCTGCAGAGAGAAAATGATTAGTAGGATTTGTAAAGAAATTAGGTTTATTGAGATTGGTAGGGCCAACAATATCAAACCGCCCCCTGATTGCAAGCATGGGGCAAAGACCTGTTCCACCTCCGCTAAAGTCACCAATGCTGGTAGGAACTTCAGGCACCACCTTTTGAAGTGGACTTTTTCAAGAGCCATATGGCCTTCCTGAGACACATTACTCCAGTTTAGGCTTGACGATGCCCAACCAGCTAAGTAAGGTTCAGGTACCTGCGATGGCCTCTGATTAGGATTATCCACCAACTATATAAGGTATCCCATGCCTCTGTTCACTTAGGGCTGGCAACCCAGAAGCAAACAGAAAACACAGCAGCAGATTCTCCCTCAACAGAGGTCCACCAGTGCAGCAAGTCCAGGATCCATAATCAAGCTCAAATCCATAAACAAGTCCAGTCTAGTAGGTATAAATGGTCAGCACCAGAATCCTGTGAAGTTTACCACTCCTCAGTAGGGTGGAAAAAAGTGGCCATAGATGACCAGATCAGTAGGCCATACTGAACTGGTAGCCCTCCCCTTCCGTTCCAAAAGAGAATATCTCTTTTGAAAGGTACTAACGGCCTGCACCACGAAAAGGCAGGGTCGGACATTAGGTGCTAGACCTGGCCGGTTCTGTGCATCATCACTAGGGATTGGTACACAGCTCTCCTTCCAGTTTATGCCTAGCTACCATTTACAGGTCCAGATCACATAAGGATCTACTTTTTTAATCACTACCCTTGTAGTGCATATAGCATCTGCAGTTGAAATAGATAACACAGAACAAAGGAAATGGAAAAGACTTTGCCAACCTGACTCCTGTTTCATTTCCATGAAATTTCCTAAGAGGGCTTTGAAATCCTGTGCATGGGTCACATGATAAGGGTAGGGGCTGTGGATAAAGTTTTGACCAATCATTCATTTTTCTGCCATCCACATGTAACGGGCCAAAAGAAATGAAATACTTTTAAAGTTTGGTAAGTTTTGGACCCTTTGATCCAATTATTTTTATGCTCCAGATAGCTGAGTCAGGCGCCAGGCAATAATTAACAAATTGCCAAAAATAAAGTTTAATTAGGGTTTGAAATACCAACGAGCGTTAATGAGTAAGAATTCAAAAATATTAAATGATTGTCAAAATTTAAAGATTAATTCTAATCAAAATAATTAACGTTGCTCAAGAGAAAAAAAACCAGTAAAGACTCAAAAGGGTTTAAATAACAAAAGAAATTTATTTCCAAAAATCACTCACCAAAACTTCAATGAAGAAGATACTACATCATTTCAAACTCATTACAGACTCTTCAACAAAACTCCAACACTCAACACCAACTCCACTGACTAAACACTGACTGTGACTATCATGTCACCAGGTTATAATAAGAGGCTAAAGAGCCTGCACATGTCATGTTGTATGCCAAGAAAGACATTTGCATAAATTGACGAATGGTGAAAGCTATGATGCAAGAGTGGGCGTGTCCTTGTACACACGCTTTAGCGGGTGACAATCAAAAGATCGGAGTTGCGCTTGTGCAACTCCTAACTCCTAACTCTTGGAAACGAGCGCTGTGATGCCAAAAGTGAAGTAAAAATCTCCAAAATGATAATTATAACGTAAATTAAGCAAAACTGGTTAAGGTAAAGTAAAAGTGAATGAAGGGGCATCACACATGGATATGCAAAACTTGCAGGTGATGAAGCCAAGGGCCAAGAACTTGACTTCAGACAAAGGTGGATGATTCACTTCACTCTTTTCACAGATGGCTGAATTGTTGTTTGGAAAGGAAAAATATGAGCAGGACCAATGACCATTACAGCTAGTTTCTGTTGCCCCTTTGCTGCTTGCAAGACTTTTACGTTCTTTTGTTACATGGGAAATGCTACATAGCATTTTCATTATAACTAGATTCAACTTTATTTAGTTGGTAAATAATAGTAATTTTCAGTAAGTAATCTAAGTTTTTTATTATTAATTATATTTTTGATTGCAAATTTTATTATATTCTATAGAGCAACAAATACTAACATTATGCCTTGTTCCTTGAATGAGACTGCAACAATTTCAAGGATAATTCATTGCTGCCAAAGTATTTTTTTTATTTGTTAAATATTTGTATTTTCTTTTGGTATTCATATAGGTTTGCAACATCAAGACAAACTTTGACATGGGTTCCAGATTCGTTTTTTACAAGGCAAGTGTTCTTATTGTTTGTTAACATAAGCACAGAATATTTTGCAAATTTATAACTTAAATATTTAATAGCAACATGATTTATTTGAATAAAAGACAATCTCTATGTGGCTAATCACATATAAATAAAGTACCTACATTTTTGAAAAATGTTAAATTTTTAAAAATATTTAATTTAGCATTGTTTATATTTAAAGTAATAACATCAAAAAATTACTCCATCAGTGAAAGTGGTAAAAATGCAGTTGCTAGTGCTAGGTTCTTAGTTTTTGATTTTGTCTTTACTAGCACTGAAAATTTTCTTCGCTCATCCACTCTTTTGCTTGAAAGAGCCTTTAGCATTACTTTCACATTAGCATTGGCTGTGAGTTATTAAATGTAATGTAAAAAAAAATGGGTAGATTTGACCTTAACTTGCCAGGTTTGTAGAACAGAATTCAGTCTGGTGGCTAGGTTAATAATTTTGAAGTGCTTCCAGCAGAAAAAAGGAAAACTTTGAAATATTATACAGAAATAACTGATAGATAGAAATAGGTCATGTCATATACCCAAATAAATAGCATTTAGTGGTAAATTTTTAGAAAATGAAATATTTAGAAAAACAGCAAGCATTTTAATTTCAATAGTGCTTATTTAAAACAATACAGTAAAAAAAATAATTTCATTGGATTTTAACTTCATTCTGAAATTAATAAGCAGAATATGGCAATGTCATATCTTAAAGGAAAGGGCATTTAATTCTACATAATAATATACAATCAGGTTTTCCTGAAACAGTAAATTGCATATTGCAAACGGAAAGTTCCCAGCCTTACGATGTAGCATCGTCTAGTCATAGTTCCAACTTCTGTCTGGGGTGGGATTTGCTCAGTCGGTAGCGCTCCAGGCTCGTAATCTGTAGTTCTCAGGTTCGAGTCCCAGCTGGGTCAGCGTTGAGATTTATCTCCGCAAAATTCCCCGCCCTGCCCACGGTCAGTAGGGGAGTAGGGTATTCAGAATCACATCACAGTACTTTGCACTTGTCGTGGTTTCTTGTCTCTCCAGATTTACTCTTTTAGGATCCCAGAATACAATGAGTAATACTTTTCCCACTGATGCTTGGGTGTACACTTTTTGCTATTGATGTGAATTTGTACAGCACTATTCTGAACTTGTGCATTTGCTGTCTGGTAAGAAAAGTGCACCCAGAATTCATCACTGATTACTCTATATTCTAAAAAGGCACCTTTTTCCTGCTCATACTATCCAAGAAACACAAATGCACATCAACAAGTTCCTTAGGTTTGTGAGTTAACACCAAGGAATCCAACAATCAAACACTTTTTGAAATTACAGCTCCTCACTAATAATGTTATATGCTGATATTCAAAGTTGCCATAGTTTCTTCAGTTGTATATGGTGATTTTCTCATATGAACTCTTCCACTATGTTTTGTGGTGTCAGAAAACATTGATCATCCTAGGTCACCAAGCATCTTCAACATTGATATCATTCTTAAATTTATCCACTCACTTTTAGACTTAGTCAACTAGAACCAACATTCTGTGATAATTTCAACTGGATTTATTCCTTCAGTATTTAGAAATTGCATTACATATTGGATCTGTATCCTAATGCATGATTATAAATGTATTGCCATTTTTAAACTGATTATTTATGAATAGCACCAGTAGATAGTGCATATGTGCAATAGTGCATATGTGCAATAGTGCATATGTGCACCCAGTGTTATGAGCAAACTTTAATCAATAATGTGATGCAGGATTATATTTCTCTTTTCTTTTGCATTTTATGCAGTTGTAATGTTTTTGCAGTTTTTATTGGAATGACCTTTGTAACAGTGTCTTTAAAAATGAAGGAAAAAAAACTAGAATGGTATTTATGCATATCTAATTGTAGTACACAATTAAAAAAACCTTCTTGCTCAGTAATTAATTAAAAGTAGCATAAAATTCTCTGTCATTGAGCAATAAAATTTTAAAGTTTATACTTCAAGCTAGTTAAAAGTTTTTAGGAGAAAACTCAGAAGCAAACATTCCATTGCTGCATCCCATGGCTTCCACCCAACAACAATAGAAAAGCTAATCAATAAATATAGAAATGAAAACAGAACAGATTTGGTTCTCCTTGCAATCACTTACTCTGAGCATGCAACCTTTGCCAGACCTATATCCTACATTCCTATCCTATGCAAATCAGTCCGCAAATTACTCAGAGCTCAAAATATCAAGATTGTTTTCAGCCCAGCTGCAAATCTGAAGAAAATTATCAAAAGGGACAGAGAATGATCTGTCCCTTTTGATGTCTACTACATCAGAAAACTATATGTTCTCTACAAGATAGGTTCGCACATCATCAAACAGATGTCAGCCAAAACAAGCTAGCGACTGCCACTGCCAAACTAGCAATACAACATGCAGCAACCATAGACTGGGAGCTCACTACACTGCTTGCGCATGCATCCACTTTCTACAGTACCATAGTTTACGAGGCTATTGAAGTGATGATCTCATTTGTCCCACCTTCAACTGAGACACTGGAGTCACCCTTTGCAACATTGTAACGCTCCAAATAAATGCTATTGAAGTGATGATCTCATTTGTCCCACCTTCAACTGAGACACTGGAGTCACCCTTTGCAACATTGTAATGCTCCAAATAAATGCAATAATACTTTAAAGTTGGACCCTTTTGATTCAATTAGTTTTATGCTCCGGATAGCTGAGATGGGCGCCAGGCAATAATTAACAAATTGCCAAAAAAATAGACTAAGTTTAAAGTAGGGTTCAAAATGCCAGCGAGCGTTAATGAGTAAATAGTTAGAATCAAAATTGATTGTCAAAAGGTCTAAATACTATCAATCTAAATTCGGTTGCTCAAGAGAAAAAACTGTAAAGACTCAAAAGGTTTAAAATAACAAATAGATTTATTTCCAAAAAAGTTCAACTCACTGTGCTACAACACTCTCTCTTCTCCTCCTCTCCCACTCTACAACTCCGTGCACTAGGCACTCTCTCTCTACAACTCGCTGCTCCACTTGGTGCTACGCACCTTGTGCTACACACACTGTGCTTGTAAGTGCTCCTGCACTTACTTGTGCTTCTGTGACAACATGTCTACAGACTTTTAACAGAGCCGGCATTGCACGCGGGAAAGACATTAACATGAAATGACGAACGACGCAAGAGGGGGCGTGTCCTTGTGCACGCGCTTTAGCGGATAACAGTCGGAAGTTCGGAGTTGCGCATGCGCAACTCCTAACTATTGGAAATGAGCGCTGTGATGCCAAAAAGGAAATAAAAATCCCCAAAATGATAAGTGTAACGTAAATTAAACAAAACTGGTTAAAGTAAAGCAAAAGTGAACGATGGGGCATCACAACATATGGGAAGAAGCTCTTAACAGCCCTAACATCACCATATAGTGTCACTTCACTGAAGATGGAGTGCTGTCCTCTGAAGATGGAGTGCTCCGAAAATATGTGTATAAGTTTTTTCCTAAAACTTTTAACATTCAAATAGTTCAAAGGATAAACTTTAAAATTTTATTGCTCAAAGATAGAGAATTTTAGGTTATTTTTCCTTTTTAATCTAACTGTAGTGTCTAAAATTATTGGTCTCAGCCTGACAAACTTAGAAATTTGATTATATTTCTTTGATTGATTTTTGAAGCTTATAAATTTTTCTGTATTTGTATGAGTTGGTTCTATATACTTCTCAGTGGTTAAAGTTTAATGCTATGTAGTTATAAATCTGATACTGAATATTTCAAATATGCTATTTCATAAATATATATGTATTACAGTATGCTCAGTGGCCGTATTTCAACTTTAAAAGATGAAATTGGAGCTGTAAGTATAATTTTTAGTTTTTTCCTAATTTTAATATTGTAATTTTTGTTTCAACTTCAGTAAGTTTTTTATTTCGATTTAAAAACAAAATAATTTTTTAAAATTTATAATAAATATCTTTTAAAATGGAAAGAATAAGAATATGTATATAAATTTTGCTTACTCTGGAAAGGGTTTTATTTCAGAATTGCAGTACAAACTTTATTTAACCCTTCCCATGCCCTGCCTAAAACGCAAATAAATCTGGATGATTAATTGTATTTTAATGTGTTTGGCAAAAAAAGTGAACAGAAAGTGAACCTTATCCTGAAATAACTAACAAACAGAGATAGGTATTGTTGTACACTGAATTGACAATTATTATATACACCCTGATAATAACATGCAAAGCAGAAGTATTATGTCCAGTCATGTGGGAAGCTGAAATTTGACCATGGCCAAATAGTAGATGTGATGAAGGCTGGCTGTTGAATCAGTGCAACTACTGAACTGTTGTGATTTCCATATCCATATATATGCACATGTATACCAATACTACATGAAATATGGCAAAAACTTCCAACCAATAGGAGAAATGTGGAGAGCAGAGACTGTCCCGCATCGTTGCAAGGAATCGCACGGCTACCATGGAGCAGATAATGTTGGAATTAAATGAGGGTGTGACCACAAACTTATGCACAAAGACTATCTGTTGTACCATGGAAAAAATAGGCTATGGTAGTCAATGTCCACATCGCGTTCCATTGTTGACTGCAAGACACCAAAAGATTGGGCTACAGTTTGCAAAGGCTTATTGCAACTGAAGTACGGTAAACCGCATGAAGTGATGGACCCAGCTCTGCCAAGTTGGAGTCCTACAGGTAGGTGGAGGTGGTGTAACAGTTTGGGGTGAATTTAAATGGACTTCTTTGGAGCCCCCTCATACCTGTCAAGACTTCCATCACTGGCACAAGGTATGTGAACATCCTCACCAACCATCTACACCTGTTTGTACTGATTCTCTTTCCACACCACAATGCCATCTTTCATCAGGACATGGTGATCAGTTGGTCACCATATCCTGTTGAATGAAGATATGAATAATTCTCTTTCAAAAGATTCTAGTAAATATGAGGATATGAGGAGTAGAAGTATGTGGTGACCAATTGATAACCACATACTTCTACTCCTCATAGTATCTCTTTCTTTATCTTAGTATCAAGAATAACCTTTTAGAACTGATCCCATTCTTCCTCAACTTCAGTAGTGAGCAAACCACAATTATCATAATGGCTAAGTAACCTCCCATGGTAAGCTTTGGCTATAACATGGAGGTCTTTCAGAGTTTCAATGTTAAAAGTAATTTTGTTTAACCATAGCACAATACTTAAGTTTAAGTTGCAGGACACTTTTAACAAGGTAATGGTCATATCCAGTTTCATCTCCTTTATATGACCTGGTATTCCTGACAGAATTAGTCCATTTGATGTTAACATGAAATTGATCATATTCTTATTCAATCCATGTGGTGAAACCCACATGCATTTATATATGTTGCAGTGTTTGCAATAAGTGTTCTCAAATCATTAAATTTACTTATAGTACATGGATATACCATATAAATTTTGGTAACTATGGAAACACAAAAACATTCTTAATTGCTCAGTAGTTGGAAATAGTACCCAATTCTTGGAATAGACAAAAATGAAATGGGTGACGGCTTTTATGACCATCTACATCGGATTATGGGTGGTTTATGACCTAACCTTGTCCTTAGGGATTGTCCCCACTCTACCTGTCTTTCCAGTGTCTAGCCTCCAGTTCTGCCCCCCCCCCCCCCCCGACTCTACCCAAACACCGCCATGACTGTAAAATCAGAAATGAAAAATGAGACTTTTAACGCAATGAGTATTTTAAGGGGAAATTAGAGAAATATCAAAATGAAATCTTTAAAACAAATATTATGATTTATAAATAAAAAGACTAATTGAAATCATGTATATATTAATTAGTATTGTTTTTAATTACAGGAAATAAATTGTGTTTAGTATTAAGTGTATAGTTTTAAAATTACAGACAAAGAAATTGAGTTTAATATTAAGTGTATTGTAGTTTATACAAGCATATTAATGCAAATAATATGTAGGTATGTAAATATATTTTTTTCTCTGTAATATTTCTTTTCTTTTTTGAATATGTTTTTTTATTAAGATATTGAGAATTAAAAAAAATAGTAGATAAATTTCACTCATCACTGATATAGTGAGTAATGGCTATAACGAGGAAATTTTGTTGGTCCCATGGTGCTCATTATAACCAAGTTTGACTATATCTCCTTTCTTGATAGAATTCAAAAATATCTTGAAGGTGTCTGTAAAACCTATTTTTCTCATTCTCATCGAATTCCATGGTGAGAGCATAAGAACAGTAACATTCAATAATCCTTGCTTTTAATTTTGCTGTGAAAAACTTTCATTAATGCAGTCCTAGAAGGTCATCACTGGTGTTGTCTGCTAAGACCAATGTTGTGCAGATGCTATTTATCTTCCTTCTCTGAAAAGATAAAGATAAATTTTTTTAGGTATCTGACCTTTACCTGTCCATCAAATCTCTTGCAATCTCAGAATATCTCTAGTTCTTTGTTGTTCAAAGAGTTTCACATCTTGTTTATGACAAACAGGTTCTCACTTTGAAGATTATCAGAGAAATTGTGTTGAAACTCGTAAAGCATGGTCAAATATAATGTAAAGATAGATCTTTACATTATATTGTAAATATATATGTTGAAAAAACAGCATTCTTAAATGCTTTTCAATATGTGGGAAATTTTTCACAGCCTGTCTTTTCATATATTGTAATTAGGTTAAAGTTATATATTTTTTTTATATAGTTTCATGTAAAACCAAATTTGTAAAATCCAAAAGGACATGTGCATTCTGATATTCTCTATGTCAAACTGCAGTCTTACTATCTATTTTTGAGAGTATGACAGGCTTTTAATATGTAGTTCTGATATTTGTTTTGTCTTCAGCTAATCAACAGAGAGATTTCTTATTGTGAAACAAGACAGCAATAGAGTTGAAGAATTGGAATAGGATTGTAATAAATTGTTATCCGGTGAAAAAAGTTGCTGAGTTTCCATTAAGTCGTGATTCTCTGTACAATAATCAAAGCTTTTGTAAATATTATGTTCATGCTCTGGTGGAAAGCTCTCAATGATTTTAGCATTTACTCATTTGATTTCTGATGGGTAAATCATACTTCTTTATGTGTTTTGGTATCAGTTCCTCGCAAAAGACGAAATCACTTTTTAGCACTGTAATATACATGGACCAAATGTAATTTTGTTGAAAAAATGTAATGTACACACCAACACACCAAAAGGTGTATATATTAATTAGCTTGTAACATCTATTTGGTTTTAAGTATGCTTATGGGCAATCGAAATTATAAATGTAATATTTCCAGTATGTTGTAATAGATAAACTTTGTGACATATTTATACTTACCAGGTTGTATAATAGATCACTCTGTTTTATACTGACGAAAATTTTCTTTGTTACAATAGTGCATTCTAAAAACAGTGATATTTTGAGTGTGTCATTTATACATTTATAGCAATAAATACTTACAAATCATATGGTAATAGTTTTATGTTTATTTTTAAAGACCCTACAAAAAAAAATCCAATTATTCGACGTGAATGAGCCAAAAACTCTATATGTAGTGTTACTAGAATAGTTCTGAAATGTATCCAGCTGATAATACAGCCATCTCAGTTGATAATGTATCAAAAGTCGTCAGGTTTATAGGTTCGATCATATATGAGGGCGGATTCAACAAAGAACTCAGAATATCTAGGCTAGAACACTATAATTCCTGTGTTAAGATGTAAAGAGAATAATCTTTATGAAATATTCTTACATTCTATGTACCTGTGGAATGAAAATGAATGTGAAACTAAGTTTATTGAGAGGGCTTCTGTACCTCCCCTACCATTAAAGGCTCAAGCCACCTATGCAGGTAGACTTCCTTTAGTGCAGAGTTGGTAGTGCTCATTGAACCAAGGGTTCATGTACCTGCAATATATGTTAGATTAGAGCTGATATAAGTTATCCTGTGCAACTATTCACTCAGATCGCCCACAAACGAACAGAAAACACAGTGAAAGATTTTCCCTCAATAGAAGCCCACCAGTGCAGTAAGTTCAGGATCCATAATCAAGCTTAAAGCTATTGTTACATTCTGGTTGGTATATATGATCACTCCTCAGCAGGATAGGAAAAAGTTAAGTAGCCATAATAGTTCAGATTAATAAACATATTGCTCTGGCAGTCCTCCCCTTCTATTCCCTTCCACATTCTTTCGAAAGATTCTAATAGCCTGCACTACAAGAAAGCAGATCTGGACTTTAAGTGCTAGCATAGCTGATTCTGTGCATCATCACAGAACATTTGTGAATAGCTCTCCTTCCAGTGTATACCTAGCTACTATTTACAGACAACCCTTATCCACGGGGCTGTTTTGTTTGACAGAAAATTTTTTTTGTTTTGACAGAAAAATTAAAAGAAAATTGTATTATATTTTATATATTATAAATATATTATATATTATAAATTTTATAGCTAGCCGTCCCGTGGCCAAGTGGTTAGCGCGCTTGGCTACTGATCTAAGCGACCTGGGTTCGAGCCCTGGGTAAGGCATGGATGTTTGTGTTGTTTTTCTGCTGAGGTCCTGCCATCCTCTCAGACATTTTACTATGGCATATAAACTGACAGGCTCCTGCCAGACCTCTGTGGAAGCAGCTGCTTGAGGGAGTAATTTTAGGTAACTAATGAAATATTACTTATTTGCATTTTCTGAATCATTCATTAGTTTGAAGTTCCATTGTTAGACAGTGCTTAAGTGTGAAAATAATCACCATCATTGTGTTTGGAAATATCATTTCTTTTTGCCTCATAGTAAAAAACAATTTTAAAATATAAATGTAGTAAAAAATAAAGAACAAAATATGTATTTCCTGAAATATAAGTAAATTACCTCCAAAATAATTTTATATTAAAATTTTAAAAAGTATTATAAGTTGAGGAATGGCAACAGTTTAGAGAATTCTAGAAATGAATTTGTGGCTGAAAATTTAATTCTGAAGTATTAGAAGAAGGGAGAAGATAGAGTCATTATCACACTAAGTTTGTGATAATGATTCACACAGTGTTGATATTTTGGTCAGATTATTGATGAGATTCATCAGTTTTTTGGACAGATAAATGAACTTGAGCTACAATTTGTAAATTAGACATTTATTTTGAGATTGACTAAAAACTGTTAAGGAAGATTAGAGGTGTCCTGTGGCTGAGTGGTTAGTGTGCTTCGCTAGTGAACAAAGGGACCTGGGTTCGAGCCCTGGTCAGATATGGATGTCTGTATTGCTTTTCTGCTGAGATCTTGCCTTCCTCACAGACCTACTATAACGTATAAACTGACAAGTTCCTGTCAGACCTCTGTGGCAAGCAGCTGCTTGATGTTTTTTTTTTTTAAAAAGATTATATATTTTTAGGGAAAAAATAGTAGTGTGTAGAAATAGATCATTTTCTGTCATGTATGCTGAGTTTAATAAAAAAAATATCTGTTTTTATCATATTAGGAGATAATTATATGTAAAACACTCAATTGTATGTAATTATATTTTATGTTTCATTTAAGTTTCCTTATTTATTACTATTATATTGTTTCACATAGGTGAAGCACTTTAATTTTTCTCTGCTTCTCTTTGCAGCTATTTATTGACAGAGATCCTAAACTGTTTTCCATAATTTTAAATTTCATGAGGACAAAAGATATTGATATAGGGTAAGTTAACTCAAAAGTAATCTATGTATTATAGATGAATTCATGCTTTTCTCTTTTAAGCCATAGCTCAGAGGGAGGGGGGGGGGGGGGGTTATCTGACATGTGATCATATAATACAGTCTAATTTTAGTCTTTAGGTGTATACGCCTATTTCTCCACACTCTCCATAGATTCTTAAAAGTCCCGGCAGCAATCCCTATTTGTCTGTTAATCTCATGCCGCACATCACCATTATCTGTTACATAGCTCCCAAGATAATTAAACTGTGACACCTGCTGAAGACTGCAACTATTCAGATTAACTGAATCACAGCCTGCCTGACCAATTTTCATCACTTTAGTTTTCTCTCTGTTTATAACCAAACCTACTCTACTACCAGTCTCTTCAACAGCTCGAATGAAAGAGTTCATCTCATCAACATCATTTGCCAAAAGGGCTAAATCATCAGCATAATCTAAATCAGAAATTTTCGTATCTCCAGTCCATTTAAGGCCAAATTCTTTCCTTTGAAGTGAATATCGCATAACATAATCAATAACCAAGCTAAAGAGAAAAGGAGACAAAATGCACCCTTGTCGAACACCAGAAGTAATGCTTAACCAATTGCTACAAGCCTTACCAACTTTCATGCACGACTCAGTATTATTATAGAGAGCTTTCATTATGTTAACTAACTTGTCTGGTATACCACATGATTTCACAATCAACCACAAATTATGACAATCAACAGAGTTGAAAGCCTTTTTGAAATCAACAAAGCTAGCAACCAAAGATTTCTGAAACTAAACATTTCTCAAGAATCTGCCTAAGTGAAAATATCTGATCCACACATCCCCTACCACTTCTGAATCCACATTGCTCATCACGCAATTGACTGTCAACCAGATTCTTAATTCTATTAAGCACAATCATGGAAAGAACTTTACCTGGAACAGAGAGTAGGCTGATACCCCTATAATTATCCAAGAACTAAGATCACCTTTTTTGAAAATAGGGATAACAATAGCTCTGGTAAAATCCTTAGGAACCATGCCTTTATCATAAAAGATATTCAGAATTTCAGTCATCCAAGTGGTAACCGAAACATTCCCAGCTCTGAGCATTTCTGTAGTAATTTCATCTACCCCTGGGGATTTATGAAGTTTAAGTTTAGAAATAGCTAAAATAACTTTAGAGTGTGTTATAGGGCCAACATTAAAGCTGCCAATTCATCTATCATCATTACAAACAATGGGAGTAGAACTAACCACATCGTTGCTCCGTGTGTGGGAGAGCCATACCCTATGCAGGTTAAAAAACACACTGGATGGCTTTGACGGGAGGCTGCCATCTTGTCTCCCAACAGCTGTTCCAGTGGGTCCTTATGACCTGGCCATTTAGCCCATGGTGTGCAGAAAAGTGCAGCTCAGAGGTAAAACAACCCAACCCAAATCATCAGTATCTCAAGTCAAATTTGTTTCTCTTATTTAAACAGGCTAATACATATACTGTTTGGAAATTAACTATCTATATGAGATAACTTACTTTATGGATATAAAGAATTCATTGATATATCTGTTACACAACTCCTAAGAAATTAAACTGAGAAATATACTCGAGGGTTTGCAACCATTTGAAAGAATTGTAGTATCATCATGCCCAACCAGTTTTCATTGCTTTAGTTTTCTTCCTGTTTATTTATATACCTACTCTACTACCAATCTAATCAATAGCTTTAAAGAAAGAGTTCATCTCATTATTTGTCAAAAGGGACAAATCATAAGCATAATCTGAAACAGAAATTTTCAAAGCTTTAAACTATTTCAGGTCACAATCTCCATCTTGCAGAAGTTCCACATAGCATAATCAATAACCAAACTAAACAGAAAAGATGAAAGAACACATATTAAACTCCAATAGTAATGTTAAACTAAACTGCAAAATTTAACAACTCTCACACACGACTGGATATTTTAGTAGAGCCATCATTATGTTATCAGGTATGCCATAGGAACTCATAATGAACCTAAAATTATTATAGTCAACAGAGTCAAAAACTTTTCTGCAATCTCTAAAGCTGATAACCACATGTTTTTAAACTGTAAACATTTCTGAAGAATCTGCCTAAGTGAAAATATTTTATCTCTTCGTCCCTACCACTTCTAAACCCACACTGTTCATCACAAAATTATCCATCAACCAAATTCTTATTTGATTAATAATAATAATAACTCTACTTGGAACAGAAAGCAGACTGATCCTCCTGCAGATAAGAAATGTGATAACTTTTTAAAAATAATAGGTATAATAATAGATCTAGTAAAATCCATAGGAATGACACCTTTATAATAAAAAATATTAAGAATTTCAATCAGCTATGTAAGAACAGAAACATTCCCAGCTATAAGAATTTCAGTAGTATTTTCATCTACCCCTGAAGATTTATTTTGTTAAAATTTAGAAATATCCAAAATAACTTCAGACTGTGATATAGAGCCAACATTGAAGCCAGTAATGCATCTCTCCTCATTGCAAACAATGGAAGTAGAACGAACTACATTGTTTAGAACATCTCTGAAATCCCACCTTGCCATAACAGGTTCCTCATTTTCAACAGCCTTACTATGTTTATCCTCAATCCCTGTATGTTAGTCTGTTTTTTCCCACATAAAAAACATTTATTATCTCATATAACTCTGTTTGCTGTGTAGCTGCTTCCTCAGTTTTGTCAGCCAAGCTATCAGGTGAAAGTCATGTCAACTTTCAGCTAATCCTTAACATATTTATTATCTATAATGCTATCTGTTAGGACTAGTAGGGTGTTGAATATTTCAGAAATAAACTGCATTACAGTATCACTCAAATGACTGTCATTTGTATTCCATTTTACCCAAAATAGTATTATTGATTTTAAGAATTTCGTGTGAGAAATGGTCCCATTCATTCTCAACCTCTAGAATAAACAACCACAATTGTTATAATGACTGACTAACCTATCATGGTAAGCTTTGGCTGTCTGAAGGTCTTTCAAAATTTCAGTGTTAAAAGTTATACTTTTAACCTTAGTTCAACAATTCATAAACTTCAGGTGTAAGACACTTTTAACAAAGTAATGTTCAAGGTTCGAGGTGTAAGTTTTGATGAAATTATCCCATCAGTGATTGACATGACATGGAAATCCTCTTAATGTTTTGTTAGGATAGTGTATATGTATATAGTGTTGTGTATTATAATTGATTTTATCTTGTTTTTTTTTTAAACCATATTTTCTCTGATAAATATGGAAATCACTTTTTCAAAGAGAATGAAATTTTTTGTGCACCTACTTTTCACCTCTTAAAAGTTTTAATTCATGCTAATGGATGATTTCATTTCAATATAATATTTTCACTTTGTACTGTGTCTGCCTGTCTGTGTGTATGCAGACATCCAACATTTTTTGTTTTCAGAGATAACTAAAATTCTTTTTGGGTTGGATAGAATTATTATAATTCATACTTTTTGAATCTTCCAAAAGTAAATTATAACCTTTAATGGTAGAAAAATTTTAAAATTGCAAAATTTTAAATGAATATTGCAAGTATGTATTTATGGTAGAAATTCGATTTCTTTTTATAGTGGAATGTGGGTATGAGGTTAATATTTACAACATTAAGTTGCCCCTAAACCCAAGGGTGTGGGAACTGCAACTGTTTCATTCTAAGAGACTTAATTTACCTTGTTAGTGGGCATTAAATGTGAAAAAAGCGAAACTTTTAATGGCTATTGCAAATGATCTATTTATAGTAGAATTTAAAATTTTCACTGGTAGAGTGTCAAGAGATATTCCACTGACAACAACAATCTGTTCCCTTTTCTTAGAAGGGTATGAGGAAAGCAACTTTTTAATTTTAAGTAATGATCTTTTATTTATTTATTTTTAAGTAATAATAGTACTGTGTGCATTTTCATAATTATCCATTTTTGTTCAAATTAAAACTTTTAAAGTGTGCAAAAATCAGTAAACAAAAAACTTCATTCTCTGAAAACGAGCTTCCCATATTTGCCAGATGCAATATGTATTCTCATTAATAATTCATCGCGCTCTTACACAAAAACAGTTCACTTGTAAAAGTGATGCCACGCTTATGTAAGTAAATGTGTATGTGTGCACACTCAGAGACCAGTAGTCAAATCAGTAAACAGTAAAAGGATGAAATTTTATTAAAGGAACTATTTTCTTGTGCAAATATATATAACAAAATATGATGTTACTTCATATAAGAGTTAGAGTTTTTGTTTGTTGAACATTTGGTGAGGTTTGTATTTTGCTGTTCTCTTTGATCTTGTTAGTTTTTCTTTTTTTCTTTTTTATTAAACAGAACTATTATTTTGAGCACAGTGGGATAACCCATCCAAATCAAAATTCAAAAATATAATTACAGAAGGCATAAGAGATGCAAAAATTAAGTAAACATACATATAGCCACAAAACAGAAATAGCTCTGCATTTAAATAAATTAGCTAATAAATGATCAATTGACTGATCAAAGATTTTAGCACAATTATTAAGTTTTTAGAAAAATCGTTATAATAAACTGAAACAATACTGAACCTAATGCTCATCCCTATTATGAAGAATAAATATTCACTATTTTAAGAGATGAGCATTCATAATCCTAAACAAAGCATCATTACAATGAAAATATTTTACATCAGCTGCTTAAATGAGATTTTAGTTTAATCATCTACTGCTATTTTAGGGAATAAAGAAAGGGGATAGATATTTCTTGCATGTGAATATGTATTGAGATGTTGCTTAAATTTTAGGCAAAAATTTGTTCTTAATAAAAGTTAAATATTGTTTTAAAAAAATTTAGGTTGTATTTGCCTCATTAATTTTTTCTTCTTCTTTTACAGTGATGTTGATATTAGCATTCTGAGACATGAAGCAGAGTTCTATGGTATTTCACCTTTAGGTAATAATGCATTCTAATTCTCTCAAGGATTAAGTTGTCAAATCGAATTAATAAATTTATAAGGAATGATCTTAAAAACAACAACAAAACCTTTAATCTTATTTTTTTTCATTGAAGTAAAATTTCTGCAAAACCACTTTCTTCAGATCTTACCTACTGTTAATAGAATTAGGATGCCTCAAAACCAATGGTGTTTTCTACATGCAAGAGTTGATTTAGAATTTCCTAATTTATATCCAGAGTGTGTATATGTATGTATTTGTTAATTTTGCATCAGTTTAAAAGATTTTTTTTCCTATTCATCATCCTCAAGCAGCCATGGGCTATGGAGGTCCAACCAGACCGTGCAATTTAGTTCTCCAAGCAAGTCTATCCTGATGCTTATGCAGTATAAATTTCCACTATAAAAATATATCGAATTTCTACCATAAATACATACTTGCAATATTCATTTAAAATTTTTCATTTTAAAATTTTTCTACCATTAAAGGTTGTAATTTACTTTTGGAAGATTCAAAAAGTATGAATTATAATATCAATCCAACCCAAAAAGAATTTTAGTTATCTCTGAAAACAAAAATGTTGGATGTCTGCATATACACAGACAGGCAGACAGTACAAAGTGAAAATATTACATTGAAATGAAATCATCCATTAGCATGAATTAAAACTTTTAAGGGGTGAAAAGTAGACTACATCTACTGCATCTGGCCACTGCACACCAATTCTAACAAAGTCCTGTTTGACATTGTCTGCCCACCACATCCTAGGTCTCCCCTTCTTTCTGAGCCCTTTAGGCACACTGTTCATAACCCTATTCGCCAATCTATAATTATTCATACGGCAACATGGCCAAACCAACGGAGTCTCTCTCTGCACAATATGCTGCTTAAAGGAGGTTGCAAACTCCTTTGCCTAACCTCATCATTAGTTACAAAGTTGAACCACTTAATGCCCAAGATACTGCATAAGCATCTGCAATCAAAAGCATCTAGTTTCCTGTTATCTTGTTTACAAAGTGTCCAAGTTTCACTACCATAACTAACCCTAGGAAGAACCAAACTAGTATACAGTCTAATTTTAGTCTTTAGGTGTATACACCTATTTCTCCACACTCTCCATAGATTCTTAAAAGTCCCGGCAGCAATCCCTATTCGTCTGTTAATCTCATGCCACACATCACCATTATCTGTTACATAGCTCCCAAGATAATTAAACTGTGACACCTGCTCAAGACTGCAACCATTCATATTAACCGAATCACAACTTGCCTGACCAGTTTTCATCACTTTAGTTTTCTCTCTGTTTATAACCATACCTACTCTACTACCAGTTTTATCAACAGCTCGAATGAAAGAGTTCATCTCATCAACATCATTTGCCAAAAGGGCTAAATCATCAGCATAATCTAAATCAGAAATTTTCCTATCTCCAACCCATTTAAGGCCAAAATCTTTCCCTTGAAGTGAATTTTGCGTAACATAATCAATAACCAAGCTAAAGAGAAAAGGAGACAAAATGCACCCTTGTCGAACACCAGAAGTAATGCTAAACCAATTGCTACAAGCCTTACCAACTCTCACACGTGACTCGGTGTTATTATAGAGAGCTTTCATAATGTTAACTAACTTGTCTGGTATACCATATGATCTCACAATCAACCACAAATTATGACGATCAACAGAGTTGAAAGCCTTTTTGAAATCAACAAAGCTAGCAACCAAAGGTTTCTGAAACTCTAAACATTTCTCAAGAATCTGCCTAAGTGAAAATATCTGATCCACACATCCCCTACCACTTCTGAATCCACATTGCTCATCACGCAATTGACTGTCAACCAGATTCTTAATTCTATTAAGCACAATCATGGAAATAACTTTACCTGGAACAGAGAGTAGGATGATACCCCTATAGTTATCACAAGAACTGCAATCACCTTTTTTGAAAATAGGGATAACAATAGCTCTGGTAAAATCCTTAGGAACCATGCCTTTATCATAAAAGATATTCAGAATTTCAGTCATCCAAGTGGTAACCGAAACATTCCCAGCTCTAAGCATTTAGGTAGTAATTTCATCTACCTCTGGGGATTTATGTAGTTTAAGTTTAGAAACAGCCAAAATAACTTCAGATTGTGTTATAGAGCCAACATCAAAGCCACCAATGCATCTATCATCATTGCAAACAATGGGAGTAGAACTAACTACATTGTTTAGAACATCAATGAAATGCTCAGCTCACCTAGGCATGACAGAATCCTCACCTTCTATAACCTTACCTTGTTTATCCTTCAATCCTTGTATACCTGTCCGTTTTTTACCACACAAAACATTAACTATCTGGTACAGCTCTCTGCTGTTGTGCTGTCTAACAGCTTCCTCGGCTTTGTCAGCCAAACCATCGAGCCAAAGATTCTTATCAGCAGCTAACTGATCTTTTACACGTTTTTTAAGTTCTCTGTAATGCTTTCTATTAGGACTAGTAGGGTATTGATTAAGGACATTCCTGCAGTTCTTTCTTTCCGAAATAAGCTCAAGTGCTTATCACTCAGATAATTCTGTCTCTTCTGCTCCTTTTTTCCTAAAAGAGTACTGTTAAGTGTCCAAAAAAGCCTGTTTAAAATGATCCCATTCTTCCTCAACTTCAGTAGTAAGCAAAACATGACTGTCATAATGACTAAGTAACCTATCATGGTAAGCTTTGGCTATAACTGGGTCTTTTAGAGCTTCAGTATTAAAAGTAAATTTTTTAACCCTAGCACAACACTTTTTAAGTTTAAGCTGCAAGACACTTTTAACAAGGTAATGGTCAGATCCAATTTCAGCTCCCCTATATGCCCTGGTATTGCTAACAGAACTAGCCCATTTGCTGTTAATTAATATATAATCAATCATATTCTTATGCAGCCCATCAGGTGAAACCCATGTGTACTTATGTATGTCGCAGTGTTTGTAATAAGTGTTAGTTATTCTGAATCCATTGAGTTTACTTACCTGTAGGAGACGTTGCCCATTGCCATTGCAGCTACCAATACCAAAAGGGCCTATTACTCCTCCCTAAAGGTCAGAGTCAGTACCAACTTTGGCATTAAAGGCACCAAGAACAAGGGTAATATCTCCTTTTTTGACAGAATTCAAAATATCCTGAAGTTGTTCATAAATCCTATTGGACTGTGGTTTATGTATTAGAGAGTCAAATTTGGAATTCACATGATGGAATAACTTGTATGTAAGAGTATTTGCAGATCACGAAGTTGTGGAATCAATCTCTGTGCATGTCATCTATGTTTTTGCCTATCTTCATGTAAACATGATAATCATACAGTGATTTATCTTATAATATTTACTCTTTAACAGAATTGTAATCATTAACTTACCTATGTTTAAATTTTCTTAAAATCTGTATAAAGAGACCTGTTTGGTCTTGTCTTACTTTTGTTTGTAATTTTTGCATTTGTATACAAAAATCTAATAGTACTAATACCTAGTGTTAATGATAACTAGAAAAGTTGTATCTTTTATAAGAAATTTAAATGTCAGAGCCCTACTGATATAGTGGTTAGCTTACCTGACTACTAAACCAGCAGGCATGTCCTTGTGTAAGTGTTTGTGTGTTATTTGAGAAACCAGGACAAGCTGGATATAGCTTCTAGGTAATCTCTGTCTTTTGTGTTGGGGAGTACCTTCTTCCCTTAAAAATTTTTGGAATGGGTGTTTAGAAGTATTCAAGAAAAATAGTTTTCATAATTGTCTATGAAAGAATTTTTTGCTTAACCCTCTATGAGAAAGGGGATATTGATGAGCTTAGAAAGTCTGCCATATATTGTATAAGATGTTAAACAATGTACAGGAGAGTCATACTCCATGCATTTTAAAGAATACTTTGAATTGCTTTGTGGGGGAGAGGTTTCCTTCTGTCTCCTAACCTTAAATAAATCCCCTTCCTCCTATCTAATTCTGTGCCCTTGGAGGTACCTGGTTGTTCAGCCCATTATGTGCAAAAATGTTTTCTCAGAGGTAAAATAGCACAGTTTATATGAAGAATTTTAATGTTTATGTATTGTTTAATTTCTAGCATGTAATAATAGAAAAATTATTGTGTTTCATGTCTAAAAGTAATCTTTCATCATAAGTAAAAATATATCAAAAGTGTTAACTATAAATCCTTCCCTTGTCTCATTCAGTAAAAAGACTTATACTTTGTGAAGACTTAAATCATTCATCTTGTGGAGATGTACTTTTTCATGGTTACCTTCCACCTGCAGGTAAGAATCATGAAATTTCTGATTATTTTTATAAATAATTCAAAATTACCTTGAGTTAAATACATTTAAAGCACAGTGCTAATATAAAAAATAAATTTAATTGACAAAGTTCACTATTAAAATTATATTGTGTTCTCAGGTTACAATATTTTAAACTGGCTTCAGTTTGCCAATTTTACCCAATGGTAAAAGAACTGGGCCTTTTGCATTCTAAATTTTTGTGCTTGATCTTAATGCTAATCAATTATAGGATGGTAGATTCAGCACGTTCTCACCGTATTTAGTTCTTACTTTTTAAAAGTCCTTTCTGTACTATGGCTGGCACATTCCATTTTCCGGGTTGTTGTTTAGTGTCTAGTATTCAGTTGTTAACTGCTGATTTGCCCTAGTTGAGTTCAGGTGCCTTTACACAGTCAGTGTTTTGTCTAAAGAAACCAGTCCATAAAAGAACCAGTCCAGTTCTGCAGGATTTTTGGTGATTTTCCCAACTTGCAGTTGCATTTTTGTGATAGCATAGCACAAATTGTAGGATGTTAAACCTCATATCGCTCTTTGAAAACACACATTTCCAACTTTAGTTTCAATTGTAATATTCTTAAAGGAATACATGGGTTTAAAGTAAGTTTAAGAAAGTTAGACTGGGCACATTTCCTCCATCACCTGACAGCTTCATCAGCGGTAAAGCTTCATTGCTGATGAAGTCGTTCTTTTACCATTGAAGCCAATGAAGGCTGAGTTCTTTTACCATTGGGTAAAATTGGCCAACTGAAACTAGTTTGGAATATTGTACTGAGAACACAATATAATTTTAACAGTGAATTTTGTGAATTTGATCTTTACATTGAGTTTTTGCATTTGATATTGCAGTTGTTTTCTTAAAAAGCATAAGGACTCTTTATATTAATATTATTGCAAAATATGTTTTTAAGATACTCAATTCAGTCTTGGTACCTAAGTAGCCAGATTATGATTTTTTTTCTGGCAGTATTCAAAAATTTGTTGATGTATTGAATTCATTGTATCTTCTATTTTATCTATATGAATTTTTTGGTGCTTTTAACACCTAATAAAATTTACTAAACTCACAATCCAGTTAATGTAATTAAAAATTTAACACTTAGGAGCATTATGTATTAAATAAAAGCCTCAATTCAAAACAAATCAACTAGATTAAATATTATATACCATGACAAAATGACCACATGTGATACATGTTGAAGCAGCAGTGTATAATTCTGCTATCTTTTAGATGAATTGTTTTAACACATAAGTGTATGTTTTTATGAAAGGTTCTGAAAGGTGAGAATACTTACATGCCATAAAACAGTTTATGACATGTAAATATTTTGACATCAAAGTTTTATCACTTGCAATTGTTAGGGAGATGCATCACCCACCAGCTTATTCAACATGGATAGTACTCATAAGCTGATAAACAACCTAGTTCATATCTTACATTTTTAATCTGCAACAGACAATTTATTCTAAATGCACAACTATGTGTCCTCTTTCCAAATTACCTCTGCATATGAAAGATATAACTTTGTAAACTAGCCATTATTATTTTACTTTTCAGTGTAGCTGATTTGTTTCCACTTGGTAGTTTTATCTTTTATAGTGTTATTGAGTATTAAATCTTAAATATTTTAACACTTCACTTTTACGGTGAACTAAAAGCAAACACATAAGACATTAAGAAAAATTACTCTCTGAACACTATATGTGCTATACTAGTCACATGGTATCGAGAAAAATGATCAGCACATTGACAACTAATGGAGTAATTGATAATCATATATATCTCTGTGGTGAAGTTCAAGTTAATTAGTTGTAACTATATTGTATTAGTTATTGTGTTCTTGAGACAGCCCTTCAATTGTACAACAAGGAAAAGTCTGGAGTATTTGCTGTTCCTCATAGGAACTGGTGCTTTTCATAGGTCCAATGTTGATGCTTCTCACTTGTTGGGGACTGAGAATTCTTTCCTGATATGGTGTTAATAATAAGCACTCTGCTGTATCGGTAGTTGTTGCTGTGGCATGGATTTCTTGATGTCAGAGTATTCTGAACTTCACATTCCTATTAGTGTGCTGAGCCATTGCTTAAACACGATACTTGTGACTAGGCATTGCTATGCATTTTGTGCCATCCTCTTTGGTATGTTGTCAGACAAGCACCTTTGATTAATACATATAAACATAGTGTGTGGTTCTGCAATTTAGATTTAAAATAATATGAAGTGTAAAATAATATACTGCAATTGGAAGATGAAATGATATAAAAACACTAGCTACCTGCAATTGGGCACACATAATTTAACTAAATAGATATTAAAAGATAAGGAGAACTATGAAAAGCTTCTGAAAATGATACTGAATACATTAGGAATTGCAAAAAATTTTTAACAGGTTTTATCAGTTTATTTATCCTAGAAAACAGAACTTTAAAATTCATGTCAATTGGATAGTATTTAATATATACACCGTCATATCAGGAAACTTTTTGAGACACTTTTGTATTATATAAGTGGAAAACTAAATTCAAAACCCTCTATTTTCTAAAATAAGCTTTTATGGAAAATCAAGAATGAGAACAGTTACATTTTGATATTTGTTTTATCAAAATTCATAATTTTTGATAATAATTACCCAGTATTTAAAGTTTACAGAAACTAGAAAACTGACAGCAGCATCTCTCATCTTAATAAATATAAAAAAAGTCGGGAAGCAAATATTTACACATAAGCAATTCCTCACTAACTGCAGATATGAGATAATGTGGTTTTATATTTGAACAACAAAAATTTGCATGTTGCATTTTCTTTTTAAGCTTACTCTATTTAGTTGGTAAGTGTTCCTTCACTTCTGTCTTGCTTTTGTGTCTGTGAAGGGTGAAGGAGGGTTTTGAATTATTAACTGCTGTTGTCCGCGCATTTTACTGTCATAATGCTCACTCCCTGGAAGGTCTCTCTGGGGCCAAACCAAGGAGTTTTTGAACTTCCTGTGCCATAGTGCTGAAGGGAATTCTTTTGCCCTTCACTCTGTAATGCTCCAAAGATTATTAACTTTACAAATTGGGCCTTTTCTCTGATCCAAATTTATTCAAAATTCCGGATAGCTTTGTCGGGCACCAGGCAATAATAACTTGCCAAATAAAGGTGAAATAGGGTTCGTTAGCTATTTCTCTGATGTTACTTATCGAATAAGAATTCAAAAAGGATTATCAGGTTTCATTAAAGTTTAATCAAAAAACAATTTACGTTGCTCAAGAGAAAAATTGCAAATATTCAAAAGTTTCTAAAGCAAAGAAAGTTTATTTCCAAAAAATTCAAAAATTCACCAAACTTAATGGAAGAATACAAAAGTTGGAGTACTAACTACTCACATCTACCTAAATCTCTATTAACAACTCTAATTCTACATCTCAACTTCCACTAACAGCACTCTTTCCACTAACTAATTCTGACTACACTTACATCTCTACTGTTTTTGACTATTACATCTCTACTATTTCTGACAATAATCATTCTAACTCTGACTACACTTTTCACAAAACTGACTCTGTGACCTAACGTCACTTAGTTATAACATGCTACACACAGTCCGGCACGTGTCTGTTGCACACCGGGAAAACATTTGAGTAATCTGATGATTGTGCTAGCTATGACACAAGAGGTGTCATGTCCTACAGGCACGCATTAGCGGCTGACAATCAAAAGGTCAGGGTTACACATGCGCAACTCCTTTGGCTCGGAAACAAGAATTGCGATGTCCGAAAAAAAAAAATGATCCTCTAAATGATAAATATAACGTAAATAAAGCAAAACTGGTTAAGGAAAAGGAAAAGTGAATGGGTGGACCATCACGACTCTCTCGTGTGAATCTGCCATCACCTCTCTGAATATTTTCACATTTTTGCCTAACATTTATTTGTCTTGGAAGTATTTTGGACTTGTTTTCATAAAGTTTACTGTGTTTGTTATAATCATTATTTTTTTACTGTTTTAACAGCTTTCTAAACATTACCATATAAAATGAAGATGTGATTTAGGAGGATAGTTGACATTTTGTGTTATTGTTCCATCACCTTGTCATTTTTTTATTGCCAACTTTATAATTGTTCTTATATTAGGGAAATGATAAACAAAGTTATTCTGTTTTTTCCTTACTATATTTATTATTCTCCCATAACACTCTGTTTTCTATTGGACCTTAGTCTTGACAAATGTGGTACTTATCAGGAATGTAACTACCTGTGGTTGGCAAGGGATTACTGTACATTTAACCCTTCCAGGGTGCAGCCTGAAGAAATGCATAATGTGGTTTTATATTTGAACAACAAATTCATTCACAGGCGTATGCATTCACAGGCCCAGCTATTTTTTCATAGTGCTTAGCCACAAGTAGCCAATGAACAGAAATAGGTCATATATACTAAACAGCATTTAATTTTAAATTTTATGGAAGTTAAATATTTCACAACAATGGGGATATTATTAAATTTAAAAGACTTTTTCAGAATGTTATATTAAAAAACAGTTTGACAAGCAAATAAAATTTTATTAAAAGAAAAAAAAAACTAATGGACCAAAATAATTATATATGAATAAAAATAAATTTTTTCTCAACTATCTCAGTCAAATAAAAGGAAATTGAGAAATTTTTTTGCCAAATAACTTATCATTCAAAAGAGATAATGTTACGTGCAAAATTACATAGCATTTAATTCTTAATTTTATTAAAATGAGAGTTTTTGATTAAAATTCAACCAGTGGCTCTTTGTTTTTTTAAAACTGTTAATGCTTAATATTAAAAATTTCAATAATATTTTACTACACTAATAATAAATAATTTTATAGATTTGCTCTTTAACTTAAGGGATGAGAACATGTAACTTTTTCATTTTTGGGATAAATGAGAAATTCTTTTTGTGTTGTAAGGAGCTAATAATATATTATTATTTACATTTTCCAATCCCCCATTAGTACAAATTACTGCTGTTGAAGGGTTAGTACAGATTACTGCTGTTGACGGGTATAAAAATTCAGAAAATGAAACAATTCATTTTCTTTGAAATCGAGCATCCCATATTTGCCAGAGGTAATATGTTATTCTAGTTTAAGCAAGTTTGGTTTGTTTACAATAATTTTACACAATTGATTGTGAAAATCATGTTGTTAGTTGTGTTTTTTTCTTTTTTTTTTTTGTAAGTAAAATGTAAGTCCTAAAAGAAAATTTTAAATGTATTTTTCAAAATTTTTTAAGCAATTTTTGTATATTAATTGTATAAAATATTTTTCTTAACAGCAGTTCCACCAAATGAAAATTCATCCAGTAAAAATGGAAATGAAAAAAAATCTTTACCAGTTCCAAAAGCAGATGCTGAAGTTCAACCTAGTGTCCCTGGCCCATCATCCAGCAGTGGAAACAATTGCTTTCTGGATGCAAGACCAGGTTCAGTTTTCAGAGTAATGCCAGACATCAGTCATCAAAGAGTTCCATCTGCTTGCCATTCACGAAATCCATCGCTTGAAACCCGGCCACCAGTAGCTTCTTTGTCTCGTAGTTCTTCAGATATCAGAAATCTTGGCCGTGGACATTCAAGAACCTCATCATTAGATTTACGACATTCCCGTAATTCTTCAGCGGACTTCTCAAAATCACTTAAAGTTGATTTTAGTTTGTATTTCAGCACACAGGGTGAGTTGAAATTTATATTCAAGAAAATATAGATATGTCTTAAAACGTTTGTTTTGTTGACTTTCACTGCCTCTATAAGTTTTCAAGTGTTTAATTTTTGGTATTTTAAACTAGTATACATGCAGAAATTTTGCATTTTTTTCTCCCAATTCAAAATTGTATTATTACTATTCACATCTAACTTGAGCATACACAGTCATATCAATAATATGACCACCCACGGAATCACAGTGTACCTGCCCAGGTGCATCACAGAGTGCACATGACAAGGTTGACCACACGAAGATATAAGTGGCCGGCCAGGACAAATGAGCCATAGTGCATAATGTGAGCACAATGGGCAGAAGTATTGATTTGACAGACATTCAGAAAGGAATAATCATTGGCTACTGCGCCTAGGGTGGAAGCATTTCAGAAACAGCAGACTTCGTGGGTAAGGGTGTACAAAGAATGGACCGCTGGCACGCCGAGTACCTCCAGACATCATAACTGTGGAACCCCATAGGCCATCGACCCCAGAGGAGAATGTGGCCTCCATCGACTGGTAAAGGACAATTGACATGCGACAGTGCAGCAATTGACCATTCGAATGCTGGGGCACCCAGGTATGTGTCCCCGATAACAGTAGAGCAAACCCTGTTACGCATGGGTCTCTGGAGTTGACGCTGCATAAAGGTGCCCATGTTAACCAAGGTCCATCAGCAATGACACCTGCAGTTTGCATGGGACTACCATCATTGGACAGTGGAAGAGTGGAAAAAGGTTGCCTTCTCCGACAAATCAAGGTTTCTACTCCACAGAAGTGACAAGCGGGAGCGGATACAGTGTCAGACTCACGAGAACCAATATCCGGACACACTTCTTGGTCAAGTACAGGCTGGTGGTTGGCAGTGTGCATGTCTGGGGGATGTTTTCCTGGTATGACCTGGGACTGCTGGTACCACTGGATGAGTCCCTGAACACCAATGGCTACCTGTCCATCCTCGCTGACCACATTCATCCCTTCATGTTGGACATTTACCCTGGTAGTGATGGTGTCTACCAAAAAGACAATGTGCCCTGCCATGTTGCTAAGGTGGTGCGTGACTGGTTCCAAGAACACAACAGTGATGTCCCCATTCTCCCTTGGCCAGCAAAATTGCCCGACCTCAATCCCATAGAACACTTGTGGGACCATTTGGATCGAGAGATTCAGCATATGGACCCACAACCACATCATCTCCGGAACCTCCATGCTCTGCTGGAGTCCAAATGGGCATGTGTGCCTCTGGCAACCTTCCAGGGCCTCATTGCATCCATGCCACACC
Source organism: Ryuthela nishihirai (assembly GCA_038380435.1). Taxonomy (NCBI): domain Eukaryota; kingdom Metazoa; phylum Arthropoda; class Arachnida; order Araneae; family Heptathelidae; genus Ryuthela; species Ryuthela nishihirai. The sequence continues at coordinate 2,586,990 of JAWZYU010000044.1, read as the reverse complement.
ATCTCGCTGCTATCATCTGAACCAAAGGTGGTTATTCCCATTATTAGGTAGGTGGTCATATTATTCTGATACAACTCTGTACATAGAGCCTTTCAAGTGGCTTCATGTTGTTTTTGGCAATAGGTCTTTTAAGGACAGTTATTTCCATGATTATAGATACTTGGTTCAAACCTTTCAAATTCTTTTTGGCTGTTTATATTTTATTTTTTTTTAAAAGCAGCCTTGAACCATACTCTTTGGGACATTTTTAATTTTCCTACTCCTGAATAGTAATTTATAGCCTGCGCTGTTTATGAAATATTTTGGTTCTTTTAGTAGTGACTGCAAAACCATTTTTTAAACAGAATGAACATTTACATTTCCTTTTTTTGAGTAGCTAGCATAAATGTTTTAACTTAGGTTGCTTGTATGCTACATAAGATGTGAATGAAATTAATTTATTTCATAATGTGCAATATCAATGTTGATAATTCTGCATTTTAATTGTAAATTAATACTGCAATTTAGCTTGTAATGTTGTAATGGTTCAACTACATTTCATATTTTTGTTAAGAAATAAGTTGTCTTATTTCTAATATAGCCAAATGAGCAGCTAATTTAAGTTTTGATTTTGCACAAGCACTGCTTATTGGTTTCCTTGACTTAAGGTACAGAAATCTTGTCTCTACAGACTAATACTAAATCAAAATTTTACTGTATATACAAATGATAAAATGTAGATTTAAATAGAACTTTGCAATCAAGTTTTCCCATTTTTTGCAAAGGAAAAAAAAAAAAGCCTGGTCAGTGAATAGAGAATTAAATCCTGTTCATATAATAAATTGAAGCTGCTTTAAAATAAAACATATTTCCAGATCAATTAAGCCACTGGTGTCAAATGTTTTTCATAACATCTGCTAAAATTGAAACTTAACCAGGCATGACATCTAACAACTGTTTACCAGTATTTTTTTCACAGCTATCACTCCTTGGGAATTGAGAAAAAAAAAATTGTCAACATCCTCTTCCTTAAGCAAACATTTTGTTGGAGGATTTGGAGATGCAGTTAATTTTTCACAACCCGAACATAGTTGTTGATTTTCTGGGATACTTCATTATAAAGTATTGTCATTGTTGTCTTTTTTAAACAAGTGCAAAGCTAGTTTGCCATATAGAATCACTATTTTTTATAGTAAAATCATTTTTCTAAAAATTAATTACTCGCAGCTCTACTAATATAATTTAATTTTCTCGATTTAAGCTGTAATTAAAAATTAAAAAGCTCGAAGAATCGACTTATTCTTAATCTTAAATTTTTAAAAGATTGTAAACGAACACGAGTAGTATTAAAATTTTTGATAATACCTAAATTAAAATTTGATAATGATCTAAAATCAACCTTACAAATGGCAGAAACTAAAATGTTAAATAAGGTAATTCGAAAAATCAGATCAGAAATTCGAATAAAGGAAAGAAATACTTACAAAGAATATTTGAAATTAAAAACAAAGAATTTAAACCAAATAATGTGAAAGGTGGCATATAAAACAGATAAAGAAACTGACAGAATTCAGGAAAATCATAATAAAAAATTAGATAATTTAAAGAAATAGCAAAAGATGCAAACCAGTAGAAACAATAGACAGTCAGAAGAAACACAACATACAATACCCATTAAAAATATCTAAATCTTTCTAGTTATGACTTAAATAGTGAACGAGATAGAATTTTAAAAGGAGCTAAATTTTCATATAGCAATAATAAAATTAATCTAAATGAACTAATCCCACAAATAGAGCAACTTATAAATAAAATATCCCACTGATAAAAGGATAAGATATATTGCAGTATTAAATATCAGCAAAGTAATAAGAAAATACCAATAACTATGATCTGAAAATATTTCATGACTTAAAAACCAACCCCAACCTTAAAATAGTATTAGCAGATAAAACCAAATAGAAATAATGAATAAAAAAGAATCATCATCATCATCATCCTCAAGCAGCCATTGGCTACGGAGGTCCAACCAGACCGCGCAGTTTAATTCTCCAAGCATATCTGTCCTGAGCTACATCTGCTGCATCCGGCCACTGTACACCAATTCTAACAAGGTCCTGTTTGACATTGTCTGCCCACCGCATCCTAGGTCTCCCCTTCTTTCTGAGGCCTTTAGGCACACTGTTCATAACCCTATTGGCCAATCTATAATTATTCATACGGGCAACATGGCCAAACCAGTGGACCTCTCTCTGCACAATATGCTGCTTAAAGGAGGTTGCAGACTCCTTTGCCTAACCTCATCATTAGTTACAAAGTTAAACCACCTAATACCCAAGATACTGCGTAAGCATCTAGAATCAAAAGCATCTAGTTTCCTGTTATCTTGCTTACACAGCGTCCAAGTTTCACTACCATAACTAACCCTAGAAAGAACCAAACTATTATACAGTCTAATTTTAGTCTTTAGATGTATACGCCTATTTCTCCACAATCTCCATAGATTCTTAAAAGTCCCGGCAGCAATACCTATTCGTCTGTAAATCTCATGCCGCACATCACCAGTATCAGTTACGTAGCTCCCAAGGTAATTAAACTGTGACACCTGCTCAAGACTGCAACCATTCAGATTAACTGAATCACAACCTGCCTGACCAATTTTCATCACTTTAGTTTTCTCTCTGTTTATAACCAAACCTACTGTACTACCAGTCTCATCAACAGCTCGAATGAAAGAGTTCATCTCATCAACATCATTTGCCAAAAGGGCTAAATCATCAGCATAATCTAAATCAGAAATTTTCGTATCTCCAGCCCATTTAAGGCCAAAAGCTTTCCCTTGAAGTGAATTTCGCATAACATAATCAACAACCAAACTAAAGAGAAAAGGAGACAAAATGCACCCTTGTCGAACACCAGAAGTAATGCTAAACCAATTGCTACAAGACTTACCAACTCTCACACAGGACTCAGTGTTATTATAGAGAGCTTTCATTACGTTAACTAACTTGTCTGGTATACCATATGATATCACAATCAACCACAAATTATGACGATCAACAGAGTCGAAAGCCTTTTTGAAATCAACAAAGCTAGCAACCAAAGGTTTCTGAAACTCTAAACACCTCTCAAGAATCTGCCTAAGTGAAAATATCTGATCTACACATCCCCTACCACTTCTGAATCCACATTGCTCATCACGCAATTGACTGTCAACCAGATTCTTAATTCTATTAAGCACAATCATGGAAAGAACTTTACCTGGAACAGAGAGTAGGCTGATACCCCTATAGTTATCACAAGAACTGCGATCACCTTTTTTGAAAATAGGGATAATAATGGCTGTAGTAAAATCTTTAGGAACCATGCCTTTATCATAAAAGTTATTCAAAATTTCAGTCATCCAAATGGTAACTGAAACATTCCCAGCTCTAAGCATTTCTGTAGTAATATCATCCACCTCTGGGGATTTATGAAGTTTAAGTTTAGAAATAGCCAAACTAACTTCAGATTGTGTTATAGGGCCAACATTAAAGCCACCAATGCATCTATCATCATTGCAAACAATGGGAGTAGAATTAACCACATTGTTTAGAACATTACTGAAATGCTCAGCCCACCTAGCCATGACAGAATCCTCACCTTCTATAACCTTATCTTGTTTATCCTTCAATCCCTGTATACCTGTTCGTTTTCTACCACACAAAACATTAACTATCTGGTACAGCTCTCTGCTGTTGTGCTGTCTAACTGCTTCCTCAGCTTTGTCAGCCAGGCCATCAAGCCAAAAATTCTTATCAGTAGCTAACTGATCCTTTACACGTTTGTTAAGTTCTTTGTAATGCTTTCTATTAGGACTAGTAGGATACTGATTAAGGACATTCCTGCAGTTCCTTCTTCCTGAAATAAGCTCAAGTGCCTTATCACTTAAATAATTCTGTCTCCTCTGCTCCTTTTTCCCTAAAAGAGTACTGTTAGTTTCCAAAAAAGCCTGTTTAAAATGGCCCCATTCTTCCTCAACTTCAGTATTAAGCAAACCATGACTGTCATAATGACTAAGTAACCTATCATGGTAAGCTTTAGCTATAACTGGGTCTTTCAGAGCTTCAGTATTAAAGGTAAATTTTTTAACCCTAGCACAACACTTTTTAAGTTTAAGTTGCAAGACACTTTTAACAAGGTAATGGTCAGATCCAATTTCAGCTCCCCTATATGCCCTGGTATTTCTAACAGAACTAGTTCATTTGCTGTTAATTAATATATAATCAATCATATTCCTATGCAGCCCATCAGGTGAAACCCATATGTATTTATGTATGTCGCGGTGTTTGTAATATGTGTTAGTTATTCTGAAACCATTGAGTTTACTTACCTGTAGGAGACGTTGCCCATTGCCATTGCAGCTACCAATACCAAAAGGGCCTATTACTCCTCCCCAAAGGTCAGAGTCAGTACCAACTTTGGCATTGAAGTCACCAAGAACAAGGGTAATATCTCCTTTCTTGACAGAATTCAAAATATCCTGTAGTTGTCCGTAAAACCTATCCTTCTCATCCTCATCAGAATCCTCAGTGGGGGCATAACAGCAGATAACATTCAAGTCTTTAATGCTTGTCTGAAATTTTGCTGTAAGAAACTTTTCATTAATGCACTCATATCCTAGAAGAGCATCACTAGCATGTCTGCTGAGCAGCAGACCCACGCCTTGGTGATGCTTTCCATCCTCCCTCCCTGTAAAGAGAAATTTAAAGTTATTTTTAAGTATCTCACCTTTACCTGTCCATCTGGTCTCTTGCAAGCTAGAATATCTAGGTTATAGCACTGGAATTCCTGCATGAGGACATCAAGAGAATAATCTCTATGTAATGTCCTCACGTTCCACGTTCCTGCAGAGAGAAAATGATTAGTAGGATTTTTAAAGAAATTAGGTTTATTGAGATTGGTAGGGCCAACAATATCAAACAGCCCCCTGATCGCAGGCATGGGGCAAAGACCTGTTCCTCCTCCGCTAAAGGCTGAAGTCACCGATGCTGGTAGGAACTTCAGGCACCACCTTTTCAAGTGGACTTTTTCAAGAGCCACATGGCCTGCCTGAGACACATTACTCCAGTTTAGGCTTGACGATGCCCAACTAGCTAAGTAAGGTTCAGGTACCTGCGATGGCCTCTGATTAGGATTATCCACCAGCTGATGTAAGGTATCCCATGCCTCTGTTCACTTAGAGCTGGCAACCCAGAAGCGTTAACGAAGAAACGTTGGAAGGGGGAGTTGTGATGCCCCACCGTTCACTTTTGCTTTACCTTAACCAGTTTTGTTTAATTTACGTTATATTTATCATTTTGGGGATTTTTATTTCCTTTTCGGCATCACAGCACTCGTTTTCAAGTTTCTAGGAGTTGCGTACGCGCAACTCCGAACTTCCGACCGTAACCGTTAAAGCGCGTGCCAAGGACACGCCCCCTCTTGCGTCATAGCTTGCGTCGTTCGTCATTGTATGCAGATGTCTTTCCTGGCATGCGCCGGCCCATTGGCAAAAACCGTGACCTGCGAGTCACAGAGTCAGAGAGAAGTAGAGAGAGAGAGAAGGAGAGAGATGTAGTAAGGGGAGCTAAGCACAAGTAAGTGCACCGTGCGTGTAGCACCAGAGTTATGTTTTTTCGTTGATGTCTTGGTGAGTTAATTATTTTGGAAATAAATCTATTTTGTTTTGTTATAAAACTTTTGAGTCTGTAGTTTTTTTATCTTGAGCAACGCTAATTAAGGATCTTTTCGACATTAATTCTTATTAGTTGACAATCATTTTTGATTCTTACTTATGAACGCTCGCTGGTATTTGAACCCTAAATCAACTTATTCTACTTTTGGCAATTTGTTAGTTATTGCCTGGCGCCCGTCTAAGCTATCCGGAGCATAAAACTTAAAGTATTTTGCATTTGTTTTGGAGCGTTACACCATCCCTTCCTTTGGCGTGGAGTCTCCTGTTGCAACAGCCGCCGAGAATGCGCACGCATCACTAATCACGGTGATTGGCTAGATTGGGAGGGAGGCGGCTACTTAAATCAACAACGTCACAGTTAACATCGTACATGCCTGAAGATGCCATGTACATGAATCGTGGGGAAACACGTAGCATAGGCCACGGAGGCTGGTTCTTGTTTTAAGTTTTTTAAACCTTTTTAAAGTTTTATAAACAGTTATGTTATCTGTGTTTGGAAGCTAAAGGTGACACTCTATGAACTTTAATATTGAGGGGCAAAAGATCTTTTCCAAGCGGGGAGGACAGTGCTAATTACCTTAAATCATCCAATTGTGAATCGATAAACATCAATTCTTGTTGGTCTGTGTGCATATCAATACGCGAAGTCATATTAAACAGCATAACAGTAGTAACAACTAGCATTTAAGAATGAACTGACAAAGTCAAGAACATCTGAAGTTAATGGAGTGTGGACGTAGCACAAATAAAAGTTCAGGCATCACTGTTAAAGAACTCTGGACTCAAATGTGAAAGGCAGTTCACCTTATATGTATAGAGACTGTACAAACAACAAGATAACCAATAAGGACTGGTAGCATTTAGAAACATCGTAACAGCAAAAGATAGTAGATGCAATTTTACCAGCGAATAAGAAAAATGGTAAATATGCACTTTGTAATTCTAATTGATCTTTGATTGTAAAGATTTAACTTAGAGCTAAGTATGCATACTATAGGGTAATTTTACAATATAAAAGGGTGTTTGTTAGATAAACCCCAATAATATCAATGGTTATTGTAAAGCGCTCCTCCAGGCTTGGAAAGTAACTGCTAGTAAGGGTTTTAACTGTATCACAGCACTATCATGAAATTAAATTATCATATATATATAGCTGTGTTTGAAACTAATTTATTTACCTCAAAAAATAAACTCTAAATATGCACATAGCTTCCCATATAATTAAGGAATAGCTAACACAATATAAAAAAGGAATAGCTAACACAATAAACCCCCATATGTTATGAAAATTTGATACAAACCTACCAACTACCATAAATAAGAGCATTAAAAATTTAGTAATAGACGATTGAGATAAATTACCTTCAATAGGAGGGGTATACAATGTGGAAATGCCCGACCCCCACAATAAATTAAATGGCAAAAATATATGTATATATATAGGCAAAACATATCGTAAATATGAACAACGAATGCATGAACATCACAGGATATCAAAAATAAACCTAACACAGCTTTAGCACAGACAGTAATAGAAAATTATTTAGAAGTAAATAATATGTTATGTAAACCATTAATAGCACCATCTGCCAAATTACAATTACAATATGCGGTATCCATAATGATTAATTTTCATAAGCATAATAAACTCTGCAACATGGAGATACCTCCCCTACCAGTGACATGGAATCTCTTGTTGCATGAGCAACTGAAAATGTTAGTAGGGAGACACACATAAATATGACTATCATTGTAGCATAAGGAGCCTGATGAAGCCATGGGACAGAGAGTGTCGAACTATAACGTCTAACAGAAGTTAGTGTATGTCAGCAAAGAATGTTATGAAGAATATCCATGACTTCAGCATTCTATAAATAAACCAGGACTGGTATCACCGCTAAGAAGACGCTAGCATCACTTCTACAACCAACATGCTGAAAGAGCGAAAATCAGGGACAAACAACCCCTCAAAATCAGCTGTAGTTTGTGCCAGCAGGTAGACAAGTACACTGGACTGGTAAATATACTTCTTTTTCTCTCTTGACCACCTTTACTAGTGAAAGGCAAGTGTACAAGAAAAGGTTCAAAATAGTGGTACAAAAAAAAATAAGTGTAGGAGCAATAAGCTGAAGCCACTAGGTGGTAATAGATGCTATAGCCTTCCACTTGAGCCATCTAAGCACTCCTCAAGATTTTTAATTTGTAATTGCAGCTTAAATCATGAATATTAAATTGTAATTTTTCTAAGCATTCTATTTTATATAATTAACACTGATTCTCCTATCTCATACCTTCCCATTTAATATTCAAGAAAGTGAATTTTGGTTTTATATAACAAGTGATATATCAAAATTAACTCTTTGTTCTACAAGATTTTTATGAATATATATAAATTTTAAACTTTTCCAGCTTCAAGTGGTTGGACAGATCCACTTCGTGTTCGCATAGTTAAAGGGCATCATAATTGGATTGCTGTAGCTTACGCTCACTTTGTTACTTGCTATAGGTAATGTATGCTAATTTTTTATTCTTTGTTTGAATGAATGGGGCGGGGGTGGCTCAGTCGGTAGCGCGCCAGGCTCGTAATCTGTAGTTCCCAGGTTCGAGTCCCAGCTGGGTCAGCGTTGAGATTTTTCTCCGCAAAATTTCCCCGCCCTGCCCACGGTCAGTAGGGGACACCGATGGGTTTGGAAAGGCCGCCGTCCGTCGGATGGGACGTTAAGCTGTGGCCCCGTGTGCAGGAGAGCCATACCCTGTGCACGTTAAAGAACACGCTGGATGGCCTTGACGGGAGGCTATCATCTGTCTCCCAACAGCTGTTCCAGTGGGTCCCCTCCCCCAGCCTTCGAGGTCCATGTGACCTGGCCATTTAGCCCATGGTGTGCAAAAAAGTGCCGCTCAGAGGTAAAACAACCCAACCCAACCCAACCCTTTGTTTGAATGAAAGAGTATAATGAAATCAAGTAACACTGCATATAACGGAGGGTGTTCAAAAAATTCTTGATGTGTCTGTAGATTTTAACCCGTTCCTCCAAAGTTAACAAGCTATGACTTGTTTGAAAGCATGTCTAAACTTGTCATTACATGTTAAAAACAAAGGCCATATCATAATTTCTCTCTTTGCTGATTGCATTTAAAGTTCAGTCTGGGAAATCTGTGCATTGTTATGCAGCCTACTAAAGACAGGAAAGATTTTTACCTTTTCACAAGGATGCAGCTTAGGAACGACACAAAAAGAGTCATGCTGACTTATCATAACTATATGGGGATCATGTTTGTTTATATGACACTGTTATGGAATGGATGCACAAATTTAGAGAAGGACAGCAGAGCTTCAGAGACCTCCCTCATGCAGGAATACTGAAGGAGGCTGTGAATAAGAAAACCGTCACTGCTGTTTGTGAACTCATTAAGGAAAACCCATAGATCACTGTTCAGGTAATAAGTTTAGATGTCAATGTATTGATTGGCAGTGTGAAAACAATTATCAACATTTAAAGTTCCAAAAGATCTGTGCCAAATGGATACCCCACAGACTGACAGAACAGCAAAAAAGGGCTAGAGTCGACTCATGCAAGGAGATGCTGACAATGTTTCAACCTAATGGCCCCAAACAGTTAACAGACATTGTCACAGGTGATGAGATGTGGTTTTATTACTATACAACTCCAAAAAAGATCGCCAACTACTTGGGTTGTGGAAGATGAACCTCATCCCCAAATCCACCCACAAGACTTTCATTCAAGGAAGAGGATGTACACAATATTTTCCAACTCTCAAGGAGTGTTAGCTGTGGACACCTTACTTGAAAAAATGACTATAAATGGCCAATACTACACCAATATTGTTTTGCCCAAAATGGTTAGGGAGATGAAGGAGCAGTGTCCAACAACAGGCATGTCAAGTGTTCTCCTTCGTGACAATGCAAGTGTTCGTAATACCTGGCGAGTTATGGGTTATCTTGAGCAGGAAAAAAAAATCACACACTACCCCATCCTGCATATTCACCTGCTCTTGCATCATGCAATTTTTGGTTGTTTCCAAAAATTAAAAGAGCTTGCTGGGAAGCCTTTTTCAAGGATGCAAGACCTTGCAAAGTGCATTCATACAGAATTCGGGAATATTCCCCCAACAGAAGTACCACCATGCACTTTGTAATGGTATAAATATCTGCAGCTTTGCATAGATGCTGAAGAGGATACTTTGAAGGGCAGTAAAAGTTTTGTTGAGGTAAGTACAATGGTTTTTGTTCTGTAGATGTATGTCATGAACTTTCTGAACTCTCCTCCTGGTATTGACCATTATACACTATTCACCACTGAAATTGCCTCTTTTGTATATAGATCATACACCAAAGAGCCAAAACATTATGACCATCTGCCTAATATGATGTTTGTCCTCCATGTGTCACCAAAACAGCTCTTACCCGGTGAGGCGTGAGGCATGGACGTTACAAGATTTCTGAAGGTATCTTGTGGTATCTGGTACCATCATGTTACCAAACAGATCCTCTAATTCTTGTAAATTACTTGGTTGAGCTGCTGCAGACCAGATATGCTGTTACAACACAAACCACAGATGCTCAACTGGATTGATGTCTAGGGAATTTGAAGGCCTGAGCAATACCTGGAAGACTTCCTCATGTTCCACAAACCATTCTTGAACAATCCGGGCAGTGTGGCATGGTGCATTATTCTGCTGAAAGAAGGCACTACTAGAAGGGAATACTGTTGCCATGAAAGGATGTACCTTGTCTTCAGTGATGTTTAGGTAGGTGGTAGATGTCATAGTTTTCCTGCACATGAATGACTGGACACAGGGTTTCTCAGCAGAACATTGCCCAAAGCATTGCACTTTCTCCACTGCCTTGTTTTCCTCCTATGATGCATCCTGGTGCCAAAACTTCCCCAGGTAAATGTCACACATGTACCCAGCCATCCACATGAGGTTAGTGTGGGCATTTGGAGTGGCCTGCAGTTATGCAGCCCCATTTTCAGGATTTGATGTACTTAAGTCTGCTGCCTTTCCCATAGAAGAACAAGAATAACACTGATTAACAGAGCTCAGTATCAGGTGTTATTTATACCGTTTCATGACCTTCACACACACACTGTCATTTTCCTGCAGTTGCTTCAATATGCATAAAAATGCACTGGTCATAATGTTTCGGCTCTTTGGTGTATGTCTAGCTGATGCAAGTTTCGCATTATGTACAGCAAAAATTCAGTATACCAAGAACCAGTAGTATAAAAACTGCCTTTAAAGCAATGTTTTTTTTATGTTTCTGCAAATTTTATATTCTCATGTTTATTTTATTTCTATATAAGAAGCTGAATATTAAGAATAAATGTGATGCAATCAGGCCATTATCATTGAACCAAATTTGATTCAATCATAAAAAAATTCAAATCATTGTTTTTGAATTGTGTTATAAGCAGGCTGTATGTGAACCACTGCATAACATGGTCTGTTTTCTTTCCACTTTCATTGCTGAGTGCCGATGGACACTCCTGAGTCCTTTTAGTCTCAATTTCTCTGTTTGAGTGTAGTCTGATCTCCTTGCACTTCAAACACATTTCCAAACAATCTCTTATGGACTGCAGTTGCAAAATGCTGAGCAAAAAAGATAACTCTCCATTGAGTATGAGTTGGCAATACCACATGACATCAAAAATGAATTAAAAAGTATGTGTGTAAGAAACAATTTTAGTTCATCAAACATGGGGGAAAGGGTTACTCAGTCAGTAGCGTGCCAAGCTTATGATCTGTAGTTCCCAGGTTTGAGTCCCACCTGGATTAGAGGTGAGATTTATCTCTGCAAAACTCCCCATCCTGCCCTTGGTCATTAGGGAACACCAATGGGTTTGGAAATGCTGACATCCATTGGATGGGATGTTAAGCCCTGGCCCCTTGTGCAGAAGAGAGATACCCTATGCACATTAAAGAACACGCCGTATGGCTTGATGGGAGGATATGATCTGTCTCCCAGCAGCTGTCCAGTGGGTCCCCTCCCTCAACCTTCTCTGAGCCTATGGGGGTCCTTTTGACCTGGCCATTTAGCATCTCATCTAAAAATGTGCTGCTCAGAGGTAAAACAGCCCAACCCCTATAGTATCATGCAATCATTCATTATGTGTTGTCATCTAGTTCTATGTCCACCAATGAGCTCTGATTTGACACCCCTTGATTTTTTCTTGTGGGGACTTTATAAAGAAATATGTTTACATGGACAAAATTCAAGACCCGAATCATTTGAGCTTGTATGGTAAGAAGTGGAGTACTGATGGATATATGCAGGTCACAAATGGTGCACATGTGAAAATTTGCTAATTTTGTTCAAAGCTGCTCTTTTAATTAAAATATTTCTTTCTTGAATATGTATTGGCTCTCAAAACCCTATAATTGTTTTTTCGGACACCTGATGGAAATTGCCCATTTGTGTGCAATTTTACTGTGTACTTTAAATAGCTTTGGTAATTCACCAAAAATAAATGGATGTGAGTAAAATGATGGAAGTATACAGATTTATAGTAATAATCAATGTTTACTACCTCTGAAATTTTGTATCTTTATTCATATTTAAAACTTTGTGAAATAGTAATTTGAACAATATTGAATTAATAATAAAATGGTGCAAATATGATGTCCACATATTCAGATATATATATTTCTGTTGGTTAACATAAATTTGCATGACTACACACCATGATAGAGTTCATTTCCTAAAATATGATTTTATACTACTTTACTGAGAGGAGTGTAAATTTTAAAATATTGCAATTTGTTTATTTTTTTTCTAAAAGGTTTTTGTTAATATAAACCCAGTAGATTTTAATTCTTAGTTTGTTTTAAAACTATATTAATTTCATGTAAACTGACCCAATTTTAATTCCTGCATACACATAAATAGTTCTGTAAAAGAGTAAAATGAAAAAAAGTTAAGTGTAAGATACAAATTTTTGTATTGTATCTGATGAAAGTTAATTTATCTCAAAAGTGTCTAGGTTTGATTTTGTTTTATCACAGTTTCTTAGCTAGCATCAGCAGATTTATTCTTTTTTTTATTACAAAAATATTTTTATAGTTATTAACAAGTAAAATTGCATAGTAAAAGTTTTTTTGCAATAGAATTGATTGTAATAATTATTTCATATTTTTCTTCCTAATTTTGTCAGTTTTTGCTTAAAGATTTTCTTGTTAAAATTTTATTATAATAATTAGTTTTAAATAATTAACTACTTTTAAATTTTATATTTAAAATTAACTGAAATATGTAATGTAATTACTCTTCTTATTGATAATTTAGAATGTGCTGTAGTCTAAAAAATCTGATAATTTTCCTGTAATTCATAAAAAATTTATATTGCATGCACCATCTTTGTGCTTTGAAGATGGGCCAGGTAAGAAAACTTTAAATGATGGACTTCTTCAACTTGAAATGCTTAGTAGAAGTACACTAATAATGAACAAATATTTTGTACAATTACCTATTTTCCTCCTAATTTCTATATATATATACAACTGAAGACAGTGACAACCATACAGAGAAAAAATATTGTTGTGGCATTGATTTTGGTATTTGACCAATATATAGGTCAGTATCATGGATATTCAATAACCAAAGTAAAAAAAAATTGTATGAATATTTTAGGATATTTTTTAAAATAATTTTGCATTATAAAATGAATGTACTTCTTACATGCAATAACTATAGTTTTAAATTGTATTTACTATTAAGAATTAGAGCATAGTAATTATGTGTATTTGAGGATCAAAAAATATTCTCAAGCAAGTACTTATACTTAAGTTAGACAAGGAGCTTCTAAGGATGTAAAGTGCCACAAAGAGTAGAAGAATTATCAGAAAAATAACATTTATGCTTTACCCAAGATTTGAATATATCATTCAAGAAAAATGCTGAAAAAGAATCTGATTTCATTTTAGTAAAAAATATTGTTTTAAAATCTAGAAGCATTAAACACAAGAATAAAACATATTATTCTTTGGTAGATGATGATGGTCAGTAGCAATTGACAGTATGTTTCGTGTTCACCTGAATTATTGGTTAACTAAATTACAAAATAAAAATTCTTTTCCCTATTTCTGTCAAAACAAAACAAAACTTTTCACTACCCCTTTATTGAAGGTAAAACCTGGCCTTTGAGTGGCAGGATTAAGCTCTTGAAAACACCAAGTTTCGCTTAGTCAATTATTTTTGTTTTCTTTTGCAGTTAATTTTAGCTTCCAGTGATTGTTTCAGATTTTATATGTACATCAATGTAGGAAAATTTTTGGGAAAATAAGAAACTAGTTAAAAAGTAAATTGAATCAAAAGAACCAGAAGCATTAGCATCTGCTCTGTTTATATAAGAGAAACTTCAAATTTAGGAAGCTTGTCAGTTACTGCCAAATTTGGCTTTTAAATACAGGGCAAGCAAAAACCCTAGACTAAGAAAAAATCTACTTACTATAGAGATGTGTGGTAAGCTGCATTTGAAAGTCATACTCATTAAGTCTTTTTTTTTGCAAAGTTAATGCACTCCCATGTGAGCATCCTTTGTAGGCTGTAGCATATCTAACCAAATTTCAAATTCAAGCCATGAGTGTTCCAACATTCCTCTGTTAATCCTTTGCGTGTCCAACTTGGGTGTATCGTTTTCACTTTTCCAATCCTTGAGACCCAGAGTTGGTCTACCATTCTAATGCATGATAGTAAATTTTTTAAAACAGAAATCAGCACTTTTTTAACTGTTTCTAATCAAATCTTGAAAATAATATTTCAGTCTTTGATATATATTTTTTTCCTGTTGAGTCTGCTTGAAAAAGTTATGAAAAAGTTTTAAAAAAAAACTTATTTGAGCCTGTAGTGACTGTACGCATATGTTGAATCACCGTGAATAGCATCAAGAGCGACAATTTAGTTTATGCCTTTATTCTTTTAGCAGAATTTTGATTTCAAAGACTTTTTACTCTGGTGCATCTGGAATTATTTTTTACTGCTTTTCAGATGTATACTACAAATATAAGAATAATTTGAAATGATTGAAAATGAAGCCACCTCTAATGGCCAATATTGGAAGAATCGTAGGTTTATTGTGATTAACCTAAAAGTGCAATTTTTAAAAGATAGAACCAATTTTAGGGATAATTTTCATGATATTTTAAACAAAGACAGTAGTTAACATTAGGATATTGTGATTTTTAACCGAAATTTTTGCCGAAATTTCAAAAATAAATTTTTCCATGGCAGTTAGGTAGCTTTATACTAAAACGATTCATTCCCAATTTCAGTGCTTCAATGAAACTTTAAATGCTTCAAAATATTTTTATTAAAATTTTTTTGCAACTCTTTATCTTCTTTTTAGATATATTTCTCAATTTTTATTTACATTATCTTGTTTTTAAACTGAAGTGAATCTTTTATAACACCACTTTTCGTAGGCTTAGAGTTTCCCAATTGCCAGAAATCTAAGCACATGCATTATGTGTTGTTTGCATAAATAACTAAAAATTTTTAGAAAAGGAAATAAATGAAAGAATTAAGCATTAATGGAACTTATTTATATTATAATAATAAAATAATTTGGAAAAAGTGCAGAAAAAAATACACGTTTTACTTTTTTTAATTTTTACTGAAGTAAAAATGGAAATAAATACAGTAACGTTTTGCAGTATTTAAAAAAAATGTTTACAAACTTTAACTATTATTTTATTTTTCATTCAATTTTTGCCATTTTATTAATCACAATTAAATTATCTTTCTTTTGGTATATAACATGAGTATTTCCCTTCATTATTTACTTCAGGATGAGGTTCTAAAGTTGTGCATTTTATTTTCTGAAAACACTTAAAAATTAACTTGGCCACCAGAGTGAGACCAGTTTCAGAAACCTGACACTTTAAGGGTTAAGTGATCTAATTTCATCAGTGATATGAGTTTTGAGGCCATCAATACTTTGCACCTTGGGCACTTTCACTTTGCCTTTGACATATCCACTCCTCCCACCCACACACACACAAGAAAAAATAAAGCGGATAATGTTCAAGATATGCTTGGCATCATGTCAAATATTCTGGTGTTCTTTTTTTATCAAGAAATCTGTCAGTTTCTAGGAATTTCTTTTGCCATGTTGTAATGCTGCTATGGAATGATGGGGCCTTGTTGAATTGTGTGCACAAATTTCTCTGAATATCTGATTTGGTTTCAAAAACCCAACCTGCAGAAGTAGCTTTCTCCTGTGGATTCACCATTTTAAAATCTGATATATTTTCACTGCACTAAAGCATCTATAAGGTCACAATAAAAACTCAAAAAAAAAAAAAATTCTGGAGTTAGACTGTCAATGCTGCATATTTGCATGTTTGTAGTAAATAGTTTTTCTTTAAATTCAGTTTTCAAATTTTCTATAGACTTTTGGCCTATCATGTATAGTAAGCTATAATATATGACAGAAAGATTTGTAATTAAGTAAAATGTAGAAAAGTCTGATTATAAACAAAAATTCTATTTCGATCCAAGTTTAGAAATATGAATGACTTATTTCAATGCATTTTTGTAAACTTATGATATATTTAAAATTATTTGACACTGTTTAGATATGCATTCAGCTGTACACTATTTGAATAAATTAATAGATTAGCTTTTTTTGTGTATATTTAATTGAAGAATTTTTACTTTTAGGTTAAGAGATTCGACAGGGTGGCAGTTAGCATTTACAAGTCCATATATAGAACCTGTAGTGGAACGAATAGCCCTTAATGCAAAGGTGGTTATCACTAACCAATCAGAAAACAGTACTAAAATGTTGGCCATATCTTATGCCTCTCATATTCGATTGTGGGGCATTACTGAAGAAGGTGCAAGAACTGATATAGGTTGGTGTTTTAATTATTTCCATTGTGGTTGTTTCTTTAATGAGCTTTAGCAAATATTTTCAACAAAATAATAATATATTTTAACTTTATTGAAATATAGCATTAAGGAATGGCCGAGTGGTTAGCGTGCTTGGCTACTGATCTAAGGGACCTGGGTTCGAGCCCCGGGTAAGGCATGGATGTATGTGTCGTTTTTCTGCTGAGGTCTTGCCATCCTCTCAGACCTTCTACTGTGGCATGTAAACTGACAGGCTCCTGTTAGACCTCTGTGGCAAGCAGCTGCTTGAGGGGGTATTTATTTATTTTTTTTTTATTGAAATATATATTTAATCTTTTTAAGTGCAAGTCCTGCAAGTACAGATTTTGTATTAATATTCTGTTAATCACTCCCATAATTAATTTTAGGAGTATAAAATATTACTCTCAATTGATGATCTTACTTTTACTGTTTACTTAATAACATGATATTGGTATTTGGGGCAATTTTCTTTTTGTCACTTGACATCCTTTTGTTGCTTAAAAGAATTTCTTTTTGTATAAGCTATGTATTTTACAATAAATATTTATTTTCATGTATTGAATTATAGGTACATTTAACTTGAATGTCTCAGTGGATCATTTGTTTTTCATTGGTAGTCAGCTAGTAGCTCTTAGCCATACAGGAAAAGTTGGAGTGTGGCATTCCATGACTCAGCATTGGCAGGTAACTTTAAAATATATCAGTTTATTGAAATATTTAATATAAAATGCATATTTACTGATGATTTCTAGTATTTCTTACTTAGTAGAGTTTCACATGTAGTATTTTCATATAAGAGTATGGTTTAGTTACAATAAATCCTCTTCCATTGTGGGGCACGTGTTTTGAAAGTGGTGCATTCGGTTAATCTATGTTTGATGAACTTAATATTTTATGGAATTAATGGGGATATCAGAACACAACCATTGAAAGTTAAAGTAAATAAAAAATATGTACTATAATGATATATATTTATGAACAAACCGTGCAATATTGCAAATTATTACAAACAAAGTGTGCAATACAAATTATTATGAACAAACTGTGTGATTTACACACATTAAAGTAAAATATCAAAAAGAATTGGATTTTTTAAAATTAAAAAAAATACATCATTGGATCGTTAGAATTTTTTTTAAATGTACAAAATTAGGTACCGGACAATTGCGTTAATAAATTACATAACCAAACCATTGTTTTGCTAAATTTGATATATATTTTCTATAGTAACATATGATCTAAATGCATTTTTGAGACATCCTATATATTAACACAGAAGGAAGAAATCACTGGATATTTGAGAAAAGCATGTAAATTACATGTATAAAATGCTAGTATAATGTGTTTGGCATACCACGTTATTTGAACTTTGCATGCAGCAAATAATCATTCACATTTATTTTCTGAATTATAATTGAATCTGCATTGGACAAATCCACATTAGAGAAGGTTTGGCACTATATATCTAAATAGGGTGATTCAAAACTGTCTTTCTGATTATAAATTTTATCATGCAAATATTTTACATATATATGTTTAAAAACACTGTTAAATACCACAGAAACTTCAACCCTTTCTTCAAGATGTTCTTCTCTTTCACAATAATATTAAACTTATGTAATCGAAAGGGAGCAACTCCTAGCTTGTATGAATAGCACTTGGTCCTCCTACTTGATGTTGAGTGGATGGGGTGAGGGGTAATCACCTCTCAGTGTCATGAAATAGCTGCTATCTGGTGGCACTGTTTCCAACCAGTTCATTCCATATCCACTTCAGTCCTGCCCACTGTACTCCTGTAGCATGCCAGGTTTGTAATCTGCAGTTCCCAGGTTCAAGTCCCAGCTGAATCAGCATTGAGATTTATCTCCACAAAACTCCCTGCTATACCCACAGTTAGTAGGGGACACCAATGGACTTGAAAAGGCTGCTGTCCTTCAGATGGGATTTAAAAAGGCCGCTGTCCTTCAGATGGGATTTAAAGTTGTGGCCTCATGTGCAGGAGGGCCATACCCTGTGCACATTAAAGAACACACTGGATGGCCTTGATGGAAGACTACCATTTGTCTCCCAACAGCTGTTCCAATGGTTCCCTTCCCCCAACCTTCTCTGAACCTTTGGGGTCCTTGTGATTTGGCCATTTAGCCAATTGTGTGAAAAAAAGTGCCACTCAGAAGTAAAACAACCCAAACACTACCTAAGGTTGAAACCATCTACACTGTAAGAATTCTTCCAATGTAGGATTTGATGATGCACATAGAAGCAAGAGTTCAGATGCTTGTGATGATCTCTGCTGAGGATTATCTACCAGCTGATAAAACATATCCTGTGAATCTATTCTCTTGGGGCTGTCAACCCACAAACAAACAGAAAACCCAGTGGTAGAGTTTCCTTTGACAGAGGCCCAGCAGTGCAGCAAGTCTCCATAATCAAGCTCAGAGTCCTAATACTGTCCAGTTGGTGTATATGATCAGCACCAGGACCCTATGTGGTTGACCACTCCTCAGCAGGGTAGAAGTAAAAGTAGCCATAGTATTCCAGATCAGTAGTCGACACTGATCTGGCAGCTCTCCCCTTCCATTCCCTTGCACAAGAGAGTATCTCTTTTGATAGGTACTAATGGTCTGCACCATGAGAAGGTGTGGTCGGACATTAGGAGCTAGGCCTGGCTGTTTCTGTGCATCATTAGAGGGGTTTGGTGTATAGCTCTCTTTCCAGTGACTACTTGTTTAGTGTATTTTTTTTTCATATTTAGTTTAAAATTGCAATTGAATTGTATAATTGATTTTGTACAGTGTAATGATACAGTACAAAATAGCATAGATACTTTAAGAGCAACAGTTAGAGCTCCCTTTTATGCTGTACTAGGGATTGTCTATATAGATGTTGAAATTGTGTTATTTTAAAAATAAACTTTTTGATTTTTATCTTTTAAGTTGTATTTAATTTTGCACAATAAAATTTGCAGTTGAGAAGATAACTTTGAAATATGTATTTATTTGTACTGTTCTGCTGTTACTTGTGATCCTATTGCAATGTGTTTCAATTTGTATGTACAACTGCAGATTTTTCTCTAGAACCTTTTCCATAGTCTTTATATTAGCATATAATTTAGATAGGCAGATGTAACTTTAATTGTTTTAGAATATTAGTAGATTACTTTTTACTTTCATTTTTTTCTTTATTTTCATATAGATTCAAGATGTTATTCCTATAACAAGCTTTGACACAGCTGGCTCATTTTTACTTCTAGGATGTAATAATGGATCTGTATATTATATTGGTAAGCATTTGTTTGAAGCATATTTTGTAATTGTATGAAACATGATAACATCTGGTATGTATTAGTGTAAATCAGGGATAGGGAAACTCCAGCCTGTGGACCATTTGCAGTCCCTGAGATAATTTTTTGTAACCCACCAGCAAGTAATGACTTAACGCTCAAAATATTGTGGATTAGTAAGTCAAGAGTGAATTGAGAAAGTTGAAGCCATGAAGAAATGTTTTAATAAGCAGGAGGGAGGGGCATTTTAGTGGCTTGCAGATAAAAGCTTTTCCCCACCCCTGGTGTAAATAAAAATATTGAATATTGGTTTCAGAGATTTTAACTTTTATTTTTGCAGTGCTCTTTTGCTGAAATGTAGCCATTCCTAGTTATGATTTTCCCATTTTACCAAAATTCTCTTATTTCCATTCATTATGATAAAATAAATGTTTCTTATGTTAATCAGGACAATTCCTATCTGTGTACATCATTAGAAATATCTAGGGATATTTAAAAAACCAAATATAGAATACTGATGTGCAGTAAAAATTTCATATCCTAATTCAGTAGTAAAGTGTTGCAGGAGATGTCCTGTAGACACTTGTGACTCATGAAATATTCAGCTGAAAATAATTAGTTTTTTCCGTGAGTGGGATTAGAATCCATGTCTCCAGTGCCAGGTATACTAAACATTGCTCAATCAACAGCTAACATTTTTTTTTCTTCAGCTAATGTGACAGAAACTTTTCTGCATTTTTTTTTATTTGATTTGCTCATGGCACTATGTGTCAGGAAATGGACAACCAAGTTGCCTCATATTATGGAATTTATATTTGTCACTCACATTCATGGTGTTAAATCCTCTGTAATACTTTACTACTGAATTATTGATTTAATATGAGTCTGAATGACAAATATTAAATTCCATCATATGAGGCAATTTGGTTGTCTTCATATGATGGTGTAGTGGCTAGCATTACTGGCATGTTACTGCCAGATGTGGGTTCAAATCCCACTCAGAGCAAAACAATTTTTTTCATCTGATTATTTCATTTCTTATCCTGTTGGTTTTGTAATGTGCAATATCAATGCGACTCAAATCGGCATAGGTATTGAATCATATATATCAAGTCCACAATTTTTTATTTTTTAAATAATCACTCTAGAAAAAATTTACATGATTAAAAGAGATCGTGTTGTTGTCACTTACAAATATATATATATATACACATAAACTGTTTGAAATATTCTAAAGTCTGCTACTGATATGTACTGAAAATGTCATACATGTTTACTCTCTTGATTTTTTTGGTGGTTGGGGATGCTTAGTCAGTAGCATGCCAGGTTCATATCTGCAATTCTGAGGTTTGAATCCCAGCTGGACCAGCATTGAGATTTATCTTCGCAAAACTACCCGCCATGCCCTCAGTCAGTAGGAGATACCAATGGGGTTGGAAAGGCTGTCATCCATTGGATGGGATGTTAATCTGTGACCCTGTGTGCAGGAGAGCTATACATTGTGCACATTAAAGAACATGCTAGATTGGCTTAATAGGAGGCTACTATCTGTCTCCTAACAACTGTCCAGTGGATTCCTTCCCCCAGTCTTGCCTGAGCTCTTGGTTTCTTGTGACCTGGCCATTTAGTTCCCTTGTGTACAAATTGTTGTACACACTCAGAGGTAAAACAACCCAACTCTCGGTTTTTGACCAATACATTCCCAGAACTGTTTTCCTCTCAGTTTTCATGTTAGTATTGTTCCAATCGCTTTTTTTTTGGTAATTTTTCTAGAAAGTTAAATGCTAATTTGATGTTAATAAAACACTACAAAAGATAATGAAAATGGAGAACATAAAGTTGTATACAGTGAGAGGTTATTGTAATATTGGAGGTTGAAGAGATTATTAAAAAAATTGCTCTAAGGAACACTTTGGTAAGACAGTTTATATACACAACGAAAAAATTCTGTGTTAGAAATTGGTGTAATTTGTAAATAATGAAATATCACCCAGTCAAGCACCTTTGAATGAGGTGTGAAACAAATTACAATAGGAAACGGTGTTGATTATGCAAAAGCAAGTGGTAATGCACTAGTTACACCTCTTGCAGACACCATCTCCTTCATGTATCTTCATAGCAACTATTCAAATGTTCATCCCAAAGAATTTTGAATGTGCTTGTCATAGGCATTTAATACAATGTAGTCCAACTCTTTTTATTTCCTGACAGGGAAGTTTTCAAGCTGAATATGAGGGTCAAATAATCTTCAGACTAGAGAGCAGTAATGTAATGCCTGGCATTTTCTCATACAGCATCTTAGGACAGTATTCCCTTAAATCTATTAATTGCTCCATTTATGATAAAAAATGGTAGTATTGCACCAGCAGATATCATTCTATATATATATAAAAGAAAAAGAACTAGAGAAATTTGTGCACAAATCGGAGGTAGGATAGAATATGAATACAATACTGTGAAGAAACAGTGCGGTTTTATGAGTGAAAAGTATATTGAAAATATTTTCATAATTATTCAACTAATTTAAAATGACAGTAAAAAAAATTAAGAAATACTCATGGCATTTGGAAATTTTGAAAAAGCTTGTGATAATGTACCTTAGAGGAAACTAGGAAACACAACAAAAGGAGTGCCAATAAAAGGATTAATAAGGATTGCAAAACTTTTTAACAGGATAATATCTAAATTATAATGGTTGGAATACTTACATGAGAACATCAAGGGAATAATCTCTGTGCTGAATCCTCACATTCCAACTACCTATGGAGAGAAAATGGTTAGTAGGATGTTTAAAGAAACTGTGCTTATTGAGAGAGCGAATGCTGACAATATCAAACAGCCCCCTAATTGCAGGCATGGGGCAAAGATCCGTTCCCTCACTACTAAAGGCTGAAGCCATCTACACTGGAAGACTTCTTCCAATGTAGGATTTGACGATGCCCATAGAAGCAAGAGTTTAGGTACCTGCAATGGCTTCTGATCAGGATTAGCCACAAGCTGATAAAATGTATCCTGTGAAATTGATGGTAAAGGAAAACATGATACTTTTGATTCTAGATGCTTACACAGTAGCTTGGGCATTACGTGGTTCAACTTTGCAAGTGATGAGGTTAGGCAAAGGTGCCGGCAACCTCCTTTAAGCAGCATATTGTGCAGAGAGAGACTCCATTGGTTTGGCCATGTTGCCCATATGCATAATTATAGATTAGTGAATAGGGTTATGAACAATGTGCCTAAAGGCCTCAGAAAGACACACTAGGATTTGGTGGGCAGACAATGTCAAACAGGATCTTGTTAGAATTGGTGTGCAGTGGAGAGATGCAGCAGATATAGCTCAGGACTGATATGCTTGGAGAACTAAATTGTGTGGTCTGGTTGGACCTCCGTATATCCCACAGTTGCTTGAGGATGATGAAAGCAAATTAACGAATTATTATATGAATTAGAGCATAAGTGGCCACAGGCTGCCACTTAAAGTACTTAGTGTACTAATAAATTACCACTTTGAAATCGATTCAACTGTAGAGGAAAAATTGTCGAGCTGGGTGGGATATGAACCCACGACCTCCTAATAACATGTCAGGTGCTCTGCTGACGATCAAGATCTCTTCTAATTAATGTAATGAACTTTCCATTATGTCACATATAAATGCTTTTCAGGCAATCCAGCCACAAGCAGCTTTCCATTTGCCTTGTAGATGGAAAGTATGTCTACCAACACAATTTTTCCTCTAAAGTTGAATCGACTTCAAAATGGTAATTTATTAGTAAATAACTAAATAAGTCGAGTTTCTTTCATTATTTATCATCAGTATACTTGTAAGACATACTTTCCATCTACAAGGCAAATAGAAAGCTGCTTATGGCTAGATTGCCTGATAAGCACTTATATGTGACATAATGGAATGTTCATAGGGATAATTAGAGGAGATCTTTATCAGCAGCCAGTAGCTCAGGGTCCAGAGCACCTGACATGTTATCAGGAGGTCGTTCGTGGCTCAAGACGTCATGGCTCAAGGCAATTTTTCCTCTAAAGTTGAATCGACTTCAAAGTGGTAATTTATTAGTAAAACACATTAATGTAAGCTGAAGAAATCTCATAACTTCAGCTTCTTGCTAATGATGATAGGCTGGCTTTTCAAATCAGAACTTAAGCTTTTTCAAATCAGAACTACTACAAAAAAAAACCTAAAATTATGACCCATGATGACAAATTGCTGTATATGTTATTATTATATATTGTAAATTATAAGATAGTTTAACTCAGCTGGTCAGCTGAGTTTAAACTATCTTATAATTTACAATATATATATAATAGTTCGCTGCCTGACGACGACATCCAATGACCAATGTTGAAATACATTGTAGAAGTTTAGCTGTACATATGCTTTTAAACATTATTTATGGTTAAATGTATTCAGTTAAAACGAAATTTTATATTATGCTTTCAAGTGCCTTTAAAATCTTTAACATTGGATTCAGAAACTCCTAGACTGCTGGTACTTATTGGGAATTGCTACCCATCAATGATCTTCTCAATTTAATGGACTCTGTTTCTCCACTGGTGACATTATAGCATCTAGTATTGAGTTTACCAGCTGAAAACAAAAAATGGAAAGTTACTGCACATTTATTCACTGAGAACCAATATGCATCAAAGATTCTTCAAACTATATGAACTATGTTTCCCCATGACAATACCATCTACCGTATGTGGTGTTGAATGTACCAGTCAAATCTGTTGATGTTATACAACCATCTATTTCAATGTACATATGGCTAGCAAGTTCAAGCATAACTTCTAAAAACCTCATATAGTACTTTTTCCACTACATTTGTGAATATAAGAACTTTAAACTCAGATAAGTGTCAACAAGTCCTGTCCTTAGAACTTTACATTGTAAAAGTGATATTGTACTATGGAATACAGCCTAATACTACTACATGTGTAAGTTGCAACAATGTATGTTAGAAAGCCTCTGAAACTCTTTAATATGCTTATGAGAATTATTAAAGGCATTTGGAAAGCTATTTTAACAGTATAGATTGTGATTAAATTATTTAATAACTTAGCACTGTGTACTATAATTCATTTATGGTTTAAAACTCTGTTTCAAATAAATTGCAAACAACTAAGATATCTGTTTTTGGTTTCTAGATATGCAGAAATTCCCTCTTCGCATGAAGGATAATGATTTACTGGTAACAGAACTTTATCATGATCCATCTAATGACATTATTACTGCCATAAGTGTTTATTTAACACCTAAAACCAGTAAGTAAGCCCTTATGTTTATAATATTTGCAGCAGTTTAAGGTGTTTGTATTTGTTACAGGACTCTCAGCAAGAACTTTATTCAATTTTATCGGTCCAAAAGACTTATCTGTCACAAAATTAATTTTTTTGTAAGCCACACAGAAATGTTATTAATTTAATAGTTCCTGCTTGTGTACATTCAATTTTAGACAAAGGTAGGAAGTACTTGATTTTAAGTTTATGTATGGTGTTGATCACTTGAAAGTGTTTTTGGAATTCATACATAACTAATAAAGTTATAAAAAATCTCCAATTCTAAGGATTTACAAAAACAAAATAACTTTTTTGTGAAAAATTGAATAGTTTGCATTTTTAATTGTTTCTGTAATAAATGTTTATTAAGAGCTATAATTTGGAAATATAAATTCAGAAAGTGGGTGTTTGCTGTTTTATGCTTGAAGGAGTATACATCTACTGAAAGAAAATTTGTGATAAACTATTTTGTTACTGTTACATGTTCAGATGCTAACCTGCTTTGCTTACTAAAATTGTTTTATTACAATATTGTAGCTATTATTTAAATCAAAGTTCTTATCCACTGATGGAAATGGAGAGAAAAGGGGAATACTAACCCTCTACTTCCACTCAACTGAAAAGAACTGAAAGATGTGATGTCAAACAAAACCTTGTCTATTTGGAGAATCCTTTCCTTTGAAAAATCCATTTCCAGTGTCTGAAAGTAATTTTCTAACCTTGCTTCCCATTTTAAACCACTGTAGACAAATGGGATGAGTTATTTTGAATAACTTTCAAATATTAATGTTAAATCTATGGGGATTTTGAGAAATTCAAACCCGCCCATCCCAAGTTTGGTTGACCGCAGTGAGTTCGCATATAGCCTATATTCTTCCCCTGGGTGAAGGGAATGTTTATGGAAAGTTTAGTGTCTCTAACTCTTCTAGGGACTGAGTGCATAAGACAACAGATATACACAAAAAAAAAAACTTTATATATTAGATTAAAGAGAGTAAATCTTCAGCATCTAAAATAAAGTTGTATTATCAGCAAAAGCAATTAAATTTCCTACTATATCAAGTTTACATATAACATTTATACACTGCTCGACATTGAAAGTGCCTATCCAAAAGGACATGTATAAACATGTAAATAGAAGGGTGGGTGTGTGCAGTTGAGATATGCAAATGATGATAATCCGGAGTCAATGACTTGTGGCTCAAGAGATAAAAGGTGCAAGAAGAAACAGGGATGGTATTGTGTTTATGCAGGTGGAAGTTGTGCGAATGTTGGTTGAGATTAGGTGGTTCCACTTGGAAATTGTTCAGCGAAGGGTTGTGTTGGGTTGTTTTACCTCTGAGCGGCACTTTTTGCACACCATGGGCTAAGTGGCCAGGTCACATGGACCCCGAAGGCTCAAAGAAGGTTAGGGGAGGGGACCCACAGGAACAGCTGTTGGGAAACAGATGGTAGCCTCCCGTCAAGGCCATCCAGCGTGTTCTTTAAAGTGCACAGGGTATGGCTCTCCTGCATACGGGGCCATGGCTTAGCGTCCCATCTGACGGATGGTAGCCTTTCCAAGCCCATCGGTGTCTCCTACTGGCCATGGGCAGGGTGGGGAGTTTTGCAAAGATAAATCTCAATGCTGACCCAGCTGGGACTCGAAGTTGGGTTCAGCGAAGGACAAAAATGCTTAGTACATACCGTTGGCAGGTTTCTCGCCATTTGGATGCTTTGAGAGAGGAAGAATTATAGGCCTATATGAAGCTGGATGGACTACGCTTTGTGTCACTGCCCATGTTCATCAGGATGCACGAACTGTTGACAGCAGTGGCAAAATGAAGGTTCTAGCATGCAGCACAGAGGGAGTGGTGCCGTCCAACAGATATCAGCACGGCTTAACAGGTGCATTGTTCAACATTCTCGTTTGTCATCACAGAGCACTTCAGGCAATATTCAATGGACTGTGTCAGCAGCCATGGACTCCTCATAATGATCCAAATGGTAAACCGAAGGTTGCATGAGGCACACTGCATTCTAGGCAATTGTTGCATTGACTGCCATTGACTGCAAACCATCGCAGTGCTCGTCTGGCTTGGTGCTGAAGTCGTGCAAACTGGGGTCATGAATGGAACACTGTTGTGTTTAGTGATGAATCGTGTTTCTGTCTGGGTGCTGACTATCAATGGGTCCTTGTATGGCTACATCCTGATGAGAGGATGGATCCAACTTTTGTTTGTGACTGGCATACCACCCATCAACCAGGCATAATGGTATAGAGTGCTATTGGATATGACAACAGGTCACCTCTTTGCCGCATCATCAGGTCACCTCTTGTCTGAACACTGATAGCTGCACGATACATTAGTGTAGTTCTGCAGCCATTTTGTTACCTTTCCTGGGAGGTATGCAGCAGCCCATTTTCCAGCATGACAATGCCCATGATAGATGCTGGAGACCCTAACAATGTGAATACACACTTTTAAGGTCTCCAGCATCTATCATGGGCATCTGAATCTGTGGGACCACATTGGACAACATGTGCAATCCTCTCACCAGCCAGCACGAAATCTCAATGTATTATGGGAGCAAGTCAATGCTGCTTGGTGTGCAATTCCCCAGGACCATATCCATCAACTGTATGACGCCATGCTGTAATGCTGACTGTATTGCCGTTCACGGCTGTGCAACCACCTACTGCGGCAGTCACATTGTGCTGCATTATCTCATCTTCTAACCACTGGAAGTGGCTGCAAATTAAATCATGGTATGCCAATATGTATTGCTATATGTATGCTACATTTCACCATCCGATGGCCAAGTGATTAGCACACTTGGCTACTGATCTAAGGGACCTGGGTTCGAGCCCCGGGTAAGGCATGGATGTGTGTGTTGTTTTTCTGCTGAGGGCCTGCCATCCTCTCAGACCTTCTACTATGGCATATAAACTGACAGGCTCCTGTCAGACCTCTGTGGCAAGTAGTTGCTTGAAGGGGTATTTATTTATTTATATTATGCTACATTTCACCCCTATCTCCTCACTCCTTTTGGGTCTGTATTGTCTGTATCGCTTCAGTTACATAATCAATAAAAAATTGACTGTAGCGTAGAAATCATGTTTCATTTATTGCAATCATTTTTATTAAATTCCCTGTAACCCCAGTAAAATATTTATTAAATATATCAACGAAAAACAAAGGATTATCATGAAAATTATAATTAAAATTTTTGTAAATTACTTCCGTAGGATATACCTTATTTTTTTCTCAACACTAGATAATTCATTAATAATTTCCCATTGTTTTTTCATGTTTTCAAAATTTTCAGATATTTTACTTTTAAAATAATTTGATTTTTTACCTGCTTAATAAGGTTAAGTAATAAATTTCTATATTTCATCAATTGTTCCTTTAAAATTTGATTAGAAGGGTGTGCCTTACATAATTTATACAATTTGTTACTTTTTCCTATTGAATTTAAGAATGCACCTGTAATCTAGGGTTTTAATTTTTTTTCCAAATATGATTATATTTAATATAACTCAACACTAATTAGTTCTTGTAATTTTCTTATAAAAAATTCAAATTGAATATTTAAATCGTGATTTTTTTTTTACAATATCCCAATCGAAATCTAAAATTTTATTTATTAATATAGCTAAATCTGTTTTAAATATTCCTTTACAATTCATTTGAATTTTATCTAAATCCAGTTTTAAATGAATACTAGGTAATAATGGTCAGTTATAATATGCATTTGAATAAGGTAAGTATTCAGTTTATTTGGGTTTAATATTCACATAAAAATATGATCTATGCAGGTTTTTGCAGCTTCTCTAGTTATTAAATTATTTTCAACATAGAATCCAAGGTGATTGATCAAATTTATATATTTTTCACTTATTTGATCCTTAGCTTTGATGTCTATATTCATATCACCAGTTGTAATAACACAATTTTTATTTATTACATTTAACTTGCATTCTAATTCATTAATAAAATCTGACTTTGAATAAATATGTGACCTGTAAAATGCCAACAATGTACAGATAATATTACCAAACTTAAATTCCATTTGTAGCAAGTCTGCATTTATGAATGTAGTGCTACAAGAAATAGCAAATTCATCTTTTATGTATGCTGAAGCACCTCCAGCTCTGTTTCCTAATTGGCATTGAAAATAAATACCATTACCCTGCAATTTGTACAATTGTATATCATTTTCTTTTATCCAGATTTCAGTTAATATAATAATATGTGGATAAATATCTATAAGATTTAAAAGCAAATTTTAAGGAAAAAGTTCTAATTTTTTTCTCATACTTATAATATTTCACAAAATGATATTTATATATATAAATGCAATATAATGTATTTATAAATGTAATATAATGTATTCTTTAATAGATCATAATAATTAAATTACTTCAGAAAAAGTTTTCGCTGTTAGTAGAAGTTACCTGAAATATAAAAAGATATATATATACTCAACAATTTATAATTTATGAAACTTTTTTCCATGTTTAAAGTAAACATATGTCGTAGAAGGGTCTTGAGGATCCCAACTTACTGCAATTGAAACAAAGGTTTAAGCTTATCAGTGTAGAGTTAAAATTATGTTTTTTCTTATAAAATGTATGACCGAGAACGTTCAAAGATTGCAGATGTTCAGAAATCGGATTTTAAGAAGGTGTTATTTTGATGGTTAAGAGTATGTAAATACTTAATCTCTAGTTAATTTTGATTTTTGGGGTGTTCCAAGTGTTATAGTAGATATTTGTTTGACTTTTGTATGCATTCATCTGTAAATAAGATGTAGTTTATCAGAATATTTTGTTCACAGGTCTCTGTGGCAATTGGATAGAGATAGCATATGGTACTAGTTCAGGAACTGTAAGAGTTATTGTTCAACATCCTGAAACAGTTGGACATGGCCCACAGTTATTCCAGACTTTCACAGTGCATCGTAGTCCAGTTACTAAAGTAGTTCTTTCAGAAAAGTTCCTTATTTCAGGTAATACTTCACAGTTTTAGAAAAAAAGATTTTTTTTACCTATGTAGCACTTTTTTTGCACACAATGGGTTAAATGGCCAGGTCACAAAGAACCCAAGGGCTCAGAGAAGGGTGAGGTAAGGTGACCATTGGAAGCTGTTAGGAGACTAAAAGCCACCTGTCAATGGCATATAGTGTGTGTTCTTTAACATGCACAGAGGATGGCTTTCCTGCACATGGGGCCATGGCTCATCAACCCATAAAATTCATGGCAGCTTTTCCAGGCCCATTGGTGTTCCCTTTCTGGCCAAGGGCAAGGTGAGGGTTTAGTGCACATAAATCTCAATGTTGGCACCATTCAGGCTCAAACCAGGGAGCTAGAGGGATTATGAGCCAAACCCTGTCCCTTAAGAAACAGGTTGAGTCTAGATAGTTTTATATATACAAGGACTAAATAAAGTTTCAGGATTAAATCAATGAAATGGAGCTGGTACCCATTTACCCACTGGCAAGTAAATTTTCTGGCATTTCCTGTTAATCACACAGTAAAATATTTCCCATAGGAAAAACATCTTTTACCATTGAATGCAGTATGATTAATTTCTTTGAATACTCTTTTTATATTGCATATGAAAGTAAGAAACATTTTTTCCCTCCCCAGATTGATATACACCTTTTCCTGGCCTGTGGTAAAAAATGGAGGATAGAATTATTAAATTTTCTCTGTATCACTGTAATTGTCAGAAAAACTGAGACAATTAGATGGAATTATTATCTACGAATTTGCCTTGTTTTTTTTTTTCTTGTGATGATATTCGATGGGTAGATTATATGTTGACCTTTGGTGGGTGGTATAGACCAGATATGAGTTCACATATTCACATATGTTCTTGATTTTTTTTTTTTTGTTCTTGGCTGGAATGCTGGTGATAGGTTGACATCAATTTGGTGCACTCATTAACTAATGTATTTGTAGATTTCCATCTTATGTCCCCACTTTTCTGGAAGTGCAAATACTGTATTTTAATATATAATTGCTGCACATTTTGCATTGGAGCAGAATTTTGAATAAGCACTGTGACTTAAACCACTATCTTTTAATGGAGGACACTCAAAGATTCCTGAATATCCCCACCCCTTAATATAAAATTTGATTGTAAATTTACCAGTTATGCTTTGTGATCACCTTTAATCTTTGTGGGAGTATGTACAAACTTCCCATTGTTGCCATCATGCTTTAAAATACTGTTGGAAGCCATTTTCTGAAAAGCTTGATTGCAGCTCTCTGAATCATTTCTGTTGATGCAAAATGAGTCAACAGGTTTTAGGTTTACAGGTCAACAGGGTTTTAGTATTGGAAACAAAACATATTTTCTTACAAGTATACAATTGTTACATTTATTAGCATCTTCATTCAGTAGATAGGGATCATTTTTTAATTTACTTAATATATTGTAAATAGGATTGTACGAAACAGGTTGATATTTCAGTTGTGTTAAAGTTTGTTCGATTTTCTCATCATATTGTTGTTTATCTATCAGTACTATTTGATTAGTTTTATCAGCTAAGAGTATTTTTATATCATTATTTGCTTTTAATTGCTTTAAAATCTTAATATCCTTATTGTTACTATTTATGCTTTGTACATGCTTTATAGTTCGATGTAATTTAAATCGTTCTTTATCCTTATATTCAAATTTCTTCGATGTGAATAAGAGTACATGGCTCCAGATGGAGGGGGTCCCAATGGGATCACCTCTGTCTGGACTCATGTCAGACGTTGTTATGTTGAGGAAACTGCACTTAACAAATCTCAATACAAACCACTGTACATCAGGTATGTGGACAACATACTAATTTTTTGGCCTCATGATGTAGATAAACTCAAAGATTTTATAAACATTATTAATAATACATTACCCACAATTAAATTTACATTAGAATCCAAACAACAACGACAATTACCCTTTCTAGACATATTAATAAAATGTAATGATAACTATTGTGAAACTACTGTATATCATAAAAAAAACATATATTCCTACATATATACCAGCTGACTCTGCACATCCTTATAGATATAAAAATCGAGTATTCTACCACTGTATATTAGGGCACTATATATTAGGGCAGATACTGCTCTGAAGCTTTTAACATTTAATACCGAAATAAAATATATTACTAAAACTGCACAAGAAGCAGGTTATACTAAGCAACAATTAAAAAGATGGCAGCATAATGCAAAATTTATTGTCTTAAAAAACTCTCAACCACCTCCAAACCATGATGATAAACAACAAACTTTCCCTTACATGACAGGCATTTCGAAAACATTACATACCACATTAAAAAAATATAATATTATATTACCCACAACAGTTAATAATAGAATTAAAAACTTACTAATTAATTATCAAGATACAAAATTACCCACCGATGGAGTCGATCAACTCGATATACCTGACCCCTTAAATTTACTTGACAGAAAGAATAAATACATAGGTAAAACCTAGAGACAATATGTCGATCGCATGAAAGAACATTAATCAGATTTTAAATAAACAAATTCCAAATACAGCTTATGCTCAAATTATAATAGAAAATAAAATTCAAATAAATAAATTAGAATACAAACCTTTAATAGCCCCACGGACTAAATTTCAACTGAATTATGCTGAAAAGATGCTAATCCATACACAACGTCATAATTTATGCAACAATGACATAGCACCCATTCCATCTGCATGAAACCTTCTTCTAAACACCCAATCACCAAGCATTACGTAACATCAGCTGATCTACAACTTAATGACTATCCCCGCCCTGCCCACGGTCAGTAGGGGACACCGATGGGCTTGGAAAGGCCGCCGTCCGTCGGATGGGACGTTAAGACGTGGCCCCGTGTGCGGGAGAGCCATACTCTGTGCACGTTAAAGAACACGCTGGATGGCCTTAACGGGAGGCTACCATCTGTCTCCCAACAGCTGTTCCAGTGGGTCCCCTCCCCCAACCTTCTCTGAGCCTTCGGGGTCCATGTGACCTGGCCATTTAGCCCATGGTGTGCAGAAAAGTGCCGCTCAGAGGTAAAACAACCCAACTTAATGGCTAAATGCAATAGGAACTGAGATATGTATAAGAAACACGCCACTCATGACGCCATTAGAGCCTGATGATGTAATATGTAACTATGGAGAAACGTGCATAGCTCAAATGAATTGTTGGGGTGCCGATAAAAAGTTCGCTGTCTTAACATCGGAGGCAGGGGTATGAGAGCATTTTTATCCTGTTTTTATACCAATGTTATCAGTTTTTAAAATGTTTTAAAGTACGCATATATGTCTCAAACAGTAATGAAAGTGCATTTTGTGGATTCGTCTGTGATATAGGCCAGTGATATAGAAACAAGTGCTGCAAAACATATAATATATTGTACATCAGAACATTTGTATAATGGTACAACTACAGCTATAAGTACTCTATAGTGGCAAGAAATATAGATGACGCATGGTATTATTGGGATTATACCAGCACGTCTGTAGAACTACGCATATGGAGTAATATGTTATCTGCATTATACCTGTACTACTTTGTTAAGAAATGACATCTATAACAGCATGCACTTGGGACTGGTTTCTTGTTAAAGGCATTCTAACTGCATTCTTCAACATCAAAGATTGCTCACAAACTCTGACAGGACAATTACATGTCATGTTAAACATCTATAGTGCCTATGCAAGTAGATGCACCAGCAACGATTACTGGTAAATATCAATATTTTTGTCAACTAACCTAGTATACTTTGTGTCAATAAAAAAAAAATACCCCCTCAAGCAGCTGCTTGCCACAGAGGTCTGACAGGAGCCTGTCAGTTTATATTCCACAGTAGGAGATCTGAGAGGATGGCAGGACTTCAGTAGAAAAACGACACACACATCCATGCCTAATCCGGGGCTCGAACCCAGGTCCCTTAGATCAGTAGCCAAGCGTGCTAACCACTCGGCCACGGGACGGCTATTTGTGTGAATATAAGGTATCATTTAGATTGATTGATAAGATTTGGATCATATATAATTGTAATATAAGCATTACAATATATTTTGTAAGCACTCCTTATGTTTGAAAGTGGGTAATTTTATACAGACTTATTGTACAGCTATTATTGTGATTTTACTAAACTTTTATCTTACTGGCTGTGTTAAGAATTTTTTGAAAATACATTCTATGATAAATTTTCTGGATATATGAACATTTGTCATAATAATTTTATTTTAATCTAGTTTTGTGCCTTTTGGTCTAATTTGATTTTGTATGTATTAGCAAAAATTCTATATGTTACTGTATATAAATTTTTATTAGACAAAATAGTGCTTGTATGTGAATATTTTTGCATAATATTACTTTTGCTATTGATTTGGTATTTGCCATAAGTAATTTGATTGATTACTATCTCATACCAGTTGAAATACCACTCCTTGATACTGTGACAGCTACAGTCTTTCAGCAAAGCAGTGCTCATCCACATACTGCTAACATATATAGAGATTGTCTATGTGATGTGGATATCCTGATGTCACTAATAAAGCACATCTGGCAGCCACCTAATTGCACATTCTCAGTGTAATCAAACTGTCATTCCTTTAAAGAACCAAATGTGTGTGGGATTTTCTCCTGGATGACATTCAACACCTTAGAATCCATATCAAAATTTATAACTGCATGTATTATTGCCTTAAGGCTCTTACAGTACTTCATACTGTTAACAAATAGATTACTGTATCATAAATACATTATTTTATTGTGTACCTTCAATTACTTGTTAGTGATAATTTTTGCTTATGTTAAAGATTTCAGATGATTCTATCCATTCTTTTAGAATGGGGTAATTTAATAGAGTGTATAATTTGATAACTCTGAAGGTAGTTTTATCAAAGGCATTTTTTTTTATCTCTCCTGTCCATAGTTTGTTCTGAATATAATCATGCAAGAACATGGAGTGTTACAAGATTCCGTGGAATGATCTCAACACAACCTGGATCAACACCTTTAGCTTCATTTAAAGTTATATCTTTAGAAGATATGGAACCCAATATAAGCTATGGTGCTGGTAATGACAGTGGTAAGTATATAATGATATATATAATGCAGCCTGTGAAGTAGCCAGCCCATAATAGTATTTAATCCAGCCTGTGAAGTATTTTCAAATACAGGGAAATGTAATTAATTAATTGAAAATAAAATTGATGAGAGAAGAATTGTTACAAAGCAAAATATCATTTATTATTTCGTGCCTTATTGTTATAATTATTATTTCATAATTCAGTATTATTTAATTATTACTTCATTTAAGTATTTTGTTCTGACAGGGATTCTAATTCAAAAGACAAATGACTGTGGTTATATTAATTAATCCACAGCACATCATCTATACCAACTTTAGCACTGAAGTCATCTAGTCCAAGAGTAATATCTGTTTTTGTCAGAATTCCAAATATCCTGAAGTTGATATTCTTTTTTTTTTTCATTTGGACATACAGGGCAGAGAAGAATCCTAGAAGCTACTCGTAACATTTACAGACCTTCTCATACAAGGACAGACATACATAAGGACAGGATTCCATTATATCACATATAGTTGATCATTGCTGAACACTGCCGTAGTTAGAATTAACACAACACACAAAGTTTGCCTTGTTGGAACAGTCACTACCTCCCTAACCACTATGCCCGTTAAGTTGTCTATAAAACCTATCTTTCTGATTCTCATCAGAGTTCTCAATAGGGGCATAGCAACAGATAACATTCAAGTCATTAATCCTAGTTTTAAATTTAGTGTGATAAGAAATCTTTCCCTAATGCATTAGAAAAATATCACTCATATCTTCCTAGAAGCAAACCAGTACCTTGTAGATGTTTGCATTCATTTCATCCTAAAGACAAGTATCAGATTAATTTTACTACCTTTATCACAGAAATTCTAATTAAAACTTATTATATTTTATTTTTCATATTCATCATATAATATGATGTTTAAAAAATTTGGGAATTATGCGAAAGACCTATGCATATGGGGAAACTGCATGCAAAGGTCTATAACTCTGAACATAGATTTTGTAGAAATTTATTTCTCTCCTGTCCAATCTAAATTAATGAAATATTTGTGCATTTTGATTTTTAATATAAACTGGTTTCCATAAATTAAGCAAAATCCCTATATTAATCAATGGGAAGCTAATGCCAAAGCTCTACAACTTTTAAAATAAGTATTTTGTTTTGAAAAATGTGATTGCAGATAAAGATCTCAATCAAATCTCGATTTTCAAAAATATTTGTTCAGTGTTTAATGAGTTATGGAAGTTTGAATATTTAGCAATAACAATGCCAGCCACAAAAATTGACTTCAGAAGTTAATTAAAACTTAGTAATAAGTATTGTATCAAAGTGTTTTAAAATAAGTTTGTATTTTAGAACTTTATGTAAAGAATTCTTTCACTATTCTTCAGTTTTGTATAAGTTTCTTAAGACTGGCATTGATGTTGTTAAATATTCAAACTTTCTTAGCTGCCAAAAATTGATGAAGCCTCAAGGAATCAATATTCAAACTTTAAACATTTTCAATAAATTCTCTAGACACCACCATTGCTTAATGTTCCAACTTCCATAACTCTTTCAATAGTGAATGAGTTATCGTGATGCACCACCCAGGTCTGTGTGAACCATTTTCTTGGATGTTTCAGCCTCATACTCTCCCTCAACTCTTCAGGTTCTTCAACTCTATCAATGTAGTTCTCTCCACATCAAAGAACCAAATCAACATGCTCTTCACATTGCTCTTCACCTACCTTGCTTTCTCAGTGTCAGCAAAGGAGGACCCTTCCACTGAGATTGCTGCTATGTTTCTAGGTCATATCCATAAACCCAGTTTTCATCACCAGTTATGACTTTAGAAAGGAAATTTTGGTCCTTTTTGATTTGCTCCTCAAAGTCCCTGCACACAGTACATGTTATCTGTAGTTTCGAGTCAATAGTTGAGACACAGATTTGGCATGCCTCAGGTTGAGTTCCTCCATTAGAATCCATTGGCACGATACATAAGTCCAACAATTCCTCAGATATTATTAATTGTTCATTGATGGTCCTTGTGAAAGTGGCCTGAAGCACTTTCCCCACATTCTCGTCTGTTCAGCTTGTTGAAGGTCCATCAGAATGTTACACTGATGTTTGCTTGTGTTTAAAACATTAGAATCAATCAAAATTCTGAGTTCACCCCATGGCATCATCACTGAATGCTTGTTTAAGTATTTCATGAATTCTAAACCAGTTTTACCTAGTTTGAAACAAAACATATTGCAAACATACTGTTCCATTTTCCTGTTAAAAAATCATAAAGCAACACAAACAGTAAAAATGCTCTTAAAGAAGGCTTGGTTCCAACTGTCAACATGGAATTTGCCAGATTGCTTGACAAAGGAGTAGGCTTGCAATACCTAGCTGCAGAAGTTGAAACTACACCTAGATAGCACTGTATATCTGGGAACTTTGGATTGCATCACATATAGCAATTCTATGCCATTGTAGCATTTACCTATGTTCTTGGTTTGTTTTACTTATGTCTTTTTCCCCTTTTTAGTTTTGTATGTTTTTTTTGTCTGATTTTTATCGGTTTTTTTTTATTTTTTTTTGGTGCACTGTAGCCTTGGTTGAGAGTGTCCCATTAAACCCCAAGCAACCAGCAAACTAACTTCTATTTTTGGTATTTCTTTAATGTTTACTGATTTAGAGATCAAATCTTAGCAGAATCATCTGGCATTTTGTGTGGATCTAGATTTTATTTTTTGCGTGAGAACTTTAATTTTTTAAGCTAGTTTGTTTTAATTGCATATTTAATGTTTCTCGAAGAACTTTCACTCTTTTGAAAGTGTTGCTGTTTTATTTTCTTCTGTTTTTAATATAACTCAGTAAATATATTTCTTTTTTGTGATCAGTTTTCTATTCAATTTTTCTTTCTCCCTTTGTCTTATTTGCCTTTTTTTAGCACATAGAATTTTGTAAACAAATCATTTATTTATTTACAAAAGCTTATGGCAAAATGGAAGACCTGTGTTAATTGGTCCTTAGACAAAAGGTGAGTGATGTAAAGTACATGCACTTCTCCTTTGACATTTGAAATAATAGAAATAAATTACCCCTCAAGTAGCTGCATGTCACAGAGGTCTGACAGGACCTTGTCAGTATAATACAATATGGAGAAGGTTTGCGAGGAAGGTGAGACTTCAGAAAAAATGCAACACAAATAAAGAAGCAGCCATGCCATACCCAGACTTTGAACCCATTCCCCTTTAATCTGTATCCAACCATGCTAACCACTTGTCCTTACTGGACTGAAATTAGATGAATTTCATTTATATTTTTAAATTTATATCATAGTAATAAGTCTGAAAAATGAGATTTTCTTCATTAAAATATTTTCTTTGAGTGGCATACTATACAGGAATGACAACACGTGTTTCAACGATTTGTGGATGAGTGGTTTGCACAACATTACATTTTTATGTATGCTTGATGATGTGTATAATTTGTATGCAGAAAATGATCAAACTTGATTATGTTGCAGTGTTACCCACAATAACTAAGTAAAAGTACACTAAGTATTGTAAGGAATTTTTGATTTCAATGAATATCACATTGGAATAAAATAAAAGCTTTTTAATTTTGTTTCAGGTCCTTATGGAGAGCAAGATGATGAACAAGTTTTTATACAAAAAGTTGTGCCAGAAACTGATCAGCTCTATGTTCGCTATGCATCAACTGGGAAAAGGTATGGAGTGTCTTAAAGTAAATAATCTATATAATAAAAGATGTTTGTCTGTCTGTGAGTCTGTCTGTCTATGGCAGCCATAACTCATCGGGAAATCAACGTACATCCTCCAAATTTTCAGAGAATGTTTCTGGTTGTGGTCCGGATTGCAGTGCCAAATTTCAAGTCGAAAGTGCTGGAACCAAAAATATTTACCATGCTATTCCTGCGGGAAACAAGAATCGATATCAAATTTACTGTTGCCATTTTCTGCTCCCTAACTATGAAAGTAAAGATTTAAAATAGCATTTTAATGTTCTGCTGCAAATCGGATGTTGTTGCCATATTCCCCACATTTCCAAAAGCATTATTTAGGGGTTCTATTGCAGCTAGGGACCTGTTTTTCTAACCAAAAATGGGGTCGAGCACGGGGAACCCGCCTGCGAAATTTGGGACCTTTCGGTGATGTACGTCGGGAATTACAGAATGCCAAAATCTGACGAAATAAAAATATCTCGATCGTTTGCCACGGGCTCTGAGAGTGCGCACCAAGTCAGCAATGACCTTTGCAACATCGGGAAATTATTTGTGTTCAAACTGTGATAAAATACCTGGGGGGGGGGATATTCACTAACTTTTAGTTTAGGAAACAACAAAATATGCAGATTAAAAGTGAGATACGAGCTGTCACAATTTGTGTAGAAATGAAGCCATGGGCCAAGTGAGAACCTGATTTTTAAACCAATCACCGGGCAACACGGGGGATGCTGTGCAGGAAATTTGGACCGTGCGAACGAATATCACGGGAGCCATAGGGTAGCAAAACCTGTGGTAACGGAAATAAAATCTCGATAGCTTATGCAGAAACTAAGCCACGGGCTATGAGGAGTGCTCTCTGACTTCAACAACAATCCGGGCAAGTTTCTTCCTGTTGAAAATCTGTGCTAGGGGGGGGGGGATCTTACAAAATTTACCTTTAATGCAGTGAAAATAAGAATATACAGGTTAAAAGTGACATTTGGGCAGCACCAGGTAAGTTCAGCTAGTATATAATAATGAAAAGAGATGTGTGTGTGTGTGTGTCTGTGGTCACCATAACTCTTCACATAAAAAGACTTGGAACCTGGAATTTTGACAGATGATTCAGAGTAGTATGAGGTTGTGCAGTGCAAAATATTAACTCAGTAGATTCAATAAGTGGTTAAAAAACGTTATTTTAAATTTTTAAAATATTTTAAAATTTAAAAATTTAGGCT
This sequence comes from Ryuthela nishihirai, assembly GCA_038380435.1. NCBI lineage: Eukaryota > Metazoa > Arthropoda > Arachnida > Araneae > Heptathelidae > Ryuthela > Ryuthela nishihirai. The sequence goes on along the minus strand of JAWZYU010000044.1, from coordinate 2,546,807 downwards.
ATCCATATTTCTTGCTCTCAACAATACATGATGATGTAATACTTATGCCAATTACTTATTCAACAGGTCCATTAGTGACATGATTTGATTCGCTTGTTTAAAAATTACTGTCATTTTAGAATTGGCCAGCTGTTAGTAGGTATACACTACCTAGCCATATTGTTATGAACACTGCATCGTGCATTAATGCTATGAAACATACATTGTATTCTACCCAAAGTATTCTAGGCCCTGTGAAGTTCTCTACTGCCATAAAAGCATGGTGGAAAGCAAAGTCAAATGGAACTCAGCAGAAAATCATGGAGCAAATATTCTATACGTAATGGGAATGCCTGCCGATTTCAAGAAGTGAAGTGGCAGCAGCTCTAGTTACTTTTTGTCTGCTGTGGCACTGGCAATCCGCTGTTTTGCTTACTACTTGCTTCGTAGAAGTATACGTTACTACGCTGTTTACCGCTAGTTTTAAAATTGGATTCTGATATGGTTTTGTTCATATGTAATTTATTTACTGTTCTGTATGCTTTCTTCCACCTTTAACTAGTAGTCTGAAAGATGGTGTAGTGCTGTGTGATGTTTTGCAGAAGCAAAACTTATGAAAAAACATTCAATTTCTATCGAATCCCTTCCAAGCGCGAAACAAGAGATGAAATCAATGTCGGTATTGTAACATTGACTTGTTAATTGAGAAGGGTTTCAGAGATCACCTTTGAATAAACATTTTGTAATCGAAGTAATTGTGAGCAAAGAAAAGTTATTCCCATTAGCTCAAAACGATAAATATCTTTACAATATAAGGAACTTTGGTAAAGGATTGCCCTAACAAAGTATTAGAGAATTTCCGTGTTATGCAAGTGGGTGTCTAGCTTTGAAGCTCTACAAGTTCTAAAATATTCATTTAATGAAAAAAAGTTTTCTGAAAATAAAGATCATAATCTTATCTATTTAAATCTTGATTTTCAACAGCATTCATCTAGTATTTAATGAATTACAAAGCTAGAATATTTCACAAAGTAATGGGTCATAAGAATTTACCTCAGATATTAATAGAAACCTAAATAATAAGTATTGTTTCAAATCATTTAATGAAATATAAATTTTTAAAGTTTGCATAATAATTATTTCGATATTAGATAATTATGAATGAATTTTACAAAACAAGATAATTTATTATTAAACATTTCACTTCAATAACTCTTTAAATACTGAACGAATATTGATGATAAATCGAGATTTAAATAAATTTGGCTATCATTAACTTCAGTCAGTTTTTCATTAAATGGATCAAATGTGTATGTGTAAAATCTGAGTTTGTATTTATCAGCCACCTAGATAGCAGCAGCATCCTAACAAGATAGAGACAAATACCCTACTGCACACACTCACACACGAACTGCTCGAAAAGAATCTAGCTAATTTTTATCTTCATCACATTTCTCTATTAAATGCATATTTTAATTGTTATAGAGCAGAGATGGTCAAACAGTCGATGTTGATTGCGTGTAGCTGCCAGTTTTAGGTGGAAAATATTGTTTTTAATTAATGTAACAATGTCACATCAAGCAGTGTTAATCATTATTATGACTTATGTAATATGATGGATCACAAAAGATTTCCTCTCTTAAAAGTCGATGGCAGAGTCCAAAAGTTTGGCCCTCCCTGTTAATAGAGCTTCGATATAGATTTCCTTTGAAATAACATGGAAAGATAATGCTATAGCTTTCTTTGAACATAATACTGTTATTACCAATTTAAAATTTTTCACAAATTCAAATAATGTGTTACTTAAAAAAAAATAGTGCTAGATAATAGTAGTAAAAAGTTGCTCATTTTCTTCAGACCCAGACACTACTTTATGTAAAAACATCAATTGACATGATAAAAAATGACATTACTTTAAAACAAGCAAAAGGGGAAAAAAAAAACAGGAGGAGCTCTGTAAGTCAGGAGAAGTAATTGAAGTAAAAAGGCTAAGGTATAAAGAGTCGATTCTGTATTGCAGCATAAACTTTGCACTTATTGCATTTGAAAACTGTTGCTTTTAATCATTAATATTTTCAGCAAATTTTCCATTTCATGCTCAATTTTAAAAAATTGGGTATTAATATCAAAATAATCTTGCTTAAATCTATTGCTTATGCATTTCCTATAACAATAAGTTCTATTGCAATAGGGGGCGGGGGTGGCTCAGTCGGTAGCGCGCCAGGCTCGTAATCTTTAGTTCCCAGGTTCGAGTCCCAGCTGGGTCAGCGTTGAGATTTATCTCCGCAAAAGTTCCCCGCCCTGCCCACGGTCAGTAGGGGACACCGATGGGCTTGGAAAGGCCGCCGTCCGTCAGATGGGACATTAAGCTGTGGCCCCGTGTGCGGGAGAGCCATACCCTGTGCACATTAAAGAACACACTGGATGGCCTTGACGGGAGGCTACCATCTGTCTCCCAACAGCTATTCCAGTGGGTCCCCTCCCCCAACCTTCTCTGAGCCTTTGGGGTTCCTGTGACCTGGCCATTTAGCCCATGGTGTGCAAAAAAGTGCCGCTCAGAGGTAAAACAACCCAACCCTATTGCAATAGTAATTTAAATAATTACATTTTGTTTTATAAAGAATTACAGTTAAATGATATTATTGGGTAAACACTGGAAAATTTCGATTTTTAATGGATAATAATTTTCAATTGTAACATGATTATTTTTAAACATATTTTTCATTATGTATAGTTTAAATCATTATTCCTGTTATATCTCTAAGAAAGATTCTAGTTTATTGTATTTGATTAACCATCTGTCTGAATGTTTACCATGTGATTTCGACCAGATCGCTATATACTTAATGTTAGCATAGGATAGTTTACCACAGAACCGTGCTGCCCTCGTGGCAAGTTCTGAAGCGTTCTATGCGCACTTGCTAATACGGAAATTCATGGTAATCAGCAGGCATTCTCATTACTTAGGCACCGCCTTACTTGTCTCAATAAACCTAGTTTCTTTAAAAATCATACTAATCATTTTCTCTCTGAAGGAACATGGAACATGAGGACATTACATAGAGATTATTCTCTTGATGTCCACACGCAGGAATTCCAGCGCTGTAACCTAGATATTCTAGGCTTGCAAAAGACCAGATGGACAGGTAAAGGTGAGATACTTAAAAATAACTTTAAATATCTCTTCAGGGTGGGAGGATGGAAAGCATCTGCAAGGTGTAGGTTTGCTTCTCAGCAGATATGCCAGTGGTGCTCTTCTAGGATATGACTGCATTAATGAAAGATTTCTTAGAGCAAAATTTAAAACAAAATTAAAGACTTGAATGGCATCTGTTGTTATGCCCCCACAGAGGACTCTGATGAGAATGAGAAGGATATGTTTTACAGCCAGCTTCCGAATATTTTGAATTCTGTGAAGAGATATTTATCTTGTGCTAGGTGATTTCAGTGCTAAAGTTGGTACTGACTCTGAGCTTTGGGCAGGAGTTTTAGATCCCTTTGGCATTGGTAGTTCCAATGTCAATGGGGAACATCTCCTACAGGCAAGTGAACTTAATGGTTTACAAATAACTAACACAAACTACAAACATCGAGACATTTATAAATATATGTGGGTTTCACCTGATGGGTTGCATGGGAATATGATAGATTATATTTTAATTAACAGCAAATGGGCTAGTTCAGTTAGGAATACCAGATCATACAGAGGAGCTGAAATTGGGTCTGACCATTTCCTGGTCAAAAGGGTCTTGCAGCTAAAGTTTAATAAATGTGCTAAGGTTAGCTTTTTTATTGAATTTCAGTCAGCCATGTGACAACACAAATGTTCCCAGCTCTGAGTAATTCAGTGGTGATTTCATCCATCCCTGAGGATTAAGAAGGTCTGAAAGATCCAGATATAGCCAAAGCATACCACAATAGGCTACTTAGTCATTATGACAATCGTGGTTTGCTTACGACTGAAGTTGAGGAAGAATGGGACCATTTTAAACAGGCTTTTTTTTTTGGGAAAATAACAGTACCCTTTTAAGGAAAAAAGGAGCAGAGGAGGTAGAATTATTTGAGTGATAAAGCACTTGAGCTTATTTAAGAAAGAAAGAACTGCAGGAATGTTCTTAATCAATATCCTAGTAATTCCAATAGAAAGCATTACAGAGAGCTTAATAAATGTGTAAAGGATCAGTTAGCTGCTGATAAGAACCTTTGGCTTGATAACTTGGCTGACAAAGCAGAGGAAGCTGTTAGACAGCACAACAGCAGGGGGTTGTACCAGATTGTTAATGTTTTATGTGGGAAGAAACAGACAGGTACACAGGGATTGGGAGATAAACATATCAAAGTGGTTGAAGGTGAGGATTCTGTGATGGCTAGGTGGGCTGAGCATTTCAGAGAAGTTCTAAATAATGTGATTATTTCTACTCCCATTGTTTGTAATGAGGAATGATGCATCACTGTCTTTATTGATGTTGCTATATCACATTCCAAAATTGCTTTGGCTATCTCTAAATTGAAACTGCAGAAATCCTCAGGGGTGGATGAAATCACCACTGAAATACTTAGAGCTGGGAACATTTGTGTTGTCACATGGCTGACTGAAATTTTGAATATTTTTTTTTATGATAAAGGTGTTCCTAAAGGATTTTACTAGAGCTACCATTGTCCCAATTTTTAAAAAAGGTGATCACAGTTCTTGTTATAATTATAGGGGAATTAGTTTACTTTCTGTTCCAGGTAAAGTTCTTTGCATGATTATACTTAATAGAATTAAGAATTTGGTTGATGGACAACTGTGTGGATTCAGAAGTGGTAGGAGATGTATTGATCAAATATTTTCACTTAGGCAGATTCTTGAGAAATGTTTAGAGTTTCAGAAATCTGTGGTTACTAGCTTTATAGATTTGAAAAAGGCTTTTTGACCCTTGTGATTGATTGTGAGATCGTATGGCATACCAGACAGGTTAGTTTAACATAAAGAAAACTCTCTATAATAACACTGAGTTGTGTGTGAGAGTTGGTAAGGCTTGTAGCAATTGGTTTAGCATTGCTTTTGGTGTTTAATAAGGGTACATTTTATCTCCTTTTCTCTTTTGTTTGGTTATTCTCTGTAGCCCATGGCTATATGTATGTGTGTTTTAAAATATTGAAATTTTAAAATTAAGTACTAACTTCTAAAAATAAACAGCAAACAGTGAAATTTTAACCAATTTAATTAAAACACATGAATGCAAATTATGCTTCTATACTAAGTAATCTGGGTATCTGTTCTTGATCAGCACATTCTACCACAAATATTTCTGATGGTAGTATGTACCATAATATAGCATTTGTAATATTACTTTCAGTTGTATTTTCTACATTAAGACCCTCTAACAATCTAAATTAGTCTTTTGGAGGATTTGAAAAGTGTGAATCATATTTCATTAGTACCTATTCACTTCCAAAAAGAAGTTTTAAGAGCACATTAGTAATGCTCCATAAAGGAGCTCCAATATATATAAACACTGAAGAGCCAAAACACTATGACCAGCGCATCTTTATGCAAATTGAAACAACTACAGATAAACAACAGTGTGTGAAGGTTATGAAACGGTATAAATAACACCTGATACTGAGCTCTGTTAATCAGTGTTATTCTTGTTCTTCAGATGGGAAAGGCAGTGGACAAATGAATTTGACAAAGGCCAAATTGTAATGGCCAGATGACTGGGTCAAAGCATTTCTGAGATAGCAAGGCTTGTGGGGTGTTCACGGTCAGCCATGGTCAGTACCTTCAAAAAGTGGTCTGAGGAGGAAAAAAACTATAAACTGTGGGCAAGGTGTGGGCTGGGTGAGATTGGCTGTGGGCAAGGTGTTGGCTGGGTGAGATTGTTTTGGTTTAGCCATATTATATGCATGTGGAGCTACAAGTTAGCAAATAGAGGATGAACAGTTCATGTGTGCCTAAAAACTCGAGGAAAAGGGTAGACTTATAATGAAGTAGGCTAACAACTTCTTAATTGAATTTGGTTATTAGGTTGTAGTGGCCAAATGCAGTAGCTGTTGCTCGGGAAAGATACTTATGGAAAACTAAATTACGTAATCTAGTTGATGCCTGTAGACTATGGTAGCTTGTGGGATATGTTTGTATGTATGTAGTTAGGTATGTGGTGGGCAAGTGGATGCTCATTTATTACATAATCTTGACTTTGCCTGTATGTATAAACAGGATATATGTTATATATTGCTGTATTCATAACTATACATTCTAACAATGTAGCATGTGAATGTTTAATCAAAATACAGAATATGTATTTTGTTTCATCTTTCAGATTTTGACTTTCAAATTTTATGATTTAATGAATAAAAGTTTTCTAATTTATCATATAGGATATGTATTATCAAGTCTGTGGACAGCACAACTATAACGGCTTTTTGTGTACATGAATGTGAAGGATCAAATCGTATGGGATCACGTCCTAGACGCTATATTTTCACTGGTCATAGTACTGGTGCAATTCAGGTAAATGTAAAGCTCTGTTTATGCTTAGGTATTAAAATACAGGTGCCCCAAAAAGTAAAACATTTATAACATAGAAATATTTTTCTAGGGTGCAGATAGGCACAAGCAAGAAAGAGAAGTAGCAACTGTTAGGCATTTGTGTCCATTACTTTAACATATCAGCGTAGTGCAGTGATGCTATAGTTTGAAAATGCACAACGTGTTTGTGAGGTGTAGATAACTACATTGGAAAATCTTGATCCTTGATATCAAAGCCACAGATATGTCATTTATGAGATCTCATAATTCTCTCAACTACATGGCCGAGTGGTTAGCATGCTTGGCTACTGATCTAAGGGACCTGGGTTCGAGCCCCGGGTAAGGCATGGCTGTTTGTATCGTTTTTCTGCTGAGGTCCTGCCATCCTCTCAGACCTTCTACTATGGCATATAAACTGACAGGCTCCTGTCAGACCTCTGTGGCAAGCAGCTGCTTGAGGGGGTATTTATTTTTATTTTTATTTAATGACTGAATGCATACCTTTTCAGCACAAATGCACCATAAGCACAAAATGGCATATCTGTTGCTTTGATAAAAAGCTTGGGTAATTAATAAAACACTTAATAGTAACAAATCACTTTGGAGAATAAAAAGGAACTCAAATTTAATTTTTACTACTAGATGCAACTGTAAAGACTACTGGAAGAATACCTAAAAATCACTTTTGTTGTTGTTCCTGGATGAGAAGGAAACGCCAAAGTATTGTTGACAGGATCACATTTACATGTAAGACTGCTTGACATCAAGCTTAACTTGGTTTATTGGACTGGTGCTAATAGTAATAATCAAAAAATTTGACAGTGTATGGTCTGAAATAATTCCAAAAGGTACATAGGACCAGTATTTCTTATGAGAGGGTATTACATTGAGTTCTTGAACACATCTGTTTTCATGTTCCGGATATTATATTACCATTAGTAAGTTCAATTATTACAATAATAATTACATTTAAAATATTAATAATATAATAAGTTTTAGCCAGAATGGTGCACTTTTACATTAATAGTATGGTGACACAAGGCACACTTTCCCAACAAGTGGATAGAGCAATAGAGTGGTAGTGCATACGTATATCCACAATTTTACACCCAAAGTTTTTTCAAGGGATATTCTTAGAAAAATATTATTTGCAATAGAATTTACAGCACAAAGCCTCATATTCTAGAAATATTGCAGAATTCTATCTTATGATAATTGATCTCTATGTTGCGATCTTGTGCAACCACGGCAATTCCCGGTTCCACCTGACAGCACTACCTGGTTAAGAAAAGCCATGACTACCTAGAGCCGGGGGCAAGGAATACGCCCTATAGGCGCACCTCAACCCCGGCCTCACATGGCAGCAGTCCTATAGAAGGAAAGCTGACCACCGGAAGAAACCTTACTTTAATCTATTCCCCGGTTTGCAAATGTGCAAGGATATAAAGATCCAAGCTCGATCGGCACCCGGGGTGGAGACTCTTAGTAAGACCCAGACTTTTTGAACAGCTCGTGCCTACTAGGCCGGGGGTACCTTTCGGCAGAGCCGTTGAACTGACCACACAGGTCCCTGAGAGGTGAGGCCTCCGACGCCGTCACCATCCGACCGACAATCAAGCCAGCCGGCAGCATCTTCGACCTCGGTTGGCTTTAGCCATGTCCAACCGGTGACCCAATCCGGCTGGCACAGCCTTCAGCCGGGTTGCTGGGCCCTAGGCCCCCCCACCACGACAAGGTGGTCCCCTATCGAGGGGGGGGGGGTATCTTATGATAATATACAAAACACAGCAAGGGCAGTCAGTTTTGTTGAGAAAATAAGTGTGAAAATATCTACTGAGATACCTCTTGGTTTTGGACAGCTGTTCTCTTGGTTACACACAAGTTGCTCTAGCAGTTGAACAAGATGGCAAATATTCATAGTTGCATATATATATATGGTTATGAAAGATATAGTTCAAGAAGATGGCTGTACCACATGCTATTTAAGCTGGCAAAGAACTAAGTAACTATTAATCTAGAATCATTAATAGCCAAAGAATACCTGAATCCTCTCAGAATATTTCATTCAGTGGTAACAACTTAATGGTTCTCTATCTCAGAATATTTCATTCAGTGGTAACAACTTAATGGTTCTCTATTGTTTCATTTGTGGATATTTCACATGATGTGGGATAAAGTTTGTTGATTCAGTCCAGATCAAATGCAGATCTGTTGCAGTTTAAAACAACAGCTATTCTATACAGGATGCATTTAAACAGTATATCAAACTGTTTATTTACTTTTGAGATACCTTGGATATAAAGAAAGCTATTTATTCTTTACAATCTCCAGCAACTGAAAGGAAAGTTCTAAGCATTAAAGATAAAATAATAAGAAATAAAAATTTTAAGCCTGTTCAGACTTATTGACAAATTGCTGAATATATGCTGTCTGCTCATTTTGTTAACTCTGTATTAAAACTACTTGTTCTTTTTAAACTCCAACAACTAAAAAGAAAATAGAACAGTTCATACTATTTCTTGTAAGTGCATAAAGGGCTTAAATACCAAATTTATGTCTTAACTTTAGTATTTAGGGAGCTAGGCTACAGTTCCATGAGGTATATATGTGTGTTGTGTTACTTGAACTGAGGCAGTGGTTAATTAAATCTGGCTTCCGTCTTAGTAGAGCATGTCCCCGTATGAGGCCTATGTAAGTGAGCAGTAGATTTTAGGATTCTCCATCTGAAGTTTTGCAAATGAAAATAATAAACAAATATAGAAAGTTTGAGTTAGTTAAAACTTATCCACAAATTGCTGAATTTGTACTATCTATTCATTTTGTTAACCCTGTGTTACACACATTATATGAGCACTGCATTAAAAATTTCATAGACCTAGTATATAGTATACCAAGGACATTACAGTAAGTTGCATGACCATCATACCTATTTAATTAAAGAACATTAATTCTAACTGATGTTTTGCAGCAGAATTATAATTTGATGGTAGTCATAATTTCCTGAATATCTTAGTATTAACCCTTACCATGTTGCAGCCCGAAGAATTGCTTTCATCTTTCCCATTCGAGTGATTGGTGAGCAAAGTTTCACTACCGTAGTACAAGGTTGTGAAGAAAAAATTTTGAATAGAAATCTGAATTTTTTTCAACTGTTTCTAATTAAATGTCAAAAATAACATTTAAATCTATAATATACATTTTTTACCTGTTAATTCCACCTGAAAAAATTATAATAAAGTTTAAAAACTAATCTATTTGAGCCTGCAGTGAACGTATGAGCATGTTCAGTCATGGTAAACAGCATCAAGTAGCACCGATTTAGTTTATTCCTTTATTCTGCCATCCCATACTTAGATTATCGATCGGGTGCATTTCTACCAATTTTGTGCTATTTATAGCTGTACTAGAGTTGTAATGCTTTCTAAACTTTTAACGTAAGGATATTGAGTTTTTTACTACCAGAAATTGTGTCATCTGCGAACTACATATATACAGGGTGAATCTGAAAAAGTGGGCAAAACTTTAAGGGGTGGTAGAACGCAGCTATACGAGCAATATTCGTCATAGAATGTATGGTCGGAACGCAAGCGGTGAGAAGTTAAAAGGTAGTTTTCCACTGTCACATTTAAAGAATGAACACAAGAAGGAGAAGAGATACTTCAGAAAACATTTTATTAACAGGAATGTAATTCAGGTACATGTTCAAAGAAAATCAAAATCCGCCATTTCGTGGTTAGTATAACCAGCCATCCTCTCGGCAATCCACGGTAGAAATGCCGTTGGGTGCGAGGACCAACCCTTTTATACCATTTCCAACGCCACCTAGTGGCTCGCTGTTTGCGTTCCGCCCATACTTTCTATGACGAATATTGCTCGTATAGCTGCATTCTACCACCCCGTAAAGTTTTGCCCACTTTTTCAGATTCACCCTGTATAACGCACATCATGTATATAATAAAACATGATATTGCACGATATTAGTGTATAAGTGTGTAGTTTTCAGACTATTCCATCATAAGTTATGAGGAGTGCACATGCTGTTACAAATTGTATTAGTAACCAGTAATTACTCTAGATGTTATGGTACTTCTAAAGGTAAGAACATTATAGGCTATTTACCAGTGCATTTGTAGACTGGTACATCTTTCCTTTTTCAGCTCCCTTTGATGTTAGAATGAATATTCATGATGTTTCATCAGTCCATATTTAGACTTTGTTACATCTGTCAAGATGTTTTGTTATTTTCTTAGGTAGCCGATGTTACAAGCTACCAGTCCAATTAAATGACCAATTTAATGACAAAGACTTATGGCAAGTAAATTATCCTTAATATAAAGTATTAACTGCAAACTAAATCAGTGGTGTACTAAGTCACACACCTAAATTCTTTGGATAACCATTACTCCAATTATAAGGGTAGCACAAGAAAATATCCATTTATGTGGTTATAGGTTACCATTAATTGATATACAAGTATTGTTCTTATCAATATCTATAAGGAGTAATTTCAACAAAGTTATGTTACGAACTCGGATATTAGATGGATATGACCTGACTGTAATGAAATAATAACATCCAATGTATGAGTGTATATAAAGGACTGGTTGCTTGTAACATTGGCTACCTAAGAAGACAGCAAAACATCTTGACAGATGTAACAACGTTGATATATGGAGTGATGAAACATCATGAATATTCATTCTAACATCAAAGGGAGCTGAAAAAGCAAGTAGATGTACCAGCCTACAAACGCACTGGTAAATATACTATAATGTTAATAGGTCTGTTATACTTTGTATATTGTGTAAAGATATCTTTAGACTAGATTTAACAAATTAAGATCTTACCTTTAGAAGTGCCATAACATCTATAGTAATTACTGGTTACTAATACAATTTGTAACAGCATGTGCACTCCTCATAACTTATGATGGAATAGTCTGAAAACTACACACTTTATTGTACAGCAAATATCGTGTTTTATTATATATGTATTACTTTAGCTGTGTTGACTGTTATTTACTACACACATCAGCTTTCAATCAATATTTTAGCAGACTTCTAATTTTAAAGACGTTTTTCTTTATTTTAATACTTCTAAAATTATTTTTATTGCTTCTCAATTGGATACTGCGATTATAAATAATAATTAGAAGCAATCAAAGGTGAAACTGTTAGCGATCTATAATGGCTGCAATCAGAACAAGCATTAGGATTACTCAGAGCACAATATTTAAATGGTAGGACTTTATTTATCAATATTTTTAATTACATTTAAAGCATATAATCAAATTAAGGTCAGGAAATTGTGATTTTTAACCAAAATTTCTGATGGAATTTCAGAATTAAACTTTTTTGTAGCAGTTATGCAGTTCAAATAAAGCAACTCGTTCTGAAATTCAGTGCATCAATTAAACTTTAAATGCTTTGAAACATTTTTTACATTTTTTTTGTTTCATAATTCTTTATCAATTTTCTGATATATTCTTCATTTTTTATTTAAATTATTTAGTTTTTAAAGCTAAATTATTTTTAAGGCACTCTTTACTTAGGCTTAGAGTTTGTCGACCATCAAAAGTATAAGAATATGCATAAATGACTAAATAATTTAGAAAAAATTAAAGATTTAAGCAATAATCGAAATATTATGAACTGTTTATACACTGCTGGCCATTAAAAGTGCAACACCAGGAGGAACTCATCAGATTGTCTCAAAATATTACAAGATGGGTAGCCCATGGGTGAACAGGTAAATTATTCAAAGCGCAGCACATACACACATCATGTGTAACAGTAATGCCCCCTGGAAGTGGTATAAGAGGAGATTACAAAGAGACAGTGTAAAGTATTGGAATTGTGTTTGCTCACAGTTCTTGAGCACTAAAGGATCGAGTATCCCCTGTCGAAGAACACGGCATCCATATGATCAGGTTTCTGACTTTGATCGAGGGAGAATTGTGGGATTACAGGAAGGCGGATTATTGTACCGAAACATCAGTGCATGTTTTAAAAAATTTCTTAAAAATTTAATTTACCATTTTCTTTCTTCGAATTTTTGCCATTTTATTAAGTACAATTAACTGCTCTTTCTTTTGGTATGTAACATGACATATTTCTGTTCATTAGTTACTTCAGGATTAGGTTCTAAAGTTTATTTTATTTTCTGAAAACACTTTAAAATAAATCTGGCAACCACAGTGAGTTCAGTTTCAGAAACCCACACTGTAAGGGTTAAGGGTGAAAATTTAAAGCACTATAATCATACTTGGATGTAGAAAAAAATTGAGGGGGAGCAAGAAACAATCAAGCTTAAAAAATGTAGTGGGGGGGAGGGGCATCCCTCCCATCCTAAATCCAGACCTGGTATAATAGTGCATTGCAAATCTACTTTTAAATCTCTGACATCATACATGCAAACACACACACATGCAGTGTCCTCAAACATTCATTTATGGAGGTCCAATCAAACTTTGCAATTTTGCTCTCTAAATGCGTAATGACACACACACAGAATACTCAAACAGTTCGTGGCTGCTTGGGATGAGCTGGCAGGTGGACAGGCAGGCAGGCAGGCAGGCAGACAGGTGGACAGATGGATTTACTTATTTTTAGTTTTGTGCTTTAGTTCCACTTGTTTTCTTTTTTTTTTTATTCATAAGTTGATTAGAAAAAGTTAAGGTTTTTGTGCTTGTTTCCCTTACAAATGAATTTGTTAGAGTTTTAGAGTAGTCATATAATGTTAAATGGAAAGTTATATATCTTTTTTTTTGTTTTTATTTTTGCAGATGTGGGATCTCACTACCGCTTTGGATTTGGCTGCCAAAGGAGAGTTAAGTATGTCTGATTCTGTCATGTTTTAATGAGAAATAAGGACTATAGAGATATTAATGCATATATTTTGACTTTATAATTTTTTTATTTTTTTTGAAAATTTTGATTAGTCTCCATTTGTGCCATAAATATAATCAAGTTTGAAATAATGTTAAAAGCACAGTGACAAGTTATTACATTTAGTTTCTACACATAATCACTGTAATATTACTTCAGCCTAATAAGTAAATCTTTAAAAAAATCATTATCAACCTCAATCTCATTACACGAGGTAGGTGATAGTCAATTATATCATAATTGAATACTCTTTAATTATCCTTAAACTGGTAAGAGAGGAAAATTTTTTTTACTGCTTTGTTCAAGTTTGGTGGTAAAGTCCTTGGAGTTTACAGGCTGACGCACTCATGTAGAGACACACTGTTGATGATATTTGTGGTCTAGCACTTGAGATGCCAGTCCTGCTGATACACTCTTGACTAAGTTGACACTGTTGTTATATGTGCACTCATTTATTCTGCATTATTTATCACTCTTCTTTTTATCCGCAATGGGGGGGGCGGGGGGGGCTCAGTCGGTAGCGCGCCAGGCTCGTAATCTGTAGTTCCCAGGTTCGAGTCCCAGCTGGGTCAGCGTTGAGATTTACCTCCGCAAAATTCCCCGCTCTGCCCACGGTCAGTAGGGGACACCGATGGGCTTGGAAAGGCCACCGTCCGTCGGATGGGACGTTAAGCCGTGGCCCCGTGTGCGGGAGAGCCATACCCTGTGCACGTTAAAGAACACGCTGGATGGCCTTGACGGGAGGCTACCATCTGTCTCCCAACAGCTGTTCCAGTGGGTCCCCTCCCCCAACCTTCTCTGAGCCTTCGGGGTCCATGTGACCTGGCCATTTAGCCCATGGTGTGCACAAAAGTGCCGCTCAGAGGTAAAACAAACCAAACAAACAAACCGCAATGGGGTTACTTCTTACAGCTTTTTGACACATCAATCAGGTAACTCAAACATAAGAACTCCCCCTTATTAAAAAAACATTAGACTTTGGCATTAAAAAAACTCAAAATACGAAAAACATCACCCTGTTAAAAGCACTGCTATACGCATTTCACATAAGCTTCATCAGGTGGTGTTTTGGCACTAGATAGTACACCTATCCCTCGATTTACACGGTACTCAGTTCACACAATTTTGGCTTTGCACGGTCAAAAAATGCAACCAGTTTCGATTTGCACGGTACTGACTGAGATTTCCTTTCTATGTACGTCTCAGTCAGTACCGTGTAAATCGAAACTGGTTACATTTTTTGACCGTGCAAAGTCAAAATTGTGTGAACTGAGTACCGTGTAAATCGAGGGATAGATGTACTTTATATTCAATGTTGTAATGTCCAGACAACTGGATCAGAGCATTTCCGAGATGGTAAGGTTTGTGGGATGCTCACCGTCAGCTGTGGTTAGTACCTTCAAAAAGTGGTACAAGGAGGGAAAAACCCCAAACCACTGGCAAGGTGTGGGCTGACATCTTGCTACCTCATCAATGCTAGAGGTGAGCAAAGGCTCTTCCGTGTGGTACGAGCCAACAGAAGGGATACTGTGGCACAACTTACAAAAATTTGAATGCTGGTGACTGGAGTAATATGTCACAACACACAGTACATCGAACCCTACTGAAAATGGAGCTGCAGGCTGCTCCAAGTGCCCATGATAACTTCAGTTCATCAGAAGTGCCTACAATGGGCACACAAGCATCGAAACTGAACCTTGAGTGATTGGAAGAAGTCATCTGGTCCGATGAATCTCATTTCCTGTTGCACCATGTAGATGGCAGAGTGCAACAGGAAACGAATTAATGCAACATGTTATTTTACACTTCCTTTATTGTTTTCTTATAAAAGGCTGTTTTAGTACTGTGTAAGGTCCTTTATAACAGCTTTACATCTTTGTGATATTAACAATTTATCAGGTAACCAAAAATGTTTGTACACTTTTTGAGAGTAAAATGAAACCATATGTAAAAAATGAATAAAGTATTTTATTGAGGAAAATGAGCGCCAGCACAATCTATAACCTTTTCCCAACGAGATACAAGTTTGTAAATGCCACTCAGTAGATTGCTGTTCTTTAGAAGTGAAGAAAGCACCTAACTCTGTTTCCAGTGCTCCTTGGTTTCAAAATTGTCGGTTGTGCATATGATTGTTCAGATCCAAGATGATAGTCGGATGACACAATATCTGGGGATTATAGAGGGTGGGGTATAATTTACCAACCAATGCTGAGGAGCTTGTCTTGGGTCACTTGCACTGTGTGAGGGGGAGGATTGTCCTGAAGGACTGCAATGCTTTTGCGATGAATAAATGCAGGCTGTTTTTGGAGCAGTGCATCTGTAATCCATTGTTGTTATGCTGAGTAGATGTTCAATGATTGTTTGACCAGTGGCCAGAAGCTCATAATGGATAATACCAGCTGTAGTCCACCAGACACGCAACAAAATTTTTTGTTCGCGAATCCTGGGCTTTGGTGTGTGCAGTACAGGTTCACTAGATGACAACCAATGAAACAAAAGTTTGGTGTTCCTATAAACAATCCATTTTCATCACAAGCCAACAACCTGTCCAAAAATGTCTCATTCTCAGGTGTGAAAGCAGCGATGAGCAGATATTAAATCACTGGAGTTTGTTGTCAGCAGTCTGTTCATGTGGAACCCATTTGCTTAGTTTCCAGACTTTTCCTAGGTTGTGTAAAGGCAAATGAATGGTTTATCACTTACATGGAACCTTTTTGCAAGTTCTTGCCACATTTGACATGAATGCAACTCTATACTGGCCTTTAGTTCATTGTCATCAATGATAGTCAGTCTTTCCTCACGGGGTGCATCTTCAAGTGTCTCATCACCTGATGCAAATTTTCTGAACCACTTTTGGACTGTCCGTTCACTCACTCTCCAAATGCCATACATATCTTGCGGTCTGATTGTGCTGCTTTAGTTTCCAGTTTAAACTCATAAAGTAAGCACCCTTGAATAACTATATTCAACACAGACATGTTTTTGTCACCCTTCCCAATTTCACAAACTGCTTTTCATGCTTGCTATACATCAACTGACTCAGTATGCCACGTGCTTTTGACTGTGTATCGATACATGTGCACCACTTGATTTTGTGTTTACATACTTTTCGTTGAAATGATAATATTGAAAAGCCATATGAAATTATTTGGTTACCTGGTGTTTTTGAATATCTTCCATCAAGAATTGGCAGGTCCAACAGTGAATTGTGGCTTTTGTGATTTTTCTGGGGATTTTTAGGTTAAGATCATGAGATTTTCTTGGCCATAATTCATTGTTGGATGTGCTGAATCTTAATGGGAGAAATTTAGAAATAAATTATGTTAAAGCCACAAAGATGTTAAGCTGTGATAAAGGATTTTACATAATACTAAAATAGCCTTTTGTAAAAAAAATAATAATAAAGAAAGTGTAAAATGGCATCTTGTATTTATTTTGATTTTCATGTGCATTTGCATTTTAATACTGTTTTCTAATAATCACTGTTTAACCCTTTTTACTCTATGACAAGGAGTTGTGTCATCTTGAAAAATGATTTCAGAATCAGATCTTGTAGTGTAGGCAACAGTTTTCTCTTCAAAATGTTGATGTAAATTTTAGAATTCACAGTTTTATTCTTTTTCAACAACATGCAGCCTTCCAGTTCCTCTGGCACTAATGCCTTACAATACCATTACACTTTCTGGGAATATCACTGTCCCTATGATGCATTTGGGTCTCGTGCTCTCCTCAATACTTCATCATACTGTATTTAAACATGACCACCATCAGAATAATTCATATTGATTTTTCCCTTCATAACTGAAAGTAACTTGGTTCCATTGTTCAATACTGCATCCAGCACAGTCTTTTGTCCATTCAAGTGCATTGTCCTCAGCTTTTTACTCAGTAAGTACTTTCTGACAGGTCTACATGCTCACTATCCCATTCCTACAGGGCTTCTGTGAATGATCTGTAGTGACACAACACTTGTTGACTAGTTATACCCTCGTAGAAGCTATTTAGATGACAATTTTTTTTTATAATAAATCATTTAAGAACATTACAGATCTAGGTGTAGAATGTCTCTTACCACATTTCCTTTTTTGGACTGAATGTCCCTGTTACTCTCCACTTACCACCGATTCTACTTACTATATAGCATTGTGTATGCCACTTTGGCAGTATCACTTACAGAAATTCCCATATCATACACATAGTCAATTCTGCTTCTTTTTCATTGTGTCATATTTACGTGAGAAACCATTTTCAATACCGGAGAAGTTCAAAAATATGCAGTCAAGTTGAGAACTGCAGCACCAAGCCACTTGCCACAGAGGTCTGACAGGAGCCTATCAGTTTAATGCCAGAGTAGAAGGTCTGTGAGAATGGTGGGACCTCAGCAAAAAAAAAAAACACAAACACCCATTCCTTACCCGGAGATCGAACCCAGGTCCCTTAGATCAGTAGCCAAGTGCGCTAACCACTTGGCCATGGGACTGCTCAAATGTTTTGAGTGTTGTATTTATTTTAACTTTTGGGTTTATACATGTATTTCCAGAAATATTCAACTCTGGAAGTTGATTCTTATTAACTATGACAATTATAATGTAAGATATTTGAGGATAAATAAGAAACAAAAATTATTTAGTAAGTCTTTTCAGCTCACAAAACTGAAATTTCATAAAAATCACTGCTGTTTTATTTAATTTGAATAGCACTATAGATTTTAATTTCTTAATACTGTGCAATTACCATTTATTACAATTGTTATCATTCCATTTTTCTCAGCAACAGGATTTTCCTGTAGACATGGAACTCATGAAATAATAAGCTGGAATAAAATTGGTTTTGCCATGAGTTGGGGGGGGGGGCTCAGTCAGTAGTGCGCCAGGCTCATAATCTGCAGTTCCCAGATTTGAGTTCCAGCTGGCTTAGTGTTGAGATTTTTCTCCGCAAAAATTTCTGCTCTGCCCATAGTCAGTATGGGATACTAATGGACTTGTAAAGGCTGCCGACCATCAGATGGGATGTTAAACCGTGATCCCGTGTGCACCCTAGATGGACTCGATGGGAGGCTACCATCTGTCTTCCAACAGCTGTTCCAGTGGGTCCCCTCCCCCAACCTTCTCTGAGCCTCCGGGGTCCATGTGACCTCGGAGGCTCACACATTTAGCCCATGGTGTGCAAAAAAGTGCTGCTCAGAGATAAAACAACCCAACTCTGCTAAAAATTCAGTGTTTTGAAGGTTAATTAGGACTGATAACAAACTACATATTTCATAGCATTTTGGATTATATTACTTTGTTTATTATATAATAGTTAATATTGTATAATTAATTATATAATATATGTAATTTATTATATAAATATGTATAATGCATATTAATAATATATTAATATATAAAATATTAAAATAAATGCCCCCTCAAGCAGCTGTTTGCCACAGAGGTATAACAAGAGCCTGTCAGTTTATATCTCATAGTAAAAGGTCTGTGAGGATGGCAAGACCTCAGCATTATATTATATATAATATATTGCTGTCCCATGGCCTTAGTGGTTAGCACGCTTGGCTCCTGATCTAAGAAACCTAGGTTTGAGCCCCGGATAAGGCATGGATGTGTGTATTGTTTTTCTGCTGAGGTCCTGCCATCCTCACAGACTTTCTATTATGATAGTATAAACTGACAGGCTCCTGTCAGACATCTGTGACAACCAGCTGCTTGGGGGGGGGGGTATTTATTATTGGCAGTAGTACAGATCACGGGCCTCAGCCACCATTTTGTTTTTGACGCAACATAACAAAATGGCCCTTTTAGTTGATTCCCACAACTCCCGAGACCCTAACCCAAACAGGGGTTTCTAGAAAAAAGATTGTTTTTTTCGTTACCATAGTAACGAAAAACTCGAGTTTACGTCAAACGCAACGCACCGTAACCATAGTAACATAAAATTGCATTTTAAACAAATGTAAAAAAAATTTTAATTACCGCAAAAAAACCTCGTAACTGTCAATTACAGAATGAAAGCTCATAAAAGTGCCAAATCCAACACAAAATAAAACGATTGCCTTCCCACATACAGTAAACCACTTCCACCATTCCCCCTCCCCTCTTTTCAAAACACAATACACCGCCAACCGAATTATAAAAAAGCCCTAAAACTAAATAATGTCCTCCAAGACAATACAAACCAAAAAACATGAAAATCGGAAACAGTGCACCACCGACCGAATTATAAAAAAGCCCCAAAACTAAATAATGTCCTCCAAGACAACACAAACCAAAAAACATGAAAATCGGAAACAGTGCACCGCCGACCGAATTATAAAAAAAGCCCCAAAACTAAATAATGTCCTCCAAGACAACACAAACCAAAAAACATGAAAAACGGAAACAGTGCACCACTGACTGAATTATAAAAAAGCCCCAAAACTAAATAATGTCCTCCAAGACAACACAAACCAAAAAATATGAAAATCGGAAACAGTGCACCGCCGACCGAATTATAAAAAAGCCCCAAAACTAAATAATGTCCTCCAAGACAACACAAACCAAAAAACATGAAAATCAGAAACAGTCCACCGCCGACCGAATTATAAAAAAGCCCTAAAACTAAATGTCCTCCAAGACAACACAAACCAAAAACCATGAAAATCGGAAACAGTGCACCACCGACCGAATTATAAAATAGCCCCAACACTAAATAATGTCCTCCAAGACAACACAAACCAAAAAACATGAAAATCGGAAACAGTGCACCGCCGACTCAATTATAAAGAAAAAGCCCCAAAACAAAAATCTGACAAAAAAAAACATCTTACAGCTCAAATAACCCTCTCCTAATTTACATTGTCATTTTACCTCTAAGCCCCCACTTTTTTCCCACACCATGGGCTAAATTGTAACGCTCCAAACAAATGCAAAATATTTTAAGTTTTATGCTCCGGATAGCTTAGACGGGCGCCAGGCAATAATTAACAAATTGCCAAAATGTAGAATAAGTTGATTTAGGGTTCAATTGCCAGCGAGCATTCATAAGTAAGAGTCAAAAATGATTCTTAACAAAATAAGAGTTAATGTAAAAAAAGATCCTAAATTAGCATTGCTCAAGATAAAAAACTACAGACTCAAAAGTTTGTAACAAAACAAAATAGATTTATTTCCAAAATAATTAACTCACCAAGACATCAATGAAGAAACTAAATTCTGTGCTACACGCACGGTGCTACGCACCTTACTACATCTCTCTGCTCTCTCTACAACTCTCCTCTCAAGTGCTCAAGTGCTCTACTCTCAAGTGCTCAAGTGACTCGCAGGTCACGGTTTTGACAATGGGCCGGCGCATGCCGGGAAAGACATTTGCATACAATGATGAAGGACGCAAACTATGACGCAAGAGGGGGCGTGTCCTTGGCACGCGCTTTAACGGTTACGGTCGGAAGTTCGGAGTTGCGCGTACGCAACTCCTAGAAACTTGAAAACGAGTGCTGTGATGCCGAAAAGGAAATAAAAATCCCCAAAATGATAAATATAACGTAAATTAAACAAAAACTGGTTAAGGTAAAGCAAAAGTGAACGATGGGGCATCACAACTCCCCCTTCCAAAGGGAGTCAAAATGTTTGACCTAACAAATTTTGACGAGCAATTTTGAATAAGGACACATCTTACGTCATTTACACATGGCTGAACATAAATAAGTAAAAGTATGCTAGCGCAAATTTTGATATGATGAACTATTCTTACTTTGACACAATTTTCCAGCACAACCAAAGGTACCTCCTCCCTTTTCCTCCTGACAAAAATATGTATTTAACAGCTAACCTAGTGTACTTACGTACCAGTGGCTGTGACAGTTAACTGTATACTAGCATCATCGATCTAACTAGTATCACATTCTGATACAAACTCGAAATTGGCATATCTTGAACTGTACAGAAAATAAGGTTAATGAACTCCTAATCTTTTTAAGTCTAATAAATGTTAAAAAGATGAAAAGAAAAAGTGATTCATTACATTTGTTGTTAGCGGGGTAATAACTTCCGCTTTTCCCCTAACCACAATAAAAAATTCGTGAAAGCTAAATCTTCTCCTAAATCACATAAAAAAACGGGTATTCGAACACCGTTATCTCCTCCTAATTACATTCAAATACGCAAAGCTAAGAAAATTCAAAATTTACAAACAAGCGGGATTGTAATCATCCGCTAATTCTTCTCCTATTCACAGAAATCGCGATCTAGCTGAAATAAAAAATCATTAGTTACCTCCCCCTTCAGAGCTAACGTCCCCCTCCCAAAGGAGTTATGCTGATAACAACTCTGTTATCAGACTATGCCATTTGGGGACAGCTCCAAAAAGGTACACAGAAAAAAAAACAAAATTCTGCAGTCATCATCATGGTCATCATCTATATATACCAATAAATACTGCCAATGTCATCCACAAAAATTACGTATCATTGACACATAAATATCACTGATGACACTGAACAGATTTAAACACATATACATAAATCGTATCTAAGAATAAAGAAAAAAGAGTGTAAATAATTTATAATATACGATGATAACATTTCATCCAATAACTTTTACATGAATCTCCCCTTTTTTTTTTACATAAATTCACTTTGGAATGCACGTTATTTTACAATACAAATTCTTAAATCACTAATTCTCTTTCACTCTTCTCATTCATATCCAGAAACATTTTACAATTTCTAAACTTTCCAATATCGACTTACAAAATTTTCAGCTATCAGTCAGCTGAAAAAAATCTACAGAAATACATTTTAACTCACGTAAATACAATAACTAGAACCTCGATGAACAAGAATGCAAAAAAATTCTATTCACACAAGTATAAACTCGAACTACAAAAATTTCACTTTTCAAAAATAAATATCGAACTCTAAAGTTTCAACAAGAATTCAAACATTGCTAACTATATAATTCACAATAAGGCTTCTTCTTCGTCTTCATCTATTCCAGAAAAAAAAACATTTTATAACTCAATCAAGTGCCAAGTGAAAGAAAAATATACTTAAATTTCATTGTTGGCACTCCGTGGCGATAAATCATCTAGTCCGTTTCCGATAACATCCTTCCGTCGTCGTTGGGTGACTTCACGTAAAGTTGTTATTGAAGATCTCGTTCAAGTGAAGTCGTCGCTGTAGATCTCTCTCGTGACGTCATCTTCCCGATGTTCGCTGCATCGCTGCCGGTTGTAGCTCTGCAGGCTCTGGTCGTTTCGTCGGCCTTTCGTCACGCTCTTGATGTCGATGGAACAGCTGAATCTGGCTTTGTCAGTCTTTGTCCTGTTGTGTGCAGTAGGTGATAATCTAATCTGTTCTTTTCTCTTCTGAGTGGTAAAGGTTCAATATCATCATCAGAGCCATCATTCTCCTGGGTTTGTTGTGGAGCATCTGCTTCTGATCTAGAAAATTCTATAGAAGTTTTGTATTTTTTAATATTCACAACATATATATAGGTATAGTGGTCAGTATCCCCGCCTGTCACGCGGGAGACCGGGGTTCGATTCCCCGCCGGGGAGCCAGAGTAGCATAAAAGAAGTGGCGCAGCGAACAGGGACTCGCCAGTATTTAACGATAGTATATATATTTGTGGATAAATTTTGTATGATTGTAAAAGATAGTAATTTTTTGAGCTCAATAGTTGTATGTACTAGTTGTAGATTTAACGGCAGCTTAAGCCGAAAATTTTTGTTGAGCAAGTAGCTTAACATTTGTGTGTATTATTCAAAGGTACTGAAGTTTCAGCTTTGATATTGCTGAATATTTAAGATAATTGTCGTATGTAATGATTAGAAGTGTCCGGACACACAAGTACGTAGGATGATAAGAAATTTTTTTTTTTTCTCAAGCAAATTTATATTTTTGTAAAGCTTAGTTATAGCTTTAGTATTGTTGTATAGCAGTACCTTTGAGCGCTGCTCAAGATAAAAAAAGTTTTCAAAATTTCCAAAATTCCAAATTTCGGCAGACCGCTAAACATGTCTGCTGATAATATGGCCGATTCCGCCATAATGACTCCCGACATAGAAAGAGTAAAGGGTAGATTGAAAGATGTAATGATGGAAGCAAAAGTGCTAATGAATCTGCTTGATGATAATCGGGAGAAAAGGGGAACGACAACAACCCCTAAATTTGCTGACAATGCTACGTCAGTTCACCAACGAAGAAACTTTGAACGTAAGGTTCCATTTTCTGTTCCGTCAGAAGCAAGCGATAGAACAGAGTATTTTCAACCGCCACAACGACGATTTGCCAACCCATCCATTAACTATAGACCTTATGTTAATTGGCCTTTACCTGAGATAAGGTTCGACGGTTCGAAACGTCCGTCATCGTGGACATTTGTCAAGTCCATGGAGGAGCACTTCCGTTTACATGAAGTGCCAAGCAACAAAAAAGTTGTTTTAGCAGTATCTTGCCTAATTGGATGTGCTAAGCAATGGTGGAATAACGTAGGATGTCGTCATGGCATAGAACTTTGGGAAGAATTTAAAAATGAAATCATGGACATATATCCGGCTTATAATGATTTTACAGAACTAGCTACAGAGTTGTTTTCACGAAGACAAAGGGAAAGAGATGACATAGAAAAATTTATATGGGGTACAGTAGAGTTATACCAGCTGTACGATGCTGATGCCGCTGAAATTGATATTGTAAATTGCATATTGTCTCAATTACTTTTGCCCATCCGAGAATTCCTAGAAATACGAAACGTGAATTCCGTTTCCGAGTTAGTCAAATTGGCTCGGCAATACACTGCAAGAAGAGAATCTGCAGCAAATACACCTAACCAACAATGGATGCCATTCCCGCCAAAGCAGCGATATCAGGTTGAGTCGCATAGAATGACTCCCGCACGACCGGAAGTTACACGGTCCTGACAATGTGCGTCGAAAGCGCCTAGAACTATAGAATATGAACGAAGTAGAGATTTTTTGCCACGTCAAGCTTCGAACCATAACACTACACCTAAAACTTTGTTTAAACACATGAGAGAAACCCACACCTGTAATTTTTGTGGCCAACTAGGACATATTGAGAAATTTTGCTACCGAAGGAATGAAAATTCAGGAAACTTTCATCGGGATCTTTGAAGCAAGAGGCCAAAGTTCCTCAAGAAAAGCCCTCTCATGAGTTATGCCTTGCCACTATGGCTTTACCCTCTCTATATTTTTTTATAACCCTCTCCTAATTTACATTGTCATTTTACCTCTAAGCCCCCACTTTTTTCCCACACCATGGGCTAAATGGCGAGATCACATGAACCCGAAGGCTCACAGAAGGTACGGGACCCACTAGAACAGTTGTTGGGAGACAGTAACTTCCTGTCAAGGCCATCCAGCGTGTTCTTTAACGTACACAGAGTATAGCTCTCCCACACACAGGGCCACGGCTTAACATTCTAACCGACGGACGGCGGTCTTTCCAAGCCCATTGGTGTCCCCTACTATGAGCCGAGTTTGAAAATTTGCCGAGATAAATCTAAACGCTGACATAGCTCGGACTTGAACCTTGGAACTACAGATTACAAGCCTGGTGCACTACCGACTCCGCCACTCTCACCCCACCTCTAAATTTTTCATTCTTTCCTGATTCCATCAAAAACTGCCGTTTTTTCACACACCGACAATTCTACAATACCCAGAATTACTACATCAAAAAGTCGCCAGACGCTTCCACATATTAATGATAAATCATATAACTAAATTTAAAAGACTCCTTAATATACAACAAAATTAATAAATCACTATAATACATTAATAATTACCATACTACACGTAACTACTAAAAACATTCAATTCACCCCAAACTATTCTAACGAAATACATGTGTTCTTTACTATCGCCATTTTCAATCCCACATGCAAAAACTTGCATTCTTTCCCCCAAGCATACTCCCCCACTACGCGGGCCCCAAAATATCTTTAATAACTAATTATAAACCATATCTTAACCAATTTTCAAAAAAAAAAAAGCTAGAACATATTAATTATTCGTATCCTACCTATCATTGAACCCCTCCTATTAAATATATAATACAGATGCACTTACCTCTAACCACATAGGTATGTTATCCAAAGAAGTCATCAAGCAAAAATGGCGAAAAAAAACAAACATAACTTCACACTCTTGTCAAATCACACACATAACACGTGACTCCACATTACCCACCTAAAAGAAACAAATCAAAGAGCCATAGGCCACCAACAACCAACAGTTATGTTTCTACGTCATACTTTACACTTCGACGTCACACGCCACATGAGCAATGCCATCTATCGGCTGAGGACCGTAACCACTACACAGGCCTTATTATTATTTATTATATTATATATTAATATATTTATTATATATATATAAGTTTATAATGTTGTTTAAGTAGTTTTTATCAAATTATTTTAATAGGTAAGTAGTTGAAATATACCTGTATGTTGAGTAGTATTGTATTACTGATACTTTTATATATTGTTTGTTAGCAGCTTAAATTGTATAAATGAACTAATTTTGAATTATCCTTCTTTTCAGCTTCAAACCTCAGTGGTGGACCTTCTCCACATGAACTAATAAGATTATTAGATCAATGTGATTTAACTAATTCACATTGTTCCACACCATGTATTAGTCCATCTCCATCAACAATTGGACCAAATATTCGATTAAAGGCATCAAATGTAGCCTTTTTGTGTCATCAGACCAATGTTTCCAATGAAGGTGTAGAAAATACTGTTGATAAGGAAAGTGGTAAAATAACCCACTGTTGATTATGCTTTTCTTAGGATTTCTTATAAATTAAATATACTATAAAGCATCTGTACAGAAACTTTAATAGGTAAAGTTTTATATATATATATTAAATTATCAGAAAACTATATGAAAGTGAGAATCTTCAGTGTATGTTTCATGTTGATGTTTTATACATATCATACAGAGAAAGTTTATTTCTTACTAAATGAAATGTAAATTTGAAAGCTCATTTTATATAATACTATTTTCTCCATTAAAATTTATTAGTAAACGTCTATTTATAGCTTTAGAAATTTATAATCATTCATAGTGGACTAAACTATTCTCACTTCTTTTGTGTGTTTAAATGGTTAAAATATGGCATACAAGTAATGAGTAAATAAGAAAAAAATCCCGAATTCTTACTGAGATTCAAATGCCTGATATGGAAGAATGACTATGCAGACGAAGAGAGCTGATCAGTGATAATATCAAGAGTGTGTGGTGAAAAATTGGTAAACTGTTGATGTTTTACATCATGAAGCATTTTGATGTTTTTGGATATGAGTGCTTGTTTATTTTTTTTTCTGGCTGATGTCTTTCCTGACAATATTTCCAAAATAAGCATTTAGAAAAATTCTCTCATTTCATTACCTTTCTAAAATATATTTCACACTAAAAACATGTTTTTTTCTTAGCATAATCACTTATTGAAGCATATAAAAAGCCTTGTTTTATAAATGATCAT
This sequence comes from Ryuthela nishihirai, assembly GCA_038380435.1. Classification (NCBI taxonomy): domain Eukaryota; kingdom Metazoa; phylum Arthropoda; class Arachnida; order Araneae; family Heptathelidae; genus Ryuthela; species Ryuthela nishihirai. The sequence goes on along the minus strand of JAWZYU010000044.1, from coordinate 2,519,938 downwards.
AATTAATAAAAAATTTTACATAAAAACTTATTTTCAATTCCAAAAGAAATGTAATGTTTAGAATTGCATCATTTCTCTTACTAGAGCACCTGGAGAATTTCTGTAGTTAACCTATTGTGTAATAGCAGTAAGTGTGCTCTGGCTCTGTGAGTCTGCAGCCTAAATTAAGCCCTTGATCTTACAATATTTCACTGTTTTTGTATAGTTATAGCATTTTATATTTAAATGTTCTCTATCAAGTCAACATTAGCTATAGTTGCATATACTTTGTTAATACTATCTGTGTAAATGTTAAAAAAAATATGTATCATTGTTAAGAAATGTTTCATTTAGTTTTCTTACTTTATACATCAAGAGTGAGAACTGTTTTGTAATAAAATATATGGTCTTATAGTACTGTTACAACACAATTTTTTGTTTATTTTTGAGATCACTTCCATCTGAGGTAAACTGAATAACATTTATAACTGAAGAGTGTTAACAGTTAAATTCAAAATGGTTTGTAAGCAAATTACATATACTATGTGTTAAAAAATTATAGTTTATAGTTCTGTACTTTTTTGTTAGTTTTGAATGAAACATTTGCTGCATTACTAAGAATATCAGTTTCGTATTGTTAATAAATACAAAGTAATAAAATAATTGTATCTCCAGGTCATCCAGTATATCATACAATTTTAAAGTAAATGACAGAAAAATCTAAGTGTTTAAACACATTTTTACACTGACCCTAGATCAGGGATGTCAAGGTTTCTACCAGCATGCCAAAATAAATAAAAAGTGGAAATATTTTCTGGCAAATTAGTAAACTCGACTCATTAAGTATCCACTAATAATTTCCACTCTGTAAATTGATTCAAATATTTAGAGGAAAAACTGTCTTGAGCCGGGTGGGATATGAATCCACGACCACCTGATAACGTCAGATGCTCTGGACCACTGAGCTACCAGCCGCCAATCAAGATCTCCTCTAACTGATGTTATGAACATTCTCAACCTACTTTCCTAATATGTAGGGAGTGTTCAGGCAATCCCACCTCAAGCGGCTTTTTAATGCCTTTTCTTAGATGGACTGTATGTCTTACGAGTATGCAATCTACAAATAATTATTATTAAACTCAACTCATTAAGTATTCACTAATAATTTCCACTCTTTAAATTGATTTGAATCAATTTACAGAGTGGAAATTATTAGTTGATATTTTCTTGCATACCATAGTGACAGAATGTTTTAAGATTATAATTGAAATATCACTATGATAAATTTAATCAAGTTTTATGACATAAACAATACAATGCCAAATATTTTTGAACAAATTGTAATTAGTTATAGCTATATTATTTATATACGTAAGAAAATTGCATTAATACTGTAATTGTTATTAATTACTTCAATTAATGTAATTAAACAATGTAGTTTATTTATTTCAAACTACAAATTAAAGATGTTACTAAAAAAAAATTCAATGAAGTTTACCCAGTATTTCCAGAAGTAGGGATTTTCTACCGAAAGGGAAATTTTGAGGTCTATGGGTTGTACAAACAATGAAATGGAGAATGTGGGATATTTGAGTGGTTGTGTTTAAAATTATATTTTAATTTTAAACTATTTTATGCGTAAGTCTTTTACATCTATTTATGGTGATCATAAAATAAATTTTTATATTTTTTCACATGCTGACAAAATTTCCTTGCATGCCAAGATTGGCACGTCATTTATTTACCATCCCTGTCCTATATATTGAAAGATATATAGCCACGTAATTAAAAAAAGGAATGTGAAACTGCCGTGAAATGGAAAAACATGGCAAACTAGAAGAAAAATCTGCCATAAGTTAACTCTTTCACTACCATATTGGCCCTAACTACAGGTATTGAGAGTATATTGAAGAGAAAGGAATAGCATTTATTGGATGAGTCCATTTAAATTGCTGTTTTCTGCCTCTGTGGTAGTGAAAGGGTTGAAAAAGAGTATGATGGATCATTTTCACTCTTTCTCAGTATGGTCTTTCATGTATGTACAAATATGATTAAATTTTTTTTTTGGCTGTAATAGTATGATTTGCCAACACTAAATTGTTATTAATTGCTTCAGTTGTGCACTATTAAACACATAGTACAGGGGTTTATCAAAATAATTGAAATACTGTTTGTGGAGAACATTTTATTAGTAAGCTGTAGGCCTACCTTGGGCATTCAGAACAGACATATTCGACGTGGAATAGACTTATGTTAGTCATGCACACATGGTAATGGAATGTATGACCATTTTTCCTGTAAAATATTGGCCCAACTGTGCCAGTGATGCTGGAGGTGGAAAGTGTGATCTGGCCTTGCGCTCCAGATATTCCCACAAAGTTCAATAATATTGAGGTCTGGAGATTGAGGTGGCCAGGGTAGCTGCTGTACCTCATGCTCTGCAAACCACAACTTGACATGTTTCGCATAATGCATGGGTGCATTATTCACTTGAAACCTGGGACAGTCATTAGGGAACAATGTGCAACATTGGGTGCAGGTGATCCCCAAGAATGGATTCATATGTTGTGGACGTGACACGACCATGTAGAATAATTAATGGCCATAAGGAATGCCATGATGTGGCAACCCACAGCTTCAGGGATCCACCTTCATGCTTCACATTCGGAACCAAACAGTCGGGGTGTTATGCTTCTGTAGGTTTTCTCCAGATGTACACTCTACCAGTTGTGAGAAACAATGTATAGCACAATTCATCAGACCAGATGACATGTTGCCAGTCTTTAGCATACCAGTTTCTATGTGTTTTGCACCACCTTACATGTTTGTTGCATTGATGTTGGTAATCAGAGGTTTGTGGATTGCAGCACAACATCAAGAAAATAAAGAAAGAAAATACGATTCAAGATGTTTTCTATTTAAATAATGCTAGAGGTGAAATTGAAAATAAGTAATTACATAGATGCATATACTTAAAAAAGCATGTTATTTCATCAGTCACTTAGCATTATCTAATTATTGGTCAAAATAAGTTGTGTATCAAGTGAGAAAAAAAGCAAAAAATATTAAAAGACTTTTATTGGTCCTCTCACACAGCTTTCCAGTTTTATAACTAAAAAGGAAACATACTCCTCATTATAAACAGAGCTGAATAAAGGGGGAGGGGGTCTTGTGGATGGTAGTGGTGACTATGATGGACCAGAACAGATCAAAATGGTATGATCCACATCCATTTAAACTCTATTCAAAAGGTATAGAATCAGATACTTCAGACTTTTTATGCTTCTAAAAATTATCCAGTGATATAAGTAAGAAATGCAATTTAGATAATACAGATAAGACAACTAAAAATGTAACTGTGATGAAAAATAATAAAGTGTTTAGATATTCAGTTTTTTTTTTTGAAAATTTTTAAGAAACCTTGTGTGACAGTGTTAATTTCAAAGCAATGCATAATTTCAAAGACAAGACATTGACATTTCTCTTTAAAAAGAGTACTAAAAACACCAGAAATATCTGTAGGTAAAAAGAAAGCTGTTTATATTTTTGTTTCAAAAATATGATTTCATGTGGCAAGTAAAATTTCTTTAATTTTGTCAGAAGTTGTATGAATGTTGTGAACATAAAGAAGGATGAAAATGAGTGAGTTAATAGTTATATAAAAGTCTAATTTTTTCTTAATATAGGTTGGAGTTTATTTTAATGAGTAACATAAATAATTTCTTTTAAGAGAGGATTACATATGTTGAAAATAATGCAAAATAAATGCATTAGATGTAGATAAAAAGATAATTTGCTTTTAGGGTTTTTCTGTCTACTTTTATCTGTTAGTTGCTGCAAGACTAATTACTACTGGAATTTTTTTTAGCAGTTTTGTTGAAAAAGAATTACAGTTTTAAGCACAAATAAATTGTCAGCAAAAGATTTAAATAGAAGTGAAATGCATTTCTAAATGAATAAATATATGTATGTTATCTTAAAGTTTTGAGTTGTTAATGAACTAGGAGGACAATATGTTTATATTGGACATTCAAGTATTGAAGGCTGTACTTGAGACATTTGATCCATCAGATGGCTACAATAAAATTCAAGCTTTTTTCCATCCAGTCAAATGGTGTAGATAGATAATAAGAGATATTCTAAAATCTTTTAACACATGACATTTACAAAAACAACTTCCAAAATGCATAAGGCAGTTGGGTGACTAATAAAGATTTGGGCTAGTCTGAACTGAGTACTGTTTTCAAATATCCAGACTCTGGCTGCATAAATTAAATTTTAAAATTTGTTTATACCTGTGAAAAAATTAGGTAAAGAAAAAGAACCATTATTTATGATTTCAACTTTGTTAATCGTTTCTCAGTATTTGGAATTAATTAGCACTCATACTTTTGATTATGTTTTCAGGTATTCTCATTTCATTCGTTAATTGCCCTTAATCTATATAATGATGCTACTCAAGAAGTTTCAGTTTCTACGAATTATTTCTATTTTTAGTTCTGGATAACTTGAGCTTTTAATTTTGTCTTCAATTAATGATAAATATTTTATTAAAGTTTGTAATACCTTATAATACAAAGAATTAAAAATATGGTGTAGTGGCATGCATTTGTTTGTTATGATGTATCATAGTTTTTTCTCTCACTTTGGGGATTATTGAAATAATTTGGCATAGGCTCCAAAATATAAACTGAACTCATCTCTACCATATATCTTACATTGACATTTTAGTAATTATTGAAATAATCTTACAAATATACTAGCAGAACGTACCTTGCGCTGCCCGGGTGCCACTTTTAACCTATATATTATTTTCTCTGCATTAAAGTTGAATTTTTAAGACTACCCCCCCCCCCCCGACACTTGAGCGCAGATTTTTCACAGGAAAAAATTTGCCTGTTCATTCTTGACGTCAGCGAGCACTCCTCATAGCCCGTGGCTTAGTTTCTGCGTAAGCTATCGAGATTTTTATTTCCGTTACCACAGATTTTGCCGCTCTATGGCTCCCGTGATATTCGTCCGCACGGTCCAAATTTCCTGCACAGCGTCCCCGTGTGTCCCAGTGATTGGTTTAAAAATCAGGTTCCCACTTGGTCCATCGAGATATTTATTTTGTCAGATTTTGGCATTCTGTTATTACCGAAAAGTACCAGATTTTGTAGGCGGGTTCCCCCTGCCCGACCCCCATGTTTGGTTAGAAAATCAGGTCCCTAGCTTAGTGGAACGCCTAATAAGGCCTTTGGAAATATGGAGAATCTGGCAAAAGCAGCAGATTTAAATGCTATTTTAACTCTTTACTTTCAGAGTTAGGGAGCAATAAATGGCAACAATAGATTTGACAGCAATTGTCGTTTTCCATAGGAAAAGCATGGCAAATATTTATGATTCTAGCAAGCTCCCCTTTTGGATTTTCGACCTGAAATTTGGCACTGCAATACGGACCACAACCAGAAACATTCTCTGAAATTTTGGAACGTGTACGTTGATTTCCCGATGAGTTAGGGCTGCAACAGACACCTTTTATTATATCGATTGAAAGCTATGGTATCGCATCGCTTTTGCATTTTAAAAGGGAAAAAGTTTAAACCTTTAGTTAAAAGAAGTAATTCACAAATAGCTTCCAGTTATTCTGTACCGTTAGGTTTCATTACTAGACAAAATGTTCCAATGCAGTCTGGATTAGTGATTGAATAAAGCTGATAAAAAGAAATATTAATGATTACTTTCTATGACATAGTTTTCTGCACATGAGGTTACTAATTAAGAGTCATTACCAACGTAATTTAACACATTGACTGTTGTGCTATAAAAGATGTTTTATCCAATGGTCATTGGGGCAGGGGTTGGCTCAGTCAGTACCATTTTGTCCACTGTCAGTAGGGGACATAGATGGGCTTGGAAAGGCTGTCTGTCGGATGGGACATTAAACCATTGCTATGTGTGTGGGAGAACCACACCCTGTGCACATGTATGGAGAGAACATGCTGTATGGCGACGGTTGACTACCATGTCTCTCAACAATAACTGTCCAGTCCCCCCCAACGTTCTCTGAGCCTTCAGGGTCCTTGTGACCTGACATTTAGCCGTTTGTGTGCAAAAAGGTGCCATACCTGTGAAAACACAGTCCAGCAGCCACTGGGGTCAGGGGTGGTGCAGTCTGTAGTGCCAGTCTCGTAATCAGCAGTTTCCAGGTTGGAGTCCTACCTGAGCCAGCAATGAGATTTATCTCCACAGAATTCACTACTGACCATTCTGTGCGTGGTCAGTACGGAACATTTATGGGCTTGGAAAGGCTGCTGTTCTTCGGATGGGACAAAGGCATGGTCCTTTGTGGAAAGAGATATATATATTAAGAATACACTGGGTGGCTTTGACAGGAGGTTGTCTGTCTCAACTGCTGCATGGTGTGCAAAAAAGTGCCGCTCAGAGGTACAACAACCCAACCCAAATCCTAACAGCTGTCCAGTAGTTCCCCTTCCCCCAACCTCTGAGCCATTGGGGATCCTTTTGAGTGTCGGATATTATTGGTTTTTCCGTGACAAAACAGTGTTGCTCAGAGGTAAAACAATCAAAAATCCAGTGGCTATTATTTTATTTTAAACTGCTAAAAAATTGTATAAAAGAGTAACTAATAAAAGCAAAATAAAATTTTTATTGGGAAATACCTAATACTACTGCAATTTGGCCAAATGTTCATCCTGACGGGTTTCCGCTGCAATGTGACCCAGGGACCAGGGCAAAACAGCACAACATACCTAACTTTGGTCGTCCTCACATGAGTGTATGGACCACTGCGTCGGAGTGATCTCAGTAGCAAAAGCATGTGTAAGGAGTGAGAATGCCTGGGTGACGCCATCGGGAATACTACTATCACACAGATACCTTTACCAGAGAAGGCCGCCGTCCGTCTGATGGGACAAGCAGTAGCCCTGTGTGCAGGAGATCCATACCCTGTGCACGCTAAAAAACACTTGATGGGAGGCTACCATCTGTCTCCCAACAGCTTTTCCAGTGGGTCCCCTCCTTCAACCTTCTCTGAGCCTTCGGGGCCCATGTGACCTGGCTATTTAGCCCATGGTTGCAAAAAAGTTCCGCTCAGAGGTAAAACAACCCAACATCATAGGGCTACATGTGACTGGTTGTACCCTGCGTTGCATTGCAGTGGAAACCTATCAGTGCAACAACTGTCTGCCGAATTTGGTGACAGTGATTGAAGGAAGGTAACCTGCATCATCCTAGTGAGACATGCACACAGGTGGATGTCAATGAAATCAAGATTTACAAGCCATTTCCTGTCCCGTTACTGATAGATGTCAGGACGGGCTTTACAGGAGGTAAAATCAGATGTTGCCTAGTGGGTTAGAGGGACTCGAATGTAAAAACTTCAAATTAGGATCATGAGACGAGTAGTTGGGGGGGGGGGGGGGGATAGCACGCATGGCTGAAATCCGTTATTTTCGCAGTTTTAAATATTACTGAAATATAGTTAGTTGTTTAGCGCTTCGGATATTATGGTGCAAGAGCAGCAAGGGCTATGCTACACGAAACGAGAAATATTGAAATGTAACTTAATCTATAATTATTAAACAGATTAAATTATTTTGAATCAATAAAGAGATTTATCTTAATTCTTCAAACATCTGCAACTTATAACCCTGTGTAATTTTGTAATCATTTAAAAATATGTAATAGGTATGTAAATGATAGCTAGGTAGTCACTGAAAGGAGAGCTATGTACCAATCCCCTGTGATGATGCATAGAACCGGCCATGCCTAGCACCCAATGTCCGACCCCGCCTTCTCGTGGTGCAGACCGTTAGTACCTTTAAAACAGATACTCTCTTGTGGAAGTGAACGAAAGGGGAGCGCCGCCAGATTAGTGTGGCCTAGTGAACTGGACAATTATGGCTACTTTTTTTTTCTACCCTGCTGAGGAGTGATCAATCACACATGGTCCTGGTGCTAACCATATATGTAAACCCACTGGAGTGGACAGATATATGGCTCTGAGCTTGATTATGGATCCTGATTTTACTGCACTGGTGGGCTTCTGTGGAGGGCCAATCTTTCGCTGTGTTTTCTTTTTGTTTGTGGGTTGACAGCCCCAAGTGAATAGATTCACAGTATATGTTTATCCGCTGGTGGATAATCCTGAGCAGAGGTCATCGCAGACACCTGAACTCTTGCTTCTATTGGCATCGTCAAATTCTACATTGGAGGAAGTCTTCCAGTGTAGATGGCTTCAGCCTTTAGTGGTGGGGGAACGGGTCTTTGCCCCATGTCTGCGATTAAGGGGCTGTTTGATATTGGCATTCCCTCTCTCAATGAACATAGTTTTTTTAAACGTCCCACTAACCATTTTCTCTCCATAGGTAGTTGGAATGTGAAGACTCTGCACAGAGTTTTTTCTCTTGATATCCTCACACAAGAATTCCACCATTATAATTTAGATATTCTCGGCTTGCAAGAGACCAGATGGACAGATAAAGGTCAGATTCTTAAAAATAATCTTAAATTTCTCTTTTCAGGGAGGGACGACAATAAGCATCACCAAGGCGTGGGTCTGCTCCTCAGCAGACATGCTAGTGATGCTCTTCTAGGATATGAGTGCATTAATGAAAAGTTTCTTAAAGCAAAATTTCAGACAAGCGTTAAAGACTTGAATGTTATCTGCTGTTATGCCCCCACTGAGGATGCTGATGAGGATGAGAAGGATAGGTTTTATGGACAACTTCAGGATATTTTGAATTCTGTCAAGAAAGGAAATATTACCCTTGACCTAGGTGACTTCAATGCAAAAGTTGGTATTGACTCTGACCTTTGGGGAGGAGTAATAGGCTCTTTTGGTATTGGTAGCTGCAATGGCAATGGGCAACATCTCCTACAGGTAAGTAAACTCAATGAATTCAGAATAACTAACACTTATTACAAACACTGCAACACACATAAGTACATATTGGTTTCACCTGATGGGATGCATAAGAATATTATTGATTATTTATTAACAGCAAATGGGCTAGTTATGTTAGGAATACCAGGACATATAGGGGAACTAAAATTGGATCTGACCATTACCTTGTTAAAAGTGTCTTGCAACTTAAACTTAAAAAGTGTTGTGCTATGGTTAAAAAATTAATTTTTAATACTGAAGCTCTGAAAGACACAGTTATAGCCAAAGCTTACCATGATAGGTTACTTAGTCATTATGACAGTCATGGTATGCTTACTACTGAAGTTGAGGAAGAATGGGATCATTTAAACAGGCTTTTTTGGACACTAACAGTACTCTTTTTAGGAAAAAAGGAGCAGAAGAGACAGAATTATATGACTGAGGGGCACTTGAGCTTATTTCGGAAAGAAAGAACTGCAGGAATGTCCTTAATTAATACCCTACTAGTCCTAATAGAAAGCATTACAGAGAACTTAATAAACTTGTAAAGGATCAGTTAGCTGCTGATAAGAATCTTTGGCTTGATGGTTTGGCTGACAAAGCCGAGGAAGCAGTTAGACGGCACAACAGCAGAGAGCTGTACCAGATAGTTATTGTTTTGTGTGGTAGAAAACGAACAGGTATACAGGGATTGAAGGATAAACAAGGTAAGGTTATGGAAGGTGAGGATTCTGTCATGGCTAGGTGGGCTGAGCATTTCAGTGATGTTCTAAACAATGTGGTTTGTTCTACTCCCATTGTTTGCAATGATGACAGATGCATTGGTGGCTTTAATGTTGGCCCTATAACACAATCTGAAGTTATTTTGACTGTTTCTAAACTTAAACTACATAAATCCCCAGGGGTAGAAAAAATTATTACGGAAATGCTTAGAGCTGGGAATGTTTCGGTTACCACTTGGATGACTGAAATTCTGAATATGTTTTATGATAAAGGCATGGTTCCTAAGGATTTTACCAGAGCTATTGTTATCTCTATTTTCAAAAAAGGTGATCGCAGTTCTTGTGATAGCTATAGGGGTATTAGCTTACTCTCTGTTCCAGGTAAAGTTCTTTCCATGATTGTGCTTAATAGAATTAAAAATCTGGTTGACAATCAATTGCGTGATGAGCAATGTAGATTCAGAAGTGGTAGGGGATGTGTGGATCAGATATTTTCACTTAGGCAGATTCTTGAGAAATGTTTAGAGTTTCAGAAACCTTTGGTTGCTAGCTTTGTTGATTTCAAAAAGGCTTTCGACTCTGTTGATCGTCATAATTTGTGGTTGATTGTGAAATCATATGGTATACCAGACAAGTTAGTTAACATAATGAAAGCTCTCTATAATAACACTGAGTCGTGTGTGACAGTTGGTATGGCTTGTAGCAATTGGTTTAGCATTACTTCTGGTGTTCGACAAGGGTGCATTTTGTCTCCTTTTCTCTTTAGCTTGGTTATTGATTACGTTATGCGAAATTCATTTGAAGGGAAAGATTTTGGCCTTAAATGGACTGGAGATACGAAAATTTCTGATTTAGATTATGCTGATGATTTAGCCCTTTTGGCAAATGATGTTGATGAGATGAACTCTTTCATTCGAGCAGTTCATGAGACTGGTAGTAGAGTAGGTTTGGTTATAAAGAGAGAGAAAACTAAAGTGATGAAAATTGGTCAAGCAGGCTGTGATTCAGTTAATCTGAATAGCTGCAGTCTTGAGCAGGTGTCACAGTTTAATTATCTTGGGAGCTATGTAACAGATACTGGTGATGTGCGGCATGAGATTAACAGACGAATAGTTATTCTGCCGCAACTTTTAAGGTATTGCTGCCGCGACTTTTAAGAATCTATGGAGAGTGTGGAGAAATAGGCGTATACACCTAAAGACTAAAATTAGGCTGTATAATAGTTTGGTTCTTTCTAGGGTTAGTTATGGTAGTGAAACTTGGACACTTTGTAAACAAGATAACAGGAAACTAGATGCTTTTGATTCCAGATGCTTACGCAATATCTTGGGCATTAGGTGGTTCAACTTTGTAACTAATGATGAGGTTAGGCAAAGGAGTTTGCACCCTCCTTTAAGCAGCATATTGTGCAGAGAGAGACTCTGTTGGTTTTTCTATGTTCCCCGTGTGAATAATTATAGATTGTCGAATAGGGTTATGAACAGTGTACCTAAAGGCCTCAGAAAGAAGGGGAGACCTAGGATGCGGTGGGCAGACAATGTCAAACAGGACCTTGTTAGAATTGGTGTGCAGTGGCCAGATGCAGTAGATGTAGCTCAGGATAAACTTGCTTGGAGAACTAAATTGCACGGTCTGGTTGGACCTCCGTAGCCCATGGCTGCTTGAGGAGGATGATGACGACGACGACGATGATGATGATAAAAAATACAGTATTTTAATCCAGTAGCTGGAATGCTATGGGCCTATGATGCTGTTGACAAAACAGTGTCTATTATATGTAGGACTTTATGTTTTTGGTTTTTATCTTGGTGTATTATTTTGATTATTTCATAACCAGCGATTTGCTCTTTATAGCTATACATTTATGAAGATAGCAGGTAGGCCACCGTTTGTCACCTTTTTCGAATATACGTGACGTAGTCATGTCATGTGGTTTGATGTATATGGCAACTGTTATCTGCATTATGGCGTCTGGGAGTTATCAGTTATCATCTCGGACGTTTCGAAATTGTTTTGGTGTAATGTGTTTTCAGTGTTTGAAAACGTGTGAATTTTAGCTATAATTTATGTAAAAACGGATTATGTCATTTTATTCTACATGTTCTAGGCACAGATCTACTTTTATCCTCTGAAATATTCTGCTTATATTTTCGTTTCATTTTTTTAAACGTTAATTATAGATTGAAAAATTTTCTTCTATTGTAATGTAAAAGGGTTGTTTCCAATTATAGTGTACTTCTTTTATTTTTTTTCTTCTCTATAATGCTTTCAGTGTAGTCTGTTTTCGTGAAACAGATGCTACAGGTGATATCTGATGCGGATATTACTAATGTGAATATCCGTATGCACCAAATGCCCAAATAAATTTGTCCGAGAAGCTGTCAGCGGAGTTGTCAGGTAATTAAACAATTTTTTTTTATTTAGTTTGACTGTAAATAAATTTGAAGCAGGTTATGCAAAAAAAAAACTTTTAAGTATGTGTCTGCTTTTGTTCTGTGGTAAAAAAATTAAGTTGTATGGGACTCATGGAATAGTTAAATATTTCTTGAGTCCCATGCCTACAGAACATCTTGTGTGATACTTTACTACTGAATCAAGGTTATGTGTTTGCTTCTTTTGAATATTAACCCTAGACAGTATACATGGAGTCCATGCTACCAAGCCATTCTTTCAATGTGATATAATAAAGAAAATATAGTGCAGTGTAAATCAAAATTTTATACCTAAATAAACATTTTTTTTAAAGTCCTACAAAAAGCAGTGGATTCTGTTATTGCTGTTCTTCTCTTAACATTTCAAGGCTACGCTGCAGTATAGGGTCCTCAGTGCCATGTACTTTTCCCCAGGAAAATCTGTAACGTCGAGTTTCAATACGATATCCATCTGCATGTTCCAATGTTTATGACGATATATGCTGTTTAGAATAGTTGGCCCATGTAGTGATCACAGTCCTCAGCCGATAGATGGCATTGTTAATGAAATCTTTTGATGAGATTATTTGTTTTTGGGGCTTTATTTCAGTAAGGAACAAGGAGTTATTTTTTAGCAATAAGCGTTGTTAATGAAATCTTGTCTTGATGAGAATATTAATTTTTGGGGATTTTTTAAGTGCAGAACAAAGGTTTATTCTTTAGCGATAAAAGAGTTGTTAATAAAATCCAATTTTGATGAAATTCTTTAACTTTTGAGGTTTTTTTAAGTGAAAAATAAGGGTTCATTTTGTAGCGATAAGCAATGCGAATAAAATCTTTTGAAGAGCTTATTCTCAGTAATTTTTTTAAGTGCAGAAACATGATTTTCTTCTGTGTAACGTTGCATATTTCTTATATATATATATGCTCACTACGCATCTAAAGGTAGATGTGAAACGGACTACTTTTACCATTCAGACTTTTTTTTCACTTTAGCGAAATATAACAAAATGGTGGCTGAGGACCCTATACTGCAGTTCTGCCGTCATAATTTGCAATGTATACTGTCTAGGGTTAAAAATGTATTTTTTTTCTTATTGGGAGTTCCTGTAAAAAGCTGTGCTGACCAAAAATCCAAGAAAATGCATTTTCAACTATTCTGCCTTGCAATGATGTAATTTTAGCAGCATAATAACTTTCTCAATAAGTGGTAACCAAAAAATGCAGAACCAAAAAGAAAAATGTGCAGTAGTGCACATCACAGTCCTTGGCCGCCATTTTTGTTGATGCAACGTAACAAAACGGTTCTTTTTGTTGATTCCCACAACCCCCACAACCCTAACCTAACAGGGTTCCTTGAAAAAAGATTGTTTTTTTCCTTACCATGGTAATGATAACTTGAGTTTACGTCAAACACAAAGTACTATTACCATGGTAATGGTAATTTGCATTGTAAACAAACGCAACATAACAAAAAAAGTGATTCCACTAAAAAAAATCCCTCATAACCATGAATTACTGAAAAAAATTAAAATGATTAAAAAACAACAAAAAAAACTTAAACAAAGAAACTACAACACGTTTGTTTTCCCATATACTACAAATTCCTGCAATCTCCCCCCCCCCCACCACCACCACCATTCTTTCCCAACAGTTTAAACACTCCACAAATATATTTCCACAAACTAAACTAGTAAATGGAGTCACACATACAATAATTAACCTAAATAAATTGTCAGAATTAAACAAATCGAGCACAAATCTCAAAACCTAGAACATTGTGAACAATGCACTGCCAACCAGCATTATAAAAGCCTTCAAAACTAAATAATGTCCTCAGTGATGACACATAACAAAAAGCATGAAAATCAGAAACAGTACATCACTGGGTTAGCGTGGTTTATTTGGTCCTCAGCCAACAGATGGCAGTGCTCAAGTGGCATATGATGTCGAAGTGTAGAGTATGATGTAGAAATGTAATTGTTGGTGGCCTATGGCTTTTTGATTTGTTTCTTTTCGGTGGGTAATATGGAGTCACGAGTTATGTGTGTGATTTGACGGGAGTGTTACATTTTTTTTTTGTCATGTTTGCTTTATAATTCGTTTGGATAACACGCGTATTCAGTTAGAGGTAAGTGCATATGTATTGTATATTTAATGAGGGATTTTTAATGACAGCTAGAATATGAATAATTAATATGTTCCTGTTGTTTTTTCATAATTTCATTAAGATATGATTAACAATAAGTTATTTAAGATATTTTGGAATTGAAATTATTTAATATTAGGAGGGTTGTTGGTGAAAGTGTTAGTGAACTGTTTTGTAATGTTACGGTCACGTCGTTTGGAAGTGGGAGTTCGGTAGCTTTTTATGGCTGTGTGTAGGGGAGAATATTTTTGAAAGATTGGAGTGAGTGGCATTTGAAGGTGAAGGTAGGAGTGGTTAACCAGATAGAATTATTTTAAATCTTTTTTTTTTGTGTGTGTGTGTTTAGTATAGTGTAGTAGTTCAATATGGAATGCTTGTTTTCAGTGAAAATAAAGCTTCTTATTTTCTAAATATAGTGCTTTTAATTCTGTAAGTGTAGCTAAATCAAAGATTTGGAAAATGTAGATACACACACATATATATACCCCTCTCAAGCAGCTGCTTGCCATAGAGGTCTGACAGGAGCTTGGTAATATTTTATTAGTATGTATCATTATACAAAAAAAAAATTTCTGTTATCTTTAAAAAAGAATTGAGTTTTTCAGACCAACTGGGGAGGAAGCAACTCACTGTTCTTCGTGCAAACCCTTGATTTCCACACTGTACTACATAAATTTCAAATTTCTAGCATGAATAGAATGTTTTCAATATGAATTTAAAGTGTTTCCATATGGTTAAATATGAAAAGAATGTAAAATACCATGAAGAACATTCTTCGTGATCTCCAACCCTTTGGCTCATGAGGTCACTACCAATATTCATTACTAATTTTTTCCCCTCATTCTTTTCATGTCCATATGTTGCCAAGATATGATGCAGCCTTAAAAAACTCACTCACAAGGCTGCATTTTGAGTGTTATGTTTTTCACTGCTAAGATCAATTCTATCGTTAGACAACTTCCTCTGACTGTAGGCAATGCTCTATCTTAATGATTTTAGCATGTTTTGTTCTGCAGCATGAAGGACATTAAACAACAACTGCGAGCTTCCCTGAACAATCTCTTGGTGATGTTGATGGTGAACTGTTTTGGTTTTCCCCATAGAAGATCTCTTGTGTACACTTTTGCCAGTAGTGTAATCTTCATTTGGACCCCAAGCTGTTCCATCATGCCTGTAGTGGTGGAGATCAAGTTTCTCGGTCCCATCTTCAACTGGAACTTGACCTGTTTACCACACATATGTCATCTCAGGTCCAAGTACATGTGGGAATTGAACATCATCAGAATCCTCTCTCTCTCCTGGGAAGTGGACCAATGTTTTTGTTATGCTTATACAGGCACTTGTCTGGGTGAAACTGGATTACAGTTCCCAATTGCACAATTTTGTTTGGGATCGTCGATGTTGAGGGTGTTGGGCCCTCTCCATTATTTTGGCCCTCCATATGCACTGTGACCTATTTCATTGTCTTCAGTAGTTTTCCATATGATATGCATCTAAATTCCAATTCCTGCCAGACCATCCTACTTGAGACTTTTTGTCTAAAGTGGAAAATGTTTTACACCAATGCCATTCTTTTTGGTTTGCATGACCAAGGCTATCCGTGAGACATCAACAACGGTTTTGATAGCATCACCCACTCAACAGCCAAGCCTCTTCCATCATTGCTCACTCTTTCCCTGTGGTACGATTTCTCTCTTTTTAGGACAGGGAAGGCTTTTACTGCTGACTGCACATGAGGTACAAAGTGTGTACCTCATGTACAGCAACTCTTTGCCAGCCACTGTGCAACCAGACTTCTTGCCTTTCTTCACAGGTTTGAAGTCTGGGGATTTGGTGAGATCATCGAATGTCTGCTGTGATCACAGCAGACCATATCCCACCTCAATGTACCATTTTCACAGCAGAATTGCACACTGTTAGTCTTGCTTTGGACCATATAACAGCTAAGCATCTTGATTGGTGTAGTGAATCATTTAGCCTGTAATCAAAACCTGTAGTGAATCACTTAGCTCGCTACAGGCTTCGATTTTGTTTAGGCCTTTTGTTCATCCTGTTCTCTCCAAGATCTACCAGCAGCTCCATTGTGTAGCAACCATGTGTATCATACTTTTCTGTTGGTTGCCCAGTCATGTCGATATTGTGACACCATTTTAACTATTAGACATGTTTTAACTAGATGTCCAGCTTTTAATCATGAACATTGAATTTATTTTAGTTCTCTTTATTTGCTGTCTGAGCCACTTAACACTTGGTCACCTTTTATCCAATCATTCTTTTTAAACTCCTGTCTTTGATGCTTTATATTTGATTGAATATTTTAAATGTCTTTAATGTTTTACCTTTGTCTTTTGTATTTTACACTTGTTGCTTTTCATGTGGATCCTCTTCACTCATTGTTAATTTTTGTATTTTGAAACTGTTGACTCTTTCATACACAGGCTTTTTTTTATCAGATTCTTCAAACTAGAATCTATCACTTGCTTGCATCTCCCTCTCCACTACAACTCTCTCACTTGATTTGCTGCTATTGCATCTTTTGCTAGAATATCAGCTACTCTCTCTTTCACTAGAATTACCACTCTTCTTTCACTGGAATCACTGCTCTTCCCTCTCTTTGTCAGGAGCTTCAGCTTAAGAAATTCCTCCTTCACTTGTCATTGGTTTGATAATCAACTGACATAATTCGAGGTTTTCTTGCTACTGGTGGCCATCATCTCACAAACAATATGCTGATTCATCATGACACACATGGCAGAGCAGTGGACGATACATATTGCTTTATTAAACCTTGGAGGACCCGCATTCGCAAAATGTGGTTACAGCATTATTCCTCAAAAGTGGATGTTATTTTTCTTTTACCTAACCCCCTCTTCTCCAAAACATACATTGAAGCAGGCAGCTGAAAGGATAATAGTATATATATTTTAAAAATAAATAATTCAGTGATGAAAAAAGTGACCTATCAAATGAAATATGCAATACATTAAAATAATTTTTTTTAAAATTTAAATACACATATGTTTGATAGAGCAGAAGTCATTGAGCAAACAAAATGTTGAATAAAGATTATGGATGACAATTTCAGATTGCTGAGTTAGCTCAAGAAAGATAAAGAATTAGAAAAAATTAAAATTTAGATGGGGCGGGGATGTCTCAGTCAGTAGTGCGCCAGGTCCGAGTCCCAGCTGGGTCATTGTTGAGATTTATCTCTGTAAATTTTCCCACCCTGCCGGGTCAGTAGGGGACATCGATGGACTTGGAAAGGCCGCCGTCCATTGGATGGGGTGTTAAGCCTTGGCCCCGTGTGCAGGAGAGCCATACCCTGTGCAAGTTAAAGAACACGCTGGATGGCCTTGATGGGAGGCTACCATATGTTTCCCAACAGCTGTTCCAGTGGGTCCCCTCCCCCAACCTCCTATGAGCCTTCGGGGTCCTTGTGACCTGGCCATTTAGCCCATTGTGTGCAAAAGAAAGTGCCACTCAGAGGTAAACCAAACCCAAATAAAAATTAGATACATGGAATGTAGTGTTCCCTGGCAGGTGGCTCTATAGAGATGCACTGATTCCAAAACCATTCTTTCCCTGGATATCATGACCTTTATTATTTTTTTTTATTTTGGTGGACATACATCAAGGATGGAAATCAGAAGTGACAGAAACTGATGACCTACAGATGTCACTGGTGCCATTTCAACAGGTGCATTGGAGACATGGCAACAAATTCAGTATAATTTGAGGGGTGGGGGTTGCTCAGTCAATAGCGCTCCAGGCTTGTAATCTACAGTTCTCAGGTTCGAGTCCCAGCTGTGCCAGCATTGAGGGGGTGGCTCAGTCAGTGGTGCGCCAGGCGTGTAATTTGCAGTTCTCAGGTTTGAGTCAGCTGGGCTAGCGTTGAGACTTATCTTTGTAAAACTCTCCTCCCTGCCCGCGGTCAGTAGGGGACACCGATGGGCTTGGAAAGGCCACTGCCCGTCGGATGGGATGTTAAGCCGTGGACCCGTGTATGGGAGAGCCATACCCTGTGCCATTAAAGAACACACTGGATGGCCTTGACAGGAGGCTACCATCTGTCTCCCAGTAACTCTTCCAGTGGGTCCCCTCCCCCAACTTTCTCTGAGTCTTTGGGGCCCTTGTGACCTGGCCATTTAGCCTATTGTGTGCAAAAAAAGTGCTGCTCAGAGGTAAAACAAACCAAAACAAAGCCAGCATTGAGATTTATCTCTGCAAAATTCCTCACCCTGCCCTCAGTCATTAGGGACATCGATGGGCTTGGAAAAAATTCCATCCGTCAGATGGGATATTAAACAGTGACTCTGTGTGCAGGAGAGTCATACCCTTTGCATGTTAAAGAACGTGCTGGATATCCTTGATGGGAGGCTACCATCTGTCTCCCAACAGCTGTCCAGTGGGTCTACTCCTTCAACCTTCTCTAAGCTCTCATGGTCCTTGTGACCTGTCCATTTAGCCCATTGTGTGCAAAAAAGTGCCACTCAGAGTTAAAACAACCCAACCCAGTATCATTTGAATATGTTGATGCAACAAAATGTTCTCACACTGAAGTACACTGATGTGTAATAATGTTTGCTAAACTTTTTGGGGATCAGCTCTGTCATTAGCATGATTTTCCCAGATTTGAGTCCGAACTGCCTATGTTGAAAATTTCTTGACTAAGTACTCCACTCTTATTGAGAAAGGGGACACTGAAAGGCATGGAGAAGTCACTGTCCATCAAATGGGATGTCAAGCTCAGTGGCATTGGGGATCTCACCTGAAGTGCCCTTAAACTTTAGGTTTTTACCAAAATTTGTTAAATATTGAATAAACTCTACTTTTTTTTGGTATACACTAAGTAAGTACCACTTTTGAGTCGATTCAAATTTTAGAGGAAAAATTGTCTTGATCTGGGTGGGATATGAACCCATAACCTCCTGATAGCATGTCAGGTGCTCTGGACCACTGAGCTCATCATCATCATCCTCAAGCAGCCATGGGCTATGGAGGTCCAACCAGACCGTGCAATTTGGTTCTCCAAGCAAGTCTATCCTGAGCTACATCTGCATCTGGCCACTGCACACCAATTCTAACAAGGTCCTGTTTGACATTGTCTGCCCATCGCATCCTAGGTCTCCCCTTCTTTCTGAGGCCTTTAGGCACACTGTTCATAACCCTATTCGCCAATCTATAATTATTCATACGGGCAACATGGCCAAACCAACGGAGTCTCTCTCTGCACAATATGCTGCTTAAAGGAGGTTGCAAACTCCTTTGCCTAACCTCATCATTAGTTACAAAGTTGAACCACCTAATTCCCAAGATACTGCGTAAGCATCTGGAATCAAAAGCATCTAGTTTCCTGTTATCTTGTTTACAAAGTGTCCAAGTTTCACTACCATAACTAACCCTAGAAAGAACCAAACTATTATACAGTCTAATTTTAGTCTTTAGGTGTATACGCCTATTTCTCCACACTCTCCATAGATTCTTAAAAGTCCCGGCAGCAATCCCAATTCGTCTGTTAATCTCATGCCGCACATCACCATTATCTGTTATATAGCTCCCAAGATAATTAAACTGTGACACCTGCTCAAGACTGCAACCATTCAGATTAACTGAATCACAGCCTGCCTGACCAATTTTCATCACTTTAGTTTTCTCTCTGTTTATAACCAAACCTACTCTACTACCAGTCTCATGAACAGCTCGAATGAAAGAGTTCATCTCATCAACATCATTTGCCAAAAGGGCTAAATCATCAGCATAATCTAAATCACAAATTTTAGTATCTCCAGTCCATTTAAGGCCAAAATCTTTCCCTTGAAGTGAATTTTGCGTAACATAATCAATAACCAAGCTAAAGAGAAAAAGAGACAAAATGCACCCTTGTTGAACACCAGAAGTAATGCTAAACCAATTGCTACAAGCCTTACCAACTCTCACACACAACTCAGTGTTATTATAGAGAGCTCTCGTTATGTTAACTAACTTGTCTGGTATACCATATGATTTCTGGTGTGCAAAAAAGTGCCGCTCAGAGGTAAAACAACCCAACCCATATGATTTCACAATCAACCACAAATTATGACGATCAACAGAGTCGAAAGCCTTTTTGAAATCAACAAAGCTAGCAACCAAAGGTTTCTGAAACTCTAAACATTTCTCAAGAATCTGCCTAAGTGAAAATATCTGATCTACACATCCCCTACCACTTCTGAATCCACATTGCTCATCACGCAATTGACTGTCAACCAGATTCTTAATTCTATTAAGCACAATCATGGAAAGAACTTTACCTGGAACAGAGAGAAGGCTAATACCCCTATAGTTATCACATGAACTGCGATCACCTTTTTTGAAAATAGGGATAACAATAGCTCTGGTAAAATCTTTAGGAACCATGCCTTTATCATAAAAGATATTCAGAATTTCAGTCATCCAAGTGGTAACCGAAACATTTCCAGCTCTAAGCATTTCTGCAGTAATTTCATCTACCCCTGGGGATTTATGAAGTTTAAGTTTAGAAACAGCCAAAATAACTTCAGATTGTGTTATAGGGCCAACATTAAAGCCACCAATGCATCTATCATCATTGCAAACAATGGGAATAGAACTAACCGCATTGTTTAGAATATCACTGAAATGCTCAGCCCACCTAGCCATGACAGAATCCTCACCTTTTATAACCTTACCTTGTTTATCCTTCAATCCCTGTATACCTGTTCGTTTTCTACCACACAAAACATTAACTATCTGGTACAGCTCTCTGCTGTTGTGCTGTCTAACTGCTTCCTCGGCTTTGTCAGCCAAGTCATCAAGCCAAAGATTCTTATCAGCAGCTAACTGATCTTTTACATGTTTATTAAGTTCTCTGTAATGCTTTCTATTAGGACTAGTAGGGTATTGATTAAGGACATTTCTGCAGTTCTTTCTTTCCGAAATAAGCTCAAGTGCCTTATCACTCAGATAATTCTGCCTCTTCTGCTCCTTTTTTCCTAAAAGAGTACTGTTAGTGTCCAAAAAAGCCTGTTTGAAATGATCCCATTCTTCCTCAACTTCAGTAGTAAGCATACCATGACTGTCATAATGACTAAGTAATCTATCATGGTGAGCTTTGGATATAACTGGATCTTTCAGAGCTTCAGTATTAAAAGCAAATTTTTTAACCCTAGCACAACACTTTTTAAGTTTAAGTTGCAAGACACTTTTAACAAGGTTAAATGGCCACTGCTGAGGTCCTGCCATCCTCTCAGATCTCCTACTGTGGCATATAAACTGACAGGCTCCTGTCAGACCTCTGTGGCAAGCAGCTGCTTGAGGGGATATTTATTTTTATTTTTTTATGGTCAGATCCAATTTCAGGTCCCCTATATGCCCTGGTATTTCTAACAGAACTAGCCCATTTGCTGTTAATTAATATATAATCAATCATATTCCTATGCAGCCCATCAGGTGAAACCCATGTGTACTTATGTATGTCGCGGTGTTTGTAATATGTGTTAGTTATTCTGAAACCATTGAGTTTACTTACCTGTAGGAGACGTTGCCCATTGCCATTGCAGCTACCAATACCAAAAGGGCTAATCACCCCTCCCCAAAGGTCAGAGTCAGTACCAACTTTGGCATTGAAGTCACCAAGAACAAGGGTAATATCTCCTTTCTTGACAGAATTCAAAATATCCTGAAGTTGTCCATAAAACCTATCCTTATCCTCATCGGCCTCCTCAGTGGGGGCATAACAGCAGATAACATTCAGGTCTTTAATGCTTGTCTGAAATTTTGCTGTAAGAAACCTTTCATTAATGCACTCATATCCTAGAAGAGCATCACTAGCGTGTCTGCTGAGAAGCAGACCCACGCCTTGGTGATGCTTATTGTCGTTCCTCCCTGAAAAGAGAAATTTAAGATTATTTTTAAGAATCTGACCTTTATCTGTCCATCTGGTCTCTTGCAAGCCGAGAATATCTAAATTATAATGGTGGAATTCTTGTGTGAGGACATCAAGAGAAAAAGCTCTGTGCAGAGTCCTCACATTCCAACTACCTATGGAGAGAAAATGGTTAGTGGGATGTTTAAAGAAACTATGTTTATTGAGAGAGGGAATGCCGACAATATCAAACAGCCCCCTAATCGCAGACATGGGGCAAAGACCCGTTCCCCCACTACTAAAGGCTGAAGCCATCTACACTGGAAGACTTCCTCCAATGTAGAATTTGACGATGCCAATAGAAGCAAAGAGTTCAGGTGCCTGCGATGACCTCTGCTCAGGATTATCCACCAGCTGATAAACATATCCTGTGAATCTATTCATTTGGGGCTGTCAACCCAACAGAAAACACAGCAGAAGATTATCCCTCCACAGAAGCCCACCATTGGAGCAAAATCAGGATCCATAATCAAGCTCAGAGCCATATATCTGTCCAGTCCAGTGGGTTTATATGGTCAGCACCAGGACCCTGTGTGGTTGACCACTCCTCAGCAGGGTAGAAAAAAAAGAAAAGTAGCCATAGTTGTCCAGATCAGTAGGCCACACTAATCTGGCAGCCCTCCCCTTCCGTTCACTTCCACAAGAGAGTATCTCTTTTGAAAGTTACTAACGGTCCGCACCATGAGAAGGCGGGGTCGGACATTAGGGGCTAGGCCTGGCCGGTTCTATGCATCATCACAGGGGATTGGTGCTTAGCTCTCCTTCCAGTGACTACCTAGCTACCATTTACAGACCATCCACTGAGCTACCGGCCACCAATCAAGTTCTCCTCTTATTGATGATACAAATCTTTTCTAACTACAGTATATATTCCATTATGTCACATGTATGTGCTGTTCAGGAAATCTAGCCACAAGAGGCAGATAAATGCCATATAGATGGAAAGTATATATTACAAGTAAACAGTTGATTAAATATCGAATAAACTCGGCCTTTTTGGTATACACTAAGTAATTACCACTTTGAGTCAATTCAAATTTTAGAGGAAAAATTGTCTTGAGCAGAGTGGGATACGAACCCACAACCTCATTCATGTTCAGAGCACCTGACATGTTATCAGGTGGTTGTGGTTTGTATCCCACCCAGCTCAAGACAGTTTTTCCTCTAAAAATTGAATCTACTCAAAAGTGGTAATTACGTAGTGTATTCAAAATTTGCACAACCCAAAATGTAAATGCTTATTATTTCATGCCAACTGAACAGAATTAAATACTGATTCTAACATTGGCAACTTTTCAGTCACTGACATATGCATTACTGTTTAGTTCTCATGCTGTCAGTTCTTTGTTGGTGACATGTATTGTACTTGTTGCCTATAATGAATTTTTCCCAGGCCAAACATGTATACAGAGTCAAATGTTATTTAACAACCAATCATTTTTAACTGTTCAAACTGACTTCAATGAACAATTTAGTGATTCACTTTCAATATCTATTGTAACCCTTTGTTAACAATTTGTAAACTTAAATTGAACATAAATCAAATTTTCTAATATGAGTTGTGCATATTTTTGAATCACTGTATTCAGATTGAAAATTTAATGCAATAGTTGTTACTATATATTTTATCTATAAAAATTATTGAACATCTATATTTAAATAAGATCTAAGTAAAGTTATGTCTAAGCATTGCTTGCAATGAAAGCTCTGCAGATGCATGCAGTTATAGATTGATTCTGTTTCAAGCTTTACAGATTGTCTGCTGTGACTAATATAGTGATAACATGGGTTAAAGTTCCATGTAATTCATATTTATTTTATTACATATTCAAGAACATTATATTTTACTTATATTATTAGCTAATTTTTTTTGATAAATATTTTGTGAAAAAAATTTCGCCAATTTACGGGACCCGCATCTCTCCAGAAACATGCCAGAGTATTCTTGCTTATTGAACTAATGCCGGCTCATGTTTTGTCTACTAATTTAAGAGTAAACTCTTCACCGATGAATTTTGGTGCCAACCATTGGTGCCATCTATGATCAATAGGAGGTAACAATTTCTTTATATTGTGCTGAGTGAGATGGAAATAATAGTCTCATCACGCTATTTAGCGTTATTAATGATTTAAACATAGGTGACAAACACAGCGTTACCTGGGTGACATTTTAATGTCAATATATCAATAAATATTTTATGGAAAAAATTTTGCCGACATATGGGACACGAACCCACAGGGTTCGTGTCCCGTATGTCAGTGAAATTTTGTTAAAGAGACATTAATTTTGTTAAAATTTTGTTAGAGTACTTGATGACCTTGACTGCTGTGGATTTCTTCCTTAATCTTATATGAGAACTTAAGATACTTGTGACCTAGCCATTTTGCCCTTTATGTGCACAAAATTACCACTTAGTTGTAAACAACCCCATATTTGAGTTTATATGTAACATGTGCCGTCCCATGGCCGAGTGGTTAGTGCGCTTGGCTACTGATCTAAGGGACCTGGGTTCGAGCCCCGGATAAGGCATGGATGTATGTGTCGTTTTTCTGCTGAGGGCCTGCCATCCTCTCAGACCTTCTACTATGGCATATAAACTGACAGGCTCCTGTCAGACCTCTGTGGCAAGCAGCTGCTTGAGGGGGTATTTATTATTTTTATATTTTTTATATAACATAGTGAAACATGTATAGTTTTTATTAATTTTAACTGTTCAAGGACTTTTTGATCCTATATTTTTTTCTTGAACTAAGGTTATAAATGTTTGCTAGTAGTCTTTTAAAGTATCATTAGTGTCAGCAATTTGATTAAAAAAATTAGTCTAAATTCTGTTTACATGGTTTTGAAATTGTATTGTAAGGTTTAATAATTTTCTTTTTCTAGCCCACCCTCATGGAAAGGACCATTATTCAAGGTATCAAACGCCTGCGCGTGCTTACACCATATGATTATGATAACATGGATGAACTTGTCCAGGATCTGAGCAATGCTCTAGAAGAGTCTTCGTACAGTAGACTGTCTCCTAGTAAAGTGAAAAAAGGGAGATCCTGGAAGCGTCGCTCAAAATCCACTGGTAACCTCATTGCCCTAGGAAGCAGTGTGCCCAAATCTAGTGCTGTGAGTGAAGATTCAGAATCCAGTCTAGATGACAGGATTAGGTTTCACATGGAAATTTCAGCAAATGGCTCACAGCCTCAGAGTGATTCTGATGATATTCAGCCAACAAGGCAACATCACCATCAGCAGTTGACTTCTTGGAGACATTGTACAGCAAATATGGTAGAGTCTGATTCGGTTAATGAGAATTTTCATCCTGCTAGACAGCATAGAAGAAAACGTAAGTTCAAAAGAATGGCTGTAGACCCTCAGCCAGGTGTAGAAACTGAATTGAGAGCCCCCTCTGCTGTGCCTTTAATGCAGAAAACAAAAAGAGTTAGAAGTTTAAGAACTTTGAAAAATAAAGCAAAGTTGTCAAAGTTTTGTGACATTGATGTTGAAAATATTTGTGGAGCATATGTAGAAGAGCAGGCTGGATTTTGTGGGAAGCGAAAGCGTAGCATACGAGAAAGAAGTGTTGAATGTAGTGGATATGATGAAAGACAGGACTTTAGAATACCTGGGAAACTGATGGTTAGTACTGATGGTTCATCAAATTGGTCTGGACAAAGTCATTTTATGGAGTTTGATGGTACTGGAACTACCAAAACACAAATGTAAGTTTTTTTTTAATATTTTCATTAAGCATTGTGTGAAGCATAAAGGAAACTTTAAAATACTTATTACCTTAGTAGTAAATGTAGATATGGACATTATGGTCAAGTCACATATATAAAATTAGTTTTCTGTGTTTTGAAATGCATATTAATAAATATTTAAGTTGTTTTAATTATTGTAAGTGCACTTTTAAATGAAAATAATTATGATTAATTTCATAAATATACTTTTGTAGAGCATTTTTTCCTCCTGAAATCTGAACTTGTTTTGCTGACAGGTCACCCCTATATCCAATGTATTTTGATTTTCAATAAGAAATGATTATTTTCACAATTGCGTAGTTCATATTCCACTGTTATTGTCAGAAGCTTCTGAACCCACATTCATTTCAAAGTTACCTATAAGTGAAATGTTTAAATATGCTCACAATTTTACAAGAAACAGAAAGACTGATGTCTTAATTATCATAAACCACCTTGCTTGAAGATAAGGAATAAGTATACCTCTAGTCAGACTTGGATCTAGGACAAAAATGGGGGTATGGGCAAGAATTGTATTGGGTTGTTTTACCTCTGAGCAGCACTTTTTTGCAAACAGTGGTATAAATGGCCAGGTCACAAGGAACCCGAAGACTTGGAGAAGGTTAGGGGAAGGGACCCACTGGAACAGCTGTTGGGAGATAGATGGTAGCCTCCCATCTAGGTCATCCAGTATGTTTTTTAACATGCATAGTGTATTATGGCTCTCCCACACATGGGGCCATGGCTTAACATCCATCCGACAGGTGGCAGCCTTTCCAAGCCCATCAGTATCCCTTATTAACTGTTGGTAGGGTGAGGAGTTTCGATAGATAGGTAATTTCAGTGCTAGTCGAGTTGGGGCTTGAACCTGGGAACTGCAGATTATGAGCCTGGCATGCTACTGACTAAGCCACTCCCACCCGTGGGGGCAAGAGACTTGACACAATCGAGCTGGAAAATTGCAAAAGGGGTGCCAAGAGACTGGATTTCGAATGCAGTCTAAATATATCTCTTTCCTTTTTTACAGGTCTTTAAAAATATCTTGAAAAATACATTAAATATAAATGTTTTATTTTTTGTCACTATTACCCTTACTAGCATTCTGAAAAGGGTGGTGGACTTGTCCTCCCAGATCCGGGCCTATATGTAGGTAATTTATTACAGTGAAGAGAACAAGAACACCTTTTCAAGTTTGTTTTTTTCCCTGAAATTTTTGGTTAACTAATGCATTTTGAGATTAAACAAATAAATAAAATAAATACCCCCTCAAGCAGCTGCTTGCCACAGAGGTCTGACAGGAGCCTGTCAGTTTATATGCCATAGTAGAAGGTCTGTGAGGATGGCAGGCCCTCAGCAGAGAAACAATACACACAACCATGCCTTACCCGGGGCTCGAACCCAGGTCCCTTAGATCAGTACCCAAGCGTGCTAACCACTCGGCCAGGGGACAGCAAAAATAAATACCCCCTCAAGCAGCTGCTTGACCACAGAGGTCTGACAGGAGCCTGTCAGTTTATATGCCATAGTAGAAGGTCTGAGAAGATGGCAGGACCTCAGCAGAAAAACGACACATACATCCATGCCTTACCCGGGGCTCGAACCCAGGTCCCTTAGATCAGTAGCCAAGCGCGCTAATCACTCGGCCACTGGGAAAAAAAGAATATATGCCTTATGAAATGTCTTTTCAGTCCTATTTGATTCAATTCAATATCAGGCATCTCACTGTTTTTTTTCCCTACATCTGGGTGCTGCATGTAGTAGGCAAAGTGCCCCACCAAAAATTTTAGTCACAAACTGCTACTGCTTGTCATGACAATTCTTGCCT
This sequence comes from Ryuthela nishihirai, assembly GCA_038380435.1. Taxonomy (NCBI): domain Eukaryota; kingdom Metazoa; phylum Arthropoda; class Arachnida; order Araneae; family Heptathelidae; genus Ryuthela; species Ryuthela nishihirai. Next base: position 2,492,306 of record JAWZYU010000044.1, on the reverse strand, counting down.
TCAACTGGGATAAAGTAGGAATTTTGCATATTTTTTAGCATCAAATTATTGTTTTTACAGTTCCTACCAGCCAAATTTTGCCTTTTAGTGCAATTACTTTTCCTTTGCAAAAATTAATTGTTCAGTGCAGTATTTTCAAAACTGTTTTGTGACTAGGCTTCTTTTATTTTAGGGAAGCTAGTAGCAGTAGCCTAAGTAGCAGTGAAAGTGATTGTGGTATTCTAACCAATGATGAAGGAAGGGAAGGTAAGTTTTTTTGTATAATTTTTAATGACATTTTGTTCAAATTTTATGTTATATTCTAATAGAATTTTGACTTTCTATGCTGCTTTTAATCAAAAAATTTAATGAATAGAAAATAAAAGGAGGGAAAGTCATGTTTGAAGTAAGGATATATCAGAAAATTTCTCTTTCACATTGAATAAACAATATGAAAATGGTAATTTTTATGTTGTTTTCAAAGAAAACTAGATTATAATTTTATTTTGTTTTCTGTCTGCCTGTAGACATTGAACTTTTTTGTTTACAGAGATAGGTAAATTTAAAAAAAAATGTGTTCGGTAGGTATTGAAAAAATATTATGATATGCACTTTTTAGAATCTATCTAAAGCTATAATATGCCCTCCAGCGGTGGAAAAAAGAGAAAATTCAAAAATTTCAACCGAATATTGCAAGCAATGTATTTATAATAGAAATTAGAAATTTTGATGGTGGAATGTGAAGGTCACGAAGTTTCTATTGCCAACAATGAGTTGACCCCTTAGACCCAGAGGGGGTAGGAAAACAAAACTTAGTTTTAGCTGATAATTGTGTGCTTTTAGAGATAAATGAAAAATTCTTTTTGGGTTAGATAGGAATTGATAAAATATTATGATTCACACTTTTTAAATCTTCCAGAAACTATAATTGTTCCCTAACGGTGGAAAAATTTGCAAATTTCAAAGTTTGAAACAAATATTACAAATGACGTATTTAACTAGAAATTTTAAATTTTGATGATGAAATGTGAATGCCATGATGTTTTTATTGGCAACAATGAATTGACCTCTTAGACCCAGGGGTGGGAAAACACTTTTGTTTTAGCAGATAATTGTTTGTATTTAGAGATAAATGAAAAAATCTTTTTAGGGTTAGATAGAAATTGATAAAATATTATGATTCACACTTTCAAAATCTTTCAAAAGTTATAATTGTGTCCTCTAATGGTGAAAAAGATTGAAAATTCCAAAATTTCAAATGAATATTTCAACAATGTATTAATGATAGAAATATGAAATTTTGATAGTGGAATGTGAACATCATGAAGTTTTGATTGGAAAGAAATGAAAATGATAATAGAAAACTCTTTGATTGGTACTAATGAAATATTATAATTCGCATTTTTCAAATACTTAGCAGTTTTAATATATATATATCTTTACAGGTCACTGAAATGATGAAAGGCAGAGCTGTTTTTGAGTTTTACAAATAAAATATAGAGAACAGAAATTGAAAAAAATTAGTGGTAGTTTTTATCAGATATCCACTGACAGCAATAATCTACCCACTTTTCTGAGAGAGATGTGGGAAATGCAACTTTTTAGATTTAAGAATTAAAAGACGAATTTTTTTATGTTGCATAATTACTAATGAAATACTATTTGTATTTTTCTCATCATCCGCTAGCTCAAATTGAAACTTGTAAGGAATGAAACAGTAGGTAAAGAAAAAACTTCTTTCTCTTTGAAAACGAGATTCTCATATGCTCCAGAGACAATATGCGTCCTTCTAGTTTTATTTTAAACAAAGGAATATAGTAGTGAATGATAAGTTATGTCTACTGTCTTACTCTTTTTGTAAGATTTAAATATCTTATTCTGTAGTTAGCTCTGATTTCCTGAAATAGCTATTTTTCTTGATTTTTAAAGTTAATTTTAAAGAAAGGTACAAAACAGTAAAAAAAAAAATTACCAAAGCAATAAACTATTATCACAGAGAGATGAATGTGACTTAACCCTTCCAGGGTTCAGTCTCGATTTTCAAATTGGCAGTTTTTTTATACACCATAGAGAAGATATGTGAGGAAGACGGGACCTTAGCAGATGGACAACACAAATATCCATGCCTTACCTGGAGCTTGAACCTAGAGATCCCTTTGATTAGTATCCAAGCATGCTAACCACTTGGCCACAAATTAAGAAATGTACTGTTTTTAATGTTATCAGTAACATGACACAAATTCTCAGGGTAGTCATCTATTCAAATGTGCTGTTATACACAAATTGGGGGCAATTGGCTGAAACTATCTGGGCAACAAAAACAAAAAATCGTACAGTATAACATTACTTCACATGAAAGATACTTGGCAGTGCATTTTCTTGGTGTCAATATGATTGCAGTTTACTTTTTTTTTTTGCTTGTAACAAATGATAAGGGCTGAATCTTATCACCTTTAGTGTATTGAATCACTGCAAAGCTAACTTGATGTTTGGAGACTGTAGTAATTGGATGCATCCCTATTTATTTTCTGTACGTACTATATTTCATCCAAGAATCTTGAGTTGCAATGAGGTGGTACATATTATGTTCTTGTGCCTGGACTGGAATCCTCAAATATTGGATGATATTTCACTGCCACTACTAAACTACTCTGTTTTATTTTCCACATTGTTGTAATCCCATTTCCAGTTGTCAAGTTTCCTTATTTTACTTGGTGCACTGTATCATCCTGTGTCAGCTTCTAATTTTCATCACTAACACTGTTGTCGCAACTCATTAATCACTATTCATTACTAGGGTCATTTTAATATTTTACTTCATTGGAATAATTGCTGGAATTATTTTCACTATTATTGTCATCATTTACTGTTAATAAATCAGCAGTTTTACACGTGATGCACCCATGTATTTTTGGCACAAGAAAACAGATAGCTCAATCTTTTGTGTCATATTTTTCATACTATTCAAATTTTAAACTTTTAATTGATACCACCAGGCAGCTAAGATTTACAACAGTACTAAGGCACATGCTGCTATTAACAGAGAATCTTGAAACTATTTGATGAAATGAATGACTGGTAATTTGCTAGTGATTTATTTTGTGGCTGGCAGATCAATAATGGGTATACTAACAGAGTATGCTTTGTGGCATGAAGATTGCTTGTTGTTTAATCCAATGGATTAATATGTGCAGTGTATATTTATGTAGAGAATTGCTTCAGAATAACTCTTGAAAGGGGAATTTTATTTTCTGAACCTGTAATAAAGGATGTTTATCAAAAAGGACATTTTAAGGTTATTAGAATTGTTATTGTGTATAATTCCTATATAATTTTCCATGAGATATACAGTATATGTACTTTAGTAAGCAATGTGTAAAAATTTATTAATTTATTGTCTCTAATAGTCAATAAGAACTAGCTTATTATTAAATGTTCATAAGAAATAAAAAAATACACATGTGTTGTTGCAGCTGATGATGAACAAAGTGACTTTTTTCATGAACCTGGGCCAGCATGTGGTATTCCTGGAGTAACAGCTTGGTGGGAGGATGAACAGCTTTTGCCTAATAGCCCGAATAGTGCAGAATCCAAATTTGAAGCAATTCTTACTGGAAGTTTCCAGTATATGTCTGAAACAGCTAAACAGGTGTATCGTCTTCGAGTGAGTCGCTTTCAAGCAAGAGTAAGTTAATAGCCCAAGAGGCAAGTTAATTGCAGAATGTAATGTTATTCAGTATCTTTTATCTGATTGTATTGCAACTCACCCCCCCAAAAAATAGGCGGGGGGGGGGGGGATTGACCTATCAAGGAATTCCTCGGTGGGGTAGTGGACCACCATATTCACTGACAGCAATTTTTGTTTTCTGTTTCATAAAAAGTATAATTTTAAAACTATTATTGTAACTAAATGAATCCGTAGCTATTTTACTGATACCGTATTTCCCTGAAAATAAGCCCTAGCATGATTTTTCAGTATGCTCGTAATATAAGCCCTACCCCAAAAATAAGCCCCAGTTAAGATCGTCAGCCAGATGGACGCATTTAGTACGTCCTTTGCAACACACAACGGACATATTGAATTATAAAATAATAATATTAATATGTAATTAAATATAAATAAATAATAATATTGACATTAACACTTAAAATAAATGATAATATAATGTATTTTAATAAATGTAGTTTTTTGTACATGAATAAATGTAGATTGTTGTACATGAAAAAAATAAGACATCCTCTGAAAATAAGCCCTAATGCGTATTTTGGAGCAAAAATTAATATAAGACCCGGTCTTATTTTCGGGGAAATACGGTAGTATAGTAGTATAATATTTCAAATTTTTATATTTTTGCCTGGATTAATAAGCCAGTTTGTTGTTGACTGATTTCTGTAATTTTTTCTATTAAGAATATTCCTGATGAGGAAATAGTCAATATCTTAGCAAATATAAATAAAATATGTGGAAGGTTTTTAAAATGTATGTTAAAAACAATGAAATAAATAACATTTTATAATATGGGCTATTTTATTGAAAAACTCCCTCTGCCCGACTATAACCTTCAATCCGCTCCTGAAAATGTATCTTAATAAGTAAGGGCAAACCAATTTGAAGTGTTTCCAGCATGTTTACCTAATGCAGATGTCATAAAGGTGAATATCAAGCACCCTGTAGGAATGAATAGAATAAATGAATGTGCCCTTAAAACAAATAATGAATCTAATAAAAATGTGGTGGGTTGGTCATTTCAGTTGGTTTATTTCTGAGCAGCACTTCTCTGCACATGATAGGCTAAGTGGCAGATCACAAGGATCCCAAAACTGTGGGAAAGGGGATCCACTGGATGGCTGTTAGGAAGCAGACAGCCCATTAGTGCTTCCTTTGTAACCTAAGAACATCAGCTGAAGAGTCTAGCATGCCCCTACTGACTTAATCCTAGCCCTGTGATAGGGTCAGTGATAATATAGAGAAATGTCACAAAAGTGTTTTCGCTGTGGAAGTCATAATGGGCATCCAATAGAGCCCTAACCTCTGTCCAAAACAAGTTTACTGTATTGATCTACATAAAGCAGTATCTCCCAATTTCCTGATTCCGAACTTCAAAAGAATGCTGCATATGTATGAAATCACTGTTGTGAATAAATTGAAACTAGCTTATCGATAGCATAAAATGGATGTCTATCTGAGAACTTTCAAGCAGAGAATGATGGATAATACATCCTAACTTGTTTACATATACTGTTTATGTGAAACATAATTCCATTTAAGTTGCTATTCTCTAAATAACTGCTCTTAGTAACTATAGGGCTCAATTAAATGCACACTTTAATATCTTTATTATAAATCTGTATTAGAAATTATTTTTATATTTTTCAATATAAAGTTATATTTTATATAACTATATATTTAAGTGCAAATTTATAAATTGATGAATCATCATAAAAGAAAAATAATATGGTTGATTCTGCTTTTGAAATAAAAAATTATTCTAAGAATATTGAATTATAGTTAAAACTTTCAGCTATTATTATCCCAGTATATGCTGTTTTCAAAGATCTCAACATTCTAAAGTAGCCTAAAATTTAAGTTAATTTTAAATGAAACATTGAAAAATTACTTCTTACATATCAAATTATAAACATGTATCGTGCCTCTCTGCTCTCAGTACTTTAACAGGTTGAGACTCACCTGTTGCATATTACTTATTTGATACATTATTAGATATTCATGTAATTAATTAAATTTGGAAAATAATTTGCCTTATTTTAAAATCATAATTTAATTTCTTGTTTGCAGACTGGAAGAGAAATAAGAGCTGGAAGGAGAAGATTAGGAAAAATGGTAAGTTGTTATAATTTTTTTTTATATATCTGAATATTGAAAAATAATTGTTTGTTCAGATATAAAGTAAAAGTATGTTGCATTATGCATGTAATTAATTAAGCAGGTGACTAACCAACCATACATGTCATATTGAGAAAGTCGTTAAGAATTATATTATTTTTAGGCTTATTCTGAATGGATGAACAAATGAATGTATGGACGTGTTTTTATATGTTTGTGGTGGCGTCATTGGTGGCATAAGTTTTTTGGTGCCTTTTGATTCCTTATACTTTGACTGATTGATCCTGAATTTTGTGTGGTGGTCTCTTTCTGTCACCCTGTGTTGGGTTAAAAGATGTAGTTCCTAGCTGTTGTGGGGCAAGATTAAACTTGTTGTGAATGCTTGAATTTTTTTTTTTTTTTTTTTTTGGGGGGGGGGGGGCGGTTGTCATTTGTCTACCTTGAAAGTTATGAATGGAACAGTACATTATCAATGATGATATATGAACTAAAAGGGGAAAGGTTGTCGTTGGAAAAGTGCTATGAAAGGTTTTTTTTTTTGATTTAAAGACAATAAAATTATATTTTAATAATTTTTCAAAATTATTAAACTGTAGCTTAAAAACACTGATCAACTGAATGAAAGTTGCATATATTCATATTTCATAGTATATTAAAGTTTTGAAAAGTTTAGTGTTTTCTTTGTATGATGGTAGATTCTACTTCGCTTTCAATTGAATATAGAATAGGCTATGAAACAATTTGTGTTAAAATTATGATTTTTTTTATATGAACTATAAAACTATAAATCCTTAAAATTTAATCCAGTTGTTTAAAAATGTTCCAAAGCTATGGTACCACCATTTATTGTTTTTAGAGGAAACAGTTTTATACACTGCTTGACATAAAAAATGCCACACCGTGAAGGAATGCATGAAATGAGACGAAACTTATCACATATGTAGACAAGTAGGTGGGAAAGAAATGATTTAATTTCTAAGGGATTACATGAAAGCAATGGGCGAGGAGATAGTATAACGTGGCCAAAGTGAGTAGGTTGTATGACTGTCATGCTGGGCTTACATTTGGCAACACAGCAGACATCAAGTGGAAAAGTCCCTGGATGGTGTGCTGAGGTATCATTGACATGTGTCCATAATTCATTGACATTGCCAAGGGTCATGCAGAAGTGTGAAGTCATCTGCCAGTGATGTCCTATATGTTCTCTATTGGGGAGAAGTCTGGGTATCTCGCTGGCCAAAGTAGCACCTGTGCGATACCCAGACTTCTACTGATATATGTACACTGCTCGACATAGAAAATGCCACACCATGAAGAAATGCACAAAATAAGACAAAACTTACCACACATGTAGACAAGTAGGTGGGAAAGAAGTGATTTAATGTCTGAGGAATTACATGAATGCAATGGGTGAGGAGACAGTACAATGTGGCCTGAGTCAGTAGGTCATATGACTGCTATGCTGGGCTTTACATTAGGCAACACAGCGTGGCATCAAGTGGAAAAGGGTGAGGGTGGCTTGGTAGCACGTAGGCTCGTAATCTGTAGTTCCCAGGTTCGAGTCCCAGCTGGGTCAGCATTGAGATTTATCTCTGCAAAACTCTCCGCCCTGCCCACAGTCAGTAGGGGCCACCAATGGGCTTGGAAAGGCCATTGTCCCTTGGATGAGACATTAAGCTGTGGCCCCCATGTGCGGAAGAGCCATACCCTGTGCACGTTAAAGAACACACTGAATAGCCTTGATGGGAGGCTACTATCTCTTTCAACAGCTGTTTCAGTGGCTAGTGGGTCCCCTTCCCCAACCTTCTCTGAGCCTTTCAGGGTCCATGTGACCCATGGTGTGCAAAAAAGTGCCGCTCAGAAGTAAAACAACCCAACTTGAGTGGAAAAGTCCTCTGATGGTGTGCTGAGGTATTGTGGACCATGCACTGTTGATTTTTGTCCATAATTCATTGACATTGCAAGGGGCATGATTTGTTCAGAGGCATGAAGTCGTCTGCCAATGACATCTTACACCTTTTCTATTGGGAAGAAGTCTGGAGATCACACTGGCCAAGGCAGCACCTGGACACCTTGTAGGCACTGTCTACTGGTATTGATGGTGTGTGGGTAGGCATTATGTTGAAACTGGACATCAGGGATACCACAGAGATATAGAAACAAAATGGGCTGCAGTACCTCATCGACATATTGTCATGCTGTCATCTAACCACTCTGTGTACGAGCGGTGAACAGCTGTTGAAATTGATAGTGCCCCAAACCATGACACCAGGTTGAGGAGCCATATGATGCTCACGGATGGCAGCAATATCAGCCTGGTGACCACGTCATCTGCAGACTCTCAATTGGCGATTGTTGGCACTGAGATAAAAGTGAGATTTGTTGCTGAATGCTTGTTGCTGGTGTACAGGGATTGTGGATTATGGTGTTGCTACAACTTGCTGTCGAATGCGGTGACGGAGGCATTGGGACGTCTGCCTAAGTGCATCAGCACGACAATGCACATTGCCTTCCTCCAACCACTGTCACCAAATTCGGCCAACTGTTGCATCCTGATGTGATTCTGTCATGATGCAATGCAGAGACCAACCAGCCATATTTTACGAATGATGAAGCCTCTGGTAAAGGTGTCCATGTGATGGTAGGATTCCTAATGATGCCATCCAGGCATTCTCACTCCTTACATGTGCTTTCACCAATGAGATCACTCTGATGCAGTGGAGGACTCTGACCCAGGTGAGGATGACCAAACTTAGCTACACCAAGCCGTTTTGCCCTGTTATCTCCTTCACCTATCATGTGATTGGTTCGCTACTGCACTCATTTACATAACCCAACTGTCGACACATACCCACTTATTTGTATAGCACTCCGACAAATACTTCCTGGTGTGGCATTTTCTATGTCGAGCAATGTATATTAAAGCTTTGAGAAATGTTTGAAACTAAAAATAATAATTCTTTTAAATTGATTCATTAATCTAATAAATGAGGAAAGTAATTCTAAAAATAAGAAAAGTAGTTTTAAAACCTAAAGAGCTGTAAAATGAAAAGCAAGAATTAAAGGGATTGTTAAATGTTTCAGTTTCCACCTTTTGTAAAATATTTTCTGCTTCTTTACAGAGAATTTTTGAAAACTTCTAGCAAAAAGTGAATGGCAACAGTTAAAATCTAAATTATCAAATTAAACATTAAACACTTGTTTAAAAGTAGACGAGGATGATGGTGATACTCTACTTGTGATCTCAGAATGGTGACATGGGTTATTTATGCTACTACCTGTGAAAACTAATAAATTTAAATGGTAAACATTATTATTATTTTGATTTGCACATATCAGACAGAAAAGGGTCATAGAGACTATTTCTAGTTTGTGCAGGCCTTGTGCAAGGAGACCACCCACTGAGACTGAAGTCTGCTGACCACTGGTCTCAATTAGAGCTAATATCACAGCAACATTCAACCATGCCAACCTGAACTTTGGCAGTTGCAGTGTCATTGTGCACCACCAAGGTCACAATTGTTTAAACTGGAAATTTCTGTTTTTAAATAAAATGACATTTTATTTGTGCTAGAAACATTACTGATGCTCTGTGAGGTTACCATTTTGAAATGGTATTCTGCATTGTTGGTCATGGAATGATTAATAATAATGGTAGTCATTAGAAATGAACTTTGGCTCAAAATAGTACAGATGCCTATTACTATTACTACTAATACTACTTGGGCTCAGAACAATTTAAATTTCAAATATTTCTTGTAGTTGTGAAAACAATGTAAAACTATAAAATATTTTTTGATTATAATTTCATTATTTTAATCAGTCTTTAGTAATTAAAAAACTGCCATGTGGCCTTTCATTATTTTTTACATATTCTCTATCTTTAATAAATGAATGACTTTATCTTTTTAATGATGTTACCCACGAACATTCAGCTTCTACTACATAGAAACTTATCAAAATAATGGAAACACAAATGGCAACTGGAGCATATGCAATGCACCATATGCATTGTCACAGGGATGATGTCACCTGTGATGTGAAGTATATAAAGGGGAGAAGAACAATGTCAGATCTCAGTGACCTCCAAAAAAGCATGATCATCGGTGCACATATTGCAGGAGTTCAGTAACCAGAATGGTGGAAATAGTAGGTGTAGCACTAGGAACTATATAAAAGATTATGACTACCTATCAAAAAGAACAGGGTGTTGCCTCCAAACATGCAAATTGTGGATGCCATACGAAGTTATCAGATAGGGATGTGCGAACATTGGCAAGGATTGTACAATGGAAGCACAGGACCACAGCACTGCAAATAGCAGCAGAGTTGAACACCAGTCAGAATGATCCCGTTTCCGTCATAACAGTTTGTCTGGAACTTAGTTGTGCTGGTATTTATGGCTGTGCTGCAATCCACAACTTCTGATTACCTACATCAATGCAACAAAATGTGTAAGATGGTGCAAAACACATAAAAACTGGGATACTAAAGACTGGCATTGTGTCATCTGGTGTGATGAAGAATGCTATGCATTGTTTCCCACCACTGGTAGATTGTATGTCTGGTGAAAACCTGCAGAAGTGTACCAACCTTACTGTTTGGTTCTGACTGTGAAGCATAGAAGTGGATCCTTCATGCTGTGTGGTGCCATATATAATGACATTACTTAGGGCCATTAGTTATTCTGTAGGGTCATGTCACATCTGCAATGTACGAATCCATTCTTTGGGGACCACCTGCACCCAATGTTGCAGTCATTGTTCCCTAATGACCGTCCCTGGTTCCAAGCGAATAATGCACCCATGCATTATGCGAAATGTGTCAAATTGTGGTTTGCAGAGCATGAGGTACAGCAGCTACCCTGGCCACCTCATTCTCCAGACCTCAATATTATTGAACTTTGTGGGAATATCTGGAGCGCAAGGTCAGATTACACTTTCTGCCTCCAGCATCATTGGCACAGTTGGACCATATTTTACAGGAAAAATTGTCCCACATTCCTTTACCATATGTGCATGACTTGTATAAGTCTATTCCATGTTGAATTGCATCTGTTCTGAACACCTGAGGTGGGCCTACAGCTTATTAATAAAATGTTCTCCACAAACAGTATGTGTTTCCATTATTTTGATAAACCTCTGTACATATATTACATAATCCTCATGCAACCATGGACTACAGAGGTTCAACCAAACTGTGCAATTTAGTTCTCCAAACATCTGTTCTGAACAATGACAATTCTAGTAATATTTCTAATATTTTTCATTTGAAATATCATTAACATTTAATTTTGTCATGAAATGATTATAATTAATAATAAAAGAATAAAGTGATTAGCAACGTGTATTTCTTGTGTCAAAGAAATTTTACCTTCAAATTGGGCTTGAATGGACTTGTACTGAACAGTTGTCAAAATGGTTCATGCATGGGCAGGCATGGCTTGAAAAATTGAGCCTGAACTTGTCTCTAATAGGCATATTGTCTATTAACAGGTATTGTATACTGGTGTTCAAAAGTTAAGCCTAATATACCAATTCTGGAAGATCTCAAAAATGCAATGATGAAATGCTATTTGATTTGGAGTGATAGTGCATTATTATATGATGCAATAAATGTTGAAGCATACTGCAATAGTAAAAAAATAAATAAATACCCCCTCAAGCAGCTGCTTGCCACAGAGGTCTGACAGGAGCCTGTCAGTTTATATGCCATAGTAGAAGGTCTGAGAGGATAGCAGAACCTCAACAGAAAAACAACACAAACGTCCATGCCTTACCCGGGGCTCGAACCCAGGTCCCTTAGATCAGTAGCCAAGTGCAGTAACCAACCAATCATAATTTCCATGGTTTATACAAATGAATGCAGGAGTGTCCACAGCTAAGGGACTTGTTTCATCAGAGGTTAATACAGAGTATGAAGGCCCCAAACATCTACAGAAGCATCACAGCCTCTCACACTGTTTATCAGACTGGTCATGAGATCTGGTGGCAGTACATTTCACTCTTTCCAGAAAGCAGATCACATCTTGTGAAGGGAGTTGACACCCTTCAATGCATCTCCCAGTGCATTCCACACATGCTCTAATGGGGTTCAATTCCAGTCTCCTATAACTCTTCCAGTGTATGCCTTGCTACCAGTTGCAGACAGTTTGTATATTGTCCCCATTATGGGATCACCAGTGTTTTATAAAAGTTATCATATTTTTGAGGGGTTGGTGAATACAAGCTATTCCACAATCAAATCGCATCTCAATTTTGCGAAAAAGCAGCAAAAAATTTCTTTAGTGAATCCCATTGCTCTTTTAGTTGTGAATAAATTGAATTTTGTTTTTATTATCATGAAGTTCATCTAGTCTCTTTCCATACAGAGACCAGCATTTTCAATAATGACCTCTGTGAATGAAAAAATATCAAGGTTTATGCAGGATCCCTTGCAGAATGAGTAAGTATCTTAAAATCTAATTCGTAGTTAAGTGCAGTAACCATTTGACTGTTAACTGTAAATAATACAGTATTTCAAATTTAAATAAAGTTTAAAAAAAAAAGTCCAGAACTATTTACTCGTTTTGGTGCTCCATTCTGGATATGGTCTTTTTTGGTAGTTCTCTGAGTAGCCCTAGTGATGCTTCAGCAGTTGCAGAGTTCTTTGCAGAGAGAGATGGTGTTCATTTTACAGTTTATTAGTGTTCTTCATTTCTAAGGATGATATGTGTACTTCACTAGTTCTGTGACTGATTTCTGTTTCAAATTGTTTATAATACTTACTGGACAGATTCAATTTTTTCCTTTATATGTTTAGATGATCTTTGTTATCATCTTCCTGAAAGTTTGATATTGATGGTTTGCAGGGGTTGTATGATCTCTTTGGTTATGTAGTTAAGTGCAATAAATAAATAGTTCAATGCTTTTGTAATTGCCATATACAAGAAAGAAATGAAGATATTCTATTTGTGTATAGAGGTTTGCTTTTTAATTTCACAATAAAAGTAAAATATATTATGTCTAAAAATTAAAGACAATTTCATCAATTTTTGCAATAAATTGATTGAGTGATTGCAATAATGTCTAATTGTTATTCTGCAATATTTAAAAAAAAAATGTTTAATTTGTTTCCAATATTTTAATAACAGTCTAATGAAAAGAGTTATTTCTTCCTCTTGATTATCATTAAACTATGTTGAATAATAATCACTGTACCAAAAAATAGATAAAACAAATGTTATAATTGTTAGAAATTGTTAATAATTGTTAGAATTGTTATAATTGTAGATAATTGTTAGAAAAATTATTGTAGATAATTGTTAGAAAATTATTAGAGTTATTGTATTTTAATATATTCTAAAATTTCACTTGCAGTTTTACTTAGTTTAACTATATTCTAAATTTTGAATTTTTAACAAATTATAATTTAAAACAGCTCATGACATTTACTAATATTTACAGTTATTTTCTATTAATGCAGTAATTATTGAATTATATAAAAAAAAATTTATTGATGAGCCCTAAATTAATGGGGGCGGGGGTGGCTCAGTCGGTAGCGCGCCAGGCTCGTAATCTGTAGTTCCCAGGTTCGAGTCCCAGCTGGGTCAGCGTTGAGATTTATCTCCGCAAAATTCCCCGCCCTGCCCACGGTCAGTAGGGGACACCGATGGGCTTGGAAAGGTCGCCGTCCGTCGGATGGGACATTAAGCCGTGGCCCCGTGTGCGGGAGAGCCATACCCTGTGCACGTTAAAGAACACACTGAATGGCTTTGACGGGAGGCTACCATCTGTTTCCCAACAGCTGTTCCAGTGGGTCCCCTCCTCCAACCTTCTCTGAGCCTTCGGGGTCCTTGTGGCCTGGCCATTTAGCCCATTGTGTGCAAAAAAGTGCCGCTCAGAGGTAAAACAATCCAATCCAAAGTCCTTGTGGCCTGGCCATTTAAGCCCATGGTGTGCAAAAAAGTGCCGCTCAGAGGTAAAACAACCCAACCCAACAACCTAAATTAATGTTTTAGTTAATTTCTGTAAGTTGCATGTCATTTATGTTTTTTAAAGTTGAAATATTAGCACTTACAATGCAAATGTGTGAAGTTTGGGAACACTTTTAGGTCAGAAAAAACAGTAAGCATTGTTTCAAATAGTAAAGAAATATTTAATTCTAACTCCTATTATTTAAAATATAAATAATAAATAAATAAAATAAATACCCCCTCAAGCAGCTGCTTGCCACAGAGGTCTGACAGGAGCCTGTCAGTTAGAAGGTCTGTCTGCAGAACCCTGGTTGGGAAACACTAATATAGGCTAACATATTAGTAGAAATCAGTGGTGTAGACAAGATTAGCCAAACCTTTTGAAAGTGAGGAGTGGGCTGATAATATTTTTACTCTTTCTGTTTATGTAAATGGATAAATTAATGTTTGTTTCTTTAAAAGTAAGATTTCTCCAAAGGGAGTGGGTTAAATCTCCATTCCCCCACCTTGGCTACATTACTGGTAAAAATCATAATTTTTTTTAAGGATATTGTACCCATGGTAATACGATTACATTGGTGAAAAAATGTGTCAAAATTTATATATGTAATATAAAGTTTTTTTGCGTAGAAGTGTTTGCAATTGATGTTTTAAAATACAATAAAAATTCATTATAATGAAAGGTTTGAAAAAAGGTATCTCTAAATGGATATCTCATCGTATAGGACAGGTGCTTTGAATTTCACTGTGGATAGATGTACAAAAATTATGTATTATGAAACAACTTGAATAAGTCGTAAATTGAATGAGGTACAGTAATATATAATATAGATAATATGTACCAAGGAACAGTAGCTGATTACCCAACAGAGAGTTGTAAAGCACTGGTTGCAGTCACACCAACCTTGCAATTGTGAAGCACGAGCCACAACCAGCTATTTTCAAGTGTCTGCATTGCAGAACTGAACAGTATTTGAAAAAATTGAATTATCCATTGTATTGATTAAAGGTATTAATAATTCCATAATGAAATCAGTGTGGCCAATTTGGCCGCATGAATTTCACACTGTGAATGTATTGGGTATTTTCTGCATAATCCAAATTCTTGAGAATAAAATGTTGCCTGAAGAAGTTATATGTTAATTGATGGAAAAGTTTTTCTTTACGATTCAAGAAGATGAACATGTTTCACTAAATAAGTAGTTCAGTTTTTCCTCTACATGTCATTATCTTTTCAGCTTTGAATCATTTTCGTTTCTAGTCAAATGATTATTTTGATTCATTAGATATGCATTAAATGTTTGCAAAATGATACTCCTTTAATTAGTCTGAAACACCATAACTGAAAACTTTTGGTTATGGAAATTAAATTCTCCCCTCCCCAAAAAATTTGCAAAAATGGCACAACCAGCCTACTTTTAAAATTTCTCCCCGAGCATTAAAGCATATTTGCAAGCCTTTTGGCTTTTTTCCATTATTTGGATTTGGGGGTAGACACATTTGATCTCCTGCTATCCAAAAATGACAATTTTAGAAATAGGAGGATTACCCCTTTGCAGACAGGCATCTTCTCAACCTGTCTGGGCTAGGTTCTTTTTTTAACTGACTGTATGTGCAGAAGGGTATTTGTTTCTACCTTGCCAGGATGATGATGCTATCTAGGTGGATTACACTGCTCAAAGTGGAAATCGCAATACCATGAAAAAAGTGATGCCCGAAACTGACAGGATGGAAGCTATGAGAGTAGATGTGTAAATGATTAAAATTTGGAATATTAGAATGCAAGGCATGCATTAATTGCAGATTCAACAATACATAGTAGGCCTACCTCATGCGATTGTACAAGCCTGTAGATGTCTCAGCATTCCATTACTCAGATGCTTAATGGTGTCCTCAGGTATGGCTTTCCAAAGAGCATCCAATTGGGCATGCAACTGTTCCAGGTTTGCTGCTGGAGGGAGCTGGCGAAGGCTGTGACCCATAAGGTCCACACATGCTCAATGGGTGGCAAGTCCGGGGAGTATGGCAGCCATTGGAGAATACCCACACCTTGGAGACTCCATTGTTGCACATGCAGTATGTGGGGTGGCACATCCTGCTGCAGAATCAGTCCAGGCATGGTGGTAAGGAAGGGTTGTGTCACAGGATTAACAATGTCATCGGTGTAATGACTATTAGCGAGCCAAAAACATGGAGCAGAGTTGTCCAACAATATTTGTGATTCCCCTGATTGTACCTAGGTGGGGAGTCATGTGGCAGCTAATGGAATTCCTCATGTCGTTGATGATGCCGATACCATGTGGACAAATGGCCATCTGGCATGCTGAATCAATCAGAACTCATCTGTGAACAACACTCTCCTCCATTCTTCAGTTCAATGTTGCTTTGCTCAATTCGAGTGGAAATAGCATAACTGGTGTCACTGTAATGGCAGATGTTGGACTGGACATGTCGCCCCTCAGTCCTGCATCATGCAAATGTTTCCTAATGGTTTGCTTGGAGACCATGGTACCCATAGCAGTCTGCAAATCACTCTGTTGCACAGTCACTGTGGTGGAAGGGTTGTGAATAGTCCTCATACAGAGCATGTGATCTTCATGTCCTGTTGTGCAGAGTGCTGGTCCCATACCTGCCCTTCATGTCATTTAGTGCTCCATGATGTTGCATGAGATACACAGTTGCACTGTGCTCACATTGTGCCCCATGTGTGCAGCGATCACTCGAAGGCTCAATCAGAGCTCTTGCATATTGATGATTCACTTTCTCTTAGAAGGTGTCAATTGTGTATCAGAGTCCTTCCTGCCAGCATCTCCAAGACATATTCTGAACATTTTCGCAGTATGCACTCCAACCTCTCTGTTGTTTGTATTATGATACGAGCTCATGAGCCCCAGTATTTATTCATGTCTTGTCTGGGTATCTCACATCCGTTTGCTGCAGAACTTTGATCATTTGCATATTTCTGATGGCCGATTGCCTCCTGCAATTTACATATCTCTACTTACATTCCTTCTTGGTGTTGCGATTTCCACTTTGAGTACAAAAATCTTTATTTACAAAATATCTACAATTATGGATATATGTATATACAACAATTTGTGACTTAACAGCAGGCTGCAAGGAGCCTCAGCTGTTCAACTGCTTGATTCAAGAACAAAATGGCTAAATCAAGCCTTAGACAATCCTGATGTGCGGAAGGTCTTGTCGGTGCTCAATTCTCTTTCCACGCTGTTCTCTACAGTTTGAAAAAATGCCAGATGTGACCATGTGATATTTTCTTCCAGGACATTAGGGTATCTCATTTCATCACACTCACCTTCAGTATCATCATGCTCCCAGAAATGTATGTGCAGTGGCAAGGGTTGGACTGTTTTACCTCTGAGTGGCACTTTTGTGCACACAATGTGCTAAATGGCCAGGTTACAAGAATCCTAAGGACTTGAAAAAGGTTGGGGGAATTCACTAGATAGCTGGTCTTAGACAGATGGTAGCCTCCCTTCAAAGTCATATAGCCTGTTCTTTAACATGCCAGACTATGGCTCTTTTACATATGGGGCCACAACTTTATGTCCCATCCAATGGACAGCAGCTTTTCCAAGCCTGTTGGCATTATTAGGTTATATGTTAATATTTCCTTTATTATTTCTTCCTTGTGAAAGAACTTTGATCTCGTATCGTTTCCTGAAAATGAATGAGGTATTGGGTATGGAACCTAAAAGAACTTCCTTCACATGGCAAGTTGTTTACTCACTGCATAAAGTTAATATTTTATTTCCTTTTTTTATAATTAAACCTTAGTTTTCATTTCTGTAGATCTACTTTATTTCCATAAATTATCGATCTTTCTGCATTATGCTACATCAGATGGCCAATTTAAAAATAAAATTGCTGCAGATATTTTATTTAACATCCCATTAAGTTATGTGTATTTTTTTAAATTATTTTTTAGGAGAACAACTTTGAGCTTGTACCGTTTTCTGAAAATGAATGAGATCTTGGATAACATGAAGCAAAATGGACTTCCTTGACCGGAAATCAGTCGTCGTGTGGGAGGGCAAATTCGTGAAGGGTTTTTACCCCCCCCCCCCCCCCCAACCTCTTTCCTACTAAACTCACTAAACTTTTCACTCCCACTCCAGGAAGATTACATTTTTTAAAAAAATTGGGAATTATGTTTACATTGAATGATTTAATCCCCCCACTCAGTATCTTGGCTCTACCACTTTGACGATATAAATTTGTTGTTGTTTTTTTTTTTGCTTTGGTTAAATTTGTTTAAATTACTTATTTGCATTGAATTCATAATTAAATTCTGTTTAATTTAGTATATAACATGACCTATTTCTGTTTGATTGGTTATATTTAAAAAAATTCTAAAGTTGAATTGTTTTCTGACTCAGAATAATTAGCTAAAAGCTTGGAATTTTCTCAAAGTATGGTACCAAGAAAAAAAATTGTGAAACGGGAGTAATTTTCTTGCTTTAAGTAAATATTAATTTTTTTGTTAGTCAGAAATAAGTAGCCTTTCTGTTCATGTGCATTATAATAATTTATGTCTGTTTTTTAAAAATAAAATTTTATTTGTGTTGCCAGATGCATTTTTTTACTACATAACTCTAAGAAAGCCCTATTAAAATAAAACTAATCATCTTTTCTGTTAAATATTATATTTCCAGAAAATTCAGAATTAAATGCTGATTAATTTGGCATATAACATGCCATAATTCCTTTCATTAGTTATTTGGCAAAAAAAAGTTCTAAAGTTAATTTTTTTGGCTGATCAGAGTGAAAAAATATCTAGACTGGATGTAAACCAGTTTTTCAGACTGGACCTGGGAAGGGTTAAATGGGATGGGGTTGACTCATTCGGTAACATCCCAGGCTCATAATCTGCAGTTACCAGATTCAAATCACACCTGGGTTAGTGTTGAGATTTATCCCCACAAAACTCCCTGCCATCAATCAGTAGGGGACCCTGATGGGCTTGGAAAAGCCTGCCATCTGTAGGATGGGATGTTAAGCCTGGTCCCATATGCAGGAGAGCCATACCCTGTGCTGTTAAAGAACACACTTAAATGGCCTTGATGGGAGGCTATCATCTTGTCTCCTAACAAATGTTCAGTGAGTTCCCTTCCCCCAACCTTCTCTGATCCGTTGGAGGTCATTGTGACGTGGCCATTTAGACTATTGTGTGCAAAAAAGTGCTGCACAGGTTTCATTAATCCCATCTTGGTAAAACAATGTATTTTGGTTCATTTACAAAATGCTCTTCTATTTCTAATTTTGTGAATCCATAGAATAAATGCACATTCAAAAATATTACTCATTATTATATTAAGAATTTTTATTTTTTTAAATTAACCCAAATTAAATAATCTCCCCCCCCCCCTCCATTTTTTTTTTCAGTATAGCATCACAATGACTGCTGCAAATCTGATTATTGGTCCTCAAAAACTCTTTGTAGGACTCCAGGCATGTAGTCAGCAAATGTTAGACCCTATTAATATTGTCCAAAGGAGGTTATTATATTTTGCCTTATAAAATCTTACACAGATGATTGAAACTATGGCCATTTAGGAAGCAGCTTCATGTTAATTACATTTCAAAACTCTCTGCATCTGGAAATCATTATCAGTAATGGAGGTGGCCTTACAGCAAACTGCAGCATGTGGAGATGGCTAAGACACATATTCTGGTTTGCTGGGAGTTCACCTCTATTGTTAGTAATGGCTTTTTTTTCAGACACCAGAATCTCTGGAAATGTTGATAACACTAAACATCCAAACTTCTCTCTGTGTGATCATAGCCTTAGGAATGCTGCATGATGGGTATACATGAAGTTCATTTAAGAATGGTTATGTGGTTGGTTATACAGGAAATCCTGAAAACCATCAGGATGGAATATGCACTTAAAAATGACTGGCAGAGATAATTTGCCAAATTTTAATAGTGGTTTTAATGGATTTAAAAGCATTAAATATTAGTTTTTCAAGCCAAAATTAAATATTAAGAGTGTTTCTTCTTACATACTTAATTTTAAGAAATATTTCAAACCAGTTGTGTAGCCAGGATTTTTTCAAAAGAAGTTTGAAGAAATTTGGTAATGTTTTCATTAATGTAAATTATTGAGCTAATGATTTCATAAAAAAAAATTGCCAAGGGGGTGTTTAAACCTCCAGTCCCCTTTCTTGGTTACACCACTGTTTAAGACTAATACATAGTTATTAATACTATATGCAGTGTAATAGGTATCATTAAAAATTTTACAAGAATTTCAGGTTTTTTAAATAGAATGGTTATGTAAACATCAATTTCATTTTCAAAAAACAAACTGTTCTGATTTTACAGACTAAGAATATGTCATCTTCAGCCAAAAGACTCTGAGCAGGTTTGTTCAGTTCAGATTTCAATAAAACATTATCAGCTTTTTTAAATAATTCAAAAGTATGCAGCACTTATATTTTTCCTAAGATTTTCCCTCGTCCTTTCAGCTGAACCAGCTTGCTGCCCTCTATTCATTGGACATCCACCAAGAAGGTCCACTTTCGACTGAGAACACTGTTCTTATTAAAACAAGGTAGAGGGCATGTGAGTGATTGCTAGTGTATGAATGCTTGTGTCATATGTCATTCATGCCTTACTGCATCACTCTTGATCATCTTAATGTTTCATTGAGCTTTCACTACATAATCATCATCCATTAAGACTCATACTATGCTTAAGACATTATTAGCTCACCTGTTGATTTTGAATATGCATTCATTATATTTATACTCATTTCAGAATTTAATTTTTTCAGAAAATGTTCGTTCATATAATTATTTTGCATTGTTATTTATTGCATAGTTTTCATTCTATATATTGCGTAAATGTTAGAATAGTAGCCTGGTCTACAGTTTACAATTTCTAGCTTCTTCCTGGCTACAATTTGGACCTAGGCTACTATTAAAAGCCCAGACTACAAATTAAAACTAGCTGAAAATGCACAATAATTGAGGGAGTTTTTTCAATCAATCTATGGGCATGTGTTACATGAATTTTGCAGAATGTTTGAAGATTGATAGGAGATGCAAGACAAATTGATGCTCTATAGGACAGTCCCACAGATCCCAGGGCATTGACATCCCTTTCTGAGACCTGGCCATTATTATCAAACCCAGGCTACTATTTAGGCCTCAGAGCTTAATATGTCATATACAATATATACAGGGGTATTAAAATAATGGAAACACATACTGTTTGTGGAGAACATTTTATTAATAAACTGTAGGTCTGCCTCAGGCATTCAGAACAGACGCAATTTGACAAGTCATGCACATATGGTAATGGAATGTGGGACCGTTCTTCCTGTAAAATATGGCCCAACTGTGCAAGTGATGCTAGAAAGTGATCTGCCCTTGTGCTTCAGATTTTCCACAAATGTTCAATAATATTGAGTTGGCCAGAGTAGCTGCTGTACCTCATCCTCACGCTCTGCAAACCACAATTTGATATGTTTCGAACAACGCACAGGTGCATTATCTGCTTGAAACCAGGGATGATCATTAGGGAACAATGCTTGCAACATCGGATGCAGGTGGTCCCCGAGAATGGATTTGTATGTTGCAGATATGACATGGCCCTGCAGAGTAACTAATGTTCCTAAGGAATGCCATGATATGGCACTCCACAGCATCAGGAATCTACCTCCATGCTTCACATTCAGAACCAAACAGTCGGGGTAAAACACTTCTACAGATTTTCACCACATTCTACCAGTGGTGGGAACAAATGTGTAGCACGATTCATCAGACCAGATGGCACATTGCCAATCTTTAGCTTCCCAGTTTTTATGTGCTTTGCACCTCCTTACACATTTTGTTGCATTGATATTGATAATCAGATGTTTGTGAATTGTAGCATGGCCATAAATACTGGCACAATAAAGTTCCCAACAAACTATAATGACAGAAACAGGATCATTCTGACTGGTGCCCAACTCTGCTGCTGTTTGTGGTGACTTGGTCTTGTGCTTCCTTTGTACAATCCATGCCATTCACTTATACCTATCCGACAACTTCATGTGGTATCCACAATTTGCATGTTTGGAGTCAATGCTCTGTCCTTTTTGATAGGTAGACATAATCTTTGATACAGTTCTACGTGTTATACCTACTATTTCTGCAGTTCTGATTACTGAAACTCCTGTAAGACGCGCACCAATGATCATGCCTTTTTGGAGGTGACTGAGATCTGACATTGTCAACAATTATACCACAACACTATTTCATCTGCTCCTGTGGGACTGCTATGCGATAGACGACATCATACTCCTCTCCTCCCTTTACCTCACATTGCAAGTGACATTGTCCCTGTGATATGCATATGGAACATTGTGTATACTCCAGTCACTGTCAGTGTTTCTATTATTTTGATAAACCCCTGTGTGTATTGTTTTATTAGTTTATTAATCTTTTAAAGAAATAGTCCATGTTTTTACAGATGTTTGTTTGCCCAAAATGTCTGTGATAATCAAAAAAATTTGGGAAAGGAATCAATATATGATACAGTTTAGAAATGAAACTTAATGTTCCATTGTTTTCATTTGTATAGTAGTTATTCATCTGTATAGCATAAAACATGGGTATTCCTTCCTCCAAATTGCCTGGTTCATGCAGTCTTTTTAACGATTGATGAAAGCAAATTTCTATTATTACAAGTAAAAATTAATCTTCATTTCTCTTTTAGCACATTATTATTTTTTATTTCAGTTTTGGAAAGTAAATAACTTTTAATATTCTTAATTGTGGTTAAACCCATGCCAAGAGTTTTGTGCGAAGCATATGTTTATTGATAACTTCATTAACAGCTTTCCACTGTGTGTCATTAAAAATGTACTGCATTCACAAGGTAGGATATGGCAGTGCCCCTAGAAAGTGCAGTGTGACCCACAGCAACTAGGAACTCAATCTTTTACCCTAACATGGCTAGAACTAAGTTTGATCATCCCACCAAATTTGAGACCAATTGCTTAAGTACCCATGGAACCACAGGGAAACCAACAATTTCTGCCACTGATGGCATCACATGGTCCACTTGCCCATTCGTTCGCCTGGAATTACAGCTATTATATGACATTTTGCAACCGAAGTTTGAATTGCTCTATTGTGAAGATTTTTTTATAGTCAGATTTATCTATTAGGAATGGATATCACCAATAGCAACTTAGTTGAGACAATAACTAGTTTGCCATTGTCTTTGTTGTTCACTGTCTGAGTCACTTTTGTTTGCAGAGCAATTCTTGATAAGGTATGGTACAGGATATGGATCTCCTGCAAATAGATTTACTTTTAATGCTCCATCCAATGAATGACTGGCTTTCTAACCCTCAGTGGTGTACCGTTTTTTGCCAAAGGCAGAATAGGAGTTAGTGAAAAAAATTCTCAATGCAGTCTCAGTTGGGACTTGAAACTGGGGAGTCACATATTATGAACTTAGCATGCTACTGGCTGAGCCAACCCTGCCAATTTTTCTGCTAAGTCTCTCACTGTATTATATGTGGGACAGGGTTGCCACCTTGGAGTTTGAAAAAGTCTGGACATTTTTGGAATGACTTTGAAGAATTTGGTACATTTTTTGTAATGACCTTTAAAAATTCGGAAATCTGACCTTTTTTCAGCCTACTTTATGGTGTAAACATATTTGGATACTACTTGGGGTTTTATGTTGCACAATAATTTGAAGAATTTGGTATATTTTTAGAATGATCTTGAAAAGTTTGGGAAATTGGACCTTTTTTCAGCCTACTTTATAAAATCTGGTGGTTTTTAATGTCTTTCATGTCTTCATAGAGTAATTATATTTTAAATGCTTCCTTGGAGCATCTGTGGAGAGCATGCTAATCAGCAGATTACATTGACAAGCCTGAAAAACTTGTTTGTAATCACACAGCAAGCCATTTTTCTCATTGTGATCATCCAAAAAAATAGGATTTTGTGTGCTAATTAGGAACTGGAAAAACACTTTCTTGGCTTTTTTTTACTGAACATTAATGCATTTTTTCTTTGGGTGTTGAATTTTGGGGTCTTAGCAGAGTGCCAAAAAGTTAATACACCAAAGCTAAAAAAGGACAATATCCTCAGAGTAGCATAGTCAAGATATTGAAGGGGGAACTGAATGCTGTTGATGAAATTACATCATTTCCCAGTCATAGCAGTCGGGTGGCCTGATTTCCATGTCAAGGAAAACTTTTTGTTTCTGTATCCAAGACCATTCTCAGGAAATGAAAAAAAATATTTTTTTTTACTGAAAAATGAAGAAATAATAAAAGAAGAATAAGAAATAACCTAAAGCAATGTTAAAAGAATATCTGAATCAAATTGTAAGACTTCCTAAGAATTTTTATCATAACTCTAAAAATTGATAATGATTAAGAAATCTGTGGAAATAAAATCGAAATAAATCTATGCAAATATAAATGAAAGTTTAATAAAAAAAAATATAAATGTCAATCAAGAAAATGATGTTTATGAAGATGTCTTCTGATGTTTATGAAAAGAAAGCTGGCTCTGGGTGACCACATGCATACATCTGTCTAAGTAGGTCGCATTGCACACTGAGCAATATCCCAGCTATGCCTTGTCTGCTTGATTACAATGAAGTAGACTAGAGCTATTTTTGAAAAATTACACATTGCGTGCTGGGATGAATGATAAAAAAATAATTCTAAAAGTATTGAAATAGTTAAAGCTGAATAAGAAAGTAAGACAAAAAATACAATAGATTTGCTATTTTGCAATTGTTGACAAAATTCTTCAATTTTAAAAGAAAAGTTTTTAGCTAATGTTTGGGAGAGTTTCAAAACTTAAAAAAAATGTGTTGACAGTAATTCAATTTAAACTTGTGACTTAAATTGAAGGGTTGCTTCAAAATAGAAAAAGGAAATAGAGTGGTAGTAATGCATATCACGTATATATAATGACAATCAGTGATCTAGAAAATATTATATTGTGCCTTAATAAAATGTGCACAAAATGGAAAAGTTAAATATGGTTTTTTTTTCAAGTTTGCATTATCTATTTTTAAAAATTTAAAGTTTTATTGTGACACTGACCAGTGCTGATGGTTCTGGAAGATTTAATAGCAAATCATTGTTCATCAGAGAAGCTTCAAGAATAATACTACAGTTCTGATTTCCTGATTTAAAAAAAACATGAGAAATACAAAATATGAGACATTTTGCATCATGAACGTTATCTGTGCAAGACATAGGAAAAAAGATTAAACTTTGAGACAGATGGCTACTCTGGAATGGGCTCGCCTGACTGATTAATGAACTAAACTCAGGAACAGCTGCCACTCAACATTATATATTCTCCATGGAAGTGGAGTATTGCTGACTTAGAATTGCAAAGAATATCTTACTTGATCCAATGTACTCAATGTAATGTTTCATGAGACAATATAAAGAAAACTTCAAACTATACAGCAAATGTACAATCAGTTAACTGAGAATTTATTATTAAGAAGTTAGTAAACTAAAAGAATATTTGAAATGAACTATGTATTAACCTTAAACATATGACAGCCATTAGTCACTACTGTTATGTAGAAATTAAATCTGTTTTATCCTTTTGTGACAGTCAATTGTGTGTCTCAGAAAGACTGATACTGTATTTCTTCATTTCTTATTTTCTCACTAATGTATTCATTTCAATATTTTAAATTTTTTAATGATGAGCTTTTGCTGAAAAATTATTAATTTGATGCATTTAATCCCTAAATATAAGGAATTCACAACTTCAAAATATTTTCAAAAATGTATTTATGAATTTTACAAACATCATAAAATTTATTTATTAGTCAAAAATGGCTTTTGGAAAATGATCAAAGATACAAAATCCAATCTAAATGATATTGAACTGAATATACTGAACATTTTTTTGTAGGTTGTCCCATTATAATTATAATTTATCCCATTATATATTATAATTTAATATATATAATTATTATATTATAATTTATCCCAACCTGTTAACTGATTGCAGTGAGTAATGTGCCAAATGAAAATTTGTGACATGAGAATTAATAGACTGCAAAAAAATTTTCCATGCTTTCTCCCTAAAAAAGGAGAAATGTTTAAATAATTGTTCAACTGTATCTTTTGAACATGAGTGCTGAGTTAATGTTAAAGTAATATTATGTGTCAGATAATGACTGAATTGTCATAGGCTACATAAAATGTTTAAGAGCTGAATGTGATGATTTTTTTTTGTGTGTGTGTGTGTGTGTGTTATGTGTATAATGAAAGCTTGTGACATGGAGAGTGTCAAACCACCTGAAGTTTTGCCCCTCTTTGAAAAAAGGAAACATAGGTATATCATGATCATCATCATCCCCAAGCAGCCATGGGCTACAGAGGTCCAACCAGACTGTGCAATTTAGTTCTCCAAGCATATCTATCCTGAACTGCATCTGACCACTGCACATCAATTCTAACAAGGTCCTATTTGACATTGTCTGCCCATCTGCATCCTAGGTCTTCCCCTCTTTCTGAGGCCTTTAGACACACTGTTCATAACCCTATTTGCTAATCTATAATTACTCATACGGGCAATATGGTCAAATCAACGGAGTTTCTCTCTGCACAATATGCTGCTTAAAGGAGGTTGCTGACTCCTTTGCCTAACCTCTTCATTACTTACAAAGTTGAACTACCTAATGCCCAAAATGCTTTCTAAGCATCTAGTTTCCTGTTATCTTGTTTACAAAGTGTCCAAGTTTCATTACCATAACTAACCCTAGAAAGAACCAAACTATTATACAGTCTAATTTTAGTCTTTAGGTGTATACGCCTATTTCTCCACAATTTCCATAGATTCTTAAAAGTCCCGGCAGCAATCCCTATTCGTCTGTTAATCTCATGCCGCACATCACCAGTATCTGTTACATAGCTTCCAAGATAATTAAACTGTGACAGTTGCTCAAGACTGCAATCATTCAGATTAACTGAATCACAGCCTGCCTGACCAATTTTCATCACTTTAGTTTTCTCTCTGTTTATAACCAAACCTACTCTACTACCAGTTTCATCAACAGCTCGAATAAAAGAGTCATCTCATCAGCATCATTTGCCAAAAGGGATAAATAATCAGCATAACTTAAATCAGAAATTTTCAGATCTTTAGACCATTTAAGGCCAAAATCTTTCTCTTGCAGTTAATTTCACATAGCATAATCAATAACCAAACTAAAGAGAAAAGGAGACAAAATGCACTCTTGTTGAACACCAGAAGTAATGCTAAACCAATTGCTACAAGATTTACCAACTCTCACACACGACTCACTGTTATTATAGAGAGCTTTCATTATTTTAACTAACTTATCTGGTATGCCATACAATCTCACAATCAACCTTAAATTATGATGATCAGCAGAGTCAAAAGCCTTTTTGAAATCAACAAAGCTAGCAACCAAAGGTTTCTGAAACTCTAAACATTTCTCAAGAATCTGCCTAAGTGAAAATATCTGATCCACACATCCCCTACCACTTCTGAATCCACATTGCTCATCACTCAATTGGCTGTCAACCAGATTCTTAATTCTATTAAGACAATTGTAAAAAGGACCTTACCTGGAATAGAAAGTAATCTGATACCCCTATAGTTATCACAAGAACTGCAATCGCCTTTTTTGAAAATAGGGATAATAATAGCTCTGGTAAAATCTTTAGGAACCATGCCTTTATCATAAAAGTTATTCAAAATTTCAGTCATCCAAGTGGTAACTGAAACATTCCCACCTCTGAGAATTTCTGTAGTAATTTCATCTACACTTGGGGATTTATGAAGTTTAAAGTTTAGAATTAACCAAAACAACTTCAGATTGTGTTATAGGGCCAACATTAAAGCCACCAATGCTTCTATCATCATTGCAAACAATGGGAGTAGAACTAACCATATTGTTTAGAACACCACTGAAATGCTCAGCCCACCTAGCCATGATAGAATCCTCACCTTCTATAACCTTACCTTGTTTATCCTTCAATCCCTGTATGCCTGTCTGTTTTCTACCACACAGAACATTAACTATTTGGTACAGCTCTCTGCTGTTGTGCTGTCTAACTGCTTCCTCGGCTTTGTCAGCCAAGCCATCAAGCCAATGATTCTTATCAGCAGCTAACTGATCCTTTACACATTTATTAAGCTCTCTCTAATGCTTTCTATTAGGACTAGTAGGGTATTGATTAAGGACGTTCCTGTAGTTCTTCCTTAAATAAGCTCAAGTGCCTTATCACTCAAATAATTCTGCCTCCTCTGCTCCTTTTTTCCTAAAAGAGTACCATTACTTTCCAAAAAAGCCTGTTTAAAATGGTCCCATTTTTCCTCAACTTCAGTAGTAAGCAAAGTATACTGTCATAATGACTAAGTAACCTATCATGGTAAGCTTTAACTATAACTGGGTCTTTCAGAGCTTCAGAATTAAAGTTAAATTTTTTAACCTTAGCGCAACACTTCTTAAGTTTAAGTTGCAAGACACTTTTAACAAGGTAATGGTTGAATCCAATTTTAGGTCCCCTATATGACCTGGTATTCCTAACAGAACTAGCCATTTGCTGTTAATATAAAATCAATCATATTCTTATGCAGCCCATCAGGTGAAACCCATGTGTACTTATTTTGTCACAGTGTTAGTTATTCTGAAACCATTAAGTTTGTTTACCTCTAGGAGACATTGGCCAGTGCAGCTACCAATACCAAAACCAAAAGGACCTATCACCCCTCCCCAAAGGTCAGAGTCAGTACCAACTTTGGCATTGAAATTACCTAGAACAAGGGTAATGTCTTCTTTCTTGACAGAATTCACAGAATGACATATAAGGCCTGAAAAAAAAATAACCTGAATTTGTCTGTAAAATCCATCCTTCTCATCCTCATCGGCATCCTCAGTGGGGGCATAACAGCAGATAACATTCAAGTCTTTAACGCTTATCTGAAATTTTGCTGTAAGAAACCTTTCATTAATGCACTCATATCCTAGAAGAGCATCACTAGCGTGTCTGCTGGGAAGCAGACCCATGCCTTGGTGGTGCTTATTGTCGTCCCTCCCTGAAGAGAGAAATTTAAGATTATTTTTAAGAATCTGATCTTTATCTGTCCATCTGGTCTCTTGCAAGCTGAGAATATCTAAATTATAATGGTGGAATTCTTTTGTGAGGACATCAAGAGGAAAAGCTCTGTGCAGAGTCCTCATATTCCAACTACCTATGGAGAGAAAATGGTTAGTGGGATGTTTAAAGAAACTATGTTTATTGAGAGAGGGAATGCCGACAATATCAAACAACCCGCTAATCGCAGACATGGGGCAAAGACCCGTTCCCCCACCACTAAAGGCTGAAGCCATCTACACTGGAAGACTTCTTCCAATGTAGAATTTAATGACATTCATAGAAGCAAGATTCAGGTGCCGGTGTTGACTTCTGCTCAAGATTATCGACCAGCTGATAAAACATATTCTGTGAATCTATTCACTTGGGACTGTCAACCACAATCAGAAAACACTGCGTAAGATTTTCCCTCCACAGAAGCCCACCAGTGTAGCAAATTCAGGATCCATAATCAAGCTCAGAGCCTTATTCCAGTCCATTAGATTTATATATAGTCAATACCAAGACCCTGTATGGTTGACCACTTCTCAGCAGGGTAGAAAAAAAAAAGAAAAGTAGCCATAGTTGTCCAGATCAATAGACCACACTGATCTGGCAGCCCTCCCCTTCCATTCACTTCCACAAGAGAGTATCTCTTTTGAAATGTACTAATGGCCTTCTCCATGAGAAGGCAGGTGCTAGGCCTGGCTGGTTCTATTAAACCACCTACCTAATATGATGTAGGTCCTCCTCTCACCGCCAAAGTAGCTCTCACCCGATAGGCACACATTCAACAAGATGTTGGTAGGTGTTGCTTGATATTTGGTACCTTGACTGCAACAGAAGATCCCACAGTTCCCATAAATTTTGTGGTTGGGGTGATGCTGGTCGTACACATTTCTCCAACAGAAGCCACAAATACTCGTTAGGATTCATGTCCGGTGAATTTGGGGGCCATGGGAATAAATGGAATTCCTCATGTTCTAGGAACCATTCCTGAACCTTTTTCGCGGTGTGACATGGGGTATTGTCTTGTTTGAAAGACACCATCTTCACCAGGGAATGCAGTCATCATAAAGGGGTGTACTTGGTCAGCCATGATGTTCAGGTAGGTGACATCTGTCAGAGTTTGCTCTACTATAGGGATAATTGGTCAAGTATTCCCCAATAAAATATTAACCAGACCATCACACTCCCTCCAGCCACTTGGATCCATCCCACAGTGCATCCAGGTGAGAAAGATTCTGTGAGTAAATATCTCACATGAGCTTGTCCGTTCACATGGTGTAACAGAAAATGGGATTTGTCTGACCATGCAACCCTCTTCCAGTCTTCTATGGTCCAATGTCGATTATTTGCCCACTATAAGCATTGACAATGATGAACAGCTGTGAGCATAGGCACACAAATGGGTCTGCGACTGCAGAGACATCCAAGAACTTATGATGAACTGTATGTTTGGATACATTGGGCCCTTTACCACAATTGAAATTATGGGTAATGTTAGCCACAGTAGCCCTCCTGTTGCTGTGGACAAGACGAGATAGCCTGTGCTGACCTCTGGCATCAGTGAGGCATGGCTGGCCCACTCCTTGTTGACTGCTCAAAGTGTCACCTGTTTCGACCATCTTTGATAGGTACTAATTACTGCATAGCATGAGTAACCTACTAGCGTGGCTGTTTTGGAGATGCTCTTACCAAGGCGTCTTGCCATAACGATCTGGCCTTTGTGGAAAACAGATAAATCCTTTGCTTTTTTCATGTTGAGAGGAAATGAAATACTGCCTGCAAGAGCTCTGACCCAGGTATTATATATATCATTTGCGACCTTAGCATGTGACACTGATTGGCTGCACACACACTTCTTTGCATAATGCAGAGGTGGTTTTAATGTATTTGCTGGTCAGTGTATGGTACCACATAAAGAAATTTAAAATATATTTTCCTGTTGAGCTAGCTCTGATTTTACTTCATAATAAAATTCAGCTTGATTCTCAGAGCATGCAGATTGATCTGTCCCATTTTAATATTTGCTGGGGGAAAAAAGCCAAATTCATCACTATTATAAATTTAATTATGCAACTCTGATGTAAAAGTCTGAGAAAAAAATTATTAATAATTAGTTTGTACTTAGTTTTAAATTCATTTGTAATATATTATGTTCTGCTCTTATAGTGTTAGTTTCTCAATTGCTGTTTCTAATTACTTAAGTACTAGTTTTCAGCTGATAATGGTAATGCTTGTCTAATTTTGTATGATGTTTTGGAGAAGTTGTTTTGTTATGACATCATATTGATACAGTTGTAGGTTAATCATCATTTTGTATGTACTTAAGGGGGATGTCTTTTATGGAAATTAAGATTTTTGAAGTCACAGATAACCACCTGTTGGGAAGAACAATCTTTAATGTAGAAGAAAAAATATCTTGGGTGGAAATGAACCAATATGACCTATTACAAGTCAGGTGCTCTACTACTGATCTCTCAGCTGCTGAAGAAGATTTCCCTCTATTAAGAGGTACAGACATGGGTTCATATCTCACTTAGCCAAGACAGTTTTTCCTCTACATTTAAGATTGTTCTTCCCCAACTGGTAACTACTAGTGACTTTCAAAGTTTAAATCTTAGCATTTCTAATACTTGATTGAGTGTTACTGACCATAATTGAAATATATAATAACAATATCTAATGACAACAAAATGTGTTGATTTTCAACATGCATCTACTAACTGTTTACATGGTATAAGGTACATAGCTCTTAATAGAAGAAGTCATGAGATGTGTCAGAACACTTTGCACACATAATCAGGAAGTAATGAGTTTGGATCTCACTTCAAGATAATTTTTCATCTATATTTAAGTTGAAGATCTTTGTTTAAACTGTTCCAATAAAAATATTTTTGCCCTTAAAACAGATGTCAATGACTGTAAAGGGAAGTCTTTTTGTTGGAACATTTCTACCTTTTACTGTCTGTGATCCTTTTATATCAGGGATGGGCAACCTTTTCTCATTGGCAGAGGCCGCATGCAAATTTTAGAGTGCTGCAGACCAGAACCTTGGTTATTGCATTAAACACTCTAGCCTTATCCCTCTCATCTCCTCCAATTCCCCGAGTAGACTATATACGTTTGTAATGAAGGTAATTATATTGATTATAAAATATAAACATTTAAATTTTCACATGTATATATTATAAAAAGGAACATGAGGAAATAACTTTTTTTGCATACTTAATGCAGCATAAATTTCTCAAAATTTTCTTGTCAATGCTGGTCTTAATAACTTTCATAAATAGAAAGTTTACCAATATAGTTATTAATTTTCAGTCGTTAGGGCATCTGTCATATTATCAGGAGGTCATGGGTTCAGATCCACCCGACTAAAGACAAATTTTCCTCTGTACCTTTATTATCTCGTGAATAAATATAGCATAATGATGTGTAAATACTTAGTAAACAAAATTAATAATGTAATTTATATTAATATATTCTTTAAGACAGACTGAAAACAAATCAAACACACTGGTATATATTTCTGTTGTATAAAAAGAATTAAGATTCCATCTTTCTTGAAACACTCAATGATCATCATCTACTTTGGTGGCATTTTGGAGATAGAAATATAAGAAGAATTAATAAAACAATTACATTTCTTTCAAAAACTATGTCATGTGACCAACACAAATGACATTACTAGACTAACATAAAATCACCTAAAATATGACACACATCTGCTATCCAGCTACCCGACCCTGTGTGGCTGCATCTTTTTCAGGAGCAATTCATTCCTGAATATAGGGTCTGAGGAAAGAAGTTTGACCAGAAAGCAGTGAGTGGAGCAGTATTGCAACAACCCTAACACAGCTTATCTCCTCCTCCTTAAAAAGGACTCTTTGAGCAACAGTCAAGGTCAGGGCTCTTTAATTGGGAGCTGAACTGTGATAGCATTGGGCACATTCAGAAACCCGATCATCCACTCTGTGCATAGTGATGTCATATGGGTTGATGTTGTAAATTCAACTTAGGCTACTAAAGAACACCATTTTTGAAATAGTGTAAAGGTAAATTGGGAGAGAAAAAATAAATTCCACAAAGTACTTTAAGAATAAGATTTTTAAAAAATCATAATTTGTCTATGGCTGCTTCAAGCCAAAAGAATCTTTTTGGGGCAGTTTTATAAAGATTTACTTAATGAATCATGACATTCAAGTCTGCACAGCAATTGAATAATTGAGGGTAACTGGGGTACAAAACAAAATAGTAAACTTGTGCAGAGATTAAAGATGAATTGGTGACATAAGTCAAAAGTATTTTTTCAAGATATGTACCAAATTAAGCACTGATAATTTTTTTATTATTATAATGTTCTTGTCAACACAAGTTTGAGATGCCATACAATAAGATGCACTATCTCCACAGAAATCATGGCACTCTTTTGGTTTTTGATTATTTGTATGATTTTTACCTTTTTTATATATGATTTTGAAATATACAATGTATTTTCTCTGCATAGACACACCCCTCAAGCCATCTCTCTAGAACCTACTCTGGGAAAGAATACTGTTGGTGACATAAAGCGAAGACGCAGAACTCCACCTGTTGTTCAAGGTGTGTTTTAACTATAAGAAAAATGATAGCTGAATAATTTTGTGTGTGTTCAAATGCCTCTATAATAAAATTGTGTGTGTTCAATTCTCCTCTTATATTTATCTAAATATAAAATTTTTTAACCAATAAATAAATAAAAAAGAAAGTCGCCACTATACACTCATATATTGTACATAATGTAGATCAATAATCATTGTTGATATATGAGCTATAACACACAGGTAATGAAGACTAGTGAAAATTGTGGCAAAGTTCCAATTTGATTTCATAATATGGAAGGCATTTACAGTTCATATATGTAGAGCACTAATAGATAAACAGTTATCAACTTCTTCTGGAGTTTGTCAAATTTCACATAAAAAATTCTGTAGCTCATCATAGTGTCTTGAAAGACTTGCACAGAAATTGTCAGATTGGTTGGTTGGGATCTTATGGCACATTGGCAACCAAGGCTATAATGCACAAATAAGATTTAAAAAAAAGGATAAAAGACATGTAACCCACAACCAAAATTGAAAACTAATACAGGAAAAGACCCAGATCAGACAGAATATAAATAAGAAATTTATAAAATTATAATCTGTTAAAATAACTGCATCGATATAACCAAAGTTTGGTATTTGCTATGTGGCAACAGTGAAACCAACTAAAATGGCTTAATGAATAAAGTATATTCTTATAAATAATCTAAAGGTACGACTTATTAAAGTAATTAGTGTAAACACATAAATGATACAATAACCAATATAGCATAAAAAGGCAAATATAAGGGGTAAAAATGAATGATCCAATAAAAGATGTGCAAGGGGCTCAGATGTAAAATTGTGAGAGTTAAATATTGCATTTGAGGTTAATAGTGGGACATTGAATTAAAATATATTCTACTGTTAAAATGGTGTCGCAAAACTTGCAGTTAGATTCATCGTCAGCTTGTAGACAAAATGAATGTGCAATAAACAAATGACCTAAGTGGAGCTGAGCAAGTACAACTTCCTCCTTGCAATTCCAGTGAAAACAAGACTGCCATGGTTTGACAATAGGCTTGATTTCTATAGTATTTATTGATTATTTGTGTTATAGCTTATATATCAATATGATTATTGATCTACATTATGCATATCAGTGTTAATAGTTACTCTTATATGTATTTACTGTATATAAACTGAGAATTGTTACATTTTATTTTGGTTTTTAATCTATAGTATTTTCTCTTTTCATATTTTTTTATGTTATTAGAATAGAATCTGAAGAGAATTGGTAGTCCCAATTTAATTGTTTTCCAGATTAATTTCAACATAATGTAAACAAGTTTATTGGATAAATATATTTATTGATTGAACTACTTGCTTTAACATAATTTCTGTTACAGTAGGTGCCATGTATATGATCACTGGCTGTTAGATTCAGCCATTTATTATACTCGGTTTTCAAAAATGGAAACAAATCCTTATAAATGGATTATATATATTATTACTGCTTCTTGTGTGGGACAGGGGTGGCTCAGTCGGTAGCGTGTCAGGCTCGTAATCTGTAGTTCCCAGGTTCGAGTCCCAGCTGGGTCAGCGTTGAGATTTATCTCCGCAAAAATTTCCTGCCCTGCCCACAGTCAGTAGGGGACACCGATGGGCTTGGAAAGGCCGCCGTCCTCCGGATGGGACGTTAAGCCGTGGCCCTGTGTGCGGGAGAGCCATACCCTGTGCACGTTAAAGAACATGCTGGATGGCCTTGACGGGAGGCTACCATCTGTCTCCCAACAGCTGTTCCAATGGGTCCCCTCCCCCAACCTTCTCTGAGCCTTCGGGGTCCATGTGACCTGGCCATTTAGCCCATGGTGTGCAAAAAAGTGCCGCTCAGAGGTAAAACAACCCAACTGCTTATTGTGATTAGATTTTTGATTAATTTAATCACCACGAATAATTACTGTACATAAAAATCTCATTTTCGCTAGCCACTAAACACCAGTAGAGTATCCTAAGTCAAAGAACAATCTGCATACATGAACCGCAACTATCTCCAATAACTATTAAAAATAGTGTTCTAGATTGCTATACCTCCGGAGGTCTATATACAGTTATTCAGATGTTACTTACACACTACTACTATCTATAAATAATCTTTAAACATATTTAAAGATCACAAGCTTAGTAATGCTTACAGAAATAGAGGAGTATATTGACTTACAAAATTGCTGGTACATCTGCATCAGTTGATCTTGTTCAACAGAGCATAAATAAGCGTCTGTTTACGTGAACAATGCGACCAGTCCAAATTTGTAATTTTCATTGGTATGGATGACACAGCAAACATTAAAGTTGACTGGATATTATGTTGACATCACAATATATGTCTTGAATCCAATAGCATGCCTTTCCTCAGGCCTTATGCTGTTGATGACTCTTCCATTATGCTGTTTCCATAATGATGTTGGTTGTCCATCAGTACTTAGATGTTAGGTTTATGCTATACAGGATTAGTTTTAGTCATTTAATGTTGCATATACCGGTGTACTCTAATACTCAAGTTCCTGTACTGGTATTGTGGCAGCTTTCTACATGTATAAATTTAAACCATCCAATTCATGAATTAATTAACAATTAAATAATGGTTTAAATTTGGCAAGAAAAGGCAAGTTTGCTCAATTTTAGTGTTTTTTTTTTTGCATTTTTGTTCAGTTACAAACACTATGGTTATATTCCCCCCCCCCCTCCCCTACGAAATAGCCTGTACAAAGGGTGTTAGAAAAAGTTCTTGACTTCTGCAGAACAAAAACCATTGTACTTACCACAACAAAACTTTTACTGTCCTTCAAAGCACTCTCCAACATCTATGCAAAGTTGTAGACATCTACACCAATTCTGGAACATTTGGTGATACTCCTCTTATGGAATACTCTGCAACTCTGAATGAAAGCATTTTGCAAGGTCTTTCACCTTTGAAAAAGGCTTCTCAGCAAGTTCTTTTTTTGTTTTTTGAAGATAACTAAAAATCACATGGTGCAAGATTGGGTGAATATGCAGGATGGGGTAGCTGTTTGATTTTTCCTGCTTCAGATAGGCCACAACTTGCCAGGACACAAAGTAGAACCCTTGATACACCTGTTGTTGGACACTGCTTCTTCATCTCCTTAACAACCATTTTTGGGAAAAACAATGTGTAGTATTGGCCATTTGTAATCATTCAGGCAAAGGTGTCCAGGGCTACCACTCCTTGGGAAATGAAAATTGTGAACACCCCTTTCTTGAGCAAACGTCTTGTCAGAGGGGATTCAGTTCATCTTCTGCAACCCAAACATAGTTGTCTATCTTTCTGACAGTTGTATAGTAATAAAACTATATGACAATGTCTATTAACTGGGGCCACTATGTTCAAAATTTAATTGGGGCCACTATGTTCAAACATTGCCAGCATCTCCTTATATGACTCGATTCTAGCCCCTTTTATACTGTTTTGCCAGTTTGTGGGGTACCCATTTGGCACAAATCTTTTGGAACTTTAAATGTTGATGAATA
Source organism: Ryuthela nishihirai (assembly GCA_038380435.1). Taxonomy (NCBI): domain Eukaryota; kingdom Metazoa; phylum Arthropoda; class Arachnida; order Araneae; family Heptathelidae; genus Ryuthela; species Ryuthela nishihirai. The sequence continues at coordinate 2,455,287 of JAWZYU010000044.1, read as the reverse complement.
ATTGTTTCCACACTGCCAATAGATACATTGACATCTAATCTAATTTACCTGAACAGTGATGATGGATATTCCTTAATGAGTTCACTAACAGTAGTGATGGTTCTCTCATTAACGATTTCCTTCAGTCTTCCTACACAAAGTAAATATTCTTAGCTCTGCCATCCTTCTTGGAATTTGTGCATCTATCCTGTAACAGTGTCATACGAATAGGCATCATCCCCTTGTGATAAACTGACATGTATTTGTTTCGCGTCAGTTCCCAGGTTCGAGTCCCAGCTTGGTCAGCGTTGAGATTTATCTCCGCAAAACTCATTGCCCTGCCCACAGTCAGTAGGGGACACCGATAGGCTTGGAAAGACCGCCGTCCATCGAATGGGGTGTTAAGCCATGGTCCCATGTACAGGATAGAGCCATACCCTGTGCGCGTTAAAGAACACACTGGATGGCCTTAACGGGGGGCTACCATCTGTCCCAACAGCTGTTCCAGTGGGTCCCCTCTCCCAATCTTTGAGCCTCTTGGGGTCCTTGTGACCTGCCATTTAGTCCATTGTGTGCAAAGAAATGCTGCTCAGAGGTAAAACAACCCAACCCATTTTTGTGCCACCAGTGAAGAGAGAAATGATGATACTGCCTTTGTTTTTGACATGTAATGACAAGTTTAGACAAGCTTTTAAACAAATCGTAGCTCGTTGACTTTGGAGGAACGAGTGCAAATCTACAGACATGTGTCAAGAGCTTTTTGAATGCCCTCCATAGTGTAGAAGGGGAGAGGATAATGGCTCTGATAGACACAGAAGTGAGAGTATTCTAATTAGTCACAGTTGCTTTCAAAGAGTGAAGATTGTTTAGTGAAATACTCCCGATGAGAATAGGCCTCACAGGAGTTGGAGACCAAGGACTTCTCTGTGATAATTGAACTGGATGGCAAAACATTTCTTCAATCCAAGCACCTATTTTGTACTGGTTTTAAACATAGAAGAGAGAGATGAGAAGACTCCCTTGAAGGCTTGAATAGCACAATAAGATTTTAATAATCAGATTTCACTGTTGGCAATGGCATATTTATACATAATTGGTGCTGTTCTATAATTTCACCATTGAAACTGTGGTGGCAACTGCAATTTTCGAAAGTTGACACTGCCAAGTTCTGACTCTGCCACCAGGGGTGTTTCTATCATACTCATTGGGGAGAAGAGCACCTCTACTTTCCTATATGCATCCAACATTTCTATGAATTACTGGTCCGAAGTTATCACACTGGAGAAGGACTTCACACACCAGCCTATATAAGTGTCTAAAATCACTGGTAGTTACTGCAGAATAAGATGTTAAATTTCAGTTGTTTTTCTGCTGAAAAAAATTTTTTTTGACCCCAGTTGCATGCATTGTGGGAATCCTGACACTTGTAACAGTTAATTGTGAAAATATAATCCATTCTTGGCATCACATTATCTCAGTAGATATATCTGTCGTAACAAAGAGTAACTGGCACACTGTAGGCTCATTTTTCTATTGCTACTGTTCAAATTGAATAAAGAGCAACTAACTTGTTATCAGAAGATCTGGTATTTAAATCTTAGTGTTGGTTATAGTAAGATGATAATGGTGATTTGTTTGTATGTGCTTCTTAATTACTTTATTTCCATTTAGTATGCTATTTATCATTAAATACATTTTATTTAGTGACAACATTATACCAACCTAAATAATGTTTCTTTTTTTATGTCAAGGATGTGTTGGAGAAGCAGCAGATCCAATTCCAGAATCAAATATTGGTAACAGAATGCTGAAAAATATGGGATGGGAACCTGGTACAGGATTAGGAGCACTTGGACAAGGCATTCAGTCACCACTAATGGTTTATGCAAGAGCAAAGAATCGAGGCTTAGGGTATGGTAATTATCCCGAACCACCTCAGTGCTTGCCAGCTCCACCACCACCTCCACCACCTTCACCACAGCCTTTCTTTGGTTCTGGTGGAGATTCTGTTGGAGACTTTGTTCCTTCACCGCAGTCTTCTGCTAAACATTTACTGGAACTAGGGCGTTTTGGTGAACATAGTGGGTCTGGTGACAGTACAACTGTTTGACACAAATGCCTGAGGCATTGATCTAGGCTTTATGACTGTATGTATGTGTGTACAAGTTGTACACTTAGCTATGTATAAGAAATGTGTACTTGTCTTTAGTGAACATTATTTTGTATGATGTATGTAATTCACAGACCAGCAGCTATCTGCTAATTTCCATACATTGATGACTAATGTACATATGTAGTCTTAAAGCAGCTTTTTCAGCGGTTATTTATTGTTTTGTGAGAGGTGCCAATGATGTTATGGCCAGGGATATGTATTTTTAGATGACCTCTTTTTTGATAGGTTATGTAAAACACCAGACTTTAGTTGATTTATGCAGCTATAGGTAGTTGAATAAAAGGTTAACAACATATGTTATTGGATTAAAAATTATGAATAAAGTTTTAAAAAATTTGTTAGTTGAAGCTAGTTATATACTGATACTGAAACGTTTATGAAATTCTGTATTTTATAACTGTGCAGTTTTCTTACCTTGCAACAAATTACTCCAGTTTTAAAAAGCTTGTTATGAAAACTAGTGAGGTTTGCATATGGTGTACAATTATTTATTTTAAATGTATTAAACGTTTTGTAATAGGGGCAGAAATTTTGAATATATAACTTGTTACCAATTGCAAATAACTTTTTTTTTAAATAAAAAAAGGGAAAGAGGAACATCATTACTGGAGTGCTACTGTTTATTTCTGTAGTAATCTGGAGAGCAACTTAATGTTTTTAATGCTTTGGCAATACTTTCAACTCTTAAAGTATTATATGGGTATTTTATCTTAGAAATGACTTGTTTTCCACATTGTTAATGTATTAGTATATACTGTAGTTTTCTAATTGTGTATAATGTAGAGCTTTAAGTGTAAAATATGGAATCAAGACTTCATTGATGAAATACCAATGAATGCTTGAATTTTGCCTGTTTCTGCTTACTACAGTTCTTTTGCTGAAGCAAGAAATGTCTACCATAGTTTTCCAGCAGTTGTTTACACTTTATTCCAGACATTTGAGATGACATCCCTGACACTTCAACAATAATCAGCTTATATGCTAATCATTTGCACCATAATGTTGGACACTAACAGTTAACTTCTTCAGGAATTTTTTTATGTCTCTTATCCTTCCAATTTTGGATATGCATAAACCTTCAGTTCATGGATATAAAAAATATATATATATAAGGTGTTCATAGCACACTGCACTGGGTGTTGCAGTGCTTCTATTTTGCATAATACAGTATAATGCAGGCAGTGGTAAAGATTCCAGATTTTTGACAGCCAGCATTTGTGCATATTACTAATGTGAAACTAATTATGTGAAATGTTACAAACTACAGAGCTATTTTGACTTGTAGTATATTATGTTTTAAGGCTCCTTATTATGTGACAAAGATTAATAAGTTGAATTCATCTGAACAAGTTTGAAATTGAAGTGTTTCATCGTCTCTCTTTCTGATTACCCAAAAAGGTATATATATATTTAATGTTCAGATGTAATTGAAAAATAATTCATTATTCAGCACACTGTTTTAGATGATTGACTCTTTAACATCTAATGTTTGGGTGGTAGTCACCAGTTGCTCAATACTTTAAAAAAAATTTAATTGTGAGCTTGTAATTAAATTATAACTACACCAGAAATAGAGTAATGGTTGTGAAAAATCCTAAAAACTCTAGTAATGATTTTACTCTTCCTATTAAATGAGGCTCGTGTATATTTGAAAGTAAAGCAATTGATATTTATTAAACCTAAAAGTATTGCAAGCATACCTTATTAATGCTTTATGCCCATAATATTAAAGCATTTTATTATCAGTTTTATCCTCAGTACATAACACTGTAGAAAAGTTTTCTGTTTTTATTGAAGAGTTGAGTTACTATTGTTGAATTATTTTCTACTTGACTGCTGTAGCAATGTGACAAGAATTTATTTTTTGTCTCTTTATGATGTATTAACTTTGACTCACTTATCATTAAATGATGATATACTTTTGTTATCTGTCTGGCTTCAGAAGTTCAAAAACAAAATATATATAGTTCACACAACTTTCTAAATGCCAGCTAAAATAGTCAGAAAAACATTTTATATTGAATGCATTCTTGCTTATCAGTTGGAACCAAGTGGTGTGCACTTCTAGCATAGTTCATCAGATCCTATGCCAGATAACTTTTGTTTCACTCACTTGTGATCTTGTGTGTCTGCATTTTTGCTAAAATTGACTATCAATAGCTCTTTGTGATTGATAATCTTTAAGTGTAGATTTCATTGAAGCAAATCATGAAAGAAAGTTCAAAGTTGATCCCGCGATGCATTTTTTATATTAAAGAATCATCTTTATACACTGTCATGTGCTAAAAACACACACACACACAAAAGAAAGATCTAAACCAACATTTAAGAACTCTACACTAGTCACTTGAAAAGCAAAAATCTTGTTACAAGAAAAGAGTTCAGTATTACTGCAATCTTTGCCCTTGGTGTTCAGGCAAAAAAAAAATGTATTCATTAAAGAATTATTTCTTTTAATTCATACGATTCGCATATATGTGTGCATTGATGAAAGCACTTCGACGGGATTACACCAAGAAATGTAGTGAGAACTTTAGAATAATGCAATGACCAATTTTAAAATGCCAATGCTCAATCGAATGCCATTTTATTATTTTAAAATGCAATGACCAATTTTAAAATGCCATCAACAAGTTTGTATGATTGCTCTTTAAAAAATTAAATTATCAATATTTTGAAAAAATAAAAATAAAAATTAACCCATCATGAGAAATCAATAGTTTAATGCTGGAAGGCAGATAATGTTGGTTAGTAATGGTTGTTTGGATTTTGAAGTTGTGTGCTGTAAAGCCATGCAAATGCAGACTATTGTTAAATCTGTCTGTTCATGCTCTATTAGTAATTTTAATTAAGTTCATTTGAATGAAAACATGCTCACATGAGATTGTAGATATATAGGTAAACCTTACAATTTTTATTAACTTGTAAAACTGGCCTTTTCAAGGGAAGTATCAATAAATCCAACCCAATAACTTTAGTAATATTCACTCATTGAAGGTTTCATATTATTCTCCCAAGAAGTTCCATTAAGGGAATTATGCATTTCAAAGTATTGGACATGATCTTCAGTAAATAGTTTTTTTGTGGAGAAAAGTTTTGCCGACATGTATGTTGGACAAACTTTTCCACAAAACTATTAATGCTAGTCAACAGGTAACTCTGTGGATATTATTTATTGGTCTTCAGTTTTGATGTTTTCAGAATCTTCAAGTGATATTGAAACCAAACAAATATATTTAAACAGTGAAGTGTTTACTACCTATTTTCTGATTCTAAAAATTGTTTTAGAAATTTTTTATTTCCTCATTGATCCTCCTTTTATCTGAATCAGAGTTTGTATAATCAGTATTTTAAAGTTTAATGATTTATGCTTCCCATTGATTGTGGTTGCATTTAAGAATTAGTGTTCATATGAGGTTAGAGTGGGATTCTAAGTTGAAGTCTATTCAGTGCCTTTGAAATATAGCGAAAATTCATGAAAAATAGAAAATCTAATTGGAGATGCAAGACTACATTAGATTGGAAACATTTTACCAAATACATTTGGCTATAGTGCTTCTGGAGGTGAGGGTGGCTCAGTTGGTAGCATATCAAGCTTGTAATCTGCAGTTCCTAGGTTTGAGTCCCAGCTGGGCCAGCATTGAGATTTATCTCTTCAAAACCCCCTGCCCTGTCAGTAGAGGACACCAGTAGGTTGCCATCCGTCAGATGGAAAGCATGCCATCCGTCAGATGGGATAGAAAGCCGTGGCCCCGTGTGCGTGACAGCCATACCCTGTGCACATTAAAGAACTTGATGGCTTTGACTGGAGGCTACCATCTGTCTCCCAACAGCTATCCAGTGAGTCTCCTCCCCAAACCTCTGAGCCCTCGAGGTCCTTGTGACCTGGCCATTTAGCCCATTGTGTGCAAAAAAAGTACTTCTCAGAGGTAAACCAAATCCCCTTCCTTGATATATTTAAGCGAATTTACAACTATGATTTTTCACTACAACAACCAGGGTAATAACTTTGCTAGTACAACTTACCTGTGATTGTCTATTATTCATCATAATTTGATGTTCTCAGGTTTTGAGTACCAACTGTGTCTGCCCCGAGATTTTTCTCCACTAACCATGTTCCATGAAATGCAGAGTTATGCTCATCTAGTACTGCACAATTACGATATACATCGACTTTGATCACCAGTGTTTCAGGTTTTTTAACCTGCATTGCCAATCGTTAGCATTATTCTTAAAATTTAATATTTTTATGAAATTCAAATTGGTTTTTTGTTTTACAAATGCCTATCATGAGCAATTGCTGTCTTATTTTTGAAGGCCAATTCTAATGAGGACCAGTTTGGTATATTTAAACTCTCCTTTCAGACTAACAGTATCCTTTTAACCTTTGCAAATACTCATTAGTCTAATCACTTTTCTGCCCTCTTGCATACAATCAACATTTCAAGCTAATGTGACTTCTCCAGAAAACGATTAGAAAAAAATAATACTATTGTGTGCTTTATTAATATGTTTTTCTCCCATATTGGCATATAAATCAGTAATATTGTTTTTATGTGGTTACATAGTAAATCTTAATGGCAATAATTAGACAAGTGTGATGATGTGGTTACATAGTCTTAATAAATTAGACAAGTGTGAAATAACTATTGATCTGCCATACAGATACTGGAAATTTGAGTTCCATTGCTTCAAATCTTAATCAATTAAATGTATTTAATAACTGATTGCTTTGCTTTCACTTCAGATGAAGTTTGTAAGATTCAACATTAATTGATTTGCATCTGAATGCAACTACTAAGTGTCATTAGCATCATATTTATATAAGTTTGGTATTTCTATGAAGAAGTTTATTCCATACTAATGAACAAAGTAAAATTTTATATGCCATACATATTTAATTTCATATGAAATGTGAATAATTTGCAAAGTAGCAAAAAACAATTTAAATTTCTCCTTTTTATGCGTGGATCAATAAATTGTACTTATTTTAAAATATATTTGGACAAATTTAATAAGAGATAATCTGATAAGTCGTGGAAATTTACACCAAAATGATTTATATTTATATATCCTAAAAAAATTAATAAAGGAGAGTACATGAAAAAAAGGAGGATGGTTTTGAATACCAAATAAGAGTGACTAGGGGATGTGACCTCCCTCCCTCTATCTAGCCTGAAGATGTCATTTCATGCCTCAATAAGATAATCCAGAGAATAGGAAGGCAATCAAGTCCACTGAACAATAAGAACAATTCAGGGGTCCTGGAGAGTTTGGAGAGCATTTGAAGGGTGACAGCATTCCTTCCTAGGGCATCTTACAAATGTTATACTGGGGTGAAATCTGGAGAGAATGCAGGACTGGTTGGATACAGTCTTCCTCAAGATAATGGTTATTCAGTCTTTGTGTGTAAAGGCATTATTGTTCAGTAGTACCTATGTATATAATTTTATACCTATGTTGGTGCAGAGGAGATAATTTTCTCCTCTGCACCAACATATGTATAAAATATCTCATCTTGATATCTCAGCTGAATATCATTCACTGAACCTCCATCAAACACATGGAGATTGGTGCGATCACCCAGTGAAAATCCGGCCCACAGAGTCGGAACTTCACCACCAAATGCATTTCTCTCAGTGATATACCGTGGTTGTAGTTCCCACTTTTTTCTAGATCAGTACATATCTGTCAGATTGTAGATAAAATCTAGACTTGTTCATGAACAGGTCATGATTCCATTATTGTTTTGTCCAGTCTATATGATCATGACACCATTTCAGGCTGGCCTCTCTGTGTCTGGAGGATAAAAGGTTGCATACAACGGGCATAGAATCCAACCTTGTAAAACATTCTGGTCACAGTTAAGACATACCTTCCTTCCTCTGGCTATAATGAGCTTTAAATGCAGAGATATTGCTGTTGCTCTCCTATTGTGACAGCTCAGTTTAGCCATCATCTTGGGGTGTAATCTTAGGATATTCTTGAACATTTCTGCTGATAACTATTTAGATTGTTCGGAATTGCTGCCATAGTTTTGAGTGAGATAATGATTCTCCAAAGAATGGGGCAGGGGTGGCTTAGTCGGTAGCGTGCCAGGCTTGTAATCTGTAGTTCCCAGGTTCGAGTCCCAGCTGGGTCAGTAGGGGACACCGATGGGCTTGGAAAGACCGTCGTCCGTTGGATGGGAAGTTAAGCCGTGGCTCCGTGTGCGGGAGAGCCATACCCTGTGCATGTTAAAGAACACGCTGGATGGCCTTGACGGGAGGCTACCATCTATCTCCCAACAGCTGTTCCAATGGGTCCCCTCCCCCAACCTTCTCTGAGCCTTCGGGGTCCATGTGACCTGGCCATTTAGCCCATGGTGTGCAAAAAAGTGCCGCTAAGAGGTAAAACAACCCAATTCCAAAGAATATGACTACTTCTGTAATTGTTTGACCAACCAATGGACTCCATCATTTTGAGTCATCTAAACATTTTCTTAAGCCAACATGAAACAATTGGTTATTCCACTGAGCTATTGCATTTTGTTTTTTAAAACGATCTACAAAAGTACTTCTTTCATAGGGATCATTTTACATATTGTGTGACTTTATACAGGATTTTTATATTGATTATTCAAAACTACACATTACCTGGATGCATTAAAGTGTTTGGTGATTATTTTAATCTGCAGTTCTGAGGTTTGAGGCCTAGCTGGGCCAGCATTGGTATTTATCTCTGGAAAATTCCCCATCCTGCCCTCAGTCAGTAGGGGACACTCGAGGGCAGTCTCCTAACAGCTGTCTATTGGGTCCCCTTCCCCAACCTTCTTAGAGCTTACGGTCCTTGTGACTTTGTCATTTAGCCCAGTGGTTCTCAACCTTTTATGTTTCACATACCCCCTGGAAATGTGTATGTAACTGGCATACCCCTTGTATAGATAGATAAAACTATAGTTATAGTATAACAATGGGAATAAAATAAAACGTATACATACACGTTAAATTTTGTATTCATAAATTGCATATATCGATAAACACAAAAAATGACACAAACAATTTAACAAATCCTATAAAATTATAAACATTTTACTGGGTATTCTACTTTTGAGCTCCCATGGCGTACCCCAAAATATTTTACTGCGTACCCCACGTTCAGAACCCCTAATTTATCCCATTGTGTGTGGAAAGGTTTTGCTATCCCACATATAAAATGCAAACCTAAACAAACTCGAAAATATCTGTTGCCAACATTTCATATGCAATTAATAAGCTAATGTATTTTTTTATTGTGTTGTATTATGAAATCTTGTTACAATGAATTTAAAGAGAAATGCATTATAGTGATATTTTGTTTTAGAGATATTTGGCTCTTATTACATTTAGGTATGTAACTGGCAAGTATGTAGATTAGATGGGACAATGACAAATCTCCTCTGAAAATATTTCAGAGCTGCCAAGAATGGAACAAGAAAGGAATTGATGAAAATCACTTGTTTCCATAACAGGCAAGCTTTTCCATATCCTTTAGTAAACCAGCGAATTTTTACTATGATCATTACTCCCAACACTACATCAGAAACTGACAGGTGTGCAAAAAATGCTTTTTTAGTAGAAATGTTTTTTTCCAAGGAAGAAAATAGAAACAAGGAAAAGAACAGCAAAGTCCAGCCAGCAAAATCAAATAATTATTAAAACAGTTTGAAAATATTGATACATAAGGAAGATCCTACCAAAATGTAATCACCATAACTCATATGACTTGCATAGATTGTATCTTATTTTTGATAACCACAGATGTAGTCTAAAGCAGCGGTTCTCAAACTTTTTGGTCTCAGGACCCTTTTACACTCTTAAAAATTATTGAAAATTATTTAAAAATTATTGAAAATTATTTTAAAAAAAATAAAGAAAATCTCTTTGGGGTCCCAAAGAGATTTTGTTTATGTGGGTTATGTCTATCGATATTTAAAGCATTAGCAATTGAAACAGAAATTTTTAAAAATATTTATTAATTCATTTAAAAAATACAATAATAAGCCCATTACATATTAACATAAATAACATATTTGTATGAAAAATAACTATATTTTCCGAAACAAAAAAATTAGAAGAGTGGCATTGTTTTACATTTTTGCAAATCTCTTTAATGTCTGGTTAAATAGAAGACAGTTGGATTCTCATATCTGCTTCTGCATTCAGTATGTTGCAATATGTTGTTTTGGTTGAAATATATGAAGAAAATTCAGCCTCATACAGATATGTAGTTGGAAAAGGGAGTATTTTAATAGCCTTTTCAAATAATTGTGGATATTCTATTTGATACTACACCAAAATTTGACATGTGGCAGTTTTTTAAAGGTTAATTGCAATATGGAATCTGAAACTTTATCAATGAACTTTTTGTACTCTGTTACATTAAAATCCATTGGCCTACCTTGTACTTTGAATGAATCTATTATGCATGATTTTGTAACATCATGCATTGGTCATTTGGAAAATATTGGTTCACTGATTATACAATATATTGTTCATTTTCGAAAAAATGTCTGCCAAATACCCAAGTCTGAATCACCATAGTTGTCAGTCGTTCTTTCAAGTAAAAATGGTGTTCTATGAAAAAAGCAGCTAGTTCTGCTCGCAACTCAATCGCACAAGTGCTTTTCCTCGAGACAACCCTCGTACTTCGGTACGCAGCAGAAGTGCTATATGCCTACTTCTCATTTCGTCACACAGAATATTGAAAAGACGTACTCAAGGGTCAAGATTTAATAAAATTTATAATTTTTACTGCTTCTTCAAGGACATCCTTAAGTGAAACCTATTTTTTTTTACCCCGAGTGCCTGGTGGTGGTGAAGGATACTATGACTACTAGTAGGGTTTGGTGCCACTGCCTTGATTCGTGCTAAGACACCATCAGTTTTACCCACCATTGCTTTTGCACCATTAGTGCAAATGGTAACACAAATGTTCCAGGATAACCACGAGATTCAAAAAGTTATTCAACACTTTAATATTTCAGCATCACTTGTGTTTGTTGCCAAGCATTCACGTAAAAGATCTTTGATGATTAATTGGTGCTGATGCCAGACAAATACAAGCAAAACAGCAAGTCCAGCCATGTCTGTATATTCGTCCATTTGTGGGACAAAAGTACAATTCTGCAGACGAGATATTAACTCTGCCTTCGTGTTTGCAGCTAAATCTTTAATTCGACGAGTTACGGTATTGTTGGATAATGGCACTGCCATGATTTCCTTTACTGACTTCATACAGCAGGAATTCAGCAAAGTCAACTGTACAAGGCTTTATTAACCATCAGTAAGTGTAAGAATGAGAGTAATAACGTCTTGTATTATAAAAATAGTTTTGACCTTGTGAACTCCCTGAAAAGGTCTCAGGGGTCTTGCAGGCCACACTTTGAGAACTGCTGCTCTGAGGTGGCTAAAATCTAAAGAATTAGCAAAACATGAACAATATTCAAGGTAATAAAATGTTTGTATAGGAAGCAAAAATGAAGTCAAATATGATAATTTGAATGTAAAAAACCTTGAAATACCATCCAATATAAAAGTGAAAGATAGTGTGACAACTTATCAATAGCTGGCCATGCATATGACATTTTCTGTTATTACACAGTAAGAAAAGTCTTTGGAAGGTCAAACGTGGGCACTTTTTTAAGTTGGGAAATGGGTATTTTATTTTCGAGTAATATTCACCTCTTCCCTATATTATAATCCTTTTGCTATGGCCCTGCTGTCAAATAACATGTTTTGGTAATGTTTAAAAAAGTTAATTTTTTGTATAATGTTAAAGAAAAATGTATTTAACAATAAATCAAATTAATATATATACATCACAGTTTGCCGCTGAATTCTAAATGGTGTCATGGACATGGTCTCTCTTTGAATAAACCTGTATAAACTTTTACAATGGCTTCTAGCATTCTTTGCCTTTGTTGTAGTGAGAAATTATAAAATCATGTAAACAAATTAATTTTTTGCATGTAAATTTTCTTCCCAAAAAAAAATTACATGCACAGTTTTATTCAGAAATATATCAAAACGAAAATATGAATTTTTCCATGAATCAACAGCAAAAAGTATATAAAGAGTATATTATTTCAAAAGTGTTCCAAATAAGACCTTGTGTAAGTATTTGCGAATTATTGCATGTAATTTCATTTATTACTCTGTGCTTGCACATTGTTATTATGAATTAATATACTCAAGTGTAACAGAAATAAATGTAGCCATATGTTATGGAATTGAAATTAACAAATAACATTCTGTAACTTCTAAAGCAAATTGTTCTGAGAACATGGCACTGGGGATGTTAAATATCCAAATTTATCATTATTAACAAGTGTTGCTGTTAAACTCGCTCTAAAAAATTTCTCTGGAACTAATAAAAACGGCAGTAATTGTGACTCAGACTTCTACACGTGCACATATTTTGTAAACATTCATAATAAACACGTGACATGATGGTTATGTATGTTTAAGATAACTTTTTAAATAGGTTCTTGTAGTTACTAATGCTGCTGTTATATATTTCCAGCTTCCATAATTCCTAAAATATTAGCAGTGAAGGTTGGCTCAGTTGGTAACATGCCAGGTTCATAATCTGCAGTTCCCAGGTTTGAGTCCCAGCTGGGCCAGCATTGAGATTTCCCTCTGCAAAACTCCTCACCCTAATTATGGTCATTGGGAACACTGATGGACTAGGATAGACCATTGTCTGTTGGATGGGATGTTAAGCCATGGCCCTGTGTGCATGAGAGCCAGACCCTGTGCAAGTTATAGAATGCTGGATGGCCTTGTCGGGAGGCTGCCATCTGTCTCCCAGTAGCTGTCCAGTAGGTCCCTTCTCTGAGCCCTTGGGGTCCTTGTGACCTAGGGGCGGGGGTGGCTCAGTCGGTAGCGTGCCAGGCTCGTAATCTGTAGTTCCCAGGTTCGAGTCCCAGCTGGGTCAGCGTTGAGATTTATCTCCGCAAAATTCCCCGCCTTGCCCACGGTCAGTAGGGGACAACGATGGGCTTGGAAAGGCCGCCGTCCGTCGGATGGGACGTTAAGCCATGGCCCCGTGTGCGGGAGAGCCATACCCTGTGCACGTTAAAGAACACGCTGGATGGCCTTGACGGGAGACTACCATCTGTCTCCCAACAGCTGTTCCAGTGGGTCCCCTCCCCCAACCTTCTCTGAGCCTTCGGGGTCCTTGTGAACTGGCCATTTAGCCCATTGTGTGCAAAAAAGTGCCGCTCAGAGGTAAAACAACCCAACCCAACCTTGTGACCTAGCCATTTAGCTCACTGTGTGTTTTTCAGTTCATTTTGTTTCCATCTCTAGTTTCAGAAATGATTTTTTTATTCAAAAAATAAATGGGAGTATGACACCACAACAATCAATAGCAGTATACCTTGATTTTAGATCGGGGGGGGGGGGGTAGGGGGCGGTATCATAGGAAAACATTAATAGATATGTAGTCTGCTTCCTGGGTACCACATAGTAATTTGCTTTTGCAAATTTATGTGAGCAATTTCAGACTATATTTTAATTTGTTGTTTAAACTCCTAAGCTTTCAACTAGTCAAAATTTTTATGCTGAATTCAGAATAATTGATTCAATTCACAAAGTTTTCTAAACAAAAATATAATAATTTCTTTAACTTTGAAATTTTTAATCCTGGCTGATTGCTATCAATGGAAATACACTCGCTTCGACAATTTCATCATGATATGTATATTCATTATACTTAAGTGATCTTGCGAAATTTGGCGCGGAATGTGGTTTTGGTAATCACATTAAAAGTTTTTTTCTATAGAACAACGTTTTCCAATTGGTGATTCCAACAAATTTTTAGTTTGTAGGGAACATGAATTAAGTGAGATTGTGTTGACGTCATATGCAGTAAACTGTCTGTTATCCGATACTCAAGTGTCCGGAATTCTCATGCAACCGAATAAATATCAATTTGAACTTGGTACAGCAAATTTCAATGCACTTGGTAGTTCTCCCGTATACCACTGGTGTCGTCTTTCATTCTTGGTTACATTCACGCTATGCAGCTAGTTCCATTACGGCCATTAAAGTAGAAGGTTAATTGAATTTGTGATCAAGTTCTGTTTATCAGAAGTATTTTATCCCTCAATTGTAATGCTGTCAAAGAAGAAAACCACTAAAGGACTCTAGCAAAAACGTTTTTTTTTTTCACTTTGAACAAAAAATTTGAAATATGTATATAAGAGGGTGAAAATCGTGTGTTTATGCAAGAATTCAGTTTTCTTTGTGTAATCCGAGCTAAAGCGTAGAATGTCTTCATACGTTTCATATCCCAAAGGTTGAAGACTTTGATAGTGCGTTGTATGACTAGTTCTCCTTAAAGAGGTCGGAAGATGCATGCATCTCAGGACAAATGCTAGTAGAAAAGGTGAAGGAATTTTATGGAGCAGTGTACATTTTTTCAGGGATGGCTCAGTCGCATTAAACTACGGCATGACCTCCGAAAACGCAGGATTTAAACATTTGTTAAATGTGCATAAAAATAATTATACTTTAGGAATTCTCAACGTGGGGTACGCGATAAAATTTTTTGGGGTACCCCATGAGAGTTCAAAGTTGCTAGATATGTTATATATATAGATGTTTTATTTTATTCCCATTGTTATATTATAACTATATTTTTATCTATACAAGGAGTGCGCCAGTTACATACACATTTCCAGGGGGTACGTGAAGCATAAAAGGTTGAGAACCACTGCTTTAGATATTTGTATTAAGGATGTTCTACTTCATTTTTATTTCAAGTGAGGCTTGAATACAAGATTGTTCCTACTGTATTTGATTTCTATAAAAATTATTTGTAATAAAATTCCCCGAAAATGCCAGATATCCGAGAGTTTACTTCCTTTAAAGGATCTCGGAACTAAAGATGAAAAGTGAAAGTAGTAACTGTGCACTCTTAACTCCCTACTTCATAGTGGAAGTTCCAGTTCAGTTGTGTGAGTAAAGTAGTTGATACCACTCTAGTCTTGGCAAGAATTTATTTTTCAATTATTTGAAAATTGAGTATGGAAAAGTAGAGGCCTCCAAGGTCATATTTAATATCAGGCTAGAGTGTTTGTGTTGAAAGTATCGTATATAAGAGGAAAGGAATTTCAGCATGTTACAGATTCCCCAGCCAAAATAAGGTTGAAAATCATGGCTACTGAATGACATTGTAACAAGATTTTACTCTAGTAGTCAGGCACGTAACCAGGTTCAGAATAAAACTTGTAGGATTTCCCAATTACCATAATATTTCACTGGATAGGAATGGTAAAAATAATATTCTATATAGAATAAAATTTTTAGTTTTTGAATCTATTTTTAGTGTTGGACCACATATTATGGGGCTAAAAATAAAATTTTACGAAGACGCCTATTTTACGTTTCAAAGCAGGTAGAGAAGTTTGAGATTTTATATAAGCCGATTGTTTTTTTTTTTTTTTTTTTTTGGGGGGGGGGGATGTCTCAGACCTGAGTGCGTCCCTGTTTCTAGTGTAAATTTGTTTTTATCAGGCATACCATTTTAATCGAACATGTTAAAAATATGCTTTATTCCGCTTGTGTAACATGATTGATAACTGTATTGTTTTTACGTCGATTTGTCTCGTTCTATATGGAAGTGTTTTTTATAACTATAAAACCAAGTAGAAATGCTTATTGTGGTGAGTCTAATCTTACCAAAATTAGTGGACTAAGAAATTGGCAAGCTGAGGATGCATCCAGCTGAACAGCAAAGTTAATATTGTTGAATATTAAAAGGTGCTGGTATTTATGTAAGACGATAAAGAAATAATATAGCTGTCACCTGCCATCTTTTTTACTTTTAATAGTTTTTAATAAATTAGAAAAATTAAGAAGTATTACTGTTTTAAATGCTCTTAAGCTGAGTTTTAAGAACTTGCAGCATATGGTTATTTACCAGCCAAAATCCTACCAGTTTTCAACACTATATGAATAATTCATGAAATTGTTGAGCATACCTTAATGAATCGGCACGACTTAACTGTCAACTGATTCAAAAACTGTGATACCAGTTATATGTTAAACAGGGGTCTAATATACAACCCAGAGGCCAAGGCCTGCAAACCATTCTATACAGCCTGCAGAATATATTTTGTAAAATCAAAAATCTACAAATGCCAAAATAAATTCACATTGTTTAGAAAAAAAATTGTGCACTGAATACATTTTCACACGTGATTAATTAAGCCTGCAACCATCTTTGGTATATATATTAGGTTTTGTGCTACTTTTATGTAAATATTAAAATTCAATTCTTTTAAAATTGTCCGATCAATTTAAAAATGAAATGATTTTTATTCTCTTTAAGAGTAAAAATTTTCCTGCTTTAATTTAAAAAAAAATTAAACAGGGTCAAAATCTAATTGAAAAAAAAACATTATGTGCAAACATTACTTTTACTGATAAACTAAAATAACTTATGTTTTTATTTTTTGAAGGAAATACTATGTTTAACATACGTAACCAAAATGTCGCAAATCACCCCAAATATTACGTGCATGTTGGTGATTTCACATCTTTTCTTTTTATATTGCTCATATAATATGTAATATGTCAATGATTCGAACTTTATATAAATCTGCATAAAATAATATATCTGCATAAAATAATCTACATACATATGCAACTGCTGTGATTTTTTGTTGCAGCAATTTTAATGGTATTAGATTTTGAAGTATGCGTTATTTTGACATATGCAAAAAAAAAAACTTTGTAATTCGTTCTAAATAAGAGTCAAAGTGAAGGTGTAAATAATTTATATTTCCTACGAAAGTCATTAGATATAGTAGTAACATTTGTGGTAGAAATGTACAACCATTATTTGCCACCCTTTTGGCCAACATCATTGTTTATTTTCTGTATTAAATTAATAGAAATAATGTAGTATATCATAATAAGAGTTCACTATTGTATTTTATTTTAATCAGTTGCATATTTCAATTTAAATCTTGAGTATCACAAATGGACTTTAATATAATTAAAGCTGTGCTGCGTGTAGAACATCTTCAAATCTCAAGTTAGAAAATACAAAATGTCTGACTTTTTACCATTAAAAAGAATAAAACTTCATTCACGTTTTTGAGTTTACAGGTTGAAAATATAGAGACGACGAAACTTTTGTACAGTGATATTGGTTTATAAAAAATGCTAAAGTATTGTATTCGAAAATTAAAATTCGTCTTTTACTCCTCTGCACTCTCTGCTTGATGAAACGTTGAACGACAATTATTGCAGCTCCAATTATCATGAGATAGTGACTACGAGTATCTTTAATTGTCGTTAAACCCATGCCAAAAGTTTGGGCGAAACGTACAGTCATTCAAAAAAGTATCTGAACACCATGGTTGATTACTGAATTCAGAAAAAATATCTGGTAACGGCTTTTTTAGACAGTGATCTGGCAACCTTCGTGTACGTAGACGAAGGTTGACAGATCACTAATTTCTAAAAAAAGTCGTTGCCAGATATTTTTTCTGAATTCTGTAATCAACCATGGTGTTTGGATATTTTTTTGAGCGACTGTATGTCCATTCATAACACTTCTTTCAAGCTTTCCACACATACTACCTCCATTCACTTTGTAGTGCCCCATAAAAGGGGTGGGGGTAGCTCAGTCGGTAGCGCGCCAGGCTCGTAATCTGTAGTTCCCAGGTTCGAGTCCCAGCTGGGTCAGCGTTGAGATTTATCTCCGCAATACTCCCCGCTCTGCCCACGGTCATTAAGGGACACCGATGGGCTTGGAAAGGCCGCCGTCCGTCGGATGGGACGTTAAGCCGTGGCCCCGTGTGCGGGAGAGTCATACCCTGTGTACGTTAAAGAACACACTGGATGGCCTTGACGGGAGGCTACCATCTGTCTCCCAACAGCTATTCCAGTGGGTCCCCTCCCCTAACCTTCGGGGTCCATGTGACCTGGCCATTTAGCCCATGGTGTGCAAAAAAGTGCCGCTCAGAGGTAAAACAACCCAAGCCCCATAAGTTGCAGGAGCTTTTCGACGGATCGGCCCGGACTCGCCATAGCTAGAACCCGCCCGGTACCCTTTCAGGGTTTAGAGCTAAGTAGGACCACTCCACCAAATTTGGGACTGATCGTACAAGTAGCTGCGGAAACACGGGGAAACTGCAAATATCTGCTACAGTTTGTCGCATTTCAAATTACCGGAATTATATATGAAGACTAGTCAAACCCGCGCTATGCTCATTTGTAAGTCTTCCCATCGATAGCAGGGCAGCTCAGTCGGTAGCGCACCAGGCTCGTAATCTGCAGTTCCCAGGTTCGAGTCCCAGCTGGGTCAGTGTTGAGATTTATCCCCGCAAAACTCACCGCCCTGCCCATGGTCAGTAGGGGACACCGATGGGCATGGAAAGGCCGTCGGATGGGACATTAAACCGTGGCCACGTGTGCAGGAGAGCCATACCCTGTGCACGTTAAAGAACACGATGGCCTTGACGGGAGGCTACATCTGTCTCCCAACAGCTGTCCTAGTGGGTCCCCTCCCCTAACCTCTGAGCCTTCTGGGTCCTTGTGACCTGGTCATTTAGCCCATTGTGTGCAAAAAAAGTGCCGCTCAGAGATAAAACAACCCAGCTGGGTCAGCGTTGAGATTTATCCGCAAAATTCCCCGCCCTGCCCATGGTCAGTATGGAACACCGATGGGCTTGGAAAGGCCGCCATCTGTCGGATAGGACGTTTAGCAGTGGTCTCTTGTGTAGTTACTTGTTCTGCCTACCAAATGATTCAGGTCTTGAATTTTGTCCATATAAACATAATTCTTTGCAAAGCCCGAGAAAAACAATTATGGGATGTCAGATTAGGACTCCATGGTACACATAGAACTGGACCACCCCAGCCAATTCATGTGTCAGGAAATGCATTAAGAACTTTCCGAGATCTCTTTAGAAATGCGGCCGTGTGCTTTGTTGTCTGGTGAACCGTGAGAGTGGGGGGGGGGGATGTACAGTTGCAACATTCATTGTTAAAAAACGAGAATGAAACAGATTTAATTAAGATCTTTAAATTATCTTCAATGACACCCCCTCCCACATAAAACGCTTAAGGAATTACTAGTAATATCTCAAAAATTCTTTTTTGGAATTTAACCAAAGTTTTAAAGGATATTTAACATCACATACATATTAACATTTGAAATAAAGAAATATCAGAATACTTGTCCAATTATGAAATTAAATTTCAATCACAGAATATATCGGAAAATTTTTCCAATTAGGAAAAAAATCACCACAGATAATGAGGTTAACGTTCAGTAGATTGGGTTGTTTTACCTCTGAGCGGTACTTTTTTGCACCATGGGCTAAATGGCCAGGTCACATGGACCCCTGAAGGTTGGGGGAGGGGACCCACTAGAACAGCTGTTGGGAGACAGATGGTAGCCTTCCGTCAAGGCCATCCAGCGTGTTCTTTAACGTGCACAGGGTATGGCTCTCCCGCATACGGGGCCACGGAGGGGCGGGGGTGGCTCAATCGGTAGCGCGCCAGGCTCGTAATCTGTAGTTCCCAGGTTCGAGTCCCAGCTGGGGCAGCGTTGAGATTTATCTCCGCAAAATTCCCCCGCCCTGCCCACGGTCAGTAGGGGACACCGATGGGCTTGGAAAGGCCGCCGTCCGTTGAATGGGACGTTAAGCCGTGGCCCCGTGTGCGGGAGAGCCATACCCTGTGCACGTTAAAGAACACGCTGGATGGCCTTGACGGGAGGCTACCATCTGTCTCCCAACAGCTGTTCCAGTAGGTCCCCTAACCTTCTCTGAGCCTTCGGGGTCCATGTGACCTGGCCATTTAGCCCTTGGTGTGCAAAAAAGTGCCGCTCAGAGGTAAAACAACCCAACGGGGCCACGGCTTAACGTCCCATCTGACGGACGGTGGTCTTTACCAAGCCCATTAGTGTACCCTACTGACCATAGGCAGGGCAGGGAATTTTGTGGAGATAAATCTCAATGCTGACCCAGTTGGGACTCTAACTAACGTTGAGTACGATTACTCCTAATTGCAATAAACGTTGCACAACGAGCTCTCGTTCTTCTATAGAGGAATGCAGAGGGCAGGAAATCCTACTTTTCTATAAGAGCATTTCTCAGCTCATGAAGGGTCCTTGGAGGGGGTTGAAAACTTTCAACTTGGCTTCCCATACATATTGAATGGGAAATAGGTTTGGGAACCTCGCTAGCCAATCCATTCTCTACCAATCTTCACTCTCAAAGAATTCCTCCACTCTTGCCAATATGGATGAATTTTATCATCCATAAAAAATTCTGACCAAATGACCGTAGGATATCATCTCTATATCTTGGGCAGTTAAGAGTCCCTCCTGAGAAAAGATGCAGTTCCATGCAGCCACTGATAGTGATACCTCCTCAGACCACAAACCACTCCCACTAAAATTATCCCTTTCTATGAAATTAAGGGGAGGGGGGGGGGTTGAGTGATAACGCGTCCCATGCTCTCCCCCAATACATTGGAGCCAATGCTATATCGTGATTATTCATCTGAAAAGAGAACTGATCACCATTGATCATTTGCCCAAACAGGTGCTGCCTGCTCGATCCCAATCGCGCCCTCCAACTAGCTGAGGATAGTGGTATCCACACAACAGGTCTTCTAGCGTATATCTCTCTTTTTTGAAGTCAGGACAGTTACTCTGGATATTGACCTTCCTGATAGCTTCGATGTGTTGCAGCACTGCCATCATTCTATTCTGCCTTGCAGTTAGAGACAGGAAACGATAATCTTGAACTGTTACTCTGGGCCTTCCCTGGCTTGTTCTTCTGGAACAGGGGTTCTCAACGTGGGATGAGGTAAAAAATTTTTGGGGTACACCGTGAGAGCTGTCGTTAGACCTAGTAACAAAGTCGCTAAGTTGACATTATTATAACTATAGATTTATCTATCTATACAAGGGTACGCCTGTTACACATTTCCAGGGGGTAAGTGACGCATAAAACGCTGAGAACCACTGGTATAGATGTTAGGACTACCTATGCTGACATAACTTGGTCCCATGGCTTTGTTATAGGAGGTGTTGGTTTAACTGGTTAAATATTGAGAATGAGAAAAATATTCAAAAAGTTAAACAAGGTTTGAAGTTAATTTGGAATCGAATATATTTCATTTTTACTATTTTTGTTATAAGCAAAACTAGAAATATAAATTATCACTGAGACTGAACTCTTCTGTAGTCAATATAAAAGTAGCAAGATAATTATTTTAAAACAGAAAATTTAATCGAATTCTTTGAATAACTTTCACTAATATAAAACTTTGAAATTTCTGTACTTTTGGTGGCACATTGTAAATAGAAATTTAAATTATTACAGGTTATATTTATAATGGACTCCCAAATTATTTTATATATATCTAGGATGTCCCATTAATGGCTTATTTCTTTATATATTTTATTATATATATATAGAATGTTCCATTAATGGCTGATATTCTTCTGAAGATAAATTTGTCATCAAAAACTACATAGAAAATGTTGCGATATTTTGCAGCCAAGGCTTAAGTAGTGAGAAAAATGGTTGGAAATGTGTATTCTTCTTTAGATAGTAAATACTGTTTGTCGACTGCCTGAACAGTTCCTCAGAGTAATGGGCACCCATGGTCTGCTGTCCCCCATCCTAACTTCCTGCTCTACCTTGTGTCAATAGGGGACACCGATGGGATTGGACATTAAGCTGTGGGCCAGTGTGTGAGGGACAACCCCACCTCCTCCTGACATCAAGCAAAATCACCTCAGAACATTTTCCTGTTTTTTTTTTTATCATAGACTGAGGGAAAAATTATTCACCCTTAATGGGAGACCTTATACAGGGTGAATCTGAAAAAGTGGGCAAAACTTTACGGGGTGGTAGAACGCAGCTATACGAGCAATATTCGTCATAGAAAGTATGGGCGGAACGCAAACGGCGAGCCGCTAGGTGGCGTTGGAAATGATATAAAAGGGTCGGTCCTCGCACCCAACGGCATTTCTACCATGGATTGCCGAGAGGATGGCTGGTTATACTAACCACGAAATGGCGGATATGCACTGGAAAAGCCTAATCTACGAGTGCCCCATTGAAACCGATATGGATCTAGTCTCCAGGATCGCCGTTGTTGCCGGCGATATTCGGGAAATGCCTGGTGTCTTCGCAAATGTGCGTCGGTCCCTAGCCAGCAGGTGTGAAGCCTGCATTACAGCTGGCGGTAGCTCTTTTGAGCAATTTCTTTGAGCATGTACCTCAATTACATTCCTGTTAATAAAATGTTTTCTGAAGTGTCTCCTCTCCTTCTTGTGTTCATTCTTTAAATGTGACAGTGGAAAACTACCTTTTAACTTCTCACCGCTTGCGTTCCGACCATACATTCTATGACGAATATTATTCGTATAACTGCGATCTACCACCCCGTAAAGTTTTACCCACTTTTTCAGATTCACCCTGTATATTGTTACGTAAGAAATATTTTTTTTTTAGAGGAAAATTTGTCTTGAGCCGTATGGGATACGAACCCACGACCTCCTGATAACATGTCAGGTGCTCTGGGCTACTGACTACCAAGCAAGATCTCTAATTGATGCTATGAACTTTCTACCAGCAGTACACAGTTATCCGTGTCTCATGCAAGTATTTGTCCCAGCTGATCTCAGCCTCAAGAAACAATGACCGTCATGTCATGAAGATGGTAAGTACATTCTGAATGTACAATTGTTTAAGTTGAAGAAATATTTTTCGACGTATTTAATGAATGTTCTACTCTTCATATCCACTCTGAAGTTAACATGAAACATGGAGAATTGCGTACTGCTGGTAGCTCAGTGGCCCAGAGCACCTGACATGTTATCTGGAGGTTGTGGCTACGTATCCCAACTGGCTCAAGACAATTTATCCTCTAAAAAACTGGATTGACGTAAAAGTGGTACTTAATCTGTGAAGCAGACAGTTAGAGTTTATTCAAATTTAATCAATTGTATACTCGTGAATATACTTTCCATCTATATGGCATGACTGTTGTTTGAGGCTTGATTACCAGAACAGTGCCTACATGTGACATAGTGGAATGCGTAGGTAAAAATGTTCATATCAATTAGAGATCTTGATCAGCGGCCAGTTGGGTTGTTTTACCTCTGACTGTTGTTTGAGGCTTGATTACCAGAACAGTGCCTACATGTGACATAGTGGAAAGCGTAGGTAAAAATGTTCACATCAATTAGAGATCTTGATCAGCGGCCAGTTGGGTTGTTTTACCTCTGAGCGGCACTTTTTTGCATACCATGGGCTAAATGGCCAGGTCACATGGACCCTGAAGGCTGAGAGAAGGTTGGGGGAGGG
This sequence comes from Ryuthela nishihirai, assembly GCA_038380435.1. Lineage (NCBI taxonomy): Eukaryota > Metazoa > Arthropoda > Arachnida > Araneae > Heptathelidae > Ryuthela > Ryuthela nishihirai. Next base: position 2,431,762 of record JAWZYU010000044.1, on the reverse strand, counting down.
GACCCACTGGAACAGCTGTTGGGAGACAGATGGTAGCCTCCCGTCAAGGCCATCCAGCTTGTTCTTTAACGTGCACAGGGTATGGCTATCCTGCACACGGGACCACGGCTTAACGTCTCATCCGACGGACTTTCCAAGCCCATCGGTGTCCCCTACTGACCGTGGGCAGGGCGGGGAATTTTTGCGGAGATAAATCTCCATGCTGACCCAGCTGGGACTCAACCTGGGAACTACAGATTACGAGTCTGGCACGCTACCGACAGCCACCCCCCATCCCTTAGCAGCCAGTAACTCAGTGGTCCAGAGCATCTGACATGTTATCAGGAGGTCGTGAGTTCAAGATAATTTTTCCTCGCACCTGGCTCAAGATAACCTGGCACCAGGTCGCACCTGGCTCAAGATAATTTTTCCTCTTAAAAAAAATATTGGATCGATGTAAGAATGGCACTTTCTTAATCTCTGAACCAGATAGGTCGTTTATTCAAATAATCTCGCATTAACTTGAATGACAAAATATCTGATGAGCATTGAGAAAATGTGTAGTTATATAAAAGGTTGAGAGGCATCATTTTTAATATTTACAATGTAGCAAACATGTTCAACAGAATTGCTCACTATGTCATGATGAAGTTGAATTTTCCCATGTACAGTAAATTTATAGTATTTTTCTAAATTCTGCATGAAATATTGAGATTTCATTTTAGCTGTTGATGTTTATCAGGAGCAGGTACTGGGAAAGGGAGATCACCATAAGAATTCCAAATTCTATATTCAGTGGCATGGACTTCCCGTTCTACAAGTAAAAAAATATCATTTTAACTTCATGCAAAACTATCTGGAACTTCCTTAATTTCACTGATTAACATCATTTGAATGAATAGTTAAAAGCAGTTTATATCAGAAAACAAGAAACCAGTCAAGTTAAACTCTTGCATAAGTGTTGCACTCTTTACCTTCAGAAACATAAAACAGATGATAATAAATTTAAGAAACGAAAGAACTATCAGCTAAAAATAATTTAAAGAACATAATTCTCAAGTGTACAATACATTTCAGTCTGAGCCTTTTGGACATTCAAATTCAGCATATAATAATTGAAAATCTTGAAAATGATTTTTATCTATCATCTCAAACAGATTTTGAGAAAAACAACTAAAAATTATCTTCCCCCATAGCCTACCATGTGACAATATCTAACACAAGGCAAACAATTAGATCATAATGCAAATTTCAAACTACAGGTATCCCTGACTTAATACGATATTTTATGTATAAAAGTGAATTTAGATAAAATGCTCGAATAAGCAACCTTTATTATGGTTCTATAATGAAATCATGTAACTCGAAACCTATATTTTTGAGAAAAAACATTTCAAGTTTCATGATTTCATTACACAACCATTCATGAGAATGGAAGTATCACATAAGTTGGGGGATGCCGGTATTTTAAAATTAATGACATTAACAATTGCTTATTGGTGTTGGTCAGTAGCATACCCAGGATTTTGGAATGGGGAAGGTTTTGACTTAGCAGGCAAATGATGAACTGCATCTAAGTGGAAGCGACGTGTTCAAAAAAATTTTTTTTTTTATTAATTATGCACATTTTATTTTTTTCAAAAATGTTAGTTGTCAAATTCTTATGGGGAAGGTCTGAACCTCCAAAACCACATCCTAAATACACCCCTGGTATAGGTCAATGATATTCAACACATGGACCAATATGAATTCAAAATGGCACAAATACCAATCGAGGCAAACCAAAATTGAGATTTTTAGTTTAAATTTCAAAATCAAATTATATCTTTGAAACATTTAACAATAAAAGAAAGTGCATGCATATGTCTTTGTGTAAATCTCACATTAAATTAAAAAAATACCACCTCAAGCAGCTGTTTGCCACAGAGGTCTGGAGAGGAACCTGTCAGTTTATACACCAAAGAGATCTGCGAGAAAGGCAAGACCTCAGAAAAAAAAAAGAGCACACGTATCCATGTCTTATCTGGGGCTTGAACCCAGGTTCCTTTATCAGTAACTAAGCATGCTAACTACTCGGCCAAGGTACAGTCTAAACTGACATTAATGAAATGAATATAAGAATATACAGAGTCTTACAGATGATAATCTTTAGCTTGGTAATTCTCACAAGAACAAAACTGCATTATTATGTCAACAAGTTGGCCATGGTAAAGTGAAGAGAAAAGCCTCTATTAATGGCACATGAACACTTGTCGAAACAAAATCGCACTTTTGCATTATTTATGTTTAAGACTGTAAGATGGTATTTCAACATTAGTTAATACTTCTGAAAAAAATTATCGCCAACACGGCGGGAATCAAACCCGCAACTCTCCAGATTCATGCCAGAGCGCACTACCATTACACCATGCATCGGACGAGAAAATCTTTCAGAATAAGATGTTATAAATCTTTCACTGGCATGAATCTGAAGAGTTGAGGGTTCGATACCTGCCGTGTCGGTGATAATTTTTTTCAGAAGTATTAATTAATGTTGAAGTGTATTTGCTATGGTAAGATGGTATGTTGAGTTTTTCTAGAATAAGGTTCAGCCTCAATAGTCATCACTAATAATCAAAAATTAATCATCTTAACTAATAATATTATATTAGTTTTATAAGCCATCCCATGGCAGAATGGTTAGCATACTTTGTTACTGACCAAAAGGACCTGGGTTCAAGCCCTAGGTATGGCATGGATGTTTTGTTGTCTTTCTGTCCTTGCATACCTTACCTAAGGCATATAAACTGGCAGGCTTCTCTGTGGCAAATACCTGCTTGAGGTAGGATTTTTATTTATAGTTTAATAAGATAAATATATAAACTCAAACTAGAATCTATATTTTGTTTTAAATTGATATTTCCTGTCAAATTCTAATGGGGAAAGGTTTGAACTCCCAAAACTGCATCTCAGATACACCCTAGTGTAAGTGAATGGAGTTCAACACATGGAATAACATGCCCAAATATGGTGGAACATCATGCCCATTTGTGGACTGTTATTTTGTAATTTCCCAATATCTGCAGCCAATGGGCTGCAGATATAACCCTCTGCAAGAGTTAAACATGAATGCATTTTCTTTTCCCATGTTATAAAATTTACATATCACATTTCATTTGTTTATATACTTCCCTTATATATTTGACAAAATACATTATCCTTTATTTTGAGCACCTATGTTTTATACATATATATATGAAGTCAAGAATTTTTATAATGTTCAGTGGCTGCCAAACTTTTTTTTTTGCACACCCCAAATACCTTGCAATTTGTTTTGTACCAGTACTAGGTAAACATGAACTTACAAAATAATCACAAACATTAAAAAAAAAGGTTTTGCTAATGACAAATGCATTTTCAAACATGGTATATGAATAAAATAGCTAGTACTGAAAAATATAATGTTGTGCAAATCCATATGTGAATCAATGCTGGCATTAAACTTGCATACAACTGGTAGAAGTCTTATGTACTACTAGTGGCACGCTTACCACAGTTTGGGAATCATTGATATAAATATGTAATTAGAATAATGGAATAAATATAATTCAGAGTGGTTAGCATGCTTAGCTACACAATAAAACAAATGGAAGTTTATGACATAATTGAAGGGAACGGGGTAAGGCATGAATATTTGTGTAGTCATTCTGCTGTCTTCCTTTCTCAAAAATCTCTATGACATATTAAAATGACAGACTTCTGTCAGACCCCTGTGACAAACAGCTACTTTAGGGGGGGGATTTATTTTTTATAAGAATAAACTCTTCAGAATTAAACATATCTTTGGCATGCTAAAAGCTGATTGGCTTTAACCCTGCTTGTGTTTGCTATCAATCACTTGGGCTTCTAAATGTAAATGAAATCCTAAGCAGTGGTTGTGTGGTAGTGTTGTTACATCAGCAACGTTGCTGGACCAGAGGGGTGAAGTGAGGCAAACACATTCCACTTGCTGGAAGGTTAAAACTTCACTCAGTTGGGACAAGATTCCTCACTCCTATACACATTAAAAAAAAATCACCATTGCTTAAATGAAGAATATAAAAAACTTAAGATAACCAATTAATTAATGATCTAGAGTTAATGGCAATATGCCATGAATAACCAAGAGTGAAATTAAGAAATTTACTAAAACAAGTATTACCTATTACAATTTTCACTTTACCGGCAGCAGAAACTGTAACAGATTTAGAGTCAATGTTACATCCACTTATTGTATTATTAGGTTGCTTGAATTTAATCTGAAAATTAAAAATATATCTAAATTAACATTATGTAATACAATTAAAATAGAAACAATTTAGTATATTAGACATAAAAAAGAGCAATGACCTCTAGTGAATAGGAATGCTCATTTTCAAAGGGAATTTCTCATTTTCCTCTATGGTGGAAATTCAAACCAATGGAAAATGCAAATGGTAATATTTTATGTTCTAATGCAACATTCCCCATTTTTTTTTCATTCATCTCTTGAAACTAAAACATTGAGTTTCTACATTTGGGAAAATGACTGTGGAAACAACAGTTCATGAATAGTTCAGTAGTAGAATATCACGTGCGATATCCTGTAAACATCACACTCGTGAATAGTTAGCTGAAAAAATTGAGTTTTGCTGTGATTGGTGCTTGAACTCACGTATCCCAGTTATATCCTGGATATTCTCACCACTAAACTATCAACGACTAGGCTGTGACGACTTTTCCTGGTTTATTCTTTTCGTAATGCTCATGGCACCATCTTGTCATGAATGAACATGTCATCTATGTCATGAGTTGACTCGAAGGACATTAAAAATATATATAGTTAATCACACTCTCTATGGTAGGGGTTCTCAACATGGGGTACACAGTAAAAACATTTTTGGGTACACTGTGATAGCTCAAAAGTCACTAGATATAGTAACAAAGTAAAAATAACCATTGTTATACTATAACTATAGTTTTATCTATCTATCCAAGGGATATGCCAATTACATACATATTTCCAGGGGGTATGTGAAGCATAAAAGGTTGAGAATCGCTGCTCTATGGTATATAATAATTCCTAGTTGAGTTGCAGCTCATTTTTACCTATATTCCTTTGCTTTTTGCTCATCATTTGCTGGTTTGTCAGTTTGCATTTGTCAAAACAGTTGTTCCATCGTATATTTTAAATGCAACAGAAAAACTTCGTAATTTATGTGTCGAATGAAAACTTGTGATATGGGGAGCATCATAGGCTATAAATATTTTACATCCCATGCCTCCTTCTCCTGGGGAAATACGAAAACATTTGTTGTACTGTATCTTCAGAATACAAGGGCTGAAAGTAAAAAAAAAGGTAATTAAATAAAATAAATTAAACACAAGGAGTGTAAGAGGTTACAAAAATCCGCCCATGTTTTCTCCACCCCCCAAGAAAGGGGAATATATGCGAAGAATTGTTCCATTATATCTATCGAATGCAAAAAGCTGTATGTCAAATGAAAGCTTATAAACATGGGGAGTGTTGGGGGCAATAAGGATACACCCCTTGCTTTTTCCCTCCTCAAGGGGAAATGTGAAAATCGTTTTATATCTTCTGAACATGATGGCCTACCATTACAAAATAGATGTCAAATGAAAGTGCATATGAGGACCATTGTAGATGACTACTTCGGATTATGATTTTGATTGTGGTGGTAGTGGGGATCTTAATGAGTGTATCTCATGGTCTCCAATGCCTTGGGCTACCTCAAACATACCCCCCCCCCCAAAAAAAAAAAGGGGAGGAGAAATGTGGTCAATGTTTATGAGTCATATATCAAATGAAATTTATAAAGATTGTTTTGTTTCTTTCTTACTAAACACAGCTAACTATCTTCCTATATGAGCCCTAAAAGTAGAAAATAAAACTAAGTATATCAAAGGTGTAATAGGTCACTGAATTTGTATTCATTTCAAAGGAAGATAAGGCATTAGCAATCTTGAGTAGGTAAATGAGCATCCTACCTGCCTTTGAAGTGAATATGAATTCAGTGACTGATGTGCTTTAGTTTTATTCTATAATTTTTTGGAGCATATATAGAAAGAGAGGTAGTTTCAAAAAATTTAATTTATTTAAAAATGAGCTTTTAACCTAAATTTATCCAAATCTGTTAAAGAGAGATAGAAAACTTCTGAACAGTTCGTCAAGTAGTGTGCCTTTGTTAGGTGTTTTCCATGAAAATTACCAAGCACAATGACAGCATTGTTGGAAGGAAATCTGCCAGAGTCTGACTCCCACCTCAAACAAATTACAGTTATTATCCATATTAGATGTGGCAAACCATGGCTGTAGATGGAAAATTATGCATTCTCTACCTCCCTCTTGATTTGTACAAATCTTCAAATTTCAAGTTTACCCATTAAAGTATATTTATTTTTCACAGCACTATGCAATATTGTATATACATGTAAATAATTTGCATAATTAGTTTCTGCATTTAATTGGTTGAATTGGGTTGTTTTTACCTCTGGGTAGCACTTTTTTGCACACAATGGGCTAAATGGACAGATAAATTATTTATTAATAAAAATATATATTTATTAAATCAATTAGAGGAGATCTTGATCAGCAGCCAGTAGCTCAGTGGCCCAGAGCACCTGACATGTTATCAGGAGGTCATGGGTTTGTATCCCACCCGACTCGAGACAATTTTTTCTTTAAAAATTCGAATCGACTCAAAAGTGGTAATTATTTAGTGTATACCAAAAAAGTCGAGTTTATTCAATATTTAATCTACTGCCTTTATTGTGTAATATTGGAAATATGCTATGAAGTAACTCGTAGTTAATTATCTGTCTGTATAAATGATTAGCTATTGTAAAATGAACCTAGAAAAAAGTATATGATGAAAGCATGTTTATTTTAGCATGTTTATTTTAGGCATTGTTTATTTTAGGTTTTGGGTTGGGCTGTCATTATCTCTACAAAGGAAGTGATGCACTTCATTTTGGAGAGGTGTATTCTCTCATATATCACAAGTGAATTAACATGCAAGTATTGGATCCTCAGTTTTGCATTTTGATATACTCAATGTGTGAAAATTTGATGTGAAATTTCATAAATGAATATAATTCTTAGCTGTATGAAATCTGAGGGCTTCACAAACCGATGTTGAGTGGCTGTTTTCAGGTCTGAAGTTCATTTATAATAGATCTCAGTTTCTGAATGAAAAATTCATTTTGGGAAGATATTTTCTTCCTAGATATGAATCAAGAGTTTTGAATTTTTCATTTCTCAGACTGTTGCAAATTGCAAAGGATGTCTAAATTATTTGATATTAGGCAAAAATATTTCTACTTCATCTTATTACTGATATTTTGTAATTTTTGTCTGTAGGCAATTCTTGATCGGATTTGCAATCTATGTTGTGTGCTTTGCTGTAACTGATGAGCAAAACAACGTACATAAATTAATAAAGCTGAGCATCATTTAGAAAATTGGTTTATATTCAAATTTTAATATGAATGAAATATGATGCTATATTAAAATCAAAAAGGATTAATTGAAATTTCATTTTTATTTTGGCTGGAGCCAAACTCCAAGACTCCAGCCCTAACAAAACTCTTTACCATTAATCAATGCATAAACAATCATATTTCTACATGATCCATCAAATGAAAAGAAAAGTATTATTAGCTATCTTTGCATCAGTAATAAGCAATTAATTTGGAAACTGTTTTCTTTTATTCGCTTTGAAAATAACACTTCTGAAATTTTCAAACTGTCTCCACTGTGTAAAGGCAGTTAAACGTTAGATGTTATGCTTGCTCAGTTCCATGCACCATCTCATGCAAATAATGCATAGTTTTCCTTCTATTTCTGCCTAGCTACTGTGTAAGGATCAAAAATTGTCATATATGCTGTGGCTCAAACTTTTTACTTGCAAAGCAAATGCAATTACATCATAACAAAATTAGCCTAAATGGTGAAGAAATAAATTTTACTGATATTACAAACTGAGTTAACACATTAATAACACTTGTAAAAAAAATTATAAAAAAAATACCTGACAATTTTATCACACTGAAGTTAAATTTATAAAGCCCTCTTTCCAATATAACACTTACCTGAGCATAGCAGTTCTTTCCAATACAAAATGACTCGTCATTTGAAGATGCAGCTTCGTTTTTAAAATGAACTTTTGCAGTTAATGTTGTTTCTAATGACTTTGATGGAAACTTTGCACCTACATAAAATTTCACAATACATTGAGCATGTGTAAAATAGACAATAATCCTAGGACTGCCAATTACTGATAAAATCAATGAGAGTAAAACTTTGATTCCAGATTTGTTTTTAACCTCTATAAAAAAAATCAATACAACTACCATAAAATAACACTACTGCTGTGTTGTTTAATTTGCATGAGGTAAAAAAAAATTGAATCAATTTCTCATCTGGTTTTCAGATGAGAATTCATCGATTTCATCATCCATGGATCCCACTTACATCAGGAAAATTATGCTTTTTCTGACAGTTCTAGGATTAAAGAAATATGCTTACTGTTTTGAGACTACTAATGAAAAATACTAAAAAAAAAAATATCATCATTAAAATAAAATGTTTACATTTTTATACCCTGAAAATATTTTTCGTAATATACTGATATAGTTCATCACAAAAAAAGATATGGTTTCACCAAAATCATTTGAAATTAAATATATATACAAACCTATTCAATGCATTTTAACCTAATTAACAATAATAACTTGTTACCTATATATTTATTTAGTAATATTATAATGGGCTTGCCATCTATTTAGGTTGTTTTATTTATGAGCAGCACTTTTTTTGCACACAATGGGCTAAATGGCTAGGTCACAAAGACCCCAAGGGTTCAGAGAAGGTTAGGGGAAGGGATGCACTGGGCAGCTGTTAGGAGACAGATAGTAGCTTTCTGTCAAAGCCATTCAGCACTTTAACATGAACAAGGTCTAGCTTTCCTACACAAAGCCACAGCCTTACATCCCATTTCATGAATGGTAACTTTCCCAGCCAACTTTTTAGCAGAAATAAATCTCAATGCTGGCCCAGGTGGGATTTGAACCAGGAGCACTACGGAGCCAATTCCTCCTATCTGATGAATGGAGGTTAATGGAGAAAAATGTCAATGCAGGAACATTCAATTAAGAACTTCAGAATATGAGCCTGGCCTGATTACCAACTGAGTTACCCTGCCCTTTTAGTTTGCAGTCTTATTGGGTGGAGCAGATGGGCTCTGATCCAGGGTTGGTATCTTACTAAGCCAATATCAAACCTAAAAAGTCCAAAAACTAATTACTCTTAGTCCAGTTACAAGCTGGATCCTATGCATCAAACTTCAAATGTAGTGGTTAGCTATAAAAAAAACTCTTGTTATTTCTTTAACATTTATTTAGCAAGTAAATCTAATAACAGTTTAATAAAATGACTTGCCTATATTCCATCTAAGAGAGTGTTTATCTTCTGAAGGTTGAAGAAGTCCATGTGATGACTTAAAATCCACATTTTTTATTGCCCCACTAGAAACAACAAGAAAAAAACACTAATATTCATCTGCAATATAGTTACTCATTTATAGTTTATTTAAATGCAAACTCTTAAAAATAATTTATAACAGGGATTTTCAAACTTTTATGTTAGTATATCATCCTTTGATTTTTCTTACATATCACCTATAAGTAAATTTATTACTGTTTAAACCATGGGTTTGAAACCCAAATTATATAGGGGCCAAACCAGTTACTTTTCAATATATGGTGGGCTGCATTTTATTTTTTAGATGTTGTATACTTTCAATGCCAAAATATTATCCTAAAATTCATTCCTAATGACCGTATTTTCCATACTCAGATCATTACAGTCAAGGCAGGGTAGTAGGCCACAGTTCATTCCCAGGATCATCATAGAACATGAATATGATTGCTTGCGGGTCACACACAAGACTTCGTGGGCCTCATAGTTGAGAGCCTGGTTTAAACATTTTATTATCCTCATATTTTAACATTTCAATGAATTTATTATATTGGCTAATAAATAAAACAAAAAAGACTGAGTTGTTTCCACTACTGATGTTTTTTATAGACAGGAACAAAGATTAGGAACAAACAACCATATTTGTTTAACAGAAAAATATATCTAAAGAATGCACATAGTTATGAATATTGTGGGAAAGGACCAGAAGTGGTCTTAAGAAATTTACTCTGTAGTTTGTGATTGTAGGTGGCATTTTGTCACACAGCAATTTAGGACTAAAAAAAACGGTCTTCATAATGCAAACAAGGTTATATCTTATATATCAATAGTGAAGAAGTTAGTAAATTCCACTTCTGTAAAACATAATTTGTCATTGGACAAAATAAAAAATCATTAGGAATTACAAATTAGTTCACAAATGAAAAATCTAAACCTCTGGAAATTCTGCATTCTGCATGAAGCCATGGATCCTGCATGTCAGGTTGGAACAGTACAAGCTGGTGGTGGCTCAGTGATGGCCTGGGATGTCTTCAGTTGGATGTCTGTGGGACCTATGGTACATGTACTGACATCTCTCAATGCATCCCGGTAAGTAGAACTTGTGGCTGACCATTTACATCCATTTATGGCTATCATGCATCCCAACGGAGATGGCATCTACCAGCAAGACAACTGTTCATCTCACAGGTCCAGGTTGGCTACTGTATGGTTGCAAGAGCATTCTGCTAACTTTGAAATAATGAATTGACCACCTAAGTCCACATTTAAATCCCATCGAAAATCTTTGGGATACCATAGAGCAGAGAGTTCGGGCTTGTGTCTCATCAGCGACAACCTTGAGAGAATTGTGGACAGCTCTGAAGGATGCATGGGTCAAAATACCTGTGAAACATTTACACAAGCTTGTGGAGTCTTTGCCTCATTGTGTGGCGACCATTATCAGGGCCAGAGGGGGTCCAACACGTTACTAGGTTGCTATCCCTAATTCAATGTATATACAGGATGTTTCAAAACTCTCTGTAAAAATTTCAATGGGAGATTGGAAACACCAAACATCTTTTGTCTATGAATGTATGTCTGCTGATGTAACCCTTTGGTGCTAGAGGGCGCTGACAGAAATATCGGTGGAGCTGGTACAAGAATGGGAACAAGTGTGAACATCATCTTTATTTACAGGTGCTAAAGTTGTGACAAGCAACAGCATTGCATGCATGACAGCGTCAAGGCATTGCAGTTGAAAGATTTCCGGAATTTTGCAAACAGTTGCAACAGTGACAGCAATTCTTGTGACGAGGTCTTCATCTGAGTCAATGGGAGTCTCGTACATGAGGTTCTTCATGTGTCCCCAGAGGAAGAAATCAATACATGTTAAATCAGGCATAATAAAAATATTACATTATCATAAATGATAAAAATTAAATTAAATAAAATATTATTATAAATGATTATCTTGGTTGCCAGGCGATGGGTCCACCACAGACTATCCATTGGCCCCCAAAAGTGGTGTTCAGATAATCCCGCACATCATTGCTGAAATGTGATGGCGCCCCGTCGCGTTAAAACCAAATTCGTCTGCGAATAACCATGGAAACATCTATCAGTCCCAGTAATGTTTCCTCAAGAAATACTTGATAAATCTGCCCACTGAGTTGGGAAGGCAGCAGGTATAGCTGAAAGAAAATGTCATGGACGATACCTGCCCAAACATTGATGGCAAACCATTGCTGATCACCATGCGCCATTGTGACATGTGGATTTTCATTTGCCCAAATGTGAGGATTGTGTACATTAAACATACCCACACATGTGAAAGAGGCCTTATCTGAGAAGAGCACACGAGCCAGAAAATCAGGCTGCACTGTGGTCTGCTGCAGAAACCAGTTCACGAATTCCACTAGAAGAGGGTAATCCTGAGGTTGCAATGTCTGGACTCTCTGACGATGAAACGGATGTAACTCTGCTTGTGCAACACTCTCCACATGAAGGCATGGTTCACACTGAGGCGACGGGCAACAGCTCACTGTTTTGTCTGGATTGTTCTCAATCCACAGTAGGATCTCTTCTTCCATGTCAGGAGTGCACATAGTTCTCTCCCAATCAGTGTCGTGCATGTTTGCATGGAATGTTCCAGTTTCTCGCAGTTGGTGGTGCAAACATGCAAATGTTTGGTAGTTTGCCACATGTCTGTTTGGGAAGCGCTGTCAATCTCACAGCAGCTGTTCTGTTTCCATTGGCAGCACATGTCAGTGCATGTCAACCATCTCAGCAGTCGTGAAACACTATGTTACATGTAATGCGTCTGATTTACAAATGCCAACAGCATACACAAGTTCATTCTCCATTCCCACTTTGCCCTTCTAGCCAATTTCAGCACAGCTAAACAGCACCCTCTAGTACTGAAGGGTACGTCAGCAGACATACATTCATAGATGAAAAAGGTTTGTCTTGGTGTTCCCTTTCTCCTATTGAAATTTGTACAGAGATTTTTGAAAATCCTGTATATGCATACTGATTTTTTGTATGCGCTTTATAACAGGTTTAGTAAAAAGTTGAAAGAAAAAATTTCAAACAATTTCAATAGTGATTTAGGAGTAATATGTTATTCTGTGTTATCTTCGACAGAAAATTGAAAGGAAACTTACCGATGAAAAAATGGAATTATAGCTTCACAATACTCAAAACTGTTTTTTATGCTTTCATTAAGTTGCAACTGTAGCAGCATTTCAACAGGATTATCCCCCTAAAAATATGGTTTTCAAAGATTCAATAATAAAAGCATTCAACATTCAAACTATTAGTACTTATGTACACAGTCGTATATATATAATATTACCACCTACCTAATAATTGGAATAACCACCCTTGGCCTGGATGACAGCAGCGAGACAGCATGGCATAGACACAATGAGGTCCTGGAAGGTTGCCAGAGGCACGTGCCCATTCAGAATTCAGCAGAGCACAGAGATTCTGGAGATGACGTGGTTGTGGGTTCGCATGCTGAATCTGTCGATCCAAATGGTCCCACAAGTGCTCTATGGGATTGAGGTCGAGCAGTTTTGCCGGTCAAGGGAGAACAGAGACATTGCTGTTGTGTTCCTGGAACAGTCATGCACCACCTTAGTGACATGGCAGGGTGCACTGTCCTGTTGGTAGACACCATCACCACCAGGGTAAATGTCTAACATGAAGAGATACATGTGGTCAGTGAGGATGGACAGGTAGCCATTGGCATTCAAGGATCCATCCAGTGGTACCAGCGGTCCTAGTCATACCAGGAAAGCATCCCCCAGACATGCACACCGCCAGCCTGTACTTGACTGACAAGCGTATCTGGGTGTTGGTTCTTATGTATCTGATGCCGTATCCATCACTGCCTGTCACTTCTCTGGAGTAGAAACCTCAATTTGCCGGAGAAGGCAACCTTTTCCCACTCTTCCACTGTCCAATGACGGTAGTCCTGTGCGAACTGCAGGCATTGTTGCCACTGAACCTTGGTTAACATGGACAATCTGGCAGGATTAGCTGCTGAAGTCAGATATCCATTGGTTACATAATGTTATATTGTTAAATAACAGTTTTCTGATTTTTTAAAATTAAATCATGTAAATTTTGAATTGCTTGTATCTTATACATAAGTGTTGTTTCCATTTATCATCATCATCATCATCATCATCCTCAAGCAGCCATGGGCTACGGAGGTCCAACCAGACCATGCAATTTAGTTCTCCAAGCAAGTCTATCCTGAGCTACATCTACTGCATCTGGCCACTGCACACCAATTCTAACAAGGTCCTGTTTGACATTGTCTGCCCACTGCATCCTAGGTCTCCCCTTCTTTCTGAGGCCTTTAGGCACACTGTTCATAACCCTATTCGCCAATCTATAATTATTCATACGGGTAACATGGCCAAACCAACGGAGTCTCTCTCTGCACAATATGCTGCTTAAAGGAGGTTGCAAACTCCTTTGCCTAATCTCATCATTAGTTACAAAGTTGAACCACCTAATGCCCAAGATACTGCGTAAGTTTCTGGAATCAAAAGCATCTAGTTTCCTGTTATCTTGTTTACAAAGTGTCCAAGTTACCATAAATTTCTAGGGTTAGTTATGTTACCATAACTAACCCTAGAAAGAACCAAACTATTATACAGTCTAATTTTAGTCTTTAGGTGTATACGCCTATTTCTCCACACTCTACATAGGTTCTTAAAAGTCCCGGCAGCAATCCCTATTCGTCTGTTAATCTCATGCCGCACATCACCATTATCTGTTACATAGCTCCCAAGATAATTAAACTGTGACACCTGCTCAAGACTGCAACCATTCAGATTAACTGAATCACAGCCTGCCTGACCAATTTTCATCACTTTAGTTTTCTCTCTGTTTATAACCAAACCTACTCTACTACCAGTCTCATGAACAGCTCGAATGAAAGAGTTCATCTCATCAACATCATTTGCCAAAAGGGCTAAATCATCAGCATAATCTAAATCAGAAATTTTCGTATCTCCAACCCATTTAAGGCCAAAATCTTTCCCTTGAAGTGAATTTCGCATAACATAATCAATAACCAAGCTAAAGAGAAAAGGAGACAAAATGCACCCTTGTCGAACACCAGAAGTAATGCTAAACCAATTGCTACAAGCCTTACCAACTCTCACACACGACTCAGTGTTATTATAGAGAGCTTTCATTATGTTAACTAACTTGTCTGGTATACCATATGATCTCACAATCAACCACAAATTATGACGATCAACAGAGTCGAAAGCCTTTTTGAAATCAACAAAGCTAGCAACCAAAGGTTTCTGAAACTCTAAACATTTCTCAAGAATCTGCTTAAGTGAAAATATCTGATCCACACATCCCCTACCACTTCTGAATCCACATTGCTCATCACGCAATTGATTGTCAACCAGATTCTTAATTCTATTAAGCACAATCATGGAAAGAACTTTACCTGGAACAGAGAGTAGGCTGATACCCCTATAGTTATCACAAGAACTGCGATCACCTTTTTTGAAAATAGGGATAACAATAGCTCTGGTAAAATCCTTAGGAACCATGCCTTTATCATAAAAGATATTCAGAATTTCAGTCATCCAAGTGGTAACCGAAACATTCCCAGCTGTAAGCATTTCCGTAGTAATTTTATCTACCCCTGGGGATTTATGAAGTTTAAGTTTAGAAACAGCCAAAATAACTTCAGATTGTGTTATAGGGCCAACATTAAAGCCACCAATGCATCTATCATCATTGCAAACAATGGGAGTAGAACTAACTACATTGTTTAGAACATCACTGAAATGCTCAGCCCACCTAGCCATGACAGAATCCTCCCCTTCTATAACCTTACCTTGTTTATCCTTCAATCCTTGTATGCCTGTCCGTTTTCTACCACACAAAACATTAACTATCTGGTACAGCTCTCTGCTGTTGTACTGTCTAACTGCTTCCTCGGCTTTGTCAGCCAAACCATCAAGCCAAAGATTCTTATCAGCAGCTAACTGATCCTTTACAAGTTTATTAAGGTCTCTGTAATGCTTTCTATTAGGACTAGTAGGGTATTGATTAAGGGCATTCCTGCAGTTCTTTCTTTCCGAAATAAGCTCAAGTGCCTTATCACTCAGATAATTTTGCCTCTTCTGCTCCTTTTTTCCTAAAAGAGTACTGTTAGTGTCCAAAAAAGCCTGTTTAAAATGATCCCATTCTTCCTCAACTTCAGTAGTAAGCAAACCATGACTGTCATAATGACTAAGTAACCTATCATGGTAAGCTTTGGCTATAACTGGATCTTTCAGAGCTTCAGTATTAAAAGTAAATTTTTTAACCCTAGCACAACACTTTTTAAGTTTAAGTTGCAAGACACTTTTAACAAGGTAATGGTCAGATCCAATTTCAGCTCCCCTATATGCCCTGGTATTCCTAACAGAACTAGCCCATTTGCTGTTAATTAATATGTAATCAATCATATTCTTATGCAGCCCATCAGGTGAAACCCATGTGTACTTATGTATGTCGCGGTGTTTGTAATAAGTGTTAGTTATTCTGAATCCATTGAGTTTACTTACCTGTAGGAGACGTTGCCCATTGCCATTGCAGCTACCAATACCAAAAGGGGCTATTACTCCTCCCCAAAGGTCAGAGTCAGTACCAACTTTGGCATTGAAGTCACCAAGAACAAGGGTAATATCTCCTTTCTTTACAGAATTCAAAATATCCTGAAGTTGTACATAAAACCTATCCTTCTCATCCTCATCGGCATCCTCAGTGGGGGCATAACAGCAGATAACATTCAAGTCTTTAACGCCTGTCTGAAATTTTGCTGTAAAAAACTGTTCATTAATGCACTCATATCCTAGAAGAGCATCACTAGCGTGTCTGCTGAGAAGCAGACCCACGCCTTGGTGATGCTTATTGTCGTCCCTCCCTGAAAAGAGAAATTTAAGATTATTTTTAAGAATCTGACCTTTATCTGTCCATCTGGTCTCTTGCAAGCCGAGAATATCTAAATTATAACGGTGGAATTCTTGTGCGAGGACATCAAGAGAAAAAGCTCTGTGCAGAGTCCTCACATTCCAACTACCTATGGAGAGAAAATGGTTAGTGGGATGTTTAAAGAAACTATGTTTATTGAGAGAGGGAATGCCGACAATATCAAACAGCCCCCTAATCGCAGACATGGGGCAAAGACCCGTTCCCCCACTACTAAAGGCTGAAGCCATCTACACTGGAAGACTTCCTCCAATTCTACATTGTTTCCATTTATAGTTACAAGAATTCATAAGTGTTTCCTATTAATAGGAAATAATTCAGTTTTGCTCATCAACAGTGAGGTGCCCTATTGGCGACTATTAAAAGTAAATTTTTATTTTCCATTTTGAGTTAACACATCTATACCTAAATCGAACAATTTATGCATGTATAAAGCAGAGCAAAGCTTACTTTTAGAACTGATTTTTCTGAATATGTAATTTCCTTCAGATATGTCAACTGTGCCAAAATTTATTAGTTTTGTAAATTCCTTCTTTGAAGTAAACAATATATTTGCAATAATTCATACTTTTTACAAAGTAAACAGTGTGGATACCAGCTGAATTGATTCCCACTGAAAGACTAAAATTAGACTGTATAATAGTTTGGTTCTTTCTAGGGTTAGTTATGGTAGTGTAACTTAGACACTTTTTAAACAAGATAACAGGAAACTAGATGCTTTTGATTCTAGATGCTTACACAGTATCTTGGGCATTAGGTGGTTCAACTTTGTAACTAATGATGAGATTAGGGAAAGGAGTCTGCAACCTCCCTTAAGCAGCATATTGTGCAGAGAGAGACTCCGTTGGTTTGGCCATGTTGCCCGTATGAATAATTATAGATTGGCGAATAGGGTTATGAACAGTGTGCCTAAAGGCCTCAGGAAGAGGGGGAGACCTAGAATGCGGAGGGTAGACAATGTCAGCAGATGTAGCTCAGGACAGATATGCTTGGAGAATTAAATTGCACTGTCTGGTTGGACCTCTGTAGTCCATGGTTGCTTGAGGATGATGATATTCCAGCATAAAAGTTTAACGTTGCATTAATTATATAAGTAATCTGAATTGCAAGTTTCTAAAGATCTAATAAGGGAGGGTTATTAAAACTTGTTATCCAATGTGCTGAGGGCTATAAAATATTTTACAAAATAATTTCATAGAATTATACTTTAAGTTGAATTAAAATTTCTTGACCATGAAGTAAAATAAATATTTTATAGTGGCTGTTTTAAAAATATTGGTGCAAACTTTGATTAATAAAAGTTATTGGTAGCTCATAATTTAATATACACATATAAATATTGTCCTTTTATACAATGATAATGCATGTAATAATACTCTTTGATAAATGTAACAAAATATCAAAATTAAATTGCAATATATATTTCATGGAATTTTATATTTAATATACACTGAAGAGCCAAAACATTATGACCAATGTGTCTTTTATGCAAATCAAAGCAACTGCAGGTAAACGATGTGGGCACGGCATGTGTGAAGGTCAT
This sequence comes from Ryuthela nishihirai, assembly GCA_038380435.1. Classification (NCBI taxonomy): domain Eukaryota; kingdom Metazoa; phylum Arthropoda; class Arachnida; order Araneae; family Heptathelidae; genus Ryuthela; species Ryuthela nishihirai. The sequence continues at coordinate 2,413,748 of JAWZYU010000044.1, read as the reverse complement.
GAAACGGTATAAATAACACCTGATACTGAGCTCTGCTAATCAATGCTATTCTTGTTCTTCAGATGAGAAAGGCAGTGAACTTAAGTGAGTTTGACAAAGGCCAAATTGTAATGGCCAGACGATGAGTCAGAGCTTTTCCGAGATGGCAAGTCTTGTGGAGTGCTCACAGTCAGCTGTGGTTAGCCTTCAAAAAGTGGTCAGAGGAGGGAGAAACCACGAACTGCTGGCAAGATGTGGGCCGACCACAGCTCATTGATGCTAGAGGGAGTGAGGCTATCCCAAATGGTACGATCCAACAGAAGGAATACTGTGGTGCAACTCGCCCATAATTTGAATGGTGGTGATGGGAGTAATGTGTCCCAACACACAGTACATCAAACCCTGCTGAAAATGGGGGATGCATAGCAGCAAGCTGCTCCAAGTGCCCATGCTAACCAAGCATCAGAACTGGACCTTGAATGACTGGAAGAAGGTAGTCTGGTCTGATGAATCTTGCATCCTGTTGCACCATGTGAATGGCCGGATACGTGTGCATCGTTTACCTGGGGAAGTGTTGGCACCAGGATGCACTGTGGGACAAAAACAAGCCAGTGGAGGAAGTGTAATGCTTTGGGCAAGTTCTGCTGGGAAACCCTGGGTCAAGTCATTCATGTACAGGAAACTATGACATCTAAAACCTACCTAAGCATAATTGCAGACCAGGTACTTCCTTTCATGGCAACAGTATGCCCCTTTAGTAGTGCCTTCTTTCAGCAGAATAATGCACCATACCACACTGCCCGGATTGTTCAAGAATGGTTTGTGGAACATGAGGAAGTCTTCCAGGTATTGCCCTGGCCTCCAAATTCCCTAGACATCAATCCAATCGAGCATCTGTGGTTTGTGTTGGAACAGCATATCTGGTCTGCAGCAGCTCAACCAAGTAATTTAGAAGAATTAAAGGATCTGTTTGGTAACATGATGGTACCAGATACCACAAGATACCTTCAGAAATCTTGTAACGTCCATGCCTCATTGGGTAAGAGCTGTTTTGGTGGCACATGGAGGACAAACATCATATTAGGCAGGTGGTCATAATGTTTTGGTTCTTTGGTGTATTTATTCACTGCCATAATTGATTTAAATGAAATACATATAAAAACTGGAAGGTTTGCTAAGTAACAATACATGATTATTATAATGCAATGCAATATGTAAAAACTGAAATTCAGCTATTATTGGGCACAAAAAATTATTTTTGGTTACTAGTAACTATTTTTACTATTAGTAAAGCAATGTATAAAAAATATTATTTTGGCCATAAATGCTGAGCAAAATTAGTTTCCTAAACTTTGTACTTAAGACAAACATTACATGGAAGGTTGAAGTTATTCATGAAATTTGAGGATACTTCTATCAGGTAAAATTGTTTTGCCTCCACTACACATTTTATCTTTAAAGCTTTTTAAAATGTTTTCACCATTTTACAAGTAACAAATTTATACATGAGGAACTGGCAATATTTTATGATCTTAAGGTTGACTGACCTACCAGATATGTGAAAGTTTTCCTATTATCAGATAATAAAATGTTTCCATGTTGCTAAATATACACCAATGGTCACATTAGTGCAACCAAATCCATGTTATGCCAATATGGAGTCATATTTAGTCTGGTTAGGTTGTTTTTGCATGTGAGTGGCACTTTTTGCACACAATGGGCTAAACTGCCAGGTCATAAGAACCCCAAGGGCTCAGAGGCAAGAAAAGGGGTGCACTGGACAGCTCTTAGGAAACATGGAAGCTTATCAAGAAGGGTCTTTAATGTGAACACAGTAGGTTCTCCCACTCATGGGAACCATATCTTAATGTCCCGTCTGACACAGCAGCCTTTCAAAGCCCATCAGCGTCCCCTACTGACTGAGGATAAGGCGGGAGGGAGGGGGTGTGTGGAGATAAATCTCAATGCTGGCCCAGCTCGGACTTGAATCTGGGAACTGCAGATTAAGCCCCTGGCCTGCTATAAACTGAGCCATACATAACCATTAAAAAATATTACAAAGGATGCAGTTGTTACTGTTCATACCTCTAATGCTATCTCATTGCTAACAATAACTGTGATAGTGCAAGAATACAGGCAACTGGTATGAAGGATGACAGCATGCAATTTTAGCATAAATTGTCAATTAAAAATTTAATAATCAATTTTATGTAGAGTTTTTCTTCTGTTTAGGCAAGAAATGTTACGAATTTGAGTTTGTGATGGGTATAGGTTTCTCAATCTATAGGAAAATGATATAGTGCACTAATGTTCAATTATGACCAGGGCCATGTCTAGCCTTAGTTAGCACAGAATCAAGTAATAAATTACAAATCAAGTGAACAAGTCCTAATGAAAAGATTGGTCATGTATTCTTAATATATATATTCAGCATAAAAAATTAACAAAATAATTTGCATGTTGTGACTTACTCTCATTTTATACACGCCAAATATTGGTGGTTCTTTATTACGGGGAGCACAATAATAGCATAAAGTAAACTTATGTAAAGGTGGTGTAAATCTTAGTCTTCGTGGGGATCCTGAAACTGCAAAACAAAAATTATAACCCTTTTAACTGCAAGAAAATTTGTACATAAAGAATTCTTAAACAAAGTACATATAAATAATCAATTTCATCACTGAGATCATTATTGCATAACATTTTGCAAACTAAAAAAGGCAAAAACAAATAAATTTATATTTTAGGGACATAGGATTGAAAGGGCATATGAAAGTGTAATGTATATATTAGCCATAATTCTGGGCAGGTGGGACACGTGTGACATCATTGGTGGCAGAAATTGGCAGTTTCCTCAGATTCCGTGATTACTTGAGCGATCTGTCTCGAATTTGGTGGGGTGGTCTCACTTAGTTCTGACCCTCTTGGTGTGATGGATGGGGTTCCTAGCTGCTGTGGGTCGGGGGTGATCCCTCAAAAACTGTCCCGAGATTTCTGGGGCACTGCTGTCACCTGCCTTGTGAATGAAATTATCGATCGATGTGTGATTCTGAGTGGAAACCTGTGAATGAACTAGAGTGTCCATTTTGCACCAAACATTTTGCATGGGTATTACTAGCAATAAAAAAATAATGAAAGGGTAATTACCTTTATATACTAAAATCAGATATATTAATTGCATATTAGCTTTTGACATAAGGAAAAAGAATTAACTAAGACACTACCCTACCAAAGTATTAGATAATTTCTGTGTTATGTCAAAGGGAATCCAACTTCAAAGCTCTATAACTTCTAAAATATGCATTTAATGGGAAAATATGACTGAACATAAATTAAAAATCATAATCAAATCTATTTAAATCTTGAATTTCAACAATATTTGTTTGGTATTTTATGAGTTATGAAACTGGAATATTTAACAATAAATTATCTTGTTTTATAAAAACCATTCAAAATTGTCTAATGTCGAAATAATCATTTTTCTAAAATGTACGTTTATTTCATATATGGTTTGAAACAATACTTATTATTTAACTTTCAATTAATTTCTGAGGTAATTTCTTATGAAGCATTACTGCTGTGAAATATTCTACCTTCTCTAAATATTGAACAAATGCTATTGAAAAACAAAATTTACATAGATTTGATCATGATCTTTATTTTCAGTTACATTTTTCCATTAAATGAATATTTTAGAAGTTATAGAGCTTCAAAGTTAGATTACCATTGGTATAATATGGAAATTCTCTAACACTTTTGATAGGGCAGTGTAATATATGAAATTAATTATATTGACTGTTTGACTTGATTGATGAATCAGAATGGAGCAGACTTGGTGTACTAAGAGATTAAGACATCATCAAAAAATATACCCAAAATAAAGGTTTAAGGAATGATTCATTTAATGGCAGTTTGTAAGTTTCTAATGATGTTAATTAAAATTATATAAATCTTCCTTTCCCGGATAATAATGCTTGCCCTAAATGACAAAACTTTGTCATAAACTAACAAATTTGTTATAATTTAATAACAGATAAGAATAAAGACTATATCTAGATGACAGAAAATAACAGGATAATGGCCCTTATCCTTGAATAGTTTTAACACACTGGAACAGAGGTGAAAAAAATATAGATTCCATATTTTGAAAAAGTATTTAAGAAACAACCCTAGAATGGAGAGTATAATATTTAGCAAGACTACTCCGCAACAAAAATAAAAATACTATGATTATGTTCTGGTCTGTTTTGGTCCAACCCAGTGATTTGTTTCCTTCTAGATTTTTTCTTCTTCTAAATCTGGCTTTGCACAGAATACATTTAGATGACTCATGTTCAGGCTAAGTGTATCTACACCATCAGGTACAGTTTCTAGGCCATTACTGTTTTTCAGAAGATAAATGTTGAATATAGCAATGATCTTGTTAAGAGTTTGAAATGTAGAAGCATAAATGAAAGGAATGAAAAGATGAAAAAAAAAAAGCAAATACATATTGCATATTTTGTAAAAGAATTTTCTGAAAAAGACCCAAAGAATGGAAAGTTAAAAAATGCATTACACTATTTGGCAATATTTTATAACAAAATTAAAAATACCATAACAGAAAGCAGTTACCATTACATTCATCTTATAAATTTTAATTATGAACTTCATAAAAGTTAGTCTTGTTTCACCAGAAGAGCTACTTCTGATGAATACAAATAAAGTTTAATCAATTACTAATCACATATAACAGTGTAAGAAACAATTTAGCAAACTCAAAGAGAAAGACTTCTGGAGAGGAGAATCTTATCTAGACATCTTAATTATTTTCGACATTCTCCCATTTTCTTCTACAATTAACAAAATTCAGTAATGCAGACATGCAATAAGTTGGGTTGTTTTACCTCTGAGCGGCACTTTTTTGCACACCATGGGCTAAATGGCCAGGTCACATGGACCCCGAAGGCTCAGAGAAGGTTGGGGGAGGGGACCCACTGGAACAGCTGTTGGGAGACAGATGGTAGCCTCCCGTCAAGGCCATCCAGCGTGTTCTTTAACGTGCACAGGGTATGGCTCTCCCGCACACGGGGCCACGGCTTAACGTCCCATCCGACGGACGGCGGCCTTTCCAAGCCCATCGGTGTCCCCTACTGACCTTGGGCAGGGCGGGGAATTTTGTGGAGATAAATCTCAACGCTGACCCAGCTGGGACTCGAACCTGGGAACTACAGATTATGAGCCTGGCGCGCTACCGACTGAGCCACCCCCGCCCCCTGACGTGCAATAAACTATTGGATATAATAACAGTGATCTCCACTGAAAACTATGAAGTGACTTAACACAGTTAATGAATAATAAAAGGGCAAGTGTGAAAATATTCCCGTCCACCTCCAGGACTTGAACTTGGGATCTCCTGATTATGCACCAGTTGCTCTACAGTTGAGCTAAGGCAGAGACAATTCACACTTGCTTAAGGAAGATTACATTGGTTGTGCTATGAAGCTTTATCACGTGATTCTAAGTATCGAGCCACACTATGAGTGCATTAGAACTCAATAAAACAGAGTTATGAACTAAATGTAAAGCGTATGATTACCCTGACACTTAGAATCACATGGTAAAACGTCACAGTAAAACCAACATAATAAACATAACGTTCTTTAAGCAAGTATGAATTGCCCCCCTGCCTTAGCCCAACTAGTAGAGCAACTGACACATAACCAGGGGATCCTAAGTTCATGTCCAGGAGGCAGATGGGTGGATTTTTTCACACTTGCCTTGTTATGATGTTATAATGACCATCACTGTACTGAAATTGATTCCTTCCTAATAGATAATGAATGTCTATTAAATGTTGCTCACTACCAAATTTCAATACAATAGCAATATAAAACTTCCATATGAAAAGTCCTATGGGATTGTAAATTTCAGTTAACAGATAAATTTAATGTCTAATAATTAGGTTTTGAATAAATATAAAAAAAACTATTAAGTTGCCTCCTGCCTTCAATCATGGAGCATATATATTTTATTCCCATGACATCAAACAGAATTGCTAAAATATGTAGAACTAAAAAAAATATATACATAACAGTTTATAAAAGTGTTTTTGATGAAATTACAATTATAGCATTCAGGAAAACAAAAATTATACTTTAAAATATGATTGTTTTAAATAATTTAATCACAATTTCACTGTTAAGACTAGTTCAAATTCTCTTCGTTGTGCTAATAAGCACAGACATGGTAAGGCTTTTCTAGCTTACAATGTCGTATGTAGTAGTTTTAGCTCATAGATCATAGTACAATGTTATTTTCACTTAGTAAAGTTTGATGTGCTGCAGTTATGGGTACATTATATTGAACACAGAGTTTCTGGTTATACTCACATAACAGTTGTGATGAGAATGTCTATCATGGCATGACAAGAAAGAATCTTCTGAAGTTGAATCTGGAAACATTGACCGTGTCTCTATCAAGCCAGGTATCCACATGATGTAACAACTTCTTCACCGTTTGATGTTGGTTTAGGCTGGTACACTTAACACTAAGAACCCATTGGTGATGTCATTAGTAGAGAAACAAGGTCCTTTTTTCTTGCAGGTTATTATTTCTTACCACTTCTTAATCCACAATGCTCATCATACAATTGGCTGTCAACCAGATTCTTAATTCTATTAAGCACAATCGTGCAAAGAACCTTACCTGGAATAGAAAGTAGGCTGATACCCCTATAGTTATCACAAGAACTGCGATCTCCTTTTCAAAAAATAGGGATAATAAAAACTCTGCTAAAATCCTTAGGAACCATGCCTTTATCATAAAAGACACTCAAAATTTCAGTCATCCATGTGGTAATTTCCCAGCATTTCCAGCTCTATGCATTTCAGTCTTAATTTCATCTTCCCCTAGGGATTTATGTAGTTTAAGTTTAGAAATAGCCAAAATAACTTCATACTGTGATATGGGACCAAAATTAAAGCCAGTACTAGCCATGACAGAATTCTTACCTTGTATATCCTTCAGTCCCTGTATACCTGTTTGTTTCTTCCCACATAGAACACTGACTATCTGGTACAGCTCTCTGCTGTTAAATTGTCTAGAAGTTTCCTTAGCTTTGTCAACCAAGCCATTAAGCCAAAGATTCTTATCAGAGCTAACTGATCCTTTACATGTTTATTAAACTCTCTGTAATGCTTTCTATTAGAACTAGTAGGGTATTGATTATGTTTTTTTTTTTATCAATTATATATGCAGTTCTTATTTTCTGAAACAAGCTCAAGTACCTTATCACTAAAATAATTTTGCCTCCTCTGCTCATGTGAGATCATATGGTATACCTGACAAGTTAGTTAACATAATGAAAGCACTCTATAATAACACTGAGTCGTGTGTGAGAGTTGGTAAGGCTTGTAGCAATTGGTTTAGCATTACTTCTGGTGTTCGACAAGGGTGCATTTTGTCTCCTTTTCTCTTTAGCTTGGTTATTGATTATGTTATGCGAAATTCACTTCAAGGGAAAGATTTTGGCCTTAAATGGACTGGAGATATGAAAATTTCTGATTTAGATTACGCTGATGATTTAGCCCTTTTGGCAAATGATATTGATGAGATGAACCCTTTCATTCGAGCTGTTGATGAAACTGGTAGTAGAGTAGGTTTGGTTATAAACAGAGAGAAAACTAAAGTGATGAAAATTGGTCAGGCAGGCTGTGATTCAGTTAATCTGAATGGTTGCAGTCTTTAGCAGGTGTCACAGGTTAATTATCTTGGGAGCTGTGTAACAGATAATGGTGATGTGCTGCATGAGATTAACAGACGAATAGGGATTGCTGCCGGGACTTTTAAAAACCTATGGAGAGTGTGGAGAAATAGGCGTATACACCTAAAGACTAAAATTAGACTGTATAATAGTTTGGTTCTTTCTAGGGTTAGTTATGGTAGTGAAACTTGGACACTGTGTAAACAAGATAACAGGAAACTAGATGCTTTTGATTCCAGATGCTTACGCAGTATCTTGGGCATTAGGTGGTTCAACTTTGTAACTAATGATGAGGTTAGGCAAAGGAGTTTGCAACCTCCTTTAAGCAGCATATTGTGCAGAGAGAGACTCCGTTGGTTTGGCCATGTTGCCCGTATGAATAATTATAGATTGGCGAATAGGGTTATGAACAGTGTGCCTAAAGGCCTCAGAAAGAAGGGGAGACCTAGGATGCGGTGGGCGGACAATGTCAAACAGGACCTTGTTAGAATTGGTGTGCAGTGGCCAGATGCAGTAGATGTAGCTCAGGATAGACTTGCTTGGAGAACTAAATTGCACGGTCTGGTTGGACCTCCGTAGCCCATGGCTGCTTGAGGATGATGATGATGATGCTCCTTTTTACCCAAAAGAATATTGTTAGTTTCAAGAAAAGCAGGTTAAAATGGTCACATTATTTCTTGTCTTCAGTAGTAAGCATATCATGACTGTCATAACAACTAAGTAGCCTATCATGGTAAGCTTTAACTATAATTGGGTCTTTCAGAATTTCAGTGTTCAAGGTAACTTTTTTTAAACCTGAGCACAACACTTTTTAAGTTTAAGTTGCAAGACACTTTTAACAAGGTAATGATCAGATCCAATATTAGCTCCCCTATATGACCTGGTATTCCTAACAGAACTAGCCCATTTGCTGTTAATTAATATATCATCAAACATATTCTTATGCAGCCCATCTGGTTAAACCCATGTGTCAAAAGACACAGGCAGCAATGGGTATAGTTCAGCTAGATACCTAACAACATTTAGAACAAAGAATTAAATAAAGAATTTTTCCATAACCAACAAACAATAAAATGCAAATCATTCCTTAATAAAAGGAATAAAAACAAACCTCCAGCAGATGGCACCATATATGTATGTACACTCGGATGAATTACAAATGCATCCAGATGAAGGATTTGAGATGGGTCGGCATGGCTAAGGGTGAGACTTACATCAGTTTCATTACCCTCATTCTCCGCTTTCACTGTCACACTGCCAAAGACTTCTACAGCTGTCTGAAACCCAGGTTGATCACTCTTAAGGTAAAACGAAGCAGTGTTAATTTTTAGAAGTTAAAAATGAAGCAAACTAGTTTCCTAGTTTTATTATATCACTGATAAATCAAAGTGCTTGACAAAATATAAAGTTCAACTGTTATATATTCTTGCAACACTAACAAAATCACAGTCAATACATAGTAAGGTACAACTTATGAGATGATCACCTACGAAGTTTTAATTCAAATTACAATGTGCAATTGTAAAAAAAACACATTTTTGTTTTAAATTTAGCAGAAAATTAGACTGACAATCCCTAATTCTATAAACATGCAAAAATTATAATAGTAGTAGATGAAGGATACATAAAGTTATTTGTAGAAATGATATTTTTGAATGAACTATGTGATACTGTAATATACAAAAGTAAGTTTAATGCCCGTGAGACTGATGTGGCATTATTACATGTTTAATTGCTGTAGAGGCATAAATTTGTTGCTGCTATTTTCATCATATTGTTCTTGAATATGCTTATTTGGAAATTCATACTAAAAATTTCCACGATGAAGATATGTTTCATATTTCATCATTACAACATAGTGGTTGATACAGATGATTATTTCTTCAGTAGGTGATAATTTAAATTGAGTATCAGCATTAGAAATGATGGTAACATCTCAAAAAAATTTGCTCTTGCATTGTTATTAATGATAGTAGAGATTAATGCAGTTGCTAGAATGTTTTTTTTTTTATATTATTTTTATGTTCAATTCTATCTTGTTTGTCAACTGTTCCAGAAGTGATACATTAACTTCTAGAACAGTTGATTGTAATAGGAACTTATTATATATATAGCCATACAATAAAAGTTTATGGTCATAGATGTATTCTTTTAGGTATTTTAAAGGAATTAGATATATTCCACTAGTAAGATTTAACATATTTCTGTCTTTAGAAATTAAACATGCTATATTTAGTGAAGATTTGATAGGTACTTTGTAGTTTTAATTTTTCATGTGTTTAAGAATATTGGTTTAAAGCTGGAAGGTATGCAAAAGAGGGGGTATATTTCTAATTTTCTTTCTTCTCAACATCACAACAGTTGTTAAATTTTTTTTGTAGTATTATGGTATTTTTTTATGATTTGGATATTCAGAATAATTTTCTAATAAATATATTATTTTGATTTCTTTATTTAGGAAACAGTTCTTATTGCAGAATTTTGATGCAAGAAAATCAAAGTATTTTAAATTTGAAATGTCTGTATATGTTGTTAGGTATATACTGAAAAGAAAGCTGTGTACCAGTCCCCAGTGATGATGCTCAGAATCAGCCAGGACTAGCACCTAATATCCAACCCCACCTTTTCATGGTGCAGGCCTTTAAGTATCTTTTAAAAGATATATTCTCCCCTTGAAGGGAATAGCTGCCAGATCTCATCATCTGTGGCCACTTTTTCTTTCTTTTTTTTTTCTGCCCTGCTGAGTGGAGTAATTCAGAGAACAACAAACATTAGGCCTTTTGGGGCCTTTTATTTTCTGGTGCTGACCATTTATACCCACTAGACTGATTTATGGCTTTGAGCTTGATTATTGATCCTGGACTTGCTGCACTGACAAGCCTCTGTTGAGGGAAAATCTGCCACTATTTTCAGTTTGCCTATGGTTTGCAAGCCCTAAGTGATCAGAGGTGCAGGATACCTCGTATCAGCTGGTGGACAATCCTGATCAGAGGACATCGCAGGTACCTGAGCCCTTACTTGAGCTAGTTGAGCATCAATCAATTCTACACTGGAGTAATACAGTATGTCTTAGACACATCAGTTTCTGTCTAGACTCTGGCTCTTGAAAAGGTCCACTTGTAAAGGTGGTACCTGACGTTCCTACCAGCCTGAATGGCTTAAGCCTTTAGCGGTGGAGGAATAAGAATGAGTCTGTGCCCCATCTTGCGATTAGGGGGTTGATATTGTTGGCCCTACTCTCTCAATAAACCTAGTTTCTTTAAAAATCCTACTAATCATTTTCTCTCTACAGGTATATGAAACGTAAGGACATTAAATAATGATTATTCTCTTGATGTTCTCATGCAGGAATTTCAGCATTATAACCTAGCTATTCTAGGCTTGCAAGAGACCAGATGAACAGGTAAGGGTCAGATACTTAAAATTTCTCTTTTCAGGGAGGGAGAATGGAAAGCATCTCAAAGGTGTAGGTTTGTTTCTCTGCAGACACACCAGTGATGCTCTTCTAGGATAGGGCTGCATTAATAAAATGTAATTAGGTTACATTTTTTCTTTCCAGTCAAGAAACTTTGATTTTTTTTTTAAATCATTTCCTAAGAATTCCAGCTCATACTTGCCAATAAGTTAAATAAATGCTTTGCATGATATTAATATCAATTCTACTAAATTAATTAACTCACCTGAGCTGACTTCACAGATTCTGAAATCCCAAAAACAATTGAAGATTTACCCTTATGTGGAACAGGTTTCCATGCAGGTTGCTAGGATTAAGGATTGAAGAAATATATCAAACCACAGATACATACTGAAAATTGCTATAGTATTTTTAATATTTGCATAGATTTCTTTTAAGTAATTAATATAGATATCCATTAAATAATTAACAGTATAAATAAATAAACTCATGATAATTTTAAATTATGATAAAGGTAACAAAATGTCAAAGAGAAATACTTCAGACTAACTTCTACGGGTAAGTTACACTGTTTGAGAAAAACTAACACTTTCTATAAATACCAGGACATTTATAAATACTCATGGGCTAGGCCAGATCTGGGGGGGAGGGGCAAGGAGACCATGCCCCTCCCCCTTGAGAATGCTAGTAAGGGTAATACATGCAAAATTTGTTAAATTTACACATATTTCATGCATTTTCTGAGAATTTTTTTAAATACTTCTAAAACAGAGGAGGAAATGCAATGGAAATCCAGTCTCTTGCCCTTCCCAATCAACAGAATATTGTCACTGGCACTTCTAAGAATCTGTGGAAAGTGTGGAAAAATAGCCATATATATATATATCCTGTATATACTTAAGGAATAAAATTAGGCTGTATGATAGTTTGGTTATTTTTAAAGTTAGTTGGGTAGTGAAACTTGGACCTTTTGTATGCAAGATAACAGGACACTTGAAACCTTTGATTATAAATATTTATGCAGTATTTTGCACATTAGATGGCTTGACTTTGAAACTAATGATGACATTAGGCAAAGGAGTCTGTAAACACATTTGAGCAGCATTTTGTGCAATTATATTTAGCCATAATTGCATTGTATAATACCAAAATGCACAGGAGTTCCATTACGTTGTAACAAAAGCCATCAGTGGCATATTCTCAAGATCTCCAGCAGTGTCAAGTGACCACATCATGTAGATGGTCAGGTACTCAACATAGGCCTATTATGAAGTACCCCAGGATACAACACACACCTTGATGCTCCACTAGATCCAGTGCTGGTGTTCTCTGGTAATATTTGTATTTGCATGTGTCATGTTCAATACCTGGCAATGAGCTTGCTGATCGCACCATGAAGGAGGCACTGGAGAGTCAGAGGTGTATAACTAATCACCCTCTCTTTCAGTGACTGCAAGAGTTCTGTCTCACAACTGATGAGTCAGTATTGTCTTGCCCAGTGGCAGAAGGACAGCAGCTGTTCTTCATTCAGGTACCTGGTTGACCCTTCTCTCACTGCTCCTAACATTGGTAAACTCCGCAGATCTGAGGAGACCCTCCTTCATTGTCTCCAAGTTGGTGTCGTCTACAGCAACTCTACACTTCAAACTCTCGGCAGAGCTTACAGTCCAAACTGTGCCACTTACAGCACACCTGAGATTGTATCCCACATTCTGCTCCTCTGTAGCAACTGCTCCTGCTACAATGCCGAAAGAGAAGCTTTGTTCCAGGACATTCACGCTATCAGAATTACCGACTACTCCATCACCTCCCTTCTTGGTAATCACCACAATGTGAAGCTGCAGTGAACGTGCTTCTGAATGGTCACTGATTTCTTTCAGAACATTGGCCACTTCTGCAAGGTCTAACGTCTTCTTTTTTTCCCTTCTCCTGATTAGTACTCTTATTAGCTTCAAGAGATAGCTGAGAGGCAGTCTCTTCTACATCCGCTATCTCGCCCTTCTGTTGTGACTGCTGTAGGGAGCCCCTATTGGAGGCTAATTTCACCAAAACTTACAACACCTTGAACCTTGTCATGTTCAATAATGGTTACCATCAAGCAGGGGAATTTAAAATTGCTCTATATCTTTCTGATTGGTTAGTGATCTGGAGCATGAAATGGGCCGTTTGTTTACTACTGAGTGGTAGTTTTTGGATTCAATGGACTAAATGGCCAAGTCACAGTGTCCTAAGGCTTCCGAGCTGAGTGTAAGATCAAAAAGGAATCCTTGTGGCAGGATTTAACTCTACTGAACAAGTGGTCGTGCCTTAACGTTAAATTCAATGGATAGCAGCCTTTCCAAGACCATTGATGTCCTCATTTTCACAAAGCAGGGGTTATCAGAGGAAACACAGGCATAATATATTAAATATTAAACAATATTGAAGATTCTCCAACAAGTGAACTGAGATTCACCAATACACAGTATTTGCTGATGGAATGTCCAATGTGCATTACAATTATTTAACAAATACTCAGAGAAAAAACAAATGATCTATCATCTTGAATGATACTATGGGCAGTGGTGTGAAGCACTCCAAGATGGCTTGCAATACTATGTGTGCTGCTCCTAGGATTGTTATGTACATATACATGTTCTGCATTGGCAACCACTATTAGTGTTCTATGAGCTTGGTAATGCATTTCCCGTTTCTCTGAAGCATGTTCTGGTCTACCAAAGATGGACTCTTGGATCATGAAACGCGTCAGACCACAGCAAAGCAGAGGCATCCGACAAACCATGGTAATGCTTAATACATTTTTCTAACTAAGTCTTATAATATGTTAAAATACGAAAATTTCACTAAAAGATAAATGAAAAAAGTATTATTACCCTTTACATTACTTGATGTCTAAAAAGTGCCAATAACTAGATAATATGCTATACATATAATTGGTAGCCAAGTAAAGAAATGTAAGGTAAGATAAGGTAATAGGTCAGGTAAGCAGACCTTGGCATTGAAATAAGTCAGCTAGATCGGCCTTGGTAAGGTATTTTAGTGAGGTTAAGCAGACCATTAGTCAGCTAGATGGGACACTGTGACTAGCTTGGGACACTGTGACTTGATTCACTTTGAACAGTTCACACATTCGGACAATAATATCGTTATGAATTAAACGGATAGAAACTGAGTGCAAGTTCAAAAAGATAGTATTTAACAATTATAATTCTAAAATAATGCAATTTATTACAAAAGAATGAATGAAAACATTTATATAAACTCAATTCAACTAAGATAAAAATCTATATCAGTGTAAAAATAAACCTTCAGAAGCACCTTATTACTATTCATGTAAAGAAATGTTTCCTCTATAATTCCTACTATATACACTCAAAGCATAAAACTAAATGCTTTTTACAACAGTTGATAAGTGGTACAATCATATTTGTGAACAATCTGCAATCTATCAAGGATAACCTTAGCAATTCTTGTAAACAAACTAAAAATAACTATGCATCAAATGATAAAATCTTCCTACAGAAAAGTTGAGATCAGCTCTGCTTGTTAGACTAACACAAAACATCCTCAGCCACATTTTTTAAGTGTCGTACGCATCCTTCTTTTTCTTGCCAGTCCACTAACAGGATCAACATTAATAAACTTATTTAACTTCCTTGCGAACACACTAAATAAAAACGTTTCTTCTTTACACTATACCGTACAGATTAAAACAAGCTACATTTTCCTTCACACACTAATTCCTCTTAATTACAACAACTTATTCTTTAGGAGCGGAGGTGGCTCAGTCGGTAGCGCGCCAGGCTCGTAATCTGTAGTTCCCAGGTTCGAGTCCCAGCTCGGTCAGCGTTGAGATTTATCTCTGCAAAATTCCCCGCCCTGCCCACGGTCAGTAGGGGACACCGATGGGCTTGGAAAGGCCACTGTCCATCGGATGGGACATTAAGCAATGGCCACATGTGTGGGAGAGCCATACCCTGTGCACATTAAAGAAAACGGTGGATGGCCTTGACGGGAGGCTACCATCTGTCTCCCAACAGGTGTTCCAGTGGGTCTCCTCCCCCAACCTTCTCTGAGCCTTTGGGGTCCATGTGACCTTGCCATTTAGCCCATGGTGTGCAAAAAAATGCCGCTCAGAGGTAAAATAACCCAACCCTTATTCTTTATTTTTTAAGTTAAGTTCATTCGAAGTAGTTTGTGATGCAATTCTCACATTGTAGTTAATGAGAGTATCAAGACGATACATCACAAGTTCATTGTAGCACGTTCATCTGTCGTAACAATATTAATGCTACTGACCTTCTTGGTTAGCCATGTCCATACATTTAAAAAACAATCATCGAAGTGCAGAGTAACATCACATATACAGCAATTCGCCTTGAACAGCATACTTACCTTAAACTTATAAACAGTTTTATGCACTTTCACTGTATAATATCATAGTCGCTACTCCTTGGAGGAAGGGTGGGGGTGGCTAAGTCGGTAGTGTGCCAGGCTCGTAATCTTTAGTTCCCAGGTTTGAGTCCCAGCAGGGTCAGGGTTGGGATTTATCTCCGCAAAATTCTCCGCCCAGCCCATGGTCAGTAGGGGACACCGATGGACTTGAAAAGGCCACCGTCTGTCGGATGGACATTAAGTTGTGGCCCCATGTGCGGGAGAGCATATCCTGTGCATGTTAAAGAACACGCTGGATGGCCTTGACGGGAGGCTACCATCTGTCTCCCAACAGCTGTTCCACTGGGTCCCCTCCCCCAACCTTCTCTGAGCCTTCGGGGTCCATGTGACCTGGCCATTTATCCCATGGTGTGCAAAAAAGTGCCGCTCAGAGGTAAAACAACCCAACATTAAAGAACATGCTGAATGGCCTTGACGGGAGGCTACCATCTTTCTCCCAACAGCTGTTACAGTGGGTCCCCTCCCCCAACCTTCTCTGAGCATTCAGAGTCCTTGTGACCTAGCCATTTAGCCCATGGTGTGCAAAAAAGTGCCGCTCAGAGGTAAAACAACCCAACCTTGGAGGTAATGACATTAAATAACTGATATGTAACATCTTGCCTTGCATGGTGTTTATCTTACCTAAAAGGTGTATATATTCTTAACATATCTCCTATTAACAATTATATTATAGAAATATAGAAAAGTGTATTCTAGACAAAGGAGATAACACTGTACCTGAAAGAAAGACTTACATGTCTTATGTGCCATTGGTACCCATCTTGAATGCAGATATTTTACTATTACTATTCATGTTGGATTATACTGCTTCATTTTTCTGTGTTTTAATTATATAGTGTTATAGAAATTTTATTAAATTTAGGATATAACTCTCCTGAACAAGTGGTCATGCCTTAATGTTAAATTCATTAACAGCCTTTCCAAGACCATCTTCATTTTCACAGAGCAGGGGTTAGTGGAAAAAACACAGGCACAATATATACTCGTAACTGAAAACAGCATGTTATGAGCCTGGCATGCTACTAATTGAGCCAACCCTTTGCATCTGGAGCATGGACCAAGAAATGTTGTTATGATTGCTACAGCCTACAACACTTTTGCTTATTAAATAATTGGGAAAGAAATTTCTCATTCATGTGTAATTCCACTTGACACTTCTATTATCATACCTACACTATCATATAACAGGGAAATTTGAACACTATTGAAAAAATATAAAAAATTGTTTTAGAATAATGCTGCATAAGTTATGAAAATAATTTGATCTTCCTCTCATGAAGTTTATATTATATATATTATATGCACCTTTTATATAATTTTCTCATAATAGACCCTGGGTGTCCAACTTAATTTTCATGTCAGTTACAAATGTAGTGAATGTAATACCATATTATGCCAAATTATGTAAATTTATACTTAGGAACAGAAAGTGCACAACTGTGAATATAAATCATATTTTTCTTGTTCTAACATCTTATGATTGGTAGACATGATAGGTTGGGCAATGACCATAGAGTAGCCAAATCATGTGTAGTCATATTGTAATGGTTCACCAATTCACTTTTACTTTTCCTTAACCAGTTTTACTTTATTTAGGTTATATTTATCATTTTGGGGATTTAATTCTTTTTTTTTTTGGACTGATTTCAATTCTCACTTCAGAGCCGTAGTAGGAGTTGTGCATGCACAACTCCGACCTTTTGATTGTCAACCGCTAATGTGCATGTAGAACACAACCCCTCTTGCGTCATAGCTAGCGCGATCATCATATCATGCAAATGTCTTTCCCAGTGTGCAATAGACATGTGCGGGCTTTGTAAGCCACTTGTTATAGAAATGACATTAGGTCACAGAGTCAATTAGAGTTAGACAGAGTTAGTTAGAACGTCAGATTGAGATGCAGTTAGAATGTGAGAGAGTTATAGAATGTCAGATTGAGAAAGAGAGTTAGTGGATTGAGTTGTTGTGAGAAGCGGAGTAGAGATTTAAGAGTCAGAAGTATGGGTTGTGTAGATAGAAAGAGTTGTTAGTCTACAAATTTTGCATTCTATCATTGAGTTTGGTGAGTTGAATTTTTTTGGAAATGAACTTTGTTTGTTTTAGAAACTTTTGAATCTTTGCTATTTTTTTCTCTTGAGCAACATTATTTTTTTTATTGTATTTAAACTTGAAATTCAATTTTTTGAATTCTTACTCGATAAGTAACGCTAAGCAATATACTTAATGAACCCTATTTCAACTTTATTTGGCAAGTTATCATTGCCTGGTGCCTGATACAGCTATCCGGAATTTGAATAAATTTGGATCAGACAAAAGGTCCAACTTTAAAAGTTAATAATCTTTGGAGTGTTACAATATAAAAGCTTATGCAGAGCAGTTCAGCATTTACAGTGAGTTAAACACTTAGATAGTAGATGCTTTGTTCTCTGGGCTCTTTGTAACTGAGCTTTACTTTCATACTCTTATCTTATACATCCATTTTTTTTTTTTGAGAACTTTACAATATTTGCTAAATCACAATGCAATATATTTCTGACCATTTACAGCTCTATACATTAACTTTAAAAAATAAATAAATACTCCCTCAAGCAGCTGCTAAATACAGAGGTCTGACAGGAGCCTGTCAGTTTATATGCCATAATAGGTCTGTGAGGATGGCAGGACCTCAGCAGTAAAGCAAATATCCATGCCTTACCCAGGGATCAAACCCAGGTCCCTCTGATCAGTGGCCAAGCATGCTAACCACTCAGCTATAGGACAGCTACATTAACTTTTATGTCAGTGAAAACAAATGTCAATTATTAATAAATTTTCAGCAGATAATCTGTTTATTTGTTGAATCACTTCTATTCATATGACAAATTTCTATTATTACTGTAAATAAAATCATTGACTCTAAAGGGTAGGTTTGGATCAGTCAGTAACACACCAGGCTCATAATGTGAAGTCCCAGGTTCAAGTCTCACTTGGACTAGTGTTAAGATTTATCTCTGCTAAATACCCACCATGCCCTCAGTCAGAAAGAGGACACCATGGGTTTGGAAGGGCAGCAAACTGACCCAATGCGCAGGAAAGTCACACCCTATGCATGTTAAAGAATATTCTGGATGGCCTTAACGGGAAGCTTCCATTTGTCTCCTAA
The DNA here is from genome assembly GCA_038380435.1 of Ryuthela nishihirai. Classification (NCBI taxonomy): domain Eukaryota; kingdom Metazoa; phylum Arthropoda; class Arachnida; order Araneae; family Heptathelidae; genus Ryuthela; species Ryuthela nishihirai. The sequence continues at coordinate 2,395,013 of JAWZYU010000044.1, read as the reverse complement.
CAGCTGCACAGTGGGCCCCTTCCCCAACCATCCTGAGATTTTTGTGATTTACCCATTTATTCCATTGTATGCAAAAAAAGTGCTGCTCAGAGGTAACCCAACAACCATAAGTTTGTTAAACATATTTAAAGACATACACATTGCTTTACAGTCTAAATTACATAAAATGAACCTTACTTTTTTTGATGTGATCAAAGATGAATTGAGGTTATATAGTGATATTACATTTGAAGGTTCTACATCAGATGGTGTTCCAAATGGCATACTAAGTGTCACATAGTTGTCCAATTCAATAAATATGGAGGATGACTGTAAAAATATTACAACAATAAGGAAAACATTTCAAAGGTAATAATAATAGTGTAAACTTTAAAAAATTTTCTCCTAAATAAGAATGCAATGAAAGTTGAATGCAAAGAAAAGAAAAATCAAGTTCTCAAGGGTGTGTGGGGAGCATGCTCTCTCCTCCTAGATCCAGCCCTGTGCGTCTATATAAAATATACAATTAATGACATACACCACTATAAATTATTATCCTGAATAATTTAAAGAAACCTTAGAACTAATATCAGGTACTTTACCTCACTTTTACACGTAGCTGATGGTCCCAGAAAGCTCATAATGCCAAGAAGCACTGCAAATCCAACAGACACTGCTGGACTGAAAAAAAAACAGGTTAAATTTAATGAATTATGCATATTTAATAATACAACTTGCAATTGTTCGAACTGAATTCATTTACACATACATGAGACCTAATGCAGCATTTTGATAAGTGTCATTTCATAATTTTACACTGTTGGCAAATTATGACCTGTTCTCTACTTGCATTGCTAAAAACTGGTTATATTTGTCATTTTCTAGTGGCAAATCAGCAGCACCTCATCTGGTAAACCACCATGGGACAATGTTGCAAAATGAAAAAAATATCAAAACTTGCAAATACACTTTTTTTTTTTGCATCACACACATATTATACAAGAAATAATTTTGTGGAAAAAATGGATCACCAATGAGTGGAATTTGAAGCCATGCCTCTCAGTTAAATCCCACTGACCAAGTCACTCATGGCACCATCTATGATCAGGAAAGGCAACTTATCCAAAACTGCTCAATACCAATATACAGGGTGAATCTGAAAAAGTGGGCAAAACTTTACGGGGTGGAAGAACGCAGCTATACGAGCAATATTCGTCATAGAATGTATGGTCGGAACGCAAGCGGTGAGAAGTTAAAAGGTAGTTTTCCACTGTCACATTTAAAGAAAACACAAGAAGGAGAGGAGATACTTCAGAAAACATTTTATTAACAGGAATGTAATTGAGGTACATGCTCAAAGAAATTACTCAAAAGAGCTGCCACCAGCTTCACACCTGCGGGATAGGGACCGACGCACATTTGCGAAGACACCAAGCATTTCCCGAATATCGCCGGCAACAACGGCGATCCTGGAGACTAGATCCATATCTGTTTCAATGGGGCACTCGTAGATTAGGCTTTTCATATGGCCCCACAGGAAAAAGTCCAAACACGAGAGATCCGGCGATCTTGGTGGCCAAGCTATGGGACCACCTCAACCAATCCATCGCCCTGGGAACCATTTCCAACGCCACCTAGCGGCTCGCCATTTGCGTTCCGACCATACATTCTATGACGAATATTGCTCGTATAGCTGCGTTCTACCACCCCGTAAACTTTTGCCCACTTTTTCAGATTCACTCTGTATATGTGTTATATAAGGATGTCACTCATGCTAAAGCATTATTAATGCAAGAATCAATCCTTAATTAACATCTATATATTGAGTAATATTCGATACATTGCCTTTCCTGATGATAGATGGCACCATGAGTAACAAGGTCACCGAGTTTTAAAAGTCACAACCAAGTGGATAAATGACAGAGCTGGTAATAACCTAGTGGTTAGAGCACTTGGTATATAACTGGCAGGCGTGGGACGAATTCTACTTGCAATACTAAATCACAATACCAATACTGATGAATCATTTTTTCCCAAAAAATTATTTCTTGAATTATATGTGAATTTATTATTGATTTATTCTTCCACATATTATACATTATACTGAAGCTAAATGTCTAGAGCAGAAATTTAAAACACATGATTAAAAAGACCTTCTTGTTCAGAAAATAATTAAAATAACTTAAAATTATCTGTCATTGAGCACTAAATTTTGAAGCTTGTCGTTCAAACTATTTGCACATTAAAAAGTTTTTAGGAGCAAACTCAGAAGATTTTCGGAGTAAGGAGAGCACTCCATCTTCAGTGAAGTGACACTATGTGGTGATGTTATGCTGTTAAGACCTTCTTTTCACATGTTATGAAAGATGATTCCAGTGCAGGTGTGGGGACAAACAAGGTCATTATTTCAATAGCCTCACAGACGATGACTCCACAGTAAGTGTATGCATGTGCTAGCAGTGTGGTATGCTCCCAGTCTATGGTAGCTGTGTGTTGTATTGCCAACTCAGCAGTGGCAGTTGTTAGCTTGTTTTGGTTGACATCTGTCTGATGCTCTGTGAACCTCTCCTTTAGAGAACATATGGTTTTCCAGATATAGTAAGCAATGGAATCATCCAGCAAATGTGGAGGAAATCTGTACACACCCAATTTTTGAAGGAAGTTATATTTGTTCCTGTCCCTTTTTTTTTATAATTTTCTTCAGATTTAGCACTGGGCTGACAGCAATATTGATTTTTTTTTTGGCTCTGAGTAATTTGCAGATTGAATCACACAGGACAGGAATGTAAGATATGGGCTCAGCAAAGGCTGCCCGGTAAATCAGTGATTGGGAGAAGAGCTGAATCTGTTCTGTGATGGTGAAGGCCTTATGGTTGAGAGAATGGAAGGCTGCAATTTTGTACACCATGGGGTGCATGAGTCTTCATACTTATGGAGGGTACATAGGTAGGCTTTCAGTATATTGACATCGTCAATGCTCCTGTGTCATCTTTTTTGGATAAAAACATCTACATAGAATTGGGTTGTTTTACCTCTGAGCGGCACTTTTTTGCACACCAAGGGGCTAAATGGCCAGGTCACATGGACCCAGAAGGCTCAGAGAAGGTTGGGGGAGGGGATCCACTGGAACAGCTGTTGGGACACAGATGGTAGCCTCCTGTAAAGGACATCCAGCATGTTCTTGTGTACAGGGTATGGCTCTCCCACACATGGGGGCCACAGCTTAATGCCCCATCCGTCGGTCTTTCCAAGCCCAGCAGTGTCCCTTACTGACCATAGGCAGGGCGGGGAATTTTGCAGAGATAATTTTCAATGCTGACCCAGCTGGGACTCGAAACTGGGAACTACAGATTATGGGCCTGGTGTGCTACCGGCTGAGCCACCCCGGCCCCTCTAAATAGGGGATGGCATGGCTGTTTTCCACCTCTTTCGTAAAACATATTGCATGATAGATGCTGTTGGCATCTATACTACAATATGTTTCATGAAGGAGGAGGAGGAAAACAGCAATGTCATCCCCTATTTAGATGCTTTTATCCAAAAAGATGATGCAGGAGCCTTGATGTCAATATACCAAAAGCCTACCTATGTACCCATCATCATACATATGGATTCATGCACCCCATGGGCGTACATAATTGCAGCCTACTATTCTCTCATCCATGGGCCTTCACTATATCATCAAATAAGTTTTTACTAAAAAAAAAATTAAAAATGTTCAATCCATTACTATGTTCCATGGCTACCACCCAAAAGCAACAGAAAAGTTAATTAATAAGTATAGAAACGACAACGGAACATATTTGGTTCTCCTCCTAATCACTGACTCCAAGAGGACAATTTTTGCTGGACCCATATTCCCAACTCCAAGAGGACAATTTCTGCTGGACCCATATTCCCAACTCCAAGAGGACAATTTTTGCTGGACCCATATTCCCAACTCCAAGAGGACAATTTCTGCTGGATCCATATTCCCAACTCCAAGAGGACAATTTTTGCTGGACCCATATTCCCAACTCCAAGAGGACAATTTTTGCTGGACCCATATTCCCAACTCCAAGAGGACAATTTTTGCTGGACCCATATTCCCAACTCCAAGAGGACAATTTCTGCTGGACCCATATTCCCAACTCCAAGAGGACAATTTCTGCTGGACCCATATTCCCAACTCCAAGAGGACAATTTTTGCTGGACCCATATTCCCAACTCCAAGAGGACAATTTCTGCTGGACCCATATTCCCAACTCCAAGAGGACAATTTCTGCTGGACCCATATTCCCACCTGACGATGCACCCAAAGTACGGATGTGAAATGCACGTCATGGAACTAAAACTTTTTTAATCACTCTATGCTACCAAAAGTATAACTGGTTATTTATTTCACCAAAGCAAATAAATCATAAGCATCCCTCGTCATTTTCTCAAATTTGACTGAGGCTGATCACTTGCCAGAAAGAACATTGAAGATTATTAAACTTGTTACTCGAAAGCATCCCAGAAGTTCCTGTTACTACCCATCCTCAACAGTATGGTACATAAATCTCTCCTTAATTAACTTTTGATACTTGATAGCATAGAATATGTGTTGGAGTGCTTAAAAACATTTAACAGTGTTATATAGAGAGAATTAAATACTTCAATTTAATTTTAATTACTGCACTGTGACTTTTACTGTAATTTTTGGATAATTCCATTGTTTACTATATAAGAAAAGCCATAATTTTCTAAAGGAGAGGTTCACAGAACATCAGACAGATGCCAGCTGAAACACGCTAATGACTGCCACTGCCAATATAACACACAGCTACCACACTGCTGGCACATGCATCTACTTACTATGGAACCATCATTCACAAGGCTATTGAAATAATGACCTTGCCCATCCCCACCTGCAACCAAGATGCTGGAATCACCTTTCATGACTGGAAAGAAGTTCTTAACAGTCCTGATATCACCACATAGTATCACTTCATTGAAGACAGAGCACTGTCCTTGCTCAGAAAAGCTCCTGAGTTTGCTCCTAAAAACTTTTTTAATATGTAAATAACTTTTTAATAATTTAGCAAATAGCTTTTAATATGCAAAATTGAAGGCCTGCAAAGTCATTTTGTGTGGAAATACACTATATTGCAAAAAAAGTGTTCGGATACTTTCATGTGGAGCAAATTAATAGCCACATTCAAATCTATGTAACTTTGAAAATAAGCTTTGTACAGAAAAAAGTCACCAGTCATAAATTGAAGATCTCGGTCAGAGCTCTCTAAATCTCTATTTACTGTAATATTAATATAATATTTAAAGAGTTATTTATGGAAGCTGAAACATTTAAGTGAAACTTTTGCTAGTTTTGAAAATTTACTTCAAAAAGTTAAATCACAATAGAGTTGTTTACAATATAAATGCAATATTTGAATTTTGTGTAAGGATTTTTGAAGTTTTCATCAATTTGGGGGGGGGGGGGAATGTTTTGGAAGTGTGTCTGATAACATCTGTTGTTAAATATTATAACTTCCATAACTCTATAAATATTAGATTAATATTATAGAAAATAAAGATGTAGAGAGCTCTGACTGAGATCTACAATTTATGTCTAGTGACTTTTTTCTGTAAAAAGCTTATTTTGAAAGTTAGGTAGATTTGAATGTCGCTATTCATTCACTTAACATGAAAGTGCCTGGACATTTTTTACAATATAGTGTATGGTTGCATTCAGCCAAAGATGAAAAACGAAATTTAGGTCTATATTTTGGTATTAAAAGGATGCAACATTTAAATAGTAAAATGAGTAAATAAGCTTTGCTTATTATTGCTTAAAACAAAAAGCAGCCCACCATATATCTATTTCTTAAAATTGGATATGGTCTCAGAAATGGAAACAAGACTAATACACTTTGGTTCAAAAATCTGCCCCTCTTATGGGAGGGAAGATGATTGGTTAAAATGTTTAACCTCCTCTCTCTCAAAACCTTTTGGCATGCCACTCTGAGTATATTAGAAATTTTTTAGCTTTGGTGTACCCAAGTTGTGGGCACAATGCCAGGATATTCCCCAAAGTGCAATAGTCAAACAGAAAATGGGGGGTCCCCAACCTTCATGGTGAACAGGCCTAACATTCATGCCTAGGGAAGCAAACAATCTTTATAAAATGGGTCACACAACCCAAAATGGAAACAGCTCAAAAGACAAAGTAATAAACATTGAAAAAGAAACAAACAAGGAGCAATTGTGCAGATGCCTTGTGCAATATTCATTCTTACCAAACTGACCACAAGAAAAATTACAGAAAATTTTAACCTTCCATTTCAGTTATTTTTTATATTTTTCAGAAAGAATTTTCCTTTTCATTAATATATATTTTATTTTTCCTTAGGTTTTCCAGAATTAAGCCTTAATTGCTTTGTCAGATCTCTTGTTTTTTACTAAATTACTTTTAAAAAAATCGTATTAAATTAATATGTTCATTTTGCTTAGAAATTTCATTTCCATAAAACTTGGAATTCAATGCTGTTGAATTTTGTATATAACACAACCTATTTTCTATTGATTATTTTAAAAAAAATCTAAGGTTTACTTTTTGACTAAGCACAGTTGATAAAAAGCCTGGACCTTTCTCAAAGTATACCACTAAAAAAAATTACACCAAAGAGTACTTTTTTTTGTTTCAAATAAAAATTAATTTTTCCTATTATTCAGAAAATTTCCTTTCTATTCAAAAATATCATTATTTTTGGCCCCATTATTTTTTTGCACACAATGGGCTCAATGGCCAGGTCACAAGGGCCTCTAGGATTCAGAGAGGGTTGGGGGAGGGGACATATCTGACAGTTATTAATTAGGAGACAGATGGTAGCCTCCTGTCAAGGCCATCCAGCATATTCCTTAACATTCACAGAATATGGCTCTCCTACACACAGAGCCATGGCTTAACATCCCATCCAATGGATAGCGGCTTTTTCAAGCCAACTGGTGTTTCCTATCGACTTAGGTCAGTTTTGTGGAGATAAATCTTAATGTTGGCCCAGCTGGGACTCAAAATAGGAACTGCAGATAATGAGCCTGGCACTCTGCTGACTGAGCCATCCCTGCACCAGTTTTGTTGTTTTTTCAATAAATTTTTGTTTATAAGAGAAAAAAAAACACCTTATCTTATCAACTATGATTTGTCAATTATGACCATCATTTGAGTGAGTTCTATTTCCTAACAAATTTTTGTCTTGCCAGATCCTTTTCTACTATATCATTCTGAAAAAGTCTTATTAAAATTAGCACATTTCTCACATTTGTTAAATATTTTATTTTCAGAAAATCCAGAATTAAATCCTGTTTAATTTGGTACATAACATGACCAATTTCAGTTCATTTAATTATCTGGCAAAAAAAGTTCTAAAATTACTGTTGTTGTTGAGCATAATGCAAAAATAGGTGGCCTGTGGATGCAATTGTTTTTCAGGCCTAAACCCTGGAAAAGTTATTAACTGATAATACTATTAGTTTAAGTAACAATATATATATATTATTTTACTGCAGCATCAATTAATGTGCACATAAATTCCACAGAATTTGTATGCTTATGCAGAATTATATTATACCTGGTGCATCTGCAATATTTTGCTGCACTGTTTGCCTTCTATCATGATACCATGGCCTTAATTTGTATATTTTAGAGATATGAACCTGAGGCTCAAAGTTTTAAGGCAGGGGGAATTATCTGACAAATTATACAACATATATAAATATACAGGGATCTATCACAATAATGGAAACACTGATGGCAACTGGAGTACATGAAATCATAGGGACATTACTTGCAATGTGAGGTATATAAAAGGGAGAAGCACAATGTAGGCTATCACATAGCAGTGCCGCAGGTGAAATAGCTGTTGTGGTGCAACTGTCAACAATATCAGATCTCAGTGACTCCAAAAAGGCATGATCATTGGTGCACGTCTTGCAGGAGCTTCAGTAACCAGAATGGTAGAAATAGTAGGTGTAAAATGAAGTACTTTATTGAAGATTATGACTACCTATCAAAAAGGACAGGGCATCGATTCCAAATGTGCAAAATGTGGACTCCATATGAAGTTGTCAGATAGGTGAACGAAGGCATGGATTGTACAATGAAAGCACAAAACCATGGCACCACAAATAGCAGCAGAGTTGAACAGCAGAGTTCGGATTGATCGCATTTCCATTACAGTGCATCAGGAACTTCATTGTGCCAGTATTTATGGTCATGCTGCAATCCACAAACCTCTGATTACCAATATCAACGCAACAAAATGTGTAAGGTGGTGCAAAACACATAAAAACTGGGATGCTAAAGATTGGCAACATGTCATCTGGTCTGATGAATCATGCTACACATTGTTTACCCCCACTGGTAGAGTGTACATCTGGCGAAAACCTGCAGAAACGTACCACCCTTACTGTGAAGCATGGAGGTGGATCCCTGATGCTGTGGGGTGCCATATCATGGCATTCCTTAAGGCCATTAGTTATTCTGCAGGGTTGTGTTACATCGAAATGTACGAATCCATTTTCGGGGACCACCTGCACCCAATGTTGAGGGCATTATTCCTTAATGACTGTCCCTGGTTTCAAGCGGATAATGCAATAATGCACCCATAAATTGTGTGAAATATGTCAAGTTGTGGTTTGCAGAGCATGAGGTGAGGTACAGTAGCTAGTCACATCAATCTCCAGACCTCAATATTATTGAATTATTTATCATTTGTGGGAATATCTGGAGTGCAAGGTCAGACCACACTTTCCACCTCCAGCATCACTGACACAGTTGGGCCATATTTTACAGGAAAAATGGTTCCACATTCCATTACTCTATATATGCATGACTTCTATAAGTCTATTCTGAATGTCCGAGGTGAATTTACAGCTTAATAAAATATTCTTGACAAACAGTACATGTTTCCATTATTTTGATAAACCCCTGTATATACAGAAATGCATGTTGCTAAACAATTTTTTAATTATATTACCGGCTATTGGAAACTTTTAAAATAATTACAATCATTTCATGAGAATATAAAAATCTTAAATGCTATTTGGAACAAAAATTATTAGAAACTGAAAGTTCATAGATAATATCATTATAAATGCTAAGAACCATTCATTTATTAAAGATAGAGAATATGTAAAAATAACACTGGTCTGCAAAAGTAACTTTGTTTCCCTTTACCTTCCTAAATTTTGTCTAATTTTTATGTTTTTGAGGGTACTGAATCCAAATCAGACAGCCAAATTATTCTAAATATATGGGTTTAATTAAAAAAAAACACTATTTTACTAAATATTTATTTACATTATAAAAAGTTAAAGCTGACACTAATAAATCCTGATACATGTAAATATTTACACAAAAAATTATTTTGTTGTCTTCTGTCTCTTATATTTTATCTCTTGAGCCTTTCACTGCAGGGCCCAACAGTAGTCCACCAGCATACTCTAGTTCCATTGCTGCTATATCATTTTCCCATTTTGGATATGTCTTGATGGAACCTTTCTCCATGCTCATCTGAGACCACTCCCATCAAATGTGGGGAAAAAATCAGGTCCGAGTTTAAGAAATGTAGCTTTAGCAACATATTACATCCTAATACTCTATATGCCCTCCCATGAAAATAATGCCTGATACAAACATTTGGATGCCAGATTCGGATTCAGCACCCTCAAATCTATAAAGTATACCCATTTTTTTCCAAGGGAGGATTTTCACGTAGACCAGTGTAATCAAAGGTCACAAGGTACTCATTTTCAAATGCTAAAATTGATTTAAAAAATTGAAATTTTTATAAAAAGTTTAATATTTTTATTAATTTTTTTTTGCAATTAGAAGAAAAATTAGAAATTTAAATTATTCTGAGTCAGCCTGAAGTCAACTGTACTATTTTGAGAAAGAACTCATCTCCAGTATATTTGTGGTATCCCAGTATGTTCGTGGATATATTATATCCACTCACATCTTCTTCCTTAATACTTAATTGATTAAGATATTGATATCTTAATCAAACTGATCTGAATCAGTTAATGACATCAACTTTTATTGCAGCTAGTATTCTTTTAGGTTAAGAGCTGCATTCATTTTACATAATAATAAAAACACAGTTGTGATTTTTCAACTAATGAATAAACAATAAAAATAAATGAGAATCTAGAAGTAAAGTTTTACTGAAGAATATGGCTTTACATTTCTAGAAGAGAACTTCTTTCCTTTCCTTGTCCCTCTTCAGTAAGTGGTAAGCAACAAAACAAAATTGAATCCTATAAAGAGATTTAACATATGAAGTCTAGATACAAATCACATGCCAAATAAAAAACATACATTCTGAAAAACATTATTTTTCGATGCCATACAAGAAAATTCCACAGCATTTGCATACTTTTTTCAGAATTGGTATTAAACTATTAACTGTGAAAAATTTACTAGAGCAGAAAGAGTTGATCGTGTTCAGAAGTCTTTTCTGCACAGTAAAGGAAATCGATGTGTAGGGTTGGGTTGTTGTACCTCTGAGCGGCACTTTTTTGCACACCATGGGCTAAATGGCCAGGTCACAAGGACCCCGAAGGCTCAGAGAAGGTTGGGGGAGGGGACCCACTAGAACAGCTATTGGGGGAGATGATAGCCTCCTGTCAAGGTCATCCAGCATGTTCTTTAATGTGCACAGGTTGATTCTCACACACAGTGTCATGGCTTAGTGTCCCATCTGATGGACAGCAGCCTAAGCCCAACGATGTCCCCTACTGACCGTGGGCAGGGTGGGGAGTTTTGCGGAGATAAATCTCAACACTGACTCAGTTGGAACTCAAACCTGGGAACTGCAGATTACAAGCCTGGCACACTACCAACTGAGCCATCCCCACCCAGCTTCCAAAGTAAAGGGGTATACCAGTTTAAATGTTCATTTCTATTTGCCATGTTTAGGTCCTGGTTTGACACAGGCCAAGCTGCCCTTCCTGTCGTAAAGAGGGGACGATTTGAAATGAAGGCAATGTTGTGTATTTGGTGGGATTTTGAGAGTGTAGTGCACTTCAAACATTTCTCAAATAGATTATAAAATGCAAATACAGACCAATGGACATGTCATCAATGCCAACTCAACACAACTGGAGCACATTCACTCTATGATGCTCTTCCATGCTATTCAACAGTATAAGAACATGCTGCATGAGTTGTATAGCTTTCAGGGATTAATACATTTCCTATCCCTAATTCCAACACATCCATTACAAGAGTTCGTGCTCTCATATTCACGGATTTTTGTCATTATCCCACTTGCAGTTACTTAAACACGTCATAATACCTTCCCATATGACATTTAATTGCATTCGGTACAACCATTTTGAGTTATATACACTTTTTTCATTATCCCTTCATTTTAAGCACCAGTAAATATCTATGTGCTCCTTTTCCCGATAAATATTGGATGACAATAAAGATACAGGTTACAAACATGAGTCTTGCTACACCATAGCATCAAATCTGAAATGTAAAAGGGAAAGAAAAAGGGAACTGTATACCTGTTCAATAATTAATATAGGCCATAATTCTTTTCCACCACACTTTATTTCCACAACAGGATACTGTACATTTGTGGAAGCTTTATCTCTCCATTCAATAAACTAAAAAAAAATACACAAAGGAATTATCACCTGTAACCTAATACCAACTGTGAAATATACAAAAACATGAAAAAAGAAATAAGAAAATCATAATATAATTAAGCAACTCAGTACAATACACTGACAATATATTTCAGCTAGAAGAATGAAATGAATTATATTGATCAGTTTCATTCATAATATTAAACTGATCAAGTTTCATTAAAATAAAGCTTCAAAACACAATATAAATATGAAGCTTTTTTTTAATATAAAGATCAAGTAAATTGATTTGAATGATGATGGTACTATATTTAGATACTTGTGATAAAGTGACTGTACTTATGCAGCTCATCTCATATTATAGCATGTATTCCTAGTTCAGGAAGCATTGTGATGACATTTATTCTGACTTTTCAGTATGATAAATCTTTCCTATTTTAATCATATCATTGCAAACATAATTTCATTAGTACTTCATTTTTATAAATTCTACATACACTGGTGCTCAAAATTAAAGGATAATGTATAAATTCATACATAACTCAAAGTATTTTTAAGGGAATGCAATGAAATTTGGTAAAGAGGTTTATTATTACATTACAAATGTAAATCAAGCAGAATAAATTCATAATTGTATAATGTGCATGAGTTAAAATCATAATCATGCAACTGACATGAAGGAGAGGTCCATGGAACAATGTTTACAGTCTGTTAGGTACGACATGCGGTATGTTAATATGGAGTATGATCACCCATTACAGCCATGCAGCTCAAGCAACGACTCCTCATGCTATTTATGAGGGTATCAATGAGGTCTTGAGGGATTAATGACCACTCCTTGACAAGTGCTGTTCTGAGTTTGTGGAGTGTTCTGGGAGGGGGCTGGAGAGCTCCAATGCATCTCCCTAGAGCATCCCATATATGCTCAATGAGACTGAAGTCAGGAGAACTGGGTGGCCACTCCATTCGGTGAATATCTTCCTCTTTGAGAAAATCATTGACTACACGAGCTCAATGGGGACGGGCGTTATCATCCTCAAGAATAAAATCTGGACCGATGGCTCCCTGGAATGGCCTGACATATGGGTTCAGGAACTCATCTCTGTATCGCAGGGCAGTAACAGAGCCAATTGGAAAGATTTGCAGGTCTGTACGCCCATTCATCATGATTCCTGCCCCAACCATCACACCGCGGGCACTAGAGTAGTCGCTTTCTCTGATGTTCGAGGGACTGTTGCGGGTCCCTAGTTCTCTCCAGATGCGAATACATCACAAATCGGTACTTAAGCTGAATTGCGATTCATCTATGAACATAACATGCGCCCACTGTTCTGGACTCCAAGTATGATGTTGGAGACTCCATGTTAAACACCATGTGGCAGTAGTTAGAGAGACACAACTAACAGGTCTCCTGGCATAAAGGCATTGTTCATGAAGTCTGCTGTAAACAGTATGCCTTGAGCTACTACAAGCTCCAAAGATAGTTGCCTAGCAGTCATCACTCTGATCTGCCTGGCAGTAAAGTTCATATAGCAATTGTCTGCTGCAGTTGTGGCTTTGGACGGCCTTGTCCTGGTCAATGATGAACATCTCCTGTCTGTTGGAACGGTCTCCCGAGTCTTGATAGGACATTTTGTGGAATATTCAATGCGCTGGAAACTTCTATCAGTGATTGACCTACTTCCTCCTTCCAATCACTCTCCACCGCTGAAAATCATCCATATGATGTCTTTGGGACATAATCAGTTCAACGAGCCACTGAAGTGAAAGCAAGAGTTGTCTAGATCAACTACAAGCTGCAAGTAAACTCGTGCATCTTTTTGCCACATTCCTAATTTGCATATTCCGGCTTATATGCCGCAACTGCAAATGCGGGATACTTTTCCGCATAGAGAATTTTCCATGTTTGCCCATTTTCAGCGCACTCTTTTATATATATATATATCAGCAGATACATTTTTGTTGATTATCCTTTAATTTTGAGCACCAATGTATTATCCATGGCAAATTTGCTACAACTGTGTTAATAAATCTTGTTTTTATAAAAAAAAAATATTTTCAATTTAACAAACTTTCATTATTATCAAAATTTTCTGATGTCTTATATAACATTGCAATTGCATCTTTTTTAAAATATGTGTTTCTGGAAACACTCACCAAAATGCTGTACAGCAAGAGGCATATGAACTGTGATAGTTTAAATAATTGCAACATCCATGAAATTCTCTCTCTTTACACATGACATTGCATTGATATTCTTTAAATTCTGTAGTGTTAAAACTATGAAATCATCTCATATCATTTTATGAGCTCTATCATTCATTTCTACTTAAGTTAAAGTTAAGTGTTTCACCAGTGAATGAAATTAGAGGACGATTCATGAGTGGGATGTAGGGATACAGAGAAATCCCTGATCTGTTTGGCTGACTTTCAGAAATGGTACTAAGTTCAAGAAATGTACTCTGTGGTAAATAAATAAAAAAAATAAAATAAATACTCCCTCAAGCAGATGCTTGCCACAGAGGTCTGACAGGAGCCTGTCAGTTTATATGCCATAGTAGAAGGTCTGTGAAGATGGCAGGACCTCAGCAGAAAAACAACACAAGCATCCATATCTTACCTGAGGCTCGAATCTAGAACCCTTGATCAGTAACCAAGTGTGCTTACATCCTTTAAATCCTATATATACTGTGAATACTAGGCCATTACTGGTCAAACATCTCTAATTTTGTAGACTCTTTAATCTCAGGGTACTTCCTATCACAGGCAAAGGTCACACTATAAAGCTATGAAGTGGAAGGGAGCCTTCAAAAGACTAAATGTATTACTTTTCATTTGGGTCAAGTGCTTGCGACTGCCAACCTCCTTCATATCAATAGTGAGCCAATTTACTTCTGCTGTCATCTTTTGCCTACTTTAACAATCCTCTTTATCACCTTGATTCATGCTGTCATCTAGGCACATAGCAGGAAATCAACATCTGAATTTGACTCATTATTTTTTAATTAACATGGACTGTATGAGAGAAATCCATCTGAATCTCTGAATATCACTGCTTATCAGCCAAGTTAGACTTCGACAGCTCCGCTCAGAGATAAAAATGAATCATGCCAAGATGAGGCTTCCCCAAATTGGGACAACTGGGGATCCAAGAGAAGTTGCCAAGTACTGCTGAGAGGCAACGACTTAATCCACAGTGCCAATGCCCAAAGGGCGTCATTATGATTAGGTACATATGCATTCCCTATCATAACAGACCATTACAGCTCACCTTGCATTAAGCTGAAGAATGTATCTGCCAACATACTAAATATCTATTGTAGAAAGATGTTTGCCAATGGTCAAAGTTTTGATTGCTGTATCTCAATTATACAGCCATATTGTACATTTTCTCATTAGTAACAAAGCTGCATTTTAAATTTTGTCCCCTTATAAACAAAGCCATATTGACATTTTGTCTCTTTATCATTTTTAATTTCAAATATTCTTCCAAGACATGCTTACATCCATTTCGTTACATCCATTTTTTTTTGTTACATCCATTTCTAGACCACCCTGTATGTAAGAGTAATATGTTTAGATATTTAATAGTGAAAAATTCAAAAAACAAAATTGGTGTGAATGTGTACAATTATCAGAATGTGTATCATTGCTTTTAGTTTAAAAGCCAGCACTTTATATTTGAATCATAAAATAAAAATAAAATACTCCCTCAAGCAACTGCCAGATGTCTGACAGAAAGCTGTCAGTTTAATATGACACAGAGTAGGTCTGGGAGGCAGGTAAGACCTCAGCAGAAAGACAACATAAAGAAAGAAATATTCGTGCTTTATCCGGAGCTTGAACCCAGGTCCCTTTAAACCAAGCATGCTAACCACTTGGCCATGGAACAGCTTTTCCTTCTTAAATCATAGCCTTATGTTATGTATCACATTTGTTTGCAAAACATCTGTCATGTAGAATTTTTTTAATGGTAAATAAATAAAATAAATACCCCCTCAAGCAGCTGCTTGCCACAGAGGTCTGACAGGAGCCTGTCAGTTTATATGCCACAGTAGAAGGTCTGAGAGGATGGCAGGACCTCAGTAGAAAAACAACACAAACGTCCATGCCTTATCCGGGGCTCGAACCCAGGTCCCGTAGATCAGTAGCCAACGCACTAACCACTCGGCCACGCTATATGAAATTTTTTTTCAAGCCTAACTATTGACATCGGGCCATGGCTAATGTCCCATATGACATATAGCAGCCTTATTAAGCATATCAGTGTCTACTAGTAACAATACAAAATTATATCCCTAGTCTCTTTTCTTCTTCTAATTTGAAATATTTAACATGCTTAAAACTGATAAATTATTTATGTTTCAAACATTCAAAATTATTACCTGTTTAGAATCTGGTGTCAGTCCCATTCTTAATAAAAGACAAGTTCTAAATTCATCTGGCAAAGGAATATTGATATGTGAAGAACCGTGCAACTTCTGTGATCGTCTTTCCACTGTTGCAAATTTCCTGTAAATATTTCAGGTTTGTGTTAATGCATTTCTAATAATAAAAACATGCAATGAAAATTTCGCATATGAATATTTGAAATTAAACTTAAATAGAATTACAGACACATGGATTACCTTTTATACACCATGAAATAATGACTATGTATGAATGTTTACATATTTCACAAACTAAGCTTCTGTCTGTAAATAGTAGTAGGTAGTCACTGGAAGGAGAGCTATGCACCAATCCCCTGTGATGATGCACAGAACCAGCCAGGCCTAGAACCTATGTCTGATCCCACCTTCTCATGGTGCAGGCTGTTAATACCTTTCAGCCCTCAGGATTCAGAGAAAACAGACTTTTTCATACAGAGATATCTCTTGGGGAAGGGGACGGAAGGGAGAGCTGCCAGATTAGTGTGGCATACTGATCTAAATTACTTTGGCTACGAGTAATCATTATGTTTCCTGGAGATGTGGCTTCGAATCCCACTCATGGCAAAACCAAATTTTTTTCAGCTCATCATTTCATGAGTTCCATGTCTACAGGACTTATCCTGTGATTCTTTACTACTGTGGCTACTTTCTTTTTTTCTATCCTGCTGAGGAGTGGTCAACCACACAGGGTCCTGGTGCTGACCATATACACCTACTGGATTGGATAATGGCTCTGAGAATGATTATAAATCCTGATTTTGCTGCACTAGTGGGCTTCTGTGGAGGGAAAATCTTCCACTATGTTTTCTGTTTGTTTGTGGGTTGACAGCCCCAAGTGAATAGATTTTTATCAGCTGGTGGATAATCCTGAGCAGAGGTCATTACATGTACCAGAACTCTTGCTTCTATGGGCATTGTCAAATCCTAAAATGGAGGAAGTCTTCCAGTGTAGATAGTTTCAACCTTTAGTAGTGGGGGAGTGGGTCTTTGCCCCATCTAGCTCAGGACAAATATGTTTGGAGAGCTAAATTGCACAATCTGGTTCGACCTGTGGAGCCCATGGCTGCTTGTGGATGATGATGCTTCTAATGTCTTACTGTATATATTTCCTTCAGTATCATACCCTGCAATTTAAGGATGTAACAACTTTATACCACTGTAAAATAAATAAATTTGAATAAAGAATCGATCCTTTTTTTTTTCAAAAATTAATGCAAATGAGAGTGAAATAATAAACATTAAGCTTACAAAGAAATTTTAGTACATTATACTTATTAATTTTATTTATTTAAAGTATTAAACTTTATTCCAATGTACAATTTTTTTATTTTTTATATCTTTTCATTCAGAATCAAATGCTCTCTGTTTTAATATTTAATAGGAATTATAACATTTATTATTTAGTTCAAAATAAGGTTCACAAGTTGAACTGCACTTTTAAAGAAACAAAAACATGCTCCTTTAGGGGCTAAAAAAAAGGAGGGGTATGAATAGGAATCCTTCTGAAACCATAAATA
This sequence comes from Ryuthela nishihirai, assembly GCA_038380435.1. Classification (NCBI taxonomy): domain Eukaryota; kingdom Metazoa; phylum Arthropoda; class Arachnida; order Araneae; family Heptathelidae; genus Ryuthela; species Ryuthela nishihirai. Next base: position 2,377,468 of record JAWZYU010000044.1, on the reverse strand, counting down.
AAAAAAATAATAAATAATCCCTCAAGCAGCTGCTATTCACAGAGGTCTGACAAGAGTCTGTCAGTTTATGTGATAGAGAAGGTCTGTGAGGATGGCAAAACCTCAGCAGAATAACACAAACATCCATGCTTTAACTGGGGCTCAAACCCAGGTCACTTCGATCATTAGCCAAGCAGGCTAAGCACTTGGCCACATAATAATTCTAACCATTCTAAGGATTTACTGAATTTATCAAAAAATATACATATTATTTATATTTTATAAAATTCGAAATTAATTTTTCACAATTTGTTAAAAAATAAATTACTCCTCAAATAGCCAATCGCTCTGGATATCTCATAAGAGTATGTCAGTATGATACACCATAAGAATCCATGGAGAAAGCAAGATCTCAGAAGGCAAACAGCATATATTACTGCTACAAAATATGATTTTCAATTATAATTTTTTTTCATTCTGTTCATGTTTACAGATCTTTTAATTACTAAAGCTCTTAGTAAGTTTCTAAAGCAATGCAAATAAAGGAGTTGTCAGGACATTTTACTAACAGTGAGCTGAAAGGACATGGGCTATAAGATCACATGAGTCAGACTGACATAGAGCAACTAGGCTGGAAATTGCAGCTGATGCAATAATTGAAATATTACTGCGGCATAAAAAAGAATTGCAAGGAATTTACTATTTTTCAGTAAAAAAATCCATGCCAAAATTATGATATAACTGATAGAGTTGTAATGGTTCAATTATTATCAGAACTGAATTTATCACCGCACATGCCTGTACCCACAAGAAGTAGTATGCACATTTTTACTTTCAAAACCAACAAAAAAAGAAATAATATAAATGAAACGGATGTGGGAATTTTAGCTTTGTTACAATAATACTGTAAAACTTAATATAATAAATATTATACATAGTACATAATTTATAACATTCATATGCAAGAACGTTTAAAAATAATATCATTTATTTGGAAATTTAAACATTTTTCTTTCTCATTTTTTTTTTGCTTGGGAATGAACAAATTACTCTAAATTCTGAAAGTATCAGGATACTTTTATGTTGTACAAATGGAAAGCTTTATTCAAAGCTCCCTAACTCTGAAATATGCATTTGGCGGGAAAATGTAAAAGGAAATAAATTGAAAAGTTTTAAAATATTTTCTAAAATTTCTTTTTTGAGCAATTTTAATAAGCTCTGAAAGCTAAAACATTTAACAGCAGTCCTGCTAGTCATAAGAATTTACCTCAAAAGTTACAATAAATCAGTTACTAAAATAAGTGAAATATTAGAAATTTGCATAATGGGCACAAATAATAAACACCGTCCCATCAATTTTGGGATGGTGTTTAGGATGAGCACAACAATAACATCTGCTGCCAAACATTCCAACTTTAATAACTTTAAATATTTATGAATATTGTTTCAAATTGATATTTATTAAGATCTATATTTTAACTACAATGGCATTTTCTGAAAAGAGCATATTTTGAAAATTCTAGACTTTAAACGTGGTTTTCCATTCATATAACATGAAACTGTCCTGATACACTTGGTAATATGTTCTGTATCCTCACAATCCATACACTTTAAACAGTGTAATAGTGATAAAATGCTTATAAATCAATGCAAATGTTGGTCTCACCATTTCCTTTCCTGGGTTCTATTAACAAAGATTGACTAATGAATTAATTCATTTTGATCAAAATCAGATTATAGCAAATAGATAGAAATACATCATTAAATGTTCAATTAGTGAGAACAGAAGTAAACATTAGCTATTTTAGATTCCCTAATTATGCCTTTGATTTCTGTTTCATTTAGGAAAGAAAGGACCTGTAATAAATACATTATAGTAAATATTAAAGATTAGGGAAAATACTAAAAGTCTTATGTCACATTTACTGTACTTCACATCTTTGATTTCAGATTTTCCCATTTAAAAGGAAAAGAATGAATATAAGTATGAAAATCCATTTTAACCAAATTTGGATTAACAAGAATATATAAAAATCTGTGTGAGGCATAACAACAGATAACATTCAAGTCTTTAATCTTAGTTTTAAATTTAGCTGTAAGAAATCTTTATTAACCCTTTAATGCCCAGGAAATTTCAGAAAAAGATAGAGGGATTAAAGACTTGGGAACAGCACGATTTGGATGAGTCAATTTCAAATTTCGGCCATTATGGGTGTTAAAGGGTTAATGCAGTGATATCCTAGAAGAGCATCACTGGTGTGTCTGCTGATAGCTATGCCTTAGAGATGCTTTCCATCCTCCATCCCTGAAAAGAGAAATTTAAAGTTATTCTTAAGTATAATTTTACTTAATACTGAAATATCTTAACTTTACCTGTCTATCTGGTCTCTTGCAAACCCAGAATCTGTTATAACACTGGAACTCCTGTGTGAGGATGCCAAGAGAATACTCTCTAAGCAATGTCATCACATTCCATGTACCCATGGAAAGAAAATTGTACGATTTTTAAAGAAACTAGGTTTATTGAGAGTAGTAGGGCTAACAATATCAAACAGCCCCCTAATCGCAGACATGACACTGGTAGGAACTTCAAGCACCATCTTTACGAGTGGGCCTTTTCAAGAACCAAAATCAAAGTAGAAACTGGCCTGCTTGAGACACATAACTCCAGGGTAGGTTGGATATGTCCATAGAAGTTTCAGTACCTGCAATAGCCTCTAATCAAGATTATCCACCAGCTGATATAAGGTATCCTGTGCATTTATACAATTAGGACTGCCAATCAGCAGGCAAACAGAAAACACAGAGGTAGATTTTCCCTCAACAGAGGCCCATGAGTACCACAAGTCCAGGATTTATAATCAAGCTCAAAACCATAAACCGGTTTATTAGATTTAACTGGTCAGCACCAGGACCCTACAAAATTGACCACTCCTTGGCAGGGCATAAAAAAAAATATGCCCATAGATAACCAAATCAATAGGCTATGCTCATCTGGCAGCCTTCCCCTTCTGGTTCCTTTCCAGAAGAGAATGTCTTTCAAAAGGTTCTAATGGCTTATACCATGAGAAAGTGGTACTAGGCCTGGCTGGTTATGTGCGTCATCTTAAGAGGTTTGGTACACAGCTCTCCTTCTAGTGTATGTCTAGCTACCATTTACAAACCAGCCTTAGTATAGAGATTTATGTTTTTATAGTGTGATAAGAATCTCTTTCCTTCAAATAATTATTTTTGCTGCATCTACACACTTTTATTTTCCATGATAATATCTAAGTATCATCATCAAAGCAAAGTTCAAATATTCTAGAGGAAACTTACAAATTTTGTAGCATCTTTGATAATTGGCATGTAAAGTATTTTATAATGTTATGAACATGAGTTTTAAGATGTATGTGCCAGTTTAATTTCTTTCCACACAGAAAAATATAAATTAGAATAGAAATTTGGAAAGTTCAGGGGGGGGGGGGGAAATTGGGATCATGGAAGAGCAAATAGTACACTGGTAAAAGCAATAAAAAAAATTGGGTGAACTACAGGTTGTTTTGGGTTGTTTTACCTCTGAGCAGCACTTTTTTGCACACCATGGGCTAAATGGCCAGGCCACATGGACCCCGAAGGCTCAGAGAAGGTTGGGGGAGGGGACCCACTGGAACAGCTGTTGGGAGACAGATGGTAGCCTCCCATCAAGGCCATCCAGCGTGTTCTTTAACGTGCACAGGGTATGGTTCTCCTGCACATGGGGCCATGGCTTAACGTCCAATCCGACAGACTGCGGCCTTTTCAAGCCCATCGGTGTCCCCTACTGACTGTGGGCAGGGGGGGAATTTTGCGGAGATAAATCTCAACGCTGACCCAGCTGGGACTCGAACCTAGGAACTACAGATTATGAGCTTGGCATGCTACCGACTGAGCCACCCCCGCCCCAGGTGAACTACAGGAAAAAAATATTTTGTATATTAAGTAGATAATGGGGTTGGAGAGCAAATAACACACAATTTTCTATAACATGAAAAAGACCACTTACGGATACGTTGGATTGTTTTACCTCTGAGCACTTTTTTGCATATGATGGGCTAAATGGTCAGATCACAAGGACCCCAAGGGCTCAGAGAAGGTTGGGGGAGGGGACCCACTGGATACCTGTTGGGAGACAAATGGTAGCCTCTCATTAAGACCATCCAACATGTTCTTTATCTTTAATGTGCACAGGGTATGACTCTCCTTATGTCCCACCAGATAGGCAGAGGCCTTTTCAAGACCATCGGTGTCTGCTACTGACTAGGCCGGGCAGGAAGTTTTGTGGTGATAAATCTGAACACTGGCCCAGGTGGGACTTGAACCTGGAAACTGCAGATTACGAGTCTGATATGCTATTGACTGAGCCATCCCCACACCCCATTTATGCATTTCAGTATCTATAGCAATATGTGCAAAGTATATATATACACAAATTATTATGAACACAGGTATTGTGTGCAAATTATCATGAAAAATGTCAATGTATGCAAAATTTCTTACTGGAGCATTCCATTACTATGAAGTTCTATTAATAAAATAATAAATACCTCCTCAAGCAGCTGCTTGCCACAAAAGTCTGACAGAAGCTTCTGTGGCAAGTAGCTGGCAATCAACAGGCAAACAGAAAACAGAGTATGTAGATTTGATAGGTAGTGTCAGTTTAATATGCCATAGTAGGTTTGTGGGGATTGCAGGACCTCAGCAGAAAAACATCTACATGATGAAGTATTAGGCAGGTTTCATAAGAATTTTGACAGGCAGTGTATGTAATATATATTATACTTAATTTATTAAAATATAACACACACACATCCATGCTTCACCTGGGGCTCAAACCAAGGTAAAGCTTAAGCTTACCTGGGTTTGAGCTTAAGATTAGAGCTTAAAAAGTTGGATAAACATGGATAAAAAGGCTACCTCTTACTTCAAAAGGGAGCTTATCAGTGGTGTAATGGGTTGGAGCATCCGTCAGAGGTGATGGAACTCAGAAGAAAATTACAAGGCACAATACCCCAAGTGTATGGAGAATGAAAATGATATAAAAAAATCTGCTAATCATGACAAATATGGGAGGATAGAGGCTCTGACTGAAACAGGTGTTTGTTGGCATGAACTGCACAGCTAAACAGAGCTGCTAACAGTACATCAAAACCCATTTCAATGAGAACTATGTGCAGGGAACTGAAAACTGTACCATGCTCTGTATCACTGGTCTCAACCTTTTATGCTTCACGTACCCCCTGGAAATGTGGCATACCCCTTATATAGACAGATAAAACTATAGTTATAGTATAATAATGTGAATAAAATAAAACATATATATAAATACACACATTAAATTTTGTATTCATAAATTAAATATATCGATAAACATAAAAAATAACATTTTCGACACCAGTGCTGCCAACTTGGCGACTTTTGTGCTCTCACGGTGTACCCCAAAAACTTTTACTGCATACCCCTTACCTCACGTTGAGAACCCCTGCTCTATATGATGAAGCATTAAGTAGGTGTCATAAGAATTTTGACAGGCAGTGCATGTAATATATATTATAATTAATTTATTAAAATATAACATAGTTAAAAAAAGAGTAAAGAAAAAGATCCGAAAAAAGTACACGTTCTCTTTAAGAGATTTTCTGGTGAATCTAAAAGATCTATTCCCCCCCCCCCTTTCGATATATTAAAAATGATAACTGAACACGATTATTTATCTGTTCTTCCTTATTATTGTTTAGAGAATCTTAAATTTCAATTAACTTACGAACCTCGAGTAAACTACTTTTCCATAATTCTCGGGTAATAGACTTACAATCCATATTGCCCGAATGCTCATGATAGCACACTTTAGTTAAACGGGTTATACACTATAATTGAATGTAAACTTTACACCAACTACAGTTAACCAGCTTAAAATACTTCAACATATTTATCAATTTATTAGCCATCAACACGCACACATGTCTTAAACCAGGAGGCATCAACCACATATCACGTGTTTACAGCAAGGAGTGCTCAGGGAGAAGAGAGCCATCTTCCATAAGCGTAATCTAAACTTTTGGATTGCATCGCCTCTAAACATGGAATTTCGTGTATTGCAGTGACGCCACCTAACCAGGGAGAGAAGCGAGTTCCCTGCGTTATTTTTTCATTGCCGAGCAAGGTTTTCAATTGTTTACACCACGTGACTAATTTGAAATACGCTCTGACTCCGAAAAATGTTCATTTCCAAATTTCTCTTTCGTGACGCATCATCAAAATTTCCTTTTCGTTCAGAGAGAAAATAACAAGGAAAAATCAAAATTATTTTTCTTAATAAAATTCTATTTTGTAAAACAGGTAGCAGCTCTGCTCAACAAGAAAATTTTAATATTTTGAACACTCCACAATATTTAATATTTTACAATAAATTCAGATTTATGTGTAAATGTACAATAACATGTTCTATATAATTATATTTTATACAATTCTACATAGTTTCAATAAATATGATCCGCAACATACATTGATTTATATATTCGTAAGTTGAATAAATGTATTAATTTACATATTTTTTTAAAACTTCTGCAAAATTACTCAAAATCAACATACAACGGCTTTTTCAGTTGTCGTAAAATGCACTCCTAAACGAGATAAAATGCTCATTAATAACTTTACGCTAAGCTACAACTGTAGGCAAATAGCCATGATCGTTAGACAGGTTGAAACACTAATTAAATCACATTAAATATTCATTAAATGTTTGAAGATTAAGACAAACCATAGTTGCAGTGTGCTAAACGATTGCACTGCGCATGCGCAAATTGCGCCTTAGAGTTGTTTTTGTGGCTGCACACCAACTTGCCAGGATCGGGTTCCGAAAAGATCCGCCTAGCGGCGCAACTTACGCTTAGCGAGAGCTTCACTTCTGTTTAAACCTTCTTTGTTTACAGTTTAACTTTGGTCCTAGCCAGTCCTAGCCAGAAATGATAACGTGCAGACCTGTCATTGCGAGTTTGTTTGAGGCTCTCTTATGCAAAACAAATCCGCCAGGGGACGCGGAAACACTCCAATCAAATAATGTTGTCTGCATAGGTTTTCATTGAGTGCTTTCTGTGTTCGGATTTAAAACTGCGATCTATTCAAAACTAGAGGTCCTGTATAGTTAGAAGCTGGCCTTTTCTCTTCTTATACATCCTTCTTTCTAAGCTGGACCTATTTGTAAAGGGGGTCTCGGCCCCCTTATCATCAGGTCTATACGCATAAAGGGCAGTGGGTGCGGATGAAAACGACAAAGACTGGCCAGCACAGTGAAGGCTGGCAATCGTACATATTGGCAATTGGGCTTTAGGCCGCAGAGCGTCCAGTGGTGGAGAGGCAGATGTTGAAGAGGTGAAGGAGAATAAATACCAGTTGCATGTCATGTGAAGGGGGGAAGGGGGGTGGAGAGATAGAGGAAGAAGTAGTGTATATATATATATATTTTATAATTTTCCGAGTGCCGAATGTTATGTTATTTTTTGAATTTGTGGCCATGACACACTAAACAGTTCCAGCTACGACAAAACATGGCGTCCAATTTTGAGATGGCCAACCTCTACCGATATAGGACCTCTCTTCAAAACTAACGTTTTTTAATGAACAGTTTTTCGATTTTTCTCTATTTTTAAAGACGGTGATATTTTGTTTTCACATGTGTCGGTCCAGAACAGGTTCGTATGATATAAAAACAAAGGGACAGGAGTTGACGATCAAAGGTCACAAGAGCTACGCATCTCGTGTTCAAAGGATGGGGATTCCTCCCTCCCACGTTAGACAATAGACTGCAAATTGGATTATCTCTCATCCCACTCCCCGTGGCCTGAAGCTACGAAGAGCGGAATGAGAGAGAAAGCTGGGTCGTGGGTCCCGTGGTATATATCCTTGAGCCTTTGCTTGCCTTCGCCTCTTCGTAGAGAAATCTGATACCTTTTAGAAACAATCAATTTTTAAAACAACTAGAATCTACATAATTTTGAAAAAGATCCGAAAGACAGCTGAAAATCCATTGTAACTTTCAGAATAAAACCAGGATGAAAGCAAAATAACACGAGAAATAAAATCGAGAAAAGCACGATGATGCAGCTTAGGGCCTCACAATATGAGGGGCCTAAAAATTTGATGAAGCTTTCTCGTACGAGTGTTTTTTTATATTTAAATTAATCTTTTGTGCAAACATTGTTTATCTTAGTTTTATACAGCTGTCATTGTATACCAATGTTTTCACCATACCAATTTCATGTTTAGTTTTTGATGTTTCCTTCACTCAGAATAATAAATATATATTTCGACTTGTGAATTTTCTTGGGCCTGTTAAACTTACCATAAATTAGGGCTTCTTAAAGTTGTAATAGCATAGGATTTCAGAAGGTCGATGTCCGACCCCTATCTTGATATCATCCATGATCACTGTGAAGACAAAAGTGGTTTGAGGTGCCCTTCTCTGGCCGTTTAGGCGAGGAGTGAAGGTCATTTCGTTTAGTCCGTAGCTGGGAATGGGTTCAGAATTTCTGTAGAGAGAGGAGGCAGTCAGATGCAAATAAATAAAAAAATAAATATAGCGAAAATAGATATCATGAGCTGACAGGTCTCGAATTATAGTAGTGTCCATATATGTGGCAAGTCGGTCAATTTGCATTGCAGCACTTATTGATATTCTAACGCTAAAGAGGAGGAGACGGGGAGTAGTTAGGATGTTTGCTTCATTGAAAGCTAGGACGAAGCTTTCGTTAACTGCCTATTTTCATAATGCTGTTGTCAGTCGACTAAATATGAACAAAAAATATTATGTTAAATAATAAATAAAAAATAAATATATTTAGTATTCTTCATACGTATATTTAAAATTAAAAATATTTTTATAACCGTGCAGTCGTACCAAAGAAAACCGTAACTGATTTCACAGTCTTAACAGCTGAAGAAACAAGTTTTCGATTAAAAAGTTATTAATTTTTTCTGTTAAGTAATTTTTAATATTTAAAGCACTATTGTACAGCTAAATACGCTTATATTTGTTAAATGAGTAAGAAAGATTTCAACAGTAGCTGCTGTGAAAGCTGCAGGGAAATGTAAACTATTGTGGTTTTCTCTGAGGTAAACGTGTTGCATTATATTGAAATATAGTATTTACTTCAAGCATACATTTGTTTAAAAGGATGACTATGCATGGGTCTTATTCGTAATAAGTCATTAGCAGTGACGTAGTCAGGATTACTCAAAATTTTTGGAATGATTGATTCTGAAAAATTCTTTTAATATTTTGATGTAAATTCGTGAAGAAAAAAAGGTTCCCTAATGGAAAGGGATAAAATCCTCCATCATTTCTTCCAGCTATGCCACTATGTAAAATTAATTTTATTTTCAGGTACTAGTCATTAAATGCGTTTTTTTTTGTTGGTGAATTGTAATATTACGAATTGATTTTGCTGCAAATGTGTAAGTGATTTTTTTTTTAATGTGGATGCTGGGACTTAAGGTTTAGTGACTAGATTTTAACATTGGTAAAGCGGGACACCATGAGCGGTCACCATTGGTAAGCGGGACACCGTATATTATTGTTAGTTTATAAATTAAATTAATTTGATTGTTATAAAGTAACTATATTTTAAAATTATTTTAATTTTAATCCTATGTTTCTTTCTAAATAATAACAATACTAACTTGTATTATTTTTCCTCTGAATTTGCCGTAACGTAAGTCGTAAGCCGGCGCTAGACTTTTTGCCGCCACTATAAAATATAAATAATACGAGTACTGTCAACTAAATTCAAGAAAATTTATGTATTTATGAAATAAATAAATAAATTGCTTACCTAAATTATCTGAATAGCTGATTTGTTGACATCACTTGTTTAACTAGCACGCAGTACGATATGTATCGTCTGAGAGAGAGTTACAAAATGTTTTCGTCGTTGCCAATACCAAAAAATGCCATTGTTCATTAAGTCCAAACAATGGTGGTCGAATTCTAACAACTGATCAACAATGCGAACTTTGATAAGCAGTTCTCGATAATCAGTTCTCAACAATTATTTGTTATTATTAAAGTTTAACATTATAAAATTAACAAAAATAATATAAAACTCATCCTGGTGAAATAGCCACATGGCCGCCGAAAACCGTATATTCCCTTCCCGTTCTCCCGCCGTTCCCTAGCTTGGCATGCATTCTTTCCAAAAATCGGGACTTTTTTAAAAAGCCGCGGGACGCGGGACAAATTGTTAAAAATCGGGACTGTCCCGCCAAAAGCGGGACGTCTGGTCACTATAACTTAAGGCCAATTTATTTGCTTTATATCCCAATGAGAGAACATAGCATTTTATGATGTTGATAATTGAACACTTTTTGATACGGAGTGACAAACACAGTAGATAGCACAGAATAAACGACCATGCCGTCCACACCGGGACTTGAGCCTGGACTTCGATAGTCTCAGTGTCACCATGAGCCAATGTAATGCTACTGAGCCACCGAGATGGTGTGTAGGCGATTATCACTTTATTATTCCATTATTGGAATTGATTTTCATTTATTTGTTGGTGTTAACCTACATTTTGTATTAATTTAAATTCTTGTATATTAACAGATGATTCAAGTTCTGCCAGTTCCCATTGATTGATTTTGGCAATTTTCTGTAAATATGCTGAAATTAAATTGTGAGCTTCCCCCCCCCCCCCCCATGCCTTTACTGATTCACTCCCTCTCTGATCGTATGTTATTTGGCGGCTTTTTTTTTATAATGCAGTTAATGTATTCGTACAAAATGAGAATTCATGACTTTAATGTAAATGGTACGCTGCAGTTTAAATCACCGAGCTTGTAGCTTAATGGAGCATAAATAAGGTGCATAAAGTAATGTAATGAAAAGCATTCAGCATTTTCACAGTATTTCCAGGTTTTTTTTAATTTTGTTTTATTTTTTAGATCTAAAGTGAAAATAGTTTTTATTTGATAGAGGAGTAGTGATTTTTAATTTTATGTAGCATAAAGGTGTAATTTTGCCTTTTAGGTAAGTGTAGCAAGTTTCAGATGATCTTTTTAAATATGTTTATTGTCTAATGTTAAGCAGGAAATCTGAGAGAATGACATTACTAGTTTGCAAGAAGTTTCTTTTTATAATACAGATTGTTGGTACATTGTTTATGATATTTTTGTTTTTTATCTATCTTCCTATTGCTTTTGGCTTTGACACTTGTCAGTTGGTGTAGTAAGATTGTGGATTTGACAAAACATTGTTCTACCATATCTTTCAAGTGCAGTGGAGAAATTTAATGTTTTATGTCCCAAATGAAAGCTTGTAATACGAGGAGTGCACATAGGCTATAAAAAATTGACCCTCTGTGCTTTATTCCCTTTAAAAAATGTGAAAACTATTCTTATACTATATCTCCAGAATGCAAAGGATGAAAGTAACAAGCTATACATCAAATGAAAACTTCTGACATGGGGAATGCCCTAGGATGTGAAAAATTGACCCCCCATGATTTCTTCCCCCTAAAAAAGGGAGAAATGAAAATGATTGTTCTCCTATATCTCCTGAATGTAAGTGCAGAAAGTAATAAGCTATATGTCGAATGAAAGCTTGTGATACGGGGAGTGTTCCGCTATATCTCCAGAACACGACTGCTGAAAGTAACAAGCTGTACATCAAATGAAACCTTCTGACATGGGAAATGTCATAGGCTATGAAAAAATTGACCCCCAATGCTTTCTTCCACCCCTAAAAGGAGGAAGTGTGAAAATGATAGTTCCCCTATATCTCCTGAAAGCAAGTGTGTAAAGAGCTATGTGAATGAAAGCTTGTGACACACATAATAAATAATAATTAATTCGTAGGTGTCTTAGGCTATAAAAAAATTTCCCATGCTTTCTTCCTCCCGAAAAACAGGAAATGTGCAAGTCATTCTGCTATATCTTCCGAATGCGAGGTCCTACAGTTATGAGTTAGGTGTCAAATAAAAGGTCATATAATGATGGTTGTATACTATTTTGATTTATACTACCACTATTACTTCCTGATAAAAGTGGGGGGGGGGGGTTGCAGGGTTTGACTTTAACGAGTTTTGTCTCAAATTTAAGCTTGTGATGTCTTCAATGTCTTGGGCTACCTCAAACATGACTCTAAGAGGGGAGTAAATGTGATGGTTTTTATGATCCATATAACAAATATTTTGAAAGTAGGTGTTTTTAGTGACAACAAAAAAAGTGTAAATTTAAAAAAATACTTATCTTCCTATGTGGCTCCAAAATGTAGAAAATAAATCTAAAACATATCGATGGTGCAATCAGTCGCTGAGTTTGTATTCACTTTGAAGGAAGATAGGGTGCTGATTTACATACTTGACAAGATTGCTGGCACCCTATCATCCTTTGAAGTCAATACAAACTTAGTGACTGATTGCACGATTGATGTGCTTTAGGTTTATTTTCTACTTTTTGGGGCCCTATAGAAAGATGCCTGATGGGATTTTTTAGTTCTGGGGTCAGTTTTTTATAATGTGGAGTAGTTGTGCAATATAGTTAATTAATGAAATGACTTCATTAATGAAATAACTCATCAGAGTTAACTCGACAGATATTCACATCAATCAGCAGACACTTTTACGTCGATTTTAGTTTTTGAGGAAAAATTGTCTTGAGTCGGGTGGGATACGAACCCACGACCTCCTGATAACATGTCAGGTGCTCTGGACCACTGAGCTACTGGCCGCCGATCAAGATTTCCTCTAACTAGCGCTATGAACATTCCTTCTATGTTTCCCATTGGCGCTTTTTGCCGACAATATTTCCAGCCACAAGCGGCACTTATATTGCCCAATAGATGAAAGCATATACGATAAGTATGCAGATATAGTATAATGAATAGATGAAAGCATATACGATAAGTATGCAGCATACTTATCGTATATGCTTTCATCTATTGGGCAATATAAGTGCCGCTTGTGGCTGGAAATATTGTCGGCAAAAAGCGGCAACGGGAAACATAGAAGGAATGTTTATAGCGCTAGTTAGAGGAAATCTTGATCGGCGGCCGGTAGCTCAGTGGTCCAAAGCACCTGACATGTTATCAGGAGGTCGTGGGTTCGTATTCCACCTGGCTCAAGACAATTTTTCCTCAAAAACTAAAATCGACGTAAAAGTGTCTGTTGATTGAAGTTGTGCAATATTTATTGAATGAAAGATTCTTTATAACCATGCAGTCATACCAAAGAAAACTGTAATTGATTTCATAGGCTTAACAGCTGAATAAATAAAGAAGTTTTTGTTTCAAAATGCAAGTATAAAAATGGCCCCAGAACTAAATAATTCCATCAGAGAAAACAAACTTAAAGAGCATGAATTGTCATAAAAAATTGACTGCCAATATGTAGTATAAAAAAGTCCTCTTAACTGAATGATGCTATCAGAGACAGCAAACCTAACAAACACAAATTATTGTGAACAGTCACCACCATTTCACATTATTAAAAAAAAAAACCTATAACAAAATGATCTCATCAGAGGCAACCACTGTAAAGTTCTGTAAAGCTCTGTAAACAGAGCATATCTCTAAAGAAGAAATCATCCCATTTCCTGCTTAACACAATGATAGGGAATATGCATTAACTAAACGTCATAAATCATCTGTAACTTTCAGTACTTACCTAAGGTAAAATTTATACCTTTATCCTAAATATATAGGAATTAAATTCAAATTGCATTAAAAAAATAAAATTATATAAATAGCTCTCCCCTACCTTGAAAAAAACTCATAACTTTTATTTAAAAGAACAGGAGGCCACATGGCAACAGACAACCCAATAAATTGTTTGATACGATGAAAAGCTACTATATTTTATTCCCTTGTGTTAGTTTATACACCTTGCAAAGGTTCAGTTACCATATGTGGTGCTATCTAGTGAGCTGAGTACTGTAAACTATAGGTGTACCTTTTTTTTGGACTTTTTGTATTAGATGAAAGACCAAAATTAGGCTGTATAATAATTTGCTTCTTTCTGAGATTAGATATGGTAGTGAAATATGGATCCTTTGTAAGCAGGATAACAGGAAACTTGATGTCTTTGATTCTAGATGCTTATGCAGTATCTTGGGCATTAGGTGATCTGATTTTGTGAGTAATGATGAGGTTAAATGAAGGAGTCAGCAACTTCCTTTGAGCCACATTTTGTGCAGAGAGAGACTGCATTGATTTGGCCATGTTGCCCATATGAATAGCTGTAGATTGGCAAACAGGATTATGAACAGTGTGCCCAAAGGCTTCAGGAAAAGGAGGAGACCTAGGATGCGATAGGTAGGCAGTGCCAAACAGGATCTTGCTAGAATTGGCCTACAGTGGCCAAATGCAGCAGCTGTAGCTCAGGACAGACAGGTGTGGAGAGCAAAATTATACAGTCTAATAGGATCTCCATAGCCCATGGCTGCATCTGGATTTTGTATGTATGTATTAGATGAGATTATTTTTTTTTTCAGAGTTTTTTGAAAGTGCAGAAGGGCAGTTCATTGGTGGTGAGCTCAGATTAATATTGTTTAGTGATATTGTAACACTCCAAAATGTATGTTTAAGTTGCCAGGTAGCTCGGGCACCAGGCAATTTCTCTTGCTAATTAAATGAGAGTTCTTTTCTTATTATTAATGGCATTACTGCAGAAAAGAGCTTAAATTAGCTATTGTCAATTTAAACTTTAATCAAAAAAGCAACTCTTTACAAAAAAAACCCCAACTAACCTCACAGTAGCAGCCTCACACTAAAGTAGTCAACACTAAACTGTCTCTGAGCTCCTACAGCTCCATTACTACACTCAATTGCCCATGACCTCATATTACTTACTATCCACCTAGTGTACAAACTGACACGTGTAGCACGCTGGTGGAAGTCACATTTACATAATATGATAATCACGCGGTTACTTTAACTATGACATAATGGGGTGTGTCCTTCTGCATGCATTAGCAACTGTCAATCAAAAGTTGGAGTTGCACATATATAAGTCCTCTTGCGGGATGTGTGAGGACAAATGATTATTCAACTGAAATATAAGGCCCCAAAATAATAATTATAACATAAATAAAGTAAAAGTGAATGAGTGAACCAACACAATATGCTCAGATTAATATGATTAATTCCAATGAAATTGTTTTATTATGTGTTTTTTTTTAATTGGGGAATGGAGTTTGTTTTTCAGAGGAATGCACTTTTTGAAATAGCTGTCTCTGAAGAGATTTTATTCATTTCTTTTAAGTTTTCCAAGTCCAGGTGTAGCAATCACTAGAGATTGATAAGTCATATTAGTGAAAGAAGGTGGAGTTGGCATTAGTTTAGTGGTCTTTGAACACTCTGGCATGTATCTGGAGAGATGGGTGTTCGAAATCTTGCGTGTTGGCGAAAACAATTTTCCAGAAAACTATTTATTAATCTTTTAAGTTTTTTAAAGCTGCCACACAAATGTTTGTCAGCTATAATGTACTGTTGAAACAAGTAGACTTGGATGGCATTGGCTGACATTAATTGTGTAGGGTTGGGTTGTTTTACCTCTGAGCGGCACTTTTTTGCACACCATGGGCTAAATGGCCAGGTCACATGGACCCCGAAGGCTCAGAGAAGGTTGGGGGAGGGGACCCACTGGAATAGCTGTTGGGAGACAGATGGTAGCCTCCCGTCAAGGCCATCCAGCGTGTTCTTTAACGTGCACAGGGTATGGCTCTCCCGCACACGGGGCCATGGCTTAACATCCCATCCGACGGACGGCGGCCTTTCCAAGCCCATCGGTGTCCCCTACTGACTGTGGGCAGGGCGGGGAATTTTGCGGAGATAAATCTCAACGCTGACCCAGCTGGGACTCGAACCTGGGAACTACAGATTACGAGCCTGGCACGCTACCGACTGAGCCACCCCCGCCCCATTAATTGTGTAGATATACACAGTTAGGAAAAGTTGCTTTAATGCCACTATTTCTGCTGGTTTTATGTGCAGAATCAGAATTTTATGTTTAGAAATAAGTGTTTTGATTATATATTTTATTCAACATGCTCTTGTTTTACAATCTCTTCATTGCTAGTAATATGATTTTTAAGCTACTATTGGTGGAACCTTTTTTCGAAGTAGAACAGTCTTTTTAATGTGAAATTTCAATCATTTTTTCATTAGTTCAAATTGTGTATTTAGTTTTTTTTTATTTCACAGAAATAACTTTAATAGTAGAATTGTACAAAATTAATCTCCAAGTCACCATTATGTCAAAATACAACGTATCATTACATGTAACCCAAACAGTAACATCTAAAATATTATGGTGCCTGAGCAATCAAAACTGCATCTGCTCTGGGTTCTACTGCAGTTTTACAGCACTCTGTTTGCTAGATGGTGCCATGAGATGTAATGGAACATGTGTAAGGTGTGTAAAATAATATGTGAAAAACATACAGTATGATTGTGATGTAATATCTATTCATGGTATTGGATGATTTAGTGGATTATCGGTACATCTCATGGGGTGTCAGGTTCTTGATTCTTTTTATGTGTTTGGTGAATAAAAGCTATGAAATGTTATTTGTTTATGGGGTGGAGTGGAACCTCTGAATTTTGTATTCTTTTTCATGTAGTTAAGAATTATTCCTGTATATGTAGCATAAAGGTGTAAACTCTGACTCAAAGGAATTGAAAGTTGATGTCAAGCTTAATTGTGGCTTAAAGAAATATCTTGTGTATTGCATATGTGGCAATATAGTTGGATAAGATGTTATGATAAACCCTATGCAATCATATTGGTAGAATAGGATTGATTTTAAATTCTGTACAGCCAAAGATCATGTGTATTAAATTGATAGGTGCTGGTTATCATCACTAGAAAAACAAATGAAACTGATGTTTTAAAAGTAGAAATTCTGTTTGGAATCCTAAGGCCACCTACCACTGGGAGATGATGTTATTTTATCAAGACATTTTATCCTCCTCCTGGTAAAATTGTATTTTAAAGAAATTTTTTATAATATTGGTTATGAGAAGGTTTATTTTAAATAAACATTCTCAACAAAATTTGATACAGAACTGGCCACTAGTTTGCTGATGAAGAATGTATAGTGCGTTCAAAATTTAGATACTTGGTATTTTTTGTGCAATATATTTGTACTATTTTAGTTTTTTATGATGTGATTCTCACAATCTTTTTCTTAAAAATGTGCATGATAAACTATGATGTTATTCTTTGACATTTCACAATGATACCATTCAAGTTTGTTCATCAAGGATACACTCTTCATTTTTTACTATTCTGAACTGTAAGTGCATCTGTAATAACATTAAATTGGACTTTTGCCAAATAATCTTCATTGATTTTTGTATAGCACTTTTGCGTACAAGAAATTGATCTACAACATGCATGATTTTATATCAGTGTTTAAACATGTTTCTTAATCATTTGCATTTCTAGCATATTTTTTACAGAAATAAAATAGGATTTTTTTTTAATCTAATTCCAAAGATGAGGCACTACACTAAGTGTTTCATTGAATTAATTACTGAAAGAAATTAAAATGTTTGTGAAAACTGACTAGTGGGGTCCCCTTTGGCCTATCTTGAGGCAAAAAAGTTGGGTGAACCAACACTTTCATGTTCCAAACTCTTGTGTGCCAGTGTTGTAGCTGGGAAACCAAATTGTTCCCACAGCATCTGTGATGGCACAAATCATCATCAGTGTTCCACCTTCTGAGTCTTTCTCATCAGCTGTTAGGTACCTCTTGGAACAGGCATAACCACAGTCAATGTCCACTTTGACATCCACTTTGGTTTCATTCCTGCTTTAGTGCCTTCCACCTCTGGAAGGCCTTTCTTTGCCTTAATGTCCACAGTCAACAGCTAGCCATACCTTCTAAACCAAAGGATTCACCACCTCCTTGTATGGCGGTTTCAGATTCATGTCCTTCAGATGATTCTGAGAATATGCACATAGACCACCCTCAATTCATAAAACTACCATCCACGATGGTTAAGGTATATTGCAAATCATTCTGAGACCTGGGATGACCATACTCCTACAATGGATTTTGTGGAAGAGATGATGGACTGTGGTGGCTGCCCCAACCATTTCTCAAACTTCAACACATTTTCACACTTTCTGAAACCATAGTGAAGTCCTAACTGAATCACAGCTTTTAACTCTCAGAACAAGGCATGATGGTGGTGGTGGTGGTGGGGGGGGGGGGGGGAGTTGAATATACTTTTCACTGAATCACCAAGACCAGGATGAAGGTGGTTTGTTTCGCAGGGATGTCATCTTGTGTGCCATCATTCTCCATGCCAGGCCATACTCCTCACCACTAACTTAGAGGTGGTTACCATCTGCCTCTTTGTGAGATGTTCTTTGACTGTCTGCTCTATTTATCTTCTGCTTGGAAATATATTCTTTTGGGAAGATCTTGATGACCTCCTCTTGTAGCTGTAATCCTTTTTCTCATGGGGAACTTCAATAGACACAGTCCATTTTGGGGATGTACTGACACCAACAGGAAGGGTAGTGTCCTTAAGCAATGGTTTGTGGATCCCTTGCTCTCCCAATTGAACATTGGTGTTAGTACAAAATTTCACTCCCCAATCTTCACTTTCACTGCCATTGACCTTCCCATTTGCTCCTCCTTGAAACTTCCACTCTTTACGTGGGAGGTCAAGGATAACACTTATGAATGTGATCACTTCCCCATGGTACGTACCATCTTCCGTGGGGAGCATTTGTGATTTTTCGTGCATATCATGGTGGAGAACTGAACTGAGCTGGCTGACTTTAGTGGTTTGAAATCCTTTCGGAGTTTGACTAACACTTGATCTGCCAGGAGCCAATTGGAACCAGAAGGAGTCTTGTATCAAGTACTCTTCTTCTATCACCTGCATGACCTTTTCTAAGGTCATGTGGAGTCAAGTCCAGAAGATAGGTGGGAACTACTTGTCCCATTCATTATTGATGCCTGAAGCACAATGGACTAAAAAAAAAACAGGCAGTTGCTGATTCCCAAGCAATTGCAGTTGCTTTGAAGGAATTGTTTTCTTCTATCATTTCCTCATATTCCTGTTCAGGCATGTTTCTGGCTCTGAAGAGCAAGGCCAAACTCTCTCTGTTGCTCTTTTATTCAAATAGCCTAGAGCCCTACAACTGGTCATTCACAGCAGAGGAGCTTTTACATATGCTGTCAGACCAGACAACATCCATTATGCCATGATCCATAATTTCTTACTTTTGAGTAAGGATTAGCTGCTTTAACTCTTTAATTGTATTTTTCTTATGAGCAGTTTCCAGACTCCTGTTGGAAGGCTATCATCTTGACCTTCCCAAGCCAGGAAAGGATCTCAAGATTCATTCCGATTATCAACCTATTGTGTTGATACATATGTAAGGTGTTGGAGAGAATGCTAAATGCCATGTTCATCTGGTATTTAGAACACAACAACCTTTTTCTCCAATACCCAGTGTGGCTTTCATAGGCAACAGTCAACACATGACCACCTAATTTTATTTTCCTCAAATCGACAATCAGGAATTCTTTTTTACATGATTTGGTTTTCATCGACATTGAGAATGCTTACAACATGGCTTGGAGACTTGGCATTCTTTCTTGACCTCCATACCTTCAGCTTGAGAGCTCATGTGCCAATCTTCATCTTCATCTTCTTATTCATGTCCATATCAACAACACTCTGTCACAGTTATTCCCCCAAGAACAAGGGGTAACAAAGGCTGAGTCTTGAGTGTTAAACTTTTTGCTGTTCAGATCAATTTGATTACTAGGTAGCTCAGTGGTCCATAGCACCTGACATGTTATCAGGAGGTCGTGGGTTCTTATCCCACCGGCTCAAGACAATTTTTCCTCTAAATATTTGAATCCACTTCAAAGTGGTAATTTATTAGTAGATACTTGTATAAGGTCCAAATCAATTACTTCTCAATATATGGTGAGCCTAATTTTGTATATTGTTTTATTATTTAAATGTTACATATTTTTGATATTGAAACATAAACCTAAATTTCATTTGTTTGCTATCATGATTATAATAGAATGCATTGCTTATGCTGCACAAAATGATTTCATGGATCACATATTTGAAAACCCTGGTTATAATGTTTTATTGTGATATAATTGTGTTATTTAGTGAACTTAGCTATCCTCTGTAGTGATTATCATTTAAGTGAGAAACACACTGCCAGACAGTGGTGCATCCAGCATACAACACAGTGGTAATGATGGATATGTATCCAAGTGGTAACTGTGAATGCTGACCAACAAACAGCCATTAGAAACTGTAAATTGAATTTCCATTTACCAATTTGAAACTCGTGTAACTGCCCATGATGTGTACTGAATGCATTGTTTAATGAGGCTGTTTTTGTGTGAAGGCAATTAATCTGTTGCAAAATTTGTTGCTGAGCTCACAGTTTAGGATCAATGGTTTAGGAGTAATAAACAATGAAAAATGCATTGCAATTGAATAGTATAATAAGTATTGAATTATATTGAAACTGGGTTTGATTAAGCCACCATACTGGCGTGAATGTCAGACACCCAAATGGTCTCTTTCAAGTGCCAGAAAAAGTTGATCTGCCTTTTTACACATTACACTAATTTAGGGTTGGCAATATTACTAGAAGTAAGAGTTTAGGTACATCCAATAGCTTCTGATCAAGATCAACACCCAGATGTTATAAGGTGTTTACTTGGGCTGGCAACCCACAAATAGAAAATACTCTAGTAGATAGTTCCTCAATAGGGGCTTACCAGAGAAACAAATCCAGGATCTTCAGTCGTACTCAAAATCATTAGACTGTCTGGGTTGTTTATTTAGTCAGCACCCAGACCTTGTAAAGATGACCACTCCATAATAAGGTATAAAAAAAAAAGCTGTCTGCAGAAAACTACATAAATAACCTAAATAGCTCTGACAGTCCTGTTATTTGATTTTCCTGTAAAAGAGAATATAGTCCTTTTGAAAGCTACTTAATAGTATGCACAACAACAAAAAATTAAGGTTGTGCTTTATGTCTTATTAAATTATGGGTAAGAAATGATTGATTCATTGGGCTCAGTTTAAAGTGGTTATTAGTTTGTATAAAAGTTATGAAGTCAATTCTCTGTGCCTTCAATAAGAAAATAATTTTTTCTACAATGAAACTGATTTCAAATCTAAACTGATGCTTAAAAACAAAATGGGAGAGGAGTTTTTAGGTGTTTTTTATTTTTAAAGAGCATTTTTTTTCTCTCTCATTGCTGTAGGTGAAGAATTTTTCATACAACCATAGCCCTCCAACAGTATTTTTTGGATGGGAAATATATATATATTAGTCCTGATTGCATGTTTGGCTATTTGCAGAAAATGTTTTGAGCATGTAGCACAAGGCTACCCCACCTATGGGCAGGAGCTTTTCAATTTATACTAAGAAAAGTAAAAAAAAAAAAAATCACAGAATACTATATACTCATTGGTGGTATACCCACAAACTTCCAATAGGGTTTTTGATGTCTTGAGTCTGATTTTTGAGACATCCTTAGAAACCCTTCACCCACTTCCTTTTGAATTGAAAGGGATAATAATTAGAGTTCAGCAGAAAGATGTAAAATATTTACTTTTTGCAGTGTGATAAAAAAAAAGCAAAATAAATGGAAGGGAGGAAGCAACCACAGATTTTGTATTTCTAGGGAGGAGATCATTCTGCAAAGATTTAACATTTTTTTGGAGAAAAGCCTATAAAGATTTCACATCTAATATATAAAGAAGAAAGTTTGTGTGTCTGTCTGCTTATGCACTCAGCTCCAAAAGATCTAGAGGTACCAAACTTTGCATGTTCCCTTCACCATGGGAAAGAGTATATATACAAATAGGCTGAGGTCAACCAAAACTGTGGTGGGTAGGTTTGAATTTCTCAAAATCCTCATAGACTTAACATTAACAGTTCAAAATTGGCTAATCTCAATGATTTAACATTATTCAAAATCATATGAGGAGTGGCAGTTATTACAACTTTAGAGTTCCAGACTTCTCTTTTCATTTGATATAAAACTTGCTACAATTACCACCACATAGTATAATTTATTTATCAGGAGGAGAATTATACTGCGGTTTTGGCAATTGTAACTAGTTTTATGCCAAATGAAAGCTTCCGACATAGGGAGTGCCATCTACTATGTACTTAGAGCTTCATACATCCCCCAAAAGAGGGAATAAAATGTTTAATAGGGAGAGGGGGATGAAACTATCATAATCAGCTTTATGCCAAATGAGAGTTTGCAACTTGAGGAGTATAATCTATTACATACATTCATACAAAATCCTCATGCAGCCATGGGTTATGGAGGTCCAACCAGACTGTGTAATTTTCTTCACCAAACATGTCTCTTCTGAGCCACAGCTGCTGCATTTGACCACTCTAAGCCAATTCTAGCAAACTCCTGTTTGACATTACAGGCCCATTGCATCCTGGGTTTCCCCCTTTTTTGAAACCCTTAGGCACATTGTTCATAATCCTGTTTGCCAATCTTCAGCTATGCATACAGGCAATATGGCCAAACCAATGCAGTCTCTCTCTGCACAATATGCTGCTCAAAAGAGATTGATGACTTCTCTAACCTCATCATTACTCACAAAGTCAAACCACCTAATGCCCAAGATACTGCGTAAGCATCTAGAATCAAAGGCATCAAGTTTCTTGTTATCCTGCTTATAAAGGGTCCATGTTTCACTACATAACTAACTTTAGAAAGAACCAAACTATTATTAGCTTAATTTTAGTCTTTAGGTGTATTTTTCTACATTCTCCATATATTCTTAAAAGTCCCAGTGGCAATCCCTATTCTTCTATTTATCTCATACTGCACATCACCAGTATCTGTTACATAGCTCCCAAGATAATTAAACTGAGACACATTAAAGAGTACAGCCATTCAAAGCAACTGAAGCACCATCTGCCTAATCAATTTTCATCACTTTAGTTTTTTTTTCTGTTTATCATCAAACCTACTCTTTTACCAATAGCATCAACAGCCCTAATGAATGAATTCATCTCATCAATATCATTAGCCAACAAGGCCAAATAATATGCATAATCTAAATCAGAAATTTTGAAATCTCTAGACCATTTAAGGCCAAAATCTTTCCTTTGCAAAGAAATTCACATAACATAATCAATAACCCAAAGAAAAAATGAGATAAAATGCACCCTTGTCTAACTCCACTATCTATGCTAAAACAATCGCTGCAAAATGTACCAACTCTCACACATGACTCAGTGTTATTATAGAGAGCTCTCATTACTTATCAGGTATTCCATATGATCTAACAGTCAACCACAAATTATATCGATCAACAGAGTCAAAAGCCTTTTTGAAATTTATAAAGCTAGTAACCATAGGTTTCTGAAACTCTAAACATTTCTCAAGAATGTGCCTAAGTAAAAATATTTGATCAATACATCCCCTACCACTTCTGAATCCACACAGTTCATTACACAGTCGTCCATCAACCAAATTCTTAATTCTATTAAGTTTAATCATGCAAAGTACTTTACCTGGAACAGAAAGTAAACTAATTCTCCTATAATTATAACAAGAACTGTGATCACCTTTTTTAAAAATTGGGACAATGGTAGCTCTAATAAATTCCTTTAGGAACACCTTTATCATAAAAAATATTCAAATTTCAGTCAGCCATGTGACAACACAAATGTTTCCAGCTCTAAGCATTTCAGTGGTGATTTCATCCACCCCTGGGGATTTATGCAGTTTTAATTTAGAGATGGCCAAAGTGACTTCGGAATGTGATGTAGGGCCATCATTAAAGCCAGTAATGCATCTATCCTTATT
Organism: Ryuthela nishihirai; assembly: GCA_038380435.1. NCBI lineage: Eukaryota > Metazoa > Arthropoda > Arachnida > Araneae > Heptathelidae > Ryuthela > Ryuthela nishihirai. The sequence goes on along the minus strand of JAWZYU010000044.1, from coordinate 2,353,618 downwards.
ACAAACAATGGGAGTAGAAATAATCACATTATTTAGAACTTCTTTGAAATGCTCAGTCCACCTAGCCATCACAGAATCCTCACCTTCAACCACTTTGATATGTTTATCTCACAATCCCAGTGTACCTGTCTGTTTCTTCCCACATAAAACATTAACAATCTGGTACAACGCCCTGCTGTTTTGCTGTCTAACTGCTTCCTGTGCTTTGTCAGCCAAGCTATCAAACCAAAAATTCTTATCAGCTGTTAATTGATCCTTTACATGTTTATTAAGCTCATTGTAATGCCATCTGTTAGGACTAGTAGGGTGTTGATTCATATTAATCCTACACTTTCTTCTTTCAAAAATAAGTTCCATAACCTTATCACTCAAATAATTTTGTTTCCTCTGTTCCCTTTTACCCAAAAGAGTACTGTTGGTTTCAAGAAAAGACTGTTTAAACTGATCCCATTCTTTCTCAACTTCAGCAGTAAGCAAACCATGATTGTCATAATGACTAGGCAACCTCTTATGGTATGCTTTGGATATATGTGGATCTTTCAGACCTTCAGTGTTCAAGGTAATTTTCTTAACTTTAACACAGCATTTCTTAAGCTTCAGTTATAAGACACTTTTAACCAGGTAATGGTCAGATCCTATTTCAGCTCCCATGTATAATCTGGTATTCCTAACTGAACTGGCCCATTTGCTGTTAATTAAAATCTACTCTATAATATTCTTGTGCAACCCATCAGGTGAAACCCAAGTATATTAATCCATGTATGTCCCGGTGTTTAGAGTATGTGTTAGTTATTCGTAAACCGTTAAGTTTAACTTACCTGTAGAAGATGTTCTCCATTGCCATTGCAGCTACCAATACCAAAAGGGCCTATTACTCCTCCCCAAAGGTCAGGGTCAGTACCAACTTTGGCATTGAAGTCACCTAGAACAAGGGTAATATCTCCTTTCTTGACAGAATTCAAAATATCCTAAAGTTGTTCATAAAACCTATCCTTCTCCTCCTCATCAGCATCCTCAGTGGGGGCATAACAGCAGATAACATTCAAGTCTTTAATGCTTGTCTGAAATTTTGCTGTAAGAAACCTTTCATTAATGCACTCATATCCTAGAAGAGCATCACTAGCATGTCTGCTGAGCAGCAGACCCACGCCTTGGTGACACTTTCCATCCTCCCTCCCTGTAAAGAGAAATTTAAAGTTATTTTTCAGTATCTCACCTTTACCTGTCCATCTGGTCTCTTGCAAACCTAGAATATCTGGTTATAGCGCTGGAATTCCTGCGTGAGGACATCAAGAGAATAATCTCTATGTAATGTCCTCACATTCCACGTTCCTGCAGAGAGAAAATGATTAGTAGGATTTTTAAAGAAATTAGGTTTATTGAGATTAGTAGGGCCAACAATATCAAACAGCCCCCTGATCGCAGGCATGGGGCAAAGACCTGTTCCTCCTCCGCTAAAGGCTGAAGTCACCGATGCTGGTAGGAACTTCAGGCACCACCTTTTCAAGTGGACTTTTTCAAGAGCCACATGGCCTGCCTGAGACACATTACTCCAGTTTAGGCTTGACGATGCCCAACTAGCTAAGTAAGGTTCAGGTACCTGCGATGGCCTCTGATTAGGATTATCCACCAACTGATATAAGGTATCCCATGCCTTTGTTCACTTAGGGCTGACAACCCAGAAGCAAACAGGAAACACAGTGACAGATTCTTCCTCAATAGAAGCCACCAGTGCAGCATGTCCAGGATCCATAATCTAGTGCAAATCCATAAACAAGTCCAGTCTAGTAGGTATAAATGGTCAGCACCAGGACCCTGTGAAGTTGACCACTCCTCAGCGGGGTGGAAAAAAGTGGCCATAGATGACCAGATCAGTAGGCCACACTGAACTGACAGCCCTCCCCTTCTGTTTCCTTCCAAAAGAGAATATCTCTTTTGAAAGGTACTAATGGCCTGCACTACGAGAAGGTGGGGTCGGACATTAAGTGCTAGACTTGGCTGGTTCTGTGCATCATCACTGGGGATTGGTACACAGCTCTCCTTCCAGTTTATGCCTAGCTGCCATTTACAGACCATATTGATACTTTATATTTTAGAGGGTTTCAGATCTCCCCCAAAAGTGGGGGAGAAAATATTTACCAAAGGGGGGGGGGGGGTATGGCAATGAAAGCTTGTGTTGTGTGGGAATGCCATCTACTATATCCTTTAGAGAATTTCAGACCAGGGAAATGCTGAGTAAATCTTCTAGTGTTGTATACTAGTATGATGATGTATTTAATCCTGCTTTTCTTATAAGTCTTTAGTTTTGTGAATTTGCTGTTTGTTGCAATTTGCAGGAGCATAATCCCTGGGAGTGACAAGGCTCTACCCTTTTCACAAACTTTACTCTTTACTAAATTTAAATCTGATGATTAAGCTGTACATGTTGATTTCTGATGTTTAATGTGAAGTGCATAGCAGAACCATTGTGTAGTTGCTGATTCCAGAAGGACAATAATGTTTTCCAAAAATCATAGTGTTTCATTACTAGGGCTTTTAGTGATCAATGAATCTTTTATTGAGTACAGTAACTGATGATGGAAATATTGTGAAAGAGAGCCATGGAATCTCAACAATAGAGTAATCAGCTAAATGTTGGCAAATAATTCTTGCAAATTGGCAAATAAATGAACAGAAAATTTTCATTTATGATAATAAATCTGCCATGAGCTAACTATTTTTTTTTTTATCATCCTTTAAAACGATGCCAGGTTCTAAGTAAATGTTAAATACAGAATGGCTCTTGTTTCTGAACAAATGCTTCATTATCAATAAATCAGTAGTAAAGAATCACAGGATAAGTCCTGTAGACATGGAACTCATGAAATGATGAGCTGAAATATTAATTCCATCTGTATGAGACAACAGAGTTGTCCACTTCCCAGATAGATGTCGCCACTGTGCGATTCAAGCATAAAAAATCCGGAAAGTTTATGAGGTCACATAAGCTGAGAAAAGGTTAACCATTGGTGGTGTAGTGGTTAGCATAACAGGCATGTTTCCTGGAGATGTGGGTTCGAATCCCACTCATGGCAAAACCAAATTTTTTTTCAGCTCATCATTTCATGAGTTCAATGTCTACAGGACTTATCCTGTGATTATTTACTACTGATGGCATTAATGTTTCTTTATTTGTGTTGTCTTTCTGCGGAGGTTTCACTTACCTCACAGACCTCGTCTATGATGTATTTATACTGACAGGCATTTGTGGCCAGTAGTTACTTAAGGGGAAATTTATTTTTTAAAAAAGATTTTCATAGTGTTCTCTCAAAGTATATAGCATTTTCTGATGATTCATTTATAGGTTTTTGTATGATAAATATTAAAAATTTCTGCATTCATTTGTTGTAATCACCTTGTATACTTTTATGCTTATTTTATAAAGTAAATGAAGAATTGTTGGTTTGTCATGAAAAATGAAGCATGTACTACATTGTTTTTAATTTTTAAAATTGATATATAAGTTTCAGTCATTCTTTACAGTAGTTTTATATGACTTAGTTTAATTAGCATGTTATATACTTAGGTTTACAGATTCTTTACCTTTTATTACCTTCTTTCTGTTTGTAATCACGTTAGAAATATTTGATTAGCAACTTTTTTTAATACTTTTAGATTTCTGTCGAATTGAGCTGAGAAAGACATACACAAGAAAATGGCAGATAAAGTTAGTATTTTACATTTGTAAGGAAAATTGTTCATACTTAAGAATATAGATACTTATTTTCTTGAGTATAGAGGTAAACTTGTCTTGCACCCAGTGGGATACGAACCTGCAACCTCTTGATAATATGTCTGGTGCTCTGACATTATCAAAAGATCGTGGGTCTGTATTCTATCCAGCTAAAACACTTTTTTTCTCTATACACAAGATCATTCACATCCTACAGGTGCTTACCTGTTTTTCCTTGTTATTAGATCATTAATTGTTGTCATGATCGGCTAAATTTATATATTTAAAATTGTTAATAATTGCACACAATATTCCTATTGTGTTGTGAATCTGACATTAACTCTTAAATTGTTCAGTTGTTAAGCTTATTAAAAGTTGATGTAAATGTTAAGTTAATTTTTTTATGAGTTTAAAAGTGGTTAAAAGTTAGCATTAAAAGTTTGAAACATAAATTGATGTATATCATGAATATTTGGTTTACCTTTATGTATATATATATATTTAGAGCTATGTGTATGCATATTTTTGAAAAGGTATACCATTCCATTGAACTAGCCTGTAGGATACTAGGCTTGCAGTTTGATCCCTGACCTTACCAGTATTACAGATTTCTTCACAATTTATTCTTTATGTCTCAGTGAAATAGGTGACATTGAAGGCTTGAAAATGTCATCACATTTGGATGGAGTATTATCATCCCATGCTTAGGATAATTATACTCTCTGCATGTTAAAGAACACATTGAATGACATTGATGGGAGGCTCCCTTCTGTCTGTAATGACTGTTCTTTCCCAAATTTTTTTATTAAGCTTTGAAGCCATTATGACTTGACTGTACACTGTGTGATCATTGAATTATGATCATCCCAATCCAGAATGGAACAAGGTCGGTATACCTCAGTATAAAGGACTGTGTAGCACCTCACACTAACTCAATGTAGTTCGGAGATATGGTAATGCATGCTAGAGTGTCTTCAGTGACAGAAAATTACGTATTGAATTCTGGGATAAATGACAGAAACAATATACATTAATAGCTGCAATAGTAGATAGTTATATATTGTTCAGTTATTTCAATTAATGTAAAAATATTTAATTTCTACAATTTTGCTCTACAAAGCTGGAAGATTTTATCTAGCGTCAATACTTTGTAAACAGTCTGTTGCAGTTGGTAATGGGCGCTACACTATAATATGACTAATGCAACTTGCACAAGTCTCTCTGCTTGGGCAGAGATGTAGAAGTTGATGTCAGTCTCAGAGCATATCACTGATCAGATTATATGATGAGGATTGGCTGGCATACACTCTGCATTCTTGTCTTTGGCCACTTCCTGCTGTGCTGTTGTCATTTGTATTGCAGTTGTCAATGATACCAGTCCATGTTATTTAACTCTTCAAATGGTGTACATTGCAAGTTCTGGATACACTCAGATGCACTCAATATATTTATATATTATATTCAATATCAATATATATAATATTTCTCACTTCTTTCAAGTTGTTGTTCAAATGGTTCATAGTTGTTCTTGCCCAGCATTTCACTTATATTCCTATAGACAATCCTTCCAGATTTGTATTAAAAACTTTTTAAATTAACTTTAAAACTTTCATGCCTTTTAATAAAATAATAAGTGGCCACAATATATTTCCCTGGATAAGGTGTCAGCATTTTCAGGGGAGGCTTAGTGATTGACTTTAGAAGTTGTCTAATATAGTATTAGCCCTCTAGTGGTGTCTCCCAAAGTCTATATTCTTGTCTTATAGTTTTTAAATATTAAATTCCATGCTGGAGGCAGAGGTTAAATATCTGTGCTGCAAATTACTTTTAAAATATATATTAATAAATTTTCTGTAAAGTTGGAGTCATGCAGAAAGTGAAACTACTACATCAATCACTAAAAAGTCTTTCAAAAGTTGATTCTCTAATACTGTCTCCATTAATGCTTGTTAGGTACATTATTATGCAAAACATGTTTATCATGAAAGGCAGAATAATTGTTCCTTAGCTCATATTTGTGCCTTTTTATATATTTTTCCTATATAATTATTTTTATATTTAAAGCTGAATTAGGATCAGATAGCTTAATTCTGTAAGCTGCAACAGACTGTTTACAAAGTATTGATGCTAGATAAGATCTTCCACTTCTTATAGTGTTCTTTTAAAATAGCATATGCAGCAAAATTGTAGAGATTAAATATTTTTATATTATAAAATTAATTAAATTGATTAAATTTTAAGATAAAATGTTTATATTTAATAAATGTGATTTATTAAATTCAATTAATGTAAATGTTCATCAGGAAATATGATTGATTTTATTATTAGTAGCATAGACACATAACATTACAACTTTATAGGAAACAATGAGATGTTTAATTATAGATTCAGATATATATATTAATGTTCTTTACTTTTTCATTTAAGCATTATACTGAGTGGAGTCGGGAAGCCAAAGATGAACTGGCCAGGCAGAGAATGGAGGCAATGAGAAAGAAAAATGAAGAACTGAAAAAACGCCATGCTGTATGTATTTTTTAAGCTGAAATGTTGGGATTTTTTCATAATAAAAGTGCATCATCATATCTTTTTAAAAATAGCATATTTAACAGCACATTCTAAATAATAGAAAATATATTACTATTACTGAGTACTTTATTTTATTTTTTTCAAAATTGATTATTCAAATTGATCAGAACGAGTAATCATAACCAGTAGATTATATCTTAAATTAGGGGGTAGGGGATATTAATCACTGCTCACTCCTTCGACTGTGCTATTTTTTGTTTCTTGTAATTTAGGGATGAGTTTGGGTTCAAATTTCCAAGCTGAAGCCTGAAATTATTGAGCCTGACCCATTTTGATAACTATTGAGCTCAAGCCCAATTTGGGGGAAAAGAAATTTCTCTGATACACCATAATATATATTTATAGAAATGTATGCCATTAAGCCGTTTCTTAAATCCTTCATATTATAGAGTATTGTAAACTTAAAAATTGTAATTTTACCTGATGACAGAATTAAAATCTTAATGTTGTTTGGAATGAAAAATGTTTGTAGAAATTGAAATTCTGAGTAATATCATTTTATTAGGTTGGTGCAGACGAAATGTCTACTTTTAGTGGTTGGTTTGACCCCTTCAGCAGATTGGTGTCATCCAGCAACATCATATGGCATGCGTCAGAAAGTCAGTATGTATCTGGTGTGCACTTCGTGTGCCTCATTTCGTGACGAGGTTCAACCACAAGTGCACAGGCTTCAGTCAAATTGGATCATGGAGACAGGCTAGCTGCACGTACTTTTTCTGTATGAGTTTAAACTTGGACAAGCAAAAGCGACCCAAAACATTAATGCGGCATTTGGGCAGGGTACTGCAAATGAACATGCCATATGCTGATGGTTTACAAAATTTCAAGTAGGAGACATGTCCCTTGAAAATGAACCTCATGGTTATCCACCAATAGCTGTAACAGATGAGGATGTGAAGAATATTATGGAAGCTGACCCATGGCAAAGAGTCCATGAGATTGCAGCGAAGGTCCATGTGTATAATTCGACATAATCCAGCACTTGGTGCCCCTGGGACGGTTAAAAAGCTGGATGTCTGGTTACCACATGAATTGACAGCAGCCAACGGGACACACTGTCTGGAGGTGTGCATTTCCCTCATTGCCTTGAACAAACAGGACAGAATCCTGCATCAGGTCTTAACCTGTGATGAAAAGTGGGTCCTCTATGACAATCGTCATTGATCGGCACAGTGGTTGGATACCATGGGACAATGTTTTGGTGGTTCCATGATATCCAACCACTGTACTGATCGATGATGATTGTCCTGCAAAAAGTGCTAGTTCTCGTATTGTAGTCTGCTGTCAGCATGATCCATCATTCTTTTTCCCCACCAGATCAGATTATCAATTCAGACTGTTATTGTGCTGAAATACTGCAGATGCATGGAAAGCTCCATACCAAGCAGCCAGTTTTGGTCAACAGACATGTATCCTCCTGTTGCATGAATGCCCTCCTGCATGTCTCACAAAGGAACCGTTCAACAAATCCACCAGTTGGGCTGTGAAACACTGCGACACACTGAATATTCCCCTAGCCTTGCTCCCACAGATTATCACCTCTTCTGGCATCTAGACCATTTCCTGGTAGAGAAGACCTTCCTAAATGACTGAGCCATGCATCAAGCCTTGCCACCTTCTTTGCCTCTCAGACTCCAGAGCTTTGTCATCATGGGATCCACAGACACCATTGACAGAAATATGTCAATGCTGGGTGGAATTACTTTGACTAGGCAAGTAATTGCTTCCTATTTTTATGAAAATTTGCAAGTGGCATTCTCATTTTGGACATTTCATGTGCACTAACCCAATAAATGCTAAGAGTAATTCATTAACCCTTTCAGTGTCCAGCCTGAAACACAGGTTTCCATCCAGAGGCCAAGCTATTTTCTCCCTTTGCTCAGCTAAAAGAAACTTGAACTTTAGAATTTTTTTGCCAAATAACTAATGAAAGGAATTATGGCATGCCAAATTAATCAGCATTTCATTCTGGATTTTCTGATAATAAAGTATTTAACAAAAAAGATAATGTGTTTTATTTTAATGGGACTTTTTTATAGTCATATAGTAAAAAAATGCATCTGGCAATGCAAATAAAAATTTATTTAAAAAAAAAAAACATACACAAATGATTACAATGCACATGAATAGAATGGCTATATATTTCTGAATAGCAAAAAAATTAATTTTTGGTTTTAAGTAAATATTTCCCTTGTTTTGTAATTTTTTTTCTCAGTACCATACTCTGAGAAAATAACAGGCTTTTAGCCAATTGTGCTCAGTCAAATAAACAAGTCAACTTTAGAATTTTTTTAAAAAATAACCAGTCAACAGAAATAGGTCATGTTATATACCAAATGAAATGGAATTTAATTACGAATTTTATAAAAATGAATAATATAAACAAATTTGCAAGCAAATTGATTTTAATAAGCCTTTTTCAATGTGATATGGTGAAAAAAAACATTGCACTATACAATTAAGGCTTTGTTTTGGAAAACCTGCTGAATAAAAATAGTTAAATTATATATTTATCGAAAGGAAATTTCCTACTGAATAATATAATATTCAACCTGAAATATGATTTTTATTTCTTTTAATGATTCTTTTCAGTATCGTATATTTTAAACACAGTCAGTGTAATACAAAGTGACTTGGACTTCTCGCATTCATGGGATTTTTTTGAACTGGCTTTGAAATAGAAAAAAAACTTCCTTTGCTGCTTTTTACGATAAACATTATGAATTTTTTCTTTGGGTTTTGAAGTTTGGCTAACTTGGCTAAGTGCAGGAAGGTTTGTGCATTAAAGTAAAAGAAGCAGCAGCATTATATCGTCTGTGTGGCACAGCCAAGTACTGAGGGGGGGGGGGGGGGGGCTTTAAAATCATTCAATATAAACAAAAACACGTAATAAAAAAAATTCTAGATGGGGGGGGGGGGGTGAAACTTTCAGTGTGAGTTTAGAGAATGGGACATCATCATCATCCTCAAGCAGCATTGGGCTACAGAGGTCCAACCAGACCATGCAATTTAGTTCTCCAAGCAAGTCTGTCCTGAGCTACATCTACTGCATCTGGCCACTGCACATCAATTCTAACAAGGTCCTGTTTGACATTGTCTGCCCACCACATCCTAGGTCTCCCCCTCTTTCTGAGGCCTTTAGGCACGCTGTTCATACCCTATTCGCCAATCTATAATTATTCATACGGGGAACATGACCAAACCAACGGAGTCTCTCTCTGCACAATATGCTGCTTAAAGGAGGTTGCAAACTCCTTTGCCTAACCTCATCATTAGTTACAAAGTTGAACCACCTAATGCCCAAGATATTGCATAAGCATCTGGAATCAAAAGCATCTACTTTCCTGTTATCTTGTTTACAAAGTGTCCAAGTTTCACTACCATAACTAACCCTAGAAAGGACCAAACTATTATTCAGTCTAATTTTAGTCTTTAGGTGTATACACCTATTTCTCTACACTCTCCATAGATTCTTAAAAGTCCCAGCAGCAATCCCTATTTGTCTGTTAATCTCATGCCACACATCATCATTATCTGTTACATAGCACCCAAGATAATTAAACTGTGACACCTATTCAAGACTGCAACCATTCAGATTAACTGAATCCACAGCCTGCCTGACCAATTTTCATCACTTTAGTTTTCTCTCTGTTTATAACCAAACCACACTACTACCAGTTTCGTCAACAGCTCGAATGAAAGAGTTCATCTCATCAACATCATTTGCCAAAAGGGCTAAATCATCAGCATAATCTAAATCAGAAATTTTCATACCTCCAGTCCATTTAAGGCCAAAATCTTTCCTTTGAAGTGAATTTCGCATAACATAATCAATAACCAAGCTAAAGAGAAAAGGAGACAAAATGCACCCTTGTCGAACACCAGAAGTAATGCTAAACCAATTGCTACAAGCCTTACCAACTCTCACACATGGTTCAGTGTTGTTATAGAAAGCTTTCATTATGTTAACTAACTTGTTTGGTATGCTGTATGATCTCACAATCAATTACAAATTATGACGATTAACATAGTTGAAAGCCTTTTTGAAATCAACAAAGCTAGCAACCAAAGGTTTCTGAAACTCTAAAACATTTCTCAAAAATCTGCCTAAGTGAAAATATCTGATCCACACATCCCCTACCACTTCTGAATCCACATTGCTCATCACGCAATTGCCTGTCAACCAGATTCTTAATTCTATTAAGCACAATCATGGAAAGAACTTTACCTGGAACAGAGAGTAGGCTGATACCCCTATAGTTATCACAAAAACTGCAATCACCTTTTTAAAAAATAGGGATGATAATAATAGCTCTGGTAAAATCCTTAGGAACCATGCCTTTATCATAAAAGATATTCAGAATTTCAGTCATCCTAGTGGTAACCGAAACATTCCCAGCTCTAAGCATTTCATAGTACTTTCATCTACCCCTGGGGATTTATGAAGTTTAAATTTAGAAATAGCCAAAATAACTTCAGATTTTGTTATAGGGCCAACATTAAAGTCACCAATGCATCTATCATCATTGCAAACAATGAGAGTAGAACTAACTACATTGTTTAGAACATCACTGAAATGCTCAGCCCACCTAGCCATGACAGAATCCTCACCTTCTATAACCTTACCTTGTTTATCTTTCAATCCTTGTATGCCTGTCCATTTTCTACCACCTAAAACATTAACTATCTGGTACAGGTCTCTGCTGTTGTGCTGTCTAACTGCTTCCTCGGCTTTGTCAGCCAAGCCATCAAGCCAAAGATTCTTATCAGCAACTAACTGATCCTTTACACGTTTATTAAGCTCTCTGTAATGCTTTCTATTAGGACTAGTGGGGTATTGTTTAAGGACATTCCTGCAGTTCTTTCTTTCCGAAATAAGCTCAAGGGCCTTATCACTCAGATAATTCTGCCTCCTCTGCTCCTTTTTTCCTAAAAGAGTACTGTTAGTGTCCAAAAAAGCCTGTTTAAAATGATCCCATTCTTTTTCAACTTCAGTAGTAAGCATACCATGACTGTCATAATGACTAAGTAACTTATCATGGTAAGCTTTGGCTATAACTGGGTCTTTCAGAGCTTCAGTATTAAAAGTGAATTTTTTAACCCTAGCACAACACTTTTTAAGTTTAAGTTGCAAGACACTTTTAACAAGGTAATGGTCAGATCCAATTTCAGCTCCCCTATATGCCCTGGTATTTCTAACAGAACTAGCCCATTTGCTGTTAATTAATATATAATCAATCATATTCCTATGCAGCCCATCAGGTGAAACCCATGTGTATTTTTGTATGTTGCAGTGTTTGTAATATGTGTTAGTTATTCTGAAACCATTGAGTTTACTTACCTGTAGGAGACGTTGCCCATTGCCATTGCAGCTACCAATACCAAAAGGGCCTATCGCCCCTCCCCAAAGATCAGAGTCAGTACCAACTTTGGCATTGAAGTCACCAAGAACAAGGTTAATATCTCCTTTCTTGACAGAATTCAAAATATCCTGAAGTTGTCTGTAAAACCTATCCTTCTTATCCTCATCGGCATCCTCAGTGGGGCGTAACAGCAGATAACATTCAAGTCTTTAACGCTTGTCTGAAATTTTGCTGTAAGAAACCTTTCATTAATGCACTCATATCCTAGAAGAGCATCGCTAGCGTGTCTGCGGAGCAGCAGACCCACGCCTTGGTGATGCTTATTGTCATCTCTCCCTGAAAAGAGAAATTTAAGATTATTTTTAAGAATCTGACCTTTTGGACTTTATCTGTCCATCTGGTCTCTTGCAAGCCAAGAATATCTAAATTATAACGGTGGAATTTTTGTGTGAGGATATCAAGAGAAAAAGCTCTGTGCAGAGTCCTCACATTCCAACTACCTATGGAGAGAAAATGGTTAGTGGGATGTTTAAAGAAACTATGTTTATTGAGAGAGGGAATGCTGACAATATCAAACAGCCCCCTAATCGCAGACATGGGGCAAAGACCTGTTCCCCCACCACTAAAGGCTGAAGCCATCTACACTGGAAGACTTCAATGCAGAATTTGACGATGCCAATAGAAGCAAGAGTTCAGGTGCCTGTGATGACCTCTGCTCAGGATTATCCATCAGCTCATAAACATATCCTGTGAATCTATTCACTTGGGGCTGTCAACCCACAAACAAACAGAAAACACAGCGGAAGATTTTCCCTCCACAGAAGTCCACCAGTGCAGCAAAATCAGGATCCATAATCAAGCTCAGAGCAATATTCCAGTCCATTAGATTTATATAGTTAATACCAAGACCCTGTGTGGTCGACCACAACTCAGCAGGGTAGAAAAAAAAAAAAGAAAAGTAGCCATAGTTGTCCAGATCAGTAGGCCACACTAATCTGGCAGCCCTCCTCTTCCGTTCACTTTCTTCCATAGCAAGGAAGTCTTATTTTGCTTCCGTATCCAAGACATTAATTTTCAGAAAATGGTAGAAGCTCAAAGTGTTTTACAAAAAACAATAAATAATAAAAGAAAAATTACATATAACCTAATGGGATGTTAAATATCTGCAACAACTTTTAATCGGCCTCTGATCTAGCATAACTCGGAAAGATCAATAAATCAGCTGATTGAAGATCACTAATTAATGGAAGTAAATATAGAGAAATGAATTTGCTTTCATATCCAAGACCTCATTGATTTTCAGAAAATGATACTATATGAAAGTTTTACTTTAAAAGTAATAAATAATAAAATAAAAATTAACATATAGCCTAATGCAATGTTAAAATATCCACAGCCACAAGTTGTAGGCTGGCCATATGATGTAGCATAGCTATGAAAAAAAAATCATTACTTATTGATCGACCAAAAGATTGTTAATTTCCAAAACTAAATCTACTGAAATGAAAACTAGGGTTTAAATATAAAAAAAGTAAATACTAACTTTACAAAGGGTATCCAATATGCTGGACCAAAACTGTAAAAAACTCTTACAGCACACGGAACAGAGATAGTCAGCCATCTGTGTCTTGTTTGCCTCAGTGAAGCATAACTAATTAAATGCAGGGCAACCAGAATTTCTAAGAAGGATGTGTTTACTTTCAGTTTCGATTTGAAAGCAGGAAAGATGCATAGAATGCTGGGGAAAATGATAAAAATAACTTGGGAATACTAAAATAGGTTTATGACAGAAAAGAATGTGAAACGGAAAAAAAATGGCCATACATATTTTGTATTACTTCCAAAATCTATCGTTTTTAAAAATAGCAGTTATTTTTTTTTAATTTTTAGGAGATTTCAAAAATTTAAGGGAAAATTTGTTGATAATAGCTCAAATCAAACTTGTGAGCTTAAATCAGAAGGTTGCTTCAGCAAATAGGAATGGTAACAAGCAAATCGGCAATACCATTTAGTGCTTCTAAGAAATGTCAATCAGATGACTTTATAAAATTATTTATTTTATAGTTTAATAAAATAGGCATCAAATTAAAAAACAAAATATTATTTTTGAAGCCTGAATTATATATTTTTATAAGATATATATATATAAATTACAGCCGCAATTTTTATTTTTAAAAAATCTATATTTTTATTTTATTAAATGTGTATACATATGTCATTGGACCCTCAATTCAGATTTTCTGTACATATACAGACAGCTTGGACACTGGAAGGGTTAAAAAAGTTGATTGAATGATGTTTATAAGAGGTGGTTTTGTGGGGAGTCAGATATATTGCTCAAATGGCTTATGGGTTCTGAGCATTTAATTCAAAAGGTACCTAATGAATTTCATATGTCAGGAAATTTGGCAAAATGGGTGGTCGCATAAATTGTCAACAGAACTATATGATATGTACAACACATTTACTAACTAGATTATTTACAATAATACAAGATCAGCCTTTCACTAAGGCCTCGCACTTGACAGTAAACCACGACTGGCTGTCTTGCCTAGCTGCACACGAAAACCCTGACTGGGATATCTTAATTCTTATCTTCTATCTATCCAAGCTTAATTCTTATCCTGGTTGGAGTCTGACCTCTGATCTGCAGCACACTCTCAAGCAGAAGGACCCAGGAACAAAGTCTTTTCTTTGCTCCCTGTCTCAGTGTGGTCACGTGAGTTCCACGTAAAAAAGCCAATAGTGGGACATATGCTGTTCCCAGTGTGTGTCAGTGACAACGATTGATGCCCTTGAGCACAAAAAAAACCCCAGAAATTTCAGAAAACATTAATTAAACACAATAAATTTACAGAAACAATGCTTAAAATTACCTTATCGTCTCTCTTTATGCTGCTTAGTTCAACATCTAAAATATTACTTTTCTCTTTACCTCTTTTTGAAAATTTTCTGTTAGAGCTTTAACAAAATGAAAAAAGTCCCTTAAATTTACAGTTCTTAATCATAACATCTCTCTTCATCCTGTTTACCTCAGCATCTAGGAAATTACTTCTCCCTTTATCATTTACTGAAAATGTTCTATTATGGCCTTCACCAAACTCCACAGAAGTCTTATGTGAACTATCTTTATCTACAGGCAGCACATTAATTACCCTGTTAACATTAATTATGCTTCCCTTATTCTTATCAAAACTACTGCTTAGAACTTCACACTTTGTATGGTTTTTGCAACTATCATTACTATTATTCATTTCTACCATTTCACAAGGAACTACATCCAAAACACTGCCAAAATATGAATTTACATATTCAATATTAAATTCCTTTTTAACACTTTTTGAAATTCGCTACATTTATCTTTACCTTCAGTTAGATTACCTGCTATCATTTCATCAACATTATTCTCGACAAATATTTTCACCCTTAAAACTATCTGGAGTTTTATTGATAACAACAGTTTGAACTTTACATTCCACAACAGGTACATGAACAACAGTTACCTTAGGATCAACCTAAACCTCTAGAAATTTATCAAAACAGTCTAGATTTTTAATCTGCTTAATACTTACAGTTTCTTCATATTTTTCACTCATACTTAAATTGCCATCTTTTTCTTTTATTTTACCTAATATATCATGTAACTTATGACTTACACTTTTAGCTAATTTTGTTTACACACTTCTATTTTTGTGTCCCTGACTCTAGCCTCGTCATCATTTTCACCAATTAATCTTTGGTACAATTTCAATTTCACTCAATTTGACTTGTGTATCAGCTTCCCCTCATGTTCTCAAATGCATCGCATTCGGCAATCGATTTCTTTAGGGCTTCCTCCCTTCCTCTTTGAAATGATTTGCGCAATTTGTCTGCTTCTGCAGCATACCCTCTCTTTTCATCCATTAAGATATCATGTTTACGTTACCAAGGAAGCTAATTCTTCCTGCACCATTGCATGCACCCAGGATTCAAGCATGCTCTCATGTTACTATGCTGCCAAGAGTCACTTACATTCCCTATCTGCATTTTCCACTTGCTCAATGTACTGTTTGTATTCAATAATGGATGTGATGTCGTGAACCTGTTGCTCACTGTCCCATGATTCTCTGTGTAATGTACATTCCCCAGTACAAAGACTCCAAACCACAAGAAATCAGACTTAAACCTAGTCTTACCATTAACTGAAGTTCCCCCACTGATACTCAGCTCTGCAGAGATGACTCGTTGAAAATTATGTGACCAGTCGACACAAACACTGAACACAATACACCGCCCTTTACTGTTCCTAGCTCAGAGATCCCACTCTGCTGACACCAACTATAAGAGGTGGTGTTGTGGGGAGTCAGATATATTGCTTAAATGGGTCATGGGTTCTGAGCATTTAATTCAAAAGGTACCTAATGAATTGCATATGTCAGGAAATTTGGCAAACTGGGTGGTCGCATAAATTGTCAACAGACTGTACAATATGTACAACACATTTATTAACTAGATTATTTACATTAATACAAGATTGGCCTTTCACTAAGACCTCGCACTTGACAGTAAGCTACGACTGGCTACCTTGCCTAGCTGCACACAAAAACTTTGGCCAAAAAATACTGACCCTGGCTGGGATATTACCCAAGCTGAATTCTTACTGATTGGAGTCTGACCTCCAACCAGGATAGAAAAGCTGACTATGGATTTATCTTTCAGCATATCAAACTGTGAATTTTAATGCACACGTTATAGCCAAGCCCTCCTCCTGTGGCTCAGAATCTGACCGGGGTCCATAAGTATCCTTGTACTGATGTATGAGTATAATGTACCATTATACTTTACCATTATATGCACTGATGTATGTGCATATAACGGTAAAGAGTTGGTGAAGTACTTTACCAACTCTTTATCATTATATGTCATACATCAGTGCAAAAGTGTCATCCACTTATTTTGTAGTATCTGCATTATTGTTACTTGTTGTTCTTTAAAATTTACAATTAAAAATTACACCTAGTTGCAAATTAATGTTTGCTTTGTTGGTGGTATTCGTTAAAATGAAGAAAGCTAAAGAAAATAGAAAATGATTTATGATTCATTTTTGTATATTATGACTAGATTTGGACTTTTTTAATTAAGTGTAAAACAAAGTTTTAGTAAAATATCAAACTGAATTCAAGCATTTGATGGATAATAAATACACAGAGTTAGCTATTTGACATAAAAGTCAATAAATCATTTTGTGTTTATTGACTTTTTACAGTAAAAATGAGTTTTGCAATGCATGGGGACAGTCCAGTGCAAAATTGATTCTTTCTGCAAAACTATTTAGAGTTCAATTGCTTTTTATATTTTTACGCTGTAATTGCTAATAAAATAAAATTGAGATCATATTCTCTGTATAAGATAAAACCAACTATTTATTAATGCTCATTTTACAAATAGAGTTTATAAAGTATAGTAAATATAAGCACTTATTATGAAGCAGCTAATAAGGATAAATTCCTTTTGCTTCTTGTGTAAAATCAAACACTTGAGTAGGTTTCATTGCTTTATAAATTTTATGGCACTATATAGGTTTGTTATGTAAATTGTGCTTGTTACTGAAGGATACATACATCGAAAAGCCCAATTAATAAACTAAATGCTATCTAATCCTACCTAGTGCATTTTAAAAACATTAAAAATATATTTAAAATAATTTAAAAATTCTCTGTCATTGAGCGTGCTCAATGACAGAGAATTTTTAAATTATTTTAAATTAACTTTTGAGCAAGAAGGTCTTTTAATTGTAAAAATATAAACTGCAGATATCTTTTAACAATAAATTAAGATTTCTTCCCCTATAAAATAATTCTTTATATCAAAAATTAGCAACATTTGTTTTTATTTAAGCCTGAAATTAAATCTTTACCTACCGAATTGTATTTTTTGGATAAAAATTAATGCTGATTTGCATTTTTATTACTGATGCAAAGAAACAAACTATGCTCATCCTGCATATACATATATTCACTTTGCGACATTAAGCTGAATTGGTGAAAAGCATTTACTAGGAACTTGAGTCATTCGAATGAATAAGGAACAATAAGTAAGTAGTTCCAGAATGTCAAGCTTTTCTTTGTATTCCTCCCAACACTGTTAAAGAGCTATGCTTTGGAACTGAATAGTTGTTAACTGAATTGGATGAGCATTCCCATTACACCTGTAAAAGCTAAAATATTATTTTGTTTGTTTTTTTTATATTCCTTTGGGCTTGCACTCAATTTAATTATTAAGTTTTACTCAGTTTATTCAAAAGTTTTAATACTTTCCCAAGCCTAATATATGAGTTATATATCTTTATTTTTATATTTTATTTAGGAAGTAGAAGCTGACAAGAGAAATGCAGAGATTTTGAGTTGTTCAGTGACAGTGGCAAAGACAAAGGTAGGATATTTTTATAGTGTTAGTTCCTTTCAGTTGTAAAGGACACCTAAATCTCTCAGTTTCATCAGTGTCCTAATTTATTTATTAAGCTGGGATATAACTGGCGAAAAGCTGGATTCTAAGATATGTATATGTAAGCTTTTCGGTTTTAGGTACTTTGGGAAAATTTTCAAACTGAGCTACTGCTATGGATCCCAAACTATGAAATTTCTTTCATTGGGACTTCAATTAGAAAACTTTATTTTGATTGAAAAAGTTGCTAATGAACACTGCAAAAGATTTAAAACATAATTTTTATAATTTATGTAAAGTTGAATAAATACTAGGAAATAAAAGTTGCATACAGATTATATACAGGGCATTTCAAAACTCTCTTACAAATTTCAATGGGAGATAGGGAACACCAAGACAAACCTTTTTAGTTTATGAATGTATGTTTGCTGACATAACCCTTCGGTGCTACAGGGCACTGTTTGGCACCACTGCAATTGGCTAGAGGGGCAAAGTGCAAACAGAGAATGGACTTATATTTGCCGCCAGCATTTCTAAATCACACATATTACTTGTAACCTGGAGTGTTTCACAGCTACTGAGATGGCTTACATGCACTGGTGTATGGGGCTGCCAATGGAAACGGAAGAGCTGGTGTGAGGTTGTGCTGACAGTGCTTCTCAAACAGACATGTGCCAAACCACCAAACATTTGCACTGTGAGAAACTGGAACATTTCATGCAAATATGCATGAGACTGGTTGGAAGAGAACCATGCACACTCCTGACATGGAAGAAGAGATCCTACAGCAGCTTGAGGACATTCCAGGCACAAGTAAGTGAGCTGTTGCATGTACCCTTGGTGTGAGCCATGCCCTCATGTGGAGATTGTTGCAAGAACAACAGTTACATCTGTTTCATCGTCAGAGAGTCCAGACATTGCAACCTCAGGATTACCCTCTTTGTGTAGAATGTAGAATTTGTGAGCTGGTTTCTTCAGCAGACCGCGGTGCAGCCTGATTTTCTGGCTCATGTGTTCTCAGATGGGGCCTCTTTCACACGTGAGGATGTGTTTAATGTGTCATCAACATGGTTAGCCATCAATGTTTGTGGGTATCGTCCATGACATTTTGATTGAGCCATACCTGCTGCCTCTCTGACTCAATGAGCAGATTTATCAGATATTTCTTGAAGAAATGTTGCCAGGACTGCTGGAAGATGTTCCCATGGTTGTTTGCAGATAAATGTGGTTTCAACGTAATGGGGTGCCAGCACATTTCAGCAGTGATCTGCAGGATTATCTGAATGCCACTTTTGGGGGCTGATAGATAGCTGGGGTAGACCTGTTGCCTGGCCACCAAGATCACCCGATTTAACATGTATCAATTTCTTCCTCTGGAGCTATGTATAAAAAATCTCATGTATGAGACTCCTATTGACTCAGATGAAGATCTCGTCGCAAGAATCACTGTCACCTCTGCAACTGTTCATGAAATTCTGGGAATCTTTCAACATGTATGCCAATCAATGCTTTGATGCTGTCATGCATGCAATGCTGTTGCCAGTTGCAACTTTGAGCACCTTCTTTAAATAAGCATGTTGTTCACACTTGTTTCCATTCATCTATGTACCAGCTCCACTGATATTTCTGTGAGTGCCCTCTAGCACCGAAGGGTTACATCAGCGGACATACATTCATAGACGAAAAAGGTTTGTCTTTGAAACACCCTGTATACATATCATAAATAATGCATATTATACTATCAATACTTACTAGTAGCAATTATAGTTGTTTGTTTATTATTGTTGCTTTTGTAGTTATTATTTATTATATTTCTTATTGTTAATTGTTTTATTTATTTGTTGTTGGCTGCAAATATAGTTATCAATACTTACTGGTAGTATTATTAATTAATGTACTGGTAAATTATATTTCACAAAATTCACTGTATTAAAGGAAACATTATCTCAGAGTGCACTTTCAATAGAAAGTATGAAACATTGTTACTTAGACTCGTGCAAGATTTTCAAATGCAGATTAATTGAGCTCTTATTGTGCATATTTACCCTTTCTTTGATTGGCTTTAGGGCTACTTGCTAGTATTAGATGATAATTTTGTAACTAGAACATTCTCACATGCAGTTTATTTTTTTATGAGTCTTGATTTACTGTCTGGTATACTAGAGAGTTTCTAGACATCAGTGTTATCTCTGATGTCATCATGGAATTTTAGCAGATGTTCATTTGTAGATGCCATGTTGATGGCATGTAATCACTACATATTAGTTACTCCTTGAGAAACCTGTCCATATCCATTGCTATCATTGGAAGGTTGCAAGAATACACCACATGACTGCAGTCAACTTTCATTTAGATGTTAAATTAAGCAGTTCATATAATTTGTTGCACTCTGGGAACGTTGACAATGCCAGACTTTAACGTATTAAAGCTAAAATTGAACATTATAACTGTCCTGCATCGTGTTTCCTCTGCAGACAAGCGGCTTCATCAGGCAGTTGAGTATAGGTGGCTAAAGAATAAATATTTATTCAAGAGGCACTGTCGGTGTCTTGTGGACTCGCTGCAACCTGATGTAGCAGGAGATTCCATACCAGAGGTAGGGGGATGAGGTCAGTGTTGCATTATAACTGTTGCTGAAGATTAATAAGAATATTTTCTAGGTAATTGATCCTTCATTGATAGTGGTGCTCTGATTTTTGGTTAAAATAAATGATAATATAAATGAGTTATAGATAAGTCTGTATTCTAATATAGTCTGTGCCAAGGCAGTATTACCAAGTTTATTTTTAAGAGGTTTCACGTTATTTAAGTATATCTTTTGAAGTTTTACCTGTGTATTTTTGTTTCTTAATTTATTTTCCTGGTTCGGAATTTCTTTTTGGTAGGGTAGTATTGCCATGGTTATTTACTACTAACATTTTAATATTATTTATAGTAATCGGAGTGTTTATTTTAATTTTCCGTAAAATGGATCTTAGGGTATGGGTTAGTGAACATAATATGGAAATGGTATAGTGTACTTTGTGATTTCAGATGTTTGCTGGGCTTATTCCAGTTGTGAGTTTGGATTTTGATTTCTTAATAATGTCTGAGAGATCTAAATATCTCATTCAGCCAAAGAATATTCTCTAAATTTCTTGCTTGGTCTAGCTGTGTCATATATATATAAAAGAATTTTTTACATAGATAAAACAACCAAATACAGAGATAAAACAACTGAAATCATGTATAACATTATCAAATGCCAATTAACTGGAAAAATCCCCTCTGAAAAATTTTTATTTTGAAAAAATTATTGGTTTTAGGTTTATATTAAATGATTTTAAAATAGTTCCCCCCTCCCTCCACCCCCTTCAATATTTTGGCTGTCTTACTAAAATTGACTTTATTTAGCCTGGGTCACCAACTTTTTGGCACTTCACCAAGATCCCCAAAATGCAACACAAAAAATGCATAATGTTCAGTAAAAAAAAAAGCCAAGAAAATGTTTCTCTGCTTCTTAAACAAAACAGAAAAATTCCACAAATGTTAGCAGTTCATGTTACCTTGCATACACTGTCCTTGTTTTGAAATATACCATACTGAAAAGAATTATAAAAATAAATGAAAATCATGTTTCAGGATGAATATTATATTATTCAGGAAAACATTTCCTTTCGATTAATATATATATATAATTTAACTTTTTATTGATCAAGTTTTTTTTTTTTTAAATAAGCCTTAAATTGTGTAGTCAGATCTTTTTTTTTGCTATATCACTGTGAAAAAGGGGATTATTAAAAGTAATATGTGTCTAAATTTGTTTGAATTTTTTATTTTTCATAAAACTCAGAATTAAATTCTGTTTAATTTATACGTGACATGGCCTATTTCTGTTGATTAGTTATTTGTCAAAAAAATTCTAAAATTCACTTGTTTATTTGACTTAGCACAGCTGTCAAAAAGCATGGACTTTTCTCATAATATAGTACCAATAAAAACAAAAAACAAGTACAAAAAGAGAGAAGTCATTAGTTTCAGGTGAAAATTTATTTTTCTGTTATTCAGAAATAAATTGCCTTTCTATTCATATGCTTTATAATTATTTTTGTGCATAATTTTTTTTAATAAATGTTTATTTGCATTGCGAGATTACTTTTTTTTTACTACATGAATCTAGAAAAGTCATATTAAAATAAAATCAGTAATCTTTTTTGTTAAATATTTTATTTCCATAAAATCCAGAATTAAATGCCGATTAATTTGGCATATAATATGCCATAATTCCTTTCATTTAGTTATTTGTCAAAAATAGTTCTAGAGTTAATTTTTTGTTTGGCTGATCATAGTGAAAAAAGTATCTGGACTTCTGGATGCAAACCAGTTTTTCAGGCAGGGCACTAGAAGGGTAAAAGGTTAATTATGTGATTTACATAAGGTTTCATTGGCACAGGTATTATAACTTTTTGTTTTTCTAATTTCACAGGGAAATTCATTTGAAAAGACAACAGCTGATACAGCACCAATTGGAAGAGGACGACGTTTACAACAGCTATCTCAAGGAGAACTTCATGCTAAAGTACAAATATTTAGTTTTATGCTATTTATGTTGCTTTATAGGCATTAAACTGTAATCAATATATACACTGAAGAGCCAAAACATTATGACCAGTGTATCTTTATGCAAATCGAAGCAACTGCAGGTAAATGACAGCAAGTGTGAAAGTAATGAAATGGTATAAATAATACTGGTACTGAGCTCTGTTAATCAGCATTATTCTTGTTATTCAGATAGTAAAGGCAGTGCAGTTGAGTGAGTTTGACAAAGGCCAAATTGTAATGGCCAGATGACTGGGTCAGAGCATTTCCGAGACAGCAAGGCTTATGGGTGCTCAAGGTCAGTCATGGTTAGTACCTTCAAAAAGTGGTCTGAGAAGGGAAAACCCCACAAACGCCAGCAATGTGTGGGCTGACAACTGCTCATCGATGCTAGAGGTGAGCGAAGGCTATCTGGTATGGTACAAGCCAACAGAAGAAATACTGTGGCGCAACTCACCCGTAATTTAAATGCTGGTGACGGGAGTAATGTGTCACAACACACAGTACATCAAACCCTGCTGAAAATGGGGCTGCCTAGCTGCAGGCAGCTCCGAGTGCCCATGCTAACTTGATTCACCATCGAAAGCGCCTACAATGGGCATACGAGCATCAAAATTGGACCTCGAAGGATTGGAAGAAGATCATCTGGTCCAATGAATCTCATTTCGTGTTGCACCATGTATATGGCCAGGTATGTGTGTGTCATTTACCTGAGGAAGTGTTGGCACCAGGATGCACCGTGGGACAAAAGCCAGTGGAGGAAATGTAATGCTTCGGGCAATGTTCTGCTGGGAAACCCTGGGTCCAGTCATTCATGTGCAAGAAACTATGATGTCTACCATCTGCCTAAACATCATTGCAGACCAGATACATCCTTTCATAGCAACAGTATTTCCCTCTAGTAGTGCTTTCTTTCAGCAGGATAATGCACCATGCCACACTACCTGGATTGTTCGAGAATGGTTTGCAGAACATGAGGAAGACTTCCAGATATTGTCCTGGCCTCCAAATTGCCCAGACATCAATCGAACATCTGTGATTTGTGTTAGAACAGCATATCTGATCTGCAGCAGCTCAACCACATAACTTACAAGAATTAAAGGATCTGCTGGTAACTTGTTGATACCAGATACCACAAGACACCTTTAGAAATCTTGTAGTGTATACAAGTAATATTGACTGGTAGTGCCTCGCTGGGTAAGAGCTGTTTTGGCAGCACGTGGAGGGCCAACGTCATATTAGGCAGGTGGTCATAATGTTTTGGTTCTTCAGTTTATATATGTATAGTGATTTTTTATAAGGCACTTTTATGTAGGAATATATATATATATAAATGGATATAATGTGTAACTTTCAAATTTCTCTTGAAATCCTATAAATACCTTAATTTGAGCTAGAGTAAAATTTTCATATTATTAAATAGTACTATAGTGAACTGTATGAATTTTGCTATAGTGAATTATGATGAACTACTAATTCATCTAATTTTTTAACAAATTCTACTCCATATACTTATAATTAATATACTTCATTGGATATGGAATGTAAAAACATTTGCTGCATTAAAAATTTGTACTATGAAATTCTGGATTACTAACAAAATCAATAAATTTGCACACCTATTGATTTTCTTTGTATCAGACACCACTGTGACATAAGTTATGAACTTAATTTTGGTAAATTAACAAAATTCATTTGAATTCACAAGCATGGATATAAGAAATTGTTCAATGATCATCTACTGTGGATCTGACAGTAGTTCCAAGTGAGAGTTAAATCGTGTTGACCACTATGTCTGTGTATTGAAAAAGGTTATGTGATAAATGGACCTTGGTAATAATTAAAGCTAACTATTTGAAGTGAAATGATAGTTGTACTTGAGTGTAAAATGACCAAGTTTGTAGAGTTGAACTCTGACTGTGTGAAGGTTGGGATTTACTTTCCTTATTTGTGATTTTTTTTCTACCCCACATTAAAAAGAGACCGTGATGGGCTTGAAATAATTACTATCTGATATCGAATACAAAGAATTATATGCTTTAAAAAATACAACAATGGCTTTAATAGGAGAATACCTTCTGTCCATCAAAAGCTATCCATTGTTTTCTTGCCCCATTCTGAGCTTTGGAGTCCTTATGACCTAACAACTTAGGCCATTCACAGCACAAGAAAAAACAATGGTTACATTCAAAGATAAAATAACCCTATCGAATTTATGTACACTAGCTTTGCATAATGTTAGAACAATTTGGACATGTATGATTTCAATCTTACATGTCCAAATTGTTTATCTGGCAGCACTTTTTTTCTGTGGCACACTTAGTCTGATGGTGGTTTATCTGTGGCCTTATTGCTGAGTTTTATTTAAGCAATGCTATCACTAAAGGTGATAAAAAAGGGAAGATCAAGAGATCTCGGAATCTAATTTTACAAGTTTATACAATAGGGTTGTAATTTTATGTAAAATTTCTCATAATATCTTACATTGCATCACAATGGCTGAGTGGTTAACATGCTTGGCTATGTATCAAATAGACATGAGTTTGAAACCCAGATAAGGCATAGATAATACTTTTCATTGCTGCCTTTCTGCTGTGGTCTCACCTTTTTTTACAGACCATCTCTATAGCATACTATACTGATGGCTTCTGTCAAACTTGTGACAAGAAACATTTTGAAGGATAAGTTTTTATTTTATCTTATACCTACAAATTAAGGCAGTTAATTATGATGCCAGGAGTATTATCCAAAATAAGCCACAATAGCCACAGTATAGCTGTAGCTTTGCTGCACCAGAATCAGATCTAGAAAAAAAAAATGAAGGGGGGAAGGATCAATAAACTCAACTGAACCAGGAAAAAGTTAAAGGAAAGCCAAGACACAGGATTGCCATTGCAGTAAAACATTTCCCTCTTTCACTTTCTAGAAAAAATTCCTTGAAAAGAAAAAAATGCATGAGATATTCATAAATTTAATCATTTTTGCCTCCATTAGCTTTACTAGCATTCTCCAAAGGGAAAGTCATGCTCTCCAGATCCTGCCCTGCTATAAAAATTATATATGTTAATAGATGTGGAGAATGGTCTATATAACATTGAGTCATTTTCAAAAGATAAGTTCAAAAGGAAAAGCAGTGGACTTGAGGGGTTTATCAAAATAGTGCAAACACTGACAGCAACTGGAGTACATGCAATATGCTGTATGTATATCACAGGGATGACATCACCCGTGATGTGAGGTACTAAAAGGGAGAAGTACAATGTAGGCTATCACATAGCAGTGCCACAGGTGCAGGTAAAATAGCTGTTGTGTTGTAATTGTCGACATTGTCAGATCTCAGTGACTTCCAAAAAAAGGCATGATCATTGGTGTGTGTCTTGCAGGAGCTTCAGTAACCAGAATGGCAGAAATGGTAGGTGTAACATGAGGAACTGTATCAAATATTATGACTACCTATAAAAAATGACAGGGTGTTTCCTCCAAAGGTGCAAATTGTGGATACCATGCAAGGTTGTCAGATAGGGATAGGCAAACGTTGGCACAGATTTTACAGTGGAAGCACGAGACCACGGCACCGCAAATAGCAGCAGAGTTGAATACCAGTCGGAATGATCCCATTTCCGTCATAACAGTTCGTCAGGAACTTCATTTTGCCAGTATTTATGGCTGTGCTGCAATCTACAAACCACTGATTACCAATATCAATGCAACAAAACGTGTAAGGTGGTGCAAAGCACATAAAAACTAGTATGCTAAAGACTGGCAATGTGTCATCTGATCTGATGAATCATGTTACACATTGATTCCCACCACTGGTAGAGGTGGAATAAAATAACCCAACCAATCTCCAATAATGTTTTAAAAAGGTTCTGCTTTATTAGATTTAAAGATTCCCATTTTAATTTTTGAAAACAAATTGTGGTGGAAACCTTTGATATATTTTAATTTAATTTCAATAATTATGTAAATTTAGTGGTGTATTTTTTTTTACATTAGAAATAGTTTCATTGCGTAGTAATAGTGTATCCATAATTTCTTATGGTTGTTGCTATGTGCAATATGGACACACTCTTTTGAACAAGCATTAGTATAGAAACTTAGAGGTTTGATGAGCTCCTATTACTATAGTTCTCTTACTAATTGATGGATTTTACATTTTTTAGCAGTGAGCAATTGTCTAAATGCCAATGGCAGCCATGCCATTAGACAGTCTCATTGACTTTAACATAAATCACTTTACTAAAACACGTTTAAGACTCCATATTTCAAAGTAGATTCTACAGTAATGGTACCATTAGTGCAAATCTCTCTCATCATGATCTGTCTTCATGTGCCAATATTACTGTTTCTTCACTTACCACTGAAGAAGACTAGCTCAATCTCACAGTCTTAGTTTGTCAAGGAAGTAAACTCGATTGGCTAATTTTTGGTGGGAATCCTATACTTTTTACTAATTCCAGCAGCCTTTCAAATTTAAGTTTTTATTAAAAAATAATGTTGCAAAAAACAACTAAAATATATTTTATAATAATTTTTATAAGTATTTTTAGTGGTAAGTATATAATGAGAGATACTGCCAAGGGAGCTAAATTGACTCATTCCATGGACTTAATCTGCCCACATATTCTCTTCTTATTATTCCAACCACTTATTACTACTACCCACAAGTTAAAATTTATTCTTGTAACCTTGTTTTAATCACTGTTTCATTTTCCCCCAATATTTGTATGGGTTGATAAAAAAAAATAAGATTCTCTAAGCTGCAATTTTTTATATGTTATACTGAATATAACATTGATGTGTGAATAATGCTCTAAATGGAATAGATGCAATTCAATCAGTGCTGATAAAATTTTCTGCTTTTAGTAGTAGGTGGTGATCCAAATAGAAACTGGGTCACACGAAGAACTGTTTGCAGTGATATTTGTTTATTAATGTTTGAAACATTCCATTGGCTGAAATTCATAGACATTTGATAGACATTTATAGTAGTTTAATGGCTATGCAGCATATGCGGAAGTGGTGCAGAGTTTGACAATGGACGATCAAATATTCATGATAAAGATTGCAACAAAAGTCCAAGTATGTCCAAAGTTCTTATAAACACATCACAAGTTAAATCATCGAGTGCATCAGTACACTTTAGTGATTATATTGTCTTTGAATTAAACATTTTGCATGGAACAATCCATATAGAATATTGTTGGATGGTCCATGTGGAATGTCCACTGCATATCATGACATCTGATGAAGATAAAGCTCAACATTTCACAGCATGTCTCACACCTTCAGGAGTATGCATTGGAAGGAAATAAGCTAGTGGAATGCATTGTGACAGATGATGAAATGTGGATTCATTGCTGTTCCTGAAATGTAGCAAACAACAATGGAATGGGGAGCAAATCAGCTGGAAAAGTCAATGTTTTGCACCAAAATTTTGGGGTGGGTGTGGCTCAGTCAGTACTGCACCAGGGCTCTTAATCTGCAGTTCCCAGATTCGAGCCCCAGCTGGGTCAGCATTGAGATTTATCTCCGCAAAATTCCCCACTCTGCCCATGGTCAGTAGGGGACACCGATGGGCTTGTAAACGCTGCGTCCATCAGATGGGACATTAAGCTGTGGACCTGTGTGTGGGAGAGACATTTCCTGTGCACTTTAAAGAACATGCTGGATGGCCTTGACGGGAGGCTGTCCAGCATGACCATCTGTCCCCAACCATCTCTGAACCCTTGAGGTCCTTATGGCCTAGCCATTTAGCCCATTGTATGCAAAAAAGTGCCGCTCCTAGGTAAAACAACCCATTGCACCAATATTTTGAGGCAGTGAAGGAATGATTCTCCTGGAGTTTATGCCATGTGAAATAACAGTTAAGGCAAAGGTTTACTGCTAGATATTATTAAGACTGATAAGCCATCATAAAAAAAAACATATATATATATATTTTTTTTTGGGGGGGGGGGGGGGGCGTCAGTCAGTAGCATGCCAGGCTCATAATCTGTAGTTCCCAGGTTTTCGAGTCCCAGCTAGGTCAGCATTGAGATTTATCTCTGCAAAATTCCCCACCCTGCCCACAGTCGGTAGTTGGAGCTTTGTCCACTGACTTGGTCCAAACTATTATTCTCTGCATGCTCTCTACCTCATTGAGAAAGAGATAATAGCAGACTTGCAAAGCCACCTTATGTTGAATAGCAATTAGCTGTATTCACATATGCTAGCAAATAATACTCTACACCAGGGGTTCTCAATGTGGGGTACGTGGTAAAATTTTTTGGGGTATGCTGTGAGAGCTCAAAGGTCGCTAGATCTAGTAACAAAATCACTAAGTTGGCATTATTATACTATATATAGATAGATAAAACTATAATTTTATATATAATAATATATAGTTTTTATTATATAAGGGGTACGCCAGTTACATACACATTTCTAAGGGGTACGTGAAGCATAATAGGTTGAGAACCACTGCTCTACACAAAAAAAAAAACGCCTTGTGTACCCCTAATAATTACTTTCCACTAGGTCTTATTAATTCATATCTCCTGAACTGTGGATCCTTATTAACTGACTGTTTTACGCATTTAGGAAGAAAAATTACTGCTTAGGGATAGAGCAATTTATTCAACTTAGGATCTACATAATGATAAAATATTTTTTTCATGAAATAAACTCTTAAAAAGTAAAATGTAATGTGTATGTTCAAGTTTTTATAACAAAAAAAAATCATGACTGAACAAAATTATGTGATGTATATATTCGAATTTTTAGCAAGAATATATATTTTTTTAATTTTATCTATAGCAGCTTTTTAATTATATTAACCAAAGATGTGACCAGTGAATATTTTATTTTTAAATAGGGAGACATTCCTCCTCCAGATCCTAGTTTCAGGTTTCTTGACGATCCTTTACGAACAAAGGGCAGCTCTGAAAGTCGAAGTCAAGGTAGTAGAAGACATTATTCTAATTTTGGTGGGCATGACTTCAGTAATGTTAAGGAAACAATGCAGAAAAGTAAACAGTTTGAGAAGGTATTTTTTATTTTGTTTAAACGTTGCAAGCTTTTCTTGTTGATAAATATTTTTTTATAAAAGTTGATTATATTTTGTGAGCAATTTTAAAGTTTCAGTCATTATTGTAAGAATTAAGTTTGTGAAAACAACTGGTATTGAACTCATAAACTGTTGAGAGCTTTTTCTTAGAAAAATAAAAATGCTGTTACCATCAAAAAGTGCAGAAATTTCTGTAGCAAATATTGTTTTGACACTATCCTTTTGTCAAGTTGAAAATGTTACTTATTTTAATTTAAAGAAAACATCTATATTGCTGTTATAACAGAGATTCTCTTTGAGCAGCAACTATTGGCAGTCTTTCCTTGACAAAATTCTGAGGTTTGTTATCACATGCCCCCAGATACCCATCACAATCTGTTCATGTGAATGTAATTGCAGCTTTCTGGCAACTTTCCAGCACATACCAGCCATATGTGACACTGTCTAGTTACTTGCCTACATAGCTAGCCAAACCAGTTAGAAACATTATATTTATATCAAGATGAATCTACTATTATCCAGCTTTGGAACGGTCTTCAACTCTTAATATATTGAGTTTCTGACAGTAAACTCTGCCTAGTGGTTTAATTAATTTTGAAGTATGTTTAGTAGAAAATTATCTTTTTTTTTGTATTCTCAAAATAATAGTTCACTGATAAAAAAAAACAGTTATTATCCTTGTTTTAAGAGCAAGAAATTTAAAAAAACAAAATATAAACCTAAAGAACTGAGAAAAAATCTTAGTATAAGTATTCCTCAGTATATAAAGCTTAGCAGAAGTATTGAGGTTCAGATCAAAACCACTTATCAAGTTTTCAGTACCACTATGGAATTATATATTTTTTCAAATTCATAGAAAAATAATATACATTTGACCATGAAGACTATAATTTCAATTATATATATAAAAACTGTTAGGTTATTTTGAAAATCACCAGTCAAAATCAAAACTGTAATGAAAGCTGTACTAAAGCCTTTGCTTTGACACATTATGGACTTATTTCTCTTCAAAATTTTTATATCTTTATAATGAACAGTTATTATCCAGTGTCTTTTGCAATAAATAATGAATGCTGTTATCATGTTTTAAAACCTTCAACTGATTAAAAGTTACATTATTTAATATATAAAGTTGAATGAATATAATATCTTGATAAACAAATATGTACACTAGCAATCAGCAACCTGATAAAAATGCCACATTTTCTTCATTCTGAACCAACCAGATTATCATAGGACAGAAAGTATGACTCATTTGACAGCTGTCTCAGCCTTGTAGTTAATGAAGGTTTTTATATCAAAGAAATATGAAAAACAAAATATCATATAAATGTAATTGTCCATGTTTCCCCCCATATAAAACACCTTAAATAAGTATAATTGTGCGTGATTTTTTTCTCCTAATCTGTAGTTTTTGTATTTCTTTTTGTCTATTTTCTCTAGCATGATTAACCAGCTTAAAAAGAAATTAAAAAACATGTCTTGCTTTAAAATGCAATTTTGCAATCCTAATCTAAAATATTGCTCTTAGCTCTGTTCATGGTTTTTTAGAAATGTTCTTTGAGCATAGTGGCAGGCATACTGGTGAGAATAATATAATAGCAATTTATTCCAGTAAAGTAATTTCAAATTTTGGCAGTCATGCTTTCACAGGAATTATAAGGAGAAAGTAGCTCTTTCTTAGCCCTACATTAATATTGTCTTTTTAACATTTTTTTTATGGGTAGATAGTCAAACATGTGAGTTTTGTGATATCATTTTAGCCATACATCTTATTTTAACTGAATATTGAACATTTAATGGTGAGTGTCATGTTTTAATTCTTGTCAGTTCAATCTGTTTAAAATAAAGATTTTAATAGTTATATTTCTTTTTTTTATTATTCATTCATTTCACCAATTATTTTCCATGCATTTAATTTTACTGTTATTGTCTTTTTCCACTTTTACTTTTTACCGGTGCTAAAGTCTTTTGCAAATTTGGAATTTTTCTTGCATTTTGTTGTATATTTTTGTATATGCACTTTGTAACAATAAAATTGTCCCATCTAAAAGACAGTGGACAGATATGTATTCAAATAGAATGAGAAACAGGTGGTCACAAGGTTACAAAGTACTTCTAGTTATAGAACAATACAATAATGTTTCCATATAAGAAACAGTATAACAGATGTGCCCAGTTAGTACCTTATGTAACCACCATAATTGGCAATGCATGCATCATCATGCCACAGCAGAGAATCACACAAATATATGATTTTGTCTTATGGATATGCCACCACTCCACACAGGAAGACTAAATTGCATACCTGTTGAGGATTGGTATGCAGACAGCTCATTATCATTTTCCTGATATGCTTTATTGGCATTGTATTTATGATTTGGCTGGCCATAGAGCAGTTTGTGTATGTAATAGACATTCCCTGGAGACAGTAGCAGAATGTGGTTGAGTATTATTCTGCTGTAACATGGTGCCTAGAACACTACCAAGAACACAGTACACAGGCCTTAAGATGTCTTATACATATTGGAACTGCTAGTAGTATGTATCAGAGGTAACTGGCCATCATAATTAATGGCTCTGTAAACAGAAAAACCTGATATACATGTATACCAGGTTGTATATCATTCCAAATGGCATTAGGGGTCTACCCTGTGTTTTCACTGAAGACTACATGAAGCCATTCCTGGTGCCAGGCTTCTCCACACTACCAGTTTAGTTCCATTTGATGCATAGGCAGAGGCAAGAAACACACAAAGAACTGCAAGCAATCGGCCATGTTTCTTCCAAGTTTCCTGGCAATAGCCCTGCATCTAATGGCATATTCCATGGCACCAATGTAACATTGTGGATGGAGCTGTTATTGCCTGACAATGACTTTTTGGTACAATTATAGCCTTGGTTGCTCTTGCACCATAAAACCCCAACTAAAGCCTGGCAAATGATCAGGCAGTCCTCCCATGATCTGTATGATGGGTGGACCATGGCCTCACTTAACTTAATCCCATGATCTGTATGATGGGTGGACCATGGTCTCACATTTGGTGGGTGGACCATGGCCTCACTTAAAATGGCACAGTTAGCAGTATATTCACTCAATCAAGGGTAATGGGCCACTCTGAATTGGTGGCCTGTGTATATCAGTTTATTGCTATTGTATTTCAGCACATCTGTATAATTGCCATAATATATAATGTTAAGATTCCAGTGAGACCCATACTGTAAATTGGTAGTGTATGAACTATGTAATTGGTAGATGTAAACATGTCATCCTGGCATTTGTTATCTTATCATCACTGCCTATATTGATCTAGCTTCTAAGCCCTCTACAATTACCACAGTACCTGGAATGTTTTGCTTGTCTACTAGATGTCCACCATTGTATTTTCCACAGATATTGCATGTTTGTCCTGGTAATGTGATTATTTATATATAGCACATTGAATGGCACTGAGCTCACTTGTTAAATTTTGGGTGAATCTGTCTACTGCTTTGAGGTGTGACACTCCCATTGTCACAGAGTGTGTATATAGGTGGATTATTTAATTCGTGGACTGCTTTCACCACCAATTAGCATCTTTTTTGTGTTAGTTAATACATGATATGTGGCAACACAGTAACTTTTGAAAGGCATGAAGCCATGTGTGCAAGTTAAAGCACACTGAAATATTGTCAGAAGTAACAGCAAAACAGTACAGAGTCTGTCATTTTCTTGTTTGGGAAAGGTGTTCATTTTTGTGTGTGTGATTTTTTTTTTTTTGCTGGCTACAACTGATCTGGAAACAGCAGTGATATGTGAAACATTTACTGTGTTTGGAGAGGCTTAAGTGCTGCATAGGACAATCACAGAAATGACTCAAGTGTGTGGAGAACAGTGCTTGAAACGAAGTACAATTTCCATACAACACAAAAATAAAAATAATAAATAAATAAATACCCCCTCAAGCAGCTGCTTGCCACAGAGGTCTGACAGGAAGCCTGCCAGTTTATATGCCATAGTAGAAGGTCTGAGAGGATCGCAGGACTTCAGCAGAAAAACGACACATACATCCATGCCTTAATCTGGGGCTCAAACCCAGGTCCCGTAGATCAGTAGCCAAGCGTTCTAACCACTCGGCCACGGAACGGCTTCACAACACAAATGCTGGCTGCAAATCTATGGAGGATAAGTCAAGTTCTTGGCAACAAGCATTTCCATTAATACACAACAAATTACCTGAGCCCATCATATTCTCAATGAAGCCTGCATAATAACCCTGCATGCACTGACTGCAAAGGTGGGCCTTTCTTATGGTAGTGTTCATGTAATAGTGACAGAACACTTAAAATGTCAAGTGTTTGTGCATGTTGGATCTCACACAACTGGGCCCCCAAACAAAGGCAAAAGCATGTTGATGTGTGTTGGAACTGGTTGGCAAGGTTTAAGGAATCAGGCGAAAAATTCTTACGGGATATTGTGATCAGAAATGACACATGGATTTTCCACTATGATCTGGAAACAAAATGCCAGTTGGGTGAATGGAATTATTCAAGTTCACTGTACCTATGAAACTTCAAGCTGTGAAGCAGCCAAGGGAAAAATGACTCCAGTGTTTTTTTGATTGTGAGGTCTTCTCATAACACATTTTATGCCATTAGTTAACAGTGAATAAGGAAACTTATGCAGAAGTCCTTGAACAAAACTTCATTGTTCAGTTCGTGAAAAATGACCAGAATTCAAAGAGGGATATGGTTTTTGCATTATGACACTGTGAGATCCCATATTGTTGTGTTGGTTTAAACTGTTGTCACCAACAGGCCCAGATCTAGAAAAAAAAATAAAGAGAGGGCAAGTGATACAATTGGGCCAGAAAATGGTGTGGTAGGGGGGGGGGGGGGGCAAGAGATTGGATTTCCACTCCAGTGTAACCTTTCCCCCTTTCGTTTTAGAGGTTCTTAAAATTTTTTTGAAAATGCATGAAATATGCATAAGTTTAATCATTTTTGGCCTTCATTATTACTCTTACTAGCATTCTCAAAGTGGGAGGTCATCCCCCCCCCCCCCCCCCCCCCCATCCCAGATCTGGCCCTGGTCACCAACATCAGTGCTGAGATCCCTTACTCCCCTGATTTTGCATCTTACGATTTTTACCTATCCAAAGCTGAAAACAATGATAAAAGACTGTCACTTTGGAAATGACGAGACTCGAGCAGCCCCTCGAGTCTTGAAAATGACATTGAACCCAATGATGGTTCTCAGAATCCTTTCACGAAGTGGCTTGCAGGAGGCATTTCATGCCTGGGTTAGGCAATGAATGTGCATAGTTTTTAATAGGGAATATTTTGAGGAGGAGAAAATATTTACAGACTCTGGCAATGAAAATTAAAGGGAATTGTCAGTCCACAAATTAAATGATCTACCCTCGTGTACATAAACCTTTTTTTTTTGTATGGCAGTCAATATGATACAAAAATATTTACCAAAATGATATCATTTCTGAAATTATATATGTATATATATATATCCATGGTGTAAAAGAAAGTCTAAACAAATATAAATATCTCAAACACATTGCATTAGAGATAAAACAAAAGAGATTAGGTGTAGAAAACAAATGATAGACAAGTGCACATGACACAGTGATGACAATTAATGCTTTTAACAGAACATGGGGATGATAAGTAGATGCTCTCGGTCCCATTTTTTAAGATTATAAATGTAGTTGCTTTAAGACAGTAGCAGATACTGACAAAATTTCAATGACAAACTTGTAGAACATCACAAATTTGGTGGTTCTAAAATGTGTATTCCAGTTGTTTGCACTGCATTTGTTCACTGTACAGAGATGAACATCACAATAGAATAACTGAATCAATAATTGATTTATATTATTAATTTATTATGCATTATTAAAAATTGAGAGGCAGCTGGTATTGAATCAGAGACCTTTGTCTTATGAGTCAAAAAAAAAAACACTGCACTGAGCTAAGCAGTGATGACAAAACATTTTATTAAAGTGCATTAGTATTCCATCATAAATGAAATGTTCAATATATTGTTATATTTCCTATCTAACTGGCCTTCCTGAACTATTTATACTTAAATGTCCTTCCTTGACAAAATTAAAAATTGGCAAACCTAGCATTGCAATAAAATGAAGATTATGCTTAAGTAACAAGGTCTTCAACTATTCAATGCATTGGTTGAATCAGCCAATCAAGGGTAATGGGCCACTCTGAATTGGTGGCCTGTGTATATCAGTTTATTGCTATTGTATTTCAGCACATCTGTATAATTGCCATAATATATAATGTTAAGATTCCAGTGAGACCCATATTGTAAATTGGTAGTGTATGAACTAAAGCAAACATTGTAGCACTAGTTCATAAACTGAATTCTGTGATTGTCCACATAACACATCAAATAATAATTACAAAAAAAATATATAAAAAAGTAAATAAATTTAAAAAATACATATCTCCTATATGGACTGTAAAAAGTAGAAAATAAACCTAAAGCATCAGTACAATCAGTCACTGAGTTCGTATTCACTTCAAAGTAAGATGGATGACTGCAATCTTGTTGTGTAGGTAAATCTACACCCTATCTTCCTTTGAAGTGAATATGAACTCGATGAGTGATTGCACCATCAGTATGCTTTAGGTTTAATTTCTATTTTTAGGGCCATATAGGAAGATAAGTGTTTTTTTTATTTTTAATTTATTTATATATTTTTTTTGTCACTAAAAACACTTACCTTTAAAAAATTTCATTTGATACACGGTTCATAAACATCAAACATGTTTTTCCTCTCTTTTGGAATTGTGTTCGAGGTAGCCTGTGATATTGAAGACATCACAAGCTTTAATTTAAGATACGACTCATTAAAGTCTAACCCCTGCAAAAATCTGCCCCCTCCCTTTATCAGGGAGAGTGGAGAATAGTGAGGGCAAAATTCGAAATAGTTTATGACGGTCGTTATATGAACTTTCATTTTACACCTAACTCATCACTGTAGGCCCTCACATTCAGAAGATATAGTAGAATGACTTTCATATTTCCCATTTCTTAGGGGGGAAGAAAGCATGGGGGGGGGGTCATTTTTTAATAGTGTAGGATGCTCATTCATCAGAAGCTTTCATTTGATATATTGTTGGTTGCTTTCGCATTCACATTCTGGAGATAGAGCAGAAGAATATTTTCCATATATCCCCTTATTTAGAGGAAAGAAAGCATGGGGACAGGTTTTTTCTAGCTTATGACACTCCCTGCATCACAAGCTTTCATTTGATGTATAGCTTGTTACTTTTGACACTCGCATTCTGGAGATATAACAGAAGAATAGTTTTCATATTTCCCCTTTTTTAGGAGAGAAGAAAGCGTGGGAAGTTAATTTATTATAGCCTATGACACTCCGCATGTCGCAAACTCTTATTTGGTGCACAAATCATAAAGTCTCCATTGCATTTGAAGGTTATGACAAATCCGCAGACTAACAAACCGACAAATGTCAAGTGAAAAGCAATAGGAAGATAGGTAAAAAACTGCTATTTTTTTTTAAATGAGCAAATAATGATACTAAATTTCAATTCACTTATTTCTTGTAATTATTTTTGATGGTGCAGTGCCCCAGGTGGCTTAATGGATGAGCTGTCCCTGGTTACATGTTTCTTAGTATGTTAAACCACATAGTCTTTCTGAGCACAATCTCAAAATAAAGATCCAGTGACTTTTGAATATTATTATATCTTCCCTATAATATTCACAGAACTGAAATTCAATTAAAGAATATAAAACATTGTTTAAACCAAGTAATCGTAATTTAAATGTTTACTATCATGGCTAAGGATGATAGAACCATTTAAACAGACAAACTTCTTACAAAAACTTTGAAAAATTTGGTGAAAAGGTGTAGGGAAGACAATTACTTGAATGATATTGCCATATATGAACATTGTTACGACAGATGAACGTGCTGCAGTGACTTTATGAAAAATGTGACATGAACATTCGCCTGTGCTTCTGCGTGAGATTTATGTAACAAGCGAATTTGAACATAGAACTGATCTGAAATTTAAGAAAGATAGAATTGTAATATTATAGTTATGGATATGTGAAAGAGGACGCAGTTAATTTCAGTAAATATGCGATAAGTGAAAATAAAGAAGAAATATTTTTATATGGTGAGTGCGCGGGAGGTTGATTAGTTTTATTAGTATAAAATCTAATGAGTTAACACAGGTAACTAGAATGATTTGTGCCTGAACTAAGAGATAAAAAAAAGGACATTGACTTTAAAAAAATTAAGAGGTAAACGATGATCAATTGAGTAGACAGAACTCATTTTGATGTTCTGTGGGAAAAGATGATTACTTTATGTACGACAGTATTTAGTTTGTTTATAAGTAATTTCATCCAAGGTTTTCTAATAAGTTGCATTGTTTTGTAATTTGTATTGTAAATTGTATTTAATTTTACCCACGCTCAGTACTCATCCATTTAAATTTATAACAATATATTCCTCCCATTAGTTGTCAAAAAGAGTTTAAAAGTAAATTTCAAAATATTTATTTTATGCATATATATTAAAATTTCTGAGAAATTTTGAGTTTTTATATAACCGTTTATCACAGTTTAGCTTTTCTGTAGTTGCAAACTATACTTCAGTTTCGATATAATGTATCAATATTATACATTTACATCAAGTATTTTAACCACTATTAAGCTGTCCTTAATCCACAGGGCAAAGGATGAGTGCAGAGTTGTACCCATCTTTGCCCTGTGGATTAAGGACAGCTTAATAGTGGTTAAAATACTTGATGAAATCAACCGAGGGCTGTGAATTTCCCTGTTCTATATATATACTTACAGCTACAATATTTATTTTATAGGAACATCCTCTGGAACCACCACAAAATAAGATGGAAATGTCATTAGTAATGACTGGAAAAGAGAGGAAGAATTATGAACAGTGGAAAGCAGAAAGGCAACAAATTGATGAAGAACGCATTGAACGACAGAAAAATTCTGCAGGTTCTTGGAAAAGAGAATGGGACCTTGACAAAGAGTTGCAAGAGTAAGTTTCTTTGTTGTGTTGCCAATTAATATTACCTGTTTTAGTAATCTCTTCAGCTTTAAAGTGTTTTCTTGGAAGTTTTCTTAATTAGTTTTGTACATGCACAATTATGCATGGAGATATTTATATTTAATAAGTGGAATTGAAATTGCAAATATTAGTAATAGAGAATCTGTTAAAGTAATTTTTACCATGTTTCAAATGTTCTTACCATGTTTCAAATGTTCTAATTGGAAAACTAACAGAGCTATCAGATGCAACTTACTTTGAATGATATATGTATATATTTACCCAATATAATGTATGTACAAACACTGAATCTAAGATGACCTCATATTTTATAGTGACTACATTGGAAAATTTTGTTTATATGTTAATTTAAAATAAGAAGAGAAGGTGGCTATAGTTTTTATAATCTTTTCATTGTGAACTACAGCTTCCATGTCTCTTCAAATTACCACCAATATTTCTCCTATCTTGATCACTTGAAAGAAAAAAACTAAAAGTTTTTAACACTTCTACACTCTCAAGACCTATATGAAGTCAGTGTGAATTGATTATTGTTTAATTATTGTAAAGATTATTTTATTTATTATTATATAAACTATGAATATGAGTATATGCCAGTTTAATTTAGAAGAATCATATTACAGTGAGATGAATTGTTGATAATCTCATGCATGAAGCATGAGTAGACTGGTATATACACTTATTTCTTTAAATTAAGGAAGAAATGAAAACACAATATTGTGAAACTCGGATGATAGAAATGCATGAAAGTCTGTATGTAAAATGCATCACAAGATTGAGGTGTGGTATGCAAATGAATGGAACTGGCAACAGTATATGCAAATGAATGGCATTGGCAACAGTATATGCAAATGCACCCAGTATTAAAAGTGGGCTTTTTGAAGCTGTTCTCCAGTTCTATGAAGTGTGAAGTGGAGTTATTGAGGTAATAGATTTGATGGGTGTGTCTACCAGATCACATTTATCAGAAGTGCAATGGCAAACTATAGAGCACCTCAATGTAAGCCAAAGTCAAGCAGCTATTGCCAGATGGCTTAATGAGAGTCATTCAGTGGTTTGGCAGTGATTCCAAAAGGGACAGAGTCCATACAGGTGATTCAGTAGTGGGCAATGACAGGCAACAATCCCAAGGCCAGACTGCTATCTGGTATTATGTGTCAGGGGGAGCAGAATGTCAACACCACATCAACTGCAATTGACCTCACAGCAGCAAGTGGAATGGTGATATTTGCTACCATCATATGCTGAAGATTTTGTGCAGGGTGCCTGTACACTTGATAGGCAATGGTATTTGTGCCCCTAACTCAGCCCACAGGAGGGACTATCTAAACTGATGCAGACATCTTTCCAACCAGACACAGGAGCAGTGGTAGTCTGTGTTCTTTACAGATGAATCAAAATTTGCTTTCCACAGTGATTTGCAGTGTCAGCTGATATGACCAGCTGACAATTCTAGTCTAAATTAAATTATGCACTGCCTGAGTTCATTCATGTATTTGCATTGCATTCATAACACTATAGACCCTACCTGTGTCATATATATCATAGACCCTACCTGGTCTGGTGGTTAGCATACCTGACTACTAAGACTAGCAGGGCATGTCCTTGTGTAAGTGTTTGTATATTGTATGAGAAACCAGGACAAGCCTAATATAACTTCTAGGTTATCTCCGTCCTTTGTGTAGAGAAGTACCTTTATCCTTTTTAAACATTAAAAAAAAAATCTCCAGAGAGAATAAAAATAAGGTCAAATAAAATGATGCACACTTTAATTTTAAAATCTGTTTTTAACTGCCATTTTCTATTATTTGCAAGAAAGGTAAAAA
Organism: Ryuthela nishihirai; assembly: GCA_038380435.1. Taxonomy (NCBI): domain Eukaryota; kingdom Metazoa; phylum Arthropoda; class Arachnida; order Araneae; family Heptathelidae; genus Ryuthela; species Ryuthela nishihirai. Next base: position 2,312,993 of record JAWZYU010000044.1, on the reverse strand, counting down.
AAAAAGGTAATTTTTTTAATCAAGCATTATTTCAATACATTGAAGTTTATCTTTCACTCAGGTTTTTGAATACAAATCTTCTGTGCCAAATAAAGAATATTTTTCAGTTCATTGTACATTTTATTATTCTCCAGAATTTGATTTTAACAGTATACGAATAAACTAAACACACAGGCTTTACTATAGGTACATTGTTCGGTGAACGAATTTGTTTACAGTTTTTTAATCATCATCCTCAAGCAGCCATGAGCTACGGAGGACCAACCAGACCGCGCAATTTAGTTCTCCAAGCATATCAGTCCTGAGCTATATTTCCTGCATCTCTCCACTGCGCATCTATTCTAACACAGTCCTATTTGACATTGTCTGCCCACCACATCCTAGGTCTCCCCCTCTTTCTGAGGCCTTTAGGCACACTGTTCATAACCCTATTCGCTAATCTGTAATTATCCATATGGGCAACATGGCCAAACCAATGGAGTCGCTCTCTGCACAATATACTACTCAGAGGAGATTGCCGATTCCTTTGCCTAACCTCTTCATTACTTACAATGTTGAACCACCTAATACCCAAGATACTGTTTAAGCATCTAGAATCAAAAGCATCAAATTTCCTGTTATCTTGTTTACAAAGCATCCAAGTTTCACTACCATAACTAATTCTAGAAAGAACCAAACTACTTTGACTCCTTTGCCTAACCTCTTCATTACTTACAATGTTGAACCACCTAATACCCAAGATACTGCTTAAGCATCTAGAATCAAAAGTATCAAATTTCCCGTTATCTCGTTTGCAAAGTGTCCAAGTTTCACTACCATAACTAACCCTAGAAAGAACCAAACTATTATAAGTCTAATTTTTAGTCTTTAGGTGTATAGCCTATTTCTCCACACTCTCCATAGATTCCTAAAAGTCCCAGAGACAATCCCTATTCACCTGTTAATCTCATGCCGCACATCACCAATATCTGTTACATAACTCCCCAGATAATTAAACTGAGACACTTGCTCAAGAATGCAACCATACATAATAAATATCTAGTTTTATTTGAAACTTTTAGTATATAATTGCAATTCCATGTATGCTTCTTCATATAGTGTTACACACATGTATTGACTTTTTGTGTGTGTTTTTATTAACATATTGTTGCTGCTTGACACACCTGTGCATCATGTTGCTTGTGCTCTAAATGCTGCAATGTATGTGTGCCATCAAGTATCGACAGTCCCTTCTGTGTGAACCTGGGGTGGGGATTGACTCAGTAAGTAGCACACTGGCCATTTAGCCCATGGTGTACATAAAAGTGCCGCTCAGAGGTAAAACAAACCAACAATTGTGATATGTTCTGTTCTTTTGTGTGCTAGTCAACTCTACTATGTGTACACAGCTTCCACCTAGCATTCTGCAAAAAATGGCACCCCTTATCTTGCAGTCTGTATTGGACATCATTCTAATATAGGTGTGTGCATCTTGCAATTCTAGTATTATTGTGTGTTTCACGTTTTTTCACATTCTGTTGACTTTAAAATAATGAATTGGCCACCTAGAAGCCCAGATTTAAATCCCATCGAAAATCTTTGGGATAAGCATAGATGATAATTGCAGCATTACCTGATGCTCTTTTGGTGTTGATAAATCAATAAATATTTAGCTCAAAAAATTTTCGTCGACATACGGGAATCGAACCCGCATCTCTCCAGAAACATGCCAGAGTATTCTTCCACTTGAACTAATGCCAGCTCATCTTTTTTCTGCTAATTTAAAGACTATATCACCGAGAAATTCAGGCCAACCATTGACGCCATCTATGATCTCAGGTGGCAACTATTACCTTTATATTGCACAGAGTGAGATGGAAATAAATAATAATCTCATCACGCTATTTAGCATGAGTAGTTCAAGTGGAAGAATACTCTGGCATGTTTCTGGAGAGATGCGGGTTCGATTCCCCTATATCAGCAAAAAAATTTTCTGCTAAATATTTATTGATTTATCAATGCCAAAAGAGTATCAGGTAATGCTGCGATTATCATCTATGTTTAAATCATTAATAACGCTAAATAGCGTGATTTCCAAGCTCATCAGTGTCCCCTACTGACGGAGGGCAGGGTGCATTTTCTTTTTCTTTTTTTTTGCAAAGAAAAATCTCGATTCTGGCCCAGGTAGGACTTGAACCTGGGAACTGCATATTATAAGACTGGTGGATTATCAAGTGAGCTACCCCCCCCCCCCCCTATCAATGGGTGACAACAATTATGTGAAATTGTCATAAAAACATAAGTAGATACTTTAACTTCTAAAAGACTGATTGCTTTACTGAAATGGTAAAAGTGAAATTGGGAAGATTTAAGGGTATTACCAAGTTGTTATATGTCAACAATTGGTTCATTGTTTGATAATAAAATCTTGATTAACCAAGGTAATGGTGTGGTGGTGGTGGAAGGAGGTCACAGAACCAAAATTATGGATTTAAATGAAACTAGTCAAAATATGGTGCAAAATTGATTTAATGTAAACTTGTGTAATTAAAATTACATCCCATATTTAGGAGCACAGAACATCACATTAGGTTTTTGACAAAAGAATGGCCTTAATGTTTATTATTTTTTACCACGGTTAATTTGCAAACTGGTTAATTCACTTCCAGATAATTGAGAATTAATTGTATGTAACAACTTGGTAATATGATTAAATCTTCCAATTTTTATCTACCATACCATCTTTTAGAAGTTAAAGTATCTACTTTTGTTCTTGTGGCAATTTCAACAGAGTTGTTTCATTTACTGACTTGATCATTACTGACTGATTAACAAATGTGACTTATGCTAATTTAAGTTGTTGAAATATTTACTTTTACAGTGAAATCAATTAATTAACTTTTATTTGTGTTACAATCACCGTGTTTTATTATAAGTTTGCAATAATTTCAGCTGATGTAAGAAATTACAAGAATCTATTTAATCAACTTCTATCTATTTAAGAACATAGGATTCATTCTGCTAATGAAATCATGCAAATGATTTTCCTTTGTGTTTAGTGCAATGGATGAAAATGTGAATCACATTTTTAATGTTATATTAATACTATATTATCTAAGGATGATTAATCCGTTAAATGATTTTCTATATTGTACTTGAAAAATGTTTTATAAAATTTGTACCAAATTTATTGTTCTTAGTTTTGCTAGTGAGAAATTGGAAATGTTTATGAAATATTATATAGGAGCCATTCAAAAGCTATTAGGGGAAACATCTTTGAATGCAAAATTTTTGTACATATACAAATGAACAGATATAAATATTTGCAATAATTCTCAAACACTTTAGATTTTATAATCATTTCTATGTTATTTTGTAAAATAATTATATAATTATTAATATTATAAAATAAGGTCATGTTCTCATATTGTATTTGTTTACCAAATTTTTTTAATGAAAATCCCATTGTTTTCACCCTTTGTTGAGGTGATATATACACTGCTTGACATTGAAAGTGCCCCACCCAGAAGGACATGTCGTACAAACATGCAAATAGAACGGTGGATGTGCGCAGTTGAGATATGCAAATGATGATAATCTGGAGCCAATGACATGTGGCTCAAGAGATAAAAGATGCAAGAAGGAACAGGGATGGTATTGTGTTTATGCAGGTGGAAGTCGTGCAAACGATTGAGATTAGGTGGTTCTGCTTGGAAATTGTTCAGCGAAGGCCGAAAATGCCTAGTACATGCCTTCAGCTGGTTTATCGCCATTTGGTTTCTTTTAAGGAAACTGGATGGACTACACATTGTGTCACTGCTCATGTTCATCAGGATGCACAAACTGTTGGATGCTGTTTGCAACAGTGGTGAAATGAAGGTTCTAGTGTGCGTCGCAAAGGGAGTGGTGCCGTCCAACAGACATCAGCACAGCTTGATAGGTGCATTGTTTGGCATGCTCGTTTGTCACCACAGAGCACTGTAGGTGGTATTTGACAGGCTGTGTCAGCAGCCATGGACATCCCCATAACGACCTGAACAGTAAACCGAAGGTTGAATGAGGTACACCTGTGCTCTAGGCAACTGTTACATTGACTGCAAACCATTTCTGTGCTTGTCTGACTTGGTGCCAAAGTTGCGCAAACTGGGGTCACGAATGGAACACTGTTGTGTTTAGTGATGAATCCCATTTCCGTCTGGGTGCTGACAGTTGACGGGTTTGTGTATGGCACAACCTGGCAAGAGGATGGATCCAGCTTTTGTTTGTGATTGGCACACTGCCCATCAGTCACGCATAATGGTATGGGGCGCTATTGGATATGACAGCAGGTCACCTCTGTCTTCATCACAGGAACACTGACAGCTGCACGATACAGATACGTTAGTGCAGTTCTGCAGCCCATTTTGTTACTGTTCCTGGGAGGCATGCTGCAGTCCATTTTCCAGCATGACAACTCTCGTGTACACACTCTAGGATCTCCAGACAATGTTTGCAACATGGTCAAGTATTGCCATGGCCAGCACGATCTCCAGATTTATCCCCAATAGAAAATCTATGGGACCACATTGGATGACATCTGCAATCCTCTCACTGGCTGGCACGAAATCTTGATGAATTATGGGAGCAGGTCAACACTGCTTGGTGTGCAATTCCTCAGGACCATATCTGTCGACTGTATGACTTCATGCCATGGTGTATTTATGCCCATATTGCCATTCACGGCGGTGCAACCACCTGCTGAGGCAGTCATATTGTGCTGTGTTATCTTCTAACCGCTGTAAGTGGCTGCAAATTAAATCATGGTATGCCAATATGTATTGGTGTGTGTGTGCTACATTTCACCTCTATCCCCTCACTCCTTCTGGGTGGGGCAGTTTCAATTGTTGTGCAGTGTATTTATAGAACTGAAACAGTTTTTTTTTTGTAAACTTTTCATTCAAAATAAAAAAATACTGGACACTGATGTAACCAAAAAATACTTTTTGTTTTTTAATATGTTTCAGTGGTTAGAACTTAACAGTTACATTAATCAGAAAGATAAGTTATTTTCATTACATGGTTAAAATTGTTGGTGTTTTGTAGTTACCATTACTCTAAAAAAAATAAAAGAATTTTTTAGCAAAATAATATTTTCTTTTATTAGCATAAAATGTATTAGCAAGAACAGAAATAAACGTACAAAAATTTGACTTTTAACTGCTTTTATTTTTTAACTGAAATTGATTTTTAAGAAATATTATGAGATTTACCGTGGCATTTACCACACTACTTTTGAAAATTGAATTTTTTTGTTTATTTAATAAACCTTTTGTGTGCTTTTAAACATCTGAAAAACAAAAGCATGTTATAAATCTTCTGATTTGATTTTTATATGATATTTAACATTATGTATTGGTAAAAAAGAGTGACATTTTTTTTATACTGCTCTGAAGGAAAGAAGTTAAGAGTCCATCTCCATTCTTCAAAGAACCAAATTGGTCTTCAAAACAATGTAAGATGTTTTACCATTTATATTTTTTCCTAATACAGTCACTTAAATTATGACAATTATTTTATGATGTTTTAAAATGTAAATGCAAAAGTGAAGAGTAAAAAAAAATTGACAATAGTTTAAGTAGATCTCTCATTCTTCATCTGAATAACTAATATTTGTTTTGTAGGAAATTGTGTATTGTTAGAGTTGCTTTTTATTTTTAATCTTTTGTATGGGTCTATGATATCTCATCCCAAGCATTTTGTCCTAATGATATTTCACATTTTATAATATTTTACTCCAGTGACATTTCATTCCAGTTATCTATAGCAGTTTGTCTCACAAAATAATACCCTCAAATTTTCCCAATTTCACTCACCATCTCAGTAAAGCAATTAGTCCTTTAGAATCTGTCGAGTAACAGCAATTAGTCCTATTGAATCTGTCGAGTTTATATCATTATTTATAGTCCTTTAGAAATTAAAGCATCTACTTATGTTTTTCGTGCCAATTTCATGTAGTTATTGTTTCCCATTGACAGGGGATGGGGGTGGCTCAGTTGGTAGCTTGCCAGGCTCGTAATCTGCTGTTCCCAGGTTCGAGTCCCACCTGGGCCAGAGTTGAGATTTCCCCCTGCAAAACTTTCCACCCTGCCTTCAGGCAGTAAGGGGACACCAATGGACTTGGAGATGCCACTGTCTGTTGGGTGGGATGTTAAGCCATGGCCCCCTGTGCAGGAGAGCCATACACTGTGCACATTAAAGAATATCCTTGGTGGGAGGCTACCATCTGTCTTCTAACACCTGTCCAGAGGGTCCCCTGCCCCTACCTTCTCTGAGTCCTAGGGGTACTTGTGACAAGGCCATTGAGCCTGTTATGTAAATAAGTACCACTCAGAGGTACAATCCGATCCATTCGTGTACACTGATTTCATTGAGATATGCCTCAGCTAGAAATTGTTAGTAAGACATTTCCCCTGGTACCAAGAAAGAATGGACAGTTTGACCCAATATGATTTGTAAGCATAGTTGTGACATATGTGTGTAAATAGTTTGTGTGTCAGCCAGTCAACACGGCAGAATGTCCAATAACATGTCCAACACCACTTTGATTTAGGAATTTGAAGGGGTTATAAAAACAGGTAAATGTCAGTGAGCAAACAAAATGTGAATGAGTGATCTGCAAAGAGTGTGCAATTCCTTTGACATTCATTAAGCAATGTTATGTACAGCTGATGCATTTTGAAAACGGTCAAGTCATTGGGTTGTCAGAAGCTGGATGGTCAAAAGCTCAAATCATCATTTATGTGGGTCATGATGTCCAAATTGTTGAACATTGTTAGAGCAATTGGTAAAATGAAGTACTTGGATATATCATAAAGGATCTAGAGGCATCAGAAGAATGTCTGAAAGAGAATTGATCAACTCTCCCTGTTTGTGCCTGTCAAGAAGCATGATTAAAAGACAGCTTAGGGCATTGGGGCCACCTTTGTGCCTGTCAAGAAGCATGACTAAAAGACAGCTTAGGGCATTGGGGCCACCTTTGTGCCATTCATTGACTTGTCTACCTCTGACACCATCCCATTATTGCTTACACCTGTAGTGGTACAAGGAGAGGGCTTCTTAGAGACAAGACTGGTATCATGTCATCTTTAGTGATTGAATCACATTTCTCTGTGGGATTCACTGATGGCCATATGCATATCTGGAGACACATTGGGGACAGGAATAATCCAGCCTGCATCACGGAGTGTCATACCAGGTCGACACCTGAAATCAGGTATGAGGAGCCATCGGTTACAGTAGCCTTTCATGTCATCATTATTGACATCATGTTGATAGCAAGACAATATTTTGAAATCATGCTGGAACCACTGCTTCTGCCCTTTCTGTGCTCCATTCCAAAGGCCATTTTTCAAATATTAGTGCGCATATCCTGACAGTGTTTATGTGATGTGGATATGCTTCCTTGGACTTGCACATTCCTCAGATCTATCTCCCATCAAAGAATATGGGATATGATGGGATGTTGTGATGGTCCACCCATTCACTTTTACTTTTCCTTAACCAGTTTTGCTTTATTTGCATTATATTTATTATTTTGGAGATTTTCTTCAGTTGGCATCATTTGCCTTCACCCAAGACCACTAAAGGACTTGTGCATGCACAACTCCGACTTTTGATTGATAGCCGCAAATATCCATGGAAGGACATGCCCCCTCTTGCATTTATAGCTAGTGTGAGCATAATATTATGCAAATGTACCTCCCAGTATGCAACACACACACGTCAGTTGCACACGACATATATAGTAAGTGACGTTAGTAGTTTTGAAGTTAGTATGAGGAATGCTAGTTGAGATGTTAGTAGATTTGCAGCAGAGTAGTTTTGAAGTTAGTAGTAGGGAGAAGTGTAGAAAAGAGATGTTTGTTAGTTTCGGAGTTGTGATTTGATAATGTAGGTGGAGATGTTTTGAGTGAGCTTTTAGTTGCTCAGAGAATTTGATGTGGACTGTTGAAATTTCACTTGGTAAGCAGATTTTTTGGAAATGAATTTATTTGTTTTATGAAATAGTTTTGGCTTTTCTAAAATTTTTCTCTTGAGCAGGATAATTGATTTTGATTACATTTAAACTTTAATAATTTGATATTTTTTTAATTGTTTTCATATTAACTAAGTAATGCATGATATACTTATTGAACCCTTATTTAACTTTTTATGACGGGACTGGTACCCGAATCTATCCAGTAAATTAGTATAATTTGGATCAGTCCCAAAGTCCAAAGTAAAGAAGTTAATGTACATTTGGAGCATTACAATATCCACTGACTGCTGCCTCTCAGTCCCCTGCCACTGTCACCCAGCTCATGGCACAAGTGCATGAATCATGGCTCAGTATTCACCAGGATGATATTTGCCACCTTTTCAATTCACTAGCATGATGTTTGGCTGCTTATATTACTGTTTATGGAAGCCATATTTATTAATGTAGACCACATTTCATTAAATAAATACTGCTGATTTGTTACTCAAACTTAATTATTTGTTGTCAACTTTGCTATCTGTCATTCCACATATTTTGAGCTCAAAGCAAGCACTCTTTGTAGATTGGGCAATTTCAGTGATTAACAGTGTATTTGTATATTGGCTATTAAGTATGCAATTTTTACTATTTTTGGATATTCACTTTGACTGAATTCAATGGTAGGAAAATAACCAGAACAGTTTATAGTTCTAATCAATAGAAATCTGTTATAAAATGCTGAATTAGACATAGAATGTTTGAAAATTTGAGTTGAAACTTCATACATTTGAAACTTAATAACTTCTAATTAAGCAAAAAAAGTCATTCTTATATATGTAGAGTGACCAGATTTAAAGGAAAAGATCCAGGGTTGTGGGTTGTTTTACCTTTGAGCAGCATTTTTTTGCACACAATGGGCTAAATGGCCAGGTCACAAGGGCCCCAAAGGCTCAGAGAAGGTTGGGGGAAGGGACCCACTGGACAGATGTTAGGAGATGGATGGTAGCCTGCCATCAAAGCCATCCGGTATATTCTTTAATGTGCACAGGGGACCATGGCTTAACATCCCACCCAACAGACAGTGGCATCTCCAAATCCATCGGTGTCCCCCTACTGCCTGAAGGCAGGGGGGAAATCTCAATGCTGGCCCAGGTGGGACTCAAACCTAGGAACTGCAGATTACAAGCTTGGCATGCTACCAACTGAGCGACCCCGTCCCCAAAAGATAATGGGGACTTTCGAAAATGCAATCTGACAGATTGACTTTCCATGAAATTATTTTGTCAAAAAGCAGCACAATCCTTTTTATTTAGAACATATTTTATGCATTATTTCACATAATAATAATCTTAATATCAGTAACATATAATAAAACATGAGTAGCATAGATTAATTAACAAAAATCACTGTTGTTTTGTGTATTTTTCATACAAATGAATTTTTTTTTTGTTTGATATATTTTGATTTTTGACAAGTTTTACATTAAAAATTTTACAAGAGACACAAAAATGTATTTTCCCTTGCAGTAAAGCCTTGAGGTGTCCACTTTTATATGTAATTTTTCATCTGTCCATATTAAATTCATGTTTGAAAAAAAATTTTGATTGGATGAAAGCAAAATTCTTCTTCAGCAGTTCTTTTCACTGATTTCTTCATTCACAGCTGATTCCCACTTACCTTAGTCAAGCCTTTCTTGCTGAAAACAATCAAGTTCTAAACCTTGTTCTGTTACAGTTTGGGGTTTTTTACCCAACACAGGGTTAAACAGAGGAATCTTGTGTAATCTTGTGTAAAAATTAATAAAGATCTGCTGAAGCTCTACAAGCAATTTAATATTTAAAAATATATGAAACTGAATTTTGGGGACATTTATTCACCAGGGATAGAGCCTGGAAATGGGGACATATGGTCACTCTATTCTTATATTGCTTAATAAATCTTTTAGGTATATAAACAAGAAATGTCCTCAGATATTTATTTATTTATTTATTTATTTATATAATATTTTTATATATTAAATTATAAAAATACTTAAAAACTGGGTCAAAGCTACTAAATTTTGAGTTTAGTAGTGTGATTGAGCTAGAGATTTAATTTTTCCTATTGTGATTTTTTTTTTTTGTTGGAGAGATTTGTATTTTAATGGAACTGATATTGGTCTTGACATATTAGTTTTTTGGTTAAAGGTTTTCATTAAATGTGATTCTATGATAGGCTCTATTGTTTTTCATCTAAGCTACAGAACTGTTTTTGTCTTTTTCATCAGCAGAATGTTATACTATCATTTATAATGAATTTAGTAAATGATCCAACCATCTGTCCAACTGTCCAAAGATGTTTTTTAATGGTTTATATATTTTTTAAATTCTGATTCTCAAAAATTAACACTTTATAACAGATTTTTCATCATTTGAACTATAAATGTTCTTTTAATTATTTCCTCAGTTTTGCTTTTGATCAAAATAGATGCCAAAATAAAACAGTAAAATTTCCATGCTTCCTTAATAGCTGATGTATTAATAGAAAAACTTTATTGAATCTTCTAGCTATTAATTGGATTAGACTGTACAAAAATGCAAATGATGGGACAAAGTGTCAGAGAACATTGAGATGAAATGTTGCAATTCCTTTTGTTTTCTATTGTAAATATTATGATGATTTTCAAAATATAATGATTTTTTTCTTAAATGGTGTTCTTTATGATATGAAACTTTACTGTTGACTCTTTTCTGTGTTGAAGATGAGCTGCAATACTAATGAAATACTATCAGTAGGGACCATTCATAAGTGACATTACCAGTATTGGGAGTGGGAATTTGGATGATGGTAACAATCAGTGATCTGCAGGAAGGGGAATTTTGACTCTGTTGGCATTACTACTTTTTCTGTTTTGCACATAAAATTCAAAGCTTCACTATAAGAAAAAATCCTCCCCTCCCCCCCTCAAGCAGTTGCTTGCCACTGAGGTCTGTCAGGAACCTGTCAGTTTATATGCCATAGTAGAAGGTCTGTGAGGATGACGGAATCTCAGTAGAAAGACAACACAAACGTTTATGCCTTATCTGAGGCCTAAACCGAGGTCCCTTTGATCAGTAGTCAAGAGCACTAACTACTTGGCCATGGGATGGCTCTGTGTTCCAAAAAATTATATATGTTTCAATCTACACAAATTATTCCTAGAAAAGAGTGCTAATTAATTTATAATCTTCGTTTTTAAATATATCAAAGCACTTTTTAATTAAAAATAGCATACATATTTTTAAAGTTGCACTTATTAGCTAAAATAAACTTGATTAAATATTAAAAATAAATTAAATTTAAATACACAATGGCGAATCTAATATAAAAAGAAAAAAGTTTGTGTTTGTCTTCTTAAGCACTCAGCCCCCAGAAAAGCTAGAGGCTCTAAACTTTGCATGAACACTCTCTCCTCCCAGGGGAAGAGTATAGATTATTTGCAAACCTGCTGGGGTCAACCAAAATTGAGAGTGAGTTTGAATTTCACAAAATCTTCATAGACTTAATATTAACAGTTGAAAGTTATTCAAAATAACTGTTGCCACCAATAAATTTGAAAAAATTAATGCATCAAACTAATTACTTTTTGATTTCACTTGATAAAGTCATTGTTCAATTTGTTGGATCAAGAGCATGAAGTTCCGTGGATATTGAGGTCGTTCTAATTAAGCATGGATGGAACATCAGATTTTTTGTTGAAAGCAAAGCTTCAGAAACTAAAAATTCATATAAGAAATTAAAATCATTAACTTAATTTGAAAAATATGTAAAAGTTAATAAATGTAATATGTTAAGTAATAAATAATGTTTTTTCATAGTAGTAGTACATTTTTTGGGCAATTCAGACCATATTTAATTTTCTTTTTTCTGTAAAATTACATTAATATGAATTTAAGTTAAAAAAAATTTCTGTAAACTATTTTCTGTAATTTTACAGAAAACACTGGCAAACTGTATCTGAGGGATCTGGTGGGTACAAAATGATTTGAAAACTTTGATTATCTGTGCAAGGAAATTCCGTTTTTTGGTTTAAAAACTTCTGATGTGGGGATGTTCATGTGGTATCTCAAAATGTGTCGATTTTTTTCCCTTCCCTAAAAGAGATGGAGAAAAATTAAACCGAAGGGGATTATCATAATAATTTTTAACCAAAGTAACATGCCCCATTTACATCTCTCTCACAGGTCCTTCCAGAAATAGGCATGTCTACACACTCAAATTTGTAGAGGTAGGTGAAAAAAAAATTGAGTTTTGTTGGGAGTGGGATTCAAATGCATGACTTCCTGATAACATATAGTACTCTGTCACAAAACTCCATCTAATGATGACTATAAACTTTAATTCATGGTCAGTAGTTGCTCATGGTGATCATCCCACTACCAGCAAAATTGATTTTTTTTAGCTAACTCTGCACATGTTCCTTGATCACAGGACATTTCCTGTAGTTTTTTTATTATAGAATTTTGCATCAATAATGCTTTTCTGTGTGTTTGACTAGAAAAAAATATTTTAAAACATCCTATGGTGATATCCAGGTGTACCATTCCGAATCAATAAATGACACAGTGATTAACTACTGATAACAGAATTAAATACTTATAGTCACTGTTTGCTGGAGTTAAACTAATCTTGGGATAACTTAGTGGTAGAGCACCTGACATGTTATCAGGAGGTCATGGTTTCAGATCCCACTTTTGAAAAAAACAGTTTTTTTTTTAGTTGACTCTACAAGTGATTACAGGACACTTTATGTCAATCAATTTTGAAGCTTTGTGACTTTTTAAATAAGCTTTTTGTAAAATGAGAGAAAAATCTTGATTTTTTTTTTAACAATTCTCATTTGGTATTTAAAAAGTTGTCAGACCTAAAATATTTAATAGCAACATTTCTGAAAAGTTAACCAATGTAATTAAATCAATAGGGATTTTTTTTAAATTTGCAATAATTTTTTTTTCAGAATGAGTGTTGTTTAGTGTTTTAGTTTTCATAATTCTTTAATATACTGAATGAACAATTACTAAAAATCTAGATCTACATAGGATTGATTGAGATCTTTAACTTGTCTATTTTTTTCACAAAAGGCTTGCAGCTTCTCTATTGACATTAAACTGCTGTTGAATCATGATGCTTTTTGAGGAAATGTTATATATCTATATAATAAAAGTAGATGTCTCTGTGTCTGTGGCAACCATAACTCATCAGGAAATCAATGTACACACTCCAAATTTTCAGAGAATGTTTCAGGTTGTGATCCAGATTGCAGTGCCAGATTTCAGGTTAAAAGTCCAAAAGGGGGGCTTGCTAGAAGCAAAAATATTTACCATGCTATTCCTATGGGAAATGATAATCGCTGTCAAATCTATTGTTGCTATTTACTGCTCCCTAACTCTGAAAGTAAAGAGTTAAAATAGCATTTAAATCTGCTGCCATTGCCAGATTCCCCACATTTCCAAAGGCATTATTTTGATGTTCCATTGCAACTAGGGTCTTGATTTTCTAACCAAACATGGGATTGGACAGGGGGAACCCACCTACAAAATTTGGGACCTTTTGGTAAAGTATGTCAGGAATAACAGAATGCCAAAAATCTGATGAAATAAATATCTCTGTCGTTTGCTGCAGGCTCTGAGAGAGAGTGCCGAGTCAGCAATGACCTTTGCAACACCAGGAAATTCATCGTATTCAAACTGTGTAAAATGTCACAGGGGGTGTATGGAAATACTCACAAAACTAACCATTAGTGCAGGAAACAACAGAATATGCAGATTAAAAGTGAGACACGAGCTGTCACAATTTGTGTAGAAATGAAGCCACGGACCTAGTGGGAACCTGATTTTTTAACCAATCACTGGGGCACATGGGGGACACTGTGCAGGGAATGTGGACTGCTGACAAAAATCATGGGAGCCATAGAGCGGCAAAATCTGTGGTAACGGAAATAAAAATCTCAATAGCTTATGCAGAAACTAAGCCACGGGCTATGATAGAGCTTGCTGATGTCAACAACGATCCAAGCCAACACTGGGAAAATTTCTTCCTGTTGAAAATCTGTGCTAAAGTCTCAGGGAGGGGGGGGAGGTGATACTTACAAAATTTATCTTTAGTGCGGTGAAAATAAAAATATACAGATTAAAAGTGACTCCCGGGCAGCACCAGGTACGTTCAGCTAGTATATAATAAAAAATTATCTTGGAAGGAGCTGCTTGCCTGGAGGACTGAAAGGAGCTCAAGCAGTTTAATATACTGTAAAGAAGATCTGTGAGGAAGGCAAGTCCTCAGTAGAAAGACAAGTAGAAAAGAAACATTCATACTTTTTCCATGGATGAAACATAGGCCCCTTCAATCAGTAGCCAAGTGTGTTAACCACTCAGACAAGGAGATGTTTAGGATATGTTGCATATATTAATTTAATTAAGAAGTAATGCAAATTTTGAGTGCAAGTATTTTATTTTGATTTAAATATTCAGTAAACTTGACTTTTTTGGTATACACTAAGTAATTACCACTTTTAAGTCGATTCAAATTTTTAGAGGAAAAATTGTCTTGAGCCGGTGGGATACAAAACCACGACCTCCTGATAACGTCAGGTGCTCTTGACCGCTGAGCTACTGGCTGCCAATCAAGATTTCCTCTAATTGATGATATGAACATTTCTGTTTTCTGCTTGCTGGTGTCTAGATTGCCTGAACAGCACCTACATGTGACATAATGGAATATGTACTGTAGGTAGAAAATGTTCATATCATCAATTAGAGGAGATCTTGATCGGCGGCCGGTAGCTCAGTGGTCCAGAGCACCTGACACGTTATCAGGAGGTCATGGGTTCTTATCCCACCTGGCTCAAGATAGTTTTTCCTCTAAAAATTTTAATTGACTTAAAAGTGATAATTACTTGGTATATTTTGATTTATATATTGATATATATATATATTGTATGTGTAGTTTTGATCTTGGTTCTGTGCTTTAATTTATTTTCCTTTTAATTTTTAATTATTTTTATGCTTTTAAATTTTATAATCTTACATATCTTGAAGGTGAATCACAGAGAAGAGGAAGGTATAATGGAAGAAGTTACATGGCACCAAGACAGAGAAATCAGTCAGGACCTTCATCAGATAATGAAGATCCTGAAAGTTATCAGGGAAGATATAAACCTCGTGGGAGAGGAGGAACCTTTGCATCGAAATCCCAGAGTGGACATAAATATTCTGGATCATGGTCAGATAATGAAGATGCTAATTTACATGAATGTAGTAAAAAAAGGCCTAATGAGAAGGGTAATATTTCATCTGGAACAGGTAACACCAAACCGAGTGCTTCTGGAACATGGTCTGATAATGAAGACACTGATACATTTCATGGGAAAACAGATGGGCTCAATAAAAGTCATGGATTTGATTCAGTATCCAGGAAAGAACAGAATTATCAACAACAGTCAGGTGCCAGTGAAACTGCTAGCAGCCAGCAAACTAAATGTGGCTCTAGAGGAAGAGGAGGTTTTTCATCTGTTCCAAAAAAGGATTACAATTCTGACAATTGGCCAACTCTTGAAAGTAATGAAAACTATGACCACAGAAAAGTTAAACCTGTTGGAAGACGAGAGTTTTCTTCAGCACTAAGGAAAGAGCACAATTCTGGAAATCGGTCAGATAATGAGGATACTCCCAACTATCAAAGAGGAAGAGGAAAATATAGAGGACGAGGTAGTTTTTCATCAGGACACAAGAAAGATCACAATTCTAGTAATTGGCATGATGCTGAGAAAACCAATAATGCTCAACAAGGAAACAGATATGGTGGAAGGGACAGTTTTGTTTCGGTTGCTAAAAAGGATCATGATTCTGGTACATGGTCAGATACTGAAGATAATAGTCATTTACAACATGACAAAGGTAAAAGCAAAAAACAACATAATCATAGTACTTGGTCTGATAATGAAGAAGTGAGTTCCACCCAGGAAGAACATGACTCATGCAATAAAATCAATTATTCTGCTGCTCTACAGAAAAAACCACAATCCTTTGATAATTGGGCTGTTACTGAAAATTTGGATATACCCCATCAAGAAAAGAAGCCACGTAATAAAGATAACTCTGGCACATGGTCTGATGTTGTGGAAACTGTTTCTGATAAAGATTGGATGGATGATAAGGGATTTAGTTCTGGGAAAAGAAAACAACAGATTTCTGGAAACTGGTCAGATACAGAAGATGGAAAATTTCACAAAACTGAAACTGTTGAATCAAATACGCAAGATATTATATTTGAATCCAAAAAGATGCAACATTCTTCTAGTACTTGGTCTGATAATGAAACATTTCAGCAGAATGCTAAATGTGCAACTGATAAAAGATCTGTGACAATAGATGACGATAAAATCTTAACAGTTACATTTGATCAGCAAGATAAGCATGAAGCAAATGAAATTAAAAATTCAGACCTAAATGATTTACATCAGAGAAATAAAGGGCCAGATAGAGCATTTAATCGTTCTTTTTCAGAACCAGATAAAACAAGAATGGAATATGAATTTCCTCAAAATAAGGATAAAGGTACCAAAGGATGGGAGAACGAAAGAAAGGATCATCGTCAAAATTCTAGGTACACAAGGGATAGAGGCAGAGGAAGTAGGCCAACAGGACCATATCATAAAGGTGCAAGGGAATATTCAGATCAAAACCAGAAAAGATTCACTGGTGGAAATAACGAACATCATGATGGCGGGAACAGGTTCAGAATAAAGAATGATAGAAGTAGAAGGCAAAATATAGAAGATAAAAGCAATTTTAATGACATTCAACATTGGATCCATACATCAGTGTACAAGAGTGAAAAGAATACAGTAAGGGAGCAAAATGAAGATAGCACTTTTGACTCTAGGAGGGATAATAGACTTTTTGAGAAGAGAAGAGGGGGGTTTAAAGCTGAATTAAATAATAGAGGAAGAGATAGAAGAGGTAAAGAAGAATACAAGAAACCCCCAGAACAAAATTTTGAATATAAAAATTGGAGACGCGCAAAAGGTGATGATAAATCATGGAAAAACTTAGACAATCAAGAAAAAATAAAAGATAGTGATTGTTTTGGTGAAAATCCTCAGTCATTTAATCAAAAGCAGGATAATGGCACTTGGGACAATTGTGAACAATCAAATCAAAAGCATGAAGTGAGCCATGGGACGTGGAATAAAGTTGATAATTCTGCAAAATATCCTAGAAATACTCAAGAAATCAAATTGGGGTTAAGAAATAATGGATTTAGGGGGAAAGTAGATAATGCCAATAAAAATAAATCATGGCAAGACAGTAAATCAACAGTGCATAATGCTGAAGATAATAGAATGTGGGCAGATGCAGATGAGCCAAAAACTCTGAAGGCCTTTGAATGTAACAAGACATACATGTCTAAAACAGATGATGAAGGTACTTGGGGAGATGTTGATCAGTCATCAAAAACTACACTTGATGATTCTTGGGGAAGTTCTGATGATTCACAAAGAAAAAAAGAGTGGAATAATTCTACTGGAACAGAGTTGCTGAAGGATGAGCAACATATTGCAAGCACATCAGGTGTAACTGATGTCTTGGAAGAAACTGGAAAATCCAAAGCAAGCCAGCAACAAAAAATAGGGTCACTTCAGATAACCATTAATGCTGGTTCTCGTGGAGTTTCAAGCGATACTGGTGCTTGGGAAAGCATTGCCTGTAGCAAAGAATTAAATTCGAATACAGAGACAGTATTGATAAATAATACAAGCATTAAAGATAAGAGTATTTATGATGAAGCTAAAAATAAAGTAGATTGCTCAGATGTTGAGATCTTGGATCAAAATTATATTCTAGATGAAGCTAAAGAAAGATTGAAAGATAATACAGAGGCAGAATACATTTATGAAGATGAGAAATTGTGTAGTGAGAGCCATGATGATTCTTGGACTACCACCAGTGGTGGAGATTCTGTATTAGAACATGATGAAGAGGAACTTATTAATTTCCACGAAGAGCAAGAATTTGAAAGTACACATAGTAATGATCTCATAATAGGAAATGAAGCTAGTCAAATAATATATAGAACATGTGAATCACCTGTATTAACTGATGAAGGGAATCAAAAAACTTCTGAATGTGGAAGTATTGAAGATTTTGATAATGATAAAACTTTAGAGTTAGATAATGAGGCAGTTCAGGAAACTTTGCAGGATGGTAAATGCATACAGCAAATTGAAAATGATTCATCATTCTTCAGAAATTCTATTGAAAATAATGATAAAAGGATACTTGATTTTGTAAGTAATGAAAACTTAAATCAAAAAACAGTGAAAAACAATGAATTAGCTTCTACTGTAGACTCCATGTCTTTCCCAAATGAAATTGATGCTATTCAGACAGTAGTTGAAAACAATGCATCATATAGAGTTGAGGGGAATGATACTAAGGAACTAAGTGACTTGGTGAGTGTCAGTTCCTATAGTGATGTCAATCAACAGTGTAAAAATGATAATGTACAGCAAACTGTACATGAAAATTCTAAAACTGGTATAGGATTAGAAGAAAAGACAAATATGAAAGATTTATTCGTTGTACAAGAATCTGAGGATCAAACTGGATGGACTGTAGCACATAAACAAGATAATGATAGTAAATTGGACATTTCTTCCAACTTAGAAGAGAAATACATTGAGGAGTCACATATGCAAAAAAATTTTAAGGAAAAAGGTCCACCCATTTTAGTTCTCCAAGATCATGATGAAAATGCTACTACGCTAGTTGTTAGTTGTTTAGAATGTGATAATTTTGAAAATAATAGTCACTCAAATGATGAAAAACAGGCTGAATTTGACATTGATTATCAACAAAATCAGTGCTCTTCTAGTGAAGAAAAAACACAGATACAGTTGAATAAGCCGTCAAAAACTGTATCACTCTCCATTCAAGAACACCAAACAGAGAGTAATCTGCAAAATCTTAAGCAAGAAATGTCTGCTAATGCTATATCAGATGAAGTTTTGAATATTCATGTTAGTGATTCTTACCAATTAACAAGTGTAGGAAACTTGAATCAGATGGAAGAGATCAATGTAGAATCTGGTTCTGTAAAGAATCATTCAGAAAAAGAAACTGTATCGATATTGCACCTTACTAGTAATGATGAAGAGTGCAATGCACAAATTACAGAAAGTTTAGAACTTGTCTCTAATGAAGTGGAGAGTGAAAGTAACAGTAATTTGGCAAATGAAACAGAAATTTCTGTAAAGTGTGAATGTGAAGAAGCTGACAGTGGAAGAGCTGAACAAGTAGGTGCTGACAGTGAAACAGCTGAACAAATATGTGCTGACAGTGAAACAGCTGAACAAATATGTGCTGACAGTGGAACAGCTGAACAAATATGTGCTGACAGTGGAACAGCTGAACAAATATGCACTGACAGTGTTGCAGTGGATACAGATGTTAAAGAAAATAGTTTTGATGTTTCCTTGCAAAATATTGATAGAAAGGATATAAAACAGCATTATGTAAATAGAAATGAACATGAAGCTACTTGTGAGCATTCCGATGAAGATTCTACATCAATATTGAACAGCAGTCAGATGTGCAAATTAGAAAATGCAAAGAGTTTACAAATTAGCACCAGTGAAATGAGTGATGAAAATAATGGAAAAGGGGAATTTGAAACTGCTGTGACCAATGACATAAAAGGTACAAACAGTGAAACAGATAATAATTTGCATCCTGGAAATGTTGCAAAATGCACAGAAATGGCAGGAAATATTTGCTCTGATTCTGTCATTGAAGATTTCAATAAAAATGATACAAACTTAATGCCTTGTATTAATGAGTGCTTAAAAAGTGATACCTGTGGTACACACAAAGAAGTAAATGAGGAGGCAAGCCATTCAATTGGATCTGAAGCTAGTATTGACAGTTCTAATTTAGAACCTGATGGTTGCCCTCACTCAACTGAAGGGAAGGACAGTGTTCACAAAATTGACTCTGTAAGTGATGCATCTGTTGCAGAATAAACTTCCCACACAAATTTGCAGAGTGCTTGTTTATATTACCGAATAAATACAAAAACAATGCTCTTAAACCTTTGTTAATGAAACTGAATTTGTTTACTAGAACTATATAAGAAGTCACTTTCTGCAGAAGTATTTTTTTAGTTTTTCCTGAAAATTTCAGGTGCCTATAAATATACTTGTTAAACATTTGTAATCCTATTACAGAAATTACTGCTATTGCCATTGAATAAGTAAACCAGGTTACTAATTAATTATTTGTTGCAAGTAACAAATAAGTATACTTGATCTTTAAACTTCATTTTGAGCTCAAGAAAGATATATTTTAATATTTTGTATTAATCCTCACTTTTTTTATAACTTTTATTTCTGACAAATATTAAAAAAAAATAAAAAATAAATACCCCCTCAAGCAGCTGCTTGCCACAGAGGTCTGACTTTATGTGTTATAAAAGGTGCATAAGGAAATATGCAGAAGTTATAAACAAGCAAATGAGCTGTGTACAAAACATCTCAAATGTTTTGTTGTTATGTTTCAATGCATAGGAAAAGTATTATTATGTTCCTTTCTGCCAGATTAGATAATTCTGAATTTGTATTTTGGGAGGTGATAAGAATATCACTGTCTTGTGAAAAAGTTATGTTATTAAACATAATTTTATTTTGTATGAAAAATATTTGATTTGTATTTGAAAGCATTTTATAACTACTTTATTTGGTGTTCGTCTCCAGATTACAAGAAACTGAAACAGAATTGTTACTCCTAAGTGATGTGAAATATTTTTCATTAAAATATTCCTACTTTTTATATTATCCTTTTTTAACAATTCTCTCATTAGGCATCCTTCACGAATAAAATGATGGAGTATAAAAATGATGCAGAAATTAATATTTAAATTTGAATTGCAAAAAAAATTGAACGAAACCCTGCCTAAAGCACATCTATATGTCTCGGAAGTGTTTTGTATTTTAAAGAAATTTCACAACAGTGAAGTGGGAAAAAAGCCCAAGAAAATATCAATTTGTGATTCCCAAACTGTGGCATATCATGCTTTTAATGAATTATTTATCTTGGGTGTTGGTTTTTTTAATGCTAGGTATGTATAATAGCCATTTTCTAGTTTGAGATGAGAATGATAATTTGCCCAAAAGCAATAAATTAGCTATATTCTATATGCAATTAGATATTTAACCATGGTTTGAACATTCTCTTTAATTGATTAATATGGTTTGCAAAACTTTTAAGGACTTACTATCTTATATTTTTGATACATGCTCTGTTCTTGGTAGGGAGTAGGATAATGTAGACTTTTATTCAACATAGAAAAATCAAACGTTAGACAGTTGAAAAGTTTTTTCCTCAATATTTGTTTTATAGACATGCTGCTTGTAAGTTGTCAACATTGCATACATGCTTATATTGAATCAATCTTTTTAAGCCTATAAATATCAAAAATCAAAATTTATTTATATGGTACATTACAGTCACTGGCATCAATGTAAAGGAAAAATTGCTGGCTATACATGATTTCATGCAAGCAACTGAATAATCTTTAAATTAAAGATGGCTCGTGTGTTAAAAGTTGAATGTAGGATATTTTTCCTATTTTCTTTATAAAAGACCTTTGCATTTAAATATACATCTTGATTTCCTTCAAAGTTAAAGAAGAAGACATATCAATCTATTTATTGTCAAGATATATTGTGCAACTTAACCCTTTAAGTGTACGCTGTTACCAAAAAATGTTTAAAAATTCTCCTCTACCTAACTTTGAAAATAATTTTTATGGGAAAATGTTACCAGAGGTAAAGTGAAAGATATCCCTTAAATATCTCTAAACCACAATTTTCAACAGTATTCTTTTAATATTTAAACGGTTATTGAAGCTGGAACATTTAACAGCAGACACTACTGTTAACATTCATTCCTGGACACTTTTTTTTTAATTAAGAGAAACTGGAGGAATCATTGTACAAACTTCTAAAATTACATTATTTTGGTAAGAAAATTATTATAGTGTTTATTATTTGTTTTTTAATTAACTTTTGAGATAAATTCTAATGATTAGCAATGCTGCTGTTAAATATTTTGTCTTCCATAACTCTTTAAATATTAAATAATTTTTTTAATTGAGATATGGATACATGTTATCGAAATTTTCAACTTAAATCCAATGGTATTTTCAATAGAAAGCTTATTTTCAAAGTTAGATTTAAGTTTAAATTATACGTAAATAAAACTGACAGTATTGTTTCTCTGAAAGTAACAATTGTAATGTGTGCATAACAGAATTGTGAAAATTGTTATTTTGGAGCATACCACTTGCTATAGGCTCATACAACCCTTCAAATATCATATATTATGTTAATTTTGAAAACTGTGCTTTAGACTATGATTAGAATCTTTAAAATATGAAATGTTTATGAGATGTTTGTTCCAGGGTCAATATTTTTCTTGCATTCATTTAACATTAACATATTACATGGAAGTGGAATTGTTGATCTGATGCTATTAATTTTTAAAATGGTAGTTTAATACTTACTAATTGTAAATTTCTAGTGTTTTACAATTATTAATGTGTGTTGTCTCTTTGTTGGATTTCAAGCAGGTATTTTATGTAGCTTTTAAATGATGTACATATTTTGAATCTGAATTAAATTATATTACATCATTTTATTGTTTACTATGAAGGAAATATGCCAGGAAATATAATGTTCTTAACAACTTCAAGAAATAAATATAGGAAATAAAATTTTTTCAATGGCTATTAATTTTAATTGTAGGGATGGATAGATTGTATGAGCATCTATGTAAAATGGGGTTTAATTTTTTTTAAGTACTAAACCGGGATGGGTCTAGGAAATTCAAATGTGGAGATTCATTGTTGTATAAAAATATTTGATGTTGCCAGAATAGAAAAACGAAATGCAACAGGTGAAAATGTTGCAAATTGTAATGTACAAAACTGTTTTCAATTAAATTATTGGAAATTGATTTACCTTATTGTAATTATGTAAGAATATACACATCTTGATAATAAAAATATTAATATTTCTTGTCCAATAATAATGATTATTAATCCCTTCCCTACGATGGCTCCACTGTTGGACTTTTGAGGCATATATATATGTAATTTGAAATGCTAACTTATAGGTTCTTGGAGGCTTTCATAATGTTTATCAGTGATGATGTCATATATTTTTCGACCAATCAAAATTTACCACACCATATAAGGTCTGAGGGAGGGAGGCTAAAAATCAGTTGACAATGGATATTCAGGCAAAGCGATGTGTGCTAATTTTGCAGCTAATTGCAATTTGATTGAATAAAAATGCAATAAATATGTCGCATGAAGAGGAATTTGGTGAAAGTGAACATATTCATGATGAAAGTGATATGAATTGGAGTGGTACCGATTTTTTTGATCTTACTGATAATGAATTTGAGAATGAAGAGCAAGAACCCCAGGAAATGGCGGGAGACTGGAAGCATATTTCTAAAGTATTTTATGATGTCTAAGTTGTGTAAGTAAGATGTCTTTGTTGAGCAAATTACTAAGTTAACACTAAGTAATTTCCTCAGCAAGAGCCACAATTATCAGATATTCTATTTGTTCAAAGTCTAATAAAATTTGTATTGTGTGGCATGGCGCTAATATCAAGACTCATATGGAAGGGATTAATGTAACATAATGCTGAGTTATTAGCATGTAAAATAATTTTTTTGAATATAGTAGTTGAAGTGACAGTGCTAATTTAAAATTATTCGGGTTTCTTTATATCATTGTAATTCGGAAGAGCTAAGACAATTAGATGGAATTTATCTAGGAATTTACCTTGCTTTTTTCTTGCAATGATATCTGATGGGTAGATAAGTCTGTTGTCCTGTGGTGAGTGGTCCAGTCCAGATATGAGTTCACTTGTGTTCTTGATTTTTTGTTGTCGTTCTTTGCAGGAATGCTGGTGCTAGGTTGACATCGATATGATGCACACATTAAGTAATGTATTTTTAGATTTCCAGCTTATGTCCCAACTTTTCTGGAAGTGCTAATACTGTATTTAAATACATATTCACTATGCTTTTTGCACTGATGCTCCAATGCATCGTCAGGCAAAATAGTTATTTTGTGGCACATCTATGACTCGGCTACCTATCGAATATCATCGCAAGAAAAAATTCAAGGTAAATTCCGAAACACTAATTCCATCTAATTGTCTTAGCTTTTCCGATAATTGCAGTTATATAGAGAAAAAAAAAATTTTTTAATTAAATATTTTGTTGTGATCCAATTTAAGGAAACACTTTAGTCTTTTCTTCACAATAGGCCCTAACTAAAAATATGATCTAGTTTCCTTTTTAGCAAAGTTCTGGAAAATGCTTGAAAAATACTTCTCAATTCTAGTTGCATATATTCAGTTACTATTTGTGGTTTGATGTAAATGATACTCATTTATGTTCACATGTATGACAAGAATTCACCTGTTAGTCTCTATGCATGAACTAATGGTGTATATAGTCAGACTTCAGTTATGAATAAAAAGGACTTTTAAGATGTTTTCAGAAACAGGGTTATTTGTACAAAGTTTAATGTAATGTGACAGAGTATTTAATACAGATGTCTTGCATTGTTTCTAAATTTAAAAAATTCAATGATTCTGTAAAATTATTTTTTTATTCAAAAATGAAATTTACAGTATTTCATGCAGATTTAACTTTATGCATAATAAAACTGATAGTATTGTATCTCTGAAAGTAATAGTTATAATGTGTGCATCATTCAAAATTGTGAAATTTTTTGATATACAACCTTGTTTAAAGCTTTAATCACAGGAACATTTTAAAATTTACATTTACCAAAAAAAAAAAGTCAGTTTAAAGTGACTGCAATGACATATTTTTTTTTCTTTATATTTGAATTTTTATTTTTTTCTTTATATTTGAATGCAAATAGAGAATCTGTTAGATATGAAATGTTAACACTAAGTAATTTCCTCAAAGCAGACAATTATATTTTTATTGCTAATGTTAAGTAGAAATTTTAAGTTGAATAATAGCTTCCCGGTAAAGGGATTTATTTGTTTTTTCATATTTAGTTTTAGTGACATGCCCAAGTGGGAAGGAGGGATTATAACTCTTTCACGAGAGCTTGAATACCGTATATTTTCTAAGAACATTTTTTTCTCTTGAGGACTTGAATAACATTTATTTCCAGAAAACCAGAGACAAACACATCAAACTTCCCCTCTCCCCGGGGGCGGGGGTGGCTCAGTTGGTAGCGTGCCAGGCTCGTAATCTGTAGTTCCCAGGTTCGAGTCCCAGCTGGGTCAGCATTGAGATTTATCTCCGCGAAATTCCCCACCCTGCTCACGGTCAGTAGGGGACACCGATGGGCTTGGAAAGGCCTCCGTCCATCGGATGGGACATTAAGCCATGGCTCTGTGTGTGGGAGAGCCATACACTGCACGTTAAAGAACACACTGGATGGCCTTGACGGGAGGCTACCATCTGTCTCCCAACAGCTGTTCCAGTGGATCCCCTCCTCCGACCTTCTCTGAGCCTTCGGAGCCCTTGTGACCTGGCCATTTAGCCCATGGTGTGTAGAAAAGTGCCACTCAGAGGTAAAACATCCCAAAAGCAAAGCTTCTAAAATTAGACTTTTTATTATTTAACACATTCTATCTAGTAAACAATTTCCTCATTTTCATCATGTTCCTTAGTTATATTGAGCAAATACATTGAACATCTCTTGAAGAGTTCTGCAACAATCAATAGGAGAGACTAATTTTTTTAATGGTCATTTTGAAATAATTTGTTGGGTGCAAGCAGTTACAATTTAAAGGAAGATTTAAGGAATTGTTAAAAAAAAACTAATTAAATATTAAATTAATATGCAGCAGTGAGAACTTAGACTGAATTGTGGTTTGACGTTAGCAATGATTAAAAGAAAAAAAAAAAAAATGCCCCCTCAAGCAGCTGCTTGCCACAGAGGTCTGACAGGAGCCTGTCAGTTTATATGCCACAGTAGGAGATCTGAGAGGATGGCAGGACCTCAGCAGAAAAATGACACACAGCATCCATGCCTAAATACCGGGGCTCGAACCCAGGTCCCTTAGATCAGTAGCCAAGCGTGCTAACCACTCGGCCACGGGACGGCTGATTAAAAAGAAAACAATTTTAATTTCGAAAATCAGTTTTCCATAATTCATTATACTACTAAGCTTTATAAACCAAAACTTAGAAGAAAATGATAAAATATATTTTGTTCCTGATTGCAAATATCTATATGTGTGTGTTATTGAAATATGTGAAAAATTATAAGGAAAGGTTTCGTATAAAATTTTTATGGACATTTATAGACACGTCAAATTTCAGCTAATTTTTGTGGATGGTTGACAGCCCTGCTCCTCGCATTGTACATTTATCCTATTCTCGGTTTCGCAAGCACAATAGTAAAATATAAGTAAGGGTGCTACTTTATTAGGTAGCACTGCTACACAACCTTTGCTTATTATGCCCTGGAGGCATGGGCGTCCGCAGAGGGGGGCAAACGCCCCCCCCCCCCCCCCCCCCCCCCCCCGATCTAGTAAAAAATTCCACAAATTGTAATCGTAACAATTTAAACGTAATTAATTCATATACATTATGTATGTGTTTTTGCATTGATGCAATACTGTATTCTATAATCTACTTGTGAAAAAAAAAACCCTAAAAAATTAAATAATTAAATAAAAATTTATTGATGTAATTATTTGTCTCCAAGCTTTGCCCCCCCCCCCCTGAAAAATTTTCTGCGGACGCCCATGCCTGGAGGGTTAAAAAGCTGTACCTTTACTTTGGAGCTATATGGTACTAGCAGTCTTCTCTATCTATTTTGGTTGTACTGAAAACAATACTGTATATTTGAAAACCACTGTTGTAGATATAGAAAAGAAAATGCATTATTAGATAGTAATGTGTTAGAGGAAGGTAATTTTATATCATCTTTTTGTGCGCTATTCTCAATTCATAGATGTGATTTGGAAACGTTGTTGTTGTAGCAGAGGGTTGAGTAATTGAGGAGGAAGAAATAGCTCAGATGTTAAGATTTAGATTATAATATATATATAGAGGATATAAAACATCGGAGTCTTCACTCAAAACTCGACTTTTCTGCTAATTCTTGCTCGAACTTTTACAGGACATTTATACCTGTAAAATCCTGTAATCAAATTTCACTTTATTAATTTATTTGCAATTAAATTGTTGAAAGAGCTTTCATAATTGCAAAATCATATGTTGAAAGGAATAATGTATAGCGCCACCGTCTTTTCATAATAGTCAGTGAAAAAGGTCGTGAAGGTTTATGAGTCGAAATGCATCTGAACTGTAAACTCCATTGTCATAAATTCCATTGTGTCAGAATAAAATTATTAAATAAGACAATGTATAAATAATAGTAGAAACTGTTGCTTGGATAGCAAAAATACTTTTATCGGAGTTCATTGTTTACAATCTAGTTTTACTCATTTTATAAACCAAAGATACGTGTATCTCATAATTTTAATGTTCAGAAAAATAGTAATCAATGTCAAAAAAATTTAAAAATAAGCTTAAAACTTAAAATGTTAATATCTAAATTTTATTTCGTTTGAAATGTTGTAAATGGACCTATTCTTTATCACTTTCATTATAATTTTATTTAGAAATATAAAGTTGAAATACGATTTAAAAACGACAAACAAAATTGTAAGGTTCAACACATTTGCTGCTGCTTTAATTTCCATACTTAGAAGATTAAAAGGTTCAAGGAAAAGGAAGAAAACAATAGCTAATTTGAACCTCAATCTAGGTTCCACTGGGGGAAGGGTTGGGTTGTTTTACCTCTGAGCGGCACTTTTTTTGCACACCATGGGCTAAATTGGCCAGGTCACATGGACCCCGAAGGCTCAGAGAAGGTTGGGTGAGGGGACCAACTGGAACAGCTGTTGGAAGACAGATGGTAGCCTCCCGTCAAGGCCATCCAGCATATTCTTTAAAGTGCACAGGGTATGGCTCTCCCGCACACGGGGCCACAGTTTAACGGAGGGCGGCCTTTTGAAGCCCATCGGTGTTTCCTGCTGACTGTGTGCAGGGCGGGTAATTTTGCGGAGATAAATCTCAACACTGGCCCAGTTGGGACCCGAACCTGGGAACTACAGATTACGAGCCTGGAACGCTACTGACTGGGCCACCCCCGCCCCCACTGGGGGAAGGACGAACACTTCTAGCACTTTGTGGCACAGTGTGCAGGATAGCCATACCCTGTGCATGTTAAAGGACACACCGAATGGCTTTGATGGGAGACTACCATCAGGGGCTTATTAGGGGGAGGGAATAGTGGCTCCATGTCCTGTCCCCCCCTGAAAATCCAGTTGTCTTTGAAATCTTAAACTTGTCTACCTGCTTTGAAATCCAAAACAGTTGGCTTCGTATTAATTTATCTTAGCCCCATAATATATGCCCGACACAGAAAGTAGATTTTAGAAAGTGACTATAAATTTTATTCGATGTAGAATATTATTTTAACCATTTTATTTTAATTTTTCCTTTCTTTGGTCCAGTGGAATATTTTAATAATTGGGAAACCCTATGTTATTAAGTTTTATTATCAGACAATTTTAAGGCTATTTTCTGAAACTAAATTCTCGGACTGACCGCCCCCCTCCACACACACCAAAAAAAAGAATCCTGGGTACATCCCTGGCTACCATCTGTCTCTTAATAGCTGTGTGGCGGGGGGTGACTCAGTCGGTACTACGCCAGGCTCGTAATCTGCAGTTCCCAGGTTCGAGTCCCAGCTGGGTCAGCGTTGAGATTATCTCCCAAAATTCCCCGCCCTGCCCTCGGTCAGTAGGGGACACAGATGGGCTTGGAAAGGCTGCCGTCTGTCGGATGGGACGTTAAGCTGTGGCTCTCTGTGCATGTTAAACCACTGTTCCAGTGGGTCCTCTCCCCCAACCTTCTCTGAGCCTTCGGGGTCCTTGTGACCTGGTCATTTAGCCCATGGTTGCAAGAAAGTGCCCCTCAGAGCTAAAACAACCCAACGTTAAATAACACGCTGGATGGCCTTGACGGGAGGCTACCATCTGTCTCCCAAACAGCTGTTCCAGT
Source organism: Ryuthela nishihirai (assembly GCA_038380435.1). Classification (NCBI taxonomy): domain Eukaryota; kingdom Metazoa; phylum Arthropoda; class Arachnida; order Araneae; family Heptathelidae; genus Ryuthela; species Ryuthela nishihirai. The sequence continues at coordinate 2,283,854 of JAWZYU010000044.1, read as the reverse complement.
GGGTCCTCTCCCCCAACCTTCTCTGAGCCTTCGGGGTCCTTGTGACCTGGACATTTAGCCCATGGTGTGCAAAAAAGTGCTCAGAGGTAAAACAATCCAACCCATAATAGCTGTCCAGTGAGTCCCTTTCCTCCAACCTTCTCTGAGCATTTGGGTTCTTTGTGACTTGGCCATTTAGCCACAAAGAAAATGATGCCCAGAGGTGAAACAGCCCAACCCTTTAGTACTGACTGGTTGAGACGGGAGTTGCTGTTGACACTGGGTGATGCACTTATGTATCATCTGGCATCTAGAGCATGAGCAGTATGATACACATGCTTCAAGCAGCAGTTAACCTATTTTAACTAACTGGTAAAAATGTGCTTTTATGAAACAGAACATTGTTATAATTTGTACCATAGATTAATAGTTAATGTTAATAGTAAGTACTGTTTAAAAAGGAGTGGGGGATGCTCAGCCGGTAGCATGCCAGGCTTGTAATCTGCAGTTCCCAGGTTCGAGTCCCAGCTGGGTCAGCGTTGAGATTTATTTCCACAAAATTCCCCGCCCTGCCCACGGTCAGTAGGGAACACAGATGGGCTTGGAAAGGCTGCCGTCTGTCGGATGGGACGTTAAGCCGTGGCCTTGTGTGCGGGAGAACCATACCCTGTGCACGTTAAAGAACACGCTGGATGGCCTCGACGGGAGGTTACCATCTGTCTCCCAACAGCTATTCCAGTGGATCCCCTCCCCCAACCTTCTCTGAGCCTTCGGGGTCCATTTGACCTGCCATTAAGCCCATGGTGTGCAAAAAAGTACCGCTCAGAGGTAAAACAACCCAACCCTTATCTTTCTTTGAAGTGAATACAAATTCAGTGACTGGCTGAACCCTCGATATGTTTTTAGGTTCATTTTCTAATTTTCAAGGTGCATATAGGAAGATAGGTATTTTTTAAATTTATGTTATTTTTCAATATTATTCCTCAGAAACTTTCATTTGATATATGACTCATAAATATCGACCACATTTTTCTTCCACCTGTTTTTGGAGTCGTGTTTGGAGTAGCACATGACATCAGAGATGTCGCAAGCTTTGAGATGTAACTCGTTGAAGTCGATCCCTACGAAATTTCTGCTCTTCTGTGGGGAGAGGATTTCGTGAGAGCATTGTTCGAAGTAGTCTACGACGGTCCTCATATGAGCTTTCATTTGACACTTAACTCGTTACCTCAGGCCCTTATATTCGGAAAATATGGTAGAAGAACTTCATTCGAATTTCCTCTTTTTAAGATGGAAGAAAGCAGGGAAGTATACTTTTATTTTCCACAATATTCCCTTCGTCACAAGCTTTCATTTGACATAAAGCAAGGGAGTATAGTTTTATTTTCCACAATATTCCCTTCGTCACAAGCTTTCATGTGACATAAAGCAAGGGAGTATAGTTTTATTTTCCACAATATTCCCTTCGTCACAAGCTTTCATTGGACATAAAGCAAGGGAGTATACTTTTATTTTCCACAATATTCCCTTCGTCACAAGCTTTCATTTGACATAAAGCAAGGGAGCATACTTTTATTTTCCACAATATTCCCTTCGTCACAAGCTTTCATTTGACATAAAGCAAGGGAGCATACTTTTATTTTCCACAATATTCCCTTCGTCACAAGCTTTCATGTGACATAAAGCAAGGGAGTATAGTTTTATTTTCCACAATATTCCCTTCGTCACAAGCTTTCATTGGACATAAAGCAAGGGAGTATACTTTTATTTTCCACAATATTCCCTTCGTCACAATTTTATTTTCCACAATATTCCCTTCGTCACAAGGTTTTATTGGACATAAAGCAAGGGAGTATACTTTTATTTTCCACAATATTCCCTTCGTCACAAGCTTTCATTGGACATACAACTTGTTACGTTTGGCCCTCGCTTTTCACCAAGTGACTGCTGTGTTTTTCTACACTATCGGAACTCGGCAAATAATAAATAGAAAAAGAATTTTTATATTATTTTTGTATTAATATAGTAGACTTAGTTCTTTTATGTACTATTAAGTTTTTTTAAGTAAGACAATACTAAATTTCAAATTCGCTTATTATTTCTTGTGATTATTTTGGTAGCGCAGTGGCCCAATGGAAGAGCCACCATTGTTAGTACCTATAATACACAAAAGAATTTCTCATTTTTAAATAAATAAAATAAATACCCCCTCAAGCAGCTGCTTGCCACAGAGATCTGACAGGAGCCTGTCAGTTTATATGCCATAGTAGAAGGTCTGTGACGATGGCAGAACCTCAGCAGAAAAACCACACACACATCGATGCCTTACCCGGGGCTCGAACCCATCTGCTAACCACTCGGCCATGGGACGGCTGAAGAAAGCGTAATCCTTAGTAAAAGTATATTTCCTAACCGCACCTTCAGTTAATGAAATTTTTGCAAGTAATCTCTTATGGCCAGGAAAGTGTTGTGCTTGAATTTTGTACTGTGATAATGGGTCCTTACAATGGCCAAAATTCGGTTGTACTTAATAGATTTTTACCGCATAAATAGCTGCATTTGTTGAGTTCTAGAAAATGTTTTGTAGTAAAATTGCATTACTATATTTATATTTCGTTTAATGTTGAAAATCCGAAGTGGATCGTTATTTAATGCATACCCATACAGTCAGTTACTGAATCTTAAATTGCAGTAGCACATTGTTTACGATTTGTAGCGAGACGTAGGTTTTCCAGACTGTTTTGGATTGTTTAACTTTTGAGGGGCACTTTTTTGTACACAATGGCCAGATCACAGAAACCCCAAGGACTGAGAGATGGGGGCCGAGGATGGCTCAGTCGGTAAGCGCGCCAGGCTCATAATCTGTAGTTCACAGGTTAGAGTCCCAGCTATGTCAGCGTTGAGATTTATCTCCGCAAATTTCCCCGCCCTGCCCACGGTCAGTAGGGAACACCAATGGACTTGGAAAGGCCGCCGTCCGTCGGATGGGACGTTAAGCCGTGGCCCAGTGTGCGGGAGAGCCATACATACCCTGTGTACGTTAAAGAACACGCTGGATGGCCTTGACGGGAGGCTACCATCTGTCCCAACAGCTGTTCCAGTGGGTCCCCAACCTTCTCTGAACCTTTGGGGTCCATGTAACCTGGCCATTTAACCTGTGGCGTGCAAAAAAGTACCGCTCAGAGGTAAAACAACCCAGTATAGGTTAAATGTTTTCGGCTGAAGCAGCAAAATTAAATGTTCTGGAAGAATAAGGGAAAAATATATGGATACATTATTCATTGCTGATAAACTTTATAAATACACGTATAAATTAAAAGAATGATTAAACATAAAACAGAAATTTGCCTTTAAATATTAATCTAAATTTTTTTATCGTACTAAAATTTTGTTAGGGTTCCAGCCTCTGGATATATGCCTGTTTCTCTGTATGTTCTATAAATCCTTAAAATTTATATATTGTGCTCTCTGACTTGGTGAGTAATTCTTTTATGCAAGAATTTTTAATGTTGCTGACTCTCTTCTAACAGTCCTAGTTGGAACCAATGTCTTCTCTTCCCAACAGGATTTCTGCTAAGTAATTATCGCCGAAGCTTTTAAGCAGACTGTCTTTAAAATAGTTCATTGATTTTGGTGACTACCGCTCTCCAGCAAGGTAAATGCTTATTAAATATTTCAGTCCCAGGTCTATTTTATAAATGTTTAAAGGTAATTCAGTAGTAAAGTATCACAGGAGATGTCCTGTAGACATGGGACTCGTGAAATCGCTGAAAATCATTTATTGCTACCTTGAGTATGATTCAAACCCATACTTCCCAGTTACATGCCAGGCATGCTGACCACTACGCCACCGATGGCTAACATTTCTTTCGACTATTTTTCCCGCTTATTCCCACACAACCATAATCTCCACAAAAATATCCAAAAGATATCTAAGACGACCAGTAGATATCCATGGGTCATCTTAGATATCTTATGGAGATTTTGGTTGTATGAGTTATTTGATTGATTTCAGGCACCATCTATGTCGAGCAAATAGGTTAGCCACTGATAGTGTAGTGGCCAGCATGCAAAGTGAGAAGTGTGGGTTCGAATCCCACTCACGACTTCTAAATTTTTTTCATCTATTTCACGAGTTTGAAATTATTTGTCTTCAAATCGTCTTTTCTAATTCAAAGTACTTAACTCTCTCTGTAGTTGGTTGTTTACAGGAACAGCTGAAACATTCTCTTCGGATAGGAGTAGATAAAAATGAGTCGTACCATTAATAATTTTGTTATAACACTCGTTCTTTGTAGTTGACCCTATGGCCTGTCTCAAGATCTCAGCTGCCTTTGAGAATCTTTGTCAATTAATAACAAAATCACTGTTCTTATTAGGCCACCAACCAATTGTGGTAATGGGAATTTAGTGGGAATTATTCAGTTGAAACTTTATCTGCAATGCTTTGTTTTGTTCATTGTTCCTAGTGAGTTTGCTTTACGGTTATAATTCCAAAACTGGAAAATTATTTTGCTTTCAGTTGGTAAAAATAATGTAAATATGACTGTAGAAACCAATAGAGATTATTGTGGCTGATAATTACGCTCTGATTTCATAATGATACTGTATAGGCTAATTTTATACGTGTGCTTGTGTATAAATAAATATTTTTCAGTTAATGTCTCCTAGTTTTATTCTATACTTTTAGCCTGAGTTAAAATGTCAAATAAATTGGTTCAAACTGAAAAAAAATACATTGCTGGTAAAAAAAATTAAAGGATAATATGCCTTGAAAAGTGTATAATGGGATAACATCAAATGCAGGGTGAGAATGTAGAGCTTGTTTCTAAAAGACCTAGTTCAAACTTTGGGAACGTGTTCTACTTCGCATAATAGAAGGGGCGGGGGTGGCTCAATCGGTAGCGCGCCAGGCTTAATCTGTAGTTCCCAGGTTCGAGTCCCAGCTGGGTCAGCATTGAGATTTATCTCCGCAAAATTCCCCGCCCTGCCCACAGTCAGTAGGGGACACCAATGGGCTTGGAAAGGCCACCGTCAGTCGGATAGGACGTTAAGCCGTTGCCCCATGTGGGGAAGAGCCATACCCAGTGCATGTTAAAGAACACGCTGGATGGCCTTGACGGGAGGCTACCATCTGTCTCCCAACAGCTGTTCCAGTGGGTCCCCTCCCCCAACCTTCTCTGAGCCTTCGGGGTCCTTGTGACCTGGCCATTTAGCCCATGGTGTGCAAAAAAGTGCCGCTCAGAGGTAAAACAACCCAACCCATGGTGTGCAAAAAAGTGCCGCTCAGAGGTGAAACAACAATTTTAAAGAACACGCTGGATGGCCTTGACGGGAGGCTGCCATCTGTCTCCCAACAGCTGTTCCAGTGGGTCACCTCCCTCAACCTCAGCCTTCGGGGTCCTTGTGACCTGGCCATTTAACCTATGGTGTGCAAAAGAGGTAAAACAACCCAACGTTAAAGAACACGCTGGATGGTCTTGACGGGAGGCTACCATCTGTCTCCCAACAGCTGTTTCATTGGGTCCCCTCCCCCAACCTTCTCTGAGCCTTCGGGGTCCTTGTGACCTGGCCATTTAGCCCATGGTGTTCAAAAAAGTGCCGCTCATAGGTAAAACAACCCAACGTCAAAGAACACGCTTGATGGGAGGCTACCATCTGTCTCCCAACAACTGTTCCAGTGGATCCCCTCCCCCAACCTCTGAGCCTTCGGGGTCCATGTGACCTGGCCATTTAACCCAAGGTGTGCAAAAGAAAAGTGCCGCTGAGAAGTAAAACAACCCAACGCATAATAGAAAAAAGTTCTTATGAATATTGGACCACAAACTCTTCCTTTCCGGGTTACAGCATATTTTGAAAGTGCTTGTGAAGTTAATTAGTTTTTATTTATTACAGAAAATTGTAAGTGATAGATGAGAACAATTGTGAAGTCTACATGAGATCAAGTGTCCGAAGTGGCCTCCCTGAGAAGCAATACGCGCCTCACAGCGTCGAACACATTCTTATAGTCCCGGAGTGTTCTAAACACGTTCTGAAAATGCTGAGTAGACTTTTTGGAAACACCCTGGATAAGGTGGTGCCAAACTGCTGATTAACCACGATCATTGAAGTGTAGCTGATGTTTGATATCAGCAATGTTTCCCATCAGGAAAATGATTTGGCGTACAGCATGTTAGGATATTTAATTAACAATTTTCATATGCCTATTACGTTTTTTTTAGTGTACCTATTAAAGGGTTGTATTTTTTTTTTAAGTTTCAAACTATATGGGCTAGTTATTGTTAGTTAATATCTTGATATGGCTGTTTATTCACTCTTAGTTGTTCAGCTGAAAAGTAAAAAAGCCTTGTATGTTCCAAAGTTGATATATATATATAGCCATCCCGTGACCGAGTGGTTAGCGCTTAGCTACTGAACTAAGGGACCTGGGTTCGAGCCCCGGGTAAGGCATGGATGTATGTGTCGTTTTTCTGCTGTCCTGCCATCCTCTCAGACCTTTTACTATGGCATATAAACTGACAGGCTCCTGTCAGACCTCCGTGGCAAGCAGCTGCTTGAGGGGGTATTTATTTTTTTTAATTTCTATTACGATCGTAACCTACGAGACTAAACGATAATTAAAAAATAAAAATGCCTTCTCAAGCAGCTGCTTGCCAAAGGTCTGACAGGAGCCTGTCAGTTTATATGCCAGAGTAGCTCTGTGAGGATGGCAGAACCTCAGCAGAAAACCAACACAAACATCCATGCCTTACTGGGGGCTCGAACCCAAGTCTCATAGATCAGTTCCCAAGCGTGCTAACCTGTCGCTGCAAAATTCAATCATGGTTCCAGGAGAGGGAACGAGTGAGCCAAATTTTTCAATAGCAGTGATTTTGTTTACTTCTAAATTGTCAAACGATTGTTTATAAATATTTTTGAGTTAATCTGGGTACTAATTAACTTCACATGCTGACATGGGGACAGGTTAAGAAGTGCTCTTAAAAATTCTATTTTGAACATGTTTTTTAAAATTTCATTCGTCGAAAGCCAATGTTGGTTTAATTATAGATATGTATTTATTATGTGGCAAAATCTCCAGTCTAGATCAGTATTCCTCAACATTATTTTGAAACTCCCTGTGTACATATAATTCCCTAGCCCAATAGTAGAATAATCACTACTAAAATTATTATTTTTTTATTGTCATAACTCCGTATATTTTATTAATAAATGGTGACCTGCCTATCTTGAAAACCTATAACATTTTTATTTTTAAAGCTTTTCAAAAAAAAATTTTCTAATAATTTTATTTTTAATTTTTTGCAAAAACTAAAAGCGTTGTTAAATAATATACTGAGAATATGGCGTATATTAGAAATTAGATATAAAAATATGTTTCCGAAGATTTAAACGAGGAAAATAGATTGCTTTTAATAAGGTTAATTGAATGTGAAAAGTCCTGACCACTCTCAGCTGCTTGGCACAGAAGTCTCACAGGTGTTTCTTGTCTTCGGGATATTTTCCTGTGATACTTTATTACTGAAAACTAATTATTAGAGACCTTTAGAAATTCGCAAAGTGTGTTGATAAATATTCGATATTATTCAAAGAAAATTTACCAAAACTAGTTTTACACTTGGAATTTTTTTTTTATTTCGTTTATTTTCACTTCCTTGTTTTTATACTATTTTTACATTGTGACATATTAAAAACAGGATAATAAATTATTTCTATGTACATGAAAAATTCTTTTGTAAAACGTTTTCCTGTAAATGACATACAAACCTAAACACAGAATCTGCAGAAATTTTAATGTCATTTTGGAAATAACAATCTTGGCAACTCATATTAACAGTACAGAAAATAGTTTAGGAAGCAGGTCTTGGCAACATTGGCAATACAGAAAAATCATTTAGGAAGGAAGTGTTGACAACACATTAACAGTAGAGATCTCTTAATATTTTACAATGCAACTGGAAAGTATTTTATCCACCGCTTCGCAACAAAGTAAACAGCAAGAGACATTGGGGCGGGGGTGGCTCAGTCGGTAGCGTGCCAGGCTCATAATCTGTAGTTCACAAGTTCGAGTCCCAGCTGGGTCAGCCTTTAAATTTATCTCCGCAAAATTCCCCGCTCTGCCCACGGTCAGTAGGGGATACTGATGGGCTTGGAAAGGCCGCTGTCTGTCATAGGTGACATTAAGCCGTTGCCCCGTGTGCGAGAGAGCCATATCCTGTGCACGTTAAAGAACACGCTGGATGACCTCGACGGGAGGCTACCATCTGTCCCAACAGCTGTTCCAGTGGGTCCCCAAAAAAGTGCCGCTCAGAGGTAAAACAATCCAACGTTAAAGAACACGCTGGATGGCCTTGACGGGAGGCTACCTTCTGTCTCTCAACTGCCGTTCCAGTGGCTCCCAACATTCTCTGAGCCTTCTGGGTTCTTGTGAACTGCCATTTAGCCCATTGTGTGCAAAAAAAGTGTCGCTCAGAGGTAAACCAACCCAACGCAAGAGACATTATGAGAATGGATAGAAGTGTTACATATGATACACATAGGGTGTAACATTAAATATGAGACACCAATGAGACCTACTAAGAGACTGACAAACACTAAAAACACATCACGTCTAACAGTACGAAAATTATTCAGGAACTTTCTCATATAAGTTTTGTACATGAAAACGGAAAAGAGTACTTTGCACCAACACAACTCTAACTTTAATGTTTTCAACTTTCTTGCACGACTTAGTTCATTTGAAGCGCAAATGATGCAATTCGGTATTTGGTGATCCATAAATAACATCAGAAGTAGAGATGATGATGATGCAATCTGGCAATGTACAAGTTTCGATATCTGATTGCTGATATATATCACAGATACAGGATTCCTCTTTCTAACACTAAAGTGAAATTTCATGCCTAGTGGTCGCTGGATTTTCAACAGCTGGGATCGCCAATTACGAAACCTGGCTCTTGGATGAGTGGGTGGAGATCCGAAGGACGTCACTTCCTGTTCCAAATTGAAATGTCATTTAGTGGGATGTGTCACTTCCTGCTCCAAATTACAATGTCATTAGTGGGATGAAAACCGCCAATAGTTTTCAGGAAAAAAAAAAATTCGTAATTCACTGTCTTCCATAAATTAAGGAACAATCCTGTTATGTCAGTGTGAAGCTAACGTCAAAGCTCTATAAATTCTAAAATGTGATTGCAGATAAAGATCTCAAAAAAAAAACAATATCTCGATTTTCAACAATATTCGTTCAGTATTTAATGAGTTATGGAAGTTTGGATATTGAACAACAGCAATACAAAACTGAAGAATAATGAAAGAATTCGTTACACAAAGTTCTAAAATACAAACTATTTTATTAAACACTGATAAAATACTTATTACTAAGTTTCAATTAACTTCTGAAGTCAGTTTTTATAACTGGCATTGTTAATGTTAAATTATCAATCTTCCATAGCTCATTAAATACTGAGCGAATATTGTTGAAAATCGAGATATTGATTTCATTGAGATCTTTATCTGCAATCACATCTTTCAAAACAAAACTTATTTTAGAAGTTAGTTTTTTTCTCAACAGAGAAGAATCCTAGATGCTACCTCCTAGGTTTTTCAACCCTTCGCCAACTAGGACATCCTACTAAGATTGAAGTCGCTGCATCATTTAGAGCAAACACGGAAAAGAAAGTTGCGTTACCGGAACGGGGGGGGGGGGGGGGCTCTGGCTCTCGAATCACTATCCCATTCACATAACTTTGTGTTGTTCCTTCATTTATGGAATCAAGTATGCATGCCAAACTTGCGAGGTATTTTTTTTTGCATTTATAACCATTTTTCATAAGGCCTCTGTGAATCATGGAAAACCCTAAAATGGTACTTGTACACAACCTCACAAAAGGAATGTTTTGCTGGACCCATAATGACTCGCATTCGAATATGACATCCAGCAATCAAATACATGAACTTCTCGAGATCCTGGCGATCGGTTAGACCAGCTTGGGGCTGTTGTGAGCCTCTGCTGTGAGCGTCGAATGAGGTAGAATGCTGTTCGTTTATAACTAAAGACACGCTTAAAAATTGTTTTTTTTTTCCAACAAGTCTTTAGTTTTTACTGAAATTCAATGTGCAGCAATTTCATAATCTCATTAAAGCACAGAACTTGACCCAACAGCAGATTGAAAGATGTACTGAAGTACTTTTGCTTTCAATGATCGGAGTCTCACACGTGGTTCTCAGCATCGTGATGATTACTGGCTGGAGAGATGATCGAGGTATTGATGATGACGTGGGCACTTTGGGGGATTTCGTCACATAGTAATTTTTCCCTCGAAGGTTCGATTAAGTTACTTGGCAAGTTATTGTTGAGGTTTGTCAAGACAGCCAACTTGGGAGTACTCTTCGCTGAAAGTGAAAAATACGAAGAAAATATTAATTTTATGAATTCAATTCATGTTACCAGCAAAGTAAAATAACTGCTTATATTTTAATAGAAATGAATTAGTAACCTTCTGCTTTTCTTATGAATTAATTTTTTTTCTCTTTATTATTGTTGCACTGCAGTCTATTCGTTTTTTTTCTGTCTGTCCAGTGCTGTTTTTTTTTAATTCCAGCTTTGTGTTTTTTTATTCTTATTTCTAGTGGTCTCCCTGTTTCTCTAATTACTAATACAATCAACAGATGGCGCCAAGAACTTTTAATTTTTACCCAAAATCTGGTATCAACACTACAAAAGAAAGTTAATAAACACTCAACCTCCACTGATGCGGAGCCCAGTCAGGAAATATTGAGATAACTAAGTGAATCTATCTGTCTCAAGTTTCAACGTATATTAATCTAAAGGGGTTAGTTTTGTCCCCCCCCCCCGACACTTTAGCACAGATTGAAAACGAAAGTTTCCGATAAAGCCATTTTCGTAGTCCGTGGCTTCGTCGCAAACTTTAGTTTTTTTTTATTTCGACATGCTACCCAACTCAATAAAAATATTACGATTTTTTTGTATCCCCAAAAGAGTTCTGCCTCCGCAGAATAATTGCTGGCACAGACGGACGACTCAAGACCACTGCCTGCAGCGCCACCTATACATTTTATTTATAGGCCGTAATTCTCATTTCACAACTTTCGAATTGTACGGATATCTTGCATTTCAATTTTATATCTGACTATTATTTGTTTTTTCCATTGTCTTTTGCAAATATAAGAAATCGAGAAAAAAAAATATTAAGCTTATATAAGAATATTATAGAATAAACTAAAATTAACTGCTGGGTTTTTTTTAGAAAATAAAACAGTCACTCAAAAAAGTATCCGAACATTATAGTTGATTACAGAATTCAGAAAAAATATCTGGCAACGATTTATTTTAGAAATTAATTATCTGGAACCTTCGTGTCACGTGACACAGGTTGCCAGATAATTAATTTCTAAAAAAAATCGTTGCCAGATATTTTTTCTAAATTCTGTAATCAACCATAGCGTCCGGATATTTTTTTCAGCGACTGTACCTACTTACATATTTTAAAAAAAATTTTCTGTATTATTATCAGGAACAGATTTTAGTTGGTCGAATGCTCGATAGGAGTGCTAGCATAGATTTATAGATTTATCCTCCAATGAGTCGTCTATCTATGGTGGCGCCACGCTCCAAGCGATGCCTCTGGCTATGCTACTACTCAACAGACGCCCTTTTTCTGAAACTGCATCTAGCACTGGGATCCATACTTACTCTTCTTTTGATAGCGGAAGAATGGAAGGGCTTTTTCTTTTTCACTGGAATCTCTTGATGAGGCAGGTAGATGGCAGTGGAAGGCGACGATGGCTAAGAGGATGAAGACGAAGAATATTGTCGTTACCATGGCTAAGGTGATGGTCATCACTAAATGATGGAAATCTGTGGATAAAAGGATGCAGCAAAATGTTAAAATGCATAAGAAAACTCGAAGGTTATAGAATTTGTTTTCAGAAGAAATAATCATAAATTAGACAAATAGTATATTACTTCTGGGGAATATAATGATGGGGTGGATGATTGGAAATGGTTTGGGTTGTTTTACCTCTGAGCATCCCTTTTTTGCACACCATGGGCTAAATGGCCAGGTCACAAGGACCTCAAAGGCTCAGAGAAGGTTTGAGCCCAAACTTCTCTGAGCCTTCGGGGTCCATATGACCTGGCCATTTAGCCCATGGTGTGCAAAAAAGTGCCGCTCAGAGGTAAAACAACCCAACGTTAAAGAACACGCTTGATGGGAGGCTACCATCTGTCCCCCAACAGCTGTTCCAGTGGGTCCCCTCCCACAACTTTCCCTGAGCCTTCGGGGTCCTTGTGACCTGGCCATTTAGCCCATAGTGTGCAAAAAAGTGCCATTCAGAGGTAAAACAACCCAACGTAAAAGAACACACTGGATGGCCTTGACGGGAGGCTACCATATGTCTCCCAACAGCTGTTCCAGTGGGTCCCCTCCCCTAACCTTCTCTGAGACTTCGGGGTCCATGTGACCTGGCCATTTAGCCCATTGTGTGCAAAAAAGTGCCGCTCAGTGGTAAAACAACCCAACGTTAAAGAACATGCTGGATGGCCTTGACAGGAGGCTATCATCTGTCTCCCAACATCTGTTCCAGTGGGTCCCCTCCCCCAACCTTCTCTGAGCCTTCGGGGTCCATGTGACCTGGTCATTTAGCCCATGGTGTGCAAAAAAGTGCCGCTCAGAGGTAAAACAACCCAACGTTAAAGAACACGCTTGATGGGAGGCTACCATCTGTCCCCCAACAGCTGTTCCAGTGGGTCCCCTCCCACAACTTTCCCTGAGCCTTCGGGGTCCTTGTGACCTGGCCATTTAGCCCATAGTGTGCAAAAAAGTGCCATTCAGAGGTAAAACAACCCAACGTAAAAGAACACACTGGATGGCCTTGACGGGAGGCTACCATATGTCTCCCAACAGCTGTTCCAGTGGGTCCCCTCCCCTAACCTTCTCTGAGACTTCGGGGTCCATGTGACCTGGCCATTTAGCCCATTGTGTGCAAAAAAGTGCCGCTCAGTGGTAAAACAACCCAACGTTAAAGAACATGCTGGATGGCCTTGACGGGAGGCTATCATCTGTCTCCCAACATCTGTTCCAGTGGGTCCCCTCCCCCAACCTTCTCTGAGCCTTCGGGGTCCATGTGACCTGGTCATTTAGCCCATGGTGTGCAAAAAAAGTGCCACTCAGAGGCAAAACAAAACGAACCTTCTGCACACGGGGCCATGGCTTGATGTCCCATCCAAAAGACAGTGACCTTTCCATGTTCATCAGTGTCCCTATTGGGCCAAAGGCATGGTGTGGGTTTAACGGAGATAAATCTGAATGCTGTTCGAGGTGGGACTCGAATCTGGTAACTGTAGATTACGAGCCTGGCACGCTACTGATTGAGCTACATGCCCAATAATGGGTTATTACAAACTTTAATTAATTATATTTGGAACCAAAAATAAAATCCTAATTTATTTAGGCCGTCCCGTGGCTGAGTTGTTAACACACTTGGCTACTTATCAAAGGGACCTGGGTTCGAACCCCGGGTAAGGCATGGATGTTGTGTTGGTTTTCTCCTGAGGTCCTGCCATCCTCATAGTCCTACTATTGAATATAAATTGACAGGCTTCTGTCAGACCTCTGTGGCAAGCAGCTGCTTGAGGCGGTATTTATTATAGAAATGTTATTTAGAAACAAAAATATTAAAAATAATTCGTACAATTGAAAATTCTTGAGTAATGTTGTAAACACAAAGAACGAGTCATCAAAAAAAACCGAGAGAATATCTAAAAATCGGCTGAATTGTGCTTATTTTTAATTACTAAAGACTGCTTTAAAAGGTTGAAATAATAAAATGAATTATTCGCGTTTTATCAATTATTTTTACAAATAAGAGAAAGATTAGAAATTTAAATTATAGCGGTGGCAGCACACGCTCAAAATCATCTGTCCAAACTCATCACAAATGTATATAAATGTTCCTTTTTGCATTGGTTTTAACTAAAATGATACGACGAGCAAATTTCCACATAAATGTTTTTCCTCCATTAGCAAATTACTTCAGTGAAAAGTTATCTACACATGAGTTGAATTACGAACTAAAAAAGAATATCGTAATGGCTTCTTACTTAAGCAATTCTCTTGTTCTGTGGAGGAATCGACTGGCTTTGTGCGGCGCGTGTCGATCACGAGAGGTTCACTGAGGCTCACTTGCTCCCCCTTATGGCTGAAGCTCTGCACCTGGAAATAAGGAAGAAGTCGAACGTTGTCACAAAAATTAAATACTTTTCCGTTGAAGCACTTGAAATTATATCTTCGATTATCATATAATTCGATTCGAACAACAAATGATATGATATTTTCAACAGTATTTTATTATCTGGTAAGAGATAATGGGAAAATGTTTAGGTTCGTGAGGCAAAAAAAAAATCAGAGATATTTGATTAATGTCATATTTCAGTTTTAAATAAGTTTGAACTCGAAAAATGGGTTTACTGATGTTATTTATGTGTCTTTAGTACCATAATGGTTGAAGCTATTGAGCAGAAATTTCATTGTTAGGCATAAGTTCCTCTAAAATACGATCTTTAGAAATACAAACCTTGGGTTGAGTTGTTTTAGCTCTGAGCGGCACTTTTTTGCACACCATGGACTAAATGGCCAGGTCACAAAAACCCCGAAGGCTCAGAGAAGGTTGGGGGAGGTGACCCACTGGAACAGCTGTTGGGAGACAGATGGTAGCCTGCCGTCAAGGCCATCCAGCGTGTTCTTTAACGTGCACAGGGTATGGCTCTCCCGCACACGGGGCCACAGCTTAACGTCCCATCCGATGGACGGCAGCCTTTCCAAGCCCATCGGTGTCCCCTACTGACCGTGGGCAGGGCGGGGAGTTTTGCGGAGATAAATCTCAACACTGACCCAGCTGGGACTCGAACCTGGGAACTGCAGATTACGAGCCTGGCATGCTACCGACTGAGCCACCCCCGCCCCCTAATACAAACGTAAATATCTTTTTTAATACGTATTTTCAAACTTCATGGATGTGTAAATCCGTGCACTTATCAAAAACTTCGGAAACTGCTTGCACTGAAAGCCACCACGGAAAAGATTGTAATTTCGGCCGTCTTCTGGTAGTGCTGCATTTTCCTAATAACGACATGCGAAAGAGAAATTTTTGAAAAGTGAACTCCGTAAAAAAACAGACAACACAAAAGAAAATACTATCAGAGACACGATAATGGTGAAACTAACCTGAATTTTAATTTCGGAAAACAACAACGAACAGTTAGTTCA
Organism: Ryuthela nishihirai; assembly: GCA_038380435.1. Taxonomy (NCBI): domain Eukaryota; kingdom Metazoa; phylum Arthropoda; class Arachnida; order Araneae; family Heptathelidae; genus Ryuthela; species Ryuthela nishihirai. The sequence goes on along the minus strand of JAWZYU010000044.1, from coordinate 2,268,588 downwards.
GTGACTACGTTCTAGAATTAATCTGCAGAACTATCACTTGCATTCAACTTTACCAAGTTCAAATTTTCAATTTGAAATTTTGATGATTAGATGTTTGTGTTGCTTTTCTGCTGAGGTCCCGCCATCTTCACAGACCTATTTTGGAGAATAAATTGACAGGCTCCTGCCAGATCACTGTGGCAAGCAGCTGCTTGAGGGGGTATTTATTTATTTATTCATGTCTGTCCCATGAGAATTACTACACTTGTCATACCATAGAGCAATTTTGAAAAATGGCTGTAATGATTAAAATCAAATTTTACCTATGTATTTATTACCTTAAAATCACTACTGAATGCATAGAGTAGTCATGGCAACCCGTTGCCAGCGGTCACGGTTGCTCATATTTCAAGTGGGTCAGATCTGGTCCCCTTGATCTTTATCAACAGTCCACAATATTTCATTTTAGCACAATATATCTTATATTCTCGTTGTCTGCCCCCCCAGGGTGGGGGTGGCTCAGTCGGTAGCGCGCCAGGTTCGTAATCTGCAGTTCCCATGTTTGAGTCCCAGCTGGGTCAGCGTTGAGACTTTTCTCCGCAAAACTCCCTGCCCTGCCCACGGTCAGTAGGGGACACAGAAGGGTTTGGAAAGACCGCCGTCCATCGAATGGGACATAAAGATGTGGCTCCATGTGTGTGGGAGAGCCATACCCTGTGCACATTAAAGAACATGTTGGATGGCTTTGACGGGATGCTACCATCTGTCTCTCAACAGCTATTTCAGTGGGTCCCTCCCCCAACCTTCTCTAAGACTTTGGGGTCCTTGTGACCTGACCATTTATCCCATGGTGTGCAAAAAAGTTCTGTTCAGAGTTAAACCCAATCCTTTCATGTATTTTTATGAGATTTTCCTATATACTTCAAGTGTATGGAAAATACCCCTCAAAAAGCAAAAAAAAAGCCTGCAAATTGAGAAACAATGATTCAAATAAAATATCGTGAACGTTGATTCTCACGTTTTTTAAACAAAGTATCGTGGCTCCTTTATTCTTGAAAGTAGTATCGAATGAACTTTACTCACTTGTACTGAATAGAGAGCTTCTGGCCAGAGCGTGAGCACGACCATCGTGTTCCCAGTGTACAAGTGTCCCGTGATCTCCATGGCATCGTCGATGACGTTCCACGACACTTCATATTTCAGGACGCCATGATTGCCGATGGTTGGCCACGTGACTGTGGCCTGTACTCCGATGGACTTGAAGCTGTGGCGAAGGGACTGAAGTTTCGGCTGCCAGCTGTTGTTGCCGCTGACGGTGTCTGTCTCTCGGGGCATTTCTGGCGATGCCACCAGACTCTCAACATAAGGCGTTATAACGTCGGCTACCAGTCCTCGTGCACTGACGGCGAGCAGACGAATTTCTGTGTCCGTCCGCAGGAGTCCTCGTTTCACATGCAACTCGTTAGAGGTCGTCTGAAAAAGAGAAAAAGATATGAATATGACATCATCTTAGGTAAGAAGAAAAGGTAGGATGTCGTCTGAAATGAGAAAGAAAGAAGTTACATATGACGTTATTTTTGATAAGAATATGAGGTGTAATATCGTCTCTAAAGAGAAAGAAGATGCATTTATGACGTCATCTTTGGTAAGAATGTGAGGTGGATTGTCATGTGAAATGAGAAAGAAAGATGACGTCATCTTGGGTAAAGAATACGAGATAGAATGTCTGAAATGAGAAAGAAAGAAGATGCGTATGACGTCACTTTGGAAAAGATATGAGATAGAATGTCGTCTGAAATGGGAAAGAAGTTGCATATGACGTCGCTTTGGAAAAGATATGAGGTAGAATGTCGTCTGAAATGGGAAAGAAGTTGCATATGACGTCGCTTTGGAAAAGATATGAGGTAGAATGTCGTCTGAAATGGGAAAGAAGTTGCATAGAGGTGAAATGTGGTTTAAATACAAAAAATAAGTCGTCCGAAATGAGAAAGAAAAAGATACATGTGACATCATCTTGGGTAAGAATATGAGGTAGAAAGTCGTCTTAAATGAGAAAGAAAGAAAATACGTATGACGTGGTTTTGCAAAAGTGATGAGGTGGAATTTTGTCTGAAACGGGAAAGAAAGAAGACACACGTGACGTCATCTTGGGTGATGAACATGGGTTGTAATATCCTCTGAAATGAGAAAGAAGATACATATGACGTCATCTTGGGTAAGAATGTGAGGTGGAACGTCGTCTTAAATGGGAAAGAAAGAAGTTGCATATGACGTTATTTTTGGTAAGAATGTGAAGTGAAATGTGGTCTCTGATGAAAAAAGAATATACATATGACGTCAATTTGGGGTAAAAATATGAGGTGGAATGTCGTCTGAAATGAGATAGAAGCGATAACATTTTTGAAATGCATGAAAGAAGAGGAAACATTTTTGATACCGTTTAACAATAATTTAACAGTTTCTTTACTATTGCTCTTGCGAATTTTTTCTTAGCACAATACACAATTGGTTAAGTTTTAATAGTTACCGATTACAGGGTGGCAACATCACAAAGGACCTGATACTCGCAAACAGACGACAAAATGAAGACATTAGCTCGTTTTTTTTTCTAAATAAGAGCTAATTTTAGGGACTTATCACTGATAAATTGGATATTACTATTTATTTAGATTCTTTACAGGCATCTAGAAACATAGTTTGCTTATTTTGGGTATAATAACTTAGTAGTAATATTAAGATTACTTTTAGATTATATTCAACAAAACAAATTACATTGGTTTCCATAAATTAAGGAACAACTCTATGTTACGTCAGTGGGAAGATAATGTAGTGGGAAGATAATCTATACGTCTCTCTATGTTACGTCAGTGGGAAGATAATCTATAACTTCTAAAATGAGTTGGCGGGGGGGGGGGGGGGGGTTGTTGAAAAATGTGATAGCAGATAAAGATCTCAATCAAATAAATCAATATCTCGATTTTTTTTTTGCCATGAGTGGGATTCGAACCCACGTCTCCAAAGAATTTGGATTCTTTCGGATTTTTTTTATTTGATTTACACAGTGGCGCCATCTATCCGGGAAGTGGGCAACTCTGTTGCCTCAATACAGATGGAATTAATATTTGTCAGTCATGCTCAGGGCCTTAAATCAATAAATCAGTAGTAAAGAATCACAGGATAAGTCCTGTAGACATGGAACTCATGAAATGGTGAGCTGAAATATTAATTCCATCTGTATGAGACAACAGAGTTGTCCACTTCCCAGATAGATGTCGCCACTGTGCGATTCAAGCATAAAAAATCCGGAAAGTTTATGAGGTCACACAAACTGAGAAAAGGTTAACCATTGGTGGTGTAGTGGTTAGCATAACAGGCATGTTTCCTGGAGACGTGGGTTCGAATCCCACTCATGGCAAAAAACAAATTTTTCAGCTCATTAATTCATGAGTTCCATGTCTACAGTACTTATCCTTGATTCTTTACTATCAATATCTCGATTTAAACAATATTCGTTCAGTATTTAATGAATTATGGAAGTTTGAATATTTAAAAATAACAGTTTAAGAAATATTGTCTTCAGAAGTTAACTATAACTTACTAATAAATATTGTATTAAAGTGTTTAATGAAATAAGTGTGTATTTTAGAAGTTTGTTCGAAAAATTCTTTCCTTTCTTAAGACTGGCATTGCTTAATTGTTCAATATTCAAACTTCCATAACTCATTAAATACTGAACGAATATTGTTGGAAATCGAGATATTGATTTATTTGATTGAGATTTTTATCTGCAATCACATCTTTCAAAACAAAAAAACATTTTAGAATTTATAGAGCTTTGACGTTAGCTTCACACTGACATAACACAGGATTGTTCCTTAATTTATAGAAACCACTGTAGTATATCTAATATTTTCCTTACCAATTAGCATTAAGATATATTTAAGTTAATTATTTTTAAGTTTGTAACAGCTGGAAAAATAAAAAAAATTATTAGCGAATTTTAGAAGTTTGTTTGAAGAATTCTTTCATTATTCAATCAGTTTTTTGTGTCTTAAGACTGGCATTGCTGTTGTTTAGTATCCAAACTTTCATAACTCAATAAATACTGAACGAATATTGTTGAAAATCGAGATATTGATATATTTGATTGAGATCTTTATCTGCTATTACACTTTTCAAAACAAAACTTATTTTAGAAGTTATAGAGCTTCAACCTTACAGCTTCACATTGACATAACAGGTTTTTTCCTTCATTTATTTTTCACTTTCTTTAAAGACATGAATGGAACTCTTCACCTGAGCGATTTCTTCCCAGAGATGCAATTCCTTGTCCAAGTTCTCCCTCAAGAGAATGACGTAGATGCGAGACCCCGGGTCATTGTCTTTCTGTTCCTGAGGATAACCCCATTCTAAGGTGACGCGATCTTTCTGAGGATTGTACAGCGATCTCAGAGCCAGTGCCGTAACATTAGGTACATCAGAGTTATCTAGAAAAAATAACAATTAAAGATGCATGCATTAGTAGACATTTCGAAGAAAATCGTAAATTATTCATTTGATGCGATGAGGGTCAACTATTTCGATGTGCAATAAAATAAAAATTTTCTATCGTTATTTTTCTGGAATCTACATTGGAGATGATCTCTACACAAGAGTTCCCAAAGTTGGATTGGGCTATTTTCCTCTGACTGACTGATTTGCACATAATCGTGTAGGTCACAAAGGGCACGAGGGCTCAGAGAAGGTTGGGAGAGGGGACCCACTGGAACAGCTGTTGGGAGACAGATGGTAGCCTCCACGTCAAGGCTATCCAGCGTGTTCTTTAACTTTGGGTTGTTTTATCTACGATCGTCACTTTTTTTGCACAAAATGGGCTAAATGGCCAGGTCACAAGGACCCCCTAAGGCTCAGAGAAGGTTGGGGGAGGGGACTCACTGGAACAGCTGTTGGGAGACAGATGGTAGCCTCCCGTCAAGGCCATCCAGCGTGTTCTTTAACGTTGGGTTGTTTTACCTATGACCGGCAATTTTTTGCACACCATGGGCTAAATGGCCAGGTCACAAGGACCCCAAAGGCTCAGAGAAGGTTGGGGGAGGGAACCCACTGGAACAGATTTGGGAGACAGATGGTAGCCTCCCATCAAGGCCATCCAGCGTGTTATTTAACGTTGGGTTGTTTTAGCTCTGAGCGGCACTTTCTTGCACACCATGGGCTAAATGGCCAGGTCACAAGAAGCCCGAAGGCTCAGAGAAGGTTCGGGGAGGGGACCCACTGAAACAGCTGTTGAGAGACAGATGGTAAATTTCCGTCAAGGCCATCCAGCGTATTCTTTAACGTTGTGTTGTTTTACATCTGAGCGGCACTTTTTTCCACACCATGGGTTAAATGGCCAGGTCACAAGAACCCCGAAGTCTCAGAGAAGATTGGGGGAGAGGACCCACTGGAAGAGCTGTTGGGAGACAGATGGCAGCCTCCCGTCAAGGCCATCCAGCGTGTTCTTTAACGTTGGGTTGTTTTAGCTCTGAGCGGCACTTTCTTGCACACCATGGGTTAAATGGCCAGGTCACAAGAACCCCGAAGGCTCAGAAAAGGTTGGGGGAGGGGACCCATTGGAATAGCTGTTGGGAGACTGATGGCAGCCTCCCGTCAAGGTCATCCAGCGTGTTCTTTAACGTTGGGTTGTTTTAGCTCTGAGCGGCACTTTCTTGCACACCATGGGCTAAATGGCCAGGTCACAAGAACCCCGAAGGCTCAGAGAAGGTTGGGGGAGGGGACCCACTGGAACAGCTGTTGGGAGACAGATGGTAACCTCCCGTCAAAGCCATCCAGCGTGTTCTTTAACGTTGTGTTGTTTTACCTCTGAGCGGCACTTTTTTGCACACCATGGGTTAAATGGCCAGGTCACAAGGACCCCGAAGGCTCAGAGAAGGTTGTGGGAGGGGACCCACTGGAACAGCTGTTGGGAGACAGATGGTAGCCTCCCATCAAGGCCATCCAGCGTGTTCTTTAACGTTGGGTTGTTTTAGCTCTGAGCGGCACTTTCTTGCACACCATGGGCTAAATGGCCAGGTCACAAGAACCCCGAAGGCTCAGAGAAGGTTGGGGGAGGGGACCCACTGGAACAGCTGTTGGGAGACAGATGGTAGCCTCCTGTCAAGGCCATGCAGCGTGTTCTTTAATGTTTTGTTGTTTTACCTCTGAGCGGCACCTTTTTGCACACCATGGGTTAAATGGCCAGGTCACAAGAACACTGAAGGCTCAGAGAAGGTTGGGGGAGGGGACCCACTGGAACAGCTGTTGGGAGACAGATGGTAGCCTCCCATCAAGGCCATTCAGCGTGTTCTTTAACGTTGGGTTGTTTTAGCTCTGAGCGGCACTTTCTTGCACACCATGGGCTAAATGGCCAGGTCACAAGAACTCCGAAGGCTCAGAGAAGGTTGGGGGAGGGGACCAACTGGAACAGCTGTTGGGAGACAGATGGTAACCTCCCGTCAAGGCCATCCAGCGTGTTCTTTAACGTTGTGTTGTTTTACCTCTGAGCGGCACTTTTTTGCACACCATGGGTTAAATGGCCAGGTCACAAGGACCCCGAAGGCTCAGAAAAGGTTGGGGGAGGGGACCCACTGGAACAGCTGTTGGGAGACAGATGGTAGCCTCCCATCAAGGCCATCCAGCGTGTTCTTTAATGTTGGGTTGTTTTAGCTCTGAGCGGCACTTTCTTGCACACCATGGGCTAAATGGCCAGGTCACAAGAACCCCGAAGGCTCAGAGAAGGTTGGGGGAGGGGACCCACTGGAATAGCTGTTGGGAGACAGATGGCAGCTTCCCGTCAAGGCCATCCAGCGTGTTCTTTACGTTGGTTTGTTTTAGCTCTGAGCGGCACTTTCTTGCACACCATGGGCTAAATGGCCAGGTCACAAGAACCCCGAAGGCTCAGAGAAGGTTGGGGGAGGGGACCCACTGGAACAGCTGTTGGGAGACAGATGGTAGCCTCCCGTCAAGGCCATCCATCGTGTTCTTTAACGTTGTGTTGTTTTACCTATGAGCGGCACTTTTTTGCACACCATGGGTTAAATGGCCAGGTCACAAGAACCCTGAAGGCTCAGAGAAGGTTGGGGGAGGGGACCCACTGGAACAGCTGTTGGGAGACAGATGGTAGCCTCCCATCAAGGCCATCCAGTGTGTTCTTTAACGTTGGGTTGTTTTAGCTCTGAGCAGCAGTTTCTTGCACAACATGGCTAAATGGCCAGGTCACAAGAACCCCGAAGGCTCAGAGAAGGTTGGGGGAGGGGACCCACTGGAACAGCTGTTGGGAGACAGATGGTAGCCTCCCGTCAAGGCCATGCAGCGTGTTCTTTAACGTTTTGTTGTTTTACCTCTGAGCAGCACCTTTTTGCACACCATGGGTTAAATGGCCAGGTCACAAGAACCCTGAAGGCTCAGAGAAGGTTGGGGGAGGGGACCCACTGGAACAGCTGTTGGGAGACAGATGGTAGCCTCCCATCAAGGCCATCCAGCGTGTTATTTAACGTTGAGTTGTTTTAGCTCTGAGCTGCACTTTCTTGCACACCATGGGCTAAATGGCCAGGTCACAAGAACCCCGAAGGCTCAGAGAAGGTTGGGGGAGTGAACCCACTGGAACAGCTGTCAGAAGACAGATAGTTCTCTCACCAAGGCCATCCAGCATGTTCTTTCAGTGTATGGTGCCTGATCAGTGTATGGTGCCTGATCGGAAAGCGCTCCGTACGTGAAATGGATGTCTGCCTTCTCCTGATTCGTGAAACAATCCACGGTAAAAATGACCCCGAGTGCGAAAACCAGCACTTATAAGTGTTCACTGAAAAGCGCCCTCTAGCGCTTCACCGCTTGAGTTCCGACCATGCATTGTAGGACGAAAAGTGCTTGTTTACTATCACCCCTTAAAGTTTGACCCAAGAGTTTTGAATCAACCTGTATATATGGAAGTTAACTTCGAACTTATATAACTTCTAAACTAAGCTTTTTATGAGAAAATGTAACTGAAGAAAAATGAAAGATCTCTATCAAATCTATCTGAATCTCGATTTTCAATAATGTTTGCTTAATATTTATATATTAAAATAAAGTTAATATCTATATCAAAATGTTATGTAAGTTTGAATATTTAACAGTAAGTCTTAGGAAAATTTAAAAATATCGAAAAATTATTTTCATTAACTTTTCAAATGATACAGTCGCTCAAAAAAGTATCCGAACACTATGGTTGATTACAGAATCCAGAAAAAATATCTGTCTTTCCATCGTTTCCAGAAAAAATATCTGGCAACGATATTTTTTAGAAGTTAGTGATCTGGCAACCTTCGTGTCACGTGACACGGTTGCCAGATCACTAACTTCTAAAAAAAATTGTTGCAAGATATTTTTTCTGGATTCTGCAATCAACCATAGTGTTCGGATATTTTTTGAGCGACTGTACGTCTGTTGTATTAAATGATGCAAAATAATATTTCCTATTCAAGTCATAATTAATATCTGAGTTAAATTCTACAATTTGGCATTGTTGTTAAATATTCAAATTTCCATAACTTTTTAAATTCTAAGGGAATATTGCTGAAAATCGAGATTTAGAAAGATTTGGTTGAGATCTTTATTTTCAGTCTCATTTGGTCACAAAACTCTTTTTTTTTTAGAAATTGTAGAGCATCGAAATTAGCTGACACTGACATCTCATGGATAGAGGTGGCCATAATTTATGAACAGCACTGAGTCTGTCTCTTAACTACAACGGAAATAAAGAATCAGACGAATTTCTTACCTGCGTCATCGGTGACGTGTAGAGTGGAGCAGGCCCGCTGACATCCGGGCGACTGGAAAACAAAAAAAAAAATCTTTCAACGTTCTGTTCATTTTTTATTTAGCATATCAGAAAGAAAATCAACAGATGAAAACTTTCAAGTGAAAATTGCTTTTAATAATAACAGTTCATTCAGTGATAATTGTATTCATGAACAACAGTTATTACTGAATTACTGAAACAATTATTATCATCGATAATTGGATGTGCAGATATCCAATTATCAATGATAAATGGATTCACTTACTTATGGGTGAATTTATTTCGATTTAATGATACAATAACAGTGGATAAAAAAAGGAGATTAATTCCAAATTAAATTAAATATAAAGATATATAAACAAATCAGTACAAAGAAGTCAAAAGGACACATACCACATTTTGAAACAAAACATACAGGGTGTCCCTGAATTCATGACCCCCCAAACCTGATGGGGTGGCAGTACATACCGAACCCACCAATATTCGTCATAGAATATGAGGGCCGCAAACGCAGCCGGTAGGGGGCGCAGGCGAGGACGCCCATTTCAGCATGGACGTGCGTCCGCATCATCATACCACATTTGGGAACCGATGGATTGGGCGCGGCGGTCCCGTCCCGTGGCCCCCCCCAGATCGCCCGATATTTCTCGTATCATTTTCTTTCTGTGGGGACATTTGAAGAGTGTCGTGTACGAGACGCCCGTGCAGTCTGCGGTGGATCTCGTAGCCCGACTGTCCGTCGTAGCCGCCGATGTTTACGAGCACGTGCTCCGATCACTACTCTGCCTTTGCCCCGTCTGTATCAACGTTGGTGGGCGGACGTTGGAGCATTTGTTGCAACGATCTCCAATAGATGTCACTCTGGAAACCTCTGAGTCTGTCCTTCCTTTCCGAGTCCTCACTGCGGACGCATATTCTATGACGAATATTGGTGGGTTCTGTGTGTACTGCCATCGCCTCACGTTTGGGCCATGAATTCAGGAACACCCTGTATACAACACATTTACATAAACGCAGATAATTAGAAATAACATCAAGAACAAAGTAACATCACACAATGTGATCTGAAATATTTTAAAGACTGCAAACGAATCGAGGATATTGTTGTTCAAGTTAAAAAGGTTGAAAACCGTAACCACGGAAAAAAATATTAATGTTTTTGATTTGTGGAATGGAACTCTAAAAAATGGAGTGTTCCTCGTGGAAATTCTTCGTTAATGCAAAGCTCATTAAAAAACAATCTGTCGTGTTGTTTAACAATTTATAAAAAGTATTCGACATAAATATTTTCTTCTGTTCCCTAATAAGCAAATATTGTACATATTTTTAAGTCGTTCAGTAGGAAAATCTCGAACATAAATTCCTGTGTAAAAGGATCCCATATAAAGTTTCCATATTCTACGCTCGAATGAACTGACGAATTAAATAATTAATTCCGTGGAATGGCACAAGAGTTGAGGTTATAATTATACGTAACAAAAATATTTAGTACGAGAATAGCTTAAAACTGAGCATTTCGAAATATTTAGTTGGGGTGTCCGTTCAGAACAGAGCAGTTGGGAAGTTTGGTGAAATCTGACTGAGGTAAATGACAGTCGAAAATTGAGTCGATCTGTCTATAAAATTTTACGTCATCTGGGTACAGTCGCTCAAAAAAGTATCCGAACACTATGGTTGATTACAGAATTCAGAAAAAAATATCCGGCAACGATTTTTTTTGAAATTAGTGATCTATTGTACGTCTACCTAATGGCAATATTTAATTTTCTAATTTGAAAACGAACTAGAAATAATGTTTAAATGCATTTTAACTTACGAACACTTAGTATGCCTCCCAAAAGAGCACACACCAAATACGAAATAGTGAAATAAATAAAAAGCAAAAATAAAAATCCCTTCCATGGTGTAATTCTTGCTGTATTAAATTAAGATGAAAATCATTTAATAGTATTATAGTTTTAATTTAATACTATTTGTTATATTTATAGTATAATTAATGTGGTGTAATTTTTTTATTACAAAATTTAAATATTTACATTGTGAAGCCTAACGTTAAATTTTTCGAGTTCTTTATTTATAGATTTTTATATGTTAAAGCAGCTGCAGTCACATTTTTAATTTTTTATTTTCCATTTTAAAAGTTTGAGGAATTTGTTCCATTTGACAAAGTACTACAATTAGTTTCGTATCTTCATCTTCTGAGCTCGAGTTTTCGGGAATTACTTTGCAACCCCTTCTTCACCAATAAACATTAACGGAATGACTTTGGAGGAAAACAAACGTCTGCAAATGTGTGCCAAGAAATTTACGGTAGCCCGAGGTGGGATTAAGAGAGGGGCGGATTATCAATCGCCTTTTTTCATCCGCCATTCAGTTCCTTGGCTCAATATCATGGCCAACATCAGACAATTTATTTCCAGTCCCTGAACAATTACAACCCACGTGATCGCTCGCGTGCTTTCGTGTCTCGGCGATGACGAGGCAACATAGTGGCGCCCTCTAATCATCCGAATGCAGTTTTTAATCACCATCCAAGATCCAAAGAGCACTTGGCAACGTATGATGATCATGCTAATGTCCCTCTCACCCCCCCCCCCTCCCCAACATCAATCATCGTCACGAGGGCCCCGGGACGGGTTTTTGCGTCCGTAGGACCGCCTAATGGCCGGCTTCGAGTGGCCGTGTGTGTTTTAGGACGAGCAGACGAGACACCCACTTGCAAAACAGACGATGAAGACCAACGTTATGTCCCGTGCCATTATTGGTGATTACCTGCTGATTAAACCCGTCTCGTAGCCAGGGGGCTCTGCCTCTGCCGAGTCACGCCGATTCTCGTGCTTCTCCATTTAGCCGTGACCTTCTGTGACGGGGTTAATCGGCGAGTACGCCAGCTGAGATGACATCACGAGTTAGCGAACGACTCTCTGGCGGCAATTACCGTTCGGCGCTGGATGACCTCGCGGCAGCTCGACAGGAATACGGCGCCGTCTAACGAGCATTGGCTTTCTGTGGTATTTCGGCTTTTGATGCTCGAGTTGGCCTAGCGGTTAATCGTAGAAGGACAAGGGAGTGAGAAGTCAGAGGTTACTGTCGAAATCTCGTCTGCTTAACAGATCTTCTCCAAGGTGATTTACACTAGAAGGAAAATGGCGACGACTTGGGTAGAAATTGCTTCATAGTCTTGAAGATCGATTGCTGAATTTGTTGACAAAACTATCTCAGACTTTATTAGAACGTTCAGCTTTTTAAACTTTTAGTGAACTTTTCAGAGGATACTAACAGTAACCTAGCACGGGAACATTTTAGATGATACTAACAGGAACCTAACACGGGAACTTTTCAGAGGATACTAACGGGAACCTAACGAAGGAACTTTTCAGAGGACACTAACAGTAACCTAGAACGGGAACTTTTCAGAGGACACTAACAGGAACCTAACACGGAAATTTTTCAGAGGATACTAACAATAACCTAATGAGGGAACTTTTCAGAGGACACTAACAGGAACCTAACACGGGAACTTTTCAGAGGATACTAACGGGAACCTAACGCAGGAACTTTACAGAGGACACTAACAGGAACCTAACTCGGGAACATTTCAGAGGAAACTAACAGGAACCTAACACGGGAACTTTTCAGAGGATACTAACGGGAACCTAACGCAGGAACATTTCAGAGGAAACTAACAGGAACGCGGGAAGATTTCAGAGGAAACTAACAGGAACCTAGCATGGGAACTTTTCAGGGGATACTAACAATAACCTAGCACGGGAACTTTTCAGAGGATACTAACAGGAACCTAATACGGGAACTTTTCAGAGGATACTAACAGGAATAAATGCGATCGTCTATTATATATTTATTATAACTATAAAAAAATTAATTAATTAAAATTAAATTAATTTTTTCTGAATTCTGTAATCAACAGAGGGTTCGGATATTTTTTTGAGCTACTGTATCGAGAATGCATCTGATGCGTAGAGATCCATTCTCGACACATCAGAAACACCATTATTTATTTATTTATTTCCAGGTGGCCGAGCGCATTAGTTGACCAACTCAACAATGAATATTATACAAGGTGTTGCCAAAAGGTTTAGTTAAACTTTTTTTAATTTTGCTGCACATAGTGATTAAAAAATTTCCTATGAACATTATGCCAAAAACCTCCTACAACAGAAGGCCGGTGACCTAGTGATGACGTCACCGTAGGTAACCTATCAGCCAGATAATTCTTACATATTTATTTCTGTTATTAATACTGGTGTAATTTCATTCCAACCAAATCCACAAATCTGTATAGCAATATTAAGAATATTAGGAGGAAAATTATCACAATTTTAAGAAATTTAAATAAATGTACTTCTAAATAGTTTTTTTTATAACTTCCATATTAAATAATGAAAATTTAATACTTCTAATCAATTTAGATGCAAATTTTTTTAATCAATTTTGGAGGATGTGTGGAAATTAAAAATCACCTGGCCACTTCTAAATCAGGAATATTTATACATAAACATTGGTGTAAAGTTTACTCTAAAAATATACCCAGTAAGAATAATAGAAAGAAATGTTAAAGATTTGTCTACATTATAGGACTACCTACGTGACGTCATAGCTTAGTAAACAGGCCTTCTGCTGCAGGAGGTGTTGTTCTGGCACAATGCTTACAAGAACTTTTTTTTTCATCGTTATGCGCAGTAAAAGTCAAAGTTGTACCAGACATTTTGGAAACAAGCTGTATATGAGATGATTTTTCCACAGTGGTGAGGATTTAGTACGAATCTATGTGTTTGTGCAAATGGGATTTAGACCGATACTTACACACATGTCCTTGGAGGTGCACATGGATCCCCAAATGCGATAATTCTCGTGCAGCAAAGCACACGATTCCCAACACTAGGAAAAAAGGAGACAAAAAATTATCATTACTTAGCACAAACAGTTCAATAAAAAAACACTTTCAATATTAATTCATGTGACATTTATTCATACTATTGAAAATATAGAGAAATTAGATGAAAAGTGTATTGTATACCGTCAGAGACGTTGGGTTGGGTTATTTTACCTCTGAGCAGCACTTTTTTGCACACCATGGGCAAAATGGCCAGGTTACAAAGACCCTGAAGGCTGAGAGAAGGTTGGGGGAGGAGACCCACTGGAACAGCTGTTGAGAGACAGATGGTAGCCTCCTGTCAAAGCCATCCAGCGTGTTCTTTAACGTTGGGTGGTTTTACCTCTGAGCGGCACTTTTTTTGCACACCATGGGCTAAATGACCAGGTCACATGGACCCCGAAGGCTCAGAGAAGGTTGGGGGAGGTGACCCACTGGAACAGCTGTTGGGAGACAGATGGTAGCCTCCCATCAAGGCCATCCAGTGTGTTCTTTTGGGTTGGGATGTTTTACCTCTGAGCGGCAAATTTTTGCACACCATAGGCTAAATGGCCAGGTCACAAGTATCCCGAAGGCTCAGAGAAGGTTGGGGGAGGTGACCCACTGGAACAGCAGTTGGGAGACAGGTGGTAGCCTCCCATCAAGGCCATCCAGTGTGTTCTTTTAGGTTGGGTTGTTTTACCTCCGAGCGGCACATTTTTGCACACCATGGGCTAAATCACCAGGTCATATGGACCCCAAAGGCTGAGAGAAAGTTAGGGGAGGGGACCCACTGGAACAGCTGTTGGGACACAGATGGTAGCCTCCCGTCAAGGCCATCCAGTGTGTTCTTTAACATTGGGTTGTTTACCTCTGAGCGGCATATTTTTTCACACCATGGACTAAATGGCCAGATCAAAAGGACCCCGAAGACTCAGAGAAGGTTGAGGGAGGAGACCCACTGGAACAGCTGATGGGAGACAGATGGTAGCCTCCCGTCAAGACCTTCAGCGTGTTCTTTAAATTTGGGTTGTTTTACCTCTGAGTGGCACTTTTTTTGCACACCATGGACTAAATGACCAGGTCACATGGACCCCCAAAGGCTCAGAGAAGGTTGGGGGAGGGGACCCACTGGAACAACTGTTGGGAGACAGATGGTAGTCTCCCGTCAAGGCCATCCATTGTGTTCTTTTACGTTGGGTTGTTTTACCTCTGAGCGGCACATTTTTGCATACAATGGACTAAATGGCCTGGTCACAAGGAACCCGAAGGCTCAGAGAAGGTTGGGGGAGACCCACTGGAATAGCTGTTGGGAGACAGATGGTAACTTCCCGTCAAGGCCATCCAGCGTGTTCTTTAATGTGCATAGTGTATGTCTCTCCCGCACACGGGGCCATGGCTTAACGCCCCATCCGACGGACCGCGGCCTTTTCAAGCTTATCGGTGTCCCCTAGTGACCGTGGGCAGGGCGGGGAATTTTGCTGAGATAAATCTCAACGCCGACTAAGCTGGTACTCGAACCTGGGAACTACAGATTATGAGCCTGGCGCGATACCGACTGAGCGATTAGTGATCTGGCAACCTTCGTGTACGTACACGAAGGTTGCCAGGTCATTACTAAAAAAATCGTTGGCAGATATTTTTATTCTGAATTCTGTAATCAACCCTAATGTTCGGATATTTTTTTTTGAACGACTGTACAAGTTCAGAAGTCTAGAACAGCTGAGTACGTATTCAAAGACAACCGATCAAGATTTGACCTCTTTCCGCAGGAACTGTGACTGAGTGGTCCGTCGCTACTCTGAAGGATGACGTCACTGAAACCATCGATGTATCCTCGCTCACAGGACGGAAATGTTCAGAAAAGCGGAAAAAATCTCGAAGCAGATAAGTGGAGGAAGAAAGAAAAGGAGGGGATGATCATTTTCGTTCTTAATGCTTCTCGGAGGAAAGGGGGGAGGGAAGAGAAGGAACGTCAAGGTCAAACGTCGTGACCTTGGCCTTAGAAAGTGACTTACCATGAGGCAGTCAGAGTCGATCTGACAGCGCTGGTCTGTTGGCAACACTTGAATGAACTGGAAGAGAAAATGAATATTTGGATTAGGAAATATCTGAATCAAATGCAAACTGAATTACATTTTATTTAAGACTGAAAAGAATAAGAATTAAAGGAAAGGAATAATTTATTACATCTTTCTTTTAAAAAAAAAAAAGTGAGGTGATGTAATTAGAATAATATGTAACCGTCCAGTGGCGTAGTGGTTAGCGTGCTTGGCTACTAATCAAAGGGTCCTGGGTTCGAGTCCCAGGTAAGGCATGGATGTGTGTGTCGTTTTTCTACTGAGGTCCTGCCATTCTCCCCGACCCTGTACTGTGTTATGGCGTATAAACTGACAGGCTCATGTCTGACCTCTGTGGCAAGTAGCTGCTTGAGGGGGGATTTCTAATTCTTAAGGGGAGAAAAAGTAGATAAATGAAAACGTAATTCTGTTTGAAAACGAGATTCCTATACGCGTCAGAGTTTCTCTTTAGTACTATATAAAAGAAGAGAAATAAATTTATACGGAAAAATTACTGTTCAGATTGAGTCGGATGTCTGACAGGAGATCAGCAATGTAATGCGCCAAAGAGATCTGTGACGATAGCCAGACCTCAGCAGGACAACAACATACATCTATATAATAAAAGGTGTCTGTCTGTGGCAGCTATAATTCATCGGGAAATCAACGTACACGCTTCAAATTTTCAGAGAATGTCTCTGGTTGTGGTCCGGATTGCAGTGCCAAATTTCAGCTCGAAAGTCCGAAAAGGGGGCTTGCTAGAACCAAAAATATTTACCATTCTATTCCTGCGGGAAACGAGATTTGCTATCAAATTTACTGTTGCCATTTTCTGCTCTCTAACTATGAAAGCAAAAGATTTTAAATAGCATTTAAATCTTCTGCTGTAAATCTGATGCAGTTGCCAGATTCCCCACATTTCCAAAAGCATAATTTAGGCGTTCCATTGCAGCTAGGGACCTGATTTTCTAACCAAAAATAGGTTCGGGCAGGGGGAACTCGTGTACGAAATTTGGAACTTTTCCGTGAAGTACGTCGGGAATTACAGAATGACAAAATCTGACCAAATAAATATATGGATCGTTTGTCACGGGCTCTGAAAGCGCGCGCCGAGTCAGCAATGATCTTTGCAACAACGGAAAATTCTTCGTGTTCAAATTGTCAAAAAATGTCGGGGGGGGGGGATACTCACAAAACTAACCATTAGTGCAGGAAACAACAAAATATGCAGATTAAAAGTGAGACACGAGCTGTCACTATTTATGTAGAAACGATGCCACCGGCCAAGTAAGAACCTGATTTTTAAACCAATCACCGGGCCACACGGGGGACGTTGAAAGGAAATTTGGACCGTGCGAACGAATATCACAGGAGCCATTGAGGAGTGCTCGCTGACGTCAACAACGATCCGGGAAAATTTCTTCCTGTTGAAAATCTGTGCTAAAGTGTCAAGGGGGGGGGGGGGGGTTACAAAATTTACCTTTAATGCAGTGAAAATAAGAATGTACAGGTTAAAATGACACCCGGGCAGTGCCGGGTACGTTCAGCTAGTCTATATAATAAAAGGAGCTGTCTGCCTGTGGCAGCCATAACTCATCGAGAAATCAAAGAACACGCTCCAAATTTTCAGAGAACGTTTCTGGTTGTGATAGGGATTGCAGTGCCGAATTTCAGGTTGAAACTCGAAAAGGGAGACTTGCTAGACGCAATCAATCAAAGAATTTAGCATACTGTTCGTACCATGGAGGTAGAGAGGGAAATGCCCTATTGATTGAAAACCGTAACCGACCTCGCCATATGTCTCTTTCTTACTCGTAAGCATGCGTTGTCTACGTTAACGAACGATTAAGATTGTGCAAAAAAAAAGTTGGCACCTATATAGCATACTCCTGCAGAAATGGCAACACTAGCATACTATGCTAATTGATAGTAATGGCGCCTTCGCCTATTCCCACCTCCATGATTCCTACGAGAATCGCTGTCAAATTTACTGTTGCCATTTACTGCTCCCTAACTATGAACGTAAGAGTCATAATAGCATTTTAATCTGCTGCCGTTGCCAAATTCCCTACATTTCCATAATCTTTATTATTTTAAGGAGTTTATAACATCCATTAGTTCCAGTTTCCATTGTTAGAGGGTGCTAAAGGTCGAATGTAGAAAACTTCTCTTTGGAAACGAGCATTCTATGTTCTTCGAGTGGAATATATTTATTTCTAACTCTTTCTCTGAAAAACCAGCATTCGAATTCGTCACACGTGATTAATATTTGTAGTTTATTTTACTTTTGAATGCATTTTAAAAGTTTTTTTTCTTACTACAGACAAGTTCGAACCCGAAACGTTTCGACAGTTATTATTTCCTCCTGACACACGTCATGTTAAATTTATTACTTACACTTCTACGCCATGTAATTATAATTTCATAACAACACACGTATTACAATGGCATAAACCAAAATATTGATAGATTTGTAAATTTTTTATATTATAATTATATGATAAGTAATACAGTAATCAATGTACAAATCATATCTGTTTGATAGAGAATAAAATTTGATTGGTTAACAATCCAATCAGATCTTTGGATTCAGATTAGTTCTGAATAAATAATTAAATAGCTGCCCAAAGATGCATATCTGACGTCATCTGCGTCAAGGTCAAGTATTGTTTGAATAGTGACAGTATCTGACGCTTCATAAGACTTATATACAAAAATGCATGTCACTAATAATTTATTTTATTCTTATATTAATAAGTATAATCAGTTAAGAGGAAATTAAAATATTCAAGCTATTTGGAACGAAAAATATCAAAAATACTAGGAGCAGAAACGGAAACTTCGTGGGTATCATAGTTATAAATACAAAGAGACATGAATTTATTAAAGATATAGAAAATACGTAAAAAAAATAATCAAAAGACACATAGTGCTTATTTTTTAAATTTTAAAGATCAGGATGGGATCTACGGTAGGCAACGGCCCCATGCCCCTCATTTAAGAATCATAGTAATTGTACAGTCGCTCAAAAAAATATCCGAACACTATCGTTGATTACAGAATTCAGAAAAAATATTTTGCAGCGATTTTTTTTAGAAATTAGTGATCTGGCAACCTTTATGTACAGTCGATCAAAAAAGTATCCGAATACTATGTTTGATTACAGAATTCAGAAAAAAACACTTGGCAACGATTTCTTTTAGAAATTAGCGATCTGGCAACTTTTGTTTACGTACACGAAAGTTGCCAGATCACTAATTTCTAAAAATATTGTTGCCACAAATTTTTTCTGAATTCTGTAATCAACCATAGTGTTGGGATACTTTTTTGAGCGACTGTACACCAGACAAAAATTTATTAAACTAATTTATATATCATGCATTTTTCAGGAATTTTTTTAAAGCCTCCCTTTTGCATTTTTCTCGCTCAATTATGTTTCTCGCCCAGTTTTTTTTTAGGTCCAGGTCTGAAAAAAATTGACTGAAAATTGGATTATTATAATAATTTTTTAAATATTGCTTATTTTTTTTTTCGCAATTTCAACAAATATTTGAAATTTGAATGATTCTGAACTTGAGCCAGAAATCGTCTGGGCTATTTTAAGCCCGAGTCCATCTCAATTTTTTTACGATTTTTTTTTTAATTTATTTTATTTCCTTGTCGAAAAATTCCATCTCCTCTCTCGACGTGATTCGTCTGGAAAAATGTTCCAAGCCTCGGGAAGTGAACATCGTTTGACGGAATGGAAATCGTCTGCAGATTCCACGAACTTGTATCGTTTGGCATTAGCCATGATTGATTCTTAGCTTTAAGCTCTGCCTTTGCAAGTGGAAGGGCATTTTGGGATCATTTGTTATTTCGTAATGGCAATCGACCTAACGCCCCTAGGTAAATAAATGT
The DNA here is from genome assembly GCA_038380435.1 of Ryuthela nishihirai. Classification (NCBI taxonomy): domain Eukaryota; kingdom Metazoa; phylum Arthropoda; class Arachnida; order Araneae; family Heptathelidae; genus Ryuthela; species Ryuthela nishihirai. The sequence continues at coordinate 2,248,961 of JAWZYU010000044.1, read as the reverse complement.
TGTCTCAGGATAATTGGCCTCATTCACCCCATCAGAAATTTCCCTGGGGTGAATGGAACAGCTACAATATAACTGATAAACTGTTGTGTCTTACGGAGGGATTCACAGGTGGCGCTGTGGTGTCTCCCATGAGGTGGGGGGGGGGGATAAGGCGGTTGTCGCCCCTCTGGAAAAATTGATTGAAAAATTATTTTGTGTTAAATAATATCGGGTGTAGCAAAAAAAAAAAAATGATTTTTTGCGGAAATTAATGATTTTTATTATATATAATCTTGATTTTATTTACAGTTGTTCAAAAAAGCATCCGAACACTATGGTTGATTACAGAATTCAGAAAAAATATCTGGCAACGATTTTTTTAGAAATTAGTGATCTGGCAACCTTCGTGTCACGTGACACCAATCAAGGATCCGAAGAAAGTTTTGGGAAGGGAACCCACTGGAACATCTGTTGGGAGACAAAATGGTAGCCTCCAGTCAAAGCCATCCAGCGTGTTCTTTAACGCGCAGGGTATGGCCCTGGCTCACACAGACAGGGCCATGGTTTAACATTCCATCCAATGATCTGCGGCCTTTCCATGCCCATCAGGAGTCCTATACTGACCGAACCGAAATTTTTGCAGAGATAAATCTCAATTCTGACCTAGGTGGGATTCGAACCTGGAACGGCAGATTATAAACCTGGCGCGCTACCGACTGAGTCACACCCTCTGAACACCAAAGCAATCCTGAGAGAGTTTATCTATGTCTATTCTGTTAAGGAATCCTCCACTTTTTCTTAAAAATGGGGGTGGCTCAGTCGGTAGCGCGCCAGGCTCGTAATCTGCAGTTCCCAAGTTCGAGTCCCAACTGGGTCGGCGTTGAGATTTATCTTCGCAAATTTCCCCCACCCTGCCCACGGCCAGTAGGGGACACCGATGGGCTTGGAAAGGCCGCCGTCCTTCGGATGGGACGTTAAGCCGTGGCCCCGTGTGCGGAAAAACCATACCCTGTGCACATTAAAGAACACGCTGGATGACATTGACGGGAAGCTACCATCTGTCCCCCAACAGCTGTTCCAGTGGGTTCCCTCCCCCAACCTTCTCTGAGCCTTCGGGGTCCATGTGATCTGACCATTTAGCCCACAGTGTGCAAAAAAGTGCTGCTCACAGGAAAAACAACCCAACGTTAAAGAACACGCTGGATGGCCTTGACGGGAGGCTACCCTCTGTCTCCCAACAGCTGTTTCAGTGGGTCCCCTTCCTCAGACTTCAGGGTCTTTGTGACCTGGCAATTTAGCTCATGGTGTGCAAAAAAGTGTTGCTCATAGGTAAAACAACCCAACGTTAAAGAACACGCTGGATGGCCTTGACGGGAGGCTATCATCTGTTTCCCAACAGCTGTTCCAGTGGATCCTCTTCCCCAACCTTCCCTGAGCCTTCGGGGTCCATGTGACCTGGCCATTTAGCCCATGGTGTGCAAAAAAGTGCCGCTCAGAGGTAAAACAACCCGTTAAAGAACACGCTGGATGGCCTTGACGGGAGGCTATCATCTGTTTCCCAACAGCTGTTCCAGTGGATCCTCTTCCCCAACCTTCCCTGAGCCTTCGGGGTCCATGTGACCTGACCATTTAACCCATGGTGTGCAAAAAAGTGCCGCTCAGAGGTAAAACAACCCAATGTTAAAGAACACGCTGGATGGCCTTGACGGGAGGCTACCATCTGTCTCCCAACAGCTGTTTCAGTGGGTCCCCTCCCCCAACCTTCTCTGAGCCTTTGGGGTCCATGTGACCTGGCCATTTAGCCCATGATGTGCAAAAAAGTGCCGCTCAGAGGTAAAACAACCCAATGTTAAAGAACACGCTGGATGGCCTTGATGGAAGGCTACCATCTGTCTCCCAACAGCTGTTCCAGTGGGTCCCCTCCCCCAACTCTCTCTGAGCCTTCGGGGTCCATGTGACCTGACCATTTAACCCATGGTGTGCAAAAAAGTGCCGCTCAGAGGTAAAACAACCCAATGTTAAAGAACACGCTGGATGGCCTTGACGGGAGGCTACCATCTGTCTCCCAACAACTGTTCCAGTGGGTCCCCTCCCCCAACCTTCTCTGAGCCTTTGGGGTCCATGTGACCTGGCCATTTAGCCCATGGTGTGCAAAAAAGTGCCGCTCAGAGGTAAAACAACCCAACGGTAAAGAACACGCTGGATAACTTTGACAGGAGGCTACCATCTGTCTCCCAACAGCTGTTCCAGTGGGTCCTCTCCCCCAACCTTCTCTGAGCCTTCGGGGTCCTTGTGACCTGGCCATTTAGCCCATGGTGTGAAAAAAAGTGCCGCTCAGAGGTACAACCATGGCCTTGACGGGAGGCTACCATCTGTCTCCCAACAGCTGTTCCAGTGGGTCCCCTCCCCCAACCTTCTCTGAGCCTTCGGGGTCCTTGTGACCTGGCCATTTAGCCCATGGTGTGCAAAAAAAGTGCCTCTCAGAGGTAAAACAACCCAACGTTAAAGAACACGCTGGATGGCCTTGACGGGAGGCTACCATCTGTCTCCCAACAGCTGTTCGAATGGATATCCTCCCCCAACCTTCTATGAGCTTTCTGGGTCCTTGTGACCTGGCCATTTAGCCCATGGTGTGCAAAAAAAGTGCCGCTCAGAAGTAAAAGAAACCAAAATCCTAAAAATGGAAAGATTTAGCGCATTTTATTCTGAAGCGCGTGTTATTAAAAAAAATAATGTGGTGGCGAAATTTTTTTTCTGGCACAAAGGATGCTCAAACAATTTGATAGAAGTTACGGTGTCCAAGGTTGTGGCGCCGACTCCGACCACGTCCTTTGAAGCGCGAGAGGCATCCGGACCTCCCGAGTTGTCCAAGTGAGGCCACCCAGAGAGGTCATCCCTCACTGATCCTTTCAACGGCTGAGTTCACCCGCACTGCGTCCTGCCGCCGTGCCCACAAATAAATTTCGGGAAGGGAATGACAATGTGTAGACGTTGTGTCGAGAAGCGATCTCGACGCATCAGCCGCATTCTCGAGACAGTCGCTCAGAGGAATATCCGAACACTATGGCTGATTACGGAATTCAGAAAAAATATCTGGCAACTGTTTTTTTTTAGAAATTAGTGATCTGGCAACATGATTGATTACAGAATTCAGGAAAAGTATCTGCCAACGATTTGTTTTTTTTTAGAAATTTGTGATCTGGCAACATGGTTGATTACAGAACTCAGAAAAAATATCTGGCAACGATGTTTTTAGAAATTAGTGATCTGGCAACATGGTTGATTACAGAATTCAGAAAAAAATATATGGCAACGATATATATATATATTTTTTAGAAATTATTGATCTGGCAGCATGGTTGATTACAGAACTTAGAAAAAATATCTGGCAACGTGATTGATTACAGAATTCAGAAAAAATATCTGGCAACGATTTTTTTTTTTAGAAATTACTGATCTGGCATCATGGTTGATTGCAGAATTCAGAAAAAATATCTGGCAACGATTTTTTTTAAGAAAAAACGAAGGTACAAAGGCTGCCAGATCACAAATTTCTAAAAAGAACAGTTGCCAGATGATTTTTCAGAATTTTGTAATCTACCATAGTGTTCGGAAATTTTGTTTGAGCGATTGCCCACGAAGGTTGCTAGATCACTAATTTCTAAAAAAAAACTTTGCCAGATATTTTTTTTTAATTCTTTAATCTATCATGTTGCCAGATCACTAATTTGTAAAAAAAAATCATTGCCAGATATTTTTTCTGGATTCTGTAATCAACCGTAGTGTTCGGATATTTTTCTTGAGCGACTGTAAACCTTTTGGCTTTCAGATTCCACCACCAAAATATGAAATTTCTAATATAAACGTATCATTGGTAATATTCGTTTGATATTTTACCATCTTGCAACTTTTACACCGCTAGAGGGCGCATTTATAACCTTTGGAAGAATCGGAAAGTTAAAACCGTGATATTTCATCAATACCTATCTGATCAATGGAGAATTTTAAAAAGTATCACAACCGAAAGAGAATTTTTAATTTATCTCTAAAAGCAACAACATAAAAGTTGGGTCTAAGGGGTCAAACCAACACCTCTTCTACAAAAGAAGGACCGTGGACCAATATATGACGTCACCATAGGCAGTCCTGCAATGTGCATAATTCTTATATATTTACTTATATTATTATTACTGGTGTACTTTTATACTATTCCTTTATTAATGTTTATTTTTTAAATATATTTTATTTAAATGAAAAATTATTTGGCTTTATTAGAAATTATCATAATGCAAGAATATTTTTTCTTCCAAATAACGTTATTTATAAGTAGGAGTTTGTATAAAAGTACACCACTGAAAATAGCAGAACGAGATATAAAAGAATTGTCTACATTACAGGACTACTTATGCTTACGTCATAACTTGGTCCACAGGCCTTGTGTTATAGGAGGCGTTGGTTATTGCCAATAGAAATTTCTTGACCTTCACATTCCACTACCAAAATTTCGAATTTCTGCCATAAATGCATCGTTTGCAATATTAATTTAAAATTTTGCAAATTTAAAATTTTTTCGCCGTTGGAGGGCGCAATTATAGCTCTTGGAAGAATCGCAAAGTGCGAATCGTAATATAAGAAGGTTGGGGGAGGGGACCCACTGGAACATCTGTAAGGAGACAGATGGTAGCCTCCTGTCAAAGCCATCCAGGGTGTTCTTTAACGTGCACAGGGTATGACTTTCTCGCACATGGGGAGGTCCTTAAGTCACTTAACCTCACATCCGAATTGTAAAGTACTAATATCGTAAGTTTTACTAAAAATGTAAAATTGTACAAAATAGATATAATTATTAAAAATTCACCTTCCGCACTTTTGCATTTTAATATTTTTTCTGCTCTACATAGATAAAATACAAAAATGAAAAAAAAATGAATTTGAATTTAAAATATTAATTTTTCCAATGTTGTATAATTTCACATTTACCCAATTAAATTATGCATCCTTATAAATTAATCAGGTCACAAGCTCTGTAAAAGACGATTGAAAAAAAGTTGTCTTCTGCTGACGAGATATTGGAAAAGGTGATCCAGGTTAGATATCAAATAAATATTTATTGACAAACTAATTCTGAGAGCTCTGATGATAAATATTGATCCCTCAATGATGTAGCTGGAGTTGGAGAGAGGTTTTCGAATTCTGAATTTGTCATCTCCAGGCACTTAAAATTGAGAGTTTCTTTTATAAAATATATTATATTTTATTTAAAATATAATATAATAAAAATTATGAATGTTATATATTATATTTTATATATATTTTATAAAAGATATATTATATATAAAATATAATATTATATAATATTTATATTTTTTATATTATATTTTTATTATATTATATTTTTTATTATTATCTTAATATATTTTTATATATTATACTTATATAAAATATATTATATAATATATTATTATAAAAAATATATTATATATAAAATATAATATTATATAATATTTATAATGTTTTATATTATATTTTTTATTATTATATTATTATATTTTTTATTATATTATTATATTTTTTATATATTATATTTATATAAAATATATTATATAATATATTATTTATAAAACATAATAAAACATAATATATAAGTTTAACTTTGAAGTGAATTCCTTCGCCTAGTGTTGTTTGACAATAAGAGTGAGCAGTATAATAATAATAATATGTAATATAATATAATAATAATATGTAATATAATATAATATTGTAGCACAATTTAAAATGGATGAGCACTGAGCGCGGGTATAAGTATTTTTTTTACAATACAAATTACAAAACAATGCAACTTATTAGAAAACCTTGGATGAAATTACTTATAAACAAACTAAATACTGTCGTACATAAAGTAATCATCTTTTCCCACAGAACAGTCAAAACTAATTCTGTCTACTCAATTGATCATCGTTTTTTACCTCTTAATATTTTTAAAGTCAATGTCCTTTTTTTTCATCCCTCAGTTCACGCACAAATCATTCTAGTTACCTGTGTTAACTCATTAGATTTTATACTAATACAACTAATCACCACATGAAATATATCTTCTTTTCAAACTGTTATCTCATATATATATACTGAGACTAACTGCGTCCTTTTTCTGCATATCCAAAACTCTAATATTACAATTCTATCACTCTTTAATTTCAGATCGGTTCCGTGTTCAAATTCGTTGGTTACATAAATCTCGCGCAGAAGCATCCACGTGCGTTCATGTCACGTGTACCATGTGAACTCACTGCAGCCGTTCATCAGTCGCAACAATGTATAGCGGGGGAAAATCCGAGAACAAGACTAGAGTAGAATTTTCCAATTTCAAAAATGTTCCAGAGTAGAAAAAGTTAAAATGATATTCTATATGAAATAAAATTTTACAGGGTTTTTATAAAATCTAGTTTGGTTCTTAGTGTCGGACATAAAATATGAGGCTGAATTGAAATTATACAAAGGCCGAGTGGTTTTGATTTGTGAATCACTTGCTTTAACAGACAGTTCAGTAATTATGATCATCAGGATCATTCAATACTGATGGATATTGGTGTTCAGTGGGACTAGTTAAGAAATTTGTTTATTATTTATATAATTTTATTTCCTTAGTTATTATTAAATCAGCTCATTTATATTCTGCTAATTTATTTCGAATTCAAGCTCGGCTGCCAAATATTCAAATACAACTAAAAAAATTCTGCAACAATATAATAAATATATATTATAAAATAAATAAAACGGCTCAACACAAATCATTCTAGACATGCGTCTGAGGGCTGCACCATTCCCAAGCATTTGCGCAAGCACGTGGAGAGAAAATAATCTGATACCTTCAATCTAAAGATGTGAGATTATTTTCTGAGGGAGATATCTGATTATTTTTTTATTATTGGTCATAGAATCGATGGATTTCGCCCTACCCCTAATTCAAAAATCTCATTTCCAGCGGTGGACAATCGTCTGTAAATTTAGTGCGCCATAAATAAATAAAATAAATAAATACCCCCTCAAGCAGCTGCTTCCACAGAGGTCTGACAGGAGCCTGTCAGTTTATATGCCATAGTAGAAGGTCTATGAGGATGGCAGGACCTCAGCAGAAAAACAACACACACATCCATGCCTTACCCGGGGCTCGAACCCAGGTCCCTTAGATCAGTAGCCTAGCGTGCCATATAATATAAATAAATAAATACCCCCTCAAGCAGCTGCTTGCCACAGAGGTCTGACAGGAGCCTGTCAGTTTAATACGCCATAGTAGACCCCCCCAATAGGGGACCACCTTGTCGTGGGGGGGGGGGGGCTTCGAGCCCAGCAACCCGGTCGAAGGCTGTGCAGGCTGGATTGGGTCCCCGGTTGGACATAGCCAAGACCAACCGAGGTTGAGGATGCCGCCGACCGATTTCTCGCGCCGTTTGGATGGTGACGGTGTCTGAGACCTCACCTATCAGGTGCTCTGGGTGAGCAGTTCGAGGGCTCTTCGGAAAAGATTTGCGCCCCAGTTGATCGAGCCCTCACAAAAGTCTGAGCCTTACTAAGAGTCTCCACCCAAGGAGCCGAGCGAACTTGGATCTATATATCCTTGTTCATGGCTAACCGGAGAACAGATTAAAGTTAGGTTTCTTCCGGTGGTTAGCTTTCCTTCTATAGGACTGCTGCCATGTGAGGTCGGGGTTGAGGTGCGTCTATATGGCGCATTCTTCCCCGGCTCTAGATAGTCATGGCTTTTTATAACCAGGTAGTGTCGTGAGACGGAACCGGGAATTGCCGTGGTTGCATAAGATCGAAACGAAAGAGAACGTCATAGTAGAACGACCCACATCCATGCCTTACCCAGGGCTCGAACCCAGGTCCCGTAGATCAGTAGCCAAGCGTGCTAACCACTCGGCCACGGGACGGCCCATAGAGGTAAAGAAATTGAGGATTTTTAATCTTCAACCACCAAGAAACACATGAAGTAAACACACTAATCAGAAAGTGACGAAATTTATCAGTGAATTTGAGAAATTTTTGAGCGGCTAACAGAGATGGCGCTGTTTTTAACAAGACAAACCAGCTTTTGCCGTTAAAGAAAGAGAAAAAGTTTACAGCTGTCTGGGAGTCACGAATCCAAGTCCCTTTGTCACACCGCACCTAAGCACGATAACCACTAGGCCACATCTTGTGTATGAAGCTGTTAAGCCTTTCAACCCCGTCCCCAGCGCACACCTGCGCTAATGTTCACTTTATGGCTCATTTGTCACGAGGCACTTAACAAAGTTGACTTTCGGCCGCGAACCTTTTCTTCGTCTGTCAAGGTCTCCACGATGGATGCTTTCCACAAAGGGGCGCAGTGGGAGGGTGGAAGCTGCTTTGTAGCGTGGGTGTGTCTGAACAACGGGTCAAGACGGTGGATTGTGCGTCGCTACTTTTCAAGTGAATGAAGCAAACAACTTTTTGGATCGTATGACTGACTATTCATTCAGTTTTTGAAAGTTCACAGATGGGAGAGTTCAAGTAGTAGCCAAAGAAGGGAGGCTCAGAGTTAAATTTCTTAGGAGGGAAGGAGGAATAGTGATGGGCAGTGGCATAGGCATAGAAATGCGGCTCCCAGGTTCGATTACCACCTGGGCGACCATTCAGATTTATCTCCTTAAAATTCCTTACCCTGGTCTCAGTCAGTAAGGATAACGATCGGCCTGAAAAGGCCACCGACCGTCGGATGGGACGTTAAGCAGTGGCTCCGTGTGCGGGAGATTTGTGCACGTTAAAGAACACGCTGGATGGTCTTGAGGGAGGCTATCATCTGTCTCCCGACAGCTGTTCCAGTGAGTCCCCTCCCCCAACCTTCTCTGAGCCTTCAGGATCAATGTGACTTGGCCATTTAGCCCATTATGTATAAAAAAAGTGCAGCTCTGGTAGAAAACAAACCAACCCAGAGATCAGAAGAAGTATATATAAATTCCGTAAAAACACTAAATCATTCATTTGCCAGTAGGGCTGGCAGGAGTCTTTATTTATTGGAGAGAAAGTTTGTGCGGATGACGAGACCAAAGCAGAGAGAAAATACAAAAAAAAACATCCAGGCCTCGAACCAGGATTCTTTTGCCCCATAATCAAGCACGTTTAACCATTTGTTCAGTGGGTGGGCCGAAAGAAAGATATTGGTAGAAGTTCTGTTGGAATATTTGCAGAGATAATTTAAAAGAAATGAATTTTAACTGCCAAATTTTTCTTCCGATAAGAAGGAAGTCAACAACATTTGTATGCCAAGATAATCTAACTTCGAAGCTCTATAACTTCTAAAATATGCATTTATTTGAAAAATGTCACTGATGATAAATTAAAGATCACAATCAAATCTACCTAAATTTCGATTTTCATTAATATTTGTTCGGTATTTAAAGAGGCACGGAAGATGGACTATTTAACAATAAATTGTCTTTCATAAAAATCATTCATAATTGTCTAATATTTAAAAAATCATTACGCAAACTTCAAAAATATATATTTATTTTATTGAATGGTTTGGTAACAATAATTATTCCTTAAGTTCTAATTAATTTCAGAGTCATTTTGTATTCTGATTTCCAGAACTTTATAAATATTGAACGGATAGTGTTAAAAATCGGGATTTAAATAGATTTAATTTATGATCTTTAATTTATCATCAGTTACATTTTACCATTTAATGCATGGCCGAGTGGTTAGCGCGCTTGGCTACTGATCTAAGGGACCTGGGTTCGAGTCCCGGTTAAGACATGGATGTATGTGTCGTTTTTCTGCTGAGGTCCTGCCATCCTCTCAGACCTTCTACTATGGCATATAAACTGACAGGCTCCTGTCAGACCTCTGTGGCAAGCAGCTGCTTGAGGGGGTATTTATTTATTTATTTATTACAAGTTACAGAGCTTCGAAATTAGATTACCATTCTCACAACTTGGTATTCTCTAATATTTTATTAGGAAAGTGAATGTATGTTTCAGATTGGTAAAAGTCCTACTAGAATATTGGCAGAGGTAATTTAAAAGAAATGAATTTTATTTGCTATATTTTTTCTTCCGAGAAGAAGGAAGTCAACAACTTCAAATAACTAACTAACTAACGGCTGCATTTTATTCTAATTGGACAAATACGTTAAAAAAAAGTGTTCTTTTGTTAGCAAGTTGACAGGAAGAGTTGATGGAATATTTTTGTTTCAGAAAAATAATAAGAAGAAATCGTTTGGAAGAAAGTGGACATCATTGTTCCTCCATAAGTCTTCAGCAAGCTTTCTTAAATAAGTCTGACAGGAGTTAGTCAGGTTAGTATGTAATAGAGAAGATCTCTGAGGACGACGAGACCTCAGTAGAAAGAGAACACCAACCACTTGGCTAAGTGGGGCGGGTTGGCTCAGTCGGTAGCGCGCCAGGATCGTAATCTGTAGTTCTCAGGTTCGAGTCACAGCTGGGTCAGCGTTGAGGGGCGCCAGGCTCGTAATCTGTAGTTCCTAGGTTCGAGTCCCAGCTGGGGCAGCGTTGAGATTTATCTCCGCAAAATTCCCCGCCCTGCCTACGGTCATTAGGGGACACCAATGGGCTTGGATAAGGCCGCCGTCCGTCGGATGGGACGTTAAGCCGTGACTCCGTGTGCGGGAGAGCCATACCCTGTGCACGTTAAAGAACACGCTGGATGGCCTTGACGGGAGGTTACCATCTGTCTCCCAACAGCTGTTCCAGTGGGTCCCCTACCCCAACCTTCTCTGAGCCTTCGGGGTTCTTGTGTCCTGGCCATTTAGCCCATTGTGTGCAAAAAAGTGTTCCTCAGAGGTAAAACAATCAAACGTTAAAGAACACGCTGGATGGCCTTGACGGGAGGTTACCATCTGTCTACCAACAGCTGTTCCAGTGGGTCCCCTACCCCAACCTTCTCTGAGCCTTCGGGGTTCTTGTGACCTGGCCATTTAGCCCATTGTGTGCAAAAAAGTGTCCCTCAGAGGTAAAACAACCAAACGTTAAAGAACACGCTGGATGGCCTTGACGGGAGGTTACCATCTGTCTCCCAACAGCTGTTCCAGTGGGTCCCCTACCCCAACCTTCTCTGAGCCTTCGGGGTTCTTGTGACCTGGCCATTTAGCCCATTGTGTGCAAAAAAGTGCCACTCAGAGATAAAACAACCCAACTTGGCTAAGCTAATTAAAAAAAAAGTCAAAATAAAGAAACTTTTGTTGATTTTATCATAATCCAAAGGGATATAACAGTTGGGTTGTTTCACCTCTGAGCGACACTTTTTCTGCACACAATGGACTAAATGGCCAGGTCACAAGGAACTCGAAGGCTCAGAGAATATTTGGGGGAGGGAACCCACTAGACAGCTGTTAGCAGACAGATGGTGACCTCCCGTCAAAGGCCATCCGCATATTCTTTAACGAGCAGAGTGGGTGGTTTCTACAGATCTATGTATCTAACCTAAACGTGAACCACGGCTTAAAACTTATCCGGTGGTGGACGGATCCGTTCCAAGCTCAGGGGGGTCAATTTTCTCAACGACGACTCGGCGGAGGCAAATCTTTTGCGGGTTTGATTCCCGTTGGGTCAGAGACAATTTTAGCCTCCCGTGGCCGAATGGTTAGCGTGCTTGGCTACTGATCTAAAGGACCTGGGTTCGAGCCCCGGGTAAGGCATGGATGTATGTGTTGTTTTCCTGCTGAGGTCCTGCCATCCTCACAGACCTTCTGCTTTGGCATATAAACTGACAGGCTCCTGTCGGACCTCTGTGACAAGCAGCTGCTTGAGGGGGCATTTATTTATTATTATAAATCTTAGCATCACAAAACGCACACTTTTATATCTTAGGTAGCAAAGTGTAATTTTTGGTTTAAGTAAAATATCCGTGAATTCTAAAAATTTAAATCATTAAAGCTCCAGAATATCTTGAGGGACATTAACACGACATCTAATTTATAAGTTTCATTAATTGAAAGCTTATGAATTCTCGCAACCCCTTCCCAACACAGACACATATTCTTTTTGTAGGGCGAGATTTTCCGGTAAGCCACTGCCGATTGGCTTTGGCCTGTTGTCTTAGCCAGTGGTCATCACGTGAAATACATTTTAGGAGGAGTTAAGTTGTTTTATCTCTGAACGGCACTTTCTCGCACACCATGGACTAAATGGCCAGGTCACATGGACCCCGAAGGCTCAGAGAAGGTTGGGAGAGGTGACCCATTGGAACAGCTGTTGGGAGACAGATGGTAGCCTCCCGTCAAGGCCATCCAGCGTGTTCTTTAACGTTGGGTTGTTTTACTTCTGAGCGACACTTTTTTGCACACAATGGGTTAAATGGCCAGGTCCCAAGGACCCTGAAGGTCTGAGAGAAGGTTGGGAGAGGAGACCCACTGGAACAGCTGTTGGGAGACAGATGGTAGCCTCCCGTCAAGGCCATCCAGCGTGTTCTTTAACGTTGGGTTGTTTTACATCTGAGTGACATTTTTTTGCACAACATGGGTTAAATGGTCAGGTCACATGGACCCCGAAGGCTCAGAGAAGGTTGGGAGAGGGGACCCACTGGAACAGCTGTTGGGAGACAGAGGGTAGCCTCCCGTCAAGGCATTCCAGCGTGTTCTTTAACGTTGGGTTGTTTTACCTCTGAGCGGCACTTTTTTGCACACCATGGGTTAAATGGTCAGGTCACATGGACCACGAAGGCTCAGAAAAGGTTTTGAGACGGGACCCACTGGAACACCTGTTGGGAGACAGATGGTAGCCTCCCGTCAAGGCCATCTAGCGTGTTCTTTAACGTTGGGTGGTTTTACCTCTGAGCGGCACTTTTTTGCACACAATGGATAAATGGCCAGGTCACAAGGACCCCGAAGGCTCAGAAAAGGTTTTGAGACGGGACCCACTGGAACACCTGTTGGGAGACAGATGGTAGCCTCCTGTCAAGGCCATTCAGCGTATTCTTTAACGTTGGGTTGTTTTACCTCTGAGCGGTACTTTTTTGCACACCATGGGTTAAATGGTCAGGTCACATGGACCCCGAAGGCTCAGAAAAGGTTTTGAGACGGTACCCAATGGAACACTTGTTGGGAGACGGTAGCCTCCCGTCAACGCAATCCAGCGTGTTCTTTAACGTTGGGTTTTTTTTACCTCTGAGCAGCACTTTTTTGCACAACATGGATTAAATGGCCAGGTCACAAGGATCCCGAAGGCTAAGAGAAGTTTGGGGGAGGGAACCCACTGGAACAGCTGTTGGGAGACAGATGGTAGCCTCCCGTCAAGGCCATCCAATGTGTTCTTTAACGTTGGGTTGTTTTACCTCTGAGCAGCACTTTTTTGCACACAATGGACTAAATGACCAGGTCACAAGGACCCGAAAGGCTAAGAGAAGGTTGGGGGAGGGGACCCACTGGAACAGCTGTTGGGAGACAGATGGTAGCCGCCCGTCAAGGCCATCCAGCGTGTTCTTTAACGTTGGGTTGTTTTACCTCTGAGTGGCACTTTTTTGCACACAATGGACTAAATGGCCAGGTCACAAGGACCCGAAAGGCTAAGAGAAGGTTGGGGGAGGGGACCCACTGGAACAGCTGTTGGGAGACAGATGGTAGCCGCCCGTCAAGGCCATCCAACGTGTTCTTTAACGTTGTGTTGTTTTACCTCTGAGTGGCACTTTTTTGCACACAATGGACTAAATGGCCAGGTCACAAGGACCCGAAAGGCTAAGAGAAGGTTGGGGGAGGGGACCCACTGGAACAGCTGTTGGGAGACAGATGGTAGCCTCCCGTCAAGGCCATCCAGCGTGTTTTTTAATGTCGGGTTGTTTTACTTTTGAGCGACACTTTTTTGCACACAGTGGAATAAATGGCCAGGTCACAAGGACCACGAAGGCTCAGAAAACGTTTTGAGACGGGACCCACTGGAACACCTGTTTCGAGACAGATGGTAGCTTCCCGTCAGGGCCATCCAGCGTGTTCTTTAACGTTGGGTGGTTTTACCTCTGAGCGGCACTTTTTTACACACCATGGGCTAAATGGCCAGGTCACAAGGATCCCGAAGGCTAAGAGAAGTTTGGGGAGGGAACCCACTGGAACAGCTGTTGGGAGACAGCTGGTAGCCTCCCGTCAAGGCCATCCAGTGTGTTCTTTAACGTTGAGTTGTTTTACCTCTGAGCAGCACTTTTTTGCACACAATGGACTAAATGGCCAGGTCACAAGGACCCGAAAGGCTAAGAGAAGGTTGGGGGAGGAGACCCCCTTGAACAGCTGTTGGGAAACAGAGGGTGGCCTCCCGTCATGGCCATCCAGCATGTTATTTACAATAAACAGAATATGGCTCTCAAGCACACGGGGCCACAGCTTAACGTCCCATGACGGACGGTGGCCTTTTGAAGCCCATCTGTGTTCTCGCTCAGTGGTAAAACAACCGAACGTTAAAGAACACGCTGGATGGCTTTGACGGGAGGCTACCATCTGTCTCCTAACAGCTGTTCCAGTGGGTCCCCTCCATCAACCTTCTCTGAGCCTTCGGGGTCCATGTGACCTGGCCATTTAGCCCATTGTGTGCAAAAAAGTGCCGCTCAGAGGTTAAACAACCCAATGTTAAAGAACACGCTGGATGACCTTGACGGGAGGCTACCATCTGTCTCCCAACAGCTATTCCAGTGGGTCCCCTCCCGCAACCTTCTCTGAGCCTTCGGGGTCCTTGTGACCTGGCCATTTAGCCCATGGTGTGCAAAAAAGTGCCTCTCAGAGGTAAAACAATCCAAACGAATATATACTTAAATGTGGATTTCTTAAAATCAATATTCGTTCAATATTTAAAACTTAAAACAACAACATTCAGTCAAAGGTAATTAATCTCAATAGTTGAAACTGATTACAATAAATGTTAAATTAATTAAATATTTTGCTAAAATCCACTTCTTTTTAAGAAATATGGTCAAAGAAATACATTCGACAATTCAAAATATTTTAGGCGGAAGACTGTCATCATAGGTACTTATTTATATAATTCTGTTCCGGTTGCCAGGATCAATCAATAAATATTGTTAGAATGCAGAAAGTATAATATCGTACTTAGCAATTTAATAATCTGAGATTATTGATTTAGAACCTTGCCTCTTTTTGCCAATAATGATTTAAAAAAAGGTTAAAAGTAATGATGATTTCTAAGAACTACAACAAAAAAAGGACGGACCTAGAGGGGGACAGAACCAGCGATTCCCCCCTCCCCAGAAATCCTAGCGTCCTATATGAAATCTCAAATATGTATTTTAGTACCATTCAAGCAATTCTATTTTAACTTCAAATGTTTTATTTAGCTTCAAAATTTTTCTACATAATACTAGTACATCTTGTTATTATATTTTACTTTATTTATATAATAACATTTAATATTATATTTAAATTAAAAAGAAATAAATACTATACCCAACGTTATTTCCATAATAAAACTTTTTCTAGACTCCTAACAAAAAACTGCTCATTAACCAAATTTCATCAGAATCAAGAGACTAGATAAACTCTCATAACAGAAAAATCAGGGGATGCCATAAAATCAAGACGATATACAGTCAAGAGACTCCAGTGCAATCAAGAGATTCCAAAGAAATCAGGGACCAATACAATCAAGAGTCTCCATGAAATCAAGACTACATAGAGTCAGGAGACTCCAATGAAATCAGGAGACAATAAAATCAAGACTACACTGAGTAAAAAAGACATACTAGACTACATATAGTCTACATTCTACAGAAACTACATGGAATCAAGAGACTCCAATTAAATCAGAGAGAATAAAATCAAGATTGCATACAATCAAGAGACTCCAATTAAATCAGGATACAATAAAATCAAGACTGCATACAATCAAGAGACTCCAATTAAATCAGGATACAATAAAATCAAGACTGCATACAATCAAGAGACTCCAATTAAATCAGGATACAATAAAATCAAGACTGCATACAATCAAGAGACTCCAATTAAATCAGGATATAATATAATCAAGACTGCATACAATCAAGAGACTCCAATTAAATCAGGATACAATAAAATCAAGACTGCATACAATCAAGAGACTCCAATTAAATCAGGATACAATAAAATCAAGACTGCATACAACCAAGAGACTCCAATTAAATCAGGATACAATAAAATCAAGACTGCATACAACCAAGAGACTCCAATTAAATCAGGATGCAATAAAATCAAGACTGCATACAATCAAGAGACTCCACTTAAATCAGGATAGAATATAATCAAGACTTCATACAATCAAGAGACTCCAATTAAATCAGGATAGAATATAATCAAGACTGCATACAATCAGGAGACTCCAATTTAAACAGGATACAATAAAATCAAGACTGCATACAATCAAGAAACTCCAATTAAATCAGAGAGAATAAAATCAAGACTGCATACAATCAAGAGACTCCAATTAAATCAGGATACAATAAAATCCAGACTGCATACAACCAAGAGACTCCAATTAAATCAGGATGCAATAAAATCAAGACTGCATGCAATCAAGAGACTCCACTTAAATCAGGATAGAATATAATCAAGACTGCATACAATCAAGAGACTCCAATTAAATCAGGATAGAATATAATCAAGACTGCATACAACCAAGAGACTCCAATTAAATCAGGATGCAATAAAATCAAGACTGCATACAATCAAGAGACTCCACTTAAATCAGGATAGAATATAATCAAGACTTCATACAATCAAGAGACTCCAATTAAATCAGGATAGAATATAATCAAGACTGCATACAATCAGGAGACTCCAATTTACACAGGATACAATAAAATCAAGACTGCATACAATCAAGAAACTCCAATTAAATCAAAGAGAATAAAATCAAGACTGCATACAATCAAGAGACTCCAATTAAATCAGGATACAATAAAATCAAGACTGCATACAACCAAGAGACTCCAATTAAATCAGGATGCAATAAAATCAAGACTGCATACAATCAAGAGACTCCACTTAAATCAGGATACAATATAATCAAGACTGCATACAATCAAGAGACTCCAATTAAATCAGGATAGAATATAATGAAGACTGCATACAATCAAGAGACTCCAATTAAATCAGGATGCAATAAAATCAAGACTGCATACAACCAAGAGACTCCAATTAAATCAGGATGCAATAAAATCAAGACTGCATACAATCAAGAGACTCCAATTAAATCAGGATACAATAAAATCAAGACTGCATACAATCAAGAGACTCCAATTAAATCAGGATACAATAAAATCAAGACTGCATACAATCAAGAGACTCCAATTAAATCAGGATACAATAAAATCAAGACTGCATACAACCAAGAGACTCCAATTAAATCAGGATGCAATAAAATCAAGACTGCATACAATCAAGAGACTCCACTTAAATCAGGATAGAATATAATCAAGACTGCATACAATCAAGAGACTCCAATTAAATCAGGATAGAATATAATCAAGACTGCATACAATCAAGAGACTCCAATTAAATCAGGATGCAATAAAATCAAGACTGCATACAACCAAGAGACTCCAATTAAATCAGAATGTAATAAAATCAAGACTGCATACAATCAAGAGACTCCACTTAAATCAGGATAGAATATAATCAAGACTGCATACAATCAAGAGACTCCAATTAAATCAGGATACAATAAAATCAAGACTGCATACAACCAAGAGACTCCAATTAAATCAGGATGCAATAAAATCAAGACTGCATACAATCAGGAGACTCCAATTAAATCAGGATACAATAAAATCAAGACTGCATACAATCAAGAGACTCCAATTAAATCAGGATACAATAAAATCAAGACTGAATACAATCAGGAGACTCCAATTAAATCAGGATACAATAAAATCAAGACTGCATACAATCAAGAGACTCCAATTTAATCAGGATACAATAAAATCAAGACTGCATACAATCAAGAGACTCCAATTAAATCAGGATACAATAAAATCAAGACTGCATACAATCAAGAGACTCCAATTAAATCAGGATACAATATAATCAAGACTGCATAAAATCAAGAGACTCCAATTAAATCAGGAGAGAATATAATCAAGACTGCATACAATCAAGAGACTCCAATTAAATCAGAGACAATAAAATCAAGACTGCATACAATCAAGAGACTCCAATTAAATCAGGATACAATATAATCAAGACTGCATACAATCAAGAGACTCCAATTAAATCAGAGACAATAAAATCAAGACTGCATACAATCAGGAGACTCCAATTAAATCAGGATAGAATATAATCAAGACTTCATACAATCAGGAGACTCCAATTTAAACAGGATACAATAAAATCAAGACTGCATACAATCAAGAGACTCCAATTAAATCAGAGAGAATAAAATCAAGACTGCATAAAATCAAGAGACTCCAATTAAATCAAGATACAATAAAATCAAAACTGCATACAACCAAGAGACTCCAATTAAATCAGGATGCAATAAAATCAAGACTGCATACAATCAACAGACTCCACTTATATCAGGATAGAATATAATCAAGACTTCATACAATCAAGAGACTCCAATTAAATCAGGATAGAATATAATCAAGACTGCATACAATCAGGAGACTCCAATTTAAACAGGATACAATAAAATCAAGACTGCATACAATCAAGAAACTCCAATTAAATCAGAGAGAATAAAATCAAGACTGCATACAATCAAGAGACTCCAATTAAATCAGGATACAATAAAATCAAGACTGCATACAACCAAGAGACTCCAATTAAATCAGGATGCAATAAAATCAAGACTGCATACAATCAAGAGACTCCACTTAAATCAGGATAGAATATAATCAAGACTGCATACAATCAAGAGACTCCAATTAAATCAGGATGCAATAAAATCAAGACTGCATACAACCAAGAGACTCCAATTAAATCAGGATGCAATAAAATCAAGACTGCATACAATCAAGAGACTCCAATTAAATCAGGATACAATAAAATGAAGACTGCATACAATCAAGAGACTCCAATTAAATCAGGATACAATAAAATCAAGACTGCATACAATCAAGAGACTCCAATTAAATCAGGATACAATAAAATCAAGACTGCATACAACCAAGAGACTCCAATTAAATCAGGATGCAATAAAATCAAGACTGCATACAATCAAGAGACTCCACTTAAATCAGGATAGAATATAATCAAGACTGCATACAATCAAGAGACTCCAATTAAATCAGGATAGAATATAATCAAGACTGCATACAATCAAGAGACTCCAATTAAATCAGGATGCAATAAAATCAAGACTGCATACAACCAAGAGACTCCAATTAAATCAGGATGCAATAAAATCAAGACTGCATACAATCAAGAGACTCCACTTAAATCAGGATAGAATATAATCAAGACTGCATACAATCAAGAGACTCCAATTAAATCAGGATACAATAAAATCAAGACTGCATACAACCAAGAGACTCCAATTAAATCAGGATGCAATAAAATCAAGACTGCATACAACCAAGAGACTCCAATTAAATCAGGATGCAATAAAATCAAGACTGCATACAATCAAGAGACTCCACTTAAAGCAGGATAGAATATAATCAAGACTGCATACAATCAAGAGACTCCAATTAAATCAGGATAGAATATAATCAAGACTGTATACAATCAAGAGACTCCAATTAAATCAGGATACAATAAAATCAAGACTGCATACAATTAAGAAACTCCAATTAAATCAGGATAGAATATAATCAAGACTGCATACAATCAGGAGACTCCAATTTAAACAGGATACAATAAAATCAAGACTGCATACAATCAAGAGACTCCAATTAAATCAGAGAGAATAAAATCAAGACTGCATAAAATCAAGAGACTCCAATTAAATCAGGATACAATAAAATCAAGACTGCATACAACCAAGAGACTCCAATTAAATCAGGATGCAATAAAATCAAGACTGCATACAATCAAGAGACTCCACTTAAATCAGGATAGAATATAATCAAGACGGCATACAATCAAGAGACTCCAATTAAATCAGGATAGAATATAATCAAGACTGCATACAATCAAGAGACTCCAATTAAATCAGGATACAATAAAATCAAGACTGCATACAATCAAGAGACTCCAATTAAATCAGGATACAATAAAATCAAGACTGCATACAATCAAGAGACTCCAATTAAATCAGGATACAATAAAATCAAGACTGCATACAATTAAGAAACTCCAATTAAATCAGGATAGAATATAATCAAGACTGCATACAATCAGGAGACTCCAATTTAAACAGGATACAATAAAATCAAGACTGCATACAATCAAGAGACTCCAATTAAATCAGAGACAATAAAATCAAGACTGAATACAATCAGGAGACTCCAATTTAAACAGGATACAATAAAATCAAGACTGCATACAATGAAGAGACTCCAATTTAATCAGGATACAATAAAATCAAGACTGCATACAATCAAGAGACTCCAATTAAATCAGGATACAATAAAATCAAGACTGCATACAATCAAGAGACTCCAATTAAATCAGGATAGAATATAATCAAGACTGCATACAATCAAGAGACTCCAATTAAATCAGGATACAATAAAATCAAGACTGCATACAATCAAGAGACTCCAATTAAATCAGGATACAATAAAATCAAGACTGCATACAATCAAGAGACTCCAATTAAATCAGGATACAATAAAATCAAGACTGCATACAATCAAGAGACTCCAATTTAATCAGGATAGAATATAATCAAGACTGCATACAATCAAGAGACTCCAATTAAATCAGGATAGAATATAATCAAGACTGCATAAAATCAAGAGACTCCAATTAAATCAGGATACAATATAATCAAGACTGCATACAATCAAGAGACTCCAATTAAATCAGGATAGAATATAATCAAGACTGCATAAAATCAAGAGACTCCAATTAAATCAGGATATAATATAATCAAGACTGCATAAAAATCAAGAGACTCCAATTAAATCAGGATACAATAAAATCAAGACTGCATACAATGAAGAGACTCCAATGAAATCAGGATACAATAAAATCAAGACTGCATACAATCAAGAGACTCCAATTAAATCAGGATACAATAAAATCAAGACTGCATACAATCAAGAGACTCCAATTAAATCAGGATACAATAAAATCAAGACTGCATACAATCAAGAGACTCCAATTAAATCAGGATACAATAAAATCAAGACTGCATACAATCAAGAGACTCCAATTTAATCAGGATACAATATAATCAAGACTGCATACAATCAAGAGACTTCAATTAAATCAGGATAGAATATAATCAAGACTGCATAAAATCAAGAGACTCCAATTAAATCAGGATACAATATAATCAAGACTGCATACAATCAAGAGACTCCAATTAAATCAGAGACAATAAAATGAAGACTTCATACAATCAAGAGACTCCAATTTAAACAGGATACAATGAAATGAAGACTGCCTACAGTCAGGAGACCCCAGTGCAATCAAGAGACACCCTAAACTCAAGAGATTCGAGAAAAAAATCGAGACTTTCAATAAAGGCAATTCTGAGAAACATCTAATAATCGTTTGGTTGCCCTTACCTGGTCGAGGCATAGCGCCCGGCATCTGGCGACGTGGGGTGCGGTCTCCCTGCCGTTGGTCGCCGCAGCAACTGCCAGTAAAGCGACGCAGATGAGGAGCACGGCGTTCGCTTTCGAGGTATCCATGACTCCCTTGATGCGACTCTCCCAACACCAACCCCTCAGAAAATGACTCCAATGTTGCCAGTAGCGGGCTGCCCTCCTGAAATCTCCTCCCCACCAGTGGCGATCATTTCCCGCGCATCTTTCGCCCCGACAGCCCACCGGCCTCTGTCACCTTTCACCCCGCAGTTTCTGAAACCACCAGAGGGGTGGAGTTCCGACGGGGACTGGAATGGAGAGTCAGGTTTCCTGCGCCGCCTCAGGCAGCGGCTCACCTACCTGCGAGTCGGGGACAAGGCCAAATGCAGAGGCGAATTTCCTGCACCAGTTGAGGACCGTGCGGGGACTTTTTCGCCACGGCTAATATATCCTAGGTCCAATGGCTTCCTAGAAAAATTTTATAATTGGAAATTCAAAGAGGATTAATGATAATTTTTATCGCAAAAATTCTCTGGAGAAATTTTTTTTTTCTAATAATTGCGTCAGTATATATATTTTTGGGTTGTTTTATCTCTGAGCGGCATTTATTTTGCACACAATGGGCTAAATGGCCAGGTCACAAGGACTCCGAGAAGGTTAGGGGAGGAGATCCACTAGGGCAGCTGTTGGGAGACAGATGGTAGCCTCCCGTCAAGACCATCTAGCGTGTTCTTTAATGTGCACAGGATATGACTTAACGTCCCTTCAGCAGACGATGGGGTGGGGGTGACTCAGTCGGTTGCGCGCCAGGCTCGAAATCTGTAGTTCCTAGGTTCGAGTCCCAGCTGGATCAGGATTGAGATTTATCTCTTCAAAATTCCCCGCCTTGCCCACGGTCAGTAGGGGACACAGATGGGCTTGGGGAGGCAGTCGTCCGCCAGTTGGGACGTTAAGCCGTGGCTCCATGTATGGGAGAGTCATGCCCTGTGCACGTTAAATAGCATGCTGGATGACCTTGACGGGAGACTACCATCTGTCTCCCAACAGCTGTTCCAGTGGATCACCTCCCCCAATCTTCCCTGAGCCTTCGGGGTCCTTGTGACCTGGTCATTTAGCCCATGATGTGCAGAAAAGTGCCGCTCAGAGGTAAAACAACCCAACGTTAAAGAACACGCTGGATGGCCTTGACGGGCGGCTACCATCTGTCTCCCAACAACTCTTCCAGTGGGTCCCCTCCCCCAACTTTCTCTGAGCCTTCGGGGTCCTTGTGACCTGGCCATTTAGCCCATGATGTGCAAAAAAGTGCCGCTCAGAGGTAAAACAACCCAATGTTAAAGAACACGCTGGATGGCCTTGACGGGAGGCTACCACCTGTCTCCCAACAGCTGTTTCAGTGGGTCCCTTCCCACAGCCTTCGGGGTCCATGTGACCTGATCTCCGTCAAGGCCATTCAGAGTGTTCTTTAGCACGCACAGGGTATGGCTCTCCTGTTCACGAGGCCATGGCTTAACGTCCCATCCGACGGACGGCGGCCTTTCCAAGCCCATCTGTGTCCCTTACTGACCGTGGGCAGGGGGGGAATTTTTCGGAAATAAATCTCAATGCTGCCCCAGCTGGGACTCGAACCTGGGAACTGCAGATTACGAACCTGGCGCGCCACCGACTGAACCACCCCAAAGTATATATTCTAAACGAAGCTTTATTTGTATTTGCATGTTCACAGACTTCATTGAATTCTTTTAAGGCTTGAATATGGAAACGAACACTAAATGCAAATTACAATTGGTGCTAGTTACAATTAGTGCAAATTAGAATTAGTTAATCTAATGAAAAAAATAAAAAATAATAAATACCCCCTCAAGCAGCTGCTTGCCACAGAGGTCTGACAGGAGCCTGTCAGTTTATATGCCAGAGTAGAAGGTCTGAGAGGATGGCAGGACCTCAGCAGAAAAACAACACGAACATCCATGCCTTACCCGGGGCTCGAACCCAGGTCCCGTAGATCAGTAGCCAAGCGCGCTAACCACTCGGCCACGGGACGGCAATAACGTTTTTTTAATCTAATGAAACATTAAAATATGGTTTTTAAATTCCCTTCAAAGCTCGATGTTACGATCAGTTATTATACAACTATACACAGTCGTATCAGAATAATTTGACATCCTACCACAAACGTTGGTCATATTATTCTGATACGACTGTGTATGTTGTTCGAGATCAAACCAGATTCGACGGAAAAATTTCTCTACACGAATCATTTATTTTGCTATTGTATTATTAATTATAATAATTTTTATGATAAAAAAATTAAAATGTAAATGGTAACAGAAATTAAAATTTCGTGGCTGACATCATTATAAACTGAAAATAATTCAAATAATTGGAACATCTGAAAAAAAACTATTATTGATGCGGCGTGAATCGAACCCGCAACTCTCGAGATTCATGCCAGAGCGCGCATGGTAGCGCCCTCTGGCATGAATCATTCAAATTTTCAGCGTAGAAGTATTAGTTGAAATGTTTTGGATTTTTGCATTTTTTCCAACGTTAGAGGGCGTAATTATAGCTTTTAGGAGATTCGTAGAATGCGAATCGTAATATTTCATCAAACGAAGCACAAAACGAATTCTTCATTTTTTCTCTATAAACAAACAATTATCTGTTAAAACAAAAAAGTTGCATTTTCCCACCCAACCTGGGCCAAATTATTGTTGCCAACGAAAACTTCATAAGCTTCGCATTCCATCACGAAAATTAAAAAATTCTAGCATAAATACATCGTTTTCAATATTCTTTTTGAAGTTTGGAACTTAACTTTTCCATCCTTAGAGGGCGCATTTGTAGCTTTTGGGAGTTATAATCTATTTTATATATATCTTATAAATTTTTTTATATATTTTATAAAAATAAAAAATATATATGATGTTATTACTATCGTACGTTCTTGGCTGCTGACCTAAAGGACCTGGGTTCGAGTCCCGGGTAAGGCATGGCTGTGTCGTTTTTCTGCTGAGGTCCTGCCATCCTCACAGACCTTCTACTACGGCATATAAACTGACAGGCTCCTGTCAGACCTCTGTGGTCAAGCAGCTGCTTGAGGGGGTATTTATTTATTTTATTTTTAATATTTCATCAACACAGAAATAAGTTTGAATTTATCTCTGCAGACGAAAAAGTTCGATGTTTACACACAGACAGGCAGGCAGACGACAAAGCGAAACTATTATCTCAATTTTCTGGAAACGTTATTATTTCTAAAAAATAATAATAGTGTAAATAATAAATAGTAAATTATAACCTTAGTGATTAAAAAAAAGACCTTTTTCTATTTCATATACCATTTGCTATCGGAACTGCCAGGAGTAGTTTGGGCCTCAAAATAATCCCTCATAATAGCAGACGTATTCGTATCGAGTCTGCAGACATTCGTTCAGTTCCGGTATGACGTCACAGGTGGCAGACGTTTCCGGTATCCCGTAATTCCGTAAGTATTCGATCGATCGGTTCCCAATTTGTTGTGGTGGTTGCACTTAGTTCTGGCTACGTAGGGTTCAGAGGTCAGGTCCCCAGCTGCGGTGGGTCACCTTGGAACCCGCCGCAAGTGACCAATATCTCTGGGGGGCGCTGCAGTCGCTGACTTTATGAATGGTGAAGCTAAAGTTATGAATGTGGTAGTACAGTCAGTCAGAAAAGTATCCGAACACTATGGTTGATTACAGAATTCAGAAAAAAATATCTGGCAACGATTTTTTTTTAGAAATTAGTGATCTGGCAACATTCGTGTACAGTCGCTCAAAAATGTATCTGAACAATATAGTTGAATACAGAATTCAGGAAAAAATATCTGGCAACGATTTTTCTTTTAGAAATTAGTTATCTGGCAACCTTCATGTACAGTCGCTCAAAAAATATCCGAACATTATGACTGTTTACAAAATTCAGAAAAAATATCTCGCAACGATTTTTTTTTAGAAATTAGTGATCTGGCAAACTTGGTGTCACGCGACACGAAGTGTAAAAATATCCGAACACCATAGTCCGAACACCATAGTGTTTTTGCCACCATAGCATATATCCGAACACCATAGTGTTTTTGCACACCATGGGCTAAATGACCAGGTCACAAGGACCCCGAAGGCTCAAAGAAGGTTGGAGGAGGAGACCCACTGGAACGGCTGTTGGGAGACAGATGGTAGCCTCCCGTCAAGGCCATCCAGGGTGTTCTTTAATGTGTACAGGTTATGTCTCTCCCGCACACGAGGCCACGGCTTATAGTCCCATCCGACGGACGGTGGCCTTACAAAGCCTTCCCCCTTCCTGTCTGTTGCCACTGGCAACCAGTCAATAAAAAGAAAATTAAAAATAAGTGATAATATTTTTAAAATTTCGTTGAATTTACAGTCGTGTTCTGATCCCAATATCCGACCCCCCCCCACCTCACCTTCCGACAACGAAAGTGTCAACACGAAACCCTATTTCCATATCAGAAGATTCCGTTTTGTTCACAAAGTAACAATCCGCAACCGCTGATCCAGAAAATTCGCTTCTGCTGGAAAAAGCGTCTTGCAGGGAAGTGAACTAATCCAACCCCAAAGAGAGCACGAGGAATATCCCTGGTCCCCTTTTTCTCTGTTACGAGGACAATGTAGAGCGAGTTAAAGGTGGGGGCATACTGCTACAAAAGGATTTGCAAATAAACAGATGCCTTTCTATCGAAACAGAACTGCCCTCTGGTGGGAGTGTAGGTTATTGTAAAGAGCCATTCAAATGCTTATGTGTTGCATCTTAGAGTTCACAATTTCCTTACCCCTAGTGGTGTACAAATAGAAATATTCCTCAATTGGGCGCGCGATTTCGCTTTTCGCTTCAAGGCGAGGGAACAGACGATATCCGAAAGAATCGCTTGCTCACCAGATGGCCGCCTTCTGTTCACTTCCCAACAAGAGACCCCCCCCCCCCCACACACACACATTTCCCCCAATGTATACATTATCAGGGGTTGTTGGAAAGCATCGTGGTATGAAATGATACTTTGCACTCCGGCAGTGGCCACAAAGTGTTTGCGACGGCCAAAAGAATGCCTTTCGCTACAAAGGAACTGACAGAGCTACAATAGCGGCGACGGCGACGAACTAATGGGCCAGTTTGCCTCCCTTTTCGGATCGGAGGGACGCGGTCATGCAGAGATTTAGGGGGAGGGGAAGAAAGGAAGGAGGGGATTTCATATTGTATCGGAGCGTTCTTTCACGGCTACGGTTACGGTGAAGCAAATGTATGAATGCAATTTGCTGGTCTTTCGTTGTCCTCGCGGGATGTTCTCTTCCTGAGAGCAACCAGATCACGAAGATTAAAATATTCTCCGTAACGAAGTATTCACGTGCAAGTACCGCGTTCGCTATCACCTTTCATTTTGCGTTGCAGTTTTTCGTATACAGCTTGTTCCCAAAAGGTCTGGTAAAACTTTGGGAACGTATCCTACTGCATATAACGATGAAAAAAAAAGTTCTTGTGAGCATTGTGCCAGAAGAACACCTCCTGCAGCAGAAGTCCTATGTACCACGTTATGACGTCACGTAGGTAGTCCTATAATGTAGACAATTCTTTAACATTTCTTTCTATTATTCTTACTGGCGTATTTTTAGAGTAAACTTTATACTAATGTTTATGTATAAATATTCCTGATTTAGAAGTGGCCAGATGATTTTTACTTTCCAAACATCCTTCGAAATTGATTAGAAAAATTTGAATCAAAATTGATTGGAAAAATTTGAATCAAAATTGGTTAGAAAAATTTGAATCAAAATTGATTAGAAAAAATTGAATCAAAATTGGTTAGAAAAATTGGAATCAAAATTGATTACAAAAATTTGAATCAAAATTAATTAGAAAAATTGGAATCAAAATTGATTAGAAAAATTGGAATCAAAATTGGTTAGAAAAATTTGAATCAAAATTTATTAGAAAAATTTGAATCAAAATTGATTGGAAAGATTTGAATCAAAATTGGTTAGAAAAATTTGAGTCAAAATTGATTAGAAAAAATTGAATCAAAATTGATTAGAAAAATTTGAATCAAGATTGATTAGAAGTGGGGAAGTATTCAGTTTTCATTTGTTAAAATGAAGGATTTAAAAAAAACTCATTAGAATAAAATTTACTAATATTTCTTAAAATTGTGCTAATTTTCCTCCTAATATTCTTAATATTGTTATAAAGATTTGTAGATTTCGTTGGAATGGAATTTCACCAGTATTAATAACAGAAATAAATATGTAAGAATTATATGGCTGATAGGTTGACCTACAGTGACGTCATCACAAGGTCACCGGCCTTCTGTTGTAGGAGGTTTTTGGTCAGAAACCTTTCCCTTCCGAGTTATAAATAATATTATAAATAAGTTTATTATAAATGTATATTATATAATAATAATATAAAAATATTATAAATAAGTCAAAAGTTCGATGTCTGCAGACAGACGACAAATCGAAACTATTATCTCATTTTCTCTCAAAACGGTAGAATGCAGACGTTCTATATTTTTTTGTAAAATCGTCTAAATTGTTGGCAATGCTTTTGTTTCAAGAAGACAGGAAGTTGAAAAACTAACGCTTCCTGTGTCGCTTTAATCGCATCCGAATGGCTTTCTTTTGTTTTTGGCGCCAAAGCACTGCCTTGACTGAGGATTTCGTCTGCCCTGTTAGGGCTCGTCGAAATCCTCTTCGATGAATGGAATGCCTGAAGTGGCAATTAACCCATTAACCACCCATTCGCCATTCTGTCAAGTTATTGGACTCGACTTTTCTTTTGCTACTTGTGCACGAGGACAGCAGAGAAAGGTGAATGGCGAAAGGGAAAATGTTCGCAGGGGGGGGGGGGGGGAATAGGACAAAAAATAATGAAAAAAAAAATGGATATATTTATTTGTCTGTCTGTCTGTCCGTTTGCAAACATCGAACTTTTCTGTTTACAGAGATAAATTAAAAATTCTTTTTTTGTTAGGTATTGATGAAATGGTCTGTAAATGGTAGCTAGGTAGTCACTGGAAGGAGAGCTATGCACCAATCCCCTGTGATGATGCATAAAACCGGCCAGGCCTAGTACCTAATGTTCGACCCCTAGCCTAGCACCTAATGTCGACCGACTTCTCGTGGTGCAGACCGTTGGTACCTTTCAAAAGAGATACTCTCTTGTGGAAGTGAACGGAAGGGGAGGGCTGCCAGATTAGTGTGGCCTACTGATCTGGACAACTATGGCTACTTTTCTTTTTTTTCTACCCTGCTGAGGAGTGGTCAACCACACAGGGTCCTGGTGCTGACCATATAAACCTACTGGACTGGACAGATATATGGCTCTGAGCTTGATTATGGATCCTGATTTTGCTGCACTGGTGGGCTTCTGTGGAGGGAAAATCTTCCGCTGTGTTTTCTGTTTGTTTGTGGGTTGACAGCCCCAAGTGAATAGATTCACAGGATATGTTTATCAGCTGGTGGATAATCCTGAGCAGAGGTCATCGCAGGCACCTGAACTCTTTGCTTCTATTGGCATCGTCAAATTCTACATTGGAGGAAGTCTTCCAGTGTAGATGGCTTCAGCCTTTAGTGGTGGGGGAACGGGTCTTTGGCCCATGTCTGCGATTACGGGGCTGTTTGATATTGTTGCGGATTTCAAAAATGGATAGCCACTGAGCGTGAGTATTAAAAGCTATATTTCAAAACCAAATTCAATACAAGGTAAATTGTTACAAAGGAAATATGGATGAAATATCTTATTAACAAATCAACTATTAACATGCACAAGTCATCAATCTTCCTGCGTAGAGCACACAATATCAGCTCTGTGTATTTTACTAAATACTACCTTTTACTTGATTTACCAGGTCACCCGAAGATCTTCACTCGTAAACCAATTCTCGTCCTGTGCTAATAACTTTTCGCACACTAGCCGAACAAAAAGACAGTCCGTGTAGACATTCG
The DNA here is from genome assembly GCA_038380435.1 of Ryuthela nishihirai. Classification (NCBI taxonomy): domain Eukaryota; kingdom Metazoa; phylum Arthropoda; class Arachnida; order Araneae; family Heptathelidae; genus Ryuthela; species Ryuthela nishihirai. The sequence goes on along the minus strand of JAWZYU010000044.1, from coordinate 2,219,361 downwards.
AAGTTAGCCATAAAAGTTCCCACTTTTATACTTCCGCGTATACACAACACATCAAGTTACTTCTTGATACTTAACGATAAAAGATCCCACTTTTATCCTTCCGCGTATACACAACACATCAAGTTACTTCTTGATACTTACGCGCACTGTCTCAGAACAGCTCACCGTCCATTTTCGAACTCACCGACCGTTACAATACACAACGACCGTTACAATACAACGACCGTTAACGCTCCACTCTTCTTCTCCAAATTCTCCCAACGTTCTTATTCGTTGGCTGAAACTTTTTGCTTTCGGTTGCCAGATTCCTTCTGTCGTAACACTGCCCCCTTCCTAGGTCTTGTTCGTCCCGAACAATTCTGGATTCCAAAGTTTCTTCAGTTCTTCGATGAAACGGGGCCAAACGATCCACGTGAACCACCTTGCACTTTGTAGCTGGACGTCGACGAATGCGATATACCACGTCTGTGTCAAAATGAAAGCGAATCTCATTATGACGTAGATTTCTTTTCTGACTGAAGCCTCGTCCACAAACATAATACGTGTAAGGCCTATAGCCCTTGTGAACACGTTTATGTCTCTGCAGGGAGAAGAATCGACTAAGAGTTTTCGTGCAAAACCTGTAAAAAGTTTTCTTCTTTGTCGGAAGTTTTCTTCTTTGGATTTTTACTTCTATCAACAGTAACAAGGAATGAAAGTCATTAGTGACATAAAATCTAGGGAGAATTTTCATCCTGCAATCTGACCCTTTTGTCAGTTGACTTTCACTTAATTCAGAACTGTCGTGATGAACCTTCAGCCATATTTCACCTGATTCAATTTGATCCCCAAGGTGCTTCACAAATATAATATCAGCTCCATAATTCTTTTTAGCGCTTCGGTCCATCTCCTCCTTCCATACTCTTGCTAGAACTGCAGCTTCTAATCCGACAACCTTACCTGTTTCTCCTGTATAAGTGAAATCAGTGATGTGTCGGGCTGCTAGCAATATTTTTTCTGTTTTACCTTCACATAGCCAGCTTGCAACATCTTCAGATACTCCTTGTTCTATTAACATGTTACGAAACTTGTTCAAAGCATTGCCGTTATGCAGAACCTTACGGACACGTGATGCTTCATCTACCCTATTATCCACAATGTTCACCAAACGCAGTTCTCCTCCTAACTCTTCGACGAGCTCTTGCAGTTCCAAGGATCCGTTACCAAGGAAACACTGAACAGCTTCCATCACTTCCAGAGAGTTGTCAACAGAGTTTTCAAGAGGTGAATCCATGTTGCCGATAACAGCTGAACAACTCAAACTCTTCATTCCACGAGCTTGTGATGCTGCAACCATTTTCTTAACTAAATCAACAGCAACATCTTCTGTACTGATGAGATCAATAGCTCCTTTTCCGAATTCAACATCATAAACCAAAGCGCACACTCCTTCAGCCAGCTTTTTGGACACAATTGAGCATCTCCTTAGAGGAACGCTATCTACGGTAGCCGTCAGATCCTTGCAGCGGTAAATCTCCTTATCTGTTGGCACCAGCTCCTCTGTCTGTCCTACGATGCAGCATCCGACGTCTTCCATCATCTGCTCGATTTTATCTTTAGTGCAGTCGACTGTGAAGCCAGGGATGGATTCTAATTTGTCCAGAGTATCTCCCGTCAATTGGAGAGCACGACCGGAGATCATAGGGACCTTGAGACCTAAAGCAGCAAGTGCAGGAGCCAAGACAAGACTCACTTTGTTGCCGACACCTCCTGTGCTGTTTTTATCTACCATCCGATGGCGCCACTCGGGTCTCCAGCAAAACACATGACCCGAGGAGGTCATAGTTGCTGTTTCTTCGGAATTCACTTTCTTGGAGCTCTCATTGTAATCGTGATAAAACTTTTCTATATCCTTATAATCTAAATGGTTATAATGTCCAAATCTGCACATTGACTGTTCAGAAAAGAAATTCAGCGTGGCTACGTTGAAATTATCTGAGGGATTCACTTCTCTCTGATCGTAACTCTGAGGCTTAGTTTCATCCAGAAAGTTAGTCTTTGAAGTACTGTCTCTGCCTGAAGCTCTTTTACTAGCATCACCTGTTATGCTTCTAAGCCATTCTTCGGAATTCCTCTTCCTTAAATCCCCACTTTCTATAAACGATTCAAGTGTGGCTATATGCTTCGGAAAAATCTCTCCGACTTCCCCGGTAACGACGAAGGGCACTTTGTATCTATGATGAATGGACGCCTCTTCTTTACTCGGACCACTCTGCGAAACGTAAACTCTGTTTCGTTCCCCCTCATTACCACTCGTTACTCTGCCTTTGCGATAAATGTCCATGACGCATTTTGCTGACGGCGAGGAATAGAATACCTTTCGTGTGGATCTCTCTTCAGATCGTGCCAGACTTGTATACCTAGGTATTTTGAAGTGCAAAGCGTACTGTATAGTCTCACAGCTCTCTGATCTGTGTGATTGTTCTTCACAGTTCCTAGACATGTCACCAGCGACATAGACACTCTGCCATGCATCACCAGTAGTTGCGTGGTCAAAGGCATTATCTGCGCTATCTCTACGATTCTTGATTTCCAGTAGCAGATCCACATTTTTATATGCGTTGCCTTTCTCTTTTTCTTTTCCATGTTTACAATCTAACTTAACACTATCAAGATCATCTTTTTCACTGACAAATTCAACATTTAAACTATTGCATTGTCTATTGAGTTCGGTTTTATGATCCTTGAAGTGATCAATAATCTTACCAACTCGAGAAGCCACTTCAGCTCTCATCTCCGTATTTTGTGCGGCTATTTCGGCTTTCAAATCATCTTTTTGAGAAACTATCTCCGTTCTCAACTCATTATTTTGTGCGGCCATTTCGGCTTTCAAATCACCTATTTTATCGCTTTGGGCAGCTATATCACCTTTAATCTCAGTATTTTGTGCGGCCAGATCACCTCTTTTATTCCTCAACTCATTATTTCGTGCGGCCATTTCGGCTTTCAAGTCACCTATTTTATCGCTTTGGGCGGCTATATCACCTTTAATCTCAGTTTTTTGTGCGGCAAGGTCACCTATTTTGTTAGCCATATCGGCTTTCAAGTCATTATTTTGACTTTTAATGTCATTCATCTGTGTAGCCATATCGGCTTTCATATCAGTCATCAGCGTAGTCATATCGGCTTTGAAGCTATTTATCAACTTTACTAATTCATCCATACTTCTAGTTAACGGCATTCAATAAATTATCCCACTTCTGACACCAAATGTTGCGGATTTCAAAAATGGATAGCCACTGAGCGTGAGTATTAAAAGCTATATTTCAAAACCAAATTCAATACAAGGTAAATTGTTACAAAGGAAATATGGATGAAATATCTTATTAACAAATCAACTATTAACATGCACAAGTCATCAATCTTCCTGCGTAGAGCACACAATATCAGCTCTGTGTATTTTACTAAATACTACCTTTTACTTGATTTACCAGGTCACCCGAAGATCTTCACTCGTAAACCAATTCTCGTCCTGTGCTAATAACTTTTCGCACACTAGCCGAACAAAAAGACAGTCCGTGTAGACATTCGAAGTTAGCCATAAAAGTTCCCACTTTTATACTTCCGCGTATACACAACACATCAAGTTACTTCTTGATACTTAACGATAAAAGATCCCACTTTTATCCTTCCGCGTATACACAACACATCAAGTTACTTCTTGATACTTACGCGCACTGTCTCAGAACAGCTCACCGTCCATTTTCGAACTCACCGACCGTTACAATACACAACGACCGTTACAATACAACGACCGTTAACGCTCCACTCTTCTTCTCCAAATTCTCCCAACGTTCTTATTCGTTGGCTGAAACTTTTTGCTTTCGGTTGCCAGATTCCTTCTGTCGTAACAATATTGTCGGCATTCCCTCTCTCAATAAACATAGTTTCTTTAAACATCCCACTAACCATTTTCTCTCCATAGGTAGTTGGAATGTGAGGACTCTGCACAGAGCTTTTTCTCTTGATGTCCTCACACAAGAATTCCACCATTATAATTTAGATATTCTCGGCTTGCAAGAGACCAGATGGACAGATAAAGGTCAGATTCTTAAAAATAATCTTAAATTTCTCTTTTCAGGGAGGGACGACAATAAGCATCACCAAGGCGTGGGTCTGCTTCTCAGCAGACACGCTAGTGATGCTCTTCTAGGATATGAGTGCATTAATGAACGGTTTCTTACAGCAAAATTTCAGACAGGCATTAAAGACTTGAATGTTATCTGTTGTTATGCCCCCACTGAGGATGCCGATGAGGATGAGAAGGATAGGTTTTATGGACAACTTCAGGATATTTTGAATTCTGTCAAGAAAGGAGATATTACCCTTGTTCTAGGTGACTTCAATGCCAAAGTTGGTACTGACTCTGACTTTTGGGGAGGAGTAATAGGCCCTTTTTGGTATTGGTAGCTGCAATGGCAATGGGCAACGTCTCCTACAGGTAAGTAAACTCAATGGATTCAGAATAACTAACACTTATTACAAACACCGCGACATACATAAGTACACATGGGTTTCACCTGATGGGCTGCATAAGAATATGATTGATTACATATTAATTAACAGCAAATGGACTAGTTCTGTTAGGAATACCAGGGCATATAGGGACGCTGAAATTGGATCTGACCATTACCTTGTTAAAAGTGTCTTGCAACTTAAACTTAAAAAGTGTTGTGCTAGGGTTAAAAAATTTACTTTTAATACTGAAGCTCTGAAAGATCCAGTTATAGCCAAAGCTTACCATGATAGGTTACTTAGTCATTATGACAGTCATGGTTTGCTTACTACTGAAGTTGAGGAAGAATGGGATCATTTTAAACAGGCTTTTTTGGAGACTAACAGTACTCTTTTAGGAAAAAAGGAGCAGAAGAGACAGAATTATCTGAGTGATAAGGCACTTGAGCTTATTTCGGAAAGAAAGAACTGCAAGAATGTACTTAATCAATACCCTACTAGTCCTAATAGAAAGCATTACAGAGAACTTAATAAACGTGTAAAGGATCAGTTAGCTGCTGATAAGAATCTTTGGCTTGATGGCTTGGAAAAAAAAATGATTTTTTGCTTTCAACTTGTTTCCAATTTTCAAATATTGACATTTTCTAATGTTCTCTAAAGCTAGAGGGCGCTTTTAAATCTTTTGGGACTTTGCGAAAAATTCGAATCTAATATTTAGTCACTACTGATTCAACCGTTATAGAAGTTTTTAATTTATTTCTAAAAACTTAGAAATTAAAAAAATGTTTAATTTGATATTTTTTTTAAAAAATAAAGCAATAAACATTTCTACCGTTGCTGACAGGTTTTGTGTGATCCAACGTCCCCCGAGAAGATCCTCAGAAACGGGGCATTGGAGATGCAGAGTTACCATGGCAACCGGTGACCCCTGCCACAGGGAAGATTTGACCGCGAAGTAGGTGATCTACGTCAGCCACCTGTTGCGTCTGAAACTCTCAACAGATGGCGGGATGGCAGAGACCGCGCGGGGGGGGGGAATCCCCCGTCACTGGGAGGGCGCTTCGCACAGTCACGTGATCCAGTACAGCAAGGAAGTGGGGTCATGACCTGAAAGAGATTTCGGTACGACTGAAGCTCTTCTTTCTTGATGGAACTCATTTTCAAAAATCTTTTTTTTTGGCTTCTCTTATGGATTATGCAGATGGTATGAAATCTGAAAATCGTCTTCACCCTGGCCATTTGGTATTTCGGGATTGACTCGTGGCGAAACGGGTACCATGATTGTAGAGCCGCAAACCTTTGGGCAATCCGACCATGGTTAGAGAGTCGCAAACCGTTCAAACCTCCCAACAGCTGTTCCAGTGGGTCCCCCCCCCCTCCCCTCAAACCTTCTCCGATTCTTGAAATCGAAAAAACGATTTTTTCAAAATAGTATTTTGTAAGGAAAAGAAAATCTTTGAGAAAAACCAAACGTTAATGTTACGTCGAAATCGTCTGTTTTGCATCACGTGCCGAGAAAGTCATCTGCTGTTCACGAGAATCGCTTGCTCCATTTTGCGCGTGAGGATGATCGTCGGATGATGGATCTTCATCCCACCTCCGTTGGTGATGGTCTCCAATGGCGATGAGAATCACTGACGTCAATCTGTTGTTGTTACCCATTGTTGCTGGCAGACGTCACGGTTGACGGCAGACGACGCGGTACCTGCGTACATCGTCTGCTAATGAGGCGGGAAGATTAAAGAGCTCGGCGCGCGCTTGTCTCTCCCCTCTAATCTCCCCTCGGTTCTTCTGTCATCGCCGCTGAAGGTTCCGTCTGCTCTAATGATCCCGTCACTGTCGGTGGCGCGACGATCGCAGTGCGAGGCGCGTGAATTGGCAGCGAATAACGGCCGAACGAAGCGAGTCTGTTTACGGCCGCGCATTTCGCTTTTTTTCTTCTTCGGAAAGGGAAGCCGTGTTACGCCTGCACGACTCAGCGCGTTGCTCGACACGAAATGCTCGCGCGCACTCAGCTGGTCAACAAATTGCACGGGGGCATAAGAGTGGTTTCCCCCCCTCTCACACGCGCTTAGGGAGAACGATTATCCGTAGAAAGAGCAAGCGATTTCTTTCTCGTTTCGTTTTTGTTACTTTATATAAAATAAACTGGCATCAGAGATTTTTAAAGTTTAGTATCATTCGACTCAGTTACGGTTAAATTCATTCTTCATTTATATCAGGACATTCGAACAAGAGAAACGAGGTTATCTGTTTTGGGTGAGAAAGCAGTAAAAAATAAATTCATCAACGAAAACGAAATTTATACTTGGGTTGTTTTACCTCTGAGCGGCACTTTTTTTAACACAATGGACTAAATGGTCAGGTCACATGGACCCCGAAGGCTCAGAGAAGGTTGGGGGAGGGGACCCATTGGAACAGCTGTTGGGAGACAGATGGTAGCCTCCCGTCAAGGCCATCCAGCATGTTCTTTAACGTTGGGTTGTTTTACCTCTGAGCGGCACTTTTTTTAACACAATGGACTAAATGGTCAGGTCACAAGGAGCCCGAAGGCTCAGAGAAGGTTGGGGGAGGGGACCCACTGGAACAGCTGTTAGGAGACAGATGGCAGCCTCCCGTCAAGGCCATCCAGCGTGTTCTTTAACGTTGGGTTGTTTTACCTCTGAGCGGCATTTTTTTGAACACAATGGGCTAAATGGTCAGGTCACAAGGAGCCCGAAGGCTCAGAGAAGGTTGGGGGAGGGGACCCACTGGAACAGCTGTTAGGAGACAGATGGCAGCCTCCCGTCAAGGCCATCCAGCGTGTTCTTTAACGTTGGGTTGTTTTACCTCTGAGCGGCACTTTTTTTAACACAATGGACTAAATGGTCAGGTCACAAGGACCCCGAAGGCTCAGAGAAGGTTGGGGGAGGGGACCCACTGGAACAGCTGTTAGGAGACAGATGGCAGCCTCCCGTCAAGGCCATCCAGCGTGTTCTTTAACGTTGGGTTGTTTTACCTCTGAGCGGCATTTTTTTGAACACAATGGGCTAAATGGTCAGGTCACAAGGAGCCCGAAGGCTCAGAGAAGGTTGGGGGAGGGGACCCACTGGAACAGCTGTTAGGAGACAGATGGCAGCCTCCCGTCAAGGCCATCCAGCGTGTTCTTTAACGTTGGGTTGTTTTACCTCTGAGCGGCACTTTTTTGAACACAATGGGCTAAATGGTCAGGTCACAAGGACCCCGAAGGCTCAGAGAAGGTTGGGGGAGGGGACCCACTGGAACAGCTGTTAGGAGACAGATGGCAGCCTCCCGTCAAGGCCATCCAGCGTGTTCTTTAACGTTGGGTTGTTTTACCTCTGAGCGGCACTTTTTTTAACACAATGGACTAAATGGTCAGGTCACAAGGACCCCGAAGGCTCAGAGAAGGTTGGGGGAGGGGACCCACTGGAACAGCTGTTAGGAGACAGATGGCAGCCTCCCGTCAAGGCCATCCAGCGTGTTCTTTAACGTTGGGTTGTTTTACCTCTGAGCGGCATTTTTTTGAACACAATGGGCTAAATGGTCAGGTCACAAGGAGCCCGAAGGCTCAGAGAAGGTTGGGGGACGGGACCCACTGGAACAGCTGTTAGGAGACAGATGGCAGCCTCCCGTCAAGGCCATCCAGCGTGTTCTTTAACGTTGGGTTGTTTTACCTCTGAGCGGCACTTTTTTTAACACAATGGACTAAATGGTCAGGTCACAAGGACCCCGAAGGCTCAGAGAAGGTTGGGGGAGGGGACCCACTGGAACAGCTGTTAGGAGACAGATGGCAGCCTCCCGTCAAGGCCATCCAGCGTGTTCTTTAACGTTGGGTTGTTTTACCTCTGAGCGGCATTTTTTTGAACACAATGGGCTAAATGGTCAGGTCACAAGGAGCCCGAAGGCTCAGAGAAGGTTGGGGGAGGGGACCCACTGGAACAGCTGTTAGGAGACAGATGGCAGCCTCCCGTCAAGGCCATCCAGCGTGTTCTTTAACGTTGGGTTGTTTTACCTCTGAGCGGCACTTTTTTGAACACAATGGGCTAAATGGTCAGGTCACAAGGACCCCGAAGGCTCAGAGAAGGTTGGGGGAGGGGACCCACTGGAACAGCTGTTAGGAGACAGATGGCAGCCTCCCGTCAAGGCCATCCAGCGTGTTCTTTAACGTTGGGTTGTTTTACCTCTGAGCGGCACTTTTTTTAACACAATGGACTAAATGGTCAGGTCACAAGGACCCCGAAGGCTCAGAGAAGGTTGGGGGAGGGGACCCACTGGAACAGCTGTTAGGAGACAGATGGCAGCCTCCCGTCAAGGCCATCCAGCGTGTTCTTTAACGTTGGGTTGTTTTACCTCTGAGCGGCATTTTTTTGAACACAATGGGCTAAATGGTCAGGTCACAAGGAGCCCGAAGGCTCAGAGAAGGTTGGGGGAGGGGACCCACTGGAACAGCTGTTAGGAGACAGATGGCAGCCTCCCGTCAAGGCCATCCAGCGTGTTCTTTAACGTTGGGTTGTTTTACCTCTGAGCGGCACTTTTTTGAACACAATGGGCTAAATGGTCAGGTCACAAGGACCCCGAAGGCTCAGAGAAGGTTGGGGGAGGGGACCCACTGGAACAGCTGTTAGGAGACAGATGGCAGCCTCCCGTCAAGGCCATCCAGCGTGTTCTTTAACGTTGGGTTGTTTTACCTCTGAGCGGCACTTTTTTGAACACAATGGGCTAAATGGTCAGGTCACAAGGACCCCGAAGGCTCAGAGAAGGTTGGGGGAGGGGACCCACTGGAACAGCTGTTAGGAGACAGATGGCAGCCTCCCGTCAAGGCCATCCAGCGTGTTCTTTAACGTTGGGTTGTTTTACCTCTGAGCGGCATTTTTTTGAACACAATGGGCTAAATGGTCAGGTCACAAGGAGCCCGAAGGCTCAGAGAAGGTTGGGGGAGGGGACCCACTGGAACAGCTGTTAGGAGACAGATGGCAGCCTCCCGTCAAGGCCATCCAGCGTGTTCTTTAACGTTGGGTTGTTTTACCTCTGAGCGGCACTTTTTTGAACACAATGGGCTAAATGGTCAGGTCACAAGGACCCCGAAGGCTCAGAGAAGGTTGGGGGAGGGGACCCACTGGAACAGCTGTTAGGAGACAGATGGCAGCCTCCCGTCAAGGCCATCCAGCGTGTTCTTTAACGTTGGGTTGTTTTACCTCTGAGCGGCACTTTTTTGAACACAATGGGCTAAATGGTCAGGTCACAAGGACCCCGAAGGCTCAGAGAAGGTTGGGGGAGGGGACCCACTGGAACAGCTGTTAGGAGACAGATGGCAGCCTCCCGTCAAGGCCATCCAGCGTGTTCTTTAACGTTGGGTTGTTTTACCTCTGAGCGGCACTTTTTTTAACACAATGGGCTAAATGGTCAGGTCACAAGGACCCAGAAGGCTCAGACAAGGTTGGGGGAGGAGACCCACTGGAACAGCTGTTGGGAGACAGATGGTAGCCTCCCGTCAAGGCCATCCAGCGTGTTCTTTAACGTTGGGTTGTTTTACCTCTGAGCGACACTTTTTTGCACACCATGGGCTAAATGGCCAGGTCTCAAGAACCCCGAAGGCTCAGAGAAGGTTGGGGGAGGGGTCCCACTGGAACAGCTGTTGGGAGACAGATGGTAGCCTCCCGTCAAGGCCCTCCAGCGTGTTCTTTAACGTTGGGTTGTTTTACCTCTGAGCGGCACTTTTTTGCACACCATGGGCTAAATGGCCAGGTCTCAAGAACCCCGAAGGCTCAGAGAAGGTTGGGGGAGGGGACCCACTGGAACAGCTGTTGGGAGACAGATGGTAGCCTCCCGTCAAGGCCCTCCAGCGTGTTCTTTAACGTTGGGTTGTTTTACCTCTGAGCGGCACCTTTTTGCACACCATGGGCTAAATGGCCAGGTCACAAGGACCCCGAAGGCTCAGAGAAGGTTGGGGGAGGGGACCCACTGGAACAGCTGTTGGGAGACAGATGGTAGCCTCCCGTCAAGGCCATCCAGCGTGTTCTTTAACGTTGGGTTGTTTTACCTCTGAGCGGCACCTTCTTGCACACCATGGGCTAAATGGCCAGGTCACAAGGACCCCGAAGGCTCAGAGAAGGTTGGGGGAGGGGACCCACTGGAACAGCTGTTGGGAGACAGATGGTAGCCTCCCGTCAAGGCCATCCAGCGTGTTCTTTAACGTTGGGTTGTTTTACCTCTGAGCGGCACTTTTTTGAACACAATGGGCTAAATGGCCAGGTCACAAGGACCCCGAAGGCTCAGAGAAGGTTGGGGGAGGGGACCCACTGGAACAGCTGTTGGGAGACAGATGGTAGCCTCCCGTCAAGGCCATCCAGCGTGTTCTTTAACGTTGGGTTGTTTTACCTCTGAGCGGCACCTTTTTGCACACCATGGGCTAAATGGCCAGGTCACAAGGACCCCGAAGGCTCAGAGAAGGTTGGGGGAGGGGACCCACTGGAACAGCTGTTGGGAGACAGATGGTAGCCTCCCGTCAAGGCCATCCAGCGTGTTCTTTAACGTTGGGTTGTTTTACCTCTGAGCGGCACTTTTTTGAACACAATGGGCTAAATGGTCAGGTCACATGGACCACGAAGGCTCAGAGATAGGTTGGAGGAGGAGACCCACTGGAACAGCTGTTGGGAGACAGATGGTAGCCTCCCGTCAAGGCCATCCAGCGTGTTCTTTAACGTTGGGTTGTTTTACCTCTGAGCGGCACTTTTTTGAACACAATGGGCTAAATGGTCAGGTCACAAGGACCCCGAAGGCGTAGAGAAGGTTGGGGGAGGGGACCCACTGGAACAGCTGTTGGGAGACAGATGGTAGCCTCCCGTCAAGGCCATCCAGCGTGGTCTTTAACGTTGGGTTGTTTTACCTCTGAGCGGCACCTTTTTGCACACCATGGGCTAAATGGCCAGGTCACAAGGACCCCGAAGGCTCAGAGAAGATTGGGGGAGGGGACCCACTGGAACAGCTGTTGGGAGACAGATGGTAGCCTCCCGTCAAGGCCATCCAGCGTGTTCTTTAACGTTGGGTTGTTTTACCTCTGAGCGGCACTTTTTTGAACACAATGGGCTAAATGGTCAGGTCACAAGGACCCCGAAGGCTCAGAGAAGGTTGGGGGAGGGGACCCACTGGAACAGCTGTTGGGAGACAGATGGTAGCCTCCCGTCAAGGCCATCCAGCGTGTTCTTTAACGTTGGGTTGTTTTACCTCTGAGCGGCACCTTTTTGCACACCATGGGCTAAATGGCCAGGTCACAAGGACCCCGAAGGCTCAGAGAAGGTTGGGGGAGGGGACCCACTGGAACAGCTGTTGGGAGACAGATGGTAGCCTCCCGTCAAGGCCATCCAGCGTGTTCTTTAACGTTGGGTTGTTTTACCTCTGAGCGGCACTTTTTTGCAAACCATGGGCTAAATGGCGAGGTCATATGGACCCCGAAGGCTGAGAGAAGGTTGGGGGAGGGGACCCACTGGAACAGCTGTTGGGAGACAGATGGTAGCCTACCGTCAAAGCCATCCAATGTGTTCTTTAAAGTGCACATGGTCTTCCCCCTACGGGATCATGGCTTAACGTCCCATCCGACGGACGGTTGCCTTTCGGAGCCCATCGATGTCCCCTACTGACCATGATCAGGGCGGGAGAATTTTGCGGAAATAAATTTTAATGCTGACTAAGCTGGGACTCGAACCTGGGAACTACAGATTACGAGCCTGGCGCGCTACCGACTGAGCCACCCCCTCCCCCAATTCCATATTATGCGAAATGGAATCTTCAAAGCTCTATAACTTCTAAAATATGCATTTAATGGGAAAATGTGACTGAGGATAAAATAAAGATCATTTTAAAATCTACCAAAATCTCGAATTTTAAGAATAGCCATTCAGCATTTGAAAAGTTATGGAAGCTGCAATATTTCACAAGAATAATTGAAAATGAATGTGTTAATAATATCAGCTGTTCTTTTTTTCCTTTTTAATACACGATTTTACGTCCGAGCCCTTTACACTCGGACATCTTGTATCGAATCCCTTTTTTACCTTTCGAATCCCTTTTTTAAATCCTTTTTTTTTTGTGGTTATCTTACTCATCTGGGATATTTTTACATTGTATTGTAGATTTTATTCTTGTTTCTGATTTTACATGGGACCTATACACCCCTTGTTCTTGATTTATACACTTGTTATTAGTATTGTTTTGTTTCTGTATCATTCTTTACTGTTTTTTTTTTTAACTTTTTTTGTCGGTTGAAGGTCTTTTATCTGTTTATATATTTTTGTTTGGTGTAATATAGCCCTAGCGGCTCTTCTGCCATTAAACCCCAAACAACCAATTAAACTGCATGGTCTGGTCGGACCTCCGTAGCCCAATGACAGCTTCAGGATGATGATGATGAGTCGTTTGCAATATTCATCGTTTAACTACATCGTTTGCAATATTCTTTTTAAATTTTGCGATTTTTCGATTTTATTCTACCGTAAGAGGGCGCAATTATAGCTTTTGGGAAAGTCGCAAAATGCAAATTGTAATATTTCATCAATTCCTGTCCAACCGAAAAAGATTTTTTAATTTATCTCTAAAAACATACACTTTTCTGTTAAAACAAAAAAAAATTGCCTTCACCTCCCCCCTGCATCTAAAGGGTCAAGTGATTGTTGCCAATGGTAACTTCGTAACCTTCACATTTTCAACACCAAAATTTCAACTTCTAACGTAACTACATCGTTTAAAATATTCGTCTACTTTTAAATTTTCAACTTTTCCCACCGTTAGAGGGGGCAGTTATAAATTTTGGGAGATTCGAAAAACGCAAATCGTAATATATCATTAATACATATCCAACACAAAAATGTTTTTTTTTTTTTTCTGTATAAACAAAAAAATTGGAGGTCCACAGAAGGACGGACAACAAAACGAAATTATATCATGTAAAAAAAGCCCTAAAATTTACTTTGACTTTTTTAGCCGTTTTCTAAAGTGTTTCCAATCATGAACACTGAGATCTGTATCAAATATTACCGTACCCTTTTCCGGAATCCATAAGTATTCGTGCAATACCGTTCAGCTACGCACGCTAAACAATCAGATCGACGACAAAACATGGCGTCCAATTTTGAGATGGCCAACCTCTACCTACAGAGGGCCTCTATGTTTTACGTTTGAAGATTTGGTGTCCGTAACCGTCGCAGTGATCAGACCAAATGATTCCAGACGTTTCTGGAAAAAGCTCCTGGACTAGTCATACAGAATCCAGCACAATCTCAGTCTGAAACTAAGATAATAAGCACAAATAAAACCAATCGGCTCAGGTAAAACTAATTTGATAACTTTTTACTTCATTTGATTGCAGTTTATTCTTAAAATTATATTTCTTTGACTTCTTACTCATTATTTTCGTTCGCTTTATCAACAGCGAAGTTTGATATCCTGTTATTGCCAGATTCTTATTCTCCTTTGCGTCGTTTGCTCTAATAACGAGGGATCATCATCATCATCATCATCCTCAAGCAGCCTTGGGCTACGGAGGTCCAACCAGACCGTGCAGTTTAATTCTCCAAGCATATCTGTCCTGAGCTACATCTACTGCATCCGGCCACTGCACAACAATTCTAACAAGGTCCTGTTTGACATTGTCTGCCCACCGCATCCTAGGTCTCCCCTTCTTTCTGAGGCCTTTAGGCAAACTGTTCATAACCCTATTTCATCATCATCATCCTCAAGCAGCCATGGGTTACGGAGGTCCAACCAGACCGTGCAATTTAGTTCTCCAAGCAAGTCTATCCTGAGCTACATCTACTGCATCTGGCCACTGCACACCAATTCTAACAAGGTCCTGTTTGACATTGTCTGCCCACCGCATCCTAGGTATCCCCCTCCTTTTGAGGCCTCTAAGCACATTGTTCATAACCCTATTTGCCAATCTATAATTATCCATACGGGCAACATGGCCAAACCAACGGAGTCTCTCTCTGCACAATATGCTGCTTAAAGGAGGTTGCAAACTCCTTTGCCTAACCTCATCATTAGTTACAAAGTTGAACCACCTAATACCCAAGATACTGCATAAGCATCTAGAATCAAAAGCATCTAGTTTCCTGTTATCTTGTTTACACAGCGTCCAAGTTTCACTACCATAACTAACCCTAGAAAGAAAAAAAAACTTTTTACAGTGATTTCTTAAAGAGAATTAATTGAAGTAAGGAATCTGGCAAGAGGTATGGAATTAAGCTTTACTTCTAGCGAAGACTAGATTTTTGGAGATTTTGTTTTTTCTCTGGTACAATTAACGATCAAGGTTGTGTTGTGTTGTTTTACCTCTGAGCGGCACTTTCTTGCACACCATGGGCTAAAGAGCCAGGTCACAAGGACCCAGAAGGCTCAGAGAATGTTGGGGGAGGGGACCCACTGGAACAGCTGTTGGGAGACAGATGGTAGCCTCCCGTCAAGGCCATCCAGCGTGTTCTTTAACGTGCACACGGTATGGCTATCCCGAACACGGGGCCACGGCTTAACGTCCCATACGATGGACGGCGACCTTTCCAAGCTCATCGGTGTCCCCTACTAACCGTGGGCAGGGCGGAACGATCAAGGTGAACTGTTGTCTACCTTTGAATAGTTGGAAAAAGTTGATAGTTGGATATATTTGAATAAAAAAAATAGTTTGAATTTGTCCTAACAACGGGAACATTATATGTAAGCTCTCTCTGTTAGGGAAAGTTTAGTATAGATATTTTTAAAATTATTCATATACAAAAAATATTAATATCTTAAGATTTCATTGTCCCTAGCAGCTGCCAAGATTATTCGTATATCTAGCTAGCCCTGCCCTCCAATAAGGGACCAGGACTGGCTCAGTCGGTAGCGCGCCAGGCTCGTAATCTTCAATTGCATAGTTCGAATCTCAGCTGATCTAGCGTTGAGATTTTTCTCCACAAAACCTGCCCTCAGTTTGTAAGGGACACTGATTGGACCTTCTCAGAGCCTTTGGGGTCCATGTGACCTGTCCATTTAGCCCATGGTTTGCAAAAAAGTGATGCTCAGAGGTAAAACAACCCAACGTTAAAGAACACGCTGAATGGCCTTGACAGGAGGCTACCATCTGTCTCCCAACAGCTGTTCCAGTGGGTCCCCTCCCCCAACCTTCTCTGAGCCTTCGGGGTCCTTGTGACCTGACCATTTACCCCATGGTGTGCAAAAAAGTGCCGCTCAGAGCTAAAACAACCCAACGTTAAAGAACACGCTGAATGGCTTTGACGGGAGGCTACCATCTGTCTCCCAACAGCTATTCCAGTGGGTCCCCTCCCCCAACCTTCTCTGAGCCTTCGGGGTCCTTGTGACCTGACCATTTACCCCATGGTGTGCAAAAAAGTGCCGCTCAGAGCTAAAACAACCCAACGTTAAAGAACACGATGGATGGCCTTGACGGGAGGCTACCATCTGTCTCCCAACAGCTGTTCCAGTGGGTCCCCTCCCCCAACCTTCTCTGAGCCTTCGGGGTCCTTGTGACCTGACCATTTACCCCATGGTGTGCAAAAAAGTGCCGCTCAGAGCTAAAACAACCCAACGTTAAAGAACACGCTGAATGGCTTTGACGGGAGGCTACCATCTGTCTCCCAACAGCTATTCCAGTGGGTCCCCTCCCCCAACCTCCTCTGAGCCTTCGGGGTTCTTGTGACCTGACCATTTACCCCATGGTGTGCAAAAAAGTGCCGCTCAGAGCTAAAACAACCCAACGTTAAAGAACACGATGGATGGCCTTGACGGGAGGCTACCATCTGTCTCCCAACAGCTGTTCCAGTGGGTCCCCTCCCCCAACCTTCTCAGAGCCTTCGGGGTCCTTGTGACCTGACCATTTACCCCATGGTGTGCAAAAAAGTGCCGCTCAGAGCTAAAACAACCCAACGTTAAAGAACACGATGGATGGCCTTGACGGGAGGCTACCATCTGTCTCCCAACAGCTGTTCCAGTGGGTCCCCTCCCCCAACCTTCTCTGAGCCTTCGGGGTCCTTGTGACCTGACCATTTACCCCATGGTGTGCAAAAAAGTGCCGCTCAGAGCTAAAACAACCCAACGTTAAAGAACACGCTGAATGGCTTTGACGGGAGGCTACCATCTGTCTCCCAACAGCTATTCCAGTGGGTCCCCTCCCCCAACCTCCTCTGAGCCTTCGGGGTTCTTGTGACCTGACCATTTACCCCATGGTGTGCAAAAAAGTGCCGCTCAGAGCTAAAACAACCCAACGTTAAAGAACACGATGGATGGCCTTGACGGGAGGCTACCATCTGTCTCCCAACAGCTGTTCCAGTGGGTCCCCTCCCCCAACCTTCTCAGAGCCTTCGGGGTCCTTGTGACCTGACCATTTACCCCATGGTGTGCAAAAAAGTGCCGCTCAGAGCTAAAACAACCCAACGTTAAAGAACACGCTGGATGGCCTTGACGGGAGGCTACCATCTGTCTCCCAACAGCTGTTCCAGTGGGTCCCCTCCCCGAACCTTCTCTGATCCTTCAGGTCCATGTGACCTGGCCATTTAGCCCATTGTGTGCAAAAAAGTGCCGCTCAGAGGTAACAACGTTAAAGAACACGCTGGATGGCCTTGACGGGAGGCTACCATCTGTCTCCCAAAAGCTGTTCCACTGGGTCCCCACCCCCAACCTTCTCAGAGCCTTCGGGGTCCTGGTGAACTGGCCATTTAGCCCATTGTATGCAAAAAAGTGCCGCTCAGAGGCAAAACAACCCAACGTTAAAGAACACGCTGGATGGCCTTGACGGGAGGCTACAATATGTCTCCCAATAGTTGATCCAGTGGGTCCCCTCCCCCAACCTTTTCTGAGCCTTCGGGGTCCTTGTGACCTGGTCATTTAGCCCATGGTGTGCAAAAAAGTGCCATACCCTGTGTACGTTAAATAACACGATGTGACCTGGGTTCGAACCCCGGGTAAAGGCATGGATGTTCGTGTTGTTTTCTGCTGAGGTCCTGCCATCCTCTCAGATACTTCTACTGTGGCATATAAACTGACAGACTCCTGTCAGACCTCTGTGGCAAGCAGCTGCTTGAGGGGGTATTTATTTTATTATTTATTTTATTTTATGGCCTTGACGGGAGGCTACCATCTGTCTCCCAACAGCTATTCCAGTGGGTCCCATCCCCCAACCTTCTCTGAGTCTTCCGGGTCCTTTTGACCTGACCATTTAGCCCATGGTGTGTAAAAAAAAAAGTCTCTCAGAAGTAAAACAACCCAAGATTTTCGGTTTCTGGGAAAATTAAATTCTTTTCAGTTTGCGTAACTTTCCCGTGTAGAAAAAAGAGCGTTGTTTACTTCAGAAAAGTGTTATTTATTTACAACGAAATTCTTTTAATTCTTCGAGAAGAGAATAATCGAAAAAGTTGTCTTCTTCACTGATATCAAAAGACAACTCCATGTTTTGTCAATATAAAGCCAAGTTCGAAGCACAAAGACTTTTTTTTTAAATAAAGGATTGGGTTGGGTTGTTTTACCTCTGAGCGGCACATCTTTGCACACCTTGGGCTAAATGGCCAGTTCACAAGGACCCCGAAGGCTCAGAGAAGGTTGGGGGAGGGGACCCACTGGA
This sequence comes from Ryuthela nishihirai, assembly GCA_038380435.1. Classification (NCBI taxonomy): domain Eukaryota; kingdom Metazoa; phylum Arthropoda; class Arachnida; order Araneae; family Heptathelidae; genus Ryuthela; species Ryuthela nishihirai. The sequence continues at coordinate 2,201,264 of JAWZYU010000044.1, read as the reverse complement.
ACAGCTGTTGGGAGACAGATGGTAGCCTGCCGTCAAGGCCATCCAGCGTGTTCTTTAACGTTGGGTTGTTTTACCTCTGAGCGGCACTTGTTTGCACACCATGGGCTAAATGGCCAGGTCACAAGGACCCCGAGGGCTCAGAGAAGGTTGGGGGAGGGGACCCACTGGAACAGCTGTTGGGAGACAGATGGTAGCCTCCCGTCAAGGCCATCCAGCGTGTTCTTTAACGTTGGGTTGTTTTACCTCTGAGCGGCACTTGTTTGCACACCATGGGCTAAATGGCCAGGTCACAAGGACCCCGAGGGCTCAGAGAAGGTTGGGGGAGGGGACCCACTGGAACAGCTGTTGGGAGACAGATGGTAGCCTCCCGTCAAGGCCATCCAGCGTGTTCTTTAACGTTGGGTTGTTTTACCTCTGAGCGGCACTTGTTTGCACACCATGGGCTAAATGGCCAAGTCACAAGGACCCCGAAGGCTCAGAGAAGGTTGGGGGAGGGGACCCACTGGAACAGCTGTTGGGAGACAGATGGTAGCCTCCCGTCAAGGCCATCCAGCGTGTTCTTTAACGTTGGGTTGTTTTACCTCTGAGCGGCACTTTTTTGCACACAATGGGCTAAATGGCCAGGTCACAAGGACCCCGAAGGCTCAGAGAAGGTTGGGGGAGGGGACCCACTGGAACAGCTGTTGGGAGACAGATGGTAGCCTCCCGTCAAGGCCATCCAGCGTGTTCTTTAACGTTGGGTTGTTTTACCTCTGAGCGGCACTTTTTTGCACACAATGGGCTAAATGGCCAGTTCACAAGGACCCCGAAGGCTCAGAGAAGGTTGGGGGAGGGGACCCACTGGAACAGCTGTTGGGAGACAGATGGTAGCCTCCCGTCAAGGCCATCCAGCGTGTTCTTTAACGTTGGGTTGTTTTACCTCTGAGCGGCACTTGTTTGCACACCATGGGCTAAATGGCCAGGTCACAAGGACCCCGAGGGCTCAGAGAAGGTTGGGGGAGGGGACCCACTGGAACAGCTGTTGGGAGACAGATGGTAGCCTCCCGTCAAGGCCATCCAGCGTGTTCTTTAACGTTGGGTTGTTTTACCTCTGAGCGGCACTTGTTTGCACACCATGGGCTAAATGGCCAGGTCACAAGGACCCCGAGGGCTCAGAGAAGGTTGGGGGAGGGGACCCACTGGAACAGCTGTTGGGAGACAGATGGTAGCCTCCCGTCAAGGCCATCCAGCGTGTTCTTTAACGTTGGGTTGTTTTACCTCTGAGCGGCACTTGTTTGCACACCATGGGCTAAATGGCCAGGTCAGAAGGACCCCAAGGGCTCAGAGAAGGTTGGGGGAGGGGACCCACTGGAACAGCTGTTGGGAGACAGATGGTAGCCTCCCGTCAAGGCCATCCAGCGTGTTCTTTAACGTTGGGTTGTTTTACCTCTGAGCGGCACTTTTTTGCACACCATGGGCTAAATGGCCAGGTCACAAGGAACCCGAAGGCTCAGAGAAGGTTGGGGGAGGGGACCCACTGGAACAGCTGTTGGGAGACAGATGGTAGCCTCCCGTCAAGGCCATCCAGCGTGTTCTTTAACGTTGGGTTGTTTTACCTCTGAGCGGCACTTTTTTGCACACAATGGGCTAAATGGCCAGTTCACAAGGACCCCGAAGGCTCAGAGAAGGTTGGGGGAGGGGACCCACTGGAACAGCTGTTGGGAGACAGATGGTAGCCTCCCGTCAAGGCCATCCAGCGTGTTCTTTAACGTTGGGTTGTTTTACCTCTGAGCGGCACTTGTTTGCACACCATGGGCTAAATGGCCAGGTCACAAGGACCCCGAGGGCTCAGAGAAGGTTGGGGGAGGGGACCCACTGGAACAGCTGTTGGGAGACAGATGGTAGCCTCCCGTCAAGGCCATCCAGCGTGTTCTTTAACGTTGGGTTGTTTTACCTCTGAGCGGCACTTGTTTGCACACCATGGGCTAAATGGCCAGGTCACAAGGACCCTGAGGGCTCAGAGAAGGTTGGGGGAGGGGACCCACTGGAACAGCTGTTGGGAGACAGATGGTAGCCTCCCGTCAAGGCCATCCAGCGTGTTCTTTAACGTTGGGTTGTTTTACCTCTGAGCGGCACTTTTTTGCACACCATGGGCTAAATGGCCAGGTCACATGGACCCCGAAGGCTCAGAGAAGGTTGGGGGAGGGGACCCACTGGAACAGCTGTTGGGAGACAGATGGTAGCCTCCCGTCAAGGCCATCCAGCGTGTTCTTTAACGTTGGGTTGTTTTACCTCTGAGCGGCACTTTTTTGCACACAATGGGCTAAATGGCCAGTTCACAAGGACCCCGAAGGCTCAGAGAAGGTTGGGGGAGGGGACCCACTGGAACAGCTGTTGGGAGACAGATGGTAGCCTCCCGTCAAGGCCATCCAGCGTGTTCTTTAGCGTTGGGTTGTTTTACCTCTGAGCGGCACTTGTTTGCACACCATGGGCTAAATGGCCAGGTCACAAGGACCCCGAGGGCTCAGAGAAGGTTGGGGGAGGGGACCCACTGGAACAGCTGTTGGGAGACAGATGGTAGCCTCCCGTCAAGGCCATCCAGCGTGTTCTTTAACGTTGGGTTGTTTTACCTCTGAGCGGCACTTTTTTGCACACCATGGGCTAAATGGCCAGGTCACATGGACCCCGAAGGCTCAGAGAAGGTTGGGGGAGGGGACCCACTGGAACAGCTGTTGGGAGACAGATGGTAGCCTCCCGTCAAGGCCATCCAGCGTGTTCTTTAACGTGCACAGGGTATGGCTCTCCCACACACGGGGCACCTTTTTGCGTGGCACCTTTTTGCACACCATGGGCTAAATGGCCAGGTCACAAGGACCCCGAAGCCAATATTATATTTGACCTGATTTATATCAGAGAAGGTTGGGGGAGGGGACCCACTGGAACAGCTGTTGGGAGACAGATGGTAGCCTTCCGTCAAGGCCATACAGCGTGTTTTTTAACGTGCACAGGGTATGGCTCTCCCGTACATGGGGCTACAGCTTAACGTCCCATCCGACGGACGGCGGCCTTTCCAAGCCCATCGGTGTCCCCTACTGACCGTGGGCAGGGCGGGGAATTTTGCGGAGATAAATCTCAACGCTTACCCAGCTGGGAGTCGAACCTGGGAACTACAGATTACGAGTCTGGCGCGCTACCGACTGAGCCACCACCGCCCCGATTTTAAATAAAGGATTCATTATTAAAAAAATAAGACTTTGATATCTGTCAAATCTATTTAAATCTTAATGATTATTTTCATAATATGCGTTCAGTGTTTAATAGATTACGAAAGTTGGAATGTTGAACAATAGAGTTACAGGGCTTTAAAATGTATTCGAATAGTAAAATACGATAAGTGTTATATCAAACCGTTATATAAAAAAAATTTTAAATGTTTAAGCAAGGAATGTTTTAATATTTTCAAATTGAAAACCTAATTGTCTTAAAAGAGTGTAAGAAGAGGGTCTAATGATAAATCTCTCAGCGTTCATAACTTTTTAATTAATAGTGGAATAAGTTAAAAATTTTAATAAAACTTACACATTTTTTTTGTCAACATTTTTTCATTTCATTACAGGGAGACTTTTGATGAAGAAAGTTTTATGGGTAAAAGCTTAACCCGACACGTTTTTCTGAAGTTACAAAACTTTTTTTTTTATAAAATTTGTTTGAAATTGTTGGAAATGAATTTTTTGGAAAAGGCTTTTTTTTTTACTTCTTTTGGTAGAAAAGGTTTTATTTTACACAATTAAATTTTATTTTATAATAAGTATATATTTTATAGTAAGTGTCAAGTAATAGAATGTTTTTACTGATATCGAAGTCTGTAATTTATGAAGTTTAAATTTGTTTTACGTTTTAGAGTAAACAGATCTTTGTACAGTCGCTCAAAAAAGTATCCGAACAATATGGTTGATTACAGAATTCAGAAACGGGAGGGAACCTTCGTGTCACGTGACACGAAGGATGCCAGATCACTAACTTCTGAAAAGAATCGTTGAAAGATATTTTTGGTAAATTCTGTAATCAACCATATTGTTCGGATACTTTATTGAGCGACTGTACCCTCGACCTGGGTTGGGTTGTTTCAATTTTGAGCGGCACTTTTTTGGAACACAATGGGAAAGATCACAACGATCCCTGGGGCTTAGAGAAGGGACAGACATTGTGGCTCATCCCCACACAGGTTGCTGGGTTGTTTTACCTCTGAGTGGCACCATTTTGCACACATTGATGTAGTCACAAAGACCCCGAAGGTTCACCGAACATTGGGGGCGCGACCCACTGGATTACTGTTAAGAGAGAGATAACCTCCTGTCAAGGTCATCCAGTGTGTTCTTAATAAACACAGGTTATGACTGTCCCACACATGGGAACCATGGCTTAACGTACCATATGACTGATGGTGACCTTTCCAAGGTCATCCGTGTCCCCTACTGACCGAGAGCAGAGAGTTTTGCGGAGATGACTCTCAACGAAACCTGGCGCACTATTCACTGAGCCCGGGCGGGAGTGGCTCAGTCGGTAGCGCGCCAGGTTCTTAATCTGCAGTTCCCAGGTTCGAGTCCCAGCTGGATCAGCGTTGAGACTTATCTCCGCAAAACTCCCCGCTCTGCCCACTGTTAGTAGGGGACACCGATGGGCTCGGAAAGGCCGCTGTCCGTCGGATGGGACGTTAAGCCGAGGCCCCGTGTATGGGAGAGCCATACCCTGTGCACGTTAAAGAACACGCTGGATGGCCTTGACGGGAGGCTATCATCTGTCCCCCAACAGCTGTTCCAGTGTTCCAGTTTGGGTCCCCTCCCCCAAACTTCTCTGAGACTTCGGGGTCCATGTGACCTGGCCATTTAGCCCACGGTGTGCAAAAAAGTGTCACTCAGAGGTAAAACAACCCAACGTTAAAGAACACGCTGGATGGCCTTGACGGGAGGCTACCATCTGTCTCCCAACAGCTGTTCCAGTGGGTCCCCTACCCAAAAGTTCTCTGAGACTTCGGGGTCCATGTGACCTGGCCATTTAGCCCATGGTGTGCAAAAAAGTGCCACTCAGAGGTAAAAAACCCAACGTTAAATAACGCGTTGGATGTCCTTGACGGGAGGCTACCATCTGTCTCGCAACAGCTGTTCCAGTGGGTCCCCTCCCCTAACCTTCTCTGAGCCTTCGGGGTCCATGTGACCTGTCCATTTAGCCCATTGTGTGAAAAAAAGTGCCGCTCAGAGGTAAAACTATCCAATGTTAGAGAACACGCTGGATGTCCTTGACGGGAGGCTACCATCTCATCTCCCAACAGCTGTTCCAGTGGGTCACCTCCTCGAACCTTCTCTGATCCTTCAGGGTCCTTGTGACCCGGCCATTTAGCCCATGGTATGCAAAAAAGTGCCGCTCAGAGGTAAAACAACCCAACGTTAAAGAACACGCTGCATGGCCTAGACCGGAGGTTACCATCTGTCTCCCAAAAGCTGTTTCAGTGGGTCCCCTCCCCCAACCTTTTCTGAGCCTTTAGGGTCCTCGTGACCTGGCCATTTAGCCCATGGTGTGCAGAAAGTGCCGTTCAGAGGTAAAACAACCCAACGTTAAAGAACACACTGGATGACATTGACCGGAGGCTACCATCTGTCTCCCATCAGCTGTTCCAGTTAGTCCCCTCACCGAACCTTCTCTGAGTCTTCGGGGTCCTTGTGACCTGGCCATTTAGAATATGGTGTGCAGAAAAGTGCCGCTCAGAGTTAAAACAACCCAACTGAGTGAGCCACCCCAGTCGCGACTATAGCAGATAGACTAGGTCAGTAGACCAGGTAGGTCATAAAAAATGACTGTCCTGTATATAAATACACAAATTAGAATTTAGCAAAAAGTTGTGAGGGTTATTGGAAGGAAAGCAAATGACCTGATCAATCGAGGATTGTATTATTAAGATGTTTTCGTTATTTTCTGTTTCATTTAGAGGTAAAAACAGCCTTTAGTGAAAAAAAACTTTTGAGTTCCTAAGTTTCCAGTTTAATTGGCGAAACATGGGGTTGTCCATTAATATAACAAACCTGTAGAACAGTATTGGAAATATCACACAATGAACAGCGAGATTGCCAATTTAATCACACAAAACAATCCGAGCGAATCTTCAAAAAAGAAAGTGCTTTGAGAGTTCTGTCATTACATATGACGACAAACGGCAGGAATAGGAAATGACGTCACACTCGTTTCTCGTCGACAAACACCGAGTCCGGACCCGTGACTACCTGTGACGTAACGAGCGAAATGGTTGTGCGAACTCCAGTGGAGTCCTCGTGTTGAGTTGGGGGGGGATTCCCGCTGAAACTGAGAGCACGCGGTCTCCTGCAGAGCAGCACGGTCTTGTACGCTTGTCGATATTGCTTGTTCGTGATGCCGTAGATCACTGGGTTGATGCAGGCACTGAGGTAGATGAGGAGGTATCCGGTGATGTGGAGCTCTGGACGCTGCACGTTGCGGTCGGCAACCTGTAATCAAGATAAAGCTTTAGTCACATGTGATGATGCAGTAAAACCTCTTTAATCCAAAACTTACTAATACGGATTTGCGCAAAACTCCCCGCCCTGCCCGCGGTCAGTAGGGGACACCGATGGGCTTGGAAATGACGCCGTCCGTCGGATGGGACGTTAAGCCGTGGCCCCGTGTGCGGCAGAGCCATACCCTATGCACGTTAACACTGGATGGCCTTGACGGGAGGCTACCATCTGTCTCCGAACAGCTGTTTCAGTGGGTCCCCTCCCCCAACCTACTCTGAGCATTCGGGGTCCTTGTGACCTGGCCATTTACCCATGGTGTGCAAAAAAAGTGCCGCTCAGAGGTAAAACAACCCAACGTTAAAAAACACGCTGGATGGCCTTGATAGTAGGCTACCATCTGTGTTCTAATAGCTGTTCCAGTGGGTCCCATCCCCCAATCTTCTCTGAGCCTTCGGGGTTCTTGTGACACGGCCATTTAGTCCATGGTGTGCAGAAAAGTGCCACTCAGAGGTAAAACAACCCAACGTTAAAGAACACGCTGGATGGCCTTGACGGGAGGCTACCATCTGTCTCTCAACAGCTGTTCCAGTGGGTCCCATCCCCCAACATTCTCTGAGCCTTCGGGGTCCTTGTGATCTGGCCATTTAGCCCATTGTGTGCAAAAAAGTGCCACTCAGAGGTAAAACAACCCAACATTAAAGAACACGCTGGATGGCCTTGACGGGAGGCTACCATCTGTCTCTCAACAGCTGTTCCAGTGGGTCCCAATATTCTCTGAGCCTTCGGGGTTCTTGTGACACGGCCATTTAGCCCATTGTGTGCAAAAAAGTGCCACTCAGAGGTAAAACAACCCAACGTTAAAGAACACGCTGGATGGCCTTGACGGGAGGCTACCATCTGTCTCCCAAGAGCTGTTCCAGTGGGTCCCCTCCCCAACCTTCTATGAGCCTTCAGGGTCGTTGTGACCTGGCCATTTAGCCCATGGTGTGCAGAAAAGTGTTGCTCATAGGTAAAACAACCCAACGTTAAAGAACCCGCTGGATGGCCTTGACGGGAGGCTACCATCTGTCTCCCAACAGCCGTTCCAATGGGTTCTTTCCTATACCTTCTCTGAGCCTTCGGGGTCCTTGTGACCTGATCAATTAGCCCATTGTGTGCAGAAAAGTGCCACTCAGAGGTAAAACAACCCAACGTTAAAGAACACGCTGGATGGCCTTGACGGGAGGCTACCATCTGTCTTTCAACAGCTGTTCCAGTGGGTCCCATCCCCCAATCTTCTCTGAGCCTTCGGGGTTCTTGTGACACGGCCATTTAGCCCATTGTGTGCAAAAAAGTGCCACTCAGAGGTAAAACAACCCAACGTTAAAGAACACGCTGGATGGCCTTGACGGGAGTCTACCATCTGTCTCCCAACAGCCGTTCCAATGGGTCCTTTCCTATACCTTCTCTGAGCCTTCGGGGTCCTTGTGACCTGATCAATTAGCCCATTGTGTGCAGAAAAGTGCCACTCAGAATTAAAACAACCCAACGTTAAAGAACCCGCTGGATGGCCTTGACGGGAGGCTACCATCTGTCTCCCAACAGCCGTTCCAGTGGGTCCTTTCCTATACCTTCTCTGAGCCTTCGGGGTCCTTGTGTCCTGATCAATTAGCCCATTGTGTGCCAAAAAGTGCCACTCAGAGGTAAAACAACCCAACTTTAAAGAACCCGCTGGATGGCCTTGACGGGAGGCTACCATCTGTCTCCCAACAGCTATTCCAGTGGGTCCCCTCCCCCAACCTTCTGTGAGCCTTTGGGGTCCTTGTGACCTGGCCATTTAGCACATGGTGTGGAAAAAGTGCTGCTCAGTGGTGAAAACAACCCAACCCTGATTATGTTAATATGGAATTCACGGTTATTCAGAGTGTTTCTTAACACTACGAAATTTCTTTCCCAGAATTTTGTTTTGTGTTCAGACGCCTTCATGTCATTTCAGTTGCAAAACACAAAACTCTCTAAATGTGGAAACAATTTTTTGTATGAGAAAATGTCATGCGAAGAGAATTGAATGTATAAATTAAGAATAAATACTCAGAGTTAGTTGTTAAACGTAAAAGATCAGTAAATAGTCACGTGACACGGAGGTTGCCAGATCACTAATTTCTAAAATGAATCGTTGCCAGATACTCTTTTTCTGAATTCTGTAATCAACCATAGTGTTCGGATATTTTTTTGAGCGACTGTACATATGTTTAGGACGAACGTAATAGCCTCGTCTGCTGTTAAAAGTTCCAACTCCGAAAATTTTGTTGAAAATAGAGATTTAGAGAAATTTGAATTAGATTATCAGTTACATTATTCTAGTGATTTTATTATATATAATATTGATTATTAAAGTATCTATAACTTAATAAATAATATATATTATATATAATAATTTATATTACTATTATCTAATATTTATTCCGAGTAATTCTCTCCGTCAGGTGACGTGGAAGAATTTTAAAATTCGTAAAGTAGCACCTTAATTAAAAGACGCACGTTAGTACATAATTTAGCCCCCCCTCCCATGAATACCCCTCAGAACAAATCAAATATTTCTGAGACCATTCGATGATGAGATATTATATGTTGTTAATCCTGGCAGTTACAAGACGACGTGCACGTGATATTTTCTTCAAAAATAAATTATTATTGTTTTGTAACTGGCATCATTCCATGGCCATTTGATGCCGGAGAAGTATCGGTCGTTAAACATCAATATCTGGAACTTAATATTTTTTGCAAAATGATTTTATTTATTTGATTTTCTCTCTCTAAAATAACTATTATATGTATCAGAATAATAAATCGTACATTGCAAATGTTAAAATGATTCATAATTGCAACTGTCATGGATTATTCGCGTTTCAATGGTGCTGCCATCTATTGGTATTGAAATAAATTAGAGTGGAGGGTTTATTACTATTTATCGAAATTTTACCTCTTGCAAATTTGAATTCCCCATGTACAGGGGGTTGACACAATAAAATAAACATTCCATTATGAAATACAAACAATCAAAATGTAAGGAATCTAATAAAAATTTACAAATGCCAAATAAAATGTTAAATAAATGTACACAAATTTAGAAAACTTCATTTATTTTTAAGGGATGAATTGTAAATTGCTTTTGCTTTGAAATATTACGATTGTCAGTCCTGAAAGTATTAACTGCGCCCTCTAAAGGTGGATGGGAATTTTTAAAAAAATTATCTAAAACCTTTGATTTAGGGAGGGGGCACCAAATGGAGCTTTCCCCTGGGACCCAAGATACCTTTGCACGATCGTCGATCTGTATAACGTAATCATAATAATAACGATTCAAAACGAACATTTTGAAACATCTAGAACATTTGAAACGTATAACTAAACAATCATTATAATATATAGTAGCCATTCGTGGCCATGTGGTTAGCGCATTTGGTTGTTAATAAAAGGACCTGGGTTTGATACTCTGGGCACAAAAAGACCTAGGTAGGTTCGATACTCTGGGCACAAAGGGACTTGGGTTGGATCCTGCATATGAAAAAGGGACCTGGGTTCGATCCTCCGCGTTTAAAGTTACCTGGGTGTCATCCTCCGGGTTTAAAGATTACTTGGGTTTCATCCTCCATTGTACAAAGATTCTCCAGGAACAAAAAGAGGACTGGGTTCCATCCTCCTAGCAAATAAGAGATCTAGGTTCGATCCTTTGGGTACAAAAGGACCTCGTTCAATTCTCCCGGCACAAATGGAACCTGGTTTCGATCCCTGAGCACAAAGAGACCTGGATTCGACCCTGGATGTTTTTTGTGGGTAAGGCATGGATATTTGTGTCGTCTTTTGGCTGAGGGCCGTCCCGTGGCCGAGTGGTTAGCGCGCTTGGCTACTGATCTACGGGACCTGGGTTCGAGCCCCGGGTAAGGCATGGATGTTCGTGTTGTTTTTCTGCTGAGGTCCTGCCATCCTCTCAGATCTTCTACTATGGCATATAAACTGACAGGCTCCTGTCAGACCTCTGTGGCAAGCAGCTGCTTGAGGGGGTATTTATTTTATTATTTTATTTGGCTGAGGTCACGTTATCCTCCCAGACCTCCTATGGTGTGTGGTAAGCGGCTGATTGAGGGATATTTATAATTCCGGGAGAACTGATGATATTTGTGACGTCATCGGTGACAGAAATTGTCGGTTCTAATCCTGTTGCGGTAACAGATCAGATTCCTAGCTGCTGTGGGTCGGTACCGAATCTCGAAAAAGTATTCGAAATTTCTGGGGGGCGCTGCCATCTTTTACTTGGTGAATGGAGTAGACATGGAGAGTAGTACGTAGAAAGCTGTAAGTTGGGTTGGGTTGTTTTACCTCTGAGGGGCACTTTTTTGCACACCATGGGCTAAATGGCCAGGTCACATGGACCCCTAAGGCTCAGAGAAGGTTGGGGGAGGGGACCCATTGGAACAGCTGTTGGGAGACAGATGGTAGCCTCCCGTCAAAGCTATACCGCGTGTTCTTTAACGTTCGGTTGTTTTACCTCTGAGCGGCACTTTTTTGCACACCATGGGCTAAATGGTCAGGTCACATGGACCCCAAAGGCTCAGAGAAGGTTGGGGGAGGGCACCCACTGGAACAGCTGTTGGGAGACAGATGGTAGCCTCCCGTCAAAGCCATCCAGCGTGTTCTTTAACGTTGGGTTTTTTAACCTCTGAGCGGTACTTTTTTGCACACCATGGGCTAAATGGCCAGGTCACATGGACCCCTAAGGCTCAGAGAAGGTTGGGGGAGGGGACCCACTGGAACAGCTGTTGGGAGACAGATGGGAGCCTCCCGTCAAAGCCATCCATCGTGTTCTTTAACGTTGGACCTCTGACCGGCACTTTTTCGCACACCATCGGCTAAATGGCCAGGTCACATGGACCCCGAAGGCTCAGAGAAGGTTGGGGGAGGGGACCCACTGGAACAGCTGTTGGGAGACAGATGGTAGCCTCCCTCAAGGCCATCCAGCGTGTTCTTTAACGTTGGAATGTTTTACCTCTGACCGGCACTTTTTCACACACCATCGGCTAAATGGCCAGGTCACATGGACCCCGAAGGCTCAGAAAAGGTTGGGGAAGGGGACCCACTGGAACAGCTGTTGGGAGACAGATGGTAGCCTCCCGTCAAGGCCATCCAGCGTGTTCTTTAACGTTGGGTTGTTTTACCTCTGAGTGGCACTTTTTTGCACACCATGGGCTAAATGGCCAGGTCACATGGACCCCTAAGGCTCAGAGAAGGTTGCGGGAGGGGACCCACTGGAACAGCTGTTGGGAGACAGATGGTAGCCTCCCGCAAAGCCATCCAGCGTGTTCTTTAACGTTGGTTTTTTTTACCTCTGAGCGGCACTTTTTTCCACACCATGGGCTAAATGGCCAGGTCACATGGACCCCTTAGTCTCAGAGAAGGTTGGGGGAGGGAACCCACTGGAACAGCTGTTGGGAGACAGATGGTAACCTCCCGTCAAAGCCATCCAGCGTGTTCTTTGACGTGCACCAGGATATGGCCCTCCCGCATACGGAGACACGACTTAATGTCCCATCCGACGGACGGCGGCCTTTCCCATCGGTGTCCCCTACTGACCATGGGCAGGGCGGGGAATTTGCGGAGATAAATCTCAACGCTGACCGAGCTGTGACTCGAACCTGGGAACTACAGGTTACGAGCGTGGCGCGCTGCAGTCTGAGCCCCGCCCCTTTTTTGGGGAGTGGTTCGATGTGATATATATAGATGATTGTGAGTGATGTACCCATGCCCCTTGAGGATGCAGTAAGGGATGTAGTCGCAAAAAAAAAAAAGATAAACTGAATCATATTTGATGCATTTTTGAAGAAAATTTTTAAGAGCTTTCAAACGAGGGAATTGCCGTGTAAATCTGGAAATACTGTATGCTCAAATATTGCAATGAAAATGGAGTCTTTTAATCTGCCGTCGAATTATTTTTTCTAGATCCGGATCTACAAGTGTTATAAAAATTAATAACTTAACTACAATTTTCTTTTTACAAATATTTTTCTACGTCATCAGAATCGAAAAACCTTGATGTATGATCTATATATATATGACGAGTAGCTAGCTGTTGAGCAGTTAGTTGCAATAAGGATTCACTCAACATTGATGCGTTTTTCTGGAAATGACATCAATTTAATTCTCTAATTGACTAAGATCAGAAACTGAGATTCATCGTTTCTCAAATTCTGTGAGCTTAACTTTTGATTGGCTAAGATCAACTGTTCATTGGTGCAACTATATGCAAATTAAATACAATTAACTTTCCGTTGATTCTCGTTCTCGACATTTTCGAGCCATCGCCATCAACTGCCATTGAACTTACCTTGACTATAGTGATGGGTAAATAGCAGAGGAGGAAAGAGCAGAAGATGAAGAGCACCATCCTCGTGACTCTCCACTCCTCCTTCCTCCTCTTCGCCTCTCGATCCTTCCTCTGCTCGCTCGTCTCGGTCCCGCTGTGCTTCTGCACTCGGGTTCGACTCCTCCTCACCACCCAGAAGATTCGAGCGTAGCAAATGGCGATCGCGAGGCAAGGCACCACGAACCCGAACACGAAGAGGAACGTCTTCGAGGACTGTCCGTCCACTTCGAGGATAGAGCAGTTGAGGATGGAGGGATCGTAGCCGAAGCGCCCCCACATCCCGAGCAGCGTGGGCATGATCATCGCCGTGGCAAAGGTCCAGATGAAGAGGATCATCGCTGCGATGTATCGCTTGCGATACACTTTCGTGTAGAGCGTCGGATGCACGATCAGGATGTAGCGGTTGACGGCGATCGCCGTGATCGAGAGTAAGGAGAGTCCGACGTTCACGTAGCGGAGGAACGGGAAGAGGACGCAGAGGGTCTCGCCGTGCACCCAGCTGTGGTTGATGAAGCGAGACGCCGAAAAGGGCAGATTCACGGCGCAGAAGATGAAGTCTGCCACGCTCAGACTGATGATGAACGCGGCCGTTGCGCTGCGCACGCGGGGGCAGCGTGCGAGGGCCACAATGGTCAACAGGTTGCCGGTGAGGCCGACGATTATGATGCAAATGACGCAGAATGCCGAGAAATATAGAAGACCACGACGCTCGAGGATAGGGGGCACTGACGACACGGTGTCCACGGTGGGCCACTCGGCGGCCATTCTTCTTCTTCAATGATCACGAGCAAAATGGGATCAAAAGAGTTCGTGAAGCAATGGCTGCGATGCTATTTTGCATTTCTCATATTTGCTTTCCTTTCCTATTAAAGACAGATTTCAAGCTTCATCCAATCACTCCCGTTACCTAGCAACGGGATGAGTCTCGTCTCAACCATCCTCCTTGACTTGCTGAAAGAGCGCAACGGACACGGCACTGATGACGTAATGCTTCCACCCGGAGACTGCCCACAGGACGAGGACCACCAGGAGCACGAGGCGGAGTTTTAACAGTTTAAGGAAACACCAAATGAAGGTCTTCATGCAGATGACGACTCAAGGCCTCATCAGCTGCTGGATGATGAGCTGCAGTCTTGTCCTCGTGCACTGACCACAAACTGAGCCGAGTATCCTTCGCACCGAGGCAGCAGACGATTCATCCAAGACAACACTAGCCCGTGACGTGAAGACACGTGACTCCATCAGTGACCAGAGCGACACAGGATGCCATCCCCCCCCCTCTCCAGTTCATCCTGTCCGGAAGTCCCTCTCGCTGCGCCTGCCTGAGAACTGATGAGTGGTGATGAACGCGGGCAGGACGTCCCCATAGAGCTGGCTCATTGCTCAATTAGAGTCTCAGTGGCCGTCAGCGTTGCCACTCATTGGCGCATTAGTAATGGCGCGCGTCGGCCATCGACACGGACTCTTCGACGTCGACGAGAGACCGTAAGAGGATGATGCAGACAGATGGCGGAGACGAAACACGATATCGGATATTCGCAAACCTTTACCTTAGACATGCGACTCATTCGCATCTCCTCATAAGGAGAGGTGGGATTCGGGATTTTACAGAGGATCGCTGTTTCTTTTAGAGAACACAAATAATTGAAATGGTGGACGTCATTTTAAATGGACAGATCGCAATGGAAGAGGGTTGGGAGAGGGGACTCACTGGAACAGCTGTTGGGAGACAGATGGTAGCCTCCCGTCAAGGCCATCCAGCGTGTTCTTTAACGTTCGGTTGTTTTACCTCTTAGTGCACTTTTTTGCACACAATGAGCTAATGGTCAGGTCACAAGGACACCGAATGCTCAGAGAAGGTTGGGGGAGGGGACCCACTGGAACAGCTGTTGGCAGAGAGATGGTAGCCTCCCATCAAGGCCATCCAGCGTATTCTTTAACGTTGGGTTGTTTTACCTCTGAGTGCACTTTTTTGCACACAATGAGCTAATGGTCAGGTCACAAGGACCCCGAATGCTCAGAGAAGGTTGGGGGAGGGGACCCACTGGAACAGCTATTGACAGAGAGATGGTAGCCTCCCGTCAAGGCCATCCAGCATATTCTTTAACGTTGGGTTGTTTTACCTCTGAGTGCACTTTTTTGCACACAATGAGCTAATGGTCAGGTCACAAGGACACCGAATGCTCAGAGAAGGTTGGGGGAGGGGACCCACTGGAACAGCTGTTGACAGAGAGATGGTAGCCTCCCGTCAAGGCCATCCAGCATATTCTTTAACGTTGGGTTGTTTTACCTCTGAGTGCACTTTTTTGCACACAATGAGCTAATGGTCAGGTCACAAGGACACCGAATGCTCAGAGAAGGTTGGGGGAGGGGACCCACTGGAACAGCTGTTGGCAGACAGATGATAGCCTCCCGTCAAGGTAATCCAGCGTGTTCTTTAACGTTGGGTTGTTTTACCTCTGAGTGCACTTTTTTGCACACAATGAGCTAATGGTCAGGTCACAAGGACACCGAATGCTCAGAGAAGGTTGGGGAAGGGGACCCACTGGAACAGCTGTTGGCAGACAGATGATAGCCTCCCGTCAAGGCCATCCAGCGTGTTCTTTAACGTTGGGTTGTTTTACCTCTGAATGCACTTTTTTGCACACAATGAGCTAATGGTCAGGTCACAAGGACACCGAATGCTCAGAGAAGGTTGGGGGAGGGGACCCACTGGAACAGCTGTTGACAGAGAGATGGTAGCCTCACGTCAAGGCCATCCAGCATATTCTTTAACGTTGGGTTGTTTTACCTCTGAGTGCACTTTTTTGCACACAATGAGCTAATGGTCAGGTCACAAGGACACCGAATGCTCAGAGAAGGTTGGGGGAGGGGACCCACTGGAACAGCTGTTGACAGAGAGATGGTAGCCTCCCGTCAAGGCCATCCAGCATATTCTTTAACGTTGGGTTGTTTTACCTCTGAGTGCACTTTTTTGCACACAATGAGCTAATGGTCAGGTCACAAGGACACCGAATGCTCAGAGAAGGTTGGGGGAGGGGACCCACTGGAACAGCTGTTGGCAGACAGATGATAGCCTCCCGTCAAGGTAATCCAGCGTGTTCTTTAACGTTGGGTTGTTTTACCTCTGAGTGCACTTTTTTGCACACAATGAGCTAATGGTCAGGTCACAAGGACACCGAATGCTCAGAGAAGGTTGGGGGAGGGGACCCACTGGAACAGCTGTTGGCAGACAGATGATAGCCTCCCGTCAAGGTAATCCAGCGTGTTCTTTAACGTTGGGTTGTTTTACCTCTGAGTGCACTTTTTTGCACACAATGAGCTAATGGTCAGGTCACAAGGACACCGAATGCTCAGAGAAGGTTGGGGAAGGGGACCCACTGGAACAGCTGTTGGCAGACAGATGATAGCCTCCCGTCAAGGCCATCCAGCGTGTTCTTTAACGTTGGGTTGTTTTACCTCTGAATGCACTTTTTTGCACACAATGAGCTAATGGTCAGGTCACAAGGACACCGAATGCTCAGAGAAGGTTGGGGGAGGGGACCCACTGGAACAGCTGTTGACAGAGAGATGGTAGCCTCACGTCAAGGCCATCCAGCATATTCTTTAACGTTGGGTTGTTTTACCTCTGAGTGCACTTTTTTGCACACAATGAGCTAATGGTCAGGTCACAAGGACACCGAATGCTCAGAGAAGGTTGGGGGAGGGGACCCACTGGAACAGCTGTTGACAGAGAGATGGTAGCCTCCCGTCAAGGCCATCCAGCATATTCTTTAACGTTGGGTTGTTTTACCTCTGAGTGCACTTTTTTGCACACAATGAGCTAATGGTCAGGTCACAAGGACACCGAATGCTCAGAGAAGGTTGGGGGAGGGGACCCACTGGAACAGCTGTTGGCAGACAGATGATAGCCTCCCGTCAAGGTAATCCAGCGTGTTCTTTAACGTTGGGTTGTTTTACCTCTGAGTGCACTTTTTTGCACACAATGAGCTAATGGTCAGGTCACAAGGACACCGAATGCTCAGAGAAGGTTGGGGAAGGGGACCCACTGGAACAGCTGTTGGCAGACAGATGATAGCCTCCCGTCAAGGTAATCCAGCGTGTTCTTTAACGTTGGGTTGTTTTACCTCTGAGTGCACTTTTTTGCACACAATGAGCTAATGGTCAGGTAACAAGGACACCGAATGCTCAGAGAAGGTTGGGGAAGGGGACCCACTGGAACAGCTGTTGGCAGACAGATGATAGCCTCCCGTCAAGGCCATCCAGCGTGTTCTTTAACGTTGGGTTGTTTTACCTCTGAGTGCACTTTTTTGCACACAATGAGCTAATGGTCAGGTCACAAGGACACCGAATGCTCAGAGAAGGTTGGGGGAGGGGACCCACTGGAACAGCTGTTGACAGAGAGATGGTAGCCTCACGTCAAGGCCATCCAGCATATTCTTTAACGTTGGGTTGTTTTACCTCTGAGTGCACTTTTTTGCACACAATGAGCTAATGGTCAGGTCACAAGGACACCGAATGCTCAGAGAAGGTTGGGGGAGGGGACCCACTGGAACAGCTGTTGACAGAGAGATGGTAGCCTCCCGTCAAGGCCATCCAGCATATTCTTTAACGTTGGGTTGTTTTACCTCTGAGTGCACTTTTTTGCACACAATGAGCTAATGGTCAGGTCACAAGGACACCGAATGCTCAGAGAAGGTTGGGGAAGGGGACCCACTGGAACAGCTGTTGGCAGACAGATGATAGCCTCCCGTCAAGGCCATCCAGCGTGTTCTTTAACGTTGGGTTGTTTTACCTCTGAGTGCACTTTTTTGCACACAATGAGCTAATGGTCAGGTCACAAGGACACCGAATGCTCAGAGAAGGTTGGGGGAGGGGACCCACTGGAACAGCTGTTGACAGAGAGATGGTAGCCTCCCGTCAAGGCCATCCAGCATATTCTTTAACGTTGGGTTGTTTTACCTCTGAGTGCACTTTTTTGCACACAATGAGCTAATGGTCAGGTCACAAGGACACCGAATGCTCAGAGAAGGTTGGGGAAGGGGACCCACTGGAACAGCTGTTGGCAGACAGATGATAGCCTCCCGTCAAGGCCATCCAGCGTGTTCTTTAACGTTGGGTTGTTTTACCTCTGAGTGCACTTTTTTGCACACAATGAGCTAATGGTCAGGTCACAAGGACACCGAATGCTCAGAGAAGGTTGGGGGAGGGGACCCACTGGAACAGCTGTTGACAGAGAGATGGTAGCCTCACGTCAAGGCCATCCAGCATATTCTTTAACGTTGGGTTGTTTTACCTCTGAGTGCACTTTTTTGCACACAATGAGCTAATGGTCAGGTCACAAGGACACCGAATGCTCAGAGAAGGTTGGGGGAGGGGACCCACTGGAACAGCTGTTGACAGAGAGATGGTAGCCTCCCGTCAAGGCCATCCAGCATATTCTTTAACGTTGGGTTGTTTTACCTCTGAGTGCACTTTTTTGCACACAATGAGCTAATGGTCAGGTCACAAGGACACCGAATGCTCAGAGAAGGTTGGGGAAGGGGACCCACTGGAACAGCTGTTGGCAGACAGATGATAGCCTCCCGTCAAGGTAATCCAGCGTGTTCTTTAACGTTGGGTTGTTTTACCTCTGAGTGCACTTTTTTGCACACAATGAGCTAATGGTCAGGTCACAAGGACACCGAATGCTCAGAGAAGGTTGGGGGAGGGGACCCACTGGAACAGCTGTTGACAGAGAGATGGTAGCCTCACGTCAAGGCCATCCAGCATATTCTTTAACGTTGGGTTGTTTTACCTCTGAGTGCACTTTTTTGCACACAATGAGCTAATGGTCAGGTCACAAGGACACCGAATGCTCAGAGAAGGTTGGGGAAGGGGACCCACTGGAACAGCTGTTGGCAGACAGATGATAGCCTCCCGTCAAGGCCATCCAGCGTGTTCTTTAACGTTGGGTTGTTTTACCTCTGAGTGCACTTTTTTGCACACAATGAGCTAATGGTCAGGTCACAAGGACACCGAATGCTCAGAGAAGGTTGGGGGAGGGGACCCACTGGAACAGCTGTTGACAGAGAGATGGTAGCCTCCCGTCAAGGCCATCCAGCATATTCTTTAACGTTGGGTTGTTTTACCTCTGAGTGCACTTTTTTGCACACAATGAGCTAATGGTCAGGTCACAAAGACACCGAATGCTCAGAGAAGGTTGGGGAAGGGGACCCACTGGAACAGCTGTTGGCAGACAGATGATAGCCTCCCGTCAAGGCCATCCAGCGTGTTCTTTAACGTTGGGTTGTTTTACCTCTGAGTGCACTTTTTTGCACACAATGAGCTAATGGTCAGGTCACAAGGACACCGAATGCTCAGAGAAGGTTGGGGGAGGGGACCCACTGGAACAGCTGTTGACAGAGAGATGGTAGCCTCACGTCAAGGCCATCCAGCATATTCTTTAACGTTGGGTTGTTTTACCTCTGAGTGCACTTTTTTGCACACAATGAGCTAATGGTCAGGTCACAAGGACACCGAATGCTCAGAGAAGGTTGGGGGAGGGGACCCACTGGAACAGCTGTTGGCAGACAGATGATAGCCTCCCGTCAAGGCCATCCAGCATATTCTTTAACGTTGGGTTGTTTTACCTCTGAGTGCACTTTTTTGCACACAATGAGCTAATGGTCAGGTCACAAGGACACCGAATGCTCAGAGAAGGTTGGGGGAGGGGACCCACTGGAACAGCTGTTGACAGAGAGATGGTAGCCTCCCGTCAAGGCCATCCAGCATATTCTTTAACGTTGGGTTGTTTTACCTCTGAGTGCACTTTTTTGCACACAATGAGCTAATGGTCAGGTCACAAGGACACCGAATGCTCAGAGATAGTTGGGGGAGGGGACCCACTGGAACAGCTGTTGACAGAGAGATGGTAGCCTCCCGTCAAGGCCATCCAGCATATTCTTTAACGTTGGGTTGTTTTACCTCTGAGTGCACTTTTTTGCACACAATGAGCTAATGGTCAGGTCACAAGGACACCGAATGCTCAGAGAAGGTTGGGGAAGGGGACCCACTGGAACAGCTGTTGGCAGACAGATGATAGCCTCCCGTCAAGGTAATCCAGCGTGTTCTTTAACGTTGGGTTGTTTTACCTCTGAGTGCACTTTTTTGCACACAATGAGCTAATGGTCAGGTCACAAGGACACCGAATGCTCAGAGAAGGTTGGGGGAGGGGACCCACTGGAACAGCTGTTGACAGAGAGATGGTAGCCTCCCGTCAAGGCCATCCAGCATATTCTTTAACGTTGGGTTGTTTTACCTCTGAGTGCACTTTTTTGCACACAATGAGCTAATGGTCAGGTCACAAGGACACCGAATGCTCAGAGAAGGTTGGGGGAGGGGACCCACTGGAACAGCTGTTGGCAGACAGATGATAGCCTCCCGTCAAGGCCATCCAGCGTGTTCTTTAACGTTGGGTTGTTTTACCTCTGAGTGCACTTTTTTGCACACAATGAGCTAATGGTCAGGTCACAAGGACACCGAATGCTCAGAGAAGGTTGGGGGAGGGGACCCACTGGAACAGCTGTTGACAGAGAGATGGTAGCCTCACGTCAAGGCCATCCAGCATATTCTTTAACGTTGGGTTGTTTTACCTCTGAGTGCACTTTTTTGCACACAATGAGCTAATGGTCAGGTCACAAGGACACCGAATGCTCAGAGAAGGTTGGGGGAGGGGACCCACTGGAACAGCTGTTGACAGAGAGATGGTAGCCTCCCGTCAAGGCCATCCAGCATATTCTTTAACGTTGGGTTGTTTTACCTCTGAGTGCACTTTTTTGCACACAATGAGCTAATGGTCAGGTCACAAGGACACCGAATGCTCAGAGAAGGTTGGGGGAGGGGACCCACTGGAACAGCTGTTGACAGAGAGATGGTAGCCTCCCGTCAAGGCCATCCAGCATATTCTTTAACGTTGGGTTGTTTTACCTCTGAGTGCACTTTTTTGCACACAATGAGCTAATGGTCAGGTCACAAGGACACCGAATGCTCAGAGAAGGTTGGGGGAGGGGACCCACTGGAACAGCTGTTGGCAGACAGATGATAGCCTCCCGTCAAGGCCATCCAGCGTGTTCTTTAACGTTGGGTTGTTTTACCTCTGAATGCACTTTTTTGCACACAATGAGCTAATGGTCAGGTCACAAGGACACCGAATGCTCAGAGAAGGTTGGGGGAGGGGACCCACTGGAACAGCTGTTGACAGAGAGATGGTAGCCTCCCGTCAAGGCCATCCAGCATATTCTTTAACGTTGGGTTGTTTTACCTCTGAGTGCACTTTTTTGCACACAATGAGCTAATGGTCAGGTCACAAGGACACCGAATGCTCAGAGAAGGTTGGGGGAGGGGACCCACTGGAACAGCTGTTGACAGAGAGATGGTAGCCTCCCGTCAAGGCCATCCAGCATATTCTTTAACGTTGGGTTGTTTTACCTCTGAGTGCACTTTTTTGCACACAATGAGCTAATGGTCAGGTCACAAGGACACCGAATGCTCAGAGAAGGTTGGGGGAGGGGACCCACTGGAACAGCTGTTGGCAGACAGATGATAGCCTCCCGTCAAGGCCATCCAGCGTGTTCTTTAACGTTGGGTTGTTTTACCTCTGAGTGCACTTTTTTGCACACAATGAGCTAATGGTCAGGTCACAAGGACACCGAATGCTCAGAGAAGGTTGGGGGAGGGGACCCACTGGAACAGCTGTTGACAGAGAGATGGTAGCCTCACGTCAAGGCCATCCAGCATATTCTTTAACGTTGGGTTGTTTTACCTCTGAGTGCACTTTTTTGCACACAATGAGCTAATGGTCAGGTCACAAGGACACCGAATGCTCAGAGAAGGTTGGGGGAGGGGACCCACTGGAACAGCTGTTGACAGAGAGATGGTAGCCTCCCGTCAAGGCCATCCAGCATATTCTTTAACGTTGGGTTGTTTTACCTCTGAGTGCACTTTTTTGCACACAATGAGCTAATGGTCAGGTCACAAGGACACCGAATGCTCAGAGAAGGTTGGGGGAGGGGACCCACTTTAACAGCTGTTGACAGAGAGATGGTAGCCTCCCGTCAAGGCCATCCAGCATATTCTTTAACGTTGGGTTGTTTTACCTCTGAGTGCACTTTTTTGCACACAATGAGCTAATGGTCAGGTCACAAGGACACCGAATGCTCAGAGAAGGTTGGGGGAGGGGACCCACTGGAACAGCTGTTGGCAGACAGATGATAGCCTCCCGTCAAGGCCATCCAGCGTGTTCTTTAACGTTGGGTTGTTTTACCTCTGAATGCACTTTTTTGCACACAATGAGCTAATGGTCAGGTCACAAGGACACCGAATGCTCAGAGAAGGTTGGGGGAGGGGACCCACTGGAACAGCTGTTGACAGAGAGATGGTAGCCTCCCGTCAAGGCCATCCAGCATATTCTTTAACGTTGGGTTGTTTTACCTCTGAGTGCACTTTTTTGCACACAATGAGCTAATGGTCAGGTCACAAGGACACCGAATGCTCAGAGAAGGTTGGGGGAGGGGACCCACTGGAACAGCTGTTGACAGAGAGATGGTAGCCTCCCGTCAAGGCCATCCAGCATATTCTTTAACGTTGGGTTGTTTTACCTCTGAGTGCACTTTTTTGCACACAATGAGCTAATGGTCAGGTCACAAGGACACCGAATGCTCAGAGAAGGTTGGGGAAGGGGACCCACTGGAACAGCTGTTGGCAGACAGATGATAGCCTCCCGTCAAGGTAATCCAGCGTGTTCTTTAACGTTGGGTTGTTTTACCTCTGAGTGCACTTTTTTGCACACAATGAGCTAATGGTCAGGTCACAAGGACACCGAATGCTCAGAGAAGGTTGGGGGAGGGGACCCACTGGAACAGCTGTTGACAGAGAGATGGTAGCCTCCCGTCAAGGCCATCCAGCATATTCTTTAACGTTGGGTTGTTTTACCTCTGAGTGCACTTTTTTGCACACAATGAGCTAATGGTCAGGTCACAAGGACACCGAATGCTCAGAGAAGGTTGGGGGAGGGGACCCACTGGAACAGCTGTTGGCAGACAGATGATAGCCTCCCGTCAAGGTAATCCAGCGTGTTCTTTAACGTTGGGTTGTTTTACCTCTGAGTGCACTTTTTTGCACACAATGAGCTAATGGTCAGGTCACAAGGACACCGAATGCTCAGAGAAGGTTGGGGGAGGGGACCCACTGGAACAGCTGTTGGCAGACAGATGATAGCCTCCCGTCAAGGCCATCCAGCGTATTCTTTAACGTTGGGTTGTTTTACTTCTGATCGGCCCTTTTTTGCGCAACATGGGGTAAATGGCCAGGTCACAATGACCCCGAATGGTCAGAGAATGTTGTGGGAGGGGACCCACTGGAACAGCTGTTGGGAGACAGGTGGTAGCCTCCCGTCAAGGCCATCCAGCGTGTTCTTTAACGTTGGGTTGTTTTACCTCTGAGCGGTATTTTTTTTGCACACAATGGGCTAAATGGCCTGGTCACAAGGACCCCGAAGGCTCAGAGAAGGTTGGGGGAGGGGACCCACTGGATCAGCTATTGGGAGACAGATGATAGCTTACTGTCAAGGCCATCCAGCGTGTTCTTTAACGTTGGGTTGTTTTACCTCGGAGCGGCACTTTTTTGCACACAATGGACTAAATGGCCAGGCCACATGGACCCGTAAGGCTCAGAGAAGGTTGGGGGAGGGGACCCACTGGAACAGCTGTTGGCAGACAGATGGTAGCCTCCCATCAAGGCCATCTAGCGTATTCTTTAACGTTGGGTTGTTTTACCTCTGAGTGCACTTTTTTGCACACAATGAGCTAATGGTCAGGTCACAAGGACACCGAATGCTCAGAGAAGGTTGGGGGAGGGGACCCACTGGAACAGCTGTTGGCAGAGAGATGGTAGCCTCCCATCAAGGCCATCTAGCGTATTCTTTAACGTTGGGTTGTTTTACCTCTGAGTGCACTTTTTTGCACACAATGAGCTAATGGTCAGGTCACAAGGACACCGAATGCTCAGAGAAGGTTGGGGGAGGGGACCCACTGGAACAGCTGTTAGGAGACAGATGGTAGCCTCCCGTCAAGGTCATCCAGCGTGTTTTTTAACGTTGGGTTGTTTTACCCCTAAGCGACACTTTTTTGCACGCAATGGACTAAATGGCCATGCCACATAGACCCCGAAGGCTCAGAGAAGGTTGGGGGAGAGGACCCATTGGATCAGCTATTGGGAGACAGATGGTAGCCTCCCGTCAAGGCAATCCAACGTTTTCTTTAACGTTCGGTTGTTTTACTTCTGATCGGCCCTTTTTTGCGAAACATGGGGTAAATGGCCAGGTCACAATGACCCCGAATGGTCAGAGAATGTTGTGGGAGGGGACCCACTGGAACAGCTGTTGGGAGACAGGTGGTAGCCTCCCGTCAAGGCCATTAAGCGTGTTCTTTAACGTTGGGTTGTTTTACCTCTGAGCGGTATTTTTTTTGCACACAATGGGCTAAATGGCCTGGTCACAAGGACCCCGAAGGCTCAGAGAAGGTTGGGGGAGGGGACCCACTGGATCAGCTATTGGGAGACAGATGGTAGCCTACCGTCAAGGTCATCCAGCGTGTTCTTTAACGTGGGTTTTTTTACCTCTGAGCGGCACTTTTTTGCACACCATGGGCTAAATGGCCTGGTCACAAGGACCCCAAAGGCTCAGAGAAGATTGGGGAGGGGACCCACTGGATCAGCTATTGGGAGACAGATGATAGCTTACTGTCAAGGCCATCCAGCGTGTTCTTTAACGTTGGGTTGTTTTACCTCGGAGCGGCACTTTTTTGCACACAATGGACTAAATGGCCAGGCCACATGGACCCGTAAGGCTCAGAGAAGGTTGGGGGAGGGTACCCACTGGATCAGCTATTGGGATACAGATGGTAGCCTCCCATCAAGGCCATTTAGCGGGTTCTTTAACGTTGGGTTGTTTTACCCCTGAGCGGCACTTTTTTGCACAAAATGGACTAAATTGCCGGGCCACATGGACCCGGAAGGCTCAGAGAAGGTTGGGGGAGGGGAGCCACTGGAACAGCTGTTGGGAGATAAATGGTAGCCTCCCTTGTGACCTGACCATTTAACCCATGGTGTGCAAAAAAGTCCCGCTCAGAGGTAAAACAACCCAACGTTAAAGAACACAAGCTGGATGGCCTTGACGGGAGGCTACCATCTGTCTCCCAACAGCTGTTCAAGTGGGTCCCCTCCCCCAATCTTCTCTGAGCCTTCGGGGTCCTTGTAACCTGGCCATTTAGCCCATGGTGCGCAAAAAAGTGCCACTCAGAGGTAAAAAAACCCAACGTTAAAAAACACGCTTGATGGTTTTGACGGGAGGCTACCATCTGTCTCCCAACAGCTGTTCCAGTGGGTTCCCTCCCCCAACTTTCTCTGAGTCTTTGGGGTCGTGGTGACCTGGCCATTTAGCCCATGGTGTGCAAAAAAGTGCCGCTCAGAGGTAAAAAAAAACCACGTTAAAGAACACGCTGGATGGCCTTGACGGGAGTCTACCATCTGTCTTCCAACAGCTGTTCCAGTGGGTTCCCTCCCCCAAATTTTTGGGGGCGGGGGTGGCTCAGTTGGTAGCGCGCCAGACTCGTAATCTGTAGTTCCTAGGTTCGAGTCCCAGCTGGGTCAGCGTTGAGATTTATCTCCGCAAAATTCCCCGCCCTGCCCACGGTCAGTTTTGGACACCGATGGGCTTGGAAAGACCGCCGTCCGTCGGATGGGACGTTAAGCCGTGGCCCCGTGTGCGGGAGAGCCATACCCTGTGCACGTTAAAGAACACGCTGGATGGCCTTGACGGGAGGCTACCATCTGTCTCCCAACAGCTGTTCCAGTGGGTCCCCTCCTCCAACCTTCTCTGAGCCTTCGGGGTCCATGTGACCTGGCCATTTAGCCCATGGTGCGCAAAAAAGTGCCGTTCAGAAGTAAAACAAACCAACGTTAAAGAACACGCTGGATGGCCTTGATGGGAGGCTACCATCTGTCTCCCAACAGCTGTTCCAGTAGGTCCCTTCCCCTAATCTTCTCTGAGCCTTCGGGGTCCTTGTGACCTGGCCATTTAGCCAATGGTGCGCAGAAAAGTGCCGCTCAGAGGTAAAATAACCCAATGTTAAAGAACACGCTGTATGGCCTTGATGGGAGGCTACCATCTGTCTCCTACCAGCTGTTCCAGTGGGTCCCTTCCCCCAACCTTCTCTGAGCCTTCGGGGTCCTTGTGACTTGGCCATTTAGCCCATGGTGTGGAAAAAAGTTCCCCTTAGAGGTAAAACAACCCAACGTTAAAGAACACGCTGGATGGCCTTGACAGGAGGCTGCCATCTGTCTCCCAACAGCTGTTCCAGTGGGTCCCCTCCCCTAACATTCTCTGAGCTTTCGTGGTCCTTGTGACCTGGCCATTTAGCCCATGGTGTGGAAAAAAGTGCCCCTCAGAAGTAAAACAACCCAACGTTAAAGAACACCCTACACGGCCTTGAAGGGAGGCTACCATCTGTCTCCCAACAGCTTTTCCAGTGGGTCCCCTCCCCTAACATTCTCTGAGCTTTCCACCGATGGGCTTGGAAAGGCCGCCGTCCGTCGGATGGGACGTTAAGCCGTGGCCCGTGTGCGGGAGAGCCATACCCTGTGCACGTTAAAGAACACGCTGGATGGCCTTGACGGGAGGCTACCATCTGTCTCCCAACAGCTGTTCCAGTGGGTCCCCTCCCCCAACCTTCTCTGAGCCTTCGTGGTCCATGTGACCTGGCCATTTAGCCCATGGTGTGCAAAAAAGTGCCGCTCAGAGGTAAAACAACCCAACCCAAACTCTCTGAGCTTTCGTGGTCCTTGTGACCTGGCCATTTAGCCCATTGTGTGCAAAAAAGTGCCGCTCAGAGATAAAACAACCCAGTGTTAAAGAACTCGTTGGATGGCCTTGACGGGAGGCTACCATCTGTCTCCCAACAGCTGTTCCAGTGAGTCCCCTCCCCCAACCTTCTCTGAGCCTTTGAGGTCCTTGTGACCTGGCCATTTAGCCCATGTTGTGCAAAAAAGTTCCGCTCAGAGGTAAAGCAACCCAACGTTAAAGAACACGCTGGATGGCGTTAACGGGAGGCTACCATCTGTCTCCCAACTGCTCTTCCAGTGGGTCCCCTCCCCCAACTTTCTCTGAATCTTCCAGTCCTTGTGATTTAGTCATTTAGCCCATGGTGCGCAAAAATGTGCCGCTCAGAGATGAAACAACCCATGCAGTCGGACAGTTAAACTTTGGGGAAAAGGGATCTTTCAGGCTGTAGAGGTGAGAAATAGAGGAATTTTCCGATGCGGTGTCGAAATGAAGGTCAAATTGTTGTCGTAATGAGTGTCTAGAATCAATCGCTGCCTTCGCCAGCGATTGATTTCTAATATCGATATAAAATGAATTTTTGTTTTACTGGAGACTTTTTCTATATTAGCGAAAATTTTTCGAAATTTTATTCAGGTTCGGGTTCCAGCTGGGCAAGTGTAGAGATTTTTCTCTGCCATACTCACCCCCCTTCCAACAGTAAACAGAGGTCACTGTTGGGCTTGAAAAGCCCACCACCAGTCGGATGGGACGTTAAGCCGTGGTGCTGTGTGTTGGAGAGCGACACCCCACGTACATCAAAGAACACACTGGAGTGTCTTGACGGAAAGCCGTCCCCCTACTCCGAACGAAATACGAAACCACGAGAGCTTGGAACGTGGACATTACTCCCAACTATTTGATCTCATGGTAGCAATAATAATTTGTTTTTATTACATCATAATAAAAAAGCCCGAAACTCCCCCTTCGAAAACGGTCGACCCTCTGCACAATTCGATGAAAGAGATACAGAATATATTCCGAATTTATCGCTACCAAATCCTTTTGGTAATAATTCTTTGGCACAGTTTAAAAAATTGAAAAGTTTGCATTTTTTTCAAGACTGTACATTTCATTGAGTCAAGATTTGACTTCCCTGGGCTTGGGTTGGGTTGTTTTACCTCTGAGCGGCACTTTTTTGCACACCATGGGCTAAATGGCCAGGTCACATGGACCCCGAAGGCTCAGAGAAGGTTGGGGGAGGGGACCCACTGGAACAGCTGTTGGGAGACAGATGGTAGCCTCCCGTCAAGGCCATCCAGCGTGTTCTTTAACGTGCAAAGGGTATGGCTCTCCTGCACACGGGGCCACGGCTTAACGTCCCATCCGACGGACGGCGGCCTTTCCAAGCCCATCGGTGTCCCCTACTGACCGTGGACAGGGCGGGGAATTTTGCGGAGATAAATCTCAACGCTGACCCAGCTGGGACTCGAACCTGGGAACTACAGATTACGAGCCTGGTGCGCTACCGACTGAGCCACCCCCGCCCCACTTCCCTGGGCCACATTGAGTGAAGTTGAATTGTTTTGGGCCGCACATAAAATATATAATATAGTTAACGTATATGAATAATAAAACTTTATTATCTTATGTTTTTCACTATAAAATTAAAAAAAGGGCAACATGAAATTGGTGCGATATAAAAAAACTCGCTGAAAATCACATAATCACGTTGAAAGTTTAGGTCGTAAACACGTCAACTTTACGATTTTGTGGGCCGCATTGCTAGCTGTCCAGGGCCGCGGGGTGGACACGCCTGTATTAAAGTCTCATGTAAAAAAAGGGGTAAATACCAAAAAAAAAAAACACCCCCTCAAGCAGCTGCTTGTCACAGAGGTCTGACAGGAGCCTGTCAGTTTATATGCCATAGTATGAGGTGTGAGAGGATGGCAGGACCTCAGAAGAAAACAACACGAACGTCCATGCCTTACCCGGGGCTCGAACCCAGTCCCGTAGATCAGTAGCCAAGCGCGCTAACCACTCGGCCACGGGACGGCTAAATACCAAATATAATGGTAAAAGAATATAAAAGCAATGAAAAATCTATGATTTAATTCTTCGTTTAACGAATTACGTCTGCTCTCGAAAAGCGCAGACGTAATTTGAAGTTGTAGTTTTAAACCTGGCAACAGGGATTATGCTAGCGGATTGCAACCGAACTGAAAGCGTAATTCAACCGTAACCTGATGGTGCAAAGAGTAAAGTTTCGAGAGAGCGACAGAGCGAGATGTCTTCAAGGACTGCGAAAGGTCATCAAAGAGAATTTGAACAAATTTCTGACAGCACGGCAGGAAGTGGAATGGAGCGCGTGCACTTATAATTTCAAGATCAGAGATGAATGTTTCCTGTTTATGCGTGACGATAACAGAGACGAAATAATCTTTAATTTATGACGTCATTCTTTTGTAGGAAGGGGGAACGGAATTTGTTGAACTGTTATTTAAAGTTTTAAAGAAACCAAATTAAAATAAATTAAAAATATAAATGTAGCATACATTTCATAAATGATCTGATGTAGATTACATTAATTGCAAACTGTACTCCTATAGTTGAGTCTTATGTTGATGTTTCCCAATAAGAGGGCGCGGGGGTGGCTCAGTCGGTAGCATGCCAGGCTCGTAATCTGTAGTTCCCAGGTTCGAGTCCCAGCTGGGTCAGCATTGAGATTTATCTCCGCAAAATTCCCCGTCCTGCCCACAGTCAGTAGGGGACACCCATGGGCTTGGAAAGGCCTCCGTCCGTCGGATGGGACGTTAAGCCGTGGTCCCGTGTGCGGGAGAGCCATACCCTGTGCACGTTAAAGAACACGCTGGATGGCCTTGACGGGAGGCTACCATCTGTCTCTCAACAGCTGTTCCAGTGGGTCCCCTCCCACAACCTCCTCTGAGCCTTCGGGGTCCTTGTGACCTGGCCATTTAGCCCATGGTGTGAAAAAAAGTTCCACTCAGAGGTAAAACAACCCAACGTTAAAGAACACGCTAGATGGTGTTGACGGGAGGCTACCATCTGTCTCCCAACAGCTGTTCCAGTGGGTCCCCTCCTCCAACCTTCTCTGAGCCTTAGGGGTCCATGTGACCTGGCCATTTAGCCCATGATGTGCAAAAAAGTGCCGCTCAGAGGTAAAACAACCTAACCCAACTTTGGATACTAAGATCCAAATTTTAGATCGTCTTGCGACTGGAGAAGGTTCAACATCTAGAGTTAAATATTTTGAACAAAGTTACCGTAAAAACCATCAAGAAAAATGTAGATGCTATTATAAAATCTGTGCTTTGTGCAACAAACTTGACCTCTATGTCGTCATCGTACACGAGAGATATTGTAAAAGTGAAGATGGAAAAGGCACTAGTAATGTGGATAGAAGATAACTCGCAAAAAAGAATGCCTCTAGATGGAAATACGATCAAACAGATGGCATTACGAATATGTTAGCAGATACAAGAAATGGAACCAACCACATCAGCACAGTTAAACAAAAATTATGAATTTTCTGCGAGTACAGGTTGGCTTGCAGGATTTCTTCAAAGATACACGATTCGTAATGTAGAGATAAAAGGTAAAGATGCTTCTGCAGATGAGCCAGCTGCTCAAGAATTTTTGCCCAAATCTTTGAAGATGGTGGATATGTTACCACTAAAGCTCGAAAGCCGTTAATGTGCACATTGCCTAGCTAATCTGCAGATTAACTGATTTGCTCCGTTAACGTGCGGAATCAAGAGTTTTCCCCATTTTACCTAGGTAATGTGCACATTAACGGCTTCCGTATCGTTAAAGTTCAAAAGTTTGTTTCTCTCATAGTGGTGAATCTCTTGAATATGAATCTTCGTGTCACGTGATTCACTCGTCCGCATTATTAAAAACGACCCGGATGAGCGGAGGCCAAGTGAGAACGAATCGGTAAAGTGATTCAATCTTGATAACGAATCACTAAAATGATTTCGTTCTCACTTGGCCTGCTCATTTTGGGGGCGTTTTTTATAATTCGGACGACTGATTCATGTTGACAGAGGGATGACCCTGGTTTCAACTCTACTCTCGGACACTAGATAAATAACATTATGTTAATTTAAGCGTGCAGAAACGTTCCTGTTGTTCCAGCAAAGATCTTATTTTCACTTTAACGAGTGCCTAGTTCGAGCCCCGGGTAAGGCATGGATGTTTGTGTTGTTTTCTGCTGAGGTCCTGCCATCCTCTCAGATCTGCTACTGTGGCATATAAACTGACAGGCTCCTGTCAGACCTCTGTGGCAAGCAGCTGCAGTAGGTAATGTGCAGATTATCCAGGCAATTTGCAGATTACCTAGGTAATTTGAGAAATGAAACAATTTTCCTCACGTTAACGGATCACCCTAGTTAATCTGCACAATACCTAGATAATCTGTAGAATAACTGATTTCTGCACTTTAGCGGTAACAGATACACTCGTGATCAAGTTTGGAATGCAGATGAAACTGGTCTTTTTTTGGAAAAAAATGCCGATTAGAACCTACGTGGCTAAATCACAAAAAAGTGTTGGTGGCTTTAAAGCAGCTAAGGATCGTGTGGCCATTCTGTTTTGCAGCAACGTTTCAGGAGATCGTACGTTAAAACCGCTGCTCGTCGATCGATCCCTAAGTCCACGGTCAATGAAAGGTGTAGATTTAAATAAATTGCCAGTGTATTGGATGAAAAAAAAAAAAATCTGGGCCACAAAACAAATTTTTAGTGAATGGTTTCTAAATGTTTTGTTTCAGAAGTTAAATGCTGGATTGATGTTATCAGAATTAAAATCATCAACTTTAAACGCATGCTGGAAAGCTATTTGGCCAGAATGTGTAAAAAACAAAGATCCTGTCCCCCCCCCCCCCAAATACGACTGAATATCCTAATATCATCACTTTAGCACACGTAGTTGGTGGAGAAGGATTCGATGATTTATCGTTTGCAGATATTGATGAATTGCTGCTTGACAAAGCTCTTAGTGAAGATGAAATAATAGAAGTTGTCCTTGAGACTCCTGACGAAAAAGAAAAAAGTGATGGTGATGAAGAGGGTTCCATTCACTGTAGGTTTAATTAAAGAAGGGCTTCAAATGGCTAGTAAATTGGAAAGTCATTTTCTTACACGTGATCTCATTGTCGAACGATTTGAACAGTTTAAACGTGAACCGAAGTCATGTATGACGTGTTATCAAGAATTATACAAAGATCTAATCAAAGCAGGATCTCAACGATTGATTTACAGAGTTCGTTGTCAACACTAATCAAGCACTCGGAATCACTGGTAACAAGTGATAATTTGGTTCGCCATGCCACAGAGAGCATTTCACCATTGGAGTATGAACACGACGGACAAAATGTTTCAAGCGATAAAAGTAATTTAATTCCAGTCTTATTCAAACGAATGCGTCTATTGTCAGAAAGTGACAACGAATAAAATCTAGTTAATAAGCATATGCAAGTCATATTTTTTTTGCACTTTTGTATTCTTGAATTGTTGACATATTATTTTCTCATGAAGGATAATTTATTCTATATATGTACATATAATTATCTTTATAATTTTATGAAATAAAAAATGTGGTTAAATGAATAAAAATCGAATCAAGATTTAATTAAAGATTTTGATATGATTTGTTTGAAAACAAGTTATTATTTGAACTAGGTTTTCACGTCTGGAACCAAACTTCCATTTTTTCATATGCACTGTATTTTTTTTTTTTTTTTTTGCACGGTTTTTTTTTGGGGGGGGGAATCTATCTACCGTGTAAAATCAGAATTGGGCGTAATAATATTCAGCGACAGTAATTGGCGCACCTGTTGGATGTTGTTGGAGCTGTCGGCCTATCATGTCCGAGATGTGTTCAATAGATGAAAGGTCCGGCGAACGTGCTGGCCATGGTAGTACCTAAACGTGTAGATACCTCAGACTAATGCTGGTTGTGTGGGAACGGGGGTTATCTTGCTGGTAAAAGGTTCCATGCTGCCGAACAATGGGACAGCCACTGGCTGCAAAATGTTGATAACATATCATTGGGCAGTTATAGATCCCCATACGATGACCAGTTCTGCCGAGATATTCGACTAATAGCACCCCACGCCAGGTGACGGAGCTGTGTGACGATGTCTCACACCCTGGGTGGCGTTCCTTTCCCCTGGATGAAGGCGAACACTGTCTATCGTCATGCTGACCAAGACAAAAACGAGATTCATCACTAAACACCACGGTACCCCACTCTTCTTCGTTCCAGTTTTGTTTGAGGTGACACCATTGAAGACCTGCTGGCATGTAGGCAGATGTGAGGGGCACACGCAGTGTTGGACGATAGGCTTGCAATGAAAACTGTAAAAGCCTATTGTTTACTGTCCACCGAGTAGGTATTCGATGTATTACCTGTTGCCAGTCCCTTTGCAGTTGAGTTGTAGTCGTGAATCTATCACGCAATGCCATGCGTCGCAAATGGCGATCCTGTCGCTCCGTGATCACGCATCATCTTTCTGATCCTTGTCGGCGTGTACTGGATCCTGCTTGAACCCACTGGCGCCATATGTGTACGATGATGCTGGGATTGCGGCCAACGAGTTTAGCCAAATCTCTGCACAACAAACCAGCTTCTCTAAGGCCAATGATATTTCCACGCCCAAAGTCTGTTAACTGTTGGAACGGCTGTCGACCTCTGTGTAAAGGCATCTTTAGCAGTTTAGAACAATTTCCGCCACGTTTTGTCAACCAGGGAGCTTTGGTTGCCTTTATCTGTGTTTCACTACTCCACACCGGTGTGGGGCGGGGGTGGCTCAGTCGGTAGCGCGCCTGGCTCGTAATCTGTAGTTCCCAGGTTCGAGTCCCAGCTGGGTCAGCATTGAGATTTATCTCCGCAAAATTCCCCGCTCTGCCCACGGTCAGTAGGGGACACCGATGGGCTTGGAAAGGCCGCCGTCCGTCGGATGGGACGTTAAGCCGTAGCCCCATGTACGGGAGAGCCATACCCTGTGCACGTTAAAAAACACGCTGTATGGCCTTGACGGAAGGCTACCATCTGTCTCCCAACAGCTGTTCCAGTGGGTCCCCTCCCCCAACCTTCTCTGATATAAATCAGGTCAAATATAATATTGGCTTCGGGGTCCTTGTGACCTGGCCATTTAGCCCATGGTGTGCAAAAAGGTGCCACTCAGAGGTAAAACAACCCAACCCATGCAAGTGTTTTTGCATGGGTTGCAAATGCAATGCATTTTTCGTTTCCTATAGTGTATTTGATTTGTTTCTACATTTATTAATAAATGTATACGTTCTCTCAAAGTTGTAACCCTGTTTTTGAAACCATCTGCATATCTGTCTGAAACAAACGAAAAAACAAAATGGTATTCTTTTTCTTTTGAAACAAAATAGTTTAATGAATCTATACTAACAGACAGAAAGCAAACGAAACTTAATTACTAGCACCTTTCTTATCTTTGCAACCAGCTGAAAACATCAAATGACAGTCAAAACAGTCCATTGTGATTAAAAATGCTTGAAAATGAAATTCAGTTTTGCTCCTGTACGATAAATGCAGTGTATAAAAAGTAACTCTGTTAAAAAATTTGGAGCTCCAGAAAAATTTCACTTATTGCATTTCAAACAGCATATATTACCGCTAAACAATAAAATCTCACTTCTTCATAAAGTATAATTGAGAAAGAAATTCGCGGATATCCTGCTTGCTTGACTACAACCATAAAGTCATGAATAGTTACAAGAGGCCTAAAATGATGGCTTTCAGCAAAAATATCCATTTTAGGTCTCTTATGCATCCTTACTACTCTTTATTGATTTTTAATGCCCTTCGGGGCCCACCACTGGTGGTTTAATTTTTTATTTGTGTTTACACTGATGCCAACTAGGCACATGTTCATCATCACCATCACCATCACCATCATCATCACCACCACCACCACCACCACCACCACCACCACCACCACCACCACCACCACCACCACCACCACCACCATCATCATCATCATCATCATCATCATCATCATCATCATCATCATCATCATCATCAAGCAGCCATGGGCTACGGAAGTCCAACCAGACCGTGCAATTTAGTTCTCCAAGCAAGTCTATCCTGAGCTACATCTACTGCATCTGGCCACTGCACACCAATTCTAACAAGGTCCTGTTTGACATTGTCTGCCCACCGCATCCTAGGTCTCCCCTTCTTTCTGAGGCCTTTAGGCACACTGTTCATAACCCTATTCGCCAATCTATAATTATTCATACGGGCAACATGGCCAAACCAACGGAGTCTCTCTCTGCACAATATGCTGCTTAAAGGAGGTTGCAGACTCCTTTGCCTAACCTCATCATTAGTTACAAAGTTGAACCACCTAATGCCCAAGATACTGCGTAAGCATCTGGAATCAAAAGCATCTAGTTTCCTGTTATCTTGTTTACAAAGTGTCCAAGTTTCACTACCATAACTAACCCTAGAAAGAACCAAACTATTATACAGTCTAATTTTAGTCTTTAGGTGTATACGCCTATTTCTCCACACTCTCCATAGATTCTTAAAAGTCCCGGCAGCAATCCCTATTCGTCTGTTAATCTCATGCCGCACATCATCATTATCTGTTACATAGCTCCCAAGATAATTAAACTGTGACACCTGCTCAAGACTGCAACCATTCAGATTAACTGAATCACAGCCTGCCTGACCAATTTTCATCACTTTAGTTTTCTCTCTGTTTATAACCCAACCTACTCTACTACCAGTCTCATCAACAGCTCGAATGAAAGAGTTCATCTCATCAACATCATTTGCCAAAAGGGCTAAATCATCAGCATAATCTAAATCAGAAACTTTCGTATCTCCAGCCCATTTAAGGCCAAAATCTTTCCCTTGAAGTGAATTTCGCATAACATAATCAATAACCAAGCTAAAGAGAAAAGGAGACAAAATGCACCCTTGTCGAACACCAGAAGTACTGCTAAACCAATTGCTACAAGACTTACCAACTCTCACACATGACTCAGTGTTATTATAGAGAGCTTTCATTATGTTAACTAACTTGTCTGGTATACCATATGATCTCACAATCAACCACAAATTATGACGATCAACAGAGTCGAAAGCCTTTTTGAAATCAACAAAGCTAGCAACCAAAGGTTTCTGAAACTCTAAACATTTGTCAAGAATCTACCTAAGTGAAAATATCTGATCCACACATCCCCTACCACTTCTGAATCCACATTGCTCATCACGCAATTGACTGTCAACCAGATTCTTAATTCTATTAAGCACAATCATGGAAAGAACTTTACCTGGAACAGAGAGTAGGCTGATACCCCTATAGTTATCACAAGAACTGCGATCACCTTTTTTGAAAATAGGGATAACAATAGCTCTGGTAAAATCCTTAGGAACCATGCCTTTATCATAAAAGATATTCAGAATTTCAGTCATCCAAGTGGTAACCGAAACATTCCCAGCTCTAAGCATTTCCGTAGTAATTTCATATAATAATTTACCATGGAGGTAGGAAGATAAGAGGAGGAGCCCTAAGCACTTGAAAATGATGCTACGGCGACTGCGCGGCAGCCATGTTGTTCTATTCAAAACATTGATCAGTAGTATAGGTGAGTAACGAAGTGTTGCGTTATAAAAATTTAATTTTTTTCGACATTTGTATTACGGCAGCCTGTTCAGCTTACGGCTGCATGAATTGCCCTTCAAAAAAGATACCAGGAATTACCTTTCATCGGTAAGTTTGTCATTTCTATAAAAGTTTAAATAATTATATAATGATACAAGCAACTTCGTGTTGAAATTACGCCGCTATGAAATTGGTTTTATTTTGAGTTACAAACCTCGATTCTTCACCAGATTTTTTTTATTTCTTCAGATTGTACTCAGTGATAAATGTGAAGATGTACTTCTTATATTGATTGATTGATTGATTGATTGATTGATTGATTGATTTTACGTTACACTTATTTGAGAATTCCTTCTGCAGGCTTTCTCAGTTAAAAATTTTTATTGGCTGTGATTGAATATTAGTGTGTATTCTATTTAATGGATGATGAATTTACACACTTTTAAATAGAGGTGATTAAAATATCAGGGAGTTTCTTTTTTGTTTTTTATTTTATTTTAGGTGGAAGTATTAGATGTTATTTTGTTTAAATGTTTCAGTGTTTAAATTCCTCTCTCTTCATGATTTAATAAGTTCAGTGTAAGAAGGGAAAAGTAAATTACAATAAAGTATTTTCATAAGGTGAGAAATATACTCTTTCTTTTTTTAAAATTTGGATAGCATTTAAGGGTTTTGTTTAAATGCCCCCTGTTTTTCTTGGAGTCTTATATTTTTGAATTTCTTTTTAGATTAATTTAATGTATCTGGTGTAAATTGTCATAGGTCTGTAAATGGTAGCTAGGTAGTCACTGGAAGGAGAGCTCTGCACCAATCCCCTGTGATGATGCATAGAACCGGCCAGGCCTAGCACCTAATGTCCGACCCCGCCTTCTCGTGGTGCAGACCGTTAGTACCTTTCAAAAGAGATACTCTCTTGTGGAAGGGAACGGAAGGGGAGGGCTGCCAGATTAGTGTGGCCTACTGATCTGGACAACTATGGCTACTTTTCTTTTTTTTCTACCCTGCTGAGGAGTGGTCAACCACACAGGGTCTTGGTGCTGACCATATAAACCTACTGGACTGGACAGATATATGGCTCTGAGCTTGATTATGGATCCTGATTTTGCTGCACTGGTGGGCTTCTGTGGAGGGAAAATCTTCCGCTGTGTTTTCTGTTTGTTTGTGGGTTGACAGCCCCAAGTGAATAGATCCACAGGATATGTTTATCAGCTGGTGGATAATCCTGAGCAGAAGTCATCGCAGGCACCTGAACTCTTTGCTTCTATTGGCATCGTCAAATTCTACATTGGAGGAAGTCTTCCAGTGTAGATGGCTTCAGCCTTTAGTGGTGGGGGAACGGGTCTTTGCCCCATGTCTGCGATTAGGGGACTGTTTGATATTGTCGGCATTCCCTCTCTCAATAAACATAGTTTCTTTAAACATCCCACTAACCATTTTCTCTCCATAGGTAGTTGGAATGTGAGGACTCTGCACAGAGCTTTTTCTCTTGATGTCCTCACACAAGAATTCCACCATTATAATTTAGATATTCTCGGCTTGCAAGAGACCAGATGGACAGATAAAGGTCAGATTCTTAAAAATAATCTTAAATTTCTCTTTTCAGGGAGGGACGACAATAAGCATCACCAAGGCGTGGGTCTGCTTCTCAGCAGACACGCTAGTGATGCTCTTCTAGGATACGAGTGCATTAATGAAAGGTTTCTTACAGCAAAATTTCAGACAAGCATTAAAGACTTGAATGTTATCTGCTGTTATGCCCCCACTGAGGATGCCGATGAGGATGAGAAGGATAGATTTTATGAACAACTTCATGATATTTTGAATTCTGTCAAGAAAGGAAATATTACCCTTGTTGTTGGTGACTTCAATGCCAAAGTTGGTACTGACTCTGACCTTTGGGCAGGAGTAATAGGCCCTTTTGGTATTGGTAGCTGCAATGGCAATGGGCAACGTCTCCTACAGGTAAGTAAACTCAATGGTTTCAGAATAACTAACACATATTACAAACACCGCGACATACATAAATACACATGGGTTTCACCTGATGGGCTGCATAGGAATATGATTGATTACATATTAATTAACAGCAAACGGGCTAGTTCTGTTAGAAATACCAGGGCATATAGGGGAGCTGAAATTGGATCTGACCATTACCTTCTTAAAAGTGTGTTGCAACTTAAACTTAAAAAGTGTTGTGCTAGGGTTAAAAAATTTACTTTTAATACTGAAGCTCTGAAAGGTCCAGTTATAGCCAAAGCTTACCATGATAGGTTACTTGGTCATTATGACAGTCATGGTTTGCTTACTACTGAAGTTGAGGAAGAATGGGATCATTTTAAACAGGCTTTTTTGGACACTAACAGTACTCTTTTAGGAAAAAAGGAGCAGAAGAGTCAGAATTATCTGAGTGATAAGGCACTTGAGCTTATTTCGGAAAGAAAGAACTGCAGGAATGTCCTTAATCAATACCCTACTAGTCCTAATAGAAAGCATTACCGAGTACTTAATAAACGTGTAAAAGATCAGTTAGCTGCTGATAAGAATCTTTGGCTTGATGGTTTGGCTGACAAAGCCGAGGAAGCAGTTAGACAGCACAACAGCAGAGAGCTGTACCAGATAGTTAATGTTTTGTGTGGTAGAAAACGGACAGGCATAAAAGGATTGAAGGATAAACAAGGTAAGGTTATAGAAGGGGAGGATTCTGTCATGGCTAGGTGGGCTGAGCATTTCAGTGATGTTCTAAACAATGTAGTTAGTTCTACTCCCATTGATTGCAATGATGATAGATGCATTGGTGGCTTTAATGTTGGCCCTCTAACACAATCTTAAATTATTTTGGCTGTTTCTAAACTTAAACTTCATAAATCCCCAGGGGTAGATGAAATTACTACGGAAATGCTTAGAGCTGGGAATGTTTCGTTTACCACTTGGATGACTGAAATTCTGAATATCTTTTATGATAAAGGCATGGTTCCTAAGGATTTTACCAGAGCTATTGTTATCCCTATTTTCAAAAAAAGGTGATCGCAGTTCTTGTGATAACTATAGGAGTATCAGCCTACTCTCTGTTCCAGGTAAAGTTCTTTCCATGATTGTGCTTAATAGAATTAAGAATCTGGTTGACAGTCAATTGCGTGATGAGCAATGTGGATTCAGAAGTGGTAGGGGATGTGTGGATCAGATATTTTCACTTAGGCAGATTCTTGAAAAATGTTTAGTTTCAGAAACCTTTGGTTGCTAGCTTTGTTGATTTCAAAAAGGCTTTCGACTCTGTTGATCGTCATAATTTGTGGTTGATTGTGAAATCATATGGTATACCTGAGAAGTTAGTTACCATAATGAAAGCTCTCTATAAAAACACTGAGTCGTGTGTGAGAGTTGGTAAGGCTTGTAGCAATTGGTTTACCATTACTTCTGGTGTTCGACAAGGGTGCATTTTGTCTCCTTTTCTCTTTAGTTTGGTTATTGATTATGTTATGCGAAATTCACTTCAAGGGAAAGATTTTGGCCTTAAATGGGCTGGAGATAACGAAAATTTCTGATTTAGATTATGCTGATGATTTAGCCCTTTTGGCAAATGATGTTGATGAGATGAACTCTTTCATTCGAGCTGTTGATGAGACTGGTAGTAGAGTAGGTTTGGTTATAAACAGAGAAAAAACTAAAGTGATGAAAATTGGTCAGGCAGGCTGTGATTCATTTAATCTGAATGGTTGCAGTCTTGAGCAGGTGTCACTGTTTAATTATCTTGGGAGCTATGTAACAGATAATGGTGATGTGCGGCATGAGATTAACAGACGAATAGGGATTGCTGCCGGGACTTTTAAGAATCTATGGAGATTGTGGAGAAATAGACGTATACACCTAAAGACTAAAATTAGGCTGTATAATAGTTTGGTTCTTTCTAGGGTTAGTTACGGTAGTGAAACTTGGACACTTTGTAAACATGATAACAGGAAACTAGATGCTTTTGATTCCAGATGCTTACGCAGTATCTTGGGCATTAGATGGTTCAACTTTGTAACTAATGATGAGGTTAGGCAAAGGAGTTTGCAACCTCCTTTAAGCAGCATATTGTGCAGAGAGAGACTCCGTTGGTTTCGTCATGTTGCCCGTATGGATAATTATAGATTGGCGAATAGAGTTATGAAGAGTGTGCCTAAAGGCCTCAGAAAGAAGGGGAGACCTAGATGCGGTGGGCAGACAATGTCAAACAGGACCTTGTTAGAATTGGTGTGCAGTGGCCAGATGCAGTAGATGTAGCTCAGGACAGACTTGCTTGGAGAACTAAACTGCACGGTCTGGTTGGACCTCCGTAGCCCATGGCTGCTTGAGGAGGAGGAGGATCATGATTATAGACATTGTGAATAGTTTAACCCTTTAATGCCCAGAATGGCCCAAAATGGCCAAGATTTTGAAATGGACTAGTCTGAATAATGCTATTTTTTTGCCGTTACTACCCTCTACCTTTTTCTCAGAATTCTTGGGCATTAAAGGGTTAAAGACAGTGTTTTTTAAGTTATTAAATATTTTGTAAAAAAAGAACAGCTCAACCTTTTTAGTTTTGCACCCAAGACAAGTGCCTTGTTCACCTCTTGTTTATGGTGCTGTGAATGAGGTGTAAAACTGCAGCAGAAAAAAAAAATGAACTAAATGTCAAGTTCGTAGGGCTGAGAACTCAATGTCATAAGGAAGAAACACGAAAGCTGATTGATTACAAGACAAATGGGAGCTTCCCATTAGGTCTATCTACCATGTTCAGTAATGTGCAAATGGTATGCTCTCGTGTACATGGGCCATGTGTTAACATCCCATACGCAAGGTCGGCACTCTTTCCAAACTTATTGGTGTATCCTTTCTCACTGAAAACAGAGCAGGGATTAATGGAGGAAAAGCAGCACTACCAATTGAGCTAACTCCTATTCGCTGATTCATAAGGGAAAAGAATAATTTTGGTTAATATTAGATCTCTCGTATGTTTATATCCTTCTCTGTGTGAGAAAAAGTGCAAGGAAAAATTGCATGATGCTTATGTTCCATACAGTAGTTTAGCTTAAATAAATAATAAATACCCCCTCAAGCAGCTGCTTGCCATAGAGGTCTGACAGGAGCCTGTCAGTTTATATGCCATAGTAGAATGTCTGAGAGGATGGCAAGACCTCAGCAGAAAAATGACACATACATCCATGCCTTACCCGGGGCTCGAACCCAGGTCCCTTAAATCAGTAGCCAAGCGCGCTAACCACTTGGCCACGGGAAGCAGAATTTTTAAAGCATAAAAATAGGCTTGAAAGTAATTTTTTTGAAGTAGAAATATGTTCCCTTTTGATTTCTTGAGTCATAGTTTTTTTTTTTTATCATCTGGCTTTAGATTAATTCCGTAATTAATCTGAAATTGTATTTTTAGCAGTTATTCCTCTAAAGGTATAACTTATTGTTGTTAACTTTTGTTTCCCTCAGGAAAATGCGCAAGATGCAGAAGAAGTCTTTAATGCACTCAAGGTTTGAAATCTCAAGTATATTAAACTAATCAAATTAAAAAGTTGAATAATATAATAAATTTAATTAATTTATGATTAAAAAGTTGGACTGTAATGTCCATGTTAAAAATGTGAAATATATATAGCTATTGATTTCCACTTCAAAACAAATTCTGTACTGAGACAATGGATGATCCAATCTGTAATCCTCATAAGTGTTTTCTTAACACTTTGCAATCGAAGTTTTTTTATAGGTGTTACTCGAAGCAATATTGATAAAAAAAAAGCTTTTTCATATTGTAGCTTAAATTTTTTTTAATATAAATGTTATCAAAATGCTTGCCTGGAAAAACTTTTTTTTATTGATAAGCACATTTATACATATTTATGGAGCAAAAATAACACTGATTTACAAGAATTAAATAAATGAAAAGTACAAAACAAGCAAACATCATGTAAAAAAAAACAATAAAAATGTACGCATACAAAAAACTACATCTTATAAATTTTTTTAATGTGCGATACTGTTCAAAACGGTTGCTGACATACATGCAAGGTTTTTGTATGCATGTATCACAAAAAAGTGGTTTTCATGTCTGCTACCCGCATTTTTCGATTGGAACAAACTAACACTTTTGATCCTATTACACAAGGTTTGATCCCATTACACAAGTGTCATTACACAAGGTATGTCATTCATTGTTTAGTCTGCCCTCGCCATCCACCACAAAAGTTGTTGGAAACAAATTCATCGTCACTGATATCAATCGCGTTATAACTTATATCACTGGTATTTATTTTATCTGCCATGTTTATGGGTAAAAATTATGATCCGAATAATAATATGGAGCCCAGATACGACATATAACCATCCACTAGAGATGTTAGCACCAAATTGCCCATAGCATGTCGCTGCTATGGCGACTGCGAGTTTACAATAAAATCAAGATGGCGCCCTGGTGCAAAGGGTTAAATGTTAATGTCATTACTACCGCCAACTAATTATTCGACAGTGATTAGAGTTAAGATATGTTTGTGCTTGTGTAATTGCAAAAACTGTTTTCCTGTGTATCATAAAAGTAAACTAGCTTACTCAAATGTATATTTTAATTTGAGTGGCATTTAAAATTTAGTGAAACTGAAATATAGGAAGTTGAAAGATACAATCCAAAAATATTATTCGATGTTATTTTCAGCAAATTCATTGTTTAGATTTAACTATTACAAAATATATGTAGCAGTATGCTTTTATCACGAAGGAATTCAACTTTATGTGATATAAATTTGGTGGAAATTTTCTTCGTTACTGGAGTTGTAAATCTGTAGTTTAAAAGTTTAATTTGGCATCACCATTTTGTGGCATCTGAGAGAGAGGTGGTGAAATAAGGAAAGATTGCTTCACTAAATTGTAGATGACACACTGGAGAACGTGATGAAACTATTAATATATTCTTACTATCTCTATCCTATATTGATCCTGATGAAATTATTAATATATTCTTCTCTATAGCTATCTATTTGGGTTTTTCCCTTATCTGTTTTTGTGTAAGCAACTGCAGCTTATGAAATATTTCTATTAAATTATTGAAAACTTTGGAATAAAAGAAACTAGTTGATGAACATTAAATAGATTATAAAATCTACCTTAGAACTTTTATGTTCTCTAAAAAATTGAATAATTTCTTAGCTAAAATTATATCTGATTTCAAACTGAAAAATGCTGCTGAAAGACAAAAATATTTTTTAGATTTTATGCTGCTCTTTACATGAATTCTAAAAAGTAAAATGTTGGTATCTCCAATATATGGTATAATGAGTGTCTTTGTAACAACTGATTTTCTTTTTAGAAACCGAAAAAGTAAGCTACTAATATGAGCAGTTTTCCTTATTAAATTATAGCTGCATTATAGTTCCTTATAGTTACATTTGCTATTAATTGAACAGTATACAGGGTGATTCAGAATTCATCATCAATATTTAGTGGGGAGGAAGGGAATAAGAAAAGAAAGAGATTTCACATAGGAAAGTATGGGGGCAGACGAACGCATGGTGGTGTAGAGGGCGCTGTGTGTACACACCTCTCATACAGAAGCACAGCTGTTTGACGCGTGCAGTCAGTTGTCATTCGACAAGGTGAATTTGCAGAAGTAACATGAACCGGTATACGTGGAATGAATGTGCAGATATGCATGTAACTTACGGTGCGGCAGGAGGAAGATGTCTTCGAGCCAGGCAATTGTATGCAGCGCGCTTCCCAAACCGCCGTGTGCCACAGCATCAAATGTTTTCACGTATTCATCGCCAACTGCTTGAAACAGGATCGTTTGCTACTAGTAATGTTAATCGAGGGAGGCGCTGCACGCGTCAAACAGCTGTGCTTCTGTATGAGAGGTGTGTACACACAGCGCCCTCTACACCACCATGCGTTCGTCTGCCCCCATACTTTCCTATGTGAAATCTCTTTCTTTTCTTATTCCCTTCCTCCCCACCAAATATTGATGATGAATTCTGAATCACCCTGTATACTTTGTCACCCTGTATACTTTGTATACAGGGTGATTCAGAATTCATCATCAATATTTGGTGGGGAGGAAGGGAATAAGAAAAGAAAGAGATTTCACATAGGAAAGTATGGGGGCAGACGAACGCATGGTGGTGTAGAGGGCGCTGTGTGTACACACCTCTCATACAGAAGCACAGCTGTTTGACGCGTGCAGCGCCTCCCTCGATTAACATTACTAGTAGCAAACGATCCTGTTTCAAGCAGTTGGCGATGAATACGTGAAAACATTTGATGCTGTGGCACACGGCGGTTTGGGAAGCGCGCTGCATACAATTGCCTGGCTCGAAGACATCTTCCTCCTGCCGCACCGTAAGTTACATGCATATCTGCACATTCATTCCACGTATACCGGTTC
Source organism: Ryuthela nishihirai (assembly GCA_038380435.1). Lineage (NCBI taxonomy): Eukaryota > Metazoa > Arthropoda > Arachnida > Araneae > Heptathelidae > Ryuthela > Ryuthela nishihirai. The sequence goes on along the minus strand of JAWZYU010000044.1, from coordinate 2,156,438 downwards.
ATGTTACTTCTGCAAATTCACCTTGTCGAATGACAACTGACTGCACGCGTCAAACAGCTGTGCTTCTGTATGAGAGGTGTGTACACACAGCGCCCTCTACACCACCATGCGTTCGTCTGCCCCCATACTTTCCTATGTGAAATCTCTTTCTTTTCTTATTCCCTTCCTCCCCACTAAATATTGATGATGAATTCTGAATCACCCTGTATACTGGCTGTCATCTGGAAAAATTTTGTGAAGATTTTCTCATTTATTTTGCAGCTTAGTGACTGCTGCATTATTTTTATATCTGGTTTTTTACTATAGGCTGTTCTGGAATGTTAAAGGATCTGTTTCTGCATCTTTTATCTGCAATGGGTTACCTTTATCATAGCACATGCTAAGATTTACGCTTCCTTCTAATATCCTTAACAGCGTATCTGCAGTATTTAAAAGCATATTTTCCTTTTCTAATTACATTGCCTTTTTTTTTAGAACTTATTTCAAAAGTTTCTGCAATGAGTATTTAAAGAACATTAGTAACTTTTATTCAGAAACTGTATTTCCATTAATGGAACAATTGAATCTGTATCATTTTACATTTTTATGTGATTTTTCTCAGCTTTTTCATTTATTTCTTTGTATTATTGGAGGGTATTTTTATCCGGTACTGCTCAATAGTCCATCAAATGACTATTAATTTTATGGTAAAGTTATTAATTGCCAGTTCATTATTGCTTCCTAGAATCATACTTTATGGAGACATAAAGTCCATCAAATGACTATTAATTAGTCCATAATATATAATTATATAATTAGTCCATCAAATGACTATTAATTTTATGGTAAAATTATTAATTGCCAGTTCATTATTGCTTCCTAGAATCATACTTTATGGAGACATATCTCTAGATTTATATATATAGCATTTTCCATGCAGATTTATATAGTTTAATGTGATTATTAACTATATTCGAAGACTGACCATTTGAAGCCTCATGAGATGAACCCAAACTAAAACAACCTTCACCACTCACATAAATAAGGGATAAAATAATTTGAAACTAATACACTTATTTTAATCAAATATTTTCACTAAATTTGGTGTGGCATGCATACATACATACATGGAAATTATAAAGTAGTTATTATAACTACTATATTTTGTCAGATGATAGGAAATAGAAGTTTCTAGATGAACAATATAAACGCAGGATATGGAGATATCGAATGAAATAATTCCTTAACTGGCATAGTGGTTACGATTGCTAGCTACTGTTCCAGCCAAGGCAAACTTTGTGTATTGTGTTGCCTCTTAACTGAGGCCATGGTCAGCAGTGACTTCGCTCTGAGTAGGGAATGTCCTTGTATGAGGTTTCTAAAAGCTGGAGTAACTTATATAGGATTCTTCTCTGCCCTATGTGTCGCAAAATAATAAAAAAAAGTACAAACTTCTCACATATAGAGCACATAAAGATTTTCATTTTGTCCATTTAGAAATATTACAGCAGTACATAATGGTGTGATGCTAACATCTTTCTTCAAAATCGTTGGTTGGTTGGTTGGTTGGTTGACCTCTGAGCGGCACTTTTTTGCACACCACGGGCTAAATGGCCAGGTCACATGGACCCTGAAGGCTCAGAGAAGGTTGGGGGAGGGGACCCACTGGAACAGCTGTTGGGAGACAGATGGTAGCCTCCCGTCAAGGCTATCCAGCGTGTTCCCCAACGTGCACAGGGTATGGCTCTCCCGCACACGGGCCACGGCTCAACGTCCCATCCGACGGACGGCGGCCTTTCCAAGCCCATCGGTGTCCCCTACTGACCATGGACACGGCGGAGAATTTTGCGGAGATAAATCTCTACGCCGACCCAGCTGGGACTCGAACCTGGGAACTGCAGATTACGAGCCTGGCGCGCTACCGACTGAGCCACCCCCGCCCCCTTCTTCAAAATAGATCACTCCCTGCTTCGTCATCTAGCCTTATTCGAGAAGTAGAGCTTTCTCTCAGCATCACTTACCATGACAAAGGAAATTGTTTAAAGACAAATTTGATGCAGTTGTCTTGCCATTTGTTTTCCCTTTGTGTGACAAATAAAGTAGTTATATATGTTTGAATTTGCAAAGCTACATTGTAATTACCCTGTATGCATATACAAGGTGAATCTGAAAAAGTGGGCAAAACTTTACGGGGTGGTAGAACGCAGCTATACGAGCAATATTCGTCATAGAATGTATGGTTGGAACGCAAGCGGTGAGAAGTTAAAAGGTAGTTTTCCACTGTCACATTTAAAGAATGAACACAAGAAGGAGAGGAGACACTTCAGAAAACATTTTATTAACAGGAATGTAATTGAGGTACATGCTCAAAGAAATTGCTCAAAAAGTGCATATCCGCCATTTCGTGGTTAGTATAACCAGTCATCCTCTCGGCAATCCACGGTAGAAATGCCGTTGGGTGCGAGGACCGACCCTTTTATACCATTTCCAACGCCACCTAGCGGCTCGCCGTTTGCGTTCCGACCATACATTCTATGACGAATATTGCTCGTATAGCTGCGTTCTACCACCCCATAAAGTTTTGCCCACATTTTCAGATTCACCCTGTATAGTAAAGTCACATGCATCAAGCTGTGCTTAACAACAAATGTATTTGAAAATGAATGTGTTAATAATATCAGCTGTTCCTTTTTTTCTTTTAAATACACGATTTTATATCCGAGGCCTTTACACTCGGTGATCTTGTATCGAATGCCTCTCTTTTATCTCCTGTCTTCCCTTTTTTTACGTTTTTGTGGTTATTTTACTCATCTGGGATATTTTTACATTGTATTGTAGATTTTATTCTTGTTTCTGATTTTACATGGGCCCTAAACACCCCTTGTTCTTGATTTATACACTTGTTATTAGTATTGTTTTGTTTCTGGGTCATTCTTTACTGTTTTTGTTTTTTTTTTTAAACTTTTTTTGTCGGTTGAAGGTCTTTTATCTGTTTCTATACTTTTGTTTGGTGTAATATAGCCCTAGCGGCTCTTCTGCCATGAAACCCCAAACGCTTTTCTTTTAAATACTATTATTAAAAATAATATTTTCTTTTTAATTAAACCCATGTTTGCAATTCTTTGTTGTTCAAAGAGTTTCACATCTTGTTTATGACAAACAGGTTCTCATGTTGGAGATTATCATAGAAATTGTGTTGAAACTCGTAAAGCATGGGCAAATATAATGTAAAGATAGATCTTTACATTATATTGTAAATATATATGTTGAAAAAACAGCATTCTTAAATGCTTTTCAATATGTGGGAAATTTTTCATATATTGTAATTAGGTTAAAGTTATATATTTTTTTATATAGTTTCATGTAAAACCAAATTTGTAAAATCCAAAAGGACATGTGCATTCTGATATTCTCTATGTCAAACTGCAGTCTTACTATCTATTTTTGAGAGTATGACAGGCTTTTAATATGTAGTTCTGATATTTGTTTTGTCTTCAGCTAATCAACAGAGAAATTTCTTATTGTGAAATAAGACAGCAATAGAGTTGAAGAATTGGAATAGGATTGTAAAAAATTGTTATCCCGTGAAAAAGTTGCTGAGTTTCCATTAAGTCGTGATTCTCTGTACAATAATCAAAGCTTTTGTAAATATTATGTTCATGCTCTGGTGGAAAGCTCTCAATGATTTTAGCATTTACTCATTTGATTTCTGATGGGTAAATCATACTTTTTTATGTGTTCTGGTATCAGTTCCTCGCAAAAGACGAAATCACTTTTTAGCACTGTAATATACATGGACCAAATGTAATTTTGTTGAAAAAATGTAATGTACACACCAACACACCAAAAGGTGTATATGTTAATTAGCTTGTAACATCTATTTGGTTTTAAGTGTGCTTATGGGCAATCGAAATTATAAATGTAATATTTCCAGTATGTTGTAATAGATAAACTTTGTGACATATTTATAGTTACCAGGTTGTATAATAGATCACTCTGTTTTATACTGACGAAAATTTTCTTTGTTACAATAGTGCATTCTAAAAACAGTGATATTTTGAGTGTGTCATTTATACATTTATAGCAATAAATACTTACAAATCATATGGTAATAGTTTTATCTTTATTTTTAAAGACCCTACAAAAAAAAATCCAATTATTCGACGTGAATGAGCCAAAAACTCTATATGTAGTGTTGCTAGAATAGTTCTGAAATGTATCCTAGCTGATAATACAGCCATCTCAGTTGATAATGTATCAAAACTCGTCAGGTTTATAGGTTCGATCATATACGAGGGCGGATCGTTTAATTCATTGACTGATATCACCAACAATTAGCAGCTTTTCATATGAGTTAATACCTCATATGTGACATCACAGTGACTCTTCAAAGAGCGTGTGTGCAAGTTGTGATGTAGTCGCAAGTAACAGATCAGTATACAGCCAGACTCTGTCATTTTCTTGCTTGGAGAGGTCTCCATTTTTGTGCGGATGACTGCATTTTCTGCCAATGGGACTTGGGACATTAAGTCGTGTCTCCGTATGCGGGAGGCTACCATCTGTCTCTCGAAAGCTGTTCCAGTGGGTCCCCTCCCCAAACCTTTTCTGAGCTTTCGGGGTCCTTGTGACCTGGCCATTTAGCCCATTTTGTGCCCCTGTTGTTTAACATATACAGGGTATGGCTCTCCCGCACATGGGGCCACGGCTTAGCATCCCATTCGATGGACGGAGGCCTTTCCATGCTCATCGGTGTCCCCTACTGATCGTGGGCAGGGTGGGGAAATTTGCGAAGATAAATCTCAATGCTGACCCAGCTGGGACTCGAACCTGGGAACTACAGATTACGAGCCTGGCGTGCTACCAACAGCCACCCCCGCCCTCAACATATCTTTAACTGAGCTCAACGTTAAAAGACTTTTAAAATAAAAATCTAACGTCATAAATTTCACCTGTCCTGCCCAGGGTTTCCTCAGGTGACTTTACAGAGTAATCTTAACCTTTTTTATATTGAGTCTCTCGTGCTGTGTCTGGAACTGTTTGCACAGCTCACATGACACGCTGCCTGCACAACAGAAGGTTCCATGCCACTGCTAGAGGTGAAATCTCTGTGTTGCAGAGTGTGTGTCTTTACTGTAATGCAGCAAAATTGTGTATAATTCTTTGTAAGAATTGGTTGTTTAACCAAAGGGCAAAATATAATTAATTTCCTTGATATTTTAAGCCTAGTGTTGTCAGATCTCATCGGGGTAAAAAATAATGATCCAACGAAAGATACCTTCAGTTTGATAAAATTTATTATAACAGAATGTATGCATTGAAATGCCTGGGATAGATAAGTTTATATGAAAAAAAAGGTCAAAGTCCACCCAATCCATTTCAATGGTGAATAAATTACTTGAATAGCAAAGCTAAACACACAAAACACCAAAATATTACAAATATATTTAACTTTAATACTTTGTACACTTTTATGTTAAATTGCTTCTTATCAAGACACTGAACCACTTCCAGTGGTTGATAAAACTGTGGACAGTGTCGTGTTCAGTCGCATTTTTTCATAAATATGTCGATCCTAGGGAAGTAGAAACAGATTATAATAATTATTATACACAAAGTAAAATCTTTAAAATAAATACTGTACTAAGCATTCAGTATTAAAAAAATGTTTAATTTGTTTTATATTAATTTGACATTGCATCCACAAAATTCTTAGTAAGATCTTTGAATAATGAAATCTTTCCTCAGAGAGTCGCTAGCCAGAGATGTGTTGGCCTTTGAAGAAAGCGAGATCTCAGAATTGTTCTTAGAAATAAAAATATAAAAGTGCTAGAAAAAACAGCCACAAGTGTGCTACAAAAATGCATTGCATCACTTTTCTATATATAAATATATTTTTTAGTTAAATTAAATGTTTGCTAAAATATTTTTAATCAGACTTCCTTGCACAATTAATCATAAAATCACAAAATTTTGCTGAATTAGTGACAATGTGCTTCATATTGCCTGCATAGGCATTCTTGCATATCATCTAATAAAGTGTCGTATTGACAACAGACTGCTGGTGATGTATGGTGCCTGGCCAAATTATTTTGAACACCTTTCTAATGCATTGTTGTATCATGATACAGTTACCAAATTTCATTTCTCTGCACTTAGTTCTCACTGAAAAGGGCTTTGAAGTACTGCTAGCAGCCATCTCTCAGCTGAAGAACTGCAGCAGCTTAGTTTTGTCATACAGTTTAGGTTGGGTTGTTTTACCTCTGAGCGGCACTTTTTTGCACACCATGGGCTAAATGGCCAGGTCACATGGACCCCGAAGGCTCAGAGAAGGTTGGGGGAGGGGACCCACTGGAACAGCTGTTAGGAGACAGATGGTAGCCTCCCGTCAAGGCCATCCAGCGTGTTCTTTAACGTGCACAGGGTATGGCTCTCCCGCACACGAGGTCACGGCTTAACGTCCCATCCGACAGATGGCGGCCTTCCAAGCCCGTCGGTGTCCCCTACTGACCGTGGGCAGGGGGGGGGGGGAATTTTGCGGAGATAAATCTCAACGCTGACCCAGCTGGGACTCGAACCTGGGAACTACAGATTACGAGCCTGGCGCGCTACCGACTGAGCCACCCCCGCCCCTACAGTTTAGGTTAACAAATTCCTATCCCTGTCTATCAGAGCTTCTTTCCACTGAGGTCCATCACCTCCATTCCAGATGCTCCTGCCCAGCACACTCAAACAATGAGCCCCATTTTGAAGTCAGTCAGATCAGTCTTTTATTTATGTAGCAATAGACTTTGCTTTCCACCATGCCTTTATAGCTATTTCAGGACTTTGTAGGGATTGATTGGATTGTTTTACCTCTGAGTGGCACTTTTTTACACACCATGGGCTAAATGGCCAGGCAACAAGGACCCCTGAAGGCTCAGAGAAGGTTGGGGGAGGGGACCCACTGGAACAGCTGTTGGGAGACAGATGGTAGCCTCCCGTCAAGGCCATCCAGCGTGTTCTTTAACGTGCACAGAGTATGGCTCTCCCGTACACGGGGCCACGGCTTAACGTCCCATCCAATGGACGACGGCCTTTTCAAGCCCGTCGGTGTCCCCTACTGACCGTGGGCAGGACGGGGAAATTTTGCGGAGATAAATCTCAATGCTGACCCAGCTGGGACTTGAACCTGGGAACTACAGATTACGAGCCTGGTGCGCTACCGATTGAGCCACCCCCGCCCCCTTTATAGGGATGATGAATACACACATCAGCAATAAATTTTGCATACATTGGCATGTTTCGTGGTACTTTGCACATGATGCAGTGTGCATAATAATTTGGCTGGCAGTATATAATGCAGTGACCTTACTGCTGACTGTAGTTGAAGTCACTATCAACTTACCAGAGATGTTAGAAATAATATCAGCAACTCACAATAGATGATGAGCAGCAATGCTGATATCCCAAGCACACTCACTCTTTAAGAACTGAAGTCTCTGACAGTTGCAGACTCAACATAGGAGCCTATGAAATAACTTCAGACATTTGAATTACAATAATATTACTTAGGCAAGAAGTACTTCTAGTAAAACCTCATTCTCCAGCTAACAGCACTCGGAAAGCATTGTCACAAATGGTTTAACAGATAACATTTATTCTACAGCATTGTTGTTACTTGTACAATGTAAAGGTACATTCTTCCTACCTCTTTTTATCATCATTGTATCATCTTCTCACAGGTGATGCTTCTCTGTGTGAATACCAGGTGTGTTTATTTATCATGGTATGAAAGCAGTGAAATTTTTTATGTGATCTGATAAATTAATACTGAACGAAAAACCATATTATTTGCATTCATTGTACATAAGTGATATGGAATTTCATGAGCACAATCAGATTATGCACATCCAATCCAACTGTTGTACCCATGGTATACAATGAGCAGCAGCATCTATTACCTAAAACATAAATATACTTTTGATGCAGTTACCCTTATATATCTTATATATGCATTGTCCCTGCATACTACTAAAAACATATAACTGTTGATGACATTATGTTTTGGTAATGTGCAATGATTGCATTACTTATAAAAGAGAAAACAGTGTACACCCTACAGTCCAAATATTGACACCCTTTGTCTATTATCTCTTTGAACCATTTGATAGATGTGCTCTTTGAAAACTACGAGTTAGTTGACAAACCACAATTGGTTGAGAAGTGCCAGAAAAGACTTTATGACAGCAGGATTTTCAAGCTTGCCGCACTGGTGAGAAACGCACTTTTTCAAAGAATTTGCAGAAAAATGGCAGCCTATGTCAAATATTACTGTCAATATTATGCTTTCCCTTCATTTATCCTTTAATGTCTTTTAAAACAAACATGCTCATGATTTTTAGTATGCCTTTTGTACGCGATGAAAAAATTCTTCTGCCATTACTTACCTTGAGAGACACCGATGGCTTTACTTTAAGAAATGCCGATTCAAAATGGGCTCCGGTTACTTTCACTCCTTGATGTTGGGAAACAGATAAATTGTTCTTAAAATGATCTTTAATGGATGCTACCGTAGCTTGATTGATAAGGGCTGCCAAATCTGCACCCCTATAATAAATATTAAAATGCAAATTTTTAAATTAAATATTTTTTCTCTTGTAGTTCACATTCATGAAACAGAACAGAATAAGGTTTTTAAATTATTGAAACATAATTTATATAAAGAAAAATTCATGGAAACCCGACAACTACACTTTGCTCATAAGAAATGGTTCAAATAGTTCATACAATGAAAGCCAAATTATCACTTATCATGACATTTAGATAAGTAAAGCAACTGCACATTTCCTATCTTCCAGTTATAATACTCTATTCAGTCACTTGACAAAAAATCCATAACCATCCGGTTTCAAATACTTTAAATATGAATGTTATAGTATTATTTTATTACAGCCCAGATAATGTAAATTGTGTTTGGCTACTGGAATATTTTGCTATGGCTTATATCAGAGATTTTTTAGTTTTCTGACGGGAAATTTACATTTAAAATTTTTCTCCCAGAACCCTATGCATTTTTTTTTTTTGCTCTAAAACCTTAATCAACAGATGATAAGTCAAACACATGACATGAGACAAAATTTATATTATTTTTATAATTAACAATTAATCAGTGTTCCGAGAAAACTCTCATACTTCATAAGATGCAAAAGGAGTAATTCTTACATCTTAAAATAAAATTATGTTTATCATTCTGATTAAAAAAATAGATAAGCTAAATTACTAAAGGTTGAGCAATGCTTGCTCAACCTTTAGTAAAAGTATAGTTTTTGCAGGTAAAAAGGCTCGAGGTTTCAGAAATAAATTATAACTGGTCAGACAATATTTCAAAGCTGCTCTTACCAAGGATGAAATACATTATGTTGAAAGAAGTCCCTAGACACCAGAGGTTTTACAAAATGTTGCATTTATTGAAATTTCAGTAGGGTGTCGGCCCACCTTTGGCCGCAATTACACTCTGCACTCTTTTGGGCATACCTTCAATCAGTTTTTGATAATGTGTGGCTGGTATTTGGCACCATTTGTCCTTTAACATGGTAGTGTGTCAACAGGGAAGGGGACGTGTTGGTAAGGCTTGCAATTGATGTTCGAGTTCATCCCAAAGGGCCTCTATTGGATTCCGGTTGGGGCTCTGAGCAGGCCAGGGCATGTTCTACACACCTGAGTCATGAAACCACTGCTGAATGGACCTTGCAGTAAGACATGGTGCATTATCATGTTGATAGAAATATAGCCCCTCTCCGTAGTACTGGAACAGTGTCGTAGTGCAAAATTGTCTAGAAAGTCCATGTACATCACGGCATTCATGCTACTGGCTATAGGAACCAATGGTCCAAGTCCATGCCACAATACGCAGCTCCAAACCATCATGCTACCACCACTGAACTTCACAAATGAGACAATACATTGCAACAGGTAATATTCACCAGGTATTCGCCATACCCAGCAGCAACCATCAGATCGGAACAGTGCGAAACATGATCCTTTGCTCCATAAAATTTGTTTCCATTGGTCCAGCAACCAATTAGGAAGAGATTTGCACCAGGCTAGACATTGTTCTAGCCTGGTGCAAAGTTAGATTGTTGTGAGTGTTTAGAAGTTATCAGTGGTTTGTATGCAGCTCCATACGAACTGTCCTACTACAAACACTAACATGTGTGGACTCTTGAAACATTTTTGTAATGATAACAGCAGATGAATGACGAGAAGAACGTACCACGTTTCAGAGCACTACGATTCCTTTCTGTCAGTTTTCATGGTCTTCCCGACTGTTTGTTGACTTTCGTGACATCTTCACGTTTCCATTTAGTAATCACATCCTGCACAGTTGACCTAGGATGCTCTAATTTGGCCGCAATCACATGCACAGATAAGTCACTCAAATGGCATCCTATAATGACCCCTCTCTAGAAGTCCGTTAACTAAGCACGTTCACTCGTGTTTCATATCAACGTCTCCACTGAAGTCTGTTCTGTGCCAATGCTCTTCTTAGACCCCCCGCTAGTACTGATCACGTGACTGGAAATTACATTTTCCCTTTGCCAATCAGGTGTCCGGACACTTTTTTCAACATAGTGTATGTAGTTCCTAATTTGATGGTTTAACAATGACAACAATTTATAGTAATAATAATTCCATTTGATAAAAATAAAAAGAGCATTTAAGAGCTTCAATTTTCATTGGTAAGATCTGGTTTTTACCAGATAATGCAGAGTAAAAATAAGCAAGATAAATGCCTCCTAAGAAATGGAAACCTTGCTGATGATCAATGACTGTATGGATTGAACTTAATAAATATGCGGCATTATTATTACATTATTATTACATTACTGCAAAATGCATCCAGTGACGGCTTCCATTTTGGCCTTTTCGTTATTCTTTTTTCTGCCTTTGCTGAATTTACCATAAAACAAGCAACATTAGAACAAATATTTAAATGTCAATAGTATTATACAGAGGAGCTGTTGATAATTAGATTTTAAGTAATAACACTACTCTTAGACAATGCATTAATTTCAATAATAACATATTTTTAAATACACTTACGTAAATCCCTCACATCGCTTATCATGAGCTATAGTTTCCAAGTTTACATCCTCTGAAAGCACCGGTTTTGTTCCATTCTAAAAATATATTAAAATAAACTAGCTCAAAAAGCTATTTTTGTCTACCTACAAGTTGAAACAATAATACAACAACATTATTAATAACCAATATCTGTAATGTCACCAACTTTCAACAGCACAACTGTCTTAAAATTACCATGGAACTGCTATTCATGCTATATAAGATCAAAATTCTTTATCATGCCATAGTTTAAAATAAGTCATAGATGTCTGTCCATGACAGAAAAGAATCTTACACTTTTTTGCACACCATGGGCTAAATGGCCAGGTGACAAAGACCCCGAAGGCTCAGAGAAGGTTGGGGGAGGGGACCCACTGGAACAGCTGTTGGGAGACAGATGGTAGCTTCCCATCAAGGCCATCCAGCGTGTTCTTTATCGTTGGATTGTTTCACCTCTGAGCAACACTTTTCTGCACACCATGGGCTAAATGGCCAGGTCACAAGGACCCCGAAGGCTCAGAGAAGGTTGGGGGAGGGGACCCACTGGAACAGCTGTTGGGAGACAGATGGTAGCTTCCCATCAAGGCCATCCAGCGTGTTCTTTAACGTTGGGTTGTTTTACCTCAGCAGCACTTTTTTGCACACCATGGGCTAAATGGCCAGGTCACAAGAACCCCAAAGGCTCAGAGAAGGTTGGGGGAGGGGACCCACTGGAACAGCTGTTTGGAGACAGATGGTAGCCCCCGTCAAGCCATCCAGCATGTTCTTTAACGTTGGGTTGTTTTACCTCTGAGCGGCACTTTTTTGCACACCTTGGGCTAAATGGCCAGGTCACAAGGACCCCGAAGGCTCAGAGAAGGTTAGGGGAGGGGACCTACTGGAACAGCTGTTGGGAGACAGATGGTAGCTTCCCATCAAGGCCATCCAGCGTGTTCTTTAACGTTGGGTTGTTTTACCTCAGCAGCACTTTTTAGCACACCATGGACTAAATGGCCAGGTCACAAGAACCCCGAAGGCTCATAGAAGGTTGGGGGAGGGGACCCACTGGAACAGCTGTTTGGAGACAGATGGAAGCTTCCTGTCAAGGCCATCCAGCGTGTTCTTTAACGTGCCCAGGGTATGGCTCTCCCGCACAAGAGGCCCACAGCTTAGCGTCCCATCCGACAGATGGCAGCCTTTCCAACCCCACTGGTGTTCCCTACTGACAGTGGGCAGGCAGGGAGTTTTGTGGAGATAAATCTCAATGCTGACCCAGCTGGGACTCGAACCTGGGAACTGAAGTGTAGGGGTGTGTTAAAAACCCTCGCTGAAATTGTCGTCCCACAGCAAGATTGATTTTCATGCCAAGGTAGTCCTTCTTGCTTCTGTATCCAAGACCTCACTCATTTTCAGGAAATAAAAAATAAAAGTTTTTTTACCAGAAAATGAAGAAATAATAAAAATTAACATATAACCTACTGCAATGTTAAACAAAATACTAGCAGCAACAAGTTGTAAGTTGGCCAGCGATGTAGAATTTTGGGTTGTTTTACCTCCGAGCGGCATTTTTTTGCACACCATGGACTAAATGGCCAGGTAACATGGACCCCAAAGGCTCAGAGAAGGTTGGGGGAGGGGACCCACTGGAACAGATGTTGGGAGACAGATGGTAGCCTCTAGTAAAGGCCATCCAACGTGTTCTATAACATGCAGAGGGTATGGCTCTCCCGCACACCGAGCCACGGCTTAACGTCCCATCTGACGGATGGTGGCCTTTCCAAGCCCATCGGTGTCCCCTACTGACCGTGGGCAGGGCGGGGAATTTTGCTGAGATAAATCTAGTAGAATAACTCAGAAAAATCAATAATTGATTGATGGACTGAAAGATTGATAATCTATAAAAATAAAGTCAATATGAATCTAGAGAAATGAAAACAAAGGTTTAATCATAATGGTATAAATAAAATACTAACTGAATGAATGATAATGATATCCAATGTGTAGGAACAATAAAAAAAAAAGAAAAATAAATACCCCCTCAAGCAGCTGCTTTCTTATAGAAGAAAATTTCATTTTCAATTTTCCAGAAAAGCTACATGCCCTTAACAGTGTGTGATGGTACTTTTCCATATTGAGAAAAGGATATTGTTAGGTCTAAAAGATTCTCCAGTCCATAGCTACCAAATGTGCCCAATTTGGAATCTGAAGGAGTTTTTCACATGATTTGGATGAAAAATGTTTCGAAATGCCTTAACGATCACCAGAATAAAATCTTCTATTATAAGCAAAAAATGATACGAATCACTGGAAATCACAGAAGTAAAAAATTTTCGGAACTATTGTATTACGAAACATAATGCCAAAAATACCATAAAAAATAAATAAATAAATATCTCCTCCAGCAGCTGTTTGCCACAGAGGTCTGTCAGTTTATATGCCACAGTAGAAGGTCTGAGAGGATGGCAGGACCTCAGCAGAAAAACAACATCTATGCCTTACCCGGGAACCCAGATCCCTTAGATCAGTAGCGAAGTGCACTAACCACTCGGCCACAGGATGGCTAATGCTGTAAACAATTCCCCACGCAACCACTTGATGCCTACCTACTCTGCTGTGACCTAGTTTATGCTGCAGGCAGTCTTGAACAACAAGCTCCAGCTAAGGCTCTTTGAAGTTTCAATTTCAATAGGAGATTGGGTTGGGTTGTTTTACCTCTGAGCGGCACTTTTTTGCACACCATGAGCTAAATGGCCAGGTCACATGGACCCCGAAGGCTCATAGAAGGTTGGGGGAGGGGACCCACTGGAACAGCTGTTTGGAGACAGATGGAAGCTTCCTGTCAAGGCCATCCAGCGTGTTCTTTAACGTGCCCAAGGTATGGCTCTCCCGCACAAGAGGCCCACAGCTTAGCGTCCCATCCGACAGATGGCAGCCTTTCCAACCCCACTGGTGTTCCCTACTGACAGTGGGCAGGCAGGGAGTTTTGTGGAGATAAATCTCAATGCTGACCCAGCTGGGACTCGAACCTGGGAACTGAAGTGTAGGGGTGTGTTAAAAACCCTCGCTGAAATTGTCGTCCCACAGCAAGATTGATTTTCATGCCAAGGTAGTCCTTCTTGCTTCTGTATCCAAGACCTCACTCATTTTCAGGAAATAAAAAATAAAAGTTTTTTTACCAGAAAATGAAGAAATAATAAAAATTAACATATAACCTACTGCAATGTTAAACAAAATACTAGCAGCAACAAGTTGTAAGTTGGCCAGCGATGTAGAATTTTGGGTTGTTTTACCTCCGAGCGGCATTTTTTTGCACACCATGGACTAAATGGCCAGGTAACATGGACCCCAAAGGCTCAGAGAAGGTTGGGGGAGGGGACCCACTGGAACAGATGTTGGGAGACAGATGGTAGCCTCTAGTAAAGGCCATCCAACGTGTTCTATAACATGCAGAGGGTATGGCTCTCCCGCACACCGAGCCACGGCTTAACGTCCCATCTGACGGATGGTGGCCTTTCCAAGCCCATCGGTGTCCCCTACTGACCGTGGGCAGGGCGGGGAATTTTGCTGAGATAAATCTAGTAGAATAACTCAGAAAAATCAATAATTGATTGATGGACTGAAAGATTGATAATCTATAAAAATAAAGTCAATATGAATCTAGAGAAATGAAAACAAAGGTTTAATCATAATGGTATAAATAAAATACTAACTGAATGAATGATAATGATATCCAATGTGTAGGAACAATAAAAAAAAAAGAAAAATAAATACCCCCTCAAGCAGCTGCTTTCTTATAGAAGAAAATTTCATTTTCAATTTTCCAGAAAAGCTACATGCCCTTAACAGTGTGTGATGGTACTTTTCCATATTGAGAAAAGGATATTGTTAGGTCTAAAAGATTCTCCAGTCCATAGCTACCAAATGTGCCCAATTTGGAATCTGAAGGAGTTTTTCACATGATTTGGATGAAAAATGTTTCGAAATGCCTTAACGATCACCAGAATAAAATCTTCTATTATAAGCAAAAAATGATACGAATCACTGGAAATCACAGAAGTAAAAAATTTTCGGAACTATTGTATTACGAAACATAATGCCAAAAATACCATAAAAAATAAATAAATAAATATCTCCTCCAGCAGCTGTTTGCCACAGAGGTCTGTCAGTTTATATGCCACAGTAGAAGGTCTGAGAGGATGGCAGGACCTCAGCAGAAAAACAACATCCATGCCTTACCCAGGAACCCAGATCCCTTAGATCAGTAGCAAAGTGCACTAACCACTCGGCCACAGGATGGCTAATGCTGTAAACAATTCCCCACGCAACCACTTGATGCCTACCTACTCTGCTGTGACCTAGTTTATGCTGCAGGCAGTCTTGAACAACAAGTTCCAGCTAAGGCTCTTTGAAGTTTCAATTTCAATAGGAGATTGGGTTGGGTTGTTTTACCTCTGAGCGGCACTTTTTTGCACACCATGGGCTAAATGGCCAGGTCACATGGACCCCGAAGGCTCAGAGAAGGTTGGGGGAGGGGACCCACTGGAACAGCTGTTGGGAGACAGATGGTAGCCTCCCGTCAAGGCCATCCAGCGTGTTCTTTAACGTGCACAGGGTATGGCTCTCCCGCACACTGGGCCACGGCTTAACGTCCCATCCGACGGACGGCGGCCTTTCCAAGCCCATCGGTGTCCCCTACTGACCGTGGGCAGGGTGGGGAATTTTGCGGAGATAAATCTCAACGCTGACCCAGCTGGGACTCGAACCTGGGAACTACAGATTTCGAGCCTGGTGCGCTACCGACTGAGCCACCCCCGCCCCATTCAATAGGAGAAACAATGCAGGGAATACATTATATAAATGATAAAAATAATTCAAGGAGTAATGAAATAGGTTTAAGGCAGAAAAAGAGTGCAAAACGGGGGAAAAACAGAGGTACAGATTTCATATTACTTCTAAAATCTTCTGTTTTTAAAAATATGGCAGTGTTTTATTAATTTTTAGAATATTTTTGGAACTTTAAGAAAAAAATTGTTGATAAAAGTTCAAATCAAACTTGTGAATTTAACCCTTTCAGTACCGTACGTACCAGCTCAAAACGGATGAAATTTTAAATGGTCTCATCCAATCCATGCTATTCCTTCCTTCCTCTTCCCCACCTCCTCAGTAGAGTAGAGAAATGGTGAAATCAAGGGTCTGCTCAGCATAGAGGAATGTTAACAAATAAATTGGCAATTTCGTATATTAGTTCTAACAAATGATGATCAGACAGTTTTTAAGAAATCATTTACATTCTAGATTAATAAAATATGCATCAAATGAAAAAAAGAAAATATTATTTTTCAAGCCTAAATTATGCATTTTTACAAGATATATGTAAATAAGAAAATTTTTAAATGACAATTTTTTTTTAATTGAAGTTTATGTGTTGTATTAAAAACATAAATAGACATTCTTGGTCCTTCATTTCAGATTCTGCCAACATATAATCAACCTGGACACAGGAAGGGTTAAAAATCCATGTATCAGTAAAGAAAAATACAAACATTATATAGATATCAGCTTGTTTTAAATCTGTTTTCAGCACTAGCCGTCCCGTGGCCAAGTGGTTAGTGCGCTTGGCTACTGATCTACGGGACCTGGGTTCGAGCCCCGAGTAAGGCATGGATGTTCATGTTGTTTTTCTGCTGAGGTCCTGCCATCCTCTCAGACCTTCTACTCTGGCATATAAACTGACAAACTCCTGTCAGACCTCTGTGGCAAGCAGCTGCTTGAGGGGGTATTTATTTTTTTTTATTTTCAGCACTAAATGTATTGTATCATATACACTGTCAGGACAATTTATTTATACACACCCACCTAAAATATCAAATCACTTGTTAACAGTAGTTAAAATGTTTCATCAGAAGAGAGATATTATGCGCAATTTATTACTATTTGCACATTCTGCTTCATTAAGATGAGATTCTGAATAGTAACTATCTCAGATTTTTCTTCTTGAAAGAATATTAGAGAAGTACGTGTTTAGTTGTGTCTTGCATGAATGTTTTATCCTCCAATTAAATTAGAGTGAAACTACTCGAAAAAATTACTGCAATTAAATGAACACAGAAAAGTTACAATGAGTATTTCTTGTTAATTATTTTCAATTAAAAACATGGAATTAGAAAATCCCATGAAGAGTTGAAGAAAAAATTTGTAAATAATCAACAAAAAACATAAATAAAAAGGGTATCAAAAAATAAAAAAAAAGAGCTAATAATTTCAATTTGACTCATTAGACTCCCTCAATTTAACTGCCTCACAGTTGAGTAGCTTTAAAATTCACCTTTGTTATAGTCTTCATTATATCAACTCTATCGTCAGGTTTAGGAAATTCAACAAATAACACTTTATCTAGCCGTCCAGGACGCAACATTGCAGGATCTATTATATCAAGTCTATTTGTGGCACCCATCACAAATACTTGCTTTCTAGATTCTAACCCATCCATTTCGGTAAGTAGTTGGTTTACCACTCTGGCAGTAGAACTATTCTATTAAACAGACAGAAATGTTTAGAATTAGAACTATACAAAGAAACATAAAAATAGTTAAGAATGGCACAAAATTAAACATGCTTACTTTTAATAAAATATTGTTTAATTTATTGTTTTTAATCTGGTTTTAAAAGTAATGTAGAAAAGAGGAAGATGCTGGTTTTCAAAAGCTGTTGGGTGTAATAATCTACTACATAGCACCGATGGGCTTGGAAAGGCCCTCTCCTGTCGGATGGGACATTAAGTCATGGTCCCGTGTGCAGGAGAGCATACCCTGTGCATGTTAAAGAACATGCTGGATGGCCTTGACAGAAGGCTACCATCTGTCTCCCAACAGCCGTTCCAGTGGGTCCCCTCCCCCAACCTTCTCTGAGCTTTTGGGGTCCTTGTGACCTGGCCATTTAGCCCATGGTGTGGAAAAAAAGTGTCGCTCAGAGGTAAAACAACCAACCAACCAACTATTACACATCATCAAAAGTTTGTGCAAGTCTACACAGGATGAAAGATATTTGTAACATTTCACGTGTTTTGGTGTGGCTTTTCCTACAAAATCAATTAAAGAATCAGAGGATGCCAGTATATTGCAATTCTGTTGACTAGAAGCATAATAATTTAAGTTAGTTTGTTCCTTACGGGTCAATCAAAAAGAAACGTACAATCACAACAGCCCTTTTTCCTAAATTCAACCTATGAAGAGGATGATATTCTTACAGGATGTAGCGGCTTCTATGATTAGAACACAATAGCTTGTAAAATGAAACACTCGTACGTTTTTTTTTTTATTGTGGGAGGGTAATATGATAAATTTCACTTTAAAATGATTTAAAAATTAAATTTAAATTACTTTTAAATTTTTTGTTTCTTTAAAATAAAATTTCAATATCAAAAATTTTCAGAATAAAAAAGGAACTGAATATTCCAGTTTACAGAACTGTTGTTGTTCTAACCTACAAGGTGCTTCATCCTGGAGAAAATTATACATAATAATCCGTCATAGGAAGTTTACAGAACACAGTTAGCATGATCACTTTTCACATTATTACCACAGACTTTATATGAACTTTTGATACTGGAAATTATTCACTGGAAATTATTAATTCTATTAAATGGCTATGAAATCTACAGAATGAAGACAGTCAGTCAAATTAAACATGTACACATGGTTTGGGTTGTTTTACCTCTGAGCTAAATGGTCAGGTCACAAGGACCCCAAGGGTTCAGAGAAGTTTTTTTTTGGGGGGGGGGACCACTGGACGTTTTAGGAGATAGATAGAAGTCTCCCATCCAGTATATTCTTTGTCATAGAATATGACTCTCCTGCACACAAGGTCATGTTTTTATATTCCATTGAATGGACAGCAGCCTTTCCAAGCCCATTAGTGTCTCCTACTGACCTAGGTGAGGGTGGAGAATTTGTGGAGATAAATCTCAACACTGGCCAAGGTGAAACGAAACCAAAAATTGCATGGTGCAGGTGAATGTGCTTGATGGGGTAGCTGTTTGATTTTTTCCTGCTTCAGATAGGCTACAATTTGATGGATTTTGTGAGCACTGGCATTGTCACGAAGAAGGAGAACCCTTGATACACTCATTGTTGGATGCTGCTCCTTCATCTTAACCATTTTTGGCAAAACAATGTTGGTGTAGTATTTTATAGTCATTTATAGTCATTTTTCTAGGTAATTTTTTATTGCTCTTAAACCTGTAGCTTCTTCAAAACTACTTTCAGGTAAATTTTCATGTAATTTTTTTCAGATCATTTTTTTTTTCAGGTGTCCGTGGCTTCCACTCCTTGGGAATTGAAAAAGAAAAAAATTGTGAACCTTCTCTTCCTTGAGCAAAAGTCTTGTCTGAGGCTTTGGGATGTGGTTCATCTTCCACATTTAGAGCCACAACCACCTGTATGTTAGCATAAATATGTTCCTCACAAGCATACATATACACGAGATTCAATCATTCACTTGATGCTTTTGAGCAAAAGATAATGGGTTGGGTTGTTTTACCTCTGAGCGGCACTTCTTTGCACACAATGGGCTAAATGGCCAGGTCACAAGAATCCCGAAGGCTCAGAGAAAGTTGGGGGAGGGGACCCACTGGAACAGCTGTTGGGAGACAGATGGTAGCCTCCCGTCAAGGCCATCCAGCGTATTCTTTAACGTACACAGGGTATAGCTCTCCCATACATGGGGCCATGGCTTAACGTCCCATCCGACGGACGGTGGCCTTTCCAAGCCCATTGGTGTCCCCTACTGACCATGGGCAGGGCGGGGAGTTTTGCGGAGATAAATCTCAACGCTGACCCAGCTGGGAGTCGAACCTGGGAACTACAGATTACGAGCCCAAAAGATGATGCACTGCTGCCACAGAATTTATGTAAAATGGCTATCTTTCAGCCAAAGTCATAATTTTCTTAATTTTTTTTACTGCACGATCATTTGAAGAAGCTTCAGGTTTAGGAGCCATAGTTAAATTAAACAAAGGCTTAATAAAAAAGACAACAAAGATTAAAATTTCACATGGACAGCAACCTCAATTACATATGACAATAACTGACAAAAGCACACAAAAACAGTTACACATCAGCTGCTGGAAGAAATTCATACTTGCTTGTGATGTCACATGCATGCATAATCCCGTATTAAGTGTGCACCATATTCATTGTTCCTATTGATGCTAGTCCAAAAAACATGACATGCATAAAATAACTTAAAGTTCTCTGTCGTTGAGAAATAAAATTTTTAAGTTTATCCTTCAAACTATTTGCATATAGAAGTTTTTAGGAGCAAAGAAGCTTTTCAGAGCAATGACGGCACTCCTTTAGTGAAGTGACACTATGTGGTGACCTTAGGGCTTTTGGGTTGTTTTACCTCTGAGCGGCACTTGTTTGCACACCATGGGCTAAATGGCCAGGTCACATGGACCCCGTAGGCTCAGAGTTGTTGGGTTGTTTTACCTCTGAGCAGCACTTTTTTGCACACCATGGGCTAAATGGCCAGGTCACATGGACCCCGTAGGCTCAGAGTTGTTGGGTTGTTTTACCTCTGAGCAGCACTTTTTTGCACACCATGGGCTAAATGGCCAGGTCACATGGACCCCGTAGGCTCAGAGTTGTTGGGTTGTTTTACCTCTGAGCGGCACTTTTTTGAACACCATGGGCTAAATGGCCAGGTCACATGGACCCCGTAGGATCAGAGTTGTTGGGTTGTTTTACCTCTGAGCGGCACTTTTTTGCACACCATGGGCTAAATGGCCAGGTCACATGGACCCTGAAGGCTCAGAGAAGGTTGGGGGAGGGAACCCACTGGAACAGCTGTTGGGAGACAGATGGTAGCCTCCCGTCAAGGCCATCCAGCATGTTCTTTAACGTTGAGTTGTTTTACCTCTGAGCGGCACTTTTTTGCACACCATGGGCTAAATGGCCAGGTCACATGGACCCCAAAGGCTCAGAGAAGGTTGGGGAAGGGGACCCACTGGAACAGTTGTTGGGAGACAGATGGTAGCCTCCCGGGTGACCTTAGGGCTGTTAATAACTTCTTTCATGTGTCGTAAAGGGTGATTCCAGTATCTTGGTTGCAGGTGGGGGCAGGCAAAGTTATTATTTCAATAGGCTCACAGACAATGGTTCCAGAGTAAATAGATGCACATGCTAGTAGTGTGGCATGATCCAGTCTATGGTTGCTGTATGTTGCAGTACCAGCAGCAGTTGTTAGCTTGATTTAGCTGACATTCTAGCTGATTAGTTTCATGCTCTGTGAACCTCTCCTATAGAGAACATATGGTTTTTCCAATATAGTAGACAACAGAATTATCAGGCAAATGTAGGGTAAATCTGTATGTGCCTGATTTTTGAAGGAGGCAAAATTTGTTCTGTCCCTTTTCATAATTTTCTTCAGATTTGGAGCTTGACTGAAAACAATGTTGATTTTTTGGACTCTGAATAATTTACAGACTGATTTGCAGAGGAATGCAAGATATAGATCTGGCAAAGGTTGCCACTCAGAATTGGTGATTGGGAGGACAGACAAATCTCTTCTGTTATCATTTCTACATTTATTAATTAGCTTTTCTATTGTTTTTGGATGGAAGCCATAGGACGCAGCAAAGGTTGAATGTAAAATCAATACTATTTTCAAACCAGCTCCAAATTTGAAGAAAATTATAAAAAGGGACAGAGACAAATTTAGCCTCCTTCAAAAATTGGGCGTACAGAAATTTCTCTACACTAGCCAGATAATTCTGTTGTCTACTATATCGTAAAAATCATAGGTTCTCTACAGGAGAGGTTCACAGAGCATCAGATAGATGTTAGCGAAATAAGCTAACAACTATCACTGGCGAGCAGGCAATACACACATAACAACCATAAATTCTGAAGGAGGCTAAATTTGAGGACGTCAACTGCTAACATGTACATCCATTGTCCATGAGGTTATTGAAATAATGATCTTACCCATTCCCATTTGAATGAGACACTGGAAAATAAACCGTAACAACATGCGGAAAGAAGTTCTTAACCCTAACGTCACCACATAGTGTCACTGCATTGAAGACAGAGTGCTGTCCTTGCTCCAAAAAGCTTCTGAGTTAAACTTTTAATATGCAAATAGTTTAAAAGATAAACCTGAATATTTTATTACTCAATGACAGAAAACTTTAAGTATATAAGATATTTTTAGAGCAAGAATGTATTTTCAATCATGCATGATATACATGTCAGCAATGTAAGACTACAAAATTCATTCATATAATTGTGGTTCCCTTTATATCATGCAAGGAATGGATGAATATAGCAACTTGATTTTCAATTTATGGTTGCTCTGTGTATATATTATATTTATGGTTGCTATGTGTAGATAGGATTTCCTATCTCTTTGAAATTATAAGTTAGGGAAAATTAAGTTTGGCACAGATGTGACTTTCTATACTGAATCTTTTAAAGAATCAATATATATAATGGGGGGAATAGTAGGGGATAAATCATATCACACATCTCATTATACGAGTGAGCAATTGTATGAGAATGCATTTAAATTAAAAACATTTTGGGTCTTTGCTCATTACATCTGTGATTCTGTTATCTCCATGCTCATTACAACCAAGTTCGACTGCATATATATAATAAAAAACAAATGCCCCCAAGCAGCTGCTTGCCACAGTGGTCCGACAATAGCCTGTCAGTTTAATATACCAGAGTAGATGTGAGGAAGGTGAGAGACCTCAGCAAAAAAACAACATAAACATCCGTATCTTAACAGGGGCTCAAATCCAGGTTCTTTTGATCAGTAGTCAAGCCTGCTAAGCATTCGGCTACTGGACAGCTTTATATATAAATATATATATACCTTGCTTTTTTTCCCCTACTAGCCCCTTTATGTACTACCATTTCTTTTTTGTAGTTACATAAAATTATAGAAACTATCAAACTTAGAAACAGACAATATGAGACTTAGGTGCAAACACGATTAACAAATTTTCATAAGCTACTAAAAATGTACTTAGCACAGATTTCTATAAATCGTGGCTTTCTTTTACTGCAATTTAGCGCGAAGCCCTTTTTTTCGTTTATACTTACATCTGACGTATCCGATCTACGTGGGCAAAGAGCATCTAACTCGTCAAAAAATATTACACAAGGAGCCGAATTTTTTGCTCGTTGGAAACACTGTCGAACGCCTCTTTCACTTTCACCTACATACTGCATGTTTTTGAAGTATTAAAAAAGACAAAAGAAATAAATATAAATATATACATTTATAAAACTAATAAAAAAACTTGAGAGATAACACTGAATCTTCAAAAATTTGAATTGAAATTTTAGCACTATATTAATGAAATACAAAAAAAAAATCACAAGTATCAATAGATACTTAGATACTCACAGTAATCATCAGTCATTTCTAAGCAGAAAATATAACATCCAATTGAAAAAAGTTTCATGTGATGGCTAATGATTTTAGTATGAAACATCTATAAAAGTACTAGTATTTTGCTGATGAGAGCTGTAACTTTCAAACTGCATGTGAAGAATTTTGCTAATTAAATTTTGATTTAAAACTGTCCATAAGCCTTGAAGAAAAAAAAACAATAAAAAAATAACATTTCTTAGTCTTTTATTTATAAGGGGCAAACTATCACAATAATGTAATAATTACTAGAGGTGTACTGAATGTTTCCCTATATATCATCATCATCATCATCCTCAAGCAGCCATGGGCTACGGAGGTCCAACCAGACCGTGCAATTTAGTTCTCCAAGCAAATCTGTCCTGAGCTACATCTGCTGCATCTGGCCACTGCACATCAATTCTAACAAGGTCCTGTTTGACATTGTCTGCCCACCGCATCCTAGGTCTCCCCTTCTTTCTGAGGCCTTTAGGGACACTGCTCACAACCCTATTCGCCAATCTATAATTATTCATACGGGCAACATGGCCAAACCAACGGAGTCTCTCTCTGCACAATATGCTGCTTAAAGGAGGTTGCAGACTCCTTTGCCTAACCTCATCATTAGTTACAAAGTTGAACCACCTAATGCCCAAGATACTGCGTAAGCATCTGGAATCAAAAGCATCTAGTTTCCTGTTATCTTGTTTACAAAGTGTCCAAGTTTCACTACCATAACTAACCCTAGAAAGAACCAAACTATTATACAGTCTAATTTTAGTCTTTAGGTGTATACGCCTATTTCTCCACAATCTCCATAGGGTCTTAAAAGTCCCGCCAGCAATCCCTATTCGTCTGTTAATCTCATGCCGCACATCACCATTATCTATTACATAGCTCCCAAGATAATTAAACTGTGACAACTGCTCAAGACTGCAACCATTCAGATTAACTGAATCACAGCCTACCTGACCAATTTTCATCACTTTAGTTTTCTCTCTGTTTATAACCAAACCTACTCTACTACCAGTCTCATCAACAGCTCGAATGAAAGAGTTCATCTCATCAACATCATTTGCCAACAGGGCTAAATCATCAGCATAATCTAAATCAGAAATTTTCGTATCTCCAGCCCATTTATTTCCCTATATATACATATATTTTTAAATTTGACCTATTAAATCCTCAGGTCAAACATACTTTGCTTTTGATCAAATTGCCAACTTCGTAATTTATTTGAACTTATGTTTTGAGTTTGGCTAAAAGTTTACTGTTTTTAAATTTATTTCAGCTGTCTGAAGAGGTGCATCAAAGCACCTGAAATTTTGAGGAGAGAAATGAAACATTTTTCATTTGTTTCCATGTGTGAAACAAACAGTGGCCTTTGAAAACTCAACAAAATGATAATGCATAAACTTTCTGTTTCTTATTATGTTGGCAGTTCTCTGTCAGAAGGGGCGGGGGTGGCTCAGTCGGTAGCAAACCAGGCTCGTAATCTGTAGTTCCCAGGTTCGAGTCCCAGCTGAGTCAGCGTTGAGATTTATCTCCGCAAAATTCCCCGCCCTGCCCATGGTCAGTAAGGGACACCGATGGGCTTGGAAAGGCCACCATCCATCGGATGGGACGTTAAGCCGTGGCCCCGTGTGCGGGAGAGCCATACCCTGTGCACGTTAAAGAACACGCTGGATGGCCTTGACGGGAGGCTACCATCTCTCTCCCAACAGTTGTTCCAGTGGGTCCCCTCCCCCAACCTTCTCTGAGCCTTCAGGGTCCATGTGACCTGGCCATTTAGCCCATGGTGTGCAAAAAAGTGCCGCTCAGAGGTAAAACAACAACCCAACTCTCTGTCAGAAACATAAACATACATAATGTGACTGCAATAACTTGGGTTGGGTTGTTTTACTTCTTAGCGGCATTTTTTTGCACAAAATAGGCTAAATAACCAAGTCACATGGATCCCGAGGAATCAGAGAAGTCTGGAGGAAGGGGATCCACTGGACAGCTAATAGGATACAGATGGACAGCGGCCTTCCCAAGACTATCAGTGTCCTCTATTACAGAGGGTAGAGTGGGGAGTTTGGTAGAGAGAAATCTCAATGCTGGCACAGGTGGAACTCAAACCTGGGAACTGCAGATTACAAGCCTAGTGCACTACTAAAGCCACCCAACTGCAATATAATAAGTAAAAATTCGTAATTACTGAATAAACAAGTATTTTTTAAAATAAAGTAATTTCACTTTTGCAAACAAAAATGAAATTTAGAATTCCAAACATTTACAATATTCCCAGCAAAGGTGGATAGATGATGCCTGGTTTGATGACCTAGCTGACAAAGCCGAGGAAGCAGTCAGACAGCACAACAGCAGAGAGCTGTACCAGATAGTTAATGTTTTGTGTGGTAGAAAACGAACAGGTAGACAGGGATTGAAGGATAAGCAAGGTAAGGTTATAGAAGGTGAGGATTCTGTCATGGCTAGGTGGGCTGAGCATTTCAGTGATATTCTAAACAATGTGGTTAGTTCTACTCCCATTGTTTGCAATGATGATAGATGCATTGGCGGCTTTAATGTTGGCCCTATAACACAATCTGAAGTTATTTTGGCTATCTCTAAACTTAAACTTCATAAATCCCCAGGGGTAGATGAAATTACTATGGAAATTACTCAGTTATCCAAGTCAACCACTTGGATGACTGAAATTCTGAATATCTTTTATGATAAAGGCATGGTTCCTAAGGATTTTACCAGAGCTATTGTTATCCCTATTTTCAAAAAAGGTGATCGCAGTTCTTGTGATAACTATAGGGGTATCAGCCTACTCTCTGTTGCAGGTAAAGTTCTTTCCATGATTGTGCTTAATAGAATTAAGAATCTGGTTGACAGTCATTTGCGTAATGAGCAATGTGGATTCAGAAGTGGTAGGGGATGTGTGGATCAGATATTGTCACTTAGGCAGATTCTTGAGAAATGTTTAGAGTTTCAGAAACCTTTGGTTGCTAGCTTTGTTGATTTCAAAAAGGCTTTCGACTCTGTTGATCGTCATAATTTGTGGTTGATTGTGAGATCATATGATATACCTGACAAGTTAGTTAACATAATGAAAGCTCTCTATAACAACACTGGGTCGTGTGTGAGAGTTGGTAAGGCTTGTAGCAATTGGTTTAGCATTACTTCTGGTGTTCGACAAGGGTGCATTTTGTCTCCTTTTCTCTTTAGTTTGGCTATTGATTATGAAATTCAGTATTTAAATCAAATGGGATGAGACAATAGAAAATTGAGAAACACTATCTTGGATCATAAAAAAATGCTGTTTTTTGGCAGGAATATCATAAAAATCACTCTTTGTCACCAAATGTTTTTTCACTTTTACCACAAAAAAGAAAAAAAGTATTCCTAGTTAGATATTATACACCAAAGAGCCAAAACATTATGACCACCTGCCCAATATGATGTTGGTTCAGCATGTGCTGCCAAAACAGCTCTTATCCGACGAGGCATAGATGCTACAAGATTTCTAAAGGTGTCTTGTGGTATCTGATACCAACACATTACCAGCAGATCATTTAACTCTTGTTAGTTACATGATGAATATGCTGTTCCAACACAAACAACAGATGCTTGATTGGATTGATGTCTGGGGAATTTGGAGGACAGGGAAATATCTGGAAGTCTCCCTCGTGTTTTGCAAACCATTCTCGAGCAATCTGGGCAGTGTGGCATGGCACATTATCTTGCTGAAAGAAGGCACTACTAAAAGGGCAACAGGATATACCTGGTCTGCAGTGATGTTTAGTAGGTGGTAGATGTCATAGTTTCCTGCACATGAATGACTGGACCCAGGATTTCCCAGCAGAGCATTGCCCAAAGCATTACACTTCATCCACTGGCTTGTTTTCGTTCCACAGTGCATTTTGGTGCTAACACTTTCTCAGGTATACAGTGCACACATACTCGATCGTCCACGTGGTGCAACAGCAAATGAGATTCAATGGACCAGATGACCCTCCAATCATTCAAGGTCCAGTTTTGATGCTCTTGTGCCCATTGTAGGTGCGTTCGTTGGTGAACCGAGGTTAGCATGGGCACTCACAGTAGACTGTGGCTATGTAGCCCCATTTTCAGCAGGGTTTGATTGTATTGTGTGTTGTGACACATTACTCCCATCACCACCATTCAAATTATGGGCGAGTTGCACCACAGTATTCCTTCTGTTGGCTCCTGCCATACAGGATAGCCTTTACTCCCTCTAGCATCGATGAGCTGTGGTCGGCCCACACCTTACTGGTGGTTCGTGGTTTTGCCCTCCTCAGACCACTTTTTAAAGGTACTAACCGTGGCTGATCGTGAGCACCCCACAAGCCTTGCTGTCTCAGAAATGCTCTGACCCAGTCGTCCGGCCATTACAATTTGGCCTTTGTCAAACTCACATAAGTCCGCTGCCTTTCCCATTTGCAGAAAAAGAATAACACTGATTAACAGAACTCAGTATCAGGTGTTATTTATACTGTTTCATGACCTTCACATGTGTCATCGTTTATCTGCAGTTGCTTCGATTTGCATAAAGACATGCTGGTCATAATGTTTTGGCTCTTCGGTGTATATATCAAAATACTTGTAATTTAAACTCATATTCATTGTTAATGAAGAAAACAGACTAACTCAATGATAAAAATTTATAAAAGTGGCAGATATCTACTAATGTGTCATCCAGTTATAATGGATGGAACGTGTGAGCTTAGCATGAGGTTATGGATTTATGATTTTGCTGTGAAAAGTCTATTCTTCAGAGAATGGAGTATCATGTGACTACTGGCAAACTCAGGAAGTGGAGTCAACAGACCACTGCTCTAATCTATTCAAGTTTTCATGCTTTTTAATAAAATAATTCTATAAAATCATTATCTGATAAACGAGCAAAAAATCAAGAAAAGACATGGAAAGGGAGAGATTATGGATTGAAGCTGGCAGTAAACTGTAATATATTACTTATTGCTTCTCAACAAAATTTCAGAACAGAAAATTGAACAACTGAAATTTTTTAAATATCCCAGAATCCAGTAATAATTCATTGCTCTATTCAGTTTTATATATCTTTAATTTTAATATTGGAATTATGTTCATATAAGTTTTTGAATACATTAAGAAGAAATTATTATTTATTAATAATTATTGAAGAAGCGATGTTAAGTAAATTGTTATTATCACAGTTCATCTGATAAAAGTATCACTGAAAATAAAAGTAATTTTCCTGCATGCTAGTTTATTAGTTCATTACATTTGAATAACAAAACTATTTATAAATAAGCCATCAGTTACAATATTTTTCATTTAAAATGATGTGGTATATAGGAGGTTGGGTTGGGTTGTTTTACCTCTGAGCGGCACTTTTTTGCACACCATGGGCTAAATGGCCAGGTCACATGGACCCCGTAGGCTCAGAGAAGGTTGGGGGAGGGGACCCACTGGAACAGCTGTTGGGAGACAGATGGTAGCCTCCCGTCAAGGCCATCCAGCGTGTTCTTTAACGTGCACAGGGTATGGCTCTCCCGCACACGGGGCCACGGCTTAACGTCCCATCCGACGGACGGCGGCCTTTCCAAGCCCATCGGTGTCCCCTACTGACCGTGGGCAGGGCGGAGAATTTTGCGGAGATAAATCTCAACGCTGACCCAGTTGGGACTCGAACCTGGGAACTACAGATTACGAGCCTGGCGCGCTACCGACTGAGCCACCCCCGCCCCCGGTATATAGGAGGAAATATTCATCTATATAAAGATTATATATGTATCTATAATCACTATTATGTAATAACTCTGGTATGAACTTAAACATAAAATGAATTTCTTACCATGTTTAAAAGTTCTGGTCCTTTAACAGATATGAAATTTATGCCACATTCATTGGAAACAGCCTATAAGAAATAAAAGGCACTTATTGAGAAAAAAATTGAAAAAAAAGTGGAACTTAGATTATACCTTAAATTGGTGGTAGCCTTCTTTCAGCAGAAGGTTAGATCACTATATTAAAATATCCCAAGATCAGTATCAGTTTTAAATATTTACAGCACTGTAGAATTACGTAAATAAATAAATTCCATAATTTTTTTTTTATTTTGGTACTAGGAATTTTCAATAATTCTAATTAAGTATAAGGTTAAATATAAAAAAATTGAAAAAAAAAAAGAGTCCTTGAAAATCAGAAAGGTTCACTTTGCATAATATATTTGCACTAAATCCTCTACCCTTTGCATTATATCTTTGTGATTCTTGGTGATAAGTGTTTGACAAAAGTGTAGATATCCACAGATGTATTTACACAGTAATATTAGGTAAAATAAATTAACCTATCTTGAGACACTGAATTTTATCTATTTTTTTAAGTTGTGAATTATGTTTTGTAACCAGTTATTCTATCAACCTGTTAGCGTTGGGTTATTTCCTAGAATCAATCACACGAGAGAGTTGTATGTGGAAAGATATATTGTCAGGATGTGGCTGATAGCTAGATGGCTGATAAAACAAACTCAGGTGTACTATTATATGTACATTTCTAACTCAATATACAACAAATGATACAGTATAGCAAAAAGATATATACAAAAGCAGTGACTGACCACCCAGTACAGTCATTCAATGAAAAACAATCAGGCTGCACAAAGCCTCTTTAATCCCACCACTACATTCACAGTCAGATCAGAATATGACTACCTACCATATATATACTATGGTAGGTGGTCATATTATTCTGATAAGACTGTGTATATGATTTAGCTAAAACAAAGCCTCAGATGATCCACTTAACATACGGAAGGTCTCGATGCTGGGCATGCAACTGACTTTTAGTTCAACTGCTCTACAGTTCGAAAGATCAGCCAGATGTGGTCAAGCCATGTTCCTTTGTGGATGTCAGGTTATTCAGCCAATGGGACATGGATATGATGCCTTCTACTGGGTCAGCTTTCTTGTCCCAGTGGTGGTGTCAGGTTTTGCCAAAACTCTTTTTTTCCACAAATGTATTACTATAGGATTCTATGTCAACAAATTATTCAATATATTTGCTATTGATTGATTTTTGCATTAATAATGCTTTAGCATGTATGACCTATATTAACACCAATACCAAGCAATAATAGAAAGTTGCATTGCTGATAGAAAGTTGCATTGCTGATCATAGATGGCAAAACTGGCAACAAGGTCAGGATATTTAAAGTCACAATTAGTGGAGAAATAAACTAGCTGGTGATATTTTAGTGGTTAGAATACCTGGCATAACAGGGGAGACATCGATTCATGTCCCACTCATCAGCAAACCTCATTTTTTTTCCAAAAATATATTTCTTGGATTTTATGTTAACATTCAATTCTGTGTATTTACTATTGATTGAGTCTTGCATTAATAACACTTTACCATGTGTGACATTCATATCAACACCTATAAAAAAGAGGCGGAGGGTGGCTCAGTTGATAGCGTGCCAGGCTCATAATATGCAGTTCCCAGGTTCAAGTCTGTCTTGAGTCAGAGATTATCTCCATAAACTCCCTGCCCTTGGTAAGTAGGAGACACTGGTGGACTTAAAAAGGCTTCTGTCCATCAGATGGGTTGGGTTGTTTTACCTCTGAGCGGCACTTTTTTGCACACCATGGGCTAAATGGCCAGGTCACATGGACCCCGAAGGCTCAGAGAAGGTTGGGGGAGGGGACCCACTGGAACAGCTGTTGGGAGACAGATGGTAGCCTCCCGTCAAGGCCATCCAGTGTATTCTTTAACGTTGGGTTGTTTTACCCCTGAGCGGCACTTTTTTGCACACCATGGGCTAAATGGCCAGGTCACATGGACCCCGAAGGCTCAGAGAAGGTTGGGGGAGGGGATCCACTGGAACAGCTGTTGGGAGACAGATGGTAGCCTCCCATCAAGGCCATCCAGCGTGTTCTTTAACGTGCACAGGGTATGGCTCTCCCACACACGGGGCCATGGTTTAACGTCCCATCCTACAGATTATGAGCCTGGCGCGCTACCGACTGAGCCACCCCCGCCCCCCATCAGATGGGAAGTTAAGCCATGGTTCCATGTGTGGAAGAGCATGTTAACCCTGTGCATGTTAAAGAACACGCTGGATGGCCTTGACGGGAACATTCCATCTGTCTCCCAACAGCTGCCCAGTGGGTACTCTCTCCCCAACCTTCTCTGACCACTCAGGGTCCTTGTGACCTGGCCATTTAGCCCATTGTGTGCAAAAGAGTACCACTCAGAGGTAAAACAATCCAACTAACACTACAAAAAAATTAGTCCATCCCAGTGGCAGAGTGGTTAGCATGCTTGGCTGCTGATCAAAGGACCTGTTTTTGAGTCCTGGCTTGGGTTGGGTTGTTTTACCTCTGAGCGGCATTTTTTTTGCACACCATGGGCTAAATGGCCAGGTCACATGGACCCCGAAGGCTCAGAGAAGGTTGAGGGAGGGGACCCACTAGAACAGCTGTTGGGAGACAGATGGTAGCCTCCCGTCAAGGCCATTCAGCGTGTTCTTTAACGTGCACAGGGTATTTGAGCCCTGGGTATGGTATGGCTGTTTATGTTGCTTTTCTGCTCAGATCTTGCCTTCCTCACAGATCTCTATGACATATAAACTGACAGGCTCTTGTCAGATCTCTGTGGCAAGCAGCTGCTTGAAGGGTGTTTATAACTGATGAATTTTCTTTCTAAATATATAATGCTCTATAATTTTGCAATTGACTTTTTCACAATCTATCACAATTTTGAAGTTTGCAATTTTGAAGGAGTAGTGCAATCACACCAGACCTATAGGTTTGTTTTTTTAATTAATATTCATTATTATTAGTCTTGTAGTATTACATATTTATGAGATATTCCGTTTCCTGGTTATGGAATTTCCTTCCCATCCTGTCTATGTACAAAGCGTACCCATTCATTAGAGAATTCCCGTGTCATGCAAATGGGAAATGAAATTAGAAACTTGGTATCTTGTAGAATAAACCTTTAAGGAAATGAAACTAAAGATAAATTAAAGACTACTTTTAAGACAGTTTACCTCAGTCTTGAATTTTAACAAAATCCATTCCTTATTTAAACACTGAAATATTGTCACTCCTCATTAAGAAAAGCTTTTCAAATTGACAAAAAACGGAAAGATTAGATGAACTTCTAAATATACAATTATTTTAGTGCATAGTTTTATATAATTACTTGTCTTTGAGATAAATTCTTAATTATTATAATTCTTGGAAAGTATCTAATAATGTATAAATTAGCAAGTGAATAATACGATTCAACTAAACCACTAATTAATCTCTTGCAAACAAGAACATTATTTTAATCCATACCACTGCAATTTCATTACTTCCATTAGACTAATGAAACAATTTTTAATTATCTAAATTATTTAGCATTTTTCTGGGGGCATTTTTGTACACGAGATTAATAGAATAGAGATATTATACCTTAAAGTTTAAATATCATATATCACTGAAAATATTTTAAAAATGTTAACATTTGTGACATTAACAGGCAAATTGGGTCTGACATATCTGAATGTCATCATTAGTATACTCTATCCAGATCATTATTCATTGAGTTTGTTGCCATTTCTTAATTTAGAGAGGTTCTTTAAAAGTATTATTTTCCTGAACTAGCAAAGTATATTATTTTAATGTGCAACTTCTATTTTTTATTTGTAGCATATAAGACAGAGAAGAATCCTAGAAGCTACTCCTGGCTTTTACAGGCTTTCTCATACAAGGACATTTCTCCTGCTAAGACCGAAGTCACTGCCTCAGTTAGAGCTAACACAGCACACAAAGTTTGCCTTGCTGGAATAGTCACTAGTTTCCTAACCACTATACCAGTTAAGGCTTCTAAATCAAGTGTCTTTCTTTTTATAACATGCATTCAGATTTTATGTTTTATTTCTGGATGAATCATTCTTAAAAATAATTTTCTGAATACCTTTTCAATCCCATTACTCTCAACTTCACAAATTGTATTTCTGAATTAGCTTCCATGTAAAAAAAATTATTATCCTTTTTTTAAGGCATTAATTTTATGACTGGGATCTTTTACTTTTTTTTTTTTGCTAAAAAGACCAAAAGATATTCAAACGTTCATGTTGCCATCTCTAATTTTTGAACTGTTGAATACAGATATATTTTCTTTTTACAAAGGGGTACTTATTTTTAATAATTGCATGCCCTTTTTAATAGTAACTGATAGGTCCAGATCTAGAAAAAGAAATCGAAGGCGGGCGGGGGGGGGGGGGGGGGGGGGGGGGGGGGGGGAAGTTTGAGCTAAATTGCCATTGTGATATAAAATTTTCTCCTCCATTTTAAAGGTATTTAAAAAAAAGTTCATGCATATATATATTATCTTTAATATATATTTTTGCCTCCATTTTGGTTACTAGCATCTTCAATCGGGAGGGGGGGGGGGGGGCAAAGGGGTTATGTCCCTCCAGATCTAGCCCTGGGAACTGACACTATAATTAATACCTTTGCCAGCAGCGTCTTTCCACATCCAGGAGGACCACACAACAATATTCCTGTAGGACTTGTCAGACCAGAAGCATCAAATATTTCCTTGTGTTTTACTGGCTCCTAAAATGTTAATAAATAAAACTATAAAACTATGGCAGTTGTTTTATATATATATATGACATTAACTATTTGATAATTAGATGTTATGTAACAGAGATCACATTAAGCATACTACACACCAATGACTGATATTACATACATAAATCCAAAAGATTTATATTTATTATTCTATTCAAAACAGTTTAAAAATCAGATAAATGCAGAACTATGATGGAAATGCACAAAAAGACTCATGTATTTGGAAATTGAATACAAACCCTTATCTATAATGTATATTTTTAATTCACAAGGTTCGATTTGTGATTTCATTATGAAAGGTACAGTTTTTTTTTTATCAGCCTTTAATTTGGATGTTAATCTTTGGTAAAAACGACTGATTCAACAAATAATAATCTAAAGATAGCAAATTCAAGTTTCCAGAGCAATGAAAAATATGTTATGATCCAGGAGGGGCTCACACTTCTGTATAAGCACTGATTACATGCCACTTTTTGTAAAATTTGTAAAAAAAATAGTAATTAAAAATATGTCTACACTGTAGAATAATCATGGGATATACCATATTTCTTCAATTCTAAGACACACTTTTCCCCCCATATAAACGTCTCTATAAACAGGGTGCGTCTTAGAATCGCAGTTTTTTTTTTTTTTTTCGAATTTTCTACACTTTACACCACAGGTTTTGTTTTTATGCGGAGACCCCGCTTCCAAGTTTGATCATTATCACATTCTCCAATTCCATTGGAGAATAAAGTGCCATGGGTATTTTTCTGCACTTGCCAAATGTGAAGCCACTGTTATTTCATTATCGTGGAGCTCACTCAGTGACAACTGGGAAGTTTGAACCTGGCTGTTGACTGACTACCTTCCGGAAAAATTAAGAAAGTGCCAGCATCCAAATTGGTGGAATGGGTATCAACAGCTTGGAAGCTAATCCCAGAATGAAAACATGTTTGTCACTGGCGGCAATTTACGCCAAATCATCTTTCACTTTAAACTCAGCCATTCGTCTATTTTCTACCAAAGGTGAAATGCTTCTTCAAACTTTTGTATCCAAAATACTGCTTTTGGTAACGAAATAAGGAAATCAGCCAAAGGATCTCTTTTCTGACTTTGATGATGATGATGATGAAAGATGATTTGCCGTAAATTGCCGCAAGTGACAAACATTATTTTATATTTTTTATTTTGTGTCATGCCTACTGACGAACATCTCCACATTTATGTTTTCATAATCAACAGAGATTTCACAAGTGTCAGATTGAAACTCCCCAAACTTCAATTTAAAATCTGTACAAAAGACAGAGCAATACAGTCAGAACAAGATGTTAGCACTCAGATGCTTCTACTTGCCTAGCCATATATTATTCACAAATTGAAGCTTGAATGCTATGTATCCCTTTCAGTATCAGAACACATCAGGCTCATAGACTGCTTATTCAAACAAAAAATATACATAAACAATAGGTAAGACTACTGTATAAACTGGGGCGGGGGTGGCTCAGTCAGTAGCGTGCCAGGCTCGTAATCTGTAGTTCCCAGGTTCGAGTCCCAGCTGGGTCAGTGTTGAGATTTATCTCCGCAAAATTCCCCGCCCTGCCCATGGTCAGTAGGGGACACCAATGGGTTTGGAAAGGCCGCCGTCCGTCGG
This sequence comes from Ryuthela nishihirai, assembly GCA_038380435.1. Lineage (NCBI taxonomy): Eukaryota > Metazoa > Arthropoda > Arachnida > Araneae > Heptathelidae > Ryuthela > Ryuthela nishihirai. The sequence continues at coordinate 2,120,705 of JAWZYU010000044.1, read as the reverse complement.
ATGTGACGTTAAGCCGTGGCCCCGTGTGCGGGAGAGCCATACCCTGTGCACGTTAAAGAACATGCTGGATGGCCTTGACGGGAGGCTACCATCTGTCTCCCAACAGCTGTTCCAGTGGGTCCCCTCCCCCCAACCTTCTCTGAGCCTTCGGGGTCCATGTGACCTGGCAATTTAGCCCATGGAGTGCAAAAAAAGTGCCGCTCAGAGGTAAAACAACCCAACTGTATAAACTAGTAACCCAGTAAACCTGTTACATGATACCTGAACAATGGCTCTGCTATTTACCTATATCATAAAAATCTTCACTGTCATAAAATAGGAATTATTTATAAATGAACACCATTGCTGAATAGTGAAAGTGAGTGTCATTAGTCACAGCACTAAGAAAGTGGTAGGATATCACTTAATGAGCAGAACGAGCATCGTTTCAGTGTCATAGAAATGACACAAAATGATTTCAGAGCCAATTCATAGTAAATAAACAGATTAACTGTAGATATAATTCAATAAATAATTATTTAAAAAAAAATTATTACTGACAGTGTGGGACTCAAACTTACAACTCTCCAGATCCATGCCAGAGTGCTCTAGCAACTAAGAAAACATTTAGCTGGTAGAGTGCTTTGGCATCTATCTGGAGAGTCACAGGTTCGAGTCCCGCATCATCAGTAATAATTTTTTTTCAAACGATTTCAGAGATTTCACAAATTTTCATATCTGCAGGCCTTGGATAGATCTGGCATTATATGAAAATCACAAGCACTATATGGATGCAGTTAATGACTGCAGCCATTAACTGCATCCATATATGAGAATAACAGAATCACCCCTTGGGCAATGTTCCATCAATATCCTCAACCAAAGGTGACAGAGCACAGGTGCAAGATTTTTCCTTTTGTCACAGTTTTGATATCTCTTTTACTAAATCCCAATACAAGTGGTTTCCAGTGACAAAGGATATTACAAGACCTGTTAACCATTGCCAAGCCTGAAAAACTGAATCGCACCAGGTGGCCAGGCTCTAAAATCTCCCTCAGCATCAGACTTCGTTTGATTGAAATCGTAGATGGGTAAATCTAACATAATAAGCTAAGCTAATTAATGTTTAGCACTCTATTGCAGATGGCTAGGTTTCATAGCTAGATTAAGAACTTGATTGACAGCAAGAGCATAATGTGGACTGTGCTAATGACAGTTTAAAAACTTTTTTATTTCCTTTGTTGTAAGGCTTTTGTTGTTTCAAACACATTCGAGTACATGAGAGAGGACCACTATTTTATTGCTAGCTGCTTATACAACTTATTGATTTATTGCAAACATACTGCAAAGTATTTTATTGTTTCCATACAGTAACAGTATTCTGTGTAAAAAAAAAAAAGAATTTCTAAGCACAGCTATAATATTGTTTCCTTTTATTGATCTGTGCCTTTCCCTCGTGAAATATTCATGGAAGTGTATGCTTCCATTACTGAAATAAAAAAATTACAAAACAAATCAACAAGCAGGTAAATAAGCTGCATAGAAAAACAATGTATCTGCATTTGATACACAGAGTATTTCCACTGTGACACTCCAAAGATTTCGAATAAAATGGCATATTATCACTATTGTAAGCAAATTAATGTGTGGCTTCAATGATTTTAACATTATGTAACATCACCTTAAGAACAAAAATAGTTGCAAAACATTTTCATATTTCCCTGAAATAAAACCATGGTCACACAGTTTATTCAAATTGTTATTGAGAATATCACATTCTGTGTTGAAAAAGAAAAGTTAATTTGTGCTTTGAGAAGAAAATAGGAGTCTACCTAAATATGTTGACTTTTCGCAGGATGGTGTCCCACTAAATGACTGAAAGAGAATACTAATACTGATATAGACAATTCCCTGATAGATTTATCTCAAGTTTGACAACACTTATATAGTCCTTGTTCTCAATTTAGATCCCCAAGAGTTATTCTTTCCAGATTATCTGAAGGGAAAGGAGATACTTGGATAGAGGGAATATAAAAATAAATTCAAACCTTTGGAGTATTGAAAGACAACAATTGGAGAAATCAGATGAACTAAGTCAGACGTATTAGTTGATATTGTTGCGGATTTCAAAAATGGATAGCCACTGAGCGTGAGTATTAAAAGCTATATTTCAAAACCAAATTCAATACAAGGTAAATTGTTACAAAGGAAATATGGATGAAGTATCTTATTAACAAATCAACTATTAACATGCACAAGTCATCAATCTTCCTGCGTAGAGCACACAATATCAGCTCTGTGTATTTTACTAAATACTACCTTTTACTTGATTTACCAGGTCACCCGAAGATCTTCACTCGTAAACCAATTCTCGTCCTGTGCTAATAACTTTTCACACACTAGCCGAACAAAAAGACAGTCCGTGTAGACATTCGAAGTTAGCCATAAAAGTTCCCACTTTTATACTTCCGCGTATACACAACACATCAAGTTACTTCTTGATACTTAACGATAAAAGATCCCACTTTTATCCTTCCGCGTATACACAACACATCAAGTTACTTCTTGATACTTACGCGCACTGTCTCAGAACAGCTCACCGTCCATTTTCGAACTCACCGACCGTTACAACACACAACGACCGTTACAATACAAAACCGTTAACGCTCCACTCTTCTTCTCCAAATTCTCCCAACGTTCTTGTTCGTTGGCTGAAACTTTTTGCTTTCGGTTGCCAGATTCCTTCTGTCGTAACACTGCCCCCTTCCTAGGTCTTGTTCGTCCCGAACAATTCTGGATTCCAAAGTTTCTTCAGTTCTTCGATGAAACGGGGCCAAACGATCCACGTGAACCACCTTGCACTTTGTAGCTGGACGTCGACGAATGCGATATACCACGTCATTAATCCTGTTAACTATTGTATATGGACCTTCCCAAGGTTTCTGAAGTTTTGGAGATAGTCCTTTCTTTCTATGTGGACTGTATAGCCAGACAAGATCTCCTTGATTGAAAATTGTTCCATTTATTTTACTGTCATATCTTGTTTTGGTTCTGTCACTTGTTATGTCGATGTTATGTCTAACGGAGTGATGGATTTCTTCTAGTCGTTGTTGCAATTCTTGTACGTATTGTGGAGTGGACACAGGCATTGCTTCGGGCCGACCATATAAAAGGTCACAGGGAAGACGTAACTCTCTTCCAAAAAGCATCATGGAAGGTGTCTGTCCAGTTGTCTCATGCACTGCCGTCCTATATGCCAGCAAAAGGAGTGGTACATGGCGATCCCAGTCACGTTGGTGGTCGTTCACAAATAATGCTAAATGCTGAGCAATTGTTCTATTGAATCTTTCAACCATACCATCCGACTGAGGGTGTAAGGGAGTTGTTCTGGTTTTCTGAATGCCTAATAGTTGACAGATGCCTTTAAACACATTGGATTCAAAATTCCGTCCTTGATCAGAGTGGAGTTGTAAAGGTACTCCATACCTACTAATGAAGTTATTAACTATCATCTCAGCCACTGTTGTTGCTTCCTGGTCTTGGATGGGATATACCTCAGGCCACTTTGTGAAATAATCCATTACCACTAATAAATATCGATTTCCATCATCAGTTCTAGGAAACGGACCCATTACATCAATGGCTATTCTTTCAAAAGGGGCACCAACGTTATATGTCTGCAGCTTACCCCGACTCCTAGTCTTAGGGCCTTTCTTTGCTGCACAGGCTTCACATTGCCTACACCATCTCTCAACGTCTGCCCTACTTTTCAACCAATGAAATCGTTCCCTGGCTTTGGCTAATGTCTTATTAACACCGAAGTGTCCTCCAGTGGCACTATCATGTACATCTTTCATCACAAGTTCCACTCGGGATCGAGGAAGGATTATCTGCCAACGGATCAGCCGTCCAGTGGGATTCTCCCATCTTCTGTATAATACTCCGTCTTCCATTTTTAAGGAGTCCCACTGTGCCCAGTAACTTTTAGTAGTTGGACTATACCTCGAGATTTGCTCCCAATTAGGTCTTACATCAGATTTTTCAATCAATTCTAATATTGGTTTTATGTCTTCATCATCTAGTTGAGCCTTCCTGATTTCAATTGGATTCCAGATGTTAGGGGTGTCACTGTTTGTTTGTGTCGATACTATTTGTCTTATGGGCATTATCTCTTTAGTTTCAAATTTCAGTTCTGCATTATAGCAATGTTTACAGTTGTCAATACATGGGCGCCTGGAAAGAGCATCTGCATTCTTATGCATTTTACCACTTCGATGTTCGATGGAGAAATCGTATTCTTGTAACCGTTGTATCCACCTAGCGATTTGTCCTTCAGGGTTTTTTGAAGTTTAATAACCATCTAAGTGCAGCATGATCAGTACGTATAAGGAATTTCTGGCCATAGAGATAGTGATGAAAATGTTCTATTGCTTTTACTATTGCTAACAGTTCTTTGCGTGTTACACAGTAATTCCGCTCTGGTTTGGATAAAGTTTTACTAAAGTATGCAATAACTCTCTCTTGTCCGTCTTGTTCTTGTGAAAGCACAGCACCAACTCCTGTGTTACTTGCGTCAGTATCTATTACGAATTGTTTTCCAGTTTGTGGGTACGCTAGCACTGGTGCTGTGGAAAGAGTTTTTCTTTAGCTGTTGAAAGGCTATATCGCATTCGGTGGTCCACATAAACCGCTGGCCCTCTTCTGTCAGACGATGTAATGGCCTTGCGATGTTGGAGAAACCTTTGACAAATCTTCTATAGTAGGTGCAAAGTCCAATAAAACTACGAAGTTGATGAACATCTTGTGGTGGAGGCCAGTCTCTTACAGCTTCTATCTTACTAGGATCAGTCTTAATCCCTGCTGTAGTGATCACATGACCAAGGTAATGAACTTCTTGCTGGAACAGTTTACACTTTGTCGGTCCCAATTTTAACTTGGCTGCCTTAAGTTTTTCAAATACTTGACGAAGATTTCTCAAATGTTCTTCAAAAGTTCTTCCAAGAACTATGATGTCGTCCAAGTAAACCAGGCAGACCTCCAAAGACAAACCTTTGAGCACTGACTCCATTAGTCCCTCAAATGTGGCAGGGTGCATTACAAAGTCCAAATGGCATCACCTTAAACTGCCAAAGTCCATTCCCTGTACTGAAAGCCGTTTTCTCACGGTCTTCAGGACGTATACCAACTTGCCAATAGCCGCTCTTTAAATCTAATGTTGAGAACCATTCTGACCCAGATAAAGTGTCTAGTGTATCGTCAATCCTGGGTAAAGGAAAGGAATCTTTCTTTGTTACGTCATTTAATCTGCGATAATCTACACAAAATCGTGTAGATCCATCCTTTTTCTTGACAAGAACTACTGGTGATGTCCAGGGACTCTGTGATGGTTCTATAATGCCCTGAGCTTCCATGTCCTTTATGAGTTGTTCCGTCTCCTCTCTTTTTGCCAATGGAAGCCTTCTTGCCGGCAGATGGACTGGAGGAGAATCACCAGTGTTGATTTTATGTTCTGTCAGGTTAGTACGGCCATAATCATTTGATGTGGCAGAAAAAATGTCAGAAAATTCTTTTAATAGATTCTCGGCCTTAACAGCTTGGTTTTCAGTTAATATTTGTCTTGTTTCTCTCCATAATTCAGTAAGATGAGACGGGATGTCTGTATGATTTTGATATGAATCGGTAACTTCTATTTTATTTATACTTGTTACACAGGTAACAGCTTCACATATTGCTAATTCCTCACCTTTTTTTAACATTCTACTGGATTTGTTACAGTTCATCACTCTGATAGGGATCTGTTCTTTATCTATTCTGACTAAAGTCCTTGCAACCAGGATATTATGAGCCAAAGCTCCTTTACCAGAGGCATCAGTAACTGCCAATCGGAAGGCCCCAGAAGTCTCCGCCCGATGTCCACGGACTATAACTTCACTTTGTGCTGGGATCTCTGTGTCTTCCGTCACTAATATTGGAGTTACGCTTGATAAAGAATCAGACGTCCGGCTAAGCAGAGGAATCTCTTCTGTCTCATAGATGAGTAGGTTATCACTGGGTCTAATGTTGAATCCATGTTTCTTAAGAAAATCAAGGCCTAATATGCATTCGTCGTAGATGTCAGCGATGTAAACAGGATGGCGAACCAGACAGCTACCAACTCGAATATTAAGTCCTATTTTTCCATGAACCTTTGCACGATCTCCAGTGGCCGTTTGTAGGCTTATTCTAGACTGTGTAGTATTCAAGTTTGGGTGAGGTATTATTTTCTTTATTATATCCGTTCTGAGTAAAGTTACATTTGCACCAGTGTCGACTATCATACGGCAAGGCATTCCATTTATGGCTCCATCAGCTACTAATCCATTATTATCGCCATGTAATGTTGAAACGTGGGCGACTTCCCCTGGGGCCAACCAATCAACAACCAGCCTTTGCCTCGCAAGATTGACTAATTTTCTGTTTCCCTGATCCTGTTGTCTAGTTGATGGACTTGGACTCCTCATTCGTTTCCTATTACAATTGGTACGAATGTGTCCGGTCTTGCCACAATTCCAACACTGAAGGTCTGTTGTAGTTTTTGAAGAAGAACCTCTTATGTCTTTCAAAACGGATAGCATCGCTTTAGTTAGTTCTTTCATTTCATTATCCTTTTCTACAGTTTCTTCTGCACTTACAAATCTCACTGTACGTTTGTTCGCTCGGGAGGAAAGCCTAGAGCACTCGTATTTCATAGCATGTACCACAGCTAACTTTAAGGATTCACCTTCCAACATCCTCAGAGATTGCTGAGTGTCAGGGTCAGCAATAGCATCAATAAATTGTAATTGAGCTAAATTATCTTGAATTTCTGGTGGACAGTTACTATAAGCCAATCTAGCTAGACGCTCAATATCACTAGCAAGCTCTTGCAAAGTTTCACCATTTTTCTGCATGCGATGTTTAAATTGAGTCACGTAATATTGTTTTAAATAACTATCACCAAACCTTAGTTCTAATGCAGAAACTAGACTTTGATAATCAAGTCGTTTTTCTTCTGGAACAGACTGCAAAACTTCCGCAGCAGAATTCCTTAAGGAAGCTGCAAGAAAACTGGCCTTTTGGAATTCATTCCACTCATTGGCTGTGGCGATAACTTCGAATTGTGTTTTAAATACTGTCCAAGATGATTGACCATCATATGTAGAAGGTTTAGTTGTATTTTTAGCAATATGTGTAATAACATTATTTCCACTAGAATTATTATTATCACAGGCAGAAGGTAACATTTCATTTCTCAAAATCTGAAACTGGCGTTCACAATCAGTTTTTACAATTTCAATTTCATGTTTATAATCTAACTTAACACTATCAAGATCATCTTTTACACTATTTAGTTCGGTCATAATGTCCTTACACTTATCAGAAATCTTATCAATTTGAGAAGCCACTTCAGCTCTCATCTCAGTATTTTGTGCGGCTATTTCGGCTTTCAAGTCAGTCCTCAACTCATTATTTTGTGCGGCCATATCGGCTTTCAAATCACCTATTTTATCGCTTTGGGCGGCCATATCGGCTTTCAAATCATCTTTTTGAGAAACTATCTCCGTTCTCAACTCATTTATCAACTTTACTAATTCATCCATACTTCTAGTTAACGGCATTCAATAAATTATCCCACTCCTGACACCAAATGTTGCGGATTTCAAAAATGGATAGCCACTGAGCGTGAGTATTAAAAGCTATATTTCAAAACCAAATTCAATACAAGGTAAATTGTTACAAAGGAAATATGGATGAAGTATCTTATTAACAAATCAACTATTAACATGCACAAGTCATCAATCTTCCTGCGTAGAGCACACAATATCAGCTCTGTGTATTTTACTAAATACTACCTTTTACTTGATTTACCAGGTCACCCGAAGATCTTCACTCGTAAACCAATTCTCGTCCTGTGCTAATAACTTTTCACACACTAGCCGAACAAAAAGACAGTCCGTGTAGACATTCGAAGTTAGCCATAAAAGTTCCCACTTTTATACTTCCGCGTATACACAACACATCAAGTTACTTCTTGATACTTAACGATAAAAGATCCCACTTTTATCCTTCCGCGTATACACAACACATCAAGTTACTTCTTGATACTTACGCGCACTGTCTCAGAACAGCTCACCGTCCATTTTCGAACTCACCGACCGTTACAACACACAACGACCGTTACAATACAAAACCGTTAACGCTCCACTCTTCTTCTCCAAATTCTCCCAACGTTCTTGTTCGTTGGCTGAAACTTTTTGCTTTCGGTTGCCAGATTCCTTCTGTCGTAACAATATTATTAAAAACACAATTAAAAAGACCTTGTTCAGAAAATAATTAACCCTATGCACTCAAAGGTTTTTTCACTATCGGAAAGTAGCAACTCGAAGTATTTTTGCTAAAAAGTTGATGAATTTTTTTACAGCTAACATAAAAATAAATCATACATAAACAACGTATAATCAAACTCATCTTCACTGCTACTAATTTCATCATTTGGCTCCATTTTTATAACCACTAAAAACAGACTAAGTTTAAAATAATAATTTTAATTAAACATAATGCTGTACTATGACATGCACATAGACAATAAATTTACACATCTAAAATGTAAAGAGAAAAGATATATGTTTATAAAATAGTTATTGTCGCCTCTCAGTCACCATTCGCTTTGCTGCATTAAACCAAGTGGCAACTGAGTGTCGCCTTTCGAGCGCAAAGGCTAAAATATTTGAAAGTTTCCTGTCATTGAGCAATAAAAGTTTGAAGTTTATCCTTCAAACTATTTCCATATTAATTTTTTTTTAATTTTTTTATAAGAAAATAATTTGAAAGATAAACTTAAAAATTTTATTGCTCAACAACAGAGAACTTTCAGTCATTTTACATATTAGTTGATAATTTCAATGTCCAAGTCACAGTGATATCAGCAACAGTCTGAATATGGTATTGAAAACAACACGGAACAAACTGGCAAAATTCCCCGCCCTGCCCACGGTCAGTAGGGGACACTGATGGGCTTGGAAAGGCTGCCGTCCATCGGATGGGACGTTAAGCCGTGGCCCCGTGTGCGGGAGAGCCATACCCTGTGCACGTTAAAGAACACACTGGATGGCCTTGACGGGAGGCTACCATCTGTCTCCCAACAGCTGTTCCAGTGGGTCCCCTCCCCCAACCTTCTCTGAGCCTTCGGGGTCCATGTGACCTGGCCATTTAGCCCATGGTGTGCAAAAAAGTGCCGCTCAGAGGTAAAACAACCCAACCTGAACAACTGTGATATAATATTGAAAACAATGTAATATACAAACCATATTCATGCCTTTTAAGAAATATTTTTTTTCTTAGGTCATTCTATTTCACTTCAATGAGAAATTTAATTACTTACTAGTATTGCCCACTGAAGTTCCTCTCGAATATCTTTCAATGCACCAATATCATTCCAAGTTACATCAGGTATTGTGGCAAATCCTTCTCTCTTTGCTGATGGCTGAACTTTTTGCAAAGCTACCTAAGTTTTCAAAAAATAATACTTATTATCTATCAAAGCAGAGCAGAGGCTAATTGCAAAAAATATAAGATTACTTATATACACACACACATTGTTTTCTAAAGTAACTAGCCACTTATATGCAATATGAATGGAAAGATTTAAAGTTACACAACTTGTAAAATTAGCTTTTGAATTAAAAATAAAAAGTAAAAGAATTGAATTAAATTTACTTTATGATTTTCAAAATTATTCAGTTTAAATTGTATCCTTATACCTTTTCTCAAAATAATAGCCCATACCTGGTATAGTGATTAGTGTACCTTACAGCTAACTAGGGGAAATGTCCCTGTGTATGTGTTTGTATGTTGTATGAGAAGTCAGGACAAGCCCAATAGAGCTTCTAGGTTATCTCCATCTTTTGTGATGGGCAATACCATCTTCCTTCTTTAAAAAAAATTATTATTATCTGTTATTCTTATAATTATCATTCCATCCACGTTATAATTATTATCCGTGAAGAGCACACGAGACCACTGCTGTTTGGTCCAGGTGGGATGCTGCCTGCACCAAATCCTTTGAGATCTTTTTGAGGGAGGGGGAGGCACGTTATTATCTCCTAGCTTACAGACCCCACTCACAAAGTTGTCTGGATGCAGTTCTCCTTGAAACCATCATGCCGGAAGCACAAGCAAGCATGACAGCAAGATGTCGGGATGTCATCTCCCTATGTCTTCTCAATGCTAAGGCCAGATATTAATCCTCTTGGGATATTGTGACCTTTGAACTCCTGATATTGTCCCCATAGCCTGGATATGATCACCTGAGATACATTATGTGCTCTGGCTACCACAGCTTGGGTTTGTCCTCCAACATCCTACCCAATGGCTATCTATCTCACCAATCCTCCAAGTGACTCGAGATGTTCATCTGCATGTTCTCCAACACCTCCTGCAAGCTGATGGGATTTGGAGCATGCAAGGCACGATACGACAAGTGCCATATCTGCACTCTCTTTTATAGTGTGCCTAATGTGCATATCATTTTGCATGTGCCTGCACAGGCACTGCTAATGTGGCATTCCTTTTCCCATTTGTTCTTTATATTGTCTGATGTACTTTCCAACCAAATTTCATTAAATTCTAGCTGGTCATTATGCTGATATAGCAACTTTCATGTTTGCAACTTAGCTTTTGGCAACTAGTATATATATAATTTCCACTCCAAAAGGAAAGTAAATATCCTACATATATATCCTACTATTCTTCAATCAATAATACCCTCAGCAACATAATTAAAAACATTCCATCAAAATCAAACAAAAATGGTTTTGAAATCATCAAAAAAGACAGATATATCAAAGCACATAGTTTATTTGATCCTAAAGAATTACCTATATCAGATAACTACAACCCTGCATCCTATTATATTGATGAAACTATAAGCTTTATATAAAAAAAAATCAATGAACACAAATATATTTCAAAAATGAACCCTGCTATGGCATTGTCGACTGCATTAATAAAGAACAAAGTAATTCCTAAATTCATGAAGTGTCCATTGTTCATTTCCAAGCAGTCCATTCAAACTATTATATACTAAATACATCGTTTTCATTTATTAAGAATTTTATATACAATAAAAACATTAACCTTTTTCACACTCCATGGCAAATCCTATTAAAACAGTTTCATGATAAATATATATATATATAAATATGAAATATATTAAAAACCAAACATGGTTAACAATAAATAACTTAGTTGTGTTGTGTTGTTTTACCTCTGAGCGGCACTTTTTTTGCACACCATGGGCTAAATGGCCAGGTCATATGGACCCCGAAGGCTCAGAGAAGGTTGGGGGAGGGGACCCACTGGAACAGCTGTTGGGAGACAAATGGTAGCCTCCCGTCAAGGCCATCCAGCGTGTTCTTTAATGTACACAGGGTATGGCTCTCCCGCACACGGGGCCATGGCTTAATGTCCCATCCAGGACAGTGGCCTTTCCAAGCCCATCTGTGTCCCCTACTGACCATGGGCAGGGCGGGGAATTTTGCGGAGATAAATCTCAACGCTGACCCAGCTGGGACTCGAACCTGGGAACTAGAGATTACGAGCCTGGCGCGCTACCGACTGAGCCACCCCCGCCCCAAATAACTTAGTCCAACAACATTAACATGAGAGCAATAAATCATACTGATGACATGCATCAATGCTGTTTTGTACAGTCTCAACTATATTAGTTGATATAAAATTACAACTAAGATTCACTCTTATCTACAATGTCTGAGTGGTTAGCGCACTTGGCTACTGATCTACGGGACCTGGGTTCGAGCCCTGGGTAAGGCATGGCTGTTTGTGTCGTTTTTCTGCTGAGGTCCTGCCATCCTCTCAGACCTTCTACTATGGCATATAAACTGACAGGCTCCTGTCAGACCTCTGTGGCAAGCAGCTGCTTGAGGGGGTATTTATTTATTATTTATCAAAAGTCTTTCCTTTCCTAGGTATTCTCCATCATTTGAGAATGCATTCTACAAAAATCATAAGTGCTTTCAACACATCATACAAAGACTGTTTATTTAGTACTCTACGTATGTTTCATCATCTATCATCATGATTATTTTAATTTTTGCATCTTGAAAGAAAATGCTTATATGTGTCTACAGATCTACTGAATTTTTTCCATTTAACAAATATAACTTTCAGAAATAATTATATTTCTAAAGGGGTACTTAGATATATTAAAGAGATGAAAAGATCCCTTTCATTATAGTAAAATATTTTGGACATTATTTAAGCACAATAATTATTCAATCATGCTATTATAAGTGTAAGAAAAAGTTTTTTTAGTATCACAGGAAAATGTCGTGCAGACAAGAAACACTTCAAATAATTAGTTTAAATTAATTGGTTGTCCTGAGTGGGATTTGAATCCACATCTACCAGAAGCATGTTGGGGATAATTTTTACAATTAATTACAAGTAATTTTTATCTACTTTATTCAGTTGATTTTAAAAAAGTTACACAAGTTAAAGTATCTAATAATAGTGTTAATGGCCTCAAAGGAATTCTCCCCAAAATTGAATACACCTAAAAGAATTATTAAATTTTCTCTATATCACTAATTGTTGGAGAAGCTATCACTGTAATTGTCGGAGAAGTGTTGTTTTGCAGAAGGCACAGATGACACCAGAGCATGCTAACATCTGTGCCTCCCAAAACAGCTGTTTTGCCTGACGATGCATTGGAGCAACAATGTGAAACATGTAGCGATTATGTATTAAAATGTAGTATTCACACTTCTGGAAAAGTTGGGACATAAGCTAGAAATCTAAAAATACACTAGTTAAAGTGTGCACCAAACTGATATTAACTTAGCACCAGCATTCCCACAAGGAACAACACAAATAAAAAAATCAAGAGCATATGGGAACTCATATCTGGATTGAACTATAGTATTATAACCACAGGACAATAGACTCATCTACCCATCAGATATCATCGCAAGAAAAAATCAAGGTAAATTCTTAGATAATAATTCCACCTAATTGTCTCAGCTTTTCCAACAATTACAGTTGGGTTGTTTTACCTCTGAGCGGCACTTTTTTGAGCACCATGGGCTAAATGGCCAGGTCACATGGACCCCGAAGGCTCAGAGAAGGTTGGGGGAGGGGACCCACTGGAACAGCTGTTGGGAGACAGATGGTAGCCTCTCGTCAAGGCCATCCAGCGTGCTCTTTAACGTGCACAGGATATGGCTCTCTCCCGCACAAGGGGCCATGGCTTAACGTCCCATCCGACGGACGGCGGCCTTTCCAAGCCCATCGGTGTCCCCTACTGACCGTGGGCAGGGCGGGGAATTTTGCGGAGATAAATCTCAACGCTGACCCAGCTGGGACTCGAACCTGGGAACTACAGATTACGAGCCTGGCGCGCTACCGACTGAGCCACCCCCGCCCCTCCAACAATTACAGTGATATAGAGAAAATTTAATAATTTTAAATCAGCACTGTGACTTAAACCTTTTACCTAAAATAATTGTTGAACAAGCTTTAAAGAACTATACTTATTAAAGAAAATTGTTTTGATAGCAGTTATTTGTTCTAATTAAGAGATTGCTGTTGTTAAACATAAAATCTTACTTAAAAAATATCCTCTCTATAGACACTGACAAAATACTGTTGAAAGTCAACACTTTCATAGTTTAGACTTTTTTAAACAAACTGAAACACAGAAACTTTAAGCCTGCTTAAGTTGTTGCAGGTGAATTTAGGAATTACATTGCTCTTTATTAATGCAGCTGATAATGCCATAACAGGATTCATTTTTGCTTATACTCTTATATTTTGATTAGCCCTAGAAGAACATAAAGACTGTCATACAAATTCCTTTATCCCTATATTAATAAGTGTAATTCTTCTTTTGTTGTATGTGAAAACACGAGAATTCTGTATTTTGCATTAAAAGAACATTTAATAACGTTCTTGAATACATGAATGCAATCTGATGATAAAACTTTTAACAACTTAATGTGCTTTTAACATGAAAACCAAACAAACTGTAGAATCTTCCTGAAGTAGCAAGCATGGTCATCAAGCATAATTATACATATGACCTAGTCTGTTAATTTTAATAGCTAAAAACACTTTTAAAAGGATGATTTTTATTGGGGGGATAGATGTTTACAACAAAGTTCTTTGGAAATTGTAGCATCCTTCAGCACTTGAAGAGGTAATGAATTTAAAACCCGATTGTTCAAGGATCTTTCATCAGAACTAGCAGCTTTTGCTTGGGAAAAGATTGGGATGTTGTATTCAAAATATTTATTGTGAAAGGAGGCATTGTACATGAGAAGAAAGAAGCTTCCCATGAAACGAAATAATTCCTTGAACTCGTGCCATCATATCAGTTACCTCTCATTCTAAATACATTGTTTCAATACGAAATTTATTGCAATGAAAGTCTTAACCTTCTTCACATTCCATGGCAAATTTTAACAGAACAGTTTTCCAATAAAAATAAGTCTATAAGAGACTTTTGCACTGATGATATAATATGGAAAGAGTGGGTGAATTATAGTGTGTATCTAAAAGTCACAGTCTGATATGCTAAAAAGCCCATAGTCGATTTTTCTGGAGGATCTAGAAACTTTTAAGATTCTTAAATATTTTGCATATCACACATAAAGACGTTACACTTTGCAATAAGTAAAACAGAATTGCAGTACATACACTTCCACCGTGGGAAATTACATTCATCTTTCACACAATTTTCCTTCACTGGAAGTGTTGTACACTTCAATTCTGTTCTACTTATTGCAAAGTGTAACATCTTTATGTGTGATAAACTGTAACTTTTTATACACACACTACAATGCACCAACTCTTTACCATTTTATACCATCAGTGCAGAAGCATCTTAACAACTTATTCTGATAGTATTACTGTTGTTGTTGTTACATATATTTCCACCTGAAATAATTATACACATATGGGAAATACGTTAAAATAATAAACTTAATATGTACCATTCTGTGTGCACAATGCACACACATAATGGTACCTACATTACTCATTTATTATTAGGATTGGATTGTTTTACCTCTGAGCGGCACTTTTTTGCACACCATGGGCTAAATGGCCAGGTCACAAGGACCTCGAAGGCTCAGAGAAGGTTGGGGGAGGGGACCCACTGGAACAGCTGTCGGGAGACAGATGGTAGCCTACCGTCAAGGCCATCCAGTGTGTTCTTTAACGTGCACAGGGTATGGCTCTCCCGTACACGGGGCCATGCTTAATGTCCCATCCGACGGATGGCGGTCTTTCCAAACCCATCGGTGTCCCCTACTGACCATGGGCAGGGCGGGGAAATTTTGCGGAGATAAATCTCAACGCTGACCCAGCTGGGACATTTATTATTAGGAATGAACATACAAATACAATAATAAATGATAAGAGTTTATTTTTTGAACTCCACTTTACGAAAGAAAAATCAGATATAAAAGTTTTATGAGACTCAAAGTAGTAGGAACTTATTTTCATTCAGCAAACTTCTCTATATCAAATGTAATTAATTTACTACATCATTTCAGTGTAAAAGAAAATTTCTTACCTTAAAAAAATGACGGTGAACATTTTTATCAATACCCAATGAAGTTTATGATTAAGACCATGAAGTATTGCTGTGGTCCACAAATATAATTTACACGTTACTTAAAAGTTGCATACTTAATTGGCATAATACATATATATTTCTATATACCATTTAAAACTTAGGGGCAGGTAGTTATCAGGCTTGTAATCTGCAGTTCCCAAGTTTGAGTCCTAACTATGCCAGTGTTGAGGTTTATCTCCATTAATCCCCAACTGCCTTTCATCAGTAGGGAACAATGATAGTCTTGGAAAGGCTGCCATCCATCAGATGGGTCATTAAGCCAAGATTCCATGTATAAGAGAGCCATACCCTGTGTGCATTAAAGAACATGATTGACAGGAGGCTATTATCTGTCTCCTAACAGCTGTACACTGAGTCCCCATCCCCCAAGCTTCTCTGAGTCCTTGTGATATGATATTTAGTCCATTGTGTGCAAAAAAAGTGCCCCTCAGAGGTAACACAACCAATTTAAAACATGCAATTTTAATACTTCATTTAACTTGCACTATAATTGTAGAAAAGTTTCAGTTTAAACAAAACTTTAATTTTGTAGATGAGCTTCACTGATAATCTTATATATATATCATGGCTACTTCATACCTGGGTTAGGTTGTTTTACTTCTGAGTGATACTTTTTTGCACACAATGGGCTAAATAGCCAGGTCACAAGAACCCCAAAGGCTCAGAGAAGGTTGGGGGAGGGGACCCACTGGAACAGCTGTTAGGAGACAGATGGTAGCCTCCCTCAAGGCCATCCAGCATGTTCTTTAACGTCCCATCCAACAGACAGAGGCCTTTCCAATCCCATCGGTGTCCCCTACTGACTGTGGGCAGGGCGGAGAATTTTGCAGAGATAAATCTCAATGCTGACCCAGCTGGGACTCGAACCTGTAACTACAGATTATGAGCCTGGTGCACTACTGACTGAGCCACCCCCACCCTACTTCATACCTGGGATTCTGACACTTTTATATATATCAATTTATAATAAATAATCAATAAATCAATAAAGTATATCAATAAAGTAGATAATAAATAAATCAATAATAATATCAATAAAGTAGCTGCACAATGTTATTGTGCAGCTACTTTAGAATCAGTGAAGGACTACAATATTGATCACTGAACTTTACTATTTAATTCTGACATGCTAACTAGAATCACAAATTCCTGGAAGCATATCTTTTTCTTTCATGACATGGGATTCACAGGATTCTTAATATTTAAAATATTTTAAAACAGACCAAAAATGAACTCTTTACAATCTTTTTCATCAGGCATATTTTCTTTCATAAAAAAATTCTCGAATTTGAAAAGAAAAACTTACTTGAAAATCTGCAGTTTCGATATATAAGTTCTGTATTTCGTCTTCAGTAAGTGGAGCTTCATCTTTAAGCCAAGACATTGCTATAAAAAAAATAAAAAAATAAATAAATATCCCCTCAAGCAGCTGCTTGCCACAGAGGTCTGACAGGATGGCAGGACCTCAGCAGAAAAACGACACAAACAGCCATGCCTTACCCGGGGCTCGAACCCAGGTCCCTTAGATCAGTAGCCAAGCGCGCTAACCACTTGGCCATGGGACGGCTCTTCAAGACATTGCTATGGCAAAAATAAATTTAACTCAGAAAACAAAAGAGAAATAAAACACTGAATAAAACATCATACATGCAAGTAAAAATATGAGCAGGAAATAAAAAGTTTGTAGAAAACATAAATATAGACATTGGCATCACTTGTCAAAAAGGTTGTAAAATTTCCAAGATCTCCCCTTACAGAAATATGAACTGTCAAAACAATCACATCAAGGCAAAAATTTATTGCAGTTTATATGTTTGTTGTTTTCTATTTGTTCTTTCAATTGTCATTTTGCCTTTACTAGATTTCCTTTGTTACTTTAAATTCTGCAAAGGAATCAATCATGGGTTGGGTTGTTTTACCTTTGAGCAGCACTTTTTTGCACACCATGGGCTAAATGGCCAGGTCACATAGACCCCGAAGGTTCAGAGAAGGTTGGGGGAGGGGACCCACTGGAATAGCTGTTGGGAGACAGATGGTAGCCTCCCGTCAAGGCCATCCAGCTTGTTCTTTAACGTGCACAGGGTATGGCTCTCCCGCACACGGGGCCACGGCTTAACGTCCCATCCGACGGACGGCGGCCTTTCCAAGCCCATCGGTGTCCCCTACTGACCATGGGCAGGGTGGGGAATTTTGCGGAGATAAATCTCAACGCTGACCCAGCTGGGACTCGAACCTGGGAACTACAGATTATGAGCCTGGCGCGCTACCGACTGAGCCACCCCCGCCCCGGAATCAATCATGAATTTTTCTAATTATAACAAGTAATATTCACAGATAAGGAATAAATTCAGTCGCAAAGAAAGTGTGCTCTAGAATTATCGATTCACTTACCAGATTCAAGTGTGAAATTAGGTGTACTTTGACTTGAAGGAGTGAGATTAGAATTTCCACCATTTGGAGATTTAAGTTCGGAAGAAACAATATCGTTTTTATTTTCACATAATTCTTTTTCTTCAGAAACATCTAAGATCCTACAGTTATCTTGGGTACTTGACTGATTTACTGACTTTTCAAATACCCTAAGAAAAAGAACAAAAATACTAAAAGTCATATATTTATAAATGAACAATTCATGAGAAATATTTATTATATTCAGTTTCATAAAAGACTTCACTCTGCACACACAATCATTCCACAGCAAATGCATTCACAAAAAAACCCTTTATGAACAATTATGAACATTCAGTAAGTTGATGTTATGCAAAGAAACTGCCAATTATCATCATAATCATCACAAAATATAAATATTAACACCTTGAAGAATAAACACCTGTTATATGAGGGGAGGTCCATATATAAACTTACTAGTCATATATTCTGGGCTATTTATTTCTAGTTCTAACAAAAAATAGTATACACATGCAATTTCATGACTGCCATTTTACTTTTCACAACAGTTCCCACTACAACTGAGACATTTATAATATTGTGGGACTAGCTTTTCGATTCCCTATTGATAGAAGTCCATGTCCTGCAATTTCAACCATCACATTACAGCTGTATTCACATCATCATCACTTTGAAATTTGTGGCTATCAAGATGATCTTTTAGAGCAGGAAAGAGCTGGCAGTCACGAGTGCTGGGTCAGGTTTATTCCAAGATTTCCCACTGGAAATGCTGCAGGAGCTGTCAAGTCATGTTGGCACTATGCAACCGAGTGTTTCATGCAGAAACAAAATACCCTTTGTAAAGCAGCTCATGGCATTTTTGCTTATTGGCAGCTCAACAATTTCGTTGTTGTATAGTATGCAGCTGCATTGATCATTGTTCTCCTATTGCATGAAGTCTAACAACATGCCTTTATGATCCCAAAACATGGCAGCCATCAATTTACCAGCAGACTTCTCAACCTTGAACTTCTGCAATCACAGGGACCCAAGATGTTTCTACTCCAGGCTTGCATATTTCATCTCTGGGGTATAGTGATGAACCCATATCTCATCTCCGGTGACAAAGGGGGCGGGAGTGGCTCAGTCGGTAGCACGCCAGGCTCGTAATCTATAGTTCCCAGGTTCGAGCCCCAGCTGGGTCAGCGTTGAGATTTATCTCTGCAAAAATTCCCCGCCCTACCCACGGTCAGTAGGGGACACCGATGGGCTTGGAAAGGCCACGGTCAATAGGGGACACCGATGGGCTTGGAAAGGCCACCGTCCGTCGGATGGGACGTTAAGCCGTGGCCCCGTGTGCGGGAGAGCCATACCCTGTGCACGTTAAAGAACATGCTGGATGGCCTTGACGGGAGGCTACCATCTGTCTCCCAACAGCTGTTCCAGTGGATCCCCTCCCCCAACCTTCTCTGAACCTTCGGGGTCCATGTGACCTGGCCATTTAGCCCATGGTGTGCAAAAAAGTGCCACTCAGAGGTAAAACAACCCAACCCAATCCGGTGACAAGGTGCTCAAGAAATTTGTGACCACTAATGGTATATTGTTGCAGGAATGGACAGGTCACAAGACATTCTTTGTGCCTTGTGTCTTCCGATACTGCTCGCACAACATATCATACACATACCTTGTAGAATCCTAACCCTTGAATGATCCTGACAATCATTCCACCTGACAGGCTTGTGTTCAAGTTCCCTTACTAAAATTCTTCTCTTTTAGAGAATTGTATTTTCCATGCATGTCATGTTGTCTGGTGTGCTTGCAGTTGTTGGTCTGCACTTCTATCACAACTGACCGTACTGACTAGTCCACTTCTAAAGTGAAGTTTAATCCTTACAGTGTGGGTTTTTGTTTTTTCGAAAAACGCAATTCAACTTCTAAGCCTCATTATGAAACAATTAATGAATGAAATAGTTTACATTACATACTGAAAAAACGAGCATTTAATTCTAAAAAATATATATAAAAATTAAAAGGAAAAAAAATGGTAGGTAAACATAAAAAAAAAAGTGCAAGTTCACCTGTAGTGATTTTTGAAAACTGTTTAACCCTTTCACGACTAAGGGAAACATTTTTCCCCATTTTAAAATTGGTGATTGTCGTATTTAATTATAACCTTATCTGCATTTTTTATACAGAATGTCAAAATAGAACGTATGGCGAACGCAATTACGTAAACAGGAACGTTTAGAAAACCAAAACCGAACTGTCAAGACGCATAATATATGTACTATGTACAATGTCCATCTTTGCCTCACTACCAAAAGAAATTGCTTCGCAGAATATCATAATTAGCACATCATTTTGTGTAGTAATTTTATCTCATAATTTTGTATTATTTTAGTTAACATTTTGTTCTAATAAACCAATAAATAAAAGACATTGCATAATAAGCCTAACTATAATTTCTGTTACCTTTATAGTCCATTGGGAAAAATATTTCCCATAAAATTCCAAAAAAACTACACATCGTTATGTATTTTTTCTTATGATTTTTATTTATTTTACTTCTAAACAAACTAAAATAAACAGTTACATACTAATATTTACTCTTAGAAACCTTATGGTCCTGAAAGGGTTAATCAGCTTCTAACACTTAAAGATTCTTTCAGTTTTCAAATGTTGAGAAAAAAATTCCAAAAGGATATGATACTATTGCTTAACATTCCTGTTTCCATAATTCAGCTTAGTAATGAACTTTATTCAATTGCATGGTATTTTATTGAAATCTTTATTTTCAAATTGTTAGTGTTTTTATGTAAAATTTTACTTTTAATATTATAGGCTTTGAATGAGAATTACCACTGGCATATAATGTGAATTTATTTCTTATTTTAAAAACAGTGTAGCTTAAAACATTATTACTAACCTAGATATTGAAGCAACTGCAGTTTCCCTTGTAAGAGCCTTCAGATCAGCTCCAACATATCCTGGCGTATTTTTTGCAAGCCACTGGAAATCAAATTCCGGACTGAGTCGCATATTTTTGCATAGTGCTTTTAATATTCTAAAACGAAAAGTATTTATAATTTATTAGTTACGAATCAAGATAAATGTAACTTCTTATTCAGTGGAAATTATAAAATAAATATGAGAAAATATAAACTACCCCATTTCTAAACATGTTTTCACCAGAAATTTAAAAAAAACACACAAAGCAGAATGTTTAAAAAATACAATTAAAGCAGAATGTTTAAAAAATACAATCAACCTTCATTATCTGGGGCAGATCAACCAGTTTGCAAATTATAAAAAAATAAAAAATAAATACCCTCTCAAGCAGCTGCTTGCCACAGAGGTCTGACAGGAGCCTGTCAGTTTATATGCCACAGTAGGAGATCTGAGAGGATGGCAGGACCTCAGCAGAAAAACGACACACACATCCATGCCTAATTCCGGGGCTCAAACCCAGGTCCCTTAGATCAGTAGCCAAGCGTGCTAACCACTCGGCCACTTTAGTTGTGGTAAAAATAACAATAGGCTGTGCATATGTAACCTGTCTGTCATCAAGCAACTTATGTGATGCTTTGTGTTTCTAAATTATTATACTTTCATTGCTTTTACACTTTTTGATGAAGTCTTCAGTAAATGTGATCATAAATATCAGATGCAATTTTAATTAAATAAATTTTCATTAAATCCATTTTCAACCATGTTTAAACTAGTTTTAACTATAATTTTGAGTTATCCATAACTTTCTTCCCCCATTACCATAGTTAATACAGATTTGACTGTATATTTATTTATCAGATTTATCAGAAATATTAACCATTTTATTTCTTTTATCACACTGTACACATGAAAATTCTTAGAGAATTTTGAAAAGTCAATTAAGTTTGCTGTAAACTGATAAACAATAAGCTATGCATTTCTGTAACCCCATATTAAAATACAAATTCACATTTTTTTTGCTTTTGTGGGGAAAATGCTTCATTTCAAATGGTTATTAAATTAAAATCACTATTAATAACAGAAGTCTGAAGCCACAAGTGAGCATTTGTTAACCATTTATACAGAAAGGACAATGGATGAAAATAGAGAATGTAGGAAAAAAAATAGTTAGCCTCCAATCAAGGCCATCAAGTGTGTTTTTTAATGTGCACAGGGTATGGCTCTCCTGCACACAGGGCCATGGCTTTACATCCCATCCAACGGACAGTGGCCTTTCCAAGACCACTGGTGTCTCCTATTCACTGAGGACAGGATGGGATTTTTGGGAGATAAATCTTGATGCTTGCTCAGGTGGGATTCACACCTGGGAACTACAGATTACTAGCCTGGTAGGCTACTACAGAGCCACCCTGTTCATTAGTTATTTGGCAAAAAAAACTTCTAATTTTTTTTATCACAGTGAAAAAAAATACTTGGTCTCTGCTTTCATTCATTTTTCAGGCTGGGCACTGAAATGGTTAAACTAGTATGAACCATTCCCATTTTAATCCAATCAATAGTAATCAATACTCTTGTAGAGTAACTGGCACTTAACTAAGCACTATCCTAAGTTCAAATCCAGAAAACATTTGGAATTTTTGTGGATTTACTTTATTTCTGTAAATTATTGATCTTTAAGTTGATCAATAATTAACAATTTTTCAGAGTTATGCTACTTAGATGACCAGCTTACAACTTATTGCTGCGAATATTTTATTTAACATCACATTAGATTATGTGTTATTTTTTTTTCCTTTGTTATTTCTTCATTTTCTAGTAAAAAATTTTTCATCTTGTATTGTTTTCTGAAAATGAATGAAATCTTGGAATTTCATATCCAAGACATCATTTAATGCAAAAATGGACTTCCTTAGCACGGAAATCAGTCCTCTTGTGGGAGGAAAATTTCAGGTGGGACCCTGAAAAGGTTAAGTGATCGATTTGGTACAGTGTCACATTATCACCAATTTTAAGTAAAAGAAATCAAAATTGAATAGTACCAAACTTATCAACATGTTCTGCAAACTTACTCAGTTTGTTACATGCTGTTACAAAACTTCAATAATACTAAGAAATTTTTTAAAAATAGTAGTGAAAATCTTTTACTAATGGGGGAACATCAAAAATGTTTCTGACAATTGTGAGTCAATGGTTCTTTAGTATAAAAAAAGGACATTAATGGATTCACTGAAATATTCAAAGGTTGGGTTGGGTTGTTTTACCTCTGAGTGGCACTTTTTTGCACACCATGGGCTAAATGGCCAGGTCACAAGGACCCCGAAGTCTCAGATAAGGTTGGGGGAGGGGATCCACTGGAACAGCTGTTGGGAGACAGATGGTAGCCTCCCATCAAGACCATCCAGTGTGTTCTTTAACGTTGGGTTGTTTTACCTCTGAGCGGCACTTTTTTGCACACCATGGGCTAAATGGCCAGGTCACAAGGACCCCGAAGGCTCAGAGAAGGTTGGGGGAGGGAACCCACTGGAACAGCTGTTGGGAGACAGATGGTAGCCCCCCGTCAAGGCCATCCAGCGTGTTCTTTAACGTGCACAGGGTATGGCTCTCCTGCACACGGGGCCACGGCTTAACGTCCCATCCGACGGATGGCGGCCTTTCCAAGCCCATCGGTGTCCCCTACTGACCGTGGGCAGGGCAGGGAATTTTACAGAGATAAATCTCAATGTTGACCCAGCTGGGACTCGAACCTGGGAACTACAGATTACGAGCCTGGCGCGCTACCGACTGAGCCACCCCCACCCCTATTCAAAGGTCATAGTGTTGCATATGAATATGACAGGGGGAAGAGAATACATTCTGAACATATTGTTGAACACCTAAAGTATTTTCTGTATTTTAAACATATTTATAATAACATCCAATGCTTTATACATTTTTGATACATTGAAATAACGTTTTGGACTATTTTCTTTAATTGCTACGTAATAACTTAGAATTCTATCTACTGTAGGAAAATGCTTTATGAAATGTTTTAATTGGAATATTAGTTAGAGATCTAGGTACTGTTTCAGCAGACATACTCTTGTGCATTTTCAGTATTCAGAGAATCTAATTTTGGTCTCAGTGGGAGACCTTTTATCAGAAAGCTTGTATAAGCCTGTTCTATACATTGCACACAAAAAAAACTAAAAAAACACACACCTAATTCTAGCGGCTTCATCTGGAATTCCAATGCTTATTTCTCTATCAAAGCGACCTGCTCGTCTCAATGCTGGGTCTAAGGAATCTGGACGATTAGTTGCTCCTATCACCAACACTTGAGAAGCTGAATCTTTCAAATTTAATTCTAATAATGAAAACGAAAAGTAAAACTTAAAAATTTATTGTTTTAGCTATATATATATATACATTAAATGATCAAAAGTATCCAGACACTCACTCATCCACAATCTCCCAGTAATAGGAAAGGAATTTATATTGTGTTGGTCCATCCTTTGCCGAGATCATAGCCTCAACTCTGCAGGGAAAGCTTTCCATCAGATTTTGGTACGTTGCTGTGGGAATTGCCTGCCATTCTAACAGAAGAGCATTAGTGAGGCTGATCACTGAAGTCAAGCGATTCGGCCTGCTCACAGTCAGCATTCCAATTCATTCCAAAGGTGTTCCATGGGGGTTGAGATCAGGCTCTGGCAGGCCAGTCGTTTTTCCACACCCATCTCATCAAACAGTTTTTGCAAGGTCCTTGCATTGTGGATGGGAGGCATTATCATGTTTATACAGGAACGTCTTCACCAAACTGTTGCCATAAAGTTTAAAGCACAGAATTGTTAAAATGTCATTATAGGCCACGACATTCAGAATCCCGTTCACTGGAATTAGGGAGCCCAGCCTGAACCTTGAAAAAGCCGCAGAGGATGATGCCTCCTCCACCAAACTTTATAGTTGGCACAACACAGTCAGGCAGGTAGCGTCAGTGACCAGCCTCACTAATGCTCTTCTGTTAGAATGGCAGGCAACTCCCACAGCAACGTACCAAAATCTGGTGGAAAGCTTTCCCTGTAGAGTTGAGGCTATGATAGCAGAAGAGGGTGGACCAACACAATACTAATTCTTTTCCTATGGCATTTTTCACACCCGGACTCGTCCATCGGACTGCCAGATGGTGAAGTGTGATTCATCAGTCCAGAGAACACGGTTCCACTGGTGCCGTGTTTTACACCACTCCAACTGGTGCTTAGCATTGATCTTGGCTTAGCATGATCGTGCAAGCTCGTCATAACATCAAACATTCTCCTGTTAATGAGTGTGAGGTTCACCAGGTCATGTGCATTCTTTTATACCTGTTTGGGGCCATGGCTGTGGTATATATGGGCGAATCCATCACTCACAATGGGTGTTCAGATACTTTTAATCAATAATGTATTTGCTACAGATTCAAAACTATTTTATCAGCTATCACCAAGTTACATTAGATATATTTTAATCACACTTATGCTTAATCTGAGAATGGTCATTTATTAGATTATTCAGTATTTGCATGCATCTTTCTTGAACAGATTATTATGAATAGTCCAGTTACACAGACAGAATTTTTTAGGATTTGAGCAATGCATTCTACATTAGCATTGTAGGAAAATCATAGATATAATTAATAATCATGGACCTTTGAATCTTAATACTCTACTAACATTAGTATCATATTATATAATAGCTGTAATTCTAGTGGATGGGTAGGAGGACACGTGATGTCATTGGTAGCAGAAATCATCGGTTTTCCTTTGAGCAATCGCTCCCAAATTTGGTGTGGTGGTCCTACTTAGTTCTAGCCTTGTTGAGGTAACAGATCAGGTTCCTAGCTGATGTGGGTAGAGAGTGATCTCTCAAAAGGATCAAACATTTCTGGGGGTGCTGCTATCACCTACCTTGTGAAAGATGTTACTGATGACAGCCGTGACTTCAGTAGTACATTAAAGGTGAAAAGCTACGAATGAATTTATAAATGGAAGAGTTATCGATAGACATATGTCTTGCACCAAACTTCTGGCATGGATTTAACTAGTTAACTAGTATATACAGGAGTTTATCAAAATAGTGGAAACATGTACTGTTGTGAAGAACGTTTTATTAATAAGTTGTAGACCCACCATGAGTGTTCAGAATAGACTCATTTCAATGTGGAATAGACTTATACACGTCATGCACATACAGTAATGGAATGTGAGACCATTCTTCTCGTAAAATATGGCCCAACTATGCCAGTGATGCTGGAGGTGGAAAGGGTGATCTGACCTTGTGCTCCACATATCCCCACAAATGGTCAATAATATTGAGGTCTGGGGATTGAGATGGACAGGGTAGCTGCTCTACCTCATTCTCATGCTCTGCAAACTACAACTTGACACATTTCACGAATATTTCACACAAGGTGCGGGTGCATTATCTGCTTGAAACCAAGAATGGTCATTAGGGAACAATGCCCACAACATTGGGTGCAGTGGTCCCCAAGAATGGATTCATGAGTTGCGGATGTGATGCAACCCTGCAGAATAACTAATGGCCCTAAGGAATGCCATGATATGGCACTCCACAGCATCAAGAATCCACCTCCATGCTTCACGGTCAGAACCAAACAGTCGGGGTGGTACACTTCTGCAGGTTTTTGCCAGACATACTCTACCAGTGGTGCAAAATAATGTGTAGCACGATTCATCAGACCAGATGACATGTTGCCAGTCTTTAGCATCCCAGTTTTTAAGTGTTTTGCACCACCTTACATGTTTCGTTGCATTGATGTTGGTAATCAGAGGTTTGTGGATTGCAGCACAGCCATAAATACAGGCACGATGAAGTTCCCGATGAACTGTTACGACGGAAATGGGATCACTCCAACTGGTGTTAAACTCTGCTGCTATTTGCAGTACTGTGATGACGTTCAAGTTCTACGCTAAATCTTGAGCTTCTGTTGTACAATCCATGCCAACATTCGCCTAACTCTATCTGACAACTTTGTAAGCTTTATATCTGGAATGCTGATGCAAAAAAAAAATGTAACAAATCGTATTTTGTCATATGCTTGCAGATTCAGTAGCTATTTTTTTTTTAATTCTTAGTCAACCAAAGTCCCCACTTCTGTTCTTTGAGCTGATTATGGGCCTCTTATGAATATCGAATTTTTTCAAACTGAACTATTGTTGTCTATATAACATTGCTGTTCAATATATTCATATATAATTCTGCTTGATGTTCTACATAATATTGCTGCTCAGTAAATTTCAGTTCCACTGGGCAGCAGTGTTTCTTATGAATGGTGATTCTATAACAAACAAACTATAACTTAGCATCCTAACAAAGAATGTTTGCTGTATGCATGTTTTATTTCTCAGGGAAAGAAATGCAGAGAGAAATGAATAAAATTTCAATGTTAATTAAAAACGAACTGTTCGGAAAACTTCAGGTTATGGGTTGGGTTGTTTTACCTCTGAACGGCACTTTTTTGCACACCATGGGCTAAATGGCCAGGTCACATGGACCCCAAAGGCTCAGAGAAGGTTGGGGCAGGGGACCCACTGGAACAGCTGTTGGGAGACAGATGGTAGCCTCCAGTCAAGGCCATCCAGCGTGTTCTTTAATGTGCACAGGGTATGGCTGTCCCACACATGGGGCCACGGCGTAACGTCCCATCTGACGGACGGCGGCCTTTCCAAGCCCATCGGTGTCCCCTACTGACTGTGGGCAGGGCGGGAATTTTTGCGGAGATAAATCTCAACGCTGACCCAGCTGGGACTCGAACCTGGGAACTACAGATTATGAGCCTGGCGCGCTACCGACTGAGCCACCCCCGCCCCCTCAGGTTATGAGTAACAGATGAAAAATTATATTGTCAAGTGGGATATGAACCTGGGCCTTCTGACAACATGTCAGGTGAAATGTCAAAGGTCATTTGTTAGGAAGCTGTGGGTTCACATCCCACTCAGCTTTAAACAATTTTTCCTTTATACCTAAAACATGTCTACAAGTGCTTTTCTGTGATTTCTCAGTAGTTAATTCAGGTTGCATGTTACTCTCATTGCTAAGTACACCACTTGTTCCACTTCTAATAAAAAATGATACACCTTAAGTCTTATGCCTACTTAGAACGAGTCAATTCTTTAAATCTTTCAAAATCTACACTATAGCTATAACTATGAAGAAATTATTTATTTAGAGACTCTTTAAAGCAATCTTACCATCCATACAAACTAGAAGTTGTGCTACAATACGCTTTTCCATTTCCTTTTGTGTAGTTTCCCTTTTCGGAGTGATTACGTCAATTTCATCAATGAAAACGACAGAAGGGGCACTGTTAACTGCCCTGTCAAAGAGATCTCGAATATTGCTTTCCGATTCTCCTGATACACCTGATATTATTTCAGTTGCAGCTAACTTTATAAATGGAAGTCCTAGTTCCTACACACAAAAAGTTGCTTTGTATTAATTATATCCTCATGAATGCACAAAAAATATTCAATAATATTTCTCATATTTTTCTTGATAATTAAGTGTATTAAGAACTAACATTAGTAACATAAAACATATTGACAAACTACGGGATATACTCAGTGGCTACTTGATTATGAAGAGATCCATGATCTATCAATAGAAGGCCAAAATAAGATTTCAATAACTTCTTAGATAAGCATTTCATGAAATATATACACAGCTGGCCATTAAAAGTGCAACACCAGGAAGAATTCATCAGTTTATCCCAAAATATGCAAGATGGGTAGCCCATGGGAAAACGTGTAAATGATTGAAAGTGCAGCACATATGCACATCATGTGTTGATAGTAATGTCCCTTGGAAGTGGTATAAGAAGAGATTACAAAAAGCCAGTGTAAAGCACTGGAATTGTGTTCGCTCACAGTTCTTGCGCACTAAAGGATCATGTATGCCCCATCAAAGAAAACAGCATCCATACAACCAGGTTTCCGACTTTGATTGAGGAAGAATTGTGGGATTACAGGAAGGTGGATTATCGTACCAAGATATCAGTGCTCGTGTTGGACAGAATGCTGCCACAGTGATGAGAATATGGCATAAGTGGGTAGAGGAGGAAAGAACTCACCGATGTGAGAGATCTCAACGGCCCTGTCACACAATGGTTTGACATCATCTGCAGTATTGGGACATCTTTGCTAGGCAGCCATTGCTTCAGCTACCATTGACTCTACAAAACAGGCATATGTGACTGCAATGGTGCCAAGAACGCCGCACATGGATGTGCAAGGGGGTGGGGGTGGCTCAGTCGGTAGCGTGCCAGGCTCATAATCTGTAGTTCCCAGGTTCGAGTCCCAGCTGGGTCAGCATTGAGATTTATCTCCGCAAAATTCCCCACCCTGCCCACGGTCAGTAGGGGACACCGATGGGCTTGGAAAGGCCGTCGTCTATCAGATGGGACGTTAAGCCATGGCCCCGTGTGCGGGAGAGCCATACCCTGTGCATGTTAAAGAACACGCTGGATGGCATTGACGGGAGGCTACCATCTGTCTCCCAACAGCTGTTCCAGTGGGTCCCCTCCCCCAACCTTCTCTGAGCCTTCGGGGTCCATGTGACCTGGCCATTTAGCCCATGGTGTGCAAAAAAGTGCCGCTCAGAGGTAAAACAACCCAACCCAACCCATGGATGTGCGAATGGCATGGCATTTTCAGACGAATCCCACTTCAGTATGCAGCACCATGATGGACAAATCCGTATCTGGTGGTACCATGGCAACAGGCTCAGTGACATGCATGATGCAGCGCCATACAGGTCTGGGCCCTGGTGTTATGGTATGAGTGCCATTGGAATCCACTCACACACATGCCTCGTACGCATTACTGGTACTTTGAACAGCCAGCGTTGCATCACTGAGATGTTGGAGCCTGTGGTCATACCTTATCTTCAAGGGATTTCTGGTGCCATTTACCAAGAGGACAATGCCCGACCACATGTGCCAGGCATCATCCAACAATTCCTGGATAGCTACCACGTGACAATAATTCCTGGATAGCCACGTGTTTTCTGCCTTGGCCTGTGTGTTCACCAGATCTGTCCTCAATTGCACATGTCTGGTGCATGATCTCATGAAGACTAGCACACCAGACGCCAGCAGCTGCTACAGCAGATGAACTTTGGCTATGTATTGAAACTGCATTGACTAACATTTCCCAAACATACATCCAGCATCTCATCCTCTCAATGCAGACCACATAGCAGTGGTATTGCCACTCATGGTGGCTACACAAGATACTGATTTCTTTGTATTCCACAAGTCTAACTGAGTTATATTTGTAATTATTTGATCCTTGTAACATAAACTATGTATTCACTAAATATGGCTTTGATATCTCTTCTCTCTCTCCTGGTGTTGCACTTTTAACGACCAGCAGTGTATATATAGACAATTGTGAGTGGTTGGCTGACTGATAAGGGATTACATTAATTCTAACTATGATGCAGAAATGGTAAAGCTCTGAATTTGCACCTAGAGGTAATCCAGCTCATAATCTTGGGGCGGAAAATGAAATTTGACCTCCGATGTGCCCTTTAAAGTCAAATAGAGATCACGTAGTGGTCAAACCTTTATCTACCAGTGCTAGAAATGTGAAAATTGGTGTCTGGGAATGTTTGGGGTTGTAGATCTCAGAAATGTTATAAAATTTTATAACTATTAGCTGGTCAGTTTTTTTTTTTCCAATTTCCTCTTCCCTGGACAAGGCCAATGAACCCACTGTCCAACAGAGTAATACCATATAAATTAAAACATCTCAAAACAATATATTGTACAAAAACTATTGCGTTTATAAAAATTAAGATATATTAAAATATCAACGTGGCAACTAAATGAAGTTCAAGATCAGGAAATGTGGAAATGCACTCGTGTTTGGGTCTAAGCAGTGACCAACATAAGTAGGCCAAATTTATGTTATTTATTGATGTTCTTTTGAACATCTAAAATGCACATGTATATCTTGAAGGCTTTTTGTATGTGCTTTTAAAACTATAAGGTGTACTAAATTGGAGTATTTACTAAGAGCATCAAAGCAAAAAATGTGAAACTTCAATCAAAAGTGTATGTTTTTGAACAAAAACCTTGAAATGGCTTTATACTGTAACATCATTTTAGTATATTTTAGAAAATACTATTAACCATTAAAGTTTGCAATATAATAGTAAAATTAATTACTTTGATCCAATCCATTTGAAAACATAATAATTTAAATTTAAAGATCTTTCAAATGCAAGCAATTTTCCATGTTTAAACTTTCCATGTCAAATGCATATTATCAAAGAATCATCTTATACAACTTTTAAAATCTGATAAGTTCAAAGGAGTTTTTATGCTAATTACATAGAGTTATTTTCATTTCAGTTATTATAATAAAGCATGGATGGTTTTGTATATCTCAATATTTCTGCAATTTATATCATGTATGCATTAACTACAAATCTATAAAGAATATACATAAGTCTCAGATGCTTAGAACAAAATGGCAAAATTCTTTAAATTTCTAGAACAGTCTTCTATGTATGCATGCAACATATGTTACTCATAGTGATATACGCTGATAAATTTATAATATACACATAATATGAATGGTAGTTACTACTATGGAATAGGAGTGGGGGTGGCTCAGTTAGTAGTCATCAGGCTCATAATCTGCAGTTCTCAGGATTGAGTTCCATCTGGGCCAACATTGAGATTTATATTCTCAAAATTCCCACCCTGCCCTCAGTCACTAGAAGACACTGGATTGGGTTGTTTTACCTCTGAGCGGCACTTTTTTGCACACAATGAGCTAATGGTCAGGTCACAAGGACCCCGAAGGCCCAGAGAAGGTTGGGGGAGGGGACCCACTGGAACAGCTGTTGGGAGACAGACGCTAGCCTCCCGTCAAGGCCATACAGCGTGTTCTTTAACGTTGGGTTCTTTTACCTCTGAGCGGCACTTTTTTGCACACAATGAGCTAAATGGCCAGGTCACATGGACCCCGAAGGCTCAGAGAATGTTGGGGGAAGGGACCCACTGGAACAGCTGTTGGTAGACAGATGGTAGCCTCCCGTCAAGGCCATCCAGCGTGTTCTTTAACGTTGGGTTGTTTTACCTCTGAGCGGCACTTTTTTGCACACAATGAGCTAATGGTCAGGTCACAAGGACCCTGAAGGCCCAGAGAAGGTTGGGGGAGGGGACCCACTGGAACAGCTGTTGGGAGACAGACGCTAGCCTCCCGTCAAGGCCATACAGCGTGTTCTTTAACGTTGGGTTCTTTTACCTCTGAGCGGCACTTTTTTGCACACAATGAGCTAAATGGCCAGGTCACATGGACCCCGAAGGCTCAGAGAATGTTGGGGGAAGGGACCCACTGGAACAGCTGTTGGTAGACAGATGGTAGCCTCCCGTCAAGGCCATCCAGCGTGTTCTTTAACGCTGGGTTGTTTTACCTCTGAGCGGCACTTTTTTGCACACAATGAGCTAATGGTCAGGTCACAAGGACCCCGAAGGCCCAGAGAAGGTTGGGGGAGGGGACCCACTGGAACAGCTGTTGGGAGACAGACGCTAGCCTCCCGTCAAGGCCATACAGCGTGTTCTTTAACGTTGGGTTCTTTTACCTCTGAGCGGCACTTTTTTGCACACCATGGGCTAAATGGCCAGGTCACAAGGACCCCAAAGGCTCAGAGAAGGTTGGGGGAGGGGTCCCACTGGAACAGCTGTTAGGAGATAGATGGTAGCCTCTCGTCAAGGCCATACAGCATGTTCTTTAACATGCACAGGGTATGGCTCTCCCACATACAGGGCCACAGCTTAACATCCCATCTGATGGACGACAGCCTTTCCAAGCCCGTGTCCCCTACTGACCGTGGCATGGCGGGGAGTTTTGAGGAGATAAATCTCAATACTGGCCCAGCTGCAACTCTAACCTGGGAACTGCAGATTACGAGCCTGGCACGCTACCGATTGAGCCACCCCTGTCCCCAGTAGGAGACACTGATGGAGAGCTGTTGTCCATTGGATGGGACTTTAAGCCATGGTCCAGTGTGCAGGAGATCCATACCCTGTACATGTTAAAGAACATGCTGGATAACCTTAACAGGAGGCCACCATCTATATCCTAACATTTGTCCAATTGGTCCCCTTCCCTCAACCTTCTCTTTATTGTGACCTGGCCATTGGTGGTCTGTGTTATTGGGGTCCTTGTGGCCTGACCATTTAGCCCACTACATGCAAAAAGGTGCTACTCAAAAAAAAAAAATCCTACCCAACTACAGAATTGCAAAGGAAAAACTCTGAAAATAGCAAGCTCTAAACACATCTGGTAGAAGAGGTCCAAAAGTATTACAGAAAGAATTTTTATTTTTTGAGTAGCTGACGATGATACCTTGGAACATTCATGATAGCAAGCACTGACAATAAAATAAACAGGTCACAAACAGTTTTAGTTTATAATGATTATCAATACTGAATAGTAGAGTAAGTATCATGTAAACATGGGACTCATGAATATTTAGCCAAAAAAAAAAATCGAGTTTTCCCATGATCTCCTGATAACATGCTAAGTATTCTATCACTGAAGTACCATAGCTAGCTCATTTCCCAGATAAAAGAGATTAAAAGCAAACCCAACTTCTGTCACTTGTAGTATCATTTACGATTGGGAATGGATAATTCAAGCTGCCATATGATGTTGAAACCAGTGTACAGTCAAAAGTGCTCTCACCATTACATAAATGCAATATTAAATAGCAGAGTAACAAAGGAAAAACATACTTCTATACACAGGATATATATTATCCTGTTATTCACGATCCTAATATTCCATGTATGCATTCAACATATGGTACATAGTGGGTTGGGTTATTTTACCTCTAAGCAGTATTTTTTGCACACAATGGGCTAAATGGCCAGGTCACAAGAACCCCAAAGACTCAGAAAAGGTTGGTGGAAAGGAATCCACCGAACAGCTATTAAGAGACAGATGGTAGGCTCCCATCAAGGCCATCCAAGATGTTCTTTAACGTATACAGGGTATGGCTCTCCCACATCACAAGGCCATGTCTTTACATCCCATCCAACAGATAGCAGCCTTTTGAAGCCCATCAGCGTCCCCTACTTTAACCTGCAGATTATAAGCCTGGCATGCTACCAATTGATTGACACATACACACATTGGTATACACTGATAACTTCACATATGCATATACTACACGTGTAGTTATTATGGAATACTTTATGTAACACAAAGGATAAACGTGAAAGTCAGCATGAAACATGGTAATGCTTCATACATCAAACTATAATCATAACTTTACTTAAGCAAATGCAGGCATGGATCTAAAAAAAAATAGGGGGGGAAAGTGATCAAATTGAGAAAGAAAAAAATGAAAGGGTGGTGGGTGACCAAGATACTGGATTGCTATTCCACTGTGAAATTTTTCTTTCATTACAGTGGTATTTAAACAGTTTCTTTTAAAAAATGTGCAAAAGATTCATACGTTTAATAATTTCTTTCCTCCATTTTGGCTACTAGCATTCTCAAAAGGGGTGGATGAGGCCTTGCCTGAGCCTTGAGCAAGTGTGAATTTCCGCCACTTTAGCTCCAACAGGAGAGCGACATCACCAGGAGATCCCGTGCTTGAGTCATTGGGAGTGCAGACTCAGGGACAAACCAGTGGCTTATTGCACTTGTCTCTTTTTTACAAAGTTTAAATTAATATTGCAAACAATCTTTTACTTATAATAGAAATTTGTTACTTATAAGGTAGAGCAGCGGTCTTCAACCTGGATGATACTACCACTAGTGGCCGTTAGTGATTTTTGTTGGGTACTACAAAAATGAAGGAACGCACATCTGGCTGTGATTTAAATATATATATTTCGGGAATAGAGGACTCAGGAGACCTAAACTTTCTTCATTCTGCTGATTTATCTATCTATCTCTTTTATTTATATATATATATATAAAAGTTACAAGGATTAAGGCTTAAAAGTGGGCAGTAAACTCACTGCAAATGTGAAAATATTGAAAAACTGGAACTCCTTGCCCCAGGGACTTGCTTCAAGTCCCTGGGGCTAGGAGTTCCAATTTTTCCCAGGTTCTTCCCAGTTCAGTTTATTGCCCCAGGGACTTGCTTCAAGTCCCTGGGGCAAGGAGTTCCAGTTTTTCCCAGGTTCTTCCCAGTTCAGTTTATTGCCCCAGGGATTTGCTTCAAGTCCCTGGGGCAAGGAGTTCCAGTTTTTCCCAGGTTCTTCCCAGTTCAGTTTATTGCCCCAGAGACTTGCTTCAAGTCCCTGGGGCAAAGAGTTCGTTTTTCCCAGGTTCTTCCCAGTTCAGTTTATTGCCCCAGAGACTTGCTTCAAGTCCCTGGGGCAAGGAGTTCCAGTTTTTCCCAGGTTCTTCCCAGTTCAGTTTATTGCCCCAGAGACTTGCTTCAAGTCCCTGGGGCAAGGAGTTCGTTTTTCCCAGCTTCTTCCCAGTTCAGTTTATTGCCCCAGAGACTTGCTTCAAGTCCCTGAGGCAAGGAGTTCCAGTTTTTCCCAGGTTCTTCCCAGTTCAGTTTATTGCCCCAGAGACTTGCTTCAAGTCCCTGGGGCAAGGAGTTCCAATTTTTCCCAGGTTCTTCCCAGTTCAGTTTATTGCCCCAGGGACTTGCTTCAAGTCCCTGGGGCAAGGAGGAAAAACTTGCCTTCGTCTTTTAAAAAATGAGCATTCCATATTTACCAGAGTCAACTTGGTAAATAGGGAATGCCATAAAATCCAATTTCTATTGCTTTATTGACAGCATTATGATTAATATATGTATATGCTATATAAAGCATTATGATTAATATATGTATATACTATATAAAGCATTATGATTAATATATGTATATACTATATAAAGCATTATGATTAATATATGTATATACTATATAAAGCATTATGATTAATATATGTATATACTATATAAAGCATTATGATTAATATATGTATATACTATATAAAGCAAATAAGATTAACATTTGCAATTCAAAAAACTGTGAAGGTTTGAAAGTTTCTTATGCAAATAATTCTAATGTGTAAAAAAAAAAGTGTTTTTACACTGTGCATATATTGGAACTGCTTACATAAAAAATATTTCTTTCAAAACTCTTTAGCTAATAAAGTGGCCAGAGTACTAATTGCACAATAGTTTCTTATTAAACAGTACAATATTAAATATTAATATTTAAAATTTAGACAAAATATATTATTTTTATTATAAAACAAGATTTTCTTTGGCAAGTGAAATAAAGTTGATTTGTAATACATCATTTTTAAAAAAGCATATGCTCAAATATTTCCAATATATTGTCTCATCCATAATGTCCATGCTTACCCCTGCTATAGCATGAGCAAGTAATGTTTTACCACAACCAGGTGGACCAATGAGAAGAAAACCTCTTGCAGGCTCAACTCCAAGAGTTTTGAATACCAATGGATGCTTCAAGTGCATAACCAATTTGCATACTTCCTAAAGTTAAAACATAAAAATAGAAACATTCAATAGAGATTATCTGTATAGATATAGAATTCAATAAATACTTATGAAGAAAAAATAAGTTTTGCTGACAGTGCAGAATTTGAACCCATGTCTCTCCAGTACATGCCAGAGTAAATAATGGAAAAAACTCGACATATTCGATATCTACTAATAAATCAGCCCTTTGAAGTCGATTCAAATTTTAGAAGAAAAATTGTATTGAGCCGGGTGGGATACGAACCCACGACCTCCTGATCACATGTCAGGTGCTCTGGGCCACTGAGCTACCGGCTGCCGATCAAGATCTCCTCTAATTAACGCTATGAACATTTCTATTATGTCACATATAGGTGCTATTCAGGCAATCTAGCCACAAGTGGCTTTCTATTTGCCATATAGATGAAAAGCATGTCCCACAACTCAAGACAATCCCACCCGGCTGAAAGCACAATCCTACCCAGCTCAAGACAATTTTTCCTCTAAAATTTGAATAGACTTCAAAGTGCTGATTTATTAGTACATGCCAGAGTGCTCTAAACTATAAGTCACACTGAAGAAGTGAATGAAGGAGTTGGCAATTAGTCTAGGGATTAGAGCACTCTCAGTCGGTAGCGCGCCAGGCTTGTAATCTGTAGTTCCCAGGTTCGAGTCCCAGCTGGGTCAGCGTTGAGATTTATCTCCGCAAAATTCCCCACCCTGCCCACGGTCAGTAGGGGACACCGATGGGCTTGGAAAGGTCACTGTCCATCGGATGGGATGTTGAGCCGTGGCCCCGTGTGCGGGAGAGCCATACCCTGTGCACGCTAAAGAACACGCTGGATGGCCTTGACGGGAGGCTACCATCTGTCTCCCAACAGCTGTTCCAGTGGGTCCCCTCCCCCAACCTTCTCTGAGCCTTCGGGGTCCTTGTGACCTGGCCATTTAGCCCATGGTGTGCAATAAAGTGCCGCTCAGAGGTAAAACAACCCAACGTTAAAGAACACGCTGGATGGCCTTGACGGGAGGCTACCATCTGTCTCCCAACAGCTGTTCCAGTGGGTCCCCTCCCCCAACCTTCTCTGAGCCTTCGGGGTCCTTGTGACCTGGCCATTTAGCCCATGGTGTGCAATAAAGTGCCGCTCAGAGGTAAAACAACCCAACGTTAAAGAACACGCTGGATGGCCTTGACGGGAGACTACCATCTGTCTCCCAACAGCTGTTCCAGTGGGTCCCCTCCCCCAACCTTCTCTGAGCCTTCGGGGTCCATGTGACCTGGCCATTTAGCCCATGGTGTGCAAAAAAGTGCCGCTCAGAGGTAAAACAACCCAACCCAAAGAGCACTCTGGATTGTATCTGGAGAGATGTGGGTTCGAATCCCACACCATTGGCAAAACTCAGCTTTTTCGGTTTTTTCTGCATAAGTATAAAATAGAGAGACATTTGTAAAATTAGCATCTTAATTTTTCAGTATTACAAAAGAGAAAAAAAACCTTAATTATAATTAGACAATTCAGAACTGATACGTGTTTTGCTCTCTTGATACCAAACTCTAGGCATATAGAGAGGCAACATCGAATACATAATGAAGAGTGTCTGTCTCTTAATGACTCACCTCTCGTAATGATCTAGAGACATCGAACTTTGCATAAACTTTCCCTTCTTCTAGGGGAATATTATAGAATATGTGCAAAACTGATGGGATCAATCAAAATAGGTACAGACTGGGTTGAATTTCTCAAAATTCCAATAGATTAATATTAGCAGTTATCAATAATAATTGTTGCCACGTATAAATTTTAAAGAAGAAATAGTTCAATTAATACTTTGTGAGAGTGTAGGATGTGGTGTTTGGTTATTTGCAACTTTCTCTTTCTTTTATTTAATATATCAATACATTTGCATATTTAATTTTCTGAGTAAGGAAATATTGTATCAGTTTAGAAAAATGAATATAATTTGATTTCCTGTATTCTAATAACTTTTGGCCATTTAATACTGTGCTTTGAAGTGTGATCTAACATATGCAGGCAAAACCCAATGGATGTCCCAAGCAATCCAGGTACTTCTTCTAGTAAATATAAAAGAAACACTCAAAAGAACTTGGGGCGGGGGAGGCTCAGTCGGTAGCGCGCTAGGCTCAATCTGTAGTTCCCAGGTTCGAGTCCCAGCTGGGTCAACGTTGAGATTTATCTCCACAAAATTCCCCACCCTGCCCACGGTCAGTAGGGGACACCGATGGGCTTGGAAAGGTGGCCATCCGTCGGATGGGATGTTGAGCCGTGGCCCCGTGTGCGGGAGAGCCATACCCTGTGCACGTTAACGCTGGATGGCCTTGACGGGAGGTTACCATCTCTCTCCCAACAGCTTGTTCCAGTGGGTCCCCTCCCCCAACCTTCTCTGAGCCTTCGGGGTCCATGTGACCTGGCCATTTAGCCCATGGTGTGCAAAAAAGTGTCCCTCAGAGGTAAAACAACCCAACGTTAAAGAACACGCTGGATGGCGTTGACGGGAGGCTACCATCTGTCTCCCAACAGCTGTTCCAGTGGGTCCCTTCCCCCAACCTTCTCTGAGCCTTCAGGGTCCTTGTGACCTGGCCATTTAACCCATTGTGTGCAAAAAAGTGTCACTCAGAGGTAAAACAACCCAACGTTAAAGAACACGCTGGATGGCCTTGACGGGAGGCTACCATCTGTCTCCCAACAGCTGTTCCAGTGGGTCCCTCCCCCAACCTTCTCTGAGCCTTCGGGGTCCATGTGACCTGGCCATTTAGCCCATGGTGTGCAAAAAAGTGCCGCTCAGAGGTAAAACAACCCAACCCAAACTCAAAAGAACTTATGTTTAGGATTTCAGTCAGAAATCTAAATTTAGTGGTCCAATCTTAAAAAAAATATGAAATTAATCATCTTTTGTCCCTTCCTAATCTTCTGACCAACATCCATTTCTTAAATGTTAATCAACACACCACAGTTGGCATTATCTAAACAAAATACTACACTTTGCATTATTTAAAATACCACAGTTGGCATTGTTTTGCCAAATTCACTACTGCATTTTCTCTGCACTGCCTCTTTATTGCATTAATAATCATATAATTACAATAAATAATAATTGATATGAAGTATATTTGAATCGTTCTTGTACATTTTACCTGAACTATCACAATTTTTTTCCCATTTTTCCTACTGGTATTAACCCTTTCAGTACCATACTGGCTCAAAACGGCCGAGATTTTAAATGGACTTGCCCAATCAGTGCTATTCCTTTCTCTTCACTGCCTCCTACCCACAGTTTGGGTTGGTGTGGTAGAGAAATGGTTAATACCAGTATATCCACAAAGACAAAACCCAGTACCAAAATGTTGACGTTAATTTTGTGCCTGACATTGCATTCCCTATTTTGATAACAAAATCAAAGTGGTGATAAGTCCATAATCAGGGGAATGCGTTTTGAATACATAATAGTACAAGAATAATACTGAAGGGTGTGTCCAAGTTACTGGTATTTAGTCTGACATGACTGCCATAGCCCTGGTGGCATATTTCAAACACTGCCAGCCTCAACTTGAAAAATATATAATTTACATTTTATGACTAACTGCCAAAATTGTAGAGTTTCATTGTTTTAGTAAGAAACAGAACTCATCTTGTATTAAACAGAGAATAAAACAGAAATGCAGGTTTATGGTTACTGAAATACAGATTCATAGCTAACATGCTTCGGGTGATAAGTGCCCCTTGACAACTATGATACAAGTTTGGATTAATGTAGCATTTCCTTATGTGATATAATGTGGTGACATTAGTGGTACAATGTGCTGCAATTATTCATTGTTAGAGATCCTGCAAAATTAGGGAGGATATTGCATTACAGATACTACTAAAGGAAAATCCATATCTAATCCACTGGAAATCAAAATCATGGTCAACTATCATGTCTGGATCCTGCATGATGATATGCATTGTAATGGTGCCACATTTTCTGCAACTTTGAAGTAAAAGCCCTTCAGGTAGTTAACCATCAAGATCTTGCAAATACTGCTCCTCTGGTATAAGAATGGACCTACAATCTAATTGTTCCAAATGCTGAAAGGAGGAGAACTGTTTTTAAGCTACATTCTTCTTGTTTCAAAGTTGATGAATTTTATTATATCACAATTTCCTTTTTGCAACTATTTTGTAACTAGGGGCTGATAACTTTCAAATATGAAATCAGAGGTACTGCAGACTTAATGACCATTATCAGTTTCACATGTGTACCCATCATTATTTCCTATGCATTATACATTTGCACACCATCCCATGACCGAGTGGTTAGCACGCTTGGCTACTGATCTTAGGGACCTGGGTTCGAGCCCCGGGTAAGGCATGGATGTATGTGTCGTTTTTCTGCTGAGGTCCTGCCATCCTCTCAGACCTTCTACTATGGCATATAAACTGACAGGCTCCTGTCAGACCTCTGTGGTCAAGCAGCTGCTTGAGGAGGTATTTTTTTTATACATTTGCAAGATTTCTCCTGGGTATAGGCTTTCCTTACCATCTATAAATAGCAGCCTTAAATAAGTAAAAAAATACTTGGAACAAAAATATTAAAATATATATATACAGGGTGATTCAAAACTCTTGGGCCAAACTTTAAGAGGTGATAGAGCACTTTTCGTCATACAATGCATGGTTGGAACTCAAGTGGTGAAGTGATAGAGGGCGCTTTCCAGTAAACACTTATAAGCGCTGGTTTTGATGAAATGTTTTTTACCCTACGTAGAATTTCCTCTGTAACAAGTGGCGTCCTCACACTCCTTGCACGCCCTGTATCCTGCAAGCCACTGACAAAGGAGCCCATTTTGCACAGATACCGGTGCAATCGCTGAAAGGTTTTACGATCAGACATGCATCTGGTCGGAAAGCGCTCCCGGTACAGTTTTTGGGCTTCCCTCACATTCCCGTCCACAGCTCCGTACGTGAAATGCATGTCCGCCTTCTCCTGATTCGTGAAACAATCCATCCGTTCTGCAATCAGCGCTTATAAGTGTTCATTGGAAAGTGCTCTCTTGTGATTCACCATTTGAGTTCTGGCCGTGCATTGTATGACGAAAAGTGCTTGTTTAGAAATGTTCTATCACCCCTTAAAGTTTGGCCCAAGAGTTTTGAATCACCTTGTATATAAATAAAAACAAGCATACATTAAGAAAATCAAACAGATTCACTCTGTCTGAATACTGATTGACGAAATCACCTTCAAATCACTTGGGTTGGGTTGCTTTACCTCTGAGTGGCACTTTTTTCGCACACAGTGAACTAAATGGCCAGGTCACAAGGACCCTGAGGACTCAGAGAAGGTTGGGGGAAGGGGACTCAATGGACAGCTGTTAGCTCCATCCATATGGAAATTTCTCAT
This sequence comes from Ryuthela nishihirai, assembly GCA_038380435.1. NCBI lineage: Eukaryota > Metazoa > Arthropoda > Arachnida > Araneae > Heptathelidae > Ryuthela > Ryuthela nishihirai. The sequence goes on along the minus strand of JAWZYU010000044.1, from coordinate 2,078,827 downwards.
CAAGGCCATCCAGTGTGTTCTTTAATGTTTACAGGGTATGGCTCTCCCACACAAGGGGCCAGGGCTTAACGTCCCATCCAACAGATGGCAGCCTTTCCAAGACCATCGGTGTCCCCTACTGATTAAGGGTAGGGGGCAAGTTTTGCAAAAAGGTAATTCTCGATGGTGGGACTCAAACCTGAGAATTGAAAATTATGAGCCTGGCAGGCTACTGACGGAGCCATCCCCACCCCCCTCAAATCACTGATTCCACTCACTCTGAAATTATGTTAAGCTGAACTCAATATTTCAAGTTTCTGATATCACCCCTCCAGTATTCTGAAGAAATATAATACCTAAATGCAGTATATTAGACTGAACATTGCAATGTTTTGTGATAATGAAATAAATTTTGAACCTATTGCCTTCCATTTTATCAGAAAATAAATTGAAGTATAAATAAATAAAATAAAATAAATACCCCCTCAAGCAGCTGCTTGCCACAGAGGTCTGACAGGAGCCTGTCAGTTTATATGCCATAGTAGGAGATCTGAGAGGATGGCAGGACCTCAGCAGAAAAACAACACGAACATCCATGCCTAATCCGGGGCTCGAACCCAGGTCCTTAGATCAGTAGCCAAGCGTGCTAACCAATCGGCCACGGGACGGCAAAAATTGAAGTATATAAGTTATTAAAAATATTTTGAAGTTAAAAGGATTAATAAATAAAGATAAAAAATAAGCAATGACACTTTTGAAGTTCCAAGCTCGATTGTTTGGGGTTTTATGATGCAAGAGCAACAAACGCAATGTTATGCCCAAAGTTCTAAGCACGATGAAGACTACTACTATTTACTGTGATAATAGGCAGATAAAGTGCAACCTTATAACATGTCATTTGCTGAGCACACATAATTATTCACTAAAGTTTACATACCTTTCATATGGAACATTTATTTCACACTTAAACACAAACAAAAAAAAAACTTTCTTTTGAAATAATAGCATATTTTACAGCATTTTCCTATGGTTTTCCTTAAATTATTCTATTAATTCTAAGTCTCAATTGAATTTATTTTAAACATTCAAAACACATCTTTTAATATACATGAAAACCTAAACAGGTATATGACAGTCTGATAAAATTACAGATTTATAATTTTTTACAAAAAAACCATTTAACTGAATTAATTTAATATATAACAATAAATAAATAATTCACACATAACTAAAACCACATAATTTATTATAACAAACATCGAATTTTTCTATTTCTAAATAAAATTAACTTTTACTAACCATCAGAGTTTCCTCAATTCCTCCAATATCAGCAAATGTGACATCGGATTCGTAAAGCAAAGTCTCTGCAAAAAAAAAAAAAAATTCTTCAGCACACAGAGACATATTGCAAAATGATTATTTGAGACTATTATAACTAAAATTATGTGAATTATATTACAAGGAAAAACTGGGTTCTATAATTACAAAAATAAAAAAATTAACTTTAGAACATTTGGAAATTGATTAAATGCGTTTAAGCTAGACAGCCTTATCAATTAATTATAAAAGTATTAGATAATACTTTTATAGTAAGTGGGGCTAGTAATGGAATAGTTCAGTCTAGCGATAATTACAACAGCAACATATCTCAGCATCAACTCTGCCAAATGTGCATAATAAATATAATAAATAGTAATTTGATATGTTTTTCATGCAGCAAACTGCTCAGCTGCACCCAATTGTTTTGCAGAACAGTTCTTTATGGCATTGTTCCTCAAAATTATATGACAAGAACTCTATGAAACTAAGATGAAGGAGGTCCACTTTGATGTTCTTCAAAACAGTCATGAACTATTTCACAAAATCAAAATTTCAGGTGATGCTAACAAGCCATTCCAAAAAAAATAACTTTAGCATTTTAAAATAAATACAATATAAAATAACATTGTTCATTAAAAGTTTTTAAACTGAAAAAAAAAAACATTAAGAATTACAGCAAAGAGAAATCGACATAATCATTAATATCAGATTAACCTTATGACAAGTATCAGCATACTATTATAGTACATTCATCAGAACAGACTACACTGAGTATTATCATGCTGTCCTTATTTCCTAAATAGTAGCACGAATGCTTCTGCCATCTCTTTGGAAATTTCACTTTAATCCATTTCAAGTCTACTAAATGCAGAGTTGATTATAACGAAGGAAATAAAAACAATTTTAAAAACTAATTCATGAAAGGTTAATAAAATGATTGCAAAGAATATATTCCCAATAAGGTCATAAAACAAGCCTGGTTGAGTTGTTTGGACATAATGGGTTAAATGGACATGCTCAGAGAAGGTTGCGGAAGAGAATCCACTGGACAGCTGTTAGTAGACGGATGGAAACTTCCCTTCAAGGCTATCCAGTGTGTTCTTTAAAATGCAGAGGGTATGGCTCTCCTGCTTGAGGGGACATTGCTTACACCCCATCTAACAGACAGTGGCCTTTCCAAGCTGTCAGTTCCCCTTTCTCACTAAGAGTTGGGTTGTTTTACCTCTGAGTGGCGGGGAGGGGGTGGGGGAGGGGTGGGGGAGGGGGTGGCTCAGTCGGTAGCGCACCAGACTCGTAATCTGTAGTTCCCAGGTTCGAGTCCCAGCTGGGTCAGCGTTGAGATTTATCTCCGCAAAATTCCCTGCCCTGCCCACGGTCAGTAGGGGACACCGATGGGCTTGGAAAGACCGCCGTCCATCGGATGGGACGTTAAGCAGTGGCCCCGTGTGCGGGAGAGACATACCCTGTGCACGTTAAAGAACACGCTGGATGGCCTTGACGGAAGGCTACCATCTGTCTCCCAACAGCTGTTCCAGTGGGTCCCCTCCCCCAACCCTCTCTGAGCCTTCGGGGTCCATGTGACCTGGCCATTTAGCCCATGGTGTGCAAAAAAGTGCCGCTCAGAGGTAAACCAACCCAACCCAACCCTCTGAGTGGCACTTTTTTGCACACCATGGGATAAATGGTCAGGTCACATGGACCCCAAAGGCTCAAAGAAGGTTGGGGGAGGGGACCCACTGGAACAGCTGTTGGGAGACAGATGGTAGCCTCCCATCAAGGCCATCGAGTGTGTTCTTTAATGTGCACAGGGTATGGCTCTCCCGCACACGGGGCCACGGCTTAACGTCCCATCTGACAGACGGCGACCTTTCCAAGCCCATTGGTGTCCCCCTACTGATCGTGGGCAGGGTGGGGCACTTTGCGGAGATAAATCTCAATGCTGACCCAGCTGGGACTCGAACCTGGGAACTACAGATTACGAGCCTGGACTGCTACCAACCGAGCCACCCCCGCCCCTTCTCACTAAGAGCAGAACAGGAGTTAGTGTTGATAAATCTCACAATTGGGACTTGAATCTGGGAACATCAGTTATGAGAATGGCATTTAAGCTTCAAATCTTCCAACACAAAACAAATCCAAAAAACGAGTTGTGCAGTAATCTGAATGTCAGTTGACTTATTTAGAGCCATCAATAAATAATTGTTTGCACGCCTTTAATCACACAACACACACACATACACTTAGTCGCCACTTTATTAAGTACAGTACCATATTATGCCAATAGTAACTCAGATACAGAACTCAGTTTTCTTAAATAACTTTTTTATGAAAAAATATGACTGAAGATTTCAATCAAATCTGTTTAAATTACCATTTCTAAAAATATGTCTCCACTATTTAAAGAATTACGGAAGCTGAACCGTTTAGCAAATTAGCTGATTCTGCAAACAATCATTTACAATTGGCAAAAATTAACATTATTAATTCTTACACATTTTTAGAAAAATTCAGTATAACATTTATTACTTTCATTTTAATTTGTTTTTATTAATTATTCAGGGCAATTATTTGAAGCATTGTTGCTGTTAAATATTCCAATTTCTGTAACTCTAAATACCAAATGAATATTGTGAAAATTGAAATTGAAATAGATTTAACTGATATCTTAAAATTAAGTTGTCACATTTTTTCATAAAAAGCTTATTTAGGAATTAACTGAGTTCTGTATCTGAGTTACTATTGACATAACACAGAATTGTACCAAAAAACAGAAAAGTGGCTGTTGAGTGTTATATTCTATGAAAAATTGGCTGATAACTTAGTTGCAATATTTGAACTTTTCGCATTATGCTGTTTTCTGCTTTTGGTTCAAAATTTTCATAAATCTAATAATAGAGGTAATTTTTTTCAGTAAGTCTCCTGGGGGTGAAAATCACTTGTTGTCAATGCAAAATTCATGACCTTCACATTTTACAACCAAAATTTCAAATTTGCGATATTAGTTTAAAATTCTGCCATTTTCAATTTTTTTCCCATCATTAGGGGGTACAATTATAGATTTTAAGATTTCCTAAGTTTTCGGATGTCCAGTACAGTCGTTGGATGTCTGTCATCGCTTTGGATGCCACATATTCACATGGCATGATACGTTATTCTTCTAGTTTTATTCTGTTTTTATTAATGTGTAGTAGAAGTAATCCTACCTATACGAAAATAATTCAATTAAATGTTACTCAATCAAACTTTATCTTTTGCCTTTTTGGATCCTCGAATCCAACAAGATGCATTTTTCTAGTCTAGCAAATTGTAATATTTCATCAATACCTATCCAACCCAAAAAGAATTTTTGTCTAAACACAAAGAAGTTGAATGTCTACAGATGGAGAGACAAACAGAGATATGACAAAGTGAAAACATTAGCTTGCTTTTTTTTCTGAAAACATGCTAAAAATGCTATTCAGTCACTGCTGATTATTAATTATGATAAAAATAATAATTTCTGGCTCTATCACAAAATTTCTGATTTATTAAACAGGTTCTTTAACTATGCAAATTAGGGTAATAATAATACCTTTAGTTTTCAAAGAACTATTCTTTTTTGACATTTTCTGATATTTACTTGCATTTCTTTCTTCCAACATTTCAGATTTCTTGAAATACAATCAAAATATTAGAAATGATTAATAATATTACACACATCAGAATAATCAAAAAATTCATAATTTTTATGTAACATAAAATATGGAAAAATTATAACATCTTGCAAGCAAAACTATTACTTTATAGAATAATAATTTGATTACTTGATATATGAGTTTTGGCACAAACTTCATGTTCTAAATGCATGCTGTTTTAAAAAACTTGGTAACAATGGAATTTGAAAATTTTACATTAGCTGTTGCAGCAATGCCAACATGAAGTCTTGCAAAATGCAGCATTTGACCTGAGGCAGAAGACAAACTACAATACCACACCTTTAGGTTCTCTACGTGTTCCTGATCTGGCTATCAATGATTGTCTGAGTATGCCCATTGGATTTATTCAAACAACTCATCCTATATGCTATCACCTAAGCCTACTGTATCTGTGCTATCTGTTATGGATATCTCTGTGCCACATTTTCTACATTCCTTATGTATCTGTCATTGCTTTCAATGCCACACAAAATCTCATCTTACAACTGCTGTGGTTGCAGCTTTTCATCATTATCACAGAACTTTATCCCATTTTCCTTCTTACCACCCAACATCTCAGAACTGTGGTACCTGACATTTTGATTGTTGAAAGGACTATTCTAGATAAGTGGTTCTCAACCTTTTATGCTTCACGTTCCCCCTGGAAATGTGTATGTAACTGGCATACCCCTTGTATAGATAGATAAAACTATAGTTATAGTATAACAATGGGAATAAAATAAAACATATATATCAGTGGTTCTCAACCTTTTATGCTTCACATACCCTCTGGAAATGTGTATGTAACTGGCGTACCCCTTGTATAGATAGATAAAACTATAGTTATAGTATAACAATGGTTATTTTTACTTTGTTACTAGATCTAGTGACATTTGAGCTCTCATGGCATACCCCACGTAGAGAACCCCTAGTCTAGAATGACCAGACGCCCTCGTTTTCTTGGAACGGCTCCTGGATGAAAAACTCTGTCCCCAATGAATAAATGCCCCAGGAAGTTCCCTGATGAATAAATGTGCCTGAAATTTATTTTTATATGTTATTTTAAATTTTAAATTAATTGTACAGTATGAGCAGATCTTTTACTAATAGAATAGTAGTGGCAACACTATTATAAAAAAAAAATAGTCAGTAATGCAGGTGACTGAAAAATTCAGGCTACAATTTTAAAATGAATGAAATCAATTGTCAATTCCCTGGAAAACAGGTAGATCTGCTAACAGTAGTTGACATCTTGCATCTGAATTTATTCTGAATAATATAATAATGATATAGGCTGACCATATTTACAGAAGTCCATGGATCTTCTGTAAATAGGCTGACCATATTTACAGAAGTCCATGGATCTTCTGTAAATATGGTCATCCTATATCAGTCTGCTACTGGATGGTCCATTTGCATCACTGCTGCATTGCCCAACTGAAATGACATTCAAATGTGACTAAATTGGCATGTATAGTATCTACCTGTGGCTCTTCCCTTCAGGCAGTTTTAGAACCTTTTAAATGACTTTCCAGATTATTATCCACATACACAGATTACATCCAATATACACAGTGTTACTGTTGATCTCCTGCATTTTTATATCAATGCATTTACTTGTTTTTACTCAGCAAGCAAGAATTAAATTACTCCCTAAGGCTGATTTCCCAAACATGAGCAATATCTTTATGTAATTTGGTATATTAATAAAATAAAACATAAATTATTGAATTAAAACATAAAGAGGGAATGGGAGTGCCCTTATGACCCAATGATATGATACTGTATGCTGATTTTGATATTGTTTCTTGCAAAATGTTCAGACATTTTCATTGTTCATTCTCCTCTTTTAAACATAAGTAACAGAAAGTTCATATTACCTTATTTAGAATTTTCTTATATTAGGCATATTGAAATGCCTTCCCATAGGCCACAAAAAACATTCTGTGGTCTGTGGAGAATTTTCCAAAATATAAAAACCATATTTGCTTTCAAAAATAAACTTTTGAAGAATAAATGGGCAAAAAATTGTGAAAAAAATTGTGAAACATTATAATAATAAATAAATACTCCCTCAAGCAGCTGCTTTCCACAGCAGTCTGACAGGAGCCTGTCAGTTTATATGCCATAATAGAAGGTCTGAGATGGCAGGACCTCAGCAGAAAAACGACACATACATCCATGCCTTACCCAGGGCTCGAATCCAGGGCCCTTAGATCAGTAGCCAAGCATGCTAACCACTCAGCCAAGGGATGGATACACAAGTAATTTTATTACTAAATCTGTTTTTTTTTCATTCAAACCATAAATATTTTGACTCTTTTACTATTTATTCAAAATACATATTTATTCAACATTACACACATAATAGTGCTTTTACACATAGTTTGATGTATTAAATATGGAAGATTAAATAAGATGTATTAAGCAAGCTTCAACTCCCTGTCAGATCTGTTAAATTTAAAAGGCGTACCCAAAGTGGCAATCAGCTGTAAACTGTCTGAAGCAAAAAAAAAATAAGAAATGAGTGTTTTTTGTTTTTCCCATGACATTTTTTGATGTTATATATTTCTGTGACCTATCAATCAAAAAATATCAGAATACTTCCACATAACACTATTTCTCTTGATGTACTACTAATGTCAGCTCTGGATATTTTTGCATCTTTCACAGATGTCAGTTTAACAAATTCAATATTTGAGAAACTGTACTTTTTAACAATAATATTTCCATTGATACACACAATACACTGGCATTTAGATGAAAACTAACAAGAAAATAGTATTTAGGAATTACACAAATTCTTACACAGTACAATAAGGAAAAGAAAAACAAGAATATGGAAGAAAAATATGGCTTCAAGATGCACATTTTATGATAATTTTGTTGGTTTAGTTCTTTAAATCAATGATGATATACATGAAGACCCCACTATGTGTCATTCTATATATATATATTTTATACATATATATATATCTTTCAATAGTTGCACCATTGGCAAATTATGGCTCATTTTGTATTGGTGTTGCTAAACACTTGCAGTTGCATCATTTTCCAGGCAACAAACGAAATTGCAATGGCAAGTCAAGCTGTACTGGCACCTTGTTTCTAACATAAGGCTTCTTGTCAGTGCTTTCTACAGTAATTATAATTAAAGTTGGGGAGACAATTTTTTAAGATAAAATGGGGGTTAAGTAAGTAAATTACCAATACTGCATGTATCAAGTTGATCCCCAGTGGGAATGTTGGAAAAATTCAGGGAGTGTACATGGAGATCCGTGACTTTTGTGTCCACAAACAATGGCTTAAGAGCTCATCCAATATACAGGTGCTCTTCCAAGTCCATCAATCTCTCCTTTCTCACACATGAGGAAAAAGGAGGATTATGACCTCGAAGCTTTACTTTTTTATCCATTTGGGTTAGGTTGTTTTACCTCTGAGCGGCACTTTTTTGCACACAATGGGCTAAATGGCCAGGTCACAAGGACCCCGAAGGTTCAGAAGTTTGGGAGAGGGGACCCACTGGAACAGCTGTTGGGAGACAGATGTTAGCTTCCCGTCATGGCAATCCAGCGTGTTCTTTAACGTGCACAGGGCATGGCTCTCCTGCACATGGGGCCACAGCTTAACGTCCCATCTAATGGACAGTGGCCTTTCCAAACCCATCGGTGTCCCCTACTGACCATGGGCAGGGCAGGGAGTTATGCGGAGATAAATCTCAATGCTGACCCAGCTGGGACTTGAACCTGGGAACTGCAGATTACGAGCCTGGCACGCTACCGACTGAGCCACCCCCGCCCCCTTATCCATTTGGAATTAGCATGAGAAGACAATAATAGTGGTTACACAAATATCTGTTCACTTTTCCTTTTGTTTTAGTTTGATGTATTAAATTTAGAAGATTATATTTAAGGTGTATTACGCAAGCTTCAAGTTACCTCGTTGTCAGATCTTAAAAATGTTGTTAAGGTAATAATCAGGATGCTGTTGCAGTGTTACAAAATGAAAAAATACTGGGACATAATCAAAGATTGACTTTTTGCGAATCATACAAAATATGTCATATTGAAGCTAAATGGCCATCCAAAAGTAAGATTTAGTAAAGTTTTGTGAAGATAAAATTCAATTATGCTTAATTTTCCATCCTAACTGGGATGGTAAACAAGAAGATTCCTAAATTTTTTAAACACTGAAAAATTTATTTTCCTAATATTCAGCATCTGATTGGCTCTCTTGCCTCAAATGTACAAGTATTTTTTGTGTCTTCAATTTGGTAGTCAAATTAATTTTGCCACTTCTTTTAGGTTGTTTTACTCTTGAGCAGCACTTTCTGTACACAATGGGCTAATAAATGGCCAGGTCATAAGGACCCTGAAGGCTCAGAGAAGGTTGGGATACGGGACATACTGTAACAACTGTTGGGAGACAGGTGGTAGCCTCCCATCAGGGCCATCTATCAAGTTTTTTAATGTGCACAGGGTATGGCTCTTCCACACATGGAGCCATGGCTTAACATCCCATCCGATGGACGGTGGTCTTTCCAAACCCATCGGTGTCCCCTCCTGACTGTGGGCAGGGCGGGGAGTTCTGTGGAGATAAATCTCAGTGCTGACCCATCTGGAACTCAAACCTAAGAACTGGAGTACGAGCCGGGCGTGCTACCGACTGAGCCATCTCCACCCCAAATTTTGCCATTAATACAAAATGTGACTACACCAGAGAAATATATTTAAAAAAAAACTGTATCATGGAAAAATTTGTAAATTTCAGATGACACTCATAATTCAGGCAAAGTGCAATGAACGGATTTGTATGTGATTCATAATAAATTTATTAAATTAATTTAATGTCTTATGGTCTTAACAAGAGCTTGTTTTTCTTTTTAATATTTACTTCCATTTAAACTGAGATGGAGGATCATTACAACTTTTCTAATTACCCTGCAAAAAACTATGGCACTCAGATTTATCCTACATATCTCAATTATAATTTAATCTAAAGAGTCATAATTATTATAATGTTTGGGCAATGGTATAGTTGCAATAGCACTGCCACTTTTTTATACAATCTTTTATGCAGCAATCACATAGCTTAATACTGTTTCATCATTATGGTTTAATAAAAAAATTTAAATAGTAAAACTTTGTGAAAAAATAATTTTCTACAATAATTTAAATAACTTGAAAAACATTTCCCTCACCTCTTTTTCTTGCTCTACAGCTTTGTTACTTTTGTTTTTTTTAATGCTTTTAACATTTTCAGAATTTGATGAAACCAATTTATTAGTTGCAGAAGTACAAATTTGTGAACTGTCTGGAACGTCAACAGGATGCTGTTTTCGCACTGACTTCTTATAGAGACCTGAGATGCTCTGGTTGACTAAATTTGTGTCCTTAGTAAAATACATTAATATATAAGATTAATGTTGCAAATATATCAGCATATTAAAAATATTTTAATATTGCAATCAGCAGTACCATAACTAATAAAGGCAAAACAAAATATCTAAATAAGTTTCATAAAATTTGCTTTTAATACTAAAATTGCACATAAATATAATAAAATAAATACCTCCTCAAGCAGCTGCTTGCCACAGAGGTCTGTCAGGAGCCTGTCAGTTTATATGCCAGAGTAGAAGGTCTGAGAGGATGGCAGGACCTCAGCAGAAAAACGACACATACATCCATGCCTTACCCGGGGCTCGAACCCAGGTCCCTTAAATCTCAGCCATGGGATGGACTGCTTTCTTATTCAGTACTGCATCTTTTATTCATGTTTAAAACATTTGGTAATATTGTAACGCTCCAAACAATGCAAAATAATTAAAGTTTTATGCTCCGGATAACTTAGACGGGCGCCAGGCAATCATTAACAAATTGCCAAAATGTAGAATAAGTTGATTTAGGGTTCAAGTGCCAGCGAGCGTTCATAAGTAAGAGTCAAAAATGATTCTTAACAAAATAAGAGTTAATATAAAAAAAGATCCTAAATTAGCGTTGCTCAAGATAAAAACTACAGACTCAAAAGTTTGTAACAAAACAAAATAGATTTATTTCCAAAATAACTAACTCACCAAGACATCAATAAAAAAACATCTCTTGTGCTACACGCACGGTGCTACGCACCTTACTACATCTCTCTGCTCTCTCTACAACTCTGCTCTCAGTGCTCTACTCTCTAGTGCTCTCAGTGACTCGCAGGTCACGGTTTTGACAATGGGTCGGCGCATGCCGGGAAAGACATTTGCATACAATGACGAACGACGAGGTATGACGCAAGAGGGGGCGTGTCCTTGGCACACGCTTTAACGGTTACGGTCGGAAGTTCGGAGTTGCGCGTACGCAACTCCTAGAAACTTGAAAACGAGTGCTGTGATGCCGAAAAGGAAATAAAAATCCCCAAAATGATAAATATAACGTAAATTAAACAAAACTGGTTAAGGTAAAGCAAAAGTGAACGATGGGGCATCACAACATATTACATAAAATACAACATATGATGTTCCAAAAAAGCTTATATTAAAAAAAGGGTAAAGTGTTGGGAATGCATGCAACATAATGTAAAGCTGTTTACTTATAATTTCTAAGAATTATGTTAAAATTCAAAACATTTATACTTCATAAAAATAAGTTATTTCTTATCTGGGCTGGTACATACATAACTTCCATGCTTAATGAACTCGATGTATAATTATTAGACCATTCTATTTAAAGACTTCTATATTTGCAAATCAATACAATGTGAACAGGGATACACATGCTCAGTTGCATTTGTAGAGTTCATTTTTTTATGCAACAATTCAGTTTTGTGAATGGAGGATATGTGTTTATACTATAGCCTTTGCCAATATGTTTAACATAATGTTAGAGAATTAGCAGAAATTTTTATTTTCAGCCAGATAGGATAAGTACCCCAAGAATTCCTTTTAAGTGTTATCAGAATATCATGTATTTGGATCTCATCCAGCTCAATTTAAAAAAAAAGAATTAATAATGGCATATCTACTTTGTGAATTATGAATGCTATTAACATTAATACTATTAACAATTAATACAATTAATACTCAGAATCCTAGCCTGACTGATATTATTTTAATTTTATTCCCTTATTACTACTACACTTTGCCCACTGCTTTGTTTTTTATTTATGTATACTTTATACATGTAACTAATTTTAATAGAAATCTTATTTTAAAGAAAAGAAACAATAATAAAGGTTGAAACAAATGCAAGCTAAATGCAATGTTAGTTATGTGCATAGTATATACAGATGATTGTTGACTAATGAAGATAGCTAACTGCAGATACAGGGTGTCTCAAAAATATAGGTACAAACTTTTAGGGGAGGTAGATAACATTTAAAGGAATGAGAATTGCATAGGAACCCCTAACCGGAAATGTCACCGTAAGTCAATAGGCGGCGCTGTTCATCAGTGCCCTAGAGGGGAAATTTCGGATTTCCTCATTCAAGCGGTAGTCGGCTTATGAAGAGCATGCAAAGGTATTCGAATGGGGAGCTGGCAGACATGCACTTAGTGTATGGAATAGCTGAGGGCAACAGACGAGCAGCTCAACGAATGTATCAAGAATGCTTCGCACACAGACATGATGTACCGGGCCACCGTTTGTTTGTGCGTGTGCATCAAAATTTGTGCAATTATGGGCCAAACTTCGAGCATCTGCTGTAACATTATGAAATGTATCATCTGGTATGCCATTTGTAATAATTATGTCCAATAAATGTTTTCCCATTAATCACTGTCTTGTGTCCTTTCAGATCTTTTACCTCTGCTACCACTTTCCCATGATGTTTCCGGCTATGGGTTCCTATGCAATTCTCATTCCTTTAGATGTTATCTACCTCCTCTAAAAGTTTGTACCTATATTTTTGAGACACCCTATATATATGCATTTCTACCCTACATGTGACAGGTCATAATCTTTAACCAATCAGGGTGAATTTGTATATTAATTGAAGTCTTTAATTCTCTATGACACTGTTAAATTAACAGTGTCATAGAGAATTAGACTTCAATTTAATTTTAATTACTGCACTGTGTACCTCTCCTGGAATTTGTATATGAATACACTGTAATCAGTCAGTGACAATTGGAGGTGAGAGTAGCTCAGTAGCTCACTAGGCTCATAATCTGCAGTTCTCAGCTTTGAGATTTTTCTCCACAAAACTTCCACTCTGCTCTCAGTCAGCAGGAGATACTGATGGGCTTGGAAATGCTGCCATCCATCGGATGGGACGTAAATCATGGCCCCTTGTGTAGGTTGGATGTTTTACCTCTGAGCAGCACTTTTTTTATACACAATGGGTTAAATGACCAGGCCATAAGGACCCCGAAGGCTCAGAGAAGGTTAGAGGAGGGAACACATAGGACAGTTGCTGGGAGACAGATGGTAGCCTCCTGTCAAGGCCATCCAGCATGTTCTTTAAAGAGTGCAGGGTATGACTCTCCCACACACAGGGCCATGGCTTAACATTCCATCCAATGGACTGCAGCCTTTCCAAGCCCATCAAGTCCCTATTGACTATGCGCAGGGTAGGGAGTCTCATGTGCGGGAGAGCCATACATTGAGCACATTAAAGAAGGCTGGATGGTGTTGATGGGACACTACTATCAGTCTCCTAACAGCTGTCTAGTGAGTCCCCTTCTCATAACCTTCTCTGAGCCCTTGGGACCTGGGGTGGGGGTGGCTCAGTCGGTAGCGCGCCAGGCTCGTAATCTGTAGTTCCCAGGTTCGAGTCCCAGCTGGGTCAGCGTTGAGATTTATCTCCGCAAAATTCCCTGCCCTGCCCACGGTCAGTAGGGGACACTGATGGGCTTGGAAAGGCCGCCATCCGTCGGATGGGACGTTAAGCCGTGGCCCCGTGTGCGGGAGAACCATACCCTGTGCACATTAAAGAACACGCTGGATGGCCTTGACGGGAGGCTACCATCTGTCTCCCAACAGCTGTTCCAGTGGGTCCCCTCCCCCAACCTTCTCTGAGCCTTTGGGGTCCATGTGACCTGGCCATTTAGCCCATGGTGTGCAAAAAAGTGCCACTCAGAGGTAAAACAACCCAACCCTTGGGACCTAGCCATTTAGCCCATCGTGTGCAAAAAAGTGCTGCTCAGAGGTAAAACAAACCAAAATCAGTAGCAATTAAAATATTCTTTATTGTTTATAAATATATTACATACTATATCTATTTAAACACACTAAATTGTATAAGAAAATGTGAATAATCTTTCTGGAAGTGCTGAAATTATGAACAAAGAAGGGTCAGACAGGTGAGACAAGTATCCAAGGTGTCTTCTTATACAGTAAATACAATAATATAAATGATCATAGAGAAGTAGTGGAGAAATCATGTTATATGGAACAACTAGTTGTGTTACTCAAAAACTAGCCCTACTTTAAAAACAGTACATATATGTAAACCAAAATTCCATTGGTAGAATTCAAGTTAGGGGAGTTTTACCTCTGAGTGGCACTTTTTGCACACAATGGGCTAAATGGCCAGGTCACAAGGACCCCAGGAGCTCAGAGAAGGTTGGAGGAGGGGGACCCATTGGACAGCTGTTAGGAGAGATGATAGCCTCCAAAGCCATCCAGCATGTTCTTTAACATGCACATGGTATGGCTCTCCCACATATAGGCCCACAGCTTAACCATGGCTTGGAAAGGCCACCATCCAATGGATGGTGGCCTTCCCAAGCTCATCAATTGGGTTGGGTTGTTTTACCTCTGAGCGGCACTTTTTTGCACACAATGGGCTAAATAGCCAGGTCACATGGACCCCAAAGGCTCAGAGAAGGTTGGGGGAGGGGACCCACTGGAACAGCTGTTGGGTGACAGATGGTAGCCTCCTGTCAAGGCCATCCAGCGAGTTCTTTAACGTGCACAGGGTATGGTTCTCCATACACAGGTATGGCTCTCCCATACACGGGGCCACGGCTTAACGTCCCATCCGACGGACGGCGGCCTTTCCAAGCCCATCGGTGTCCCTTACTGACCGTGGGCAGGGTGGGGAATTTTGCGGAGATAAATCTCAACGCTGACCCAGCTGGGACTCGAACCTGGAAACTACAGATTACGAGCATGGCGCGCTACCGACTGAGCCCCCCCTGCTCCCCCAAGCCCATCAATGTGTCCTACTGACTGAGGGAAGGATGGGAAGTTTTTCAGAGATGAATTCATGCTAGGCAGGGACTGGGTGCGTTAACTATAAGATCATATACAGGCATGAACAAAATGTAAAAAAAACTTAATCATACCTCATATACTGTATAATTTTCATTTCCAGATGAAAATTCACTGCTGTTGTCTGGAAAACTTTTTTTCTCAGGTTCACAATCACTGTTATTCTCCATATATTCTTCTGTGAGTACATCAAGGGCTAGAAGATAATACATTCATAACTACTTGTAGATAATGCTCTAGTCATTTATACAAAATAAAAAGATGGTCAAATGTTCCATATATATTTAAATAAGATATTGAGATGTGTCTGGTCAATTAAAACGAAAAATTAAGATATGGAATACAAAACAAAGCAACTTAAAAAAAAAGTAATACAGAGCCCTACCTTATTATTAAATACTTTTCACATATATCAAACAAAGCTAAACATTAAATTTTTTGGAGAAAATTTTATGGGAAGGAAATTGAAAATAAATGAAAATGTAAATCAGGTCTATCCAAATCTTGAATTTCAGCAATATATATCTAGTTTTCAAAGAGTTCCAAATACTGAAATATTTAACAGTAAAAGTTACCAAAATTTGCCACAAAAGCTAATCGAAATACAAGTAATAATTGTTATATCAAACCATTTACTGAAAAAAATATATAAAGAAATTCATCCACAAATTCTTTCAAAAACAAATCAAAATACAAGAATAGTTGTTATATCAAACTATTTAAGAAAATAATTACATTTTTAGAAATTCAATAATTTTTTCAATTTTCATCAATTTGCCGGAACCTTTTACGAGTGATGCTGCCATTAGATATTCTAGCCTGTTATAACTCTTTGAATACTAAATGAATATTAATAAGATTCAAGATTTAGATATACTTGATTTTAATCTTTAATTTACTCATAAAAAGTTTTTTCTTCATTCAAAATATTGAATTTTTAATTTTGCTTCCCATTGATGTATCTTTACTTTCTTTTACTTGAAATAACTGACAGATAAATCTTTATAAAATTTGCATATATATCCAAATAAATTAAAATTTATTTGGTATCTACAATGCTATTAAAGGGTTGGGTTGTTTTACCTCTGAGCGGCACTTTTTTGCATACCATGGGCTAAATGGCAGGTCACACGGACCCCGAAGGCTCAGAGAAGGTTGGGGGAGGGGACCCACTGGAACAGCTGTTGGGAGACAGATGGTAGCCTCCCGTCAAGGCCATCCAGCGTGTTCTTTAACGTGCACAGGGTATGGCTCTCCCGCACACGGGGCCACGGTTTAACGTCCCATCCGACAGACGGCGGCCTTTCCAAGCCCACTGGTGTCCCCTACTGACCGTGGGCAGGGCAGGGAATTTTGCGGAGATAAATCTCAACGCTGACCCAGCTGGGACTCGAACCTGGGAACTACAGATTATGAGCTTGGCGCGCTACCGACTGAGCCATCCCCGCCCCGGATTGACAGGGGCAATTGCCTCTATGCTTATTTAGGTAAAGGAGCAAAAGTACCTTTTCACCCCCATATAATTTTATAACTTGAAAATCACAAATTTTATTTTGTATCTTGTATTGTGCAAAAAAAAACATGTAGTGAACTGTGAAAGACGATAATTTTTATGTCAAGGTATGACTTTTGATTTAGTTGCATTTGGCAACAGTGAACGACAGAGAAATGACAATGTCTGTGCTGTGGTAGCACTGAGGTCTGCTAGACTCCTTTGACAGTGTTTGAACATCAAAAATTCATACTAAACAAAAAGTTATCATGTATCACATCTTGAATAATTATGTTATAGTGCACAGATTACGAACTCCACTCACAACTGCAAGAAAATCTCTTTACGTGTACAAATCTTAGAGTACATGATTATTCATCATCTAGTAACCAAGAATTATATAAAAAATTAATTTTTTAAAACAAGCAAGTTAAAACCAAGAAAATATACTCTTGAAAATTAAGGGACTGATGTTAAATTTGATGATTTTTATGGTTCTTTTAAATCTAAACACTATCAATATGTTTTTTTTCCCTTTACTTCTGCGTTCATATTAAATAGAAGTATTTTTCTCAATGAAGTACTGTTTTAATGCATTTATAATTATTGCAAAATATATGTACTATTTTTACACACCTTTAACTATGGCAGCTTTAAATGGTTTCCGTTTTTTTCTTCTATAATCTGGGTAAGTTTTTTGTAATTCCATTAACAGCTGTTCATCATCAAAATCAGAAAATTTCCTATTTTCAATCACCTGAAAGGGAAAATGATTACTAAAAAGTTAATACTAAAATGTAATAAAAAAAAAAACATACTAGAGTAACAAATACTTTTCTACAAAAATTAATACGATGGAAGTGTAACTGATCAAATAAAAAAAACATACTAAATTAAAAGAAAATTATATTGAATGGAATTTAAATCCTTTCAAGTTTGGATGTATTTTCAAGTTTCATCTTGCTTTAATTAAAAATGTTTTTGTGCGAATTGCAAAAACAATTTTAAAAAACTGACTTGTGTTCAAAACAATAAAGTGCTACAGCAGGCATAGCCTGAGTTGCAAACATAGAGAATTAAAACCCATTTAACATTAAAAATATGATCTAACAAAGGCAAAAAAAAAAAAACAGACTCCCACACTAAACATTTTCAGAGCACACAGTCAACTTATTTCTGTGTTTAAAAGTATTAAGATTTATACCTGGTTTAGCTTTACAGATTAAATTGATATTAAAAAATGATTTGAACAATTTCATTTAGCTTTATAGATTAAACTGATATTAAAAATGATTTGAACAATTTCATTCCTCTTTAAATATGAAAATAAATGCTATTTTAGACTTGCAACTTTTGTTTCCACTGAAAATATTAAGTTAACAATGTTGGAAACCAAGCCACAGTACTAAGTAATTATCCTTTTTTGACACTAAAAAAATTAATATATTACTTAAAAATATTTAAGGGTTTTAAATCAGTGAGTAATTTATGCTTACTAATTAACTTTACTCCTTTGCAAGAGTTAAAGGATTATAGTGATATTTCATATAACTTTAACACATAACAAAACTGAATAAGTTCACATATGAAATAAATCAATAACATTTTGCGGAAAAAATTTTCGCCGACATGCGGAATATGAACCCGCATCTCTCTAGAAACATGCGAGTATTCACCTGGTTGAACTAATGCCAGCTCATCTTTTTTCTGCTAATTTTAAGACTGTTTAAATCATTAAGAACACTAAATAGCATGATGAGACTATTATTCATTTCCATCTTACTCTGTGCAATATAAAAGTAATAGTTGCCACTTGAGATCATAGATGATGCTAATAGTTGGCCTGAAAATCTTGGTGATAGAGTTTAGTCTTAAAATTAGCAGAAAAAGGACAAGCTTGCATTAGTTCGACTTAGAGAATACTCAGGCATATTTCTGAAGAGATGTGGGTTCAAATCCCGTATGTTGGCAAAAAAATTTCCACATAATATTTAGCGATTTATCAATGCTAAAAGAGCAGCAGGTAACGCTGTGATTATCATCTATGTTTATATCAAATAAACTTGACTGATCAATGTAGCCCAATCTTTATGTTCACAAAATGTAAAATTAAAAACCTGGTATATATTCCATTGCTACAATTGTAAAATTAATACTACATTAAAAAATTAAATACACATTGACTACACTGTTTACATTGTAATATTAAAAACCAGGTATTAACCATTGGCTTTGATCAAAGAAATATGGGTTCCAGCCCCGGATATGATATGAATGTCTTTTTTCTTCTGTTCTCCTTCTGCTAAAATTTCATCTTCCTCACAATTTTTTTTTTAACTGGTGAACGGTTCAGTTCACTTGTGCTCTTTTTGCTGTCTTGCCGTAAACTGAAGATGTACCCAGATCTTTTCATTTTGGTGGACATTTCATTTCACACGTTTGAGACTGGATTGGATTGTTTTGGATTGTTTTACCTCTGAGCGGCACTTTTTTGCACACCATGGGCTAAATGGCCAGGTCACATGGACCCCGAAGGCTCAGAGAAGGTTGGGGGAGGGGACCCACTGGAACAGCTGTTGGGAGACAGATGGTAGCCTCCCGTCAAGGCCATCCAGCGTGTTCTTTAACGTGCACAGGGTCTGGCTCTCCCGCACACGGGACCACGGCTTAACGTCCCATCCGACGGACGGCGGCCTTTCCAAGCCCATCGGTGTCCCCTACTGACCGTGGGCAGGGCGGGGAATTTTGCGGAGATAAATCTCAACGCTGACCCAGCTGGGACTAGAACCTGGGAACTACAGATTCGTTTGAGACCATTCATATTAAAATCGATAAATCAAATTAAGATACATAAATCAATCTATATCAAAATGAACTGCTGGTCAGACTTTGATGTTATTTATTATATCTGTCATACAACTCTCAACAGTCATAATAATTTGAATGCATATTAGTATCGCAAGGTAAAAATGCATACCTTTCTCAAGCGAGGAACTAAATTAAAATCTCCAGAAATAGGTACGTGACGTGTTAAATTTCTTTTCTTCGACATACTGTTTACATCAGACAAACGACGTTTACATCCTTTTCCACTAAGAGGAATGAAATCCATTTTTAATAAAACATGTGCGTTGCTTTCTGCTACAGCCCAGATGTTACAGACCGACAACGCCTGGAAATTTGTTTATTTCCTTCGCATCACAAGTGATAAAAACTAGCTTCTTTAAAAACTACTGAAAAAATTATCACTGGACTCTGTGTATTTAGTTATTGGATAAACTAGCATTCTTCCATTACTTTTCAATTGTTTCTTCTATGGATCTAATACACTTTAAACAATTCATATTTTTCCACCATTTCCATCAATTTCATAACTATATGGCAACATAGATTCGTTTAACAGTTCCAGACTGATCAGCTATTTACTTTCATTTCTTTGAATGGTTTCTGCCTGGGTTCTATTAAACTTTTAGCCTTTAATAGTTCTTCATCATTTCCGTCAGTTTCAAAATCCAAGCTCCAACAAAGATTTATTTCAGAAATCTATACTGAATCTTCTTTCAACCACCGTTAATTTGATCTGAAGGTTCAAAGAATTACTTCACCAAATCTAATACTAACCCACAAAGGACAAAGAACGGCTGTAGGTGAAGCATTTTTATTTATGCTTCTACATATATCGTACTCTTGTAATTGATTTCGTTTGGGAAATTTATTTCATAATATCAAGCCACCGTGAAACTCCTAACCTCACCATCTTCCTGCTCTCTCATAGCACATTCACTGCAAATTGGCTCCTTTACCAAAAAGCATCCTACGTGAGCTGGGGCGATCCTATAAAATGCATCCGTACATCCAGTACCTCAAAGTAGACATCTGAATATCAAATATAAAGATTTGAGACGTTGGGATCTTTCTACAACGTCACTGCAGTGCAATCACATCGTAATCGACAGCAGCATTTCATCTCTATCAAACCTGGGTAAAGAGTGAAGCGGGACGACTTCATAGCAAAAATGTGCGCCGCTTTAGCAGCGCTACCTGCCACAGTACTAGCGATGACTACTTCGTAGAAATTTTTTCTCGGGTTAAAATTACATTTAAAAATGTTCTAATACACTACATTTAATGGATTTACGTCACTCATTGCTTCTCATCGTTCGGAAATCTATTCATTTTCTTTATAAATGTAGAAATCCTCTCACATCAAAAACACCCGTTGAACATCTACCCCACATTTGGAGTCTGTTATACATAGTTTGCGTGATGACTTTGCACATGACCACAGAAACACGTCACAAGGACCACGTGACGTTTAGTACCTCATCTCTTATGTTTGATAATTAGTGATGTATGTCGCTCGATTCTTTTCATTGGACATGTTTCACTTTCCCTTTACTCAGCTTTCATCTCTACACGTACATCAGCATAGAATGTAGGGACTCACTCCTCAAATTAAAAATAAATCATCAAAAACTTCAACTCATCAGCAAGTTAAGCAGCAAACACTACTTTCATGTTGGTTCAGAGTGACACTGCAATGTCCGGGTTCGATTCCTAGAAATGAAATGGTTGTTTGTTCTGTCATAACCTGCAGAATAAACATTTTTGTGATCAGACCACAGAAACTTGTACCTTTGTTGGTCTAATCACAAATTTTTACAGTAGTTCTAAAACTTTAACAACAATTCAGCATCTATACTTTTTTGTGCTTTGAATTCTTCAGTTACATTAAAGTATGCTAGGGAAATTCCTTTTTAGTTACATTAAAGTAAGTTAGTTACATTAAAGTATGAGACATCAAGGTTTTTGAACTCTCAATTTACAGCTATCACACCTTCAAGATCATCATCATCATCATCCTCAAGCACCCATGGACTACGGAGGTCCAACCAGACCATGCAATTTAGTTCTCCAAGCAAGTCGATCCTGAGCTACATCTACTGCATCTACTGCACACCAATTCTAACAAGGTCCTGTTTGACATTGTCTGCCCACCGCATCCTAGGTCTCCCCTTCTTTCTGAGGCTTTTAGGCACACTGTTCATAACCCTATTCGCCAATCTATAATTATTCATACGGGCAACATGGCCAAACCAACGGAGTCTCTCTCTGCACAATATGCTGCTTAAAGGAGGTTGCAAACTCCTTTGCCTAACCTCATCATTAGTTGAAATGTTGAACCACCTAATACCCAAGATAGTACGTAAGCATCTAGAATCAAAAGCATCTAGTTTCCTGTTATCTTGTTTACAAAGTGTCCAAGTTTCACTACCATAACTAGCCCTAGAAAGAACCAAACTATTATACAGTCTAATTTTAGTCTTTAGATGTATACGTCTATTTCTCCACAATCTCCATAGATTCTTAAAAGTCCCGGCAGCAATCCCTATTCGTCTGTTAATCTCATGCCGCACATCACCATTATCTGTTACATAACTCCCAAGATAATTAAACTGTGACACCTGCTCAAAACTGCAACCATTCAGATTAACTGAATCACAGCCTGCCTGACCAATTTTCATTACTTTAGTTTTCTCTCTGTTTATAACCAAACCTACTCTACTACCAGTTTCATCAACAGCTCGAATGAAAGAGTTCATCTCATCAACATCATTTGCCAAAAAGGCTAAATAGTCCTCCCCCGAAGTAGGTAAAACAACCCAACGTTAAAGAACACGCTGGATGGCCTTGACGGGAGGCTACCATCTGTCTCCCAACAGCTGTTCCAGTGGGTCCCCTCCCCCAACCTTCTCTGAGCCTTCGGGGTCCTTGTGACCTGGCAATTTAGCCCGTGGTGTGCAAAAAAGTGCCGCTCAGAGGTAAAACAACCCAATCCCAAACCTTCTCTGAGACTTCTGGGTCCTTGTGACCTGGCCATTTAGCCCATGGTGTGCATAAAACTGCCACTCAGAGGTAAAACAACCCAACCCCAAACCTTCTCTGAGACTTCTGGGTCCTTGTGACCTGGCCATTTAGCCCATGGTGCACAAAAAAGTGTCGCTCAGTGGTAAAACAACCCAACGTTAAAGAACACGCTGGATGGCCCATGGTGTGCGTTAAAGAACGTTCGGTTGTTTTACCTCTGAGCGGCAATTTTCTGCACACCAGGGGCTAAATGGCCAGGTCACAAGGACCCAGAAGGCTCACAGAAGGTTTGGGGAGCGGACCCACTGGAACAGCTGTTGGGAGACAGATGGTAGCCTCCCGTGAAGGCCATCTGGGCTAAATGGTCAGGTCACAAGAACCCCGAAGACTCAGAGAAGGTTGAGGGAGGGGACCCACTGAAACAGCTTTTGAGAGACAGATGGTAGCCTCCCGTCAAGGTCATCCAACGTGTTTTTTAATGTTGGGATGTTTTGCCTCTGAGCAACACTTTTCTGTACATCATGGGCTAAATGGTCAGGTCACAAGAACCCCGAAGGCTCAGAAAAGGTTGGGGGAGGGGACCCACTGAAACAGCTGTTGAGAGACAGATGGCAGCCTCCCATCAAGGCCATCCAGCGTGTTCTTTAACGTTGGGTTGTTTTACCTCTGAGCGGCATTTTTTTGTGCACCATGGGCTAAATGGCCAGTTCACAAGGACCCAGAAGTCTCAGAGAAGGTTTGGGGTTGGGTTGTTTTACCTCTGAGCGGCACTTTTTTGCAAACCATGGGCTAAATGGCCAGGTCACAAGGACCCTGAAAGCTCGGAGAAGGTTGGGGGAGAGGACCCACTGGAACAGCTTTTGGGAGACAGATGGTAGTCTCCCGTCAAGGCCATCCAGCGTGTTCTTTAACATGCACAGAGTATGGCTCTCCCGCACACAGGGCCACGGCTTAACGTCCCATCCGACGGATGGCGACCTTTCCAAGCCCATTGGTGCCCATTGGTTTCCAAGCCCTACTGACCGTGGGTAGGGCGGAGATTTTTGCGGAAATAAATCTCTACAATGATCAAGCTGCGACTCGAACCCGGGAACTGCAGATTACGAGTCTGGCGCACTACCTACTGAGCCACCCCCACCTGAGAGAAAGAGAGGAATATTTCGCGATGCCAAAATCTCCCTTAATATAATAACTTTCATAAAAAGTTTGCTTTGTTTATGACCTGGACATTGAACCTATTATATACAAAAAAAAAAGTGCACGTTAATGAACACGCTGGGAGGTCTTGATCAGAGGTATCATCTGTCTTTTACCAGCTGTCCAGAGGGTGTTCCTCTCCAATCTTCTGTGGACTCTTGAGGTTTTTGTGACCTGGCCATTTAGCACATGGTGTGCAAAAAAGTGCCGCTCAGAGGTAAAACAATCCAACGTTAAATAACACGCTGGATGGCCTTGACAGGAGGCTACCATCTGTCTCCCTACAGCTGTTTCCAATGGGTCCCCTCCCCCAACTTCTCTGAGCTCTCGGGGTCCATGTGACCTGGCCATTTAGCACAGGGTGTGCAAAAATGTGCCGCTCAGAGGTAAAACAACCCAACATTAAGGAACACCCTGGATGGCCTTGACGGGAGGCTACCATCTGTCTCCCAACAGCTGTTCCAGTGGGTCCCCTCCCCCCACCCTCTCTGAGCCTTCGGAGTCCATGTGACCTGGCCATTTAGCCAATGGTGTGCAAAAAAGTGCCGCTCAGAGGTAAAACAATCCAATGTTAAATAACACGCTGGATGGCCTTGACGGGAGGCTACCATCTGTCTCCCAACAGCTGTTCCAGTGGACCCCCTCTACCAACATTCTCTGAGCCTTCGGGGTCCTTGTGACCTGGCCATTTACCCCATGGTGTGCAAAAAAGTGCCTCTCAGAGGTAAAACAACCCAACTTTATAAACACGCTGGATGGCCTTGACGGGAGGCTACCATCTGTCTCCCAACAGCTGTTCCAGTGGGCCCCCTCCCCCAACCTTCTCTGAGCCTTCGGGGTCCTTGTGACCTGACCATTTAGCCCATGGTGTGCAAAAAAGTGCCGCTCAGAGGTAAAACAACCCAACATTAAGGAACACGCTGGATGGCCTTGACGGGAGGCTACCATCTGTCTCCCAACAGCTGTTCCAGTGGGTCCCTTCTCCCAACCTTCTCTGAGCCTTCGGGATCCTTGTGACCTTACTAATTAGCACATAGTGTGCAAAAAAGTGCCGCTCAGAGGTAAAACAACCCAACGTTAAAGAACACGCTCGATGGCCTTGACGGGAGGTTACCATCTGTCTACCAATAGCTGATCCATTGGGTCCCCTCCAACAACCTTCTCTGAGCCTTCGGGGTCCATGTGACCTGGCCATTTAGCACATGGTGTGCAAAAAAGTGCCGCTCAGAGGTAAAACAACCCAACGTTAAGGAACACGCTGGATGGCCTTGTCGGGAGGCTACCATCTGTCTCCCAACACCTGTTCCAGTGGGTCCCCTCCCCCAACCTTCTCTGAGCCTTCGTGGTCCTTGTGACCTGGCCATTTACCCCATGGTGTGCAAAAAAGTGCCGCTCAGAGGTAAAACAATCCAACGTTAAATAACACGCTGGATAGCCTTGACGGGAGGCTACCATCTGTCTCCCAACAGCTGTTCCAGTGGGTCCCCTCCCCCAACCTTCTCTGAGCTTTCGGGATCCTTGTGACCTGACTAATTAGCACATGGTGTGCAAAAAATTGCCATTCAGAGGTAAAACAACCCAACGTTAAAGAACACCCTGGATGGCCTTGTCGGGAGGCTACCATCTGTCTCCCTACAGCTGTTTCCAATGGGTCCCCTCCCCCAACTTCTCTGAGTTCTCGGGGTCCATGTGACCTGGCCATTTAGCACAGGGTGTGCAAAAATGTGCCGCTCAGAGGTAAAACAACCCAACATTAAGGAACACCCTGGATGGCCTTGATGGGAGGCTACCATCTGTCTCCCAACAGCTGTTCCAGTGGGTCCCCTCCCCCCACCCTCTCTGAGCCTTCGGAGTCCATGTGACCTGGCCATTTAGCCCATGGTGTGCAAAAAAGTGCCTCTCAGAGGTAAAACAACCCAACGTTAAAGAACACGCTGGATGGCCTTGACGGGAGGCTACCATCTGTCTCCCAACAGCTGTTCCAGTGGGTCCCCTCCCCTAACCTTCTCGAGCCTTCGGGGTCCTTGTGACCTGGCCATTTAGCCCATGGTGTGCAAAAAAGTGCTGCTCAGAGGTAAAACAATCCAACGTTAAATAACACGCTGGATGGCTTTGACGGGAGGCTACCATCTGTCTCCCAACAGCTGTTCCAGTTAGTCCCCTCCCCCAACCTTCTCTGAGGCTTCGGGATCCTTGTGACCTGACCAATTAGCACATGGTGTGCAAAAAATTGCCGTTCAGAAGTAAAACAACCCAACGTTAAAGAACACCCTGGATGGCCTTGTCGGGAGGCTACCATCTGTCTCCCAACAGCTGTTCCAGTGGGCCCCCACCTCCAACCTTCTCTGAGCCTTCGGGGTCCGTGTGACCTGGCCATTTAGCCCATGGTGTGCAAAAAAGTGCCACTCTGAAACAACCGAACATTAAAGAACACGCTGGATGGCCTTAACCCGAGGCTACTATCTGTGTTCCAACAGCTGTTCCAGTGGGTCCCCTCCCCCAACCTTCTCTGAGCTTTCGGGGTCCATGTGACCTGGCCATTTAGCCCATGGTGTGGAAAAAAGTGCCTCTCAGAGGTAAAACAACCCAACGTTAAAGAACACGCTGGATGGCCTTGACGGGAGGCTACCATCTGTCTCCCAACAGCTGTTCCAGTGGGTCCCCTCCCCCAACCTTCTCGAGCCTTCGTGGTCCTTGTGACCTGGCCATTTAGCCCATGGTGTGCAAAAAAGTGCCGCTCAGAGGTAAAACAACCCAACGTTAAAGAACACGCTGGATGGCCTTGACGGGAGGCTACCCTCTGTCTCCCAACAGCTGCTCCAGTGGGTCCCCTCCCCCAACCTTCTCTGAGCCTTCGGGGTCCATGTGACCTGACCAATTAGCACATGATGTGCAAAAAAGGGCCTCTCAGAGGTAAAACAACCCAACGTTAAAGAACACGCTGGATGGCCTTGACGGGAGGTTACCATCTGTCTCCCAATAGCTGTCCCATTGGGTCTCCTCCCCCAACCTTCTCTGAGCCTTCGGAGTCCTTGTGACCTGGCCGTTTAGTCCATTGTGCGTAAAAAAACTAAAGCTCATTAAAAAAACAACACAGTCGTAGAAACCTACAAAAAATTAATAATTTTTAAAGTTTGATGCATTTCCATAAAGATCGTTCCTAAAAAAACAAACATGAAATGTTTCCCAAAAATGAAAGTGAAACTTCAGATTAAGGGAGACATTGTGAACTAAACGTTGCCCTCAAAATAGGTCACGTGGTAATCTGAAATACGGAATTGAACGAATAGAGAGATGGAATAGGGTTTCTTTGCAACCTGTCTCCAATGTACTCTTCAGTCATAAGTTCAAACAAGTCCATCATCATTGCAACTGAAGGAAATTCTTTGGCGAACTTTGACATGGTGATGTTATGTCCTCTGGGAGGAGAAGTGATAAGCACTGACTGCGTATAAAACGGATGCTCAGGGGATGCTAGGCTTCGTAGCTCCAGCTCTTCACCAAGGCAACGACGTTTCCAAGGTAACGACTTCCTAAGTCGGTAAGAGAAATCTATTCTTGTTTAGAGTTTTGTACAATTAAGTCTTGCGGGAATAAGTTAATATAAAAGGTTTTTAAAAGGGATTTGATGGGATAAAATTAATACTTGTTACTGCATTTTTTTTAAACAATGGGCTAAATTTCCAGGTCACAAAGACCCCGAATGCTCAGAGAAGGTTGGGGGAGGGGACCCACTGGAACAGCTGTTGGAACACAGATGGTAGCCTCGGGTTAAGGCTATCCAGCGTATTCCTTAAAGTACACAAGGTATAGCTTTTCTGTTCCGTTGTTTTACGTCTGAGCGACACTTTTTTCACACCATGGGCTAAATGGCCAGGTCACAAGGACCCAAAGGCTCAGAGAAGATTGGGGGAAGGGACCCACTGGAATACCTGTTGGGAGACAGATGGTAGCCTCCCGTCAAGGCCATCCAGCGTGTTCTTTAACGTTGGGTTGTTTTACCTCTGAGTAGCACTTTTTTACACACCATAGGCTAAATGGCCAGGTCACAAGGACCCCGAAATCTCAGAGAAGGTTGGGGGAGGGGCCCCACTGGAATAGCTGTTGGGAGACAGATGGTAGCCTCCCGTCAAGGCCATCCAGCGTGTTCCTTTAAGTGCACAAGTTATGGCTCTTCTGTTTGGTTTGTTTCACCTCTGAGCGGCACTTTTTTGCACACAATGGGCTAAATGGCCAGCTCACAAGGACCTCAAAGGCTCAGAGAAGGTTGGGGGAGGGGACCCACTGGAATAGCTGTTGGGAGACAGATGGTAGCCTCCCGTCAAGGCCATCCAGCGTGTTCCTTTAAGTGCACAAGTTATGGCTCTTCTGTTTGGTTTGTTTCACCTCTGAGCGGCACTTTTTTGAATACAATGGGCTAAATGGCCAGCTCACAAGGACCTCAAAGGCTCAGAGAAGGTTGGGGGAGGGGACCCACTGGAATAGCTGTTGGGAGACAGATGGTAGCCTCCCGTCAAGGCCATCCAGCGTGTTCCTTTAAGTGCACAAGTTATGGCTCTTCTGTTTGGTTCGTTTTACCTCTGAGCGGCACTTTTTTGAATACAATCGGCTAAATGGCCAGCTCACAAGGACCTCAAAGTCTCAGAGAAGGTTGGGGGAGGGGACCCACTGGAATAGCTGTTGGGAGACAGATGGTAGCCTCCCGTCAAGGCCATCCAGCGTGTTCCTTTAAGTGCACAAGTTATGGCTCTTCTGTTTGGTTTGTTTCACCTCTGAGCGGCACTTTTTTGAATACAATGGGCTAAATGGCCAGCTCACAAGGACCTCAAAGGCTCAGAGAAGGTTGGGGGAGGGGACCCACTGGAATAGCTGTTGGGAGACAGATGGTAGCCTCCCGTCAAGGCCATCCAGCGTGTTCCTTTAAGTGCACAAGTTATGGCTCTTCTGTTTGGTTTGTTTCACCTCTGAGCGGCACTTTTTTGAATACAATGGGCTAAATGGCCAGCTCACAAGGACCTCAAAGGCTCAGAGAAGGTTGGGGGAGGGGACCCACTGGAATAGCTGTTGGGAGACAGATGGTAGCCTCCCGTCAAGGCCATCCAGCGTGTTCCTTTAAGTGCACAAGTTATGGCTCTTCTGTTTGGTTTGTTTCACCTCTGAGCGGCACTTTTTTGAATACAATGGGCTAAATGGCCAGCTCACAAGGACCTCAAAAACTCAGAGAAGGTTGGGGGAGGGGACCCACTGGAATAGCTGTTGGGAGACAGATGGTAGCCTCCCGTCAAGGCCATCCAGCGTGTTCCTTTAAGTGCACAAGTTATGGCTCTTCTGTTTGGTTCGTTTTACCTCTGAGCGGCACTTTTTTGAATACAATCGGCTAAATGGCCAGCTCACAAGGACCTCAAAGTCTCAGAGAAGGTTGGGGGAGGGGACCCACTGGAATAGCTGTTGGGAGACAGATGGTAGCCTCCCGTCAAGGCCATCCAGCGTGTTCCTTTAAGTGCACAAGTTATGGCTCTTCTGTTTGGTTTGTTTCACCTCTGAGCGGCACTTTTTTGAATACAATGGGCTAAATGGCCAGCTCACAAGGACCTCAAAGGCTCAGAGAAGGTTGGGGGAGGGGACCCACTGGAATAGCTGTTGGGAGACAGATGGTAGCCTCCCGTCAAGGCCATCCAGCGTGTTCCTTTAAGTGCACAAGTTATGGCTCTTCTGTTTGGTTTGTTTCACCTCTGAGCGGCACTTTTTTGAATACAATGGGCTAAATGGCCAGCTCACAAGGACCTCAAAGGCTCAGAGAAGGTTGGGGGAGGGGACCCACTGGAATAGCTGTTGGGAGACAGATGGTAGCCTCCCGTCAAGGCCATCCAGCGTGTTCCTTTAAGTGCACAAGTTATGGCTCTTCTGTTTGGTTTGTTTCACCTCTGAGCGGCACTTTTTTGAATACAATGGGCTAAATGGCCAGCTCACAAGGACCTCAAAAACTCAGAGAAGGTTGGGGGAGGGGACCCACTGGAATAGCTGTTGGGAGACAGATGGTAGCCTCCCGTCAAGGCCATCCAGCGTGTTCCTTTAAGTGCACAAGTTATGGCTCTTCTGTTTGGTTTGTTTCACCTCTGAGCGGCACTTTTTTGAATACAATGGGCTAAATGGCCAGCTCACAAGGACCTCAAAGGCTCAGAGAAGGTTGGGGGAGGGGACCCACTGGAATAGCTGTTGGGAGACAGATGGTAGCCTCCCGTCAAGGCCATCCAGCGTGTTCCTTTAAGTGCACAAGTTATGGCTCTTCTGTTTGGTTTGTTTCACCTCTGAGCGGCACTTTTTTGCACACAATGGGCTAAATGGCCAGCTCACAAGGACCTCAAAGGCTCAGAGAAGGTTGGGGGAGGGGACCCACTGGAATAGCTGTTGGGAGACAGATGGTAGCCTCCCGTCAAGGCCATCCAGCGTGTTCCTTTAAGTGCACAAGTTATGGCTCTTCTGTTTGGTTTGTTTCACCTCTGAGCGGCACTTTTTTGAATACAATGGGCTAAATGGCCAGCTCACAAGGACCTCAAAGGCTCAGAGAAGGTTGGGGGAGGGGACCCACTGGAATAGCTGTTGGGAGACAGATGGTAGCCTCCCGTCAAGGCCATCCAGCGTGTTCCTTTAAGTGCACAAGTTATGGCTCTTCTGTTTGGTTTGTTTCACCTCTGAGCGGCACTTTTTTGAATACAATGGGCTAAATGGCCAGCTCACAAGGACCTCAAAGGCTCAGAGAAGGTTGGGGGAGGGGACCCACTGGAATAGCTGTTGGGAGACAGATGGTAGCCTCCCGTCAAGGCCATCCAGCGTGTTCCTTTAAGTGCACAAGTTATGGCTCTTCTGTTTGGTTTGTTTCACCTCTGAGCGGCACTTTTTTGAATACAATGGGCTAAATGGCCAGCTCACAAGGACCTCAAAGGCTCAGAGAAGGTTGGGGGAGGGGACCCACTGGAATAGCTGTTGGGAGACAGATGGTAGCCTCCCGTCAAGGCCATCCAGCGTGTTCCTTTAAGTGCACAAGTTATGGCTCTTCTGTTTGGATTGTTTCACCTCTGAGCGGCACTTTTTTGCACACAATGGGCTAAATGGAAAGCTCACAAGGACCTCAAAGGCTCAGAGAAGGTTGGGGGAGGGGACCCACTGGAATAGCTGTTGGGAGACAGATGGTAGCCTCCCGTCAAGGCCATCCAGCGTGTTCCTTTAAGTGCACAAGTTATGGCTCTTCTGTTTGGTTTGTTTCACCTCTGAGCGGCACTTTTTTGAATACAATGGGCTAAATGGCCAGCTCACAAGGACCTCAAAGGCTCAGAGAAGGTTGGGGGAGGGGACCCACTGGAATAGCTGTTGGGAGACAGATGGTAGCCTCCCGTCAAGGCCATCCAGCGTGTTCCTTTAAGTGCACAAGTTATGGCTCTTCTGTTTGGTTTGTTTCACCTCTGAGCGGCACTTTTTTGCACACAATGGGCTAAATGGCCAGCTCACAAGGACCTCAAAGGCTCAGAGAAGGTTGGGGGAGGAGACCCACTAGAATAGCTGTTGGGAGACAGATGGTAGCCTCCCGTCAAGGCCATCCAGCGTGTTCCTTTAAGTGCACAAGTTATGGCTCTTCTGTTTGGTTTGTTTCACCTCTGAGCGGCACTTTTTTGAATACAATGGGCTAAATGGCCAGCTCACAAGGACCTCAAAGGCTCAGAGAAGGTTGGGGGAGGGGACCCACTGGAATAGCTGTTGGGAGACAGATGGTAGCCTCCCGTCAAGGCCATCCAGCGTGTTCCTTTAAGTGCACAAGTTATGGCTCTTCTGTTTGGTTTGTTTCACCTCTGAGCGGCACTTTTTTGAATACAATGGGCTAAATGGCCAGCTCACAAGGACCTCAAAGGCTCAGAGAAGGTTGGGGGAGGGGACCCACTGGAATAGCTGTTGGGAGACAGATGGTAGCCTCCCGTCAAGGCCATCCAGCGTGTTCCTTTAAGTGCACAAGTTATGGCTCTTCTGTTTGGTTTGTTTCACCTCTGAGCGGCACTTTTTTGAATACAATGGGCTAAATGGCCAGCTCACAAGGACCTCAAAGGCTCAGAGAAGGTTGGGGGAGGGGACCCACTGGAATAGCTGTTGGGAGACAGATGGTAGCCTCCCGTCAAGGCCATCCAGCGTGTTCCTTTAAGTGCACAAGTTATGGCTCTTCTGTTTGGTTCGTTTTACCTCTGAGCGGCACTTTTTTGAATACAATGGGCTAAATGGCCAGCTCACAAGGACCTCAAAGGCTCAGAGAAGGTTGGGGGAGGGGACCCACTGGAATAGCTGTTGGGAGACAGATGGTAGCCTCCCGTCAAGGCCATCCAGCGTGTTCCTTTAAGTGCACAAGTTATGGATCTTCTGTTTTGTTTGTTTCACCTCTGAGCGGCACTTTTTTGAATACAATGGGCTAAATGGCCAGCTCACAAGGACCTCAAAGGCTCAGAGAAGGTTGGGGGAGGGGACCCACTGGAATAGCTGTTGGGAGACAGATGGTAGCCTCCCGTCAAGGCCATCCAGCGTGTTCCTTTAAGTGCACAAGTTATGGCTCTTCTGTTTGGTTTGTTTCACCTCTGAGCGGCACTTTTTTGCACACAATGGGCTAAATGGCCAGCTCACAAGGACCTCAAAGGCTCAGAGAAGGTTGGGGGAGGGGACCCACTGGAATAGCTGTTGGGAGACAGATGGTAGCCTCCCGTCAAGGCCATCCAGCGTGTTCCTTTAAGTGCACAAGTTATGGCTCTTCTGTTTGGTTTGTTTCACCTCTGAGCGGCACTTTTTTGAATACAATGGGCTAAATGGCCAGCTCACAAGGACCTCAAAGGCTCAGAGAAGGTTGGGGGAGGGGACCCACTGGAATAGCTGTTGGGAGACAGATGGTAGCCTCCCGTCGAGGCCATCCAGCGTGTTCCTTTAAGTGCACAAGTTATGGCTCTTCTGTTTGGTTTGTTTCACCTCTGAGCGGCACTTTTTTGAATACAATGGGCTAAATGGCCAGCTCACAAGGACCTCAAAGGCTCAGAGAAGGTTGGGGGAGGGGACCCACTGGAATAGCTTTTGGGAGACAGATGGTAGCCTCCCGTCAAGGCCATCCAGCGTGTTCCTTTAAGTGCACAAGTTATGGCTCTTCTGTTTGGTTTGTTTCACCTCTGAGCGGCACTTTTTTGAATACAATGGGCTAAATGGCCAGCTCACAAGGACCTCAAAGGCTCAGAGAAGGTTGGGGGAGGGGACCCACTGGAATAGCTGTTGGGAGACAGATGGTAGCCTCCCGTCAAGGCCATCCAGCGTGTTCCTTTAAGTGCACAAGTTATGGCTCTTCTGTTTGGTTTGTTTCACCTCTGAGCGGCACTTTTTTGAATACAATGGGCTAAATGGCCAGCTCACAAGGACCTCAAAGGCTCAGAGAAGGTTGGGGGAGGGGACCCACTGGAATAGCTGTTGGGAGACAGATGGTAGCCTCCCGTCAAGGCCATCCAGCGTGTTCCTTTAAGTGCACAAGTTATGGATCTTCTGTTTTGTTTGTTTCACCTCTGAGCGGCACTTTTTTTAATACAATGGGCTAAATGGCCAGCTCACAAGGACCTCAAAGGCTCAGAGAAGGTTGGGGGAGGGGACCCACTGGAATAGCTGTTGGGAGACAGATGGTAGCCTCCCGTCAAGGCCATCCAGCGTGTTCCTTTAAGTGCACAAGTTATGGCTCTTCTGTTTGGTTTGTTTCACCTCTGAGCGGCACTTTTTTGAATACAATGGGCTAAATGGCCAGCTCACAAGGACCTCAAAGGCTCAGAGAAGGTTGGGGGAGGGGACCCACTGGAATAGCTGTTGGGAGACAGATGGTAGCCTCCCGTCAAGGCCATCCAGCGTGTTCCTTTAAGTGCACAAGTTATGGCTCTTCTGTTTGGTTTGTTTCACCTCTGAGCGGCACTTTTTTGAATACAATGGGCTAAATGGCCAGCTCACAAGGACCTCAAAGGCTCAGAGAAGGTTGGGGGAGGGGACCCACTGGAATAGCTGTTGGGAGACAGATGGTAGCCTCCCGTCAAGGCCATCCAGCGTGTTCCTTTAAGTGCACAAGTTATGGCTCTTCTGTTTGGTTTGTTTCACCTCTGAGCGGCACTTTTTTGAATACAATGGGCTAAATGGCCAGCTCACAAGGACCTCAAAGGCTCAGAGAAGGTTGGGGGAGGGGACCCACTGGAATAGCTGTTGGGAGACAGATGGTAGCCTCCCGTCAAGGCCATCCAGCGTGTTCCTTTAAGTGCACAAGTTATGGCTCTTCTGTTTGGTTTGTTTCACCTCTGAGCGGCACTTTTTTGAATACAATGGGCTAAATGGCCAGCTCACAAGGACCTCAAAGGCTCAGAGAAGGTTTGGGGAGGGGACCCACTGGAATAGCTGTTGGGAGACAGATGGTAGCCTCCCGTCAAGGCCATCCAGCGTGTTCCTTTAAGTGCACAAGTTATGGCTCTTCTGTTTGGTTCGTTTTACCTCTGAGCGGCACTTTTTTGAATACAATCGGCTAAATGGCCAGCTCACAAGGACCTCAAAGTCTCAGAGAAGGTTGGGGGAGGGGACCCACTGGAATAGCTGTTGGGAGACAGATGGTAGCCTCCCGTCAAGGCCATCCAGCGTGTTCCTTTAAGTGCACAAGTTATGGCTCTTCTGTTTGGTTTGTTTCACCTCTGAGCGGCACTTTTTTGAATACAATGGGCTAAATGGCCAGCTCACAAGGACCTCAAAGGCTCAGAGAAGGTTGGGGGAGGGGACCCACTGGAATAGCTGTTGGGAGACAGATGGTAGCCTCCCGTCAAGGCCATCCAGCGTGTTCCTTTAAGTGCACAAGTTATGGCTCTTCTGTTTGGTTTGTTTCACCTCTGAGCGGCACTTTTTTGAATACAATGGGCTAAATGGCCAGCTCACAAGGACCTCAAAGGCTCAGAGAAGGTTGGGGGAGGGGACCCACTGGAATAGCTGTTGGGAGACAGATGGTAGCCTCCCGTCAAGGCCATCCAGCGTGTTCCTTTAAGTGCACAAGTTA
Organism: Ryuthela nishihirai; assembly: GCA_038380435.1. Lineage (NCBI taxonomy): Eukaryota > Metazoa > Arthropoda > Arachnida > Araneae > Heptathelidae > Ryuthela > Ryuthela nishihirai. Next base: position 2,044,021 of record JAWZYU010000044.1, on the reverse strand, counting down.
TGGCTCTTCTGTTTGGTTTGTTTCACCTCTGAGCGGCACTTTTTTGAATACAATGGGCTAAATGGCCAGCTCACAAGGACCTCAAAAACTCAGAGAAGGTTGGGGGAGGGGACCCACTGGAATAGCTGTTGGGAGACAGATGGTAGCCTCCCGTCAAGGCCATCCAGCATGTTCCTTTAAGTGCACAAGTTATGGCTCTTCTGTTTGGTTTGTTTCACCTCTGAGCGGCAGTTTTTTGAATACAATGGGCTAAATGGCCAGCTCACAAGGACCTCAAAGGCTCAGAGAAGGTTGGGGGAGGGGACCCACTGGAATAGCTGTTGGGAGACAGATGGTAGCCTCCCGTCAAGGCCATCCAGCGTGTTCCTTTAAGTGCACAAGTTATGGCTCTTCTGTTTGGTTTGTTTCACCTCTGAGCGGCACTTTTTTGCACACAATGGGCTAAATGGCCAGCTCACAAGGACCTCAAAGGCTCAGAGAAGGTTGGGGGAGGGGACCCACTGGAATAGCTGTTGGGAGACAGATGGTAGCCTCCCGTCAAGGCCATCCAGCGTGTTCCTTTAAGTGCACAAGTTATGGCTCTTCTGTTTGGTTTGTTTCACCTCTGAGCGGCACTTTTTTGAATACAATGGGCTAAATGGCCAGCTCACAAGGACCTCAAAGGCTCAGAGAAGGTTGGGGGAGGGGACCCACTGGAATAGCTGTTGGGAGACAGATGGTAGCCTCCCGTCAAGGCCATCCAGCGTGTTCCTTTAAGTGCACAAGTTATGGCTCTTCTGTTTGGTTCGTTTTACCTCTGAGCGGCACTTTTTTGAATACAATGGGCTAAATGGCCAGCTCACAAGGACCTCAAAGGCTCAGAGAAGGTTGGGGGAGGGGACCCATTGGAATAGCTGTTGGGAGACAGATGGTAGCCTCCCGTCAAGGCCATCCAGCGTGTTCCTTTAAGTGCACAAGTTATGGCTCTTCTGTTTGGTTTGTTTCACCTCTGAGCGGCACTTTTTTGAATACAATGGGCTAAATGGCCAGCTCACAAGGACCTCAAAGGCTCAGAGAAGGTTGGGGGAGGGGACCCACTGGAATAGCTGTTGGGAGACAGATGGTAGCCTCCCGTCAAGGCCATCCAGCGTGTTCCTTTAAGTGCACAAGTTATGGCTCTTCTGTTTGGTTTGTTTCACCTCTGAGCGGCACTTTTTTGAATACAATGGGCTAAATGGCCAGCTCACAAGGACCTCAAAGGCTCAGAGAAGGTTGGGGGAGGGGACCCACTGGAATAGCTGTTGGGAGACAGATGGTAGCCTCCCGTCAAGGCCATCCAGCGTGTTCCTTTAAGTGCACAAGTTATGGCTCTTCTGTTTGGTTTGTTTCACCTCTGAGCGGCACTTTTTTGAATACAATGGGCTAAATGGCCAGCTCACAAGGACCTCAAAGGCTCAGAGAAGGTTGGGGGAGGGGACCCACTGGAATAGCTGTTGGGAGACAGATGGTAGCCTCCCGTCAAGGCCATCCAGCGTGTTCCTTTAAGTGCACAAGTTATGGCTCTTCTGTTTGGTTTGTTTCACCTCTGAGCGGCACTTTTTTGAATACAATGGGCTAAATGGCCAGCTCACAAGGACCTCAAAGGCTCAGAGAAGGTTGGGGGAGGGGACCCACTGGAATAGCTGTTGGGAGACAGATGGTAGCCTCCCGTCAAGGCCATCCAGCGTGTTCCTTTAAGTGCACAAGTTATGGCTCTTCTGTTTGGTTTGTTTCACCTCTGAGCGGCACTTTTTTGAATACAATGGGCTAAATGGCCAGCTCACAAGGACCTCAAAGGCTCAGAGAAGGTTGGGGGAGGGGACCCACTGGAATAGCTTTTGGGAGACAGATGGTAGCCTCCCGTCAAGGCCATCCAGCGTGTTCCTTTAAGTGCACAAGTTATGGCTCTTCTGTTTGGTTTGTTTCACCTCTGAGCGGCACTTTTTTGAATACAATGGGCTAAATGGCCAGCTCACAAGGACCTCAAAGGCTCAGAGAAGGTTGGGGGAGGGGACCCACTGGAACAACTGTTGGGAGACAGATGGTAGCCTCCCGTCAAGGCCATCCAGCGTGTTCTTTAACGTTGGGTTGTTTTACCTCTGAGCGGCACTTTTTTGCACACCACGGGCTAAATGGTCAGGTCACAAGGACCCCGAAGGCTCAGAGAAGGTTGGGGGAGGGGACACACTGGAACAGCTGTTGGGAGACAGATGGTAGCCTCCCGTCAAGGCCATCCAGCGTGTTCTTTAACGTTGGGTTGTTTTACCTCTGAGCGACACTTTTCTGCACACCATGGGCTAAATGTCCATGTTACAAGGACCTCAAAGGCTCAGAGAAAGTTGGGGGAGGGGACCCAATGGAATAGCTGTTGGGAGACAGATGGTAGCTTCCCGTCAAGACCATCCAGCCTGTTCTTTAAAGTGCACTGGGTAGGGCTTTTCTGTTGGGTTGTTTTACATCTGAGAGGCATTTTTTTGCACAATTGGCTAAATGGCCAGGTCACATGGACCCCGAAGGCTCAGAGAAGGTTGGGGAAAATGGCTCCCTGGAACAGCTGTTGGAAAACAGATGGTAGGCTCAAATCAAGGCCATCCAGCGCATTCTTTAACATACACAGGATATGACTCTCCAACACACGGCGCCACGGCTTAACGTCCCATCTTGTGGCCTGCCCAGACTTGTAATCTGCAATTCCCAGGTTCTGATGGCATCTCGATCAGCGTTGAGATTTATCGTCGCCAAAGTCATCACCGTGTCTTTAGTGTGTAGGCTTGGGCTTGTATTGTTTAGTATGTGGGCTTGGGAAGGCCCGCTGGCTATTGGATGGGACATTAATCCACGGCCCCGTGTGCGGGAGAGTCGTAACCTGTGCGCATTAAAGAACACGCTGGATGGCCTGGACGAGAGTTGTTTTTTGTTAGCCTCCAATGTTTGGAGCTTTTTACCCTTTCGAACAGTTTTGAAGCGAACGGAATAAATGGTAATCTGAGATTGCAATGCCAGGCGATAATGGCGGTTTGCACAAAACATCCCAACTGCAACATTTTCTGCCATGAGGTCAAAGACACGTGATCCCGATTTTCTATTATAAGCAAAAATTAGTATGAATCACTCGAATTACAGGAATGCAAAGTTTTCGAAAACGATTATCAATCAAGAGGGCATTCTGCCGAAAATAGTTATTTATCATTTTCTCCGTTTTTTAATTTTATGCTTTTTTGCGAGTTATTCATACAACAATACAACACACACGTAACAGAATTATTGATACAAATACGTAAAAAAAATCTGTGTTACGTATTTGTATCAAGATTAATATATATTTGTATATATAAGACCACAGATAGATTTTTCCAACTTCAGAGGAACAGAAAATTCGAGTCCAGATTAATAATACCTTTTATAGGTTTTGCAACATCCGGTCAATTTCAATATAAAATAGAGTATAACAAGAATTATAATCTTGATCTCCATTTAGAGATGGAACTCAGGATACTTATACCTCTTCAAAGAGCCTAGTGCTGCCGTACTATGCATAGGACCCGGATCATTGACCTAACCTCTTGAGCACAGCTCAGTGCTATCTTTGAGTCAAATATAAACTTGTTATCAAAATAAGACTTGAAATATGTTCATTATATATTAAGTTATATTTTCGTTACATAAGAAGTTAGGAGAAGCCACAAATTCCGTCAGATTAAAAAAGAACAATAACGATACTTCTTAATATTGTTGCGGATCACAAAAATGGATAGCCACTGAACGTGAGTATTAAAAGCTATATTTCAAAACCAAATTCAATACAAGGTAAATTGTTACAAAGGAAATATGGATGAAGTATCTTATTAACAAATCAACTATTAACATGCACAAGTCATCAATCTTCCTGCGTAGAGCACACAATATCAGCTCTGTGTATTTTACTAAATACTACCTTTTACTTGATTTACCAGGTCACCCGAAGATCTTCACTCGTAAACCAATTCTCGTCCTGTGCTAATAACTTTTCACACACTAGCCGAACAAAAAGACAGTCCGTGTAGACATTCGAAGTTAGCCATAAAAGTTCCCACTTTTATACTTCCGCGTATACACAACCCATCAAGTTACTTCTTGATACTTAACGATAAAAGATCCCACTTTTATCCTTCCGCGTATACACAACACATCAAGTTACTTCTTGATACTTACGCACACTGTCTCAGAACAGCTCACCGTCCATTTTCGAACTCACCGACCGTTACAATACAACGACCGTTACAATACAACGACCGTTAACGCTCTACTCTTCTTCTCCAAATTCTCCCAACGTTCTTGTTCGTTGGCTGAAACTTTTTGCTTTCGGTTGCCAGATTCCTTCTGTCGTAACACTGCCCCCTTCCTAGGTCTTGTTCGTCCCGAACAATTCTGGATTCCAAAGTTTCTTCAGTTCTTCGATGAAACGGAGCCAAACGATCCACGTGAACCACCTTGCACTTTGTAGCTGGACGTCGACGAATGCGATATACCACGTCATTAATCCTGTTAACTATTGTATATGGACCTTCCCAAGGTTTCTGAAGTTTTGGAGATAGTCCTTTTTTTCTATGTGGACTGTATAGCCAGACAAGATCTCCTTGATTGAAAATAGTTCCATTTATTTTACTGTCATATCTTGTTTTGGTTCTGTCACTTGTTATGTCGATGTTATGTCTAACAGAGTGATGGATTTCTTCTAGTCGTTGTTGCAATTCTTGTACGTATTGTGGAGTGGACACAGGCATTGCTTCGGGCCGACCATATAAAAGGTCACAGGGAAGACGTAACTCTCTTCCAAAAATCATCATGGAAGGTGTCTGTCCAGTTGTCTCATGCACTGCCGTTCTATATGCCAGCAAAAGGAGTGGTACATGGCGATCCCAGTCACGTTGGTGGTCGTTCACAAATAATGCTAAATGCTGAGCAATTGTTCTATTGAACCTTTCAACCATACCATCCGACTGAGGGTGTAAGGGAGTTGTTCTGGTTTTCTGAATACCTAATAGTTGACAGATGCCTTTAAACACATTGGATTCAAAATTCCGTCCTTGATCAGAGTGGAGTTGTAAAGGTACTCCATACCTACTAATGAAGTTATTAACTATCATCTCAGCCACTGTTGTTGCTTCCTGGTCTTGGATGGGATATACCTCAGGCCACTTTGTGAAATAATCCATTACCACTAATAAATATCGATTTCCATCATCAGTTCTAGGAAACGGACCCATTACATCAATGGCTATTCTTTCAAAAGGGGCACCAACGTTATACGTCTGCAGCTTACCCCGACTCCTAGTCTTAGGGCCTTTCTTTGCTGCACAGGCTTCACATTGCCTACACCATCTCTCAACGTCTGCCCTACTTTTCAACCAATGAAATCGTTCCCTGGCTTTGGCTAATGTCTTATTAACACCGAAGTGTCCTCCAGTGGCACTATCATGTACATCTTTCATCACAAGTTCCACTCGGGATCGAGGAAGGATTATCTGCCAACGGATCAGCCGTCCAGTGGGATTCTCCCATCTTCTGTATAATACTCCGTCTTCCATTTTTAAGGAGTCCCACTGTGCCCAGTAACTTTTAGTAGTTGGACTATACCTCGAGATTTGCTCCCAATTAGGTCTTGCATCAGATTTTTCAATCAATTCCATTATTGGTTTTATGTCTTCATCATCTAGTTGAGCCTTCCTGATTTCAATTGGATTCCAGATGTTAGGGGTGTCACTGTTTGTTTGTGTCGATACTATTTGTCTTATGGGCATTATCTCTTTAGTTTCAAATTTCAGTTCTGCATTATAGCAATGTTTACAATTGTCAATACATGGGCGCCTGGAAAGAGCATCTGCATTCTTATGCATTTTACCACTTCGATGTTCGATGGAGAAATCGTATTCTTGTAACCGTTGTATCCACCTAACGATTTGTCCTTCAGGGTTTTTGAAGTTTAATAACCATCTAAGTGCAGCATGATCAGTACGTATAAGGAATTTCTGGCCATAGAGATAATGATGAAAATGTTCTATTGCTTTTACTATTGCTAACAGTTCTTTGCGTGTTACACAGTAATTCCGCTCTGGTTTGGATAAAGTTTTACTAAAGTATGCTATAACTCTCTCTTGTCCGTCTTGTTCTTGTGAAAGCACAGCACCAACTCCTGTGTTACTTGCGTCAGTATCTATTACGAATTGTTTTCCAGTTTGTGGGTACGCTAGCACTGGTGCTGTGGAAAGAGTTTTCTTCAGCTGTTGAAAGGCTATATCGCATTCGGTGGTCCACATAAACCGCTGGCCCTCTTCTGTCAGACGATGTAATGGCCTTGCGATGTTGGAGAAACCTTTGACAAATCTTCTATAGTAGGTGCAAAGTCCAATAAAACTACGAAGTTGATGAACATCTTGTGGTGGAGGCCAGTCTCTTACAGCTTCTATCTTACTAGGATCAGTCTTAATCCCTGCTGTAGTGATCACATGACCAAGGTAATGAACTTCTTGCTGGAACAGTTTACACTTTGTCGGTCCCAATTTTAACTTGGCTGCCTTAAGTTTTTCAAATACTTGACGAAGATTTCTCAAATGTTCTTCAAAAGTTCTTCCAAGAACTATGATGTCGTCCAAGTAAACCAGGCAGACCTCCAAAGACAAACCTTTGAGCACTGACTCCATTAGTCGCTCAAATGTGGCAGGTGCATTACAAAGTCCAAATGGCATCACCTTAAACTGCCAAAGTCCATTCCCTGTACTGAAAGCCGTTTTCTCACGGTCTTCAGGACGTATACCAACTTGCCAATAGCCGCTCTTTAAATCTAATGTTGAGAACCATTCTGACCCAGATAAAGTGTCTAGTGTATCGTCAATCCTGGGTAAAGGAAAGGAATCTTTCTTTGTTACGTCATTTAATCTGCGATAATCTACACAAAATCGTGTAGATCCATCTTTTTTCTTGACAAGAACTACTGGTGATGTCCAGGGACTCTGTGATGGTTCTATAATGCCCTGAGCTTCCATGTCCTTTATGAGTTGTTCCGTCTCCTCTCTTTTTGCCAATGGAAGCCTTCTTGCCGGCAGATGGACTGGAGGAGAATCACCAGTGTTGATTTTATGTTCTGTCAGGTTAGTACGGCCATAATCATTTGATGTGGCAGAAAAAATGTCAGAAAATTCTTTTAATAGGTTCTCGGCCTTAACAGCTTGGTTTTCAGTTAATATTTGTCTTGTTTCTCTCCATAATTCAGTAAGATGAGACGGGATGTCTGTATGATTTTGATATGAATCGGTAACTTCTATTTTATTTATACTTGTTACACAGGTAACAGCTTCACATATTGCTAATTCCTCACCTTTTTTTAACATTCTACTGGATTTGTTACAGTTCATCACTCTGATAGGGATCTGTTCTTTATCTATTCTGACTAAAGTCCTTGCAACCAGGATATTATGAGCCAAAGCTCCTTTACCAGAGGCATCAGTAACTGCCAATCGGAAGGCCCCAGAAGTCTCCGCCCGATGTCCACGGACTATAACTTCACTTTGTGCTGGGATCTCTGTGTCTTCCGTCACTAATATTGGAGTTACGCTTGATAAAGAATCAGTCGTCCGGCTAAGCAGAGGAATCTCTTCTGTCTCATAGATGAGTAGGTTATCACTGGGTCTAATGTTGAATCCATGTTTCTTAAGAAAATCAAGGCCTAATATGCATTCGTCGTAGATGTCAGCAATGTAAACAGGATGGCGAACCAGACAGCTACCAACTCGAATATTAAGTTCTATTTTTCCATGAACCTTTGCACGATCTCCAGTGGCCGTTTGTAGGCTTATTCTAGACTGTGTAGTATTCAAGTTTGGGTGAGGTATTATTTTCTTTATTATATCCGTTCTGAGTAAAGTTACATTTGCACCAGTGTCGACTATCATACGGCAAGGTATTCCATTTATGGCTCCATCAGCTACTAATCCATTATTATCACCATGCAATGTTGAAACGTGGGCGACTTCCCCTGGGGCCAACCAATCAACAACCAGCCTTTGCCTCGCAAGATTGATAAATTTTCTGTTTCTCTGATCCTGTTGTCTAGTTGATGTACTTGGACTCCTCATTCGTTTCCTAGTGCAGTTGGTACGAATGTGTCCGGTCTTGCCACAATTCCAACACTGGAGGTCTGTTGTAGGTTTTGAAGAAGAACCTTTTATATCTTTCAAAACGGATAGTATGGCTTTGGTTAGTTCTTTCATTTCATTATCCTTTTCTACAGTTTCTTCTGCACTCACAAATCTCACTGCACGTTTGTTCGCTCGGGAGGAAAGCCTGGAGCACTCGTATTTCATAGCATGTACCACAGCTGACTTTAAGGATTCACCTTCCAACATCCTCAGAGATTGCTGAGTGTCAGGGTCAGCAATAGCATCAATAAATTGTAATTGAGCTAAATTATCTTGAATTTCTGGTGGACAGTTACTATAAGCCAATCTAGCTAGACGCTCAATGTCACTAGCAAGCTCTTGCAAAGTTTCACCATTTTTCTGCATGCGATGTTTAAATTGAGTCACGTAATATTGTTTTAAATAACTATCACCAAACCTTAGTTCTAATGCAGAAACTAGACTTTGATAATCAAGTCGTTTTTCTTCTGGAACAGACTGCAAAACTTCCGCAGCAGAATTTCTTAAGGAAGCTGCAAGAAAACTGGCCTTTTGGAATTCATTCCACTCATTGGCTGTAGCGATAACTTCGAATTGTGTTTTAAATACTGTCCAAGATGATTGACCATCATATGTAGAAGGTTTAGTTGTATTTTTAGCGATATGTGTAATAACATTATTTCCACTAGAATTATTATTATCACAGGCAGAAGGTAACATTTCATTTCTCAAAATCTGAAACTGGCGTTCACAATCAGTTTTTACAATTTCAATTTCATGTTTATAATCTAACTTAACACTATCAAGATCATCTTTTACACTATTTAGTTCGGTCATAATGTCCTTACACTTATCAGAAATCTTATCAATTTGAGAAGCCACTTCAGCTCTCATCTCAGTATTTTGTGCGGCTATTTCGGCTTTCAAATCATCTTTTTGAGAAACTATCTCCGTTCTCAACTCATGATTTTGTGCGGCCATTTCGGCTTTCAAGTCATCTTTTTGAGAAACTATCTCCGTTCTCAACTCATTATTTTGTGCGGCCATTTCGGCTTTCAAGTCACCTATTTTATCGCTTTGGGCGGCCATATCGGCTTTCAAATCATCTTTTTGAGAAACTATCTCAGTTCTCAACTCATTATATTGTGCGGCCATATCGGCTTTCAAATCAGTCATCAGCTTTATTAACTCATCCATACTTCTAGTGAAAGGCATTCAATTAAATTAATCCCACTTCTGACACCAAATGTTGCGGATCACAAAAATGGATAGCCACTGAACGTGAGTATTAAAAGCTATATTTCAAAACCAAATTCAATACAAGGTAAATTGTTACAAAGGAAATATGGATGAAGTATCTTATTAACAAATCAACTATTAACATGCACAAGTCATCAATCTTCCTGCGTAGAGCACACAATATCAGCTCTGTGTATTTTACTAAATACTACCTTTTACTTGATTTACCAGGTCACCCGAAGATCTTCACTCGTAAACCAATTCTCGTCCTGTGCTAATAACTTTTCACACACTAGCCGAACAAAAAGACAGTCCGTGTAGACATTCGAAGTTAGCCATAAAAGTTCCCACTTTTATACTTCCGCGTATACACAACCCATCAAGTTACTTCTTGATACTTAACGATAAAAGATCCCACTTTTATCCTTCCGCGTATACACAACACATCAAGTTACTTCTTGATACTTACGCGCACTGTCTCAGAACAGCTCACCGTCCATTTTCGAACTCACCGACCGTTACAATACAACGACCGTTACAATACAACGACCGTTAACGCTCTACTCTTCTTCTCCAAATTCTCCCAACGTTCTTGTTCGTTGGCTGAAACTTTTTGCTTTCGGTTGCCAGATTCCTTCTGTCGTAACAATATTCTAAAAATCTTCCTGTTAGGTCTACTTTGCATCAAACGGTTGATAAAACAATTTTTCCAAAAAATTAAAAAAAAATAGGAAAGCCTGGTAATTTAACATATATAGTCAAATGAAAAGCAATCAGTTCTGAGGAAAAATCTTCATTGCTTATGTATATTATTTCCCCAAAGACTCTGGTGTCAAAAACCACGATGTCCTTTTCCAATCTATTCCCAAATGTTAAGCTCGATTCAGCCAAGTGTCATTATCATTTTTTGTTGATGATTTGAAATATCCCAGGTTAAAACTCATCGCTAAAATCATTTAAAAATATTATTATAGAAATTAGGGATTCGAAATGCATCTCCATTTTTTATTAATTAAATCTTCCCTTGTTTAAAAGTCTGTCCGAATTTGTGGTTGGAGTTTCATCAATGATTCAACTATGCAAGTGACGGAGGCAATAGACCACTTCTCAAAAGAAAGGATTTCGACCCTAAACTTTGAGGGCCGATCCAATGATGGCCTTGATTTTCAACTCAAAGTTTAATGCTCAGAAGTTGAATCTATCATCGAACACACATCGCGAAAAAAAACGATTCTTTTCACGTTGAAGATTGTCCTCTGTGTAGAAACGCTATTTGGATCGTTTGGTTTGCTCGGCAGAAGTCGTCTTCGTAGATAGAGCTGGGATTTGTAAACTGGTGCGATCTGAAAAAGAAGTGGGATGAGGTGATAAATATTCCTCATTCCTCGTGCTTTAAGTTCGTCTTTTTTTAACAACCCTTCCAATTCCAAGTGAGATTCTTTTTTTACAACAATCTCTAGTCTAGGTGATTTCTTGCTGCTAAGAGATCAATCCATAAGGGGATATATATATATATATATATTCAGTTTAGGGTTAGGGAAAGGTCATCATGTGGAGGGCCGATTCCCTAATTTTATGGTAATTAGGCTTCCTTTTAGGCAATTCCATTCAAATTGAGAAATTAGGGACATGGAGTCGTTTGTGTAGTTTTGTCCTTTTCGTGCATTTTCAGATTGGTAACGCCATTAGTTTTTTTATAGGTTATCTCGGGTCCCGACTAAACTTTCGAAAAGTTATAAAAAAAATAAATACCCCCTCAAGCAGCTGCTTGCCACAGAGGTCTGACAGGAGCCTGTCAGTTTATATGCCACAGTAGAAGATCTGAGAGGAGGCAGGACCTCAGCAGAAAAACGACACAAACAGCCATGCCTTACCCGGGGCTCGAACCCAGGTCCCGTAGATCAGTAGCCAAGCGCGCTAACCACTCAGCCACGGGATGGCTTCTCGAAAAGTTAACAATAAAATAAATAATATTTCGAAGTATCTTTTTTTATTACAGTTACTTTAGTAGTTTGTTTATCAATACCTATAATACTGATGATCGTTTTAATAAAAAATGTTGACTGTAAAATGGAAATAGAAGGAAAAAAGCACTGGTTACTTTCATGGACTTTTTGAAAATAGTAATCGTTAAAATTTATCAATGTCTTTATATCGAATGTAGATATTGATCCTGACTTTTATGTTAACAAAGCTACAGAAACTGAACAGAAAAACGTAAACAATCCCGTCTTATGATAATGGAGAGTCAGATTGGAAGATCTGTAATTTCTGCTATAACTTTTTATAACGAAAGAGAACTTGATAAATTTAAATCTCATTCAAATCATAATTTCGATTTTCAACGATATTTACAGAGTATTTAAAGAGCTATGGTCACGAGGACCAGAAGGCTCAGAGAAGGTTGGGGGGGAAGACCCACTGGAACAGTTATTGGGAGACAGATGGTAGCCTCCTGGTAAGACCATTCAGCATGTTCTTTAACGTACACAGGGTATGGCTCTCCCGCACACGGAGCCATGGCTTAACGTCCCATCCAATGGTCGGCGGTCTTCCCAAGCCCATCGGAGTCCCCTATGCACAAAGGGCATGGTGATGACTTTGGCGAAGATAAATCACAACGCTGATCCAGATGGAATTAGAACATGGGAATTGCAGATTGAAAGTCTGGGCAGTCCACCAGATGGGACGTTAAGACGTGGAGCAGTGTGTTGGAGAACCTTACCCTGTGCACGTTAAAGAACACGCTGGATGGTCTTACCAGGAGGCTACCATCTGTCTCCCAACAGCTGTTCCAGTGGGTCCCCTCCCACAAACTTCTCTGAGCATTCGGGTCCTTGTGACCTGGCCATTTAGCCCATGGTGTGCGAAAAAGGTGCCGCTCAGAGGGAAAACAACCCAACGTTAAAGAATATTCTGCAAGGTTTTGACGGGAGGCTTCCATCTGCCTCCCAATAGCTGTTTCAGTGGGTCCCCTCTCCCAACCTTCTCTGAGCCTTCGGGGTCCTTGTGACCTGGTCATTTAGCCCATGGTGTCCAAAAATGTGACATACCCTCTGCACGTTAAAGAACACGCTGGATGGCCTTGACTGCAGACTACCATCTGTCTCCCAATAGCTGTTTTGTGGGTCCTCTCCCCCAACTTTCTCTGAGCTTTCGGGGTCCTGGTGACCTGCCATTTAGCCCATTGTGCGCAAAAAAGACTTTCACGCGTCTCACAACAGCTGTCTAGTGGGAACTCTTTGGGTCTATATTTTGAACTCATGGGGTTCTTGTAACCTGGTCATTTAGCTCAATGTCTGTAAAAAAAAGGGCCGCTCAGAGGTAACGCATTTGATAACGGTTGTGCTATATTCTCCAAGTATAACAATTAATCTAAAATCAAAAGACAATTTTCTTTTCATTCTAATAAACTATTATTTTACAGAATTTATTTATTTCTTTTATTCTCCAGAAAATGAAGTTTCTTTTGGTGTTGGCATCAGCCTTATTTCCAGCGGTGGTACTTGGAACCGTTTGTCCGGATTCTTCATATTGTTCAGGATGTAAGTATGAAATAATGAAACGCTGATTTTCACGTACAAATCACTAAATAATAACCCTGGCTATAATTTGTTATATCGGATAACAGTTTGAGTCAAGGCTAATTGAAATTCCAAGCTGCCAATTAAACCTAGTTGAGATCGGCACAATTATTGCGCCATTTTTTTATGAACATGCAATTACATAAATGATACAAAATTGTTTATCTATATAAATATAATAGTTTGTTTGTTCGACATCTCCTTCTAGACGATCAGAGCTAGGGTTGGGTTGTTTTACGTCTGAGCGGCACTTTTTTGCACACCATGGGCTAAATGGCCAGGTCACAAGGACCCCGAAGGCGCAGAGAAGGATGGGGGAGGGAACCTACTGTAATGGCAGCAGTTTTGGATTTCAAAGCATATAGACAGTTTGAGTAGGGGATTCCTGATCCCTCCGGGAATCCTTATCTCCAAAAGATACCTAATATTATTGTCCTATTCGTGCCTATAGATGAGATTAGTTTAAAAACATCTACAAATCCTTATAATTGAATTAATGTTTTTTATACATGTAAAAATATTGACTTGGTTTTCGTCAACATCATTGACTTGAAATTTACTTAATTGACAGTTTATCTTATTGGGTAGAACTAATAACAGTTCTAAGAGGTACTTACAATTCTTGAGCGAAATTGCAGGCGTAATTTTTTTAAAATTAGAAATAAATAAGAAGGCAAATATTGACTTGATTTTTGCAATTTATGAGCAAAATTTTAAATGTAATTGAAAAATGATTAAAAATAAATACATTTAATATGAATTAAAACATTATTATACTTAGTAAATCGCTCAAATCTTTTCTCCACCTCCTCATAACAAAAAATTTAATTTTTGTTATTGTTGCAGGTAAATTGATCATGAACCAATTTTATTTTATCTATGGATGGCTTGGCTATGGGAAGAGAGGTGCATTCATTTTTAAAAATTCGCCAGAGGCCAAAGAAAATCTTAATCAGGCCCTGGGGACGCTATCGACTGGCTAACTCCCAACCCTACTCATGCAGTAATTTTTAATTTTATTTTAAACCCTGATTAGTTAAAAAAAATTTACAATTCACCTTTTCTTTTTCATCATGTTGCCTTGGTCATGTGAAGGAAAGCTGGTTAAAGGATAAACGATGGTTGAAACTGATACACTTTAAACTAATCGGGAATTATTCTCTGTAAAAAAATAACAGAGTTAGATTTATATAAAATTAATCGCTTTCATTTTCTATATATTTTATAACGCCTTCCAAGAGTATTTGCATTATAGTTTTGGCAACAGCTTGAAATTAAAATGGATGCTAAAGTATACATTTGAATCAGAATGTTGCTTCACTCAGCTAATTAAGAACATCAAAATATTTAATTAAAAATAAGAAGTAGTCCAAAACCATAAATAAAACGCAGTCAGACATCATAGTTAAGCGTTGGAGATCAGAATATTTTGCCTTTCCGCCATAAAAGCCCAAATAACCAACTATTAGAATATCAGAAGAAAAATACGTAAATTAAAATTTTCATTAAAGAGAAATATAAAGTTAGAACATAACATTGACTGTTCTTCTCTGAAAATTCCTAAAAATATTTATCTTAAAATGAAAGAGATTTGTGATTAACTCTTATTTTTTAATTTGCTTACAGCCGACACTTGCTGTTCAGCTTTAATAGGTGGCTACTGGTGCTGCCCCCAACAGAATGCTGTATGTTGTTGGGATCACGTGTCGTGCTGTCCTAACGGATACATTTGTTTGTCGCCTTTACCTCTGTGCGTTCGAGGAGGTACGATCAATGCTTCAGACAGGCTCAACTGGGAAAAGTCAATAGCTCTGCAGGAGCCACCAAAAGCAAACGCCAAGAGTGTCACTTGTCCTGGAGGAGACCAGAAGTGTCCAGAAGGATTCACGTGCTGCCCTTTCAATACACCACCAGAGTACGGATGTTGTCGTTTTTCGAATGCTGTGTGTTGCACGGATGGTAGACATTGCTGTCCTCAATCAACCGTTTGCAATCTTGAAAGGGAGACCTGTGATGGTGTAGGATACATCGTTAAAATGTTTAAGAAGTTAAAAGCTCCTTTTGTCGACAGAAATATCACTGAAAGGAATTACTGGTTTTGAATATTTCAGCATGCTTAATCATGTGCCATAGTTTCCATAATATTAGTGTAATAATAACATTAGTTTGACAAATTATAATCGTATTAAAATACTCTGAACTAAGCGGGACTGATTTGCTGTAAAAATAAATGATTTTTGTACCTGAATTATTTAAATTTAACTTCTTTTACTCACTATAATTGTTTCCATTACTGTGACTTCAAAGAATATTTGCACTACAGGGTTCTGGCAACACTGAATTTTTCACATTCACCGTCTGCTTAAGAGTTGTTTGCTTAATGGTTGTTTGTAATCATAGTAGTCTTATGTAGAAAGAGGTTGGGAAACGGAATGCAGAGACGCCATGTTTGTGCTTCTTAATATCGTGAATGTGTTCAGAAGGATTGATTATCTGTTTCTCTAATTCTCATATGGGAAGGAAGTAGCCTTAGTAGCTTTTTCGGAGTAATATTTTGTTAACAATTTTAATTGAAATATGTCTGTTGTCCTATTCGGTCACCAGGCCTAAACATGGTATCCATAGTCATCGTCCGTGGTCTCTGTTTCCTAACCTCTTCCAACGTAGGACCACTAAACCAGAGGTCACAAACTCGCCACCGAGAAGTCATTTTGTGTTGCCTGCAAGAAATAATAATTCATAGTTTCATCATTTATATTTTTATATTAAATCCAGCATTTAAATAATAATAAAAAAATATGCTTTGCTTCACATGAATGCTGTCATATCTTGAAAAGTAACTGATTTGGCCCCCTATATGATTCAAGTTTCTGACCTCTGCTCTTTGGGTTCAAACAAGTCCTTTGCTACTCTCCTTTTTCCTAAAATATATACATTACAGGAAAAAAAAATTGCAACACCTGGAAGGATTAATGCCATTTTATTGAAATGCATAACAAAATGTAAAAAAACTTTACCTGCCCGGTAAAGTGGTATAATTAGTATGATGTTTAACTGCTCTGCACAGCAATGCATTCATGAACACTGCGGGGAAGTCCTCCTGAGGGACAGAATGACAAACAGCGCAAAATTGCTGTTCCATTTCAGCGATAGTTGTTGGCACACCTCTTTGGTGTTGTTCGAGCTGTCGGCGGGGCGGGGGTGGCTCAGTCGGTAGCGCGCCAGGCTCGTAATCTGTAGTTCCCAGGTTCGAGTCCCAGTTGGGTCAGCGTTGAGATTTATTTCCGCAAAATTCCCCGCCCTGCCCACGGTCAGTAGGGGACATCGATGGGCTTGGAAAGGCCGTCGTCCGTCGGATGTCCCATCCGACATTAACGTCCCGTTAAGCCGTGGCCCCGTGTGCAGGAGAGCCATACCCTTTGCACGTTAAAGAACACGCTAGATGGCCTTGACGGGAGGTTACCATCTGTCTCCCAACAGCTGTTAAAGTGGGTCCCCTCCCCCAACCTTCGCTGAGCCTTCGGGGTCCATGTGACCTGGCCATTTAGCCCATGGTGTGCAAAAAAGTGCCGCTCAGAGGTAAAACAACCCAACCCAACTCGAACTGTCGGCCCATCATGTCTCAGATGTGTTCAGTAGGTGAAAGGTTTGGCGAGCGTGCTGGTCCTCGTAGTATCTGAGCGTTTTGCTTGTGTAGATACTGCAGACTATTGCGGGCTGTGTGGGGACGGCGTTATCTTGCTAGAAAAATGGGACAGCAACTGGCTGCAAAATGTTGGTAACATATCGTTGGGCCTTACGATGACCAGTTCTGACCGAGATGTCCGACTAATGGCATCCCACACCAGGTGCAGGAGCTGTGTGACGAGTCACATGCACTGGGTGGCATTCTTTTCCCCTGGATGATGGCGAACACATTGTCTACTGTCGTGTTGACCAAGACAAAACCGAGATTCGTCACTAAACATCACGGTACTCCATTCTTGTTCATTCCAGTTCTGTCTGAGCCGACACCACTTAAGACATTCTTACATATGGGCAGATGTGAGGCAAATGCAGTGCTGGGTTGTTGTTTGGGTTGTTTTACATCTGAGCGGCACTTTTTTGCACACCATGGGCTAAATGGCCAGGTCTCAAGGACCCCGAAGGCTCAGAGAAGGTTGGGGGAGGGGACCCACTGGAACAGCTGTTGGGAGACAGATGGTAGCCTCCCGTCAAGCGTGTTCTTTAACGTGCACAGGGTATGGCTCTCCCGCACACGGGGCGTGTTCTTTAATCCAGCGTGTTCTTTAACGTGCACAGGGTATGGCTCTCCGCACACGGGGCCACGGCTTAACGTCCCATCCGACGGACAGCGGCCTTTCCAAGCCCATCGGTGTCCCCTATTGACCGTGGGCAGGGCGGGGAATTTTGCGGAGATAAATCTCAACGCTGACCCAGCTGGGACTCGAACCTGGGAACTACAGATTACGAGCCTGGCACGCTGCAAATATTGGATCATAGGAATTTACCTCAATAGTTAATCAAAGCGCAAGAATATCCCAGCTATATGGTCAGGTCACCCCAAGGGTAGGGTATCCGCTAGATAGCTGTTAGCCTCCCATCAAGCATATTAAGATGCACAGATTATCCACCGATTAAGCACCCCATCCGACGGACAGCAACCTTTCCATGACCATCAGTGCCCCCTACTGACCGAGAAGTGAGGTTGGATTGTCTTACCTCTGAGTGGCGGTTTTTTGCCCACAATGCGCTAAATGACCAGATTACCATAACCCCGAGAAGACTGGGGGAGGGGACCCACTGAATTGCTGGTAACCTCCCATCCAGTGTGTTCTTTAACGTTGGGTTGTTTTACCTCTGAGCGGCACTTTTTTTGAACACCATGGGCTAAATGGCCAGGTCACAAGGACACCGAAGTCTCAGAGAAGGTTGGGGGAGGGGACCCTGTGGAACGGCTGTTGGGAGACATATGGTACCCTCCTGTCAAGGCCATCCAGCGTGTTCTTTAACGTTGGGTTGTTTTACCTCTGAGCGGCACTTTTGTGCATACCATAGGCTAAATGGCCAGGTCACAAAGACACCGAAGGCTCAGAGAAGGTTGGGGGAAGAGACCCACTGGAACAGCTGTTGGGAGACAGATGGTAGCCTCCCGTTAAGGCCATCCAGCGTGTACTTTAACGTTGCGTTGTTTTACCTCTGAGCGGCACTTTTTTGCACACCATGGGCTAAATGGCCAGGTCACAAGGACACCGAAGTCTCAGAGAAGGTTGGGGGAGGGGACCCACTGGAACAGCTGTTGGGAGACAGATGGTAGCCTCCCGTCAAGGCCATCCAGCGTGTTCTTTAACGTTGGGTTGTTTTACCTCTGAGTACTTTTTTGCACACCATGGGCTAAATGGCCAGGTCACAAGGACACCGAAGACTCAGAGAAGGTTGGGGAGGGGACCCTGTGGCACGGCTGTTGGGAGACAGATGGTAGCCTCCCGTCAAGGCCATCCAGCGTGTTCTTTAACGTTGGGTTGTTTTACCTCTGAGCACTTTTTTGCACACCATGGGCTAAATGGCCAGGTCACAAGGACACCGAAGACTCAGAGAAGGTTGGGGAGGGGACCCTGTGGAACGGCTGTTGGGAGACAGATGGTAGCCTCCCGTCAAGGCCATCCAGCGTGTTCTTTAACGTTGGGTTGTTTTTACCTCTGAGCGGCACTTTTTTGCACACCATGGGCTAAATGGCCAGGTCACAAGGACACCGAAGACTCAGAGAAGGTTGGGGAGGGGACCCTGTGGCACGGCTGTTGGGAGACAGATGGTAGCCTCCCGTCAAGGCCATCCAGCGTGTTCTTTAACGTTGGGTTGTTTTACCTCTGAGCGGCACTTTTTTGCACACCATGGGCTAAATGGCCAGGTCACAAGGACACCGAAGACTCAGAGAAGATTGGGGAGGGGACCCTGTGGAACGGCTGTTGGGAGACAGATGGTAGCCTCCCGTCAAGGCCATCCAGCGTGTTCTTTAACGTTGGGTTGTTTTACCTCTGAGCGGCACTTTATTGCACACCATGGGCTAAATGGCCAGGTCACAAGGACACCGAAGACTCAGAGAAGGTTGGGGAGGGGACCCTGTGGAACGGCTGTTGGGAGACAGATGGTAGCCTCCCGTCAAGGCCATCCAGCGTGTTCTTTAACGTTGGGTTGTTTTACCTCTGAGCGGCACTTTATTGCACACCATGGGCTAAATGGCCAGGTCACAAGGACACCGAAGACTCAGAGAAGGTTGGGGAGGGGACCCTGTGGAACGGCTGTTGGGAGACAGATGGTAGCCTCCCGTCAAGGCCATCCAGCGTGTTCTTTAACGTTGGGTTGTATTACCTCTGAGCGGCACTTTTTTGCACACCATGGGCTAAATGGCCAGGTCACAAGGTCACCGAAGACTCAGAGAAGGTTGGGGAGGGGACCCTATGGAACGGCTGTTGGGAGACAGATGGTAGCCTCCCGTCAAGGCCATCCAGCGTGTTCTTTAACGTTGGGTTGTTTTACCTCTGAGCGGCACTTTTTTGCACACCATGGGCTAAATGGCCAGGTCACAAGGACATCGAAGACTCAGAGAAGGTTGGGGAGGGGACCCTGTGGAACGGCTGTTGGGAGACAGATGGTAGCCTCCAGTCAAGGCTATCCAGCGTGTTCTTTAACGTTGGGTTGTTTTACCTCTGAGCGGCACTTTTTTGCACACCATGGGCTAAATGGCCAGGTCACAAGGACACCGAAGACTCAGAGAAGGTTGGGGAGGGGACCCTGTGGAACGGCTGTTGGGAGACAGATGGTAGCCTCCAGTCAAGGCCATCCAGCGTGTTCTTTAACGTTGGGTTGTTTTATCTCTGAGCGGCACTTTTTTGCACACCATGGGCTAAATGGCCAGTTCACAAGGACACCGAAGACTCAGAGAAGGTTGGGGAGGGGACCCTGTGGAACGGCTGTTGGGAGACAGATGGTAGCCTCCCGTCAAGGCCATCCAGCGTGTTCTTTAACGTTGGGTTGTTTTACCTCTGAGCGGCACTTTATTGCACACCATGGGCTAAATGGCCAGGTCACAAGGACACCGAAGACTCAGAGAAGGTTGGGGAGGGGACCCTGTGGAACGGCTGTTGGGAGACAGATGGTAGCCTCCCGTCAAGGCCATCCAGCGTGTTCTTTAACGTTGGGTTGTATTACCTCTGAGCGGCACTTTTTTGCACACTATGGGCTAAATGGCCAGGTCACAAGGTCACCGAAGACTCAGAGAAGGTTGGGGAGGGGACCCTATGGAACGGCTGTTGGGAGACAGATGGTAGCCTCCCGTCAAGGCCATCCAGCGTGTTCTTTAACGTTGGGTTGTTTTACCTCTGAGCGGCACTTTTTTGCACACCATGGGCTAAATGGGCAGGTCACAAGGACACCGAAGACTCAGAGAAGGTTGGGGAGGGGACCCTGTGGAACGGCTGTTGGGAGACAGATGGTAGCCTCCCGTCAAGGCCATCCAGCGTGTTCTTTAACGTTGGGTTGTTTTACCTCTGAGCGGCACTTTTTTGCACACCATGGGCTAAATGGCCAGGTCACAAGGACACCGAAGACTCAGAGAAGGTTGGGGAGGGGACCCTGTGGAACGGCTGTTGGGAGACAGATGGTAGCCTCCCGTTAAGGCCATCCAGCGTGTTCTTTAACGTTGGGTTGTTTTACCTCTGAGCGGCACTTTTTTGCACACCATGGGCTAAATGGCCAGGTCACAAGGACACCGAAGACTCAGAGAAGGTTGGGGAGGGGACCCTGTGGAACGGCTGTTGGGAGACAGATGGTAGCCTCCCGTCAAGGCCATCCAGCGTGTTCTTTAACATTGGGTTGTTTTACCTCTGAGCGGCACTTTTTTGCACACCATGGGCTAAATGGCCAGGTCACAAGCACCCCGAAGGCTCAGAGAACGTTGGGGGAAGGGACCCACTGGAACAGCTGTTGGGAGACAGATGGTAGCCTCCCGTCAAGGCAATCCAGCGTGTTATTTAACGTGCACAGGGTATGGCTCTCCCGCACACTGGGCAACGGCTGAACGTCCCATCCGACGGACGGCGGCCTTTCCAAGCCCATCGGTGTCCCCTACTGACCGTGGGCAGGGCGGGGAATTTTGCGGAGATAAATCTCAACGCTGACCCAACTGGGACTCGAACCTGGGAACTACAGATTACGAGCCTGGCGCGCTACCGACTGGACCCCAAAGGCTCAGAGAAGGTTGGGGGAGGGAACCCACTGCAACAACTGTTGGGAGACAGATGGTAGCCTCCTGTTAAAGCCATCCAGCATGTTCTTTTAATGTACAGAGGATAGGACTCTGCTGCACGTGGAACCACTGCTTAACGTCCTATCCGATGGGTGGTCCCCTTTCTGACCAAGGCAGGATCGGGATTTAGAGGAGATAAATGCCGTCCCGTGGCCGAGTGGTTAGCACGCTGGGTTACTGATCTAAGGGAAATGGGTTCGAGCCCCGGATTAGGCATGGATGTGTGTGTCGTTTTTCATCTGAGGTCCTGCCATCCTCTCAGACCTTCTACTATGGCATATAAACTGACAGGCTCCTGTCAGACCTCTGTGGCAAGCAGCTGCTTGAGGGGGTATTTATTTATTTTATTTTTTATTAAATCTCAACACTGGCCCAGCTGGGATTCAAACCTGGGATTGATTCTAGAGTTATGTAACAATGTCAAGAATTTCGGGACCTATGCTAATCCGATTTTTTTTCTTGGTTCTTTGAACGAGTTCCTAAATTTTTCAAGCAAAAGTTTATTTTACCATGTACATTGAGACTGCGTTCCAGTAACTCAATGTCTCCTTATTTTTCTACATCTAAGCCCATTTTTAACTGATTATTTGAAAAGAAAATTAAAACCACAGTGACAGTTCAAACTAAATGTATTAAAATTTGTAGTAGCTGAAAATTCCTCAGTAAAATCATTATACATCGCAGAGCCAAACTATGAGCAGCTGGTCTTTATGCAAATCGAAGCAACTGCAGGTAAACAATGGCGCATGTTAAGGTCATGAAATGGTATAAATAACACCTGATACTGAGGGGGCGAGGGTGGCTCAGTCGGTAGCGCGCCAGGCTCGTAATCTGTAGTTCCCAGGTTCGAGTCCCAGCTGGGTCAGCGTTGAGATTTATCTCCGCAAAATTTCCCGCCCTGCCCACGGTCAGTAGGGGACACCGATGGGCTTGGAAAGGCAGCCGTCCGTCGTATGGGACGTTAAGCTGAGGCCCCGTGTATGGGAGAGCCATACCCTGTGCACGTTAAAGAACACGCTGGATGGCCTTGACGGGAAGCTACCATCTCTCTCCCAACAGCTATTCCAATGTGTCCCCTCCCCCAACCTTCTCCGAGCTTTCGGGGTTCTTGTGACCTGGCCATTTAGCCCATGGTGTGCAAAAAAGTGCCGCTCAGAGGTAAAACCCAACCCAACCCTGATACTGAGCTTTGTTAATCAGTGTTCTTCTTGTTCTTCAGATGGGAAAGGCAGCAGACTTAATTGAGTTTGATAATGGCCAGACTGGATCCGAGCATTTCTAAGACAGAAAAGCTTGTGCAGTGCTCAAGGTCAACCATGGTTAGTACCTACGAAAAGTGGTCCGAGGGAAAAACCCCAAACTGCCTACAAGGTGTGGTCCGACAATGGCTCATCGATGCTCGAGTTGAGCGAAGGCTATCGCGTATCGTACGAATTACCAGAAGGGATACTGTGGTGCAACTCTCCCGGAATTTGAATGTTGGTGATAGGAGTAATGTGTCACAGTACGCAATACATCGAACCCTGCTAAATATGGGGCTGTGTAAAAACAGGATGCCCAGAGTTCCTATACTAACCTCAGTTCACTGTTAAAAGTATCTACAATGGGCATGCGAGCATCAAAACTAGACCTTGAATGATTGGAGGGTCGTCTGGTCCAATGAATCTCGTTTGCTGTTGCACCATGTGGACGGCCGGGTATGTGTGCACCATATACCTGGGAAAGTGTTGGCACCAGAATGCACTGTAGGACGAAAACAAGCCGGTGGAGGAAGTTGGGTTGTTTTACCTCTAAGCGGCACTTTTTTGCACACCAGGGTCTAAATGGCCAGGTCACATGAACCTCCGTAGGCTCAGAGAAGGTTGGGGGAGGGGACCCACTGGAACAGCTGTTGGGAGACGGATGGTAGCCTCCCGTCAAGGCCATCCAGCGTGTTCTTTAATGTTGGGTTGTTTTACCTCTGAGCGGCACTTTTTTTGCACACCATGGGTTAAATGGCCAGGTCAGAAGGACCCCGAAGGCTCAGAGAAGGTTGGGGGAGGGGACCCACTGGAACAGCTGTTGGCAGACAGATTGTAGCCTCCCGTCAAGGCCATCCAGCATGTTCTTTAATGTTGGGTTGTTTTACCTCTGAGAGGCACTTTTTTTGCACACCATGGGTCAAATGGCCAGGTCAGAAGGACCCCGAAGGCTCAGAGAAGGTTGGGGGAGGGGACCCACTGGAACAGCTGTTGGGAGACAGATGGTAGCCTGCCGTCAAGGCCATCCAGCGTGTTCTTTAATGTTGGGTTGTTTTACCTCTGAGTGGCACTTTTTTGCACACCATGGGTTAAATGGCCAGGTCACAAGGACCCCGAAGGCTCAGAGAAGGTTGGGGGAGGGGACCCACTGGAACAGCTGTTGGCAGACAGATGGTAGCCTCCCGTCAAGGCCATCCAGCATGTTCTTTAATGTTGGGTTGTTTTACCTCTGAGAGGCACTTTTTTTGCACACCATGGGTCAAATGGCCAGGTCAGAAGGACCCCGAAGGCTCAGAGAAGGTTGGGGGAGGGGACCCTCTGGAACAGCTGTTGGGAGACAGATTGTAGCCTGCCGTCAAGGCCATCCAGCGTGTTCTTTAATGTTGGGTTGTTTTACCTCTGAGTGGCACTTTTTTGCACACCATGGGTTAAATGGCCAGGTCACAAGGACCCCGAAGGCTCAGAGAAGGTTGGGGGAGGGGACCCACTGGAACAGCTGTTGGCAGACAGATGGTAGCCTCCCGTCAAGGCCATCCAGCATGTTCTTTAACGTTGGGTTGTTTTACCTCTGAGAGGCACTTTTTTTGCACACCATGGGTCAAATGGCTAGGTCAGAAGGACCCCGAAGGCTCAGAGAAGGTTGGGGGAGGGGACCCACTGGAACAGCTGTTGGGGGACAGATGGTAGCCTCCCGTCAAGGCCATCCAGCGTGTTCTTTAATGTTGGGTTGTTTTACCTCTGAGTGGCACTTTTTTGCACACCATGGGGTAAATGGCCAGGTTACAAGAACCCTGAAAGCTCAGAGAAGGTTGGGGAGGGGACCCACTGGAACAGCTGTTGGGAGACAGATGGTAGCCTCCCGTCAAGGCCATTTAGCGTGTTCTTTAACGTTAGGTTGTTTTCCTCTGAGCGGCACTTTTTTGCACACCTTGGACTAAAATGGCCAGGTCACATGGACCCCAACGCTCAGAGAAGGTTGGGGGAGGGGACCCAGTGGAAGAGCTGTTGGGGACAGATGGTAGCCTCCCGTCAAGGCCATCCAGCGTGTTTTTTAACATGCACAGGGTATGGGTTTCCAGCACACAGGGCCATGGCATAAATCCCATCCGATGGAGGCAGCCTTTGCAAGCCCAGTGGTGTCCCCTACTGACTGTGGGAAGGGCTGGTAATTTGAGATAAATCTCAACGCTGACCCAGCTTGGACTCGAACCTGGGAACTACAGATTACGAGCCTGGCGTACTACCGACTGAGCCACGCCCGCCCTATTTTGCATAGGAAATTAAAAAATGAAATAGTAATTTTTAATCACTACATGTTAAAAGCTCAACATTAGAAAATTTTTTTGTTTCTTTCAATGCATGTAATATTGTGTAACTCGCATACCTATTTATTGGCGATTTTCAACCTAGTTTCCTACCAATACCGTTTATTGCACACCATTCAAAGTTACCCTATATATATATACGAGGGATATTCAAAATGTTCTTGACATGCATCTGCAGAACAAAACTTTTACTTTCTTTCGAAGTTGGGTTGTTTTACCTATGAACGGCACTTTTTTCTGCATCCAATGAGCCCTATGGCCAGGTTGTTTTACCTCTGAGTGGCACTTTTTTGTATACAATGGACTAAATGGCCAGGTCACAAGAATCCCGAAGGCGCAGAGAAGGTTGGGGGAGGGGACCCAATGGAACAGCTGTTGGGGGACAGATCAGGCCTCCCGTCAAGGCCATCCAGTGTGTTCTTTAATGTGCACAGTGTCCTATCCGCAGACAGTGGCTTTTCCAAGCCCATCGGTGTCCCCTACTGACCGTGGGCAGGGTGGTGAATTTTGCGGAGATAAATCTCAATGCTGACCCAGCTGGGACTCGAACCTGGGAAATACAGATTACGAGCTTGGCGCGCTACCGACTGAGCCACCCCCGCCCCGAAAAAATCACTGTCTTGAGATCTTCAGACAACCATCACCAGAGACTCGCTTTGTTCTTTATGGCCAGGACCCTGAAGGCTCGGAGATTGTGGGAGGGAACCCACTGGAAGAGCCTCCCTTCAAGGCCATCCCACGTGTTCTTTAATGTGCACAGGATATGGCTCTCTCTCTCGCACACAGTGCAATGGCTTAACATCCCATCCGACAGATATTTCAAGCCCATCGGTGTTTCCTACTGACCGTGGGCAGGGTGCGGTTTTGCAAGAGATAAATCTTAATGCTGGGACTCGAACCTTGGAAATACCGATTAAAAGTCTGGTGTGCTACCGACTAAGCCACCCCCACCACCCTCCTTTAAAGTACTCCCCTCCAGCATCCAGGCAAAGTTGCAGAAGCCTACGTCAATTCTGGAACGCTGTGGTACAGTCGCTCAAAGAAGTATCCGAACGCTATGGTTGACTACAGAATTCGGAAGAAATATCTGGCAACGATTTTTTTTTAGTGATCTGGCAATCTTCGTGTACAGTACACGAAGGTTGCCAGATCACTAATTTCTAAAAAATCGTTGCCATATATTTTTTTGTGAATTCTGTAGTCAACCATAGCGTTCGGATACTTTTTTGAGCGACTGTACACCTGTTGGGAAATACTCTGCAACTCTGAATGAATGCGTTTTATAAGGTCTTGTACCCTTGAAAAAGGTTTTTCAGCAAGTTTTTTATTTTTGGAAACGACCAAAAATAGAATGATGCAAATCGGGTGAATATGCAGGATGGGGTAGCTGCTTGATTTTTTTCTGCTGCAGATAGGCCGTAACCTGCTGGGTTTTTAACATAGTGCCCGAGGTTTGTCATTTTGAGCATTGTCGTGAAGACCCTTGACACGCATGCTGTTGGATGCTGCTCCTTCAATTCTTTAACCATTTTGGGAAAAACAATGGTTGTGTACTATTGGCCATTTATAGCCATTATTCAGGGTAAGGTGTCTACTTGGGACTTGGAAAAAAAATGTGAACACCCTCTTCCATGACTGAAAGTCTTATCGGAGGATTTGGGGACGCGATTCATCTTCTGCAAGCCATAGTTGTCGGTCTTTCTGGGTTGGGTTGTTTTACCTCTGAGTGGCACTTTTTTGCACACTATGGGCTAAATGACCAGGTTACAAGGACCCCGAAGGCTCAGAGAAGGTTGGAGTGGACCCACTGGAACAGCTGTTGGGAGACAGATGGTAGCTTCCCGTCAAAGTTATCCAGTGTGTTCTTTAACGTTGGGTTGTTTTACCTCCGAGTGGCGTCGGATGGGACGTTAAGCCGTGGCCCCGTCTGCGGGAGAGCCATACCCTGTGCACGTTAAAGAACACGCTGGATAGCCTTGACAGGAGGCTACCATCTGTCTCCCAACAGCTGTTCCAGTGGGTCCCCTCCCCCAACCTTCTCTGAGCCTTCGGGGTCCATGTGACCTGGCCATTTAGCCCATGGTGTGCAAAAAAGTGCCGCTCAGAGGTAAAACAACCCAACACAACCTCCGAGTGGCACTTTTTTGCACACCATGGGCTAAATGGCCAGGTCACAAGGACCCCGAAGGCTCAGAGAAGGTTGGGGGAGGGGACCCACTGGAATAGCTGTTGGGAGACAGATGGTAGCCTCCCGTCAAGGACATCCAGCGTGTTCTTTAAGTTGGGTTGTTTTATCTCTGACCGGCACTTTTCTGCACACCATGGGCTAATTGGCCAGGTCACAAGGACCCCGAAGGCTCAGAGAAGGTTGGGGGAGGGGACCCACTGGAATAGCTGTTGGGAGACAGATGGTAGCCTCCCGTCAAGGACATCCAGTGTGTTCTTTAAGTTGGGTTGTTTTATATCTGAGCGGCACTTTTTTGCACACCATGGGCTAATTGGCCAGGTCACAAGGAACCCGAAGGCTCAAAGAAGGTTGGGGGAGAGGACCCACTGCAACAGCTGTTGGGAGACAGCTGGTAGCCTCGCATCATGGCTATCCAGCGTGTCCTTTAATGTGCACAGGGTTGGGTTGTTTTACCTCTGAGCGGCACTTTTTTGCACACCATGGGCTAAATGGCCAGGTCACATGGACCCCCGAAGGCTCAGAGGTTGGGGGAGGGGACCCACTGGAACAGCTGTTGGGAGACAGATGGTAGCCTCCCGTCAAGGCCATCCAGCGTGTTCTTTAACGTGCACAGGGTATGGCTCTCTCCCGCACACGGGGCCACGGCTTAACGTCCCATCCGACGGACGGCTGCCTTTCCAAGCCCATCGGTGTCCCCTACTGACCGTGGGCAGGGCGGAGAATTTTGCGGAGATAAATCTCAACGCTGACCCAGCTGGGACTCGAACCTGGGAACTACAGATTACGAGCCTGGCGCGCTACCGACTGAGCCACCCCCGCCCCAGCTGCTTGAGGAGGTATTTATTTATTTTGAGCCGTCCCGTGGCCGAGTGGTTAGCACGCTTGGCTACTGATCTAAGGGACCTGGGTTCGAGCCCCGGACTAGGCATGGTTGTATGTGTCGTTTTTCTGCTGAGGTCCTGCCATCCTCTCAGATCTCCTACTATGGCATATAAACTGACAGGCTCCTGTCAGACCTCTGTGTCAAGCAGCTGTTTGAGGGGGTATTTATTTTATTATGTACGATGAGTGTTTGCAGCTCTGCCGCCCAGCCCGTAACAGTGCATATGAACAGGCATCATCCTTTATACTCGTATAAATCGGCATGATTTTTTTTTTCGTATTGTCCGCAAGCTGCATCCTTGCGAAAATGTAAAAATTCCAAACCAAATCACAGTTCGCTAACCTCGGAGGAACGAGTGCAAATCTACAGAGTCACGTGAAGAACTTTTTGAACACCTACCTTACTCTCCGTTTTTTTCGCGGTTGCCAACCGAACGTAATCTGCTTCGATTTTTATGTGGCGTCATTAACGAACTGACTACTGGCAACAGTACTGACGAAATTTTAATGTCATTTCATAAAAAGAGTTTTTCAACTCCGCTGATACTTAAACGTTAAGAAACTGATTATCTACAGAACTGGAAACTAAAAACTAACATGAAAAAAGTTTATTTTCTTGATGAGCAATGACCGAGATACAGCTCTGGGTCAAAATGTACAAGGTTACGTATCACTACCTAGAAGCAACTCTAGATAATGTGCTTTGTCATTGTCACATCTACAGACAGAGGTTTTCTTCTTTTTTTCTTGAACTTTGTGAAAATAAATACATACACCACTGGCACAGTCTTTTGTGAAGTTTAAAAATACAAGGCATTTGGTATACACCAGACTGTGACACAGAACGGGAATCAACCAAACCACTGTTGCCACAAGATCAGACGATATGAAGCTGTTGAAGATTTCTGTCCCAGATAAGGGATTCGATGAACATTTTTTTAAATACTTCGCAATGGTTGGTGCAGAAGTCCTTTTTTTTTTGCAGTCTTTTTTTCCCGGATTTACAACCATCGTGTTAATGTTTAAGGTTTTATCCAAGTTCCTTTCATATGGGAAAAGTTTTTCTGGACAAAATAACAAGGATTTTTAACAACCGGTCTTGATATAAAAAAGAAAGCCGTAGCTTTCTCTAACATGAATTATAGCAAACCAAGAAATGTTTCACAGTTCAATATTTATTCATTTGTGATTTGGTAATTCTGACACAAAAGAAATATATATATATTTACAATATGAGGGAATGCACTGCTCTACAAATCAGCGTCTGTTGTACACAACTTCTAATTTACATTTTATTCTACATAAAGCAACATTTTTGTCTAAATATGAACCAATGCCATATTTGTTCATCATGATGCTCAACTACACTTCACATTCAATCAGACCGACTTCTTAATGCAGTGATAGATATAATATATAAACACTTGGAAAAAGGCAATAAAAATTTTAACGCGAAATCGATTTTTCGTAGTATTTCCAACTTTAAACGAACATAAAAAAAAATACACTAAATATTCAATACTGGAATTCAATCAAGTTTTCAACACAGCAAAAATTAAAATCAGTTCAATTAACAATTATGCTGCAATTGTCATTGAACAGCTATATTCTCGTTTATCTACACGTTGCGTTGTTTAATCTCTGAGCGGCACTTTTTTGCACACCATGGGCTAAATGGGCAGGTCACATGGACCCCGAAGGCTCAGAGAAGGTTGGGGGAAGGGACCCACTGGAACAACTGTTGAGAAACAGATGGTAGCCTCCCGTCAATGTCATCCAGCGTGTTCTTTAATGTGCACAGGGTATGGCTTTTCCGCACACGGGGCCACGGCTTAACGTCCCATCCGACGGACGGTGGCCTTTCCAAACCCATCGGTATCCCCTACTGACCGTTGGCAGGGCGGGGAGTTTTGCGGAGATAATTCTCAACGCTGACCCAGCTGGGACTCGAACCTGGGAACTGCAGATAAGGAGCCTGGCGCACTACCGACTGAGCCACCCACACGTTATGCAACGGTAGAAAACTTATCATTGAGATTTTTACAACCTACACTCATATCTCTTAAACCACAGAGGCTGCAACATGTTAAGTAAATTATGATAAATTATCTGTGGCGTTAGTTACCACTTGTACCTTCTTTTACTAAAAATAAATAGTAGTATCACTACGCAGTTAAAAAAATCTCAATGATGTTTTCTACCGTTGCAACGCAAAAGTATAGATAAACTGTAGCGAATACAGCTGCTCAATGATAATTGAATTACAGCCTAATTATGTTAATTAAACCAATATTGGCATTTTAATTTCTGACCCATTTAATCTCTCAGTGCAAACAATGGACAATGTCAACACACCTTAACCCTGCAGCGCCAAGACTGATTAAATGGTTTTCAAAAATAACTACAAATGACCTTGAAATATGTTTATGCTCACCTACATTTTTTTTTCCTTTTTAATTTCTATATTTTTTGTTCAGAATTAAAATGCTCTTTCTCTTAGTACATAATATGAACTATTTCATTCATTACCGGTTTCATAATATGGCTTAGAAACTTAGTTGCATTTATTTTTTTTGAAAGAAAAAGCCCTGGCACTGTAACGGTTATTAAACGTTCTGATGGAATTGTTTAAAAATTATTATTGGAAATCAGACTACAACATATGAGTTCAACTTAATGACTGTCAGGGCTATAGAAATTACATATTAATTGGCACTCTGTGAGTATGAATTTCATTAACACGAAAATTTGAATATTAAAGGTAAGCATTGTGACATATTTTAATAGTATAAAAATTAAATTACCTCCCCATCATTTTAACCTGATTTTTTTTTTATTTTTAGTATTCTTTAAAAGTTTTAAACAGCACTTATTTATTTACTGTCTCTACTTTCTACCTCAGGCCAACTCCACGATCTACCTTCACGGTTGGTTTGCATTGGATAGTTCAATTTTTAGAGTTAAATATGCTCGCAAAAAAAGGAAACATTTCCTACAACTGTTCTTCACATGAATAGTTGTTCAAAGTGCTGTAAAAAGATCTGCAAAACTCGCGTAAAAGGGACAAAAAACTGTTTGAAAAATTCTAAAAGCCTTTATTTTGAATTTTTCATTTTCACGAAGTTTTATAAATTTTCGAATATTTGTGCAAATCATCCTACTCAATTTATAACAAAGCAGGGTTGATCGAGTGTAGGATTTGCGATGGCATGTTAGTTGTTGGGAGACAGATGGTAGCCTCCTGTCCAGCCTGTTCATTAACGTGTACAGGGTATGGCTCTCCCACACGAGGTCTTGGCTTAACATCTCATCCGATGGGCAGCGGCCTTTCCAAGCCCTTGGGTGTCCCTTACTGACCATGGGGGCGGGGGGGGGGGGGGCAGAGAGTTTTTCAGAAATAGATCTCAACATTGGCCCTGGTTTAACTTGGACCTGGGAACTGCAGATTAAAGCCTGTTGCGCTACCCTGCCCAATGGATTGTGCAACATTCTTTACAATGTATCGTCAATCAGATCCCCCCATGGCTACAGATCGTAAGATAAAAAAACAAACGTTTGAGATACAGGATACTGTTGTTTATGGATCTGACATGGTGTGGTTTTCAGTTCAAAGTCAAAAATGCAAACAGGTTTACATGTCATGCGCAGTACCATTGAATCGATTGATAATAACTTAATTTCTTTCTGAAGACAATTACATCGAAATGGTCAAAATTTCAATATGTAATAAGTATAGATGAAAAACAATTTTCAGCATAAACAAAATATGGTAAAAAATTACATACTAATGAATTCAGTATTATTGAGTACTCAGTATGAACACAACCTGTAAAACATTTTTGCGTGGAATTGTCAACATCCATCGCATCCATATACGCTTATTCTGAAGGATCCCTGTCAGTGAGCACATACCTTGTTCAGAAATATTCTGTTCCAACTGATCTTATTATCATAATGAAATCCTTCTTCTACAAGGAATTCCCCTACACTAGGTCCTATTGAGGCACATTTTGACTGTACAGTATAACATTCAATATTAAGACATTTTAAGACTAAAACTAGCAATTTTAAAGGGTTGGGTTGTTTTACCTCTGAGCGGCACTTTTTTGCACACCATGGGCTAAATGGCCAGGCCACAAGGACCCCGAAGGCTCAGAGAAGGTTGGGAGAGGAGACCCACTGGAACGTCTGTTGGGAGACAGATGGTAGCCTGCCGTCAAGGCCATCCAGCGTGTTCTTTAACGTGCACAGGGTATGGCTCTCCCGCACACGGGGCCACGACTTAACGTCCCATCCGACGGTCAGTGGCCTTTCCAAGCCCATCGGTGTCACCTACTGACCGTGGGCAGGGCGGGGAATTTTGCGAAGATAAATCTCAACGCTGACCCAGCTGGGACTCGAACCTGGGAACTACAGATTACGAACCTGGCGCGCTACCGACTGAGCCACCCCCACCCCACTTTAGTAATCACTATACATAGTTAGGTAGTAATATTAAATACACCTGTCCAAAAAAAAAAAATCAGGGGAACAGAAACTGCAATAACTTAAAGAATCTTTACACCCTGTTAGTAGGTTATCACAAGGGATAATGAGGCAAAATTTATTCACCAGTTATGACATCACTTGTACGATTAATTTGATGTGGTCAAAATTATAGCTATTTCATGTTTAGCTACACAAACTGATATTCAAAGAACGCATGAAATAAGTGGCAGACAGTGTGCAAAATACTTCTTCCTTAGAAATATAAGAAAAATTCAACATTATGATTAAGGGTATAATTTACAATAATAGCAAAATTGCTCAAAATTGAATCATTTATCAATTTTTCACCATCCAGAATAGACTGAAATTAAAGCGAATTTTAAATTTCACAATAAATGTGAAATCAAGAGGTAGTTGCGATAAACTGCATTCCCAGTCAACAAAGCACGATGTTCCCATGAAAAAACCGCAACTTTTTTTAAAAGTCCAAGACAGTGTTTCTCAATTTTATGAAAATGGAGAAGCACTAATCCACGTGATATATTATCATACCATTTGCTTCAACATGAGAGTAGTGAACAGATCTGCACTTCTCCCAACATTTTTAGGTTCGGTTGTTTTACCTCTGAGTGGCACCTTTTTGCACACAATGGGCTAAACGGCCAGGTCACAAGGACCCCTAGGGCTCAGAGAATGTACCCACTGGACATCTGTTGAGAGACAGATGGTAGCCTCTTGTCAAGGCCGTCCCAGTGCATTCTTTAATGCGAACATGTAGCTCTGCCACACACAGGATCACAGCTTAACGTACCATCCAAGGGACGGCAGCCTTTCTAAGCCAATAAATGTCCCCTACTGAATGAGGGCAGAGTGGTGGTGAAGGTATTTACAATATAAATGTGAAGATAAATCTCAACACTAGCCCAGGTGGGACTCGAACCTGAGAACTACAGATTACAAGCCTGGCATGCTACCAACTGCATCCCCCCTCCCAATATTTTTGGGATTGTTCATACATCAGTGAAGCCAGTGTGGACCACGTCACATAGGTCAGCTAGCGATTTCTGGCACTAATCCAAAATGCTGTAGCAGCCCTAAGTGTGAACAAGGGTAAAGTGGATTTGGAATGGTTGGATTGTTTTACCTCTGAGCGGCACTTTTTTTGCACACCATGGGCTAAATGGCCAGGTCACATGGACCCCGAAGGCTCAGAGAAGATTGGGGGAGGGGACCCACTGGAACAGTTGTTGGGAGACAGATGGTAGCCTCCCGTCAAGGCCTTTCAGCATGCACAGGGCATGGCTCTCCCGCACACGGGGCCACAGCTTAACGTCCCATCCGACGGACGACGGCCTTTTAAAGCCAATCGGTGTCCCCTACTGACCGTGGGCAGGGTGGGGAAATTTTGCGGAGATAAATCTCAACACTGACCCAGCTGGGACTCAAACCTGGGAACTACAGGTTACGAGCCTGGCGCGCTACCGACTGAGCCACCCCCGCCCTCACACTGGAGTAGTTAAGGACATCCAGAGCAATATATGCATCGAGACACGCAGACTTATTAAACACTTACTATTAACAAGCAAGAAACGCCTAAAAATAGTAAAAAATTCCCCAAAAATAGAAAAAACGACCAAAAACGAAAAAAAAAAAAACTGATAGGAAGACTCAGAAGACAAGAATGCACAATGTGATAAGGAAAGTTCAAATCCATAACTATTACTTATTAAACAAGAACATCAGAAAAGCAAACAAGTCAAAGAGAGTTGTTCGATTATGCAAATGAGATGCAAAACCAACTTTTATTTCATTTGTGAAAATGCACTATACAAAAGGCTCAAAGTACTTTAGTATCTGCACGTTCCCTGATTGTGAAAGTGCACATCCTGCAATTTCCGAGCCCTTGCAATGCTCCTACAACACGATTTGCCTGAATGCGAAGCCTGGAGAGCCATGGGATGTCTTGAAGCTGGTCAAACACAGACGACAGTGGCAACAGCACTTGGAACATCCCAAAGTGGGATTAGCAGACTGGAATCGCTTTCAAGAGACTGGCACAGTACGAAGAAGACGAGGGCAGGGTCGCCCATCTGCCACAACAGCAAGAGATGACCGCTACTTGACCTTATTGGCAAGAAGGAACAGGCGCAGCAATGAAACAGAGCTGCGGTGAGTTTCTTGCTGCCACTAGACGACGGATATGCACCAAGCCCATACGTAATCCGCTCTATCGTGTTGGACTGCATGCCCGGTGACCAATGGCATGCATTCCGTTATCTGCTGAACACCGTAGAACCCATAGAAAGTGGGCTGATGAGCATCGTCATTGGACACGTGATGAGTGGTCAACTGTCCTCTTCTCTGATGAGCACGGTTCAGTCTGCAGCCTGACAATCATCATGTCCTGATCTGGCGTGAACAAGGAACACGGGAGAATCCACGTTTCATACGAGAAAGGGACTCCTTCAGTGGTGGTGGAATCATGGTGTGGGCTGGCATCAGCATTGGTGGTCATACCGACCTCTACGTCATCAGAAACGGATCGCTGACTGCTGTCAGATATCGAGATGAGGTCCTGCACCCTATAGTGGTACCCTATGCTGGAGCAGTTGGAAACAACTTTCTTTTCATGGACGATAATGCAAGGCCCCACCATGCGCATCTCGTCAACATGCTTCAGGAGGCAGGAATTGAACGCATGGACTGGCCTTCACGTTCTCCAGACCTGAATCCCATTGAACATGCATTGAAGACGTCTGGCAAACCGTCCAATGCCTCCCACAACACTTCTTGAGCTGGAAGTTGCCCTGGAGCAAGAGTGGCAGAGGATCCCACAAGAACTGCTGGACATTCTGATCCTGTCCATGTCCCATCGCTGTTAGTGCGTTTTGGCAGTCTTGGGTGACCATACACCCTACTGAACAGTCAATGTGTGGCATTCTCGTCCAGTTTGACATGCTTCAGTTCACCCCCACCAATATGTCACTTGCTACTCAATCACGACAATTGAGTTTGCATCTCATTTGCATAATCGAACAACTTTCTTTAACATATCGTTTGCTTTTCTGATGTTCTTGTTTAATAAAAAAAAAATTCAAATGCTTCTTTTTTTATCACTTCATATTCATTTTGAAATATTCCCTAATTTTTGTGAGCAGTGTATTTAGAAATCAGGTAATTTTTAATCTTATTTGTAGCAGATATGAATAGACCATGTAGGCAAATATTCAATTTATAAAATAATGTTTCTTGAAATATACAGGAATGAATACAAGGTACACACTCACTATAGAGGTCAACTGTTTTGTGCATTTTTTAACTACAAAAATCAACTTATACATTATAACATATGGTAAGAAATAAGGTACAGAGTACACAGAACAAAAATCAAATATCATTATTCTCTGAAGGAAACTCCAGATAAAGGATTACCTACTTTTATAGCTTTATATAAGAAATTTCTTGCAGCTTACACTTTAACTTGCAATGATCAAAAGGTACTAAAACATACTACCTTTTGATCATTGCAAGTTAAAGTGTAAGCTGAAAGAACATACTAGTATATTATATATACTGTAACAAAAATTAAGTGTTAAAGCAGCCACGGGCCATATCTGGCCCTTGGGCACTTTTCAAATGGCCTGTGAATATTGCTGCACAAATTATTAAATTTGCTATCTCTTATTTTTAAGTACTTTGCAGAATACATTTTTTTTTCTTTCCCAGTATACTTTTGCACTGTTTTTGAAAGTGTACTTTAATAGCCTAAACTGATTTTACAATGACATCGACCCACATGACAGACTTTGCACATAGGGGGTAGATCAGGATGTGCTGAATGTACTGCTCAGCTCCCGATTAAAGAGCTCAGCTATCACTCAAATACACACTACATCAGTAAACATTCTAATATGGAAAGTTATCAAGGCCAACATAGAAAAGAAACATTTGAGAAACTTAAGGCTGCATTAAACACACATAAAAATATATTTACCTAAAGGTCTCAACACTCTGATGCTATTGTGCATTAAGGTTTAGAGTGTTTAATGCAATAAGGTTCTGGCCAAGCGGCACTCTGAAAAAGTTTCATCTAGCCCACTGAGAAAAGTTTCCCCATCCCTGTGTTAAAGCATATATTAAAAGAAATACATTATGAAGTTGAAATACTACTAACTGCATATATTACTGTCAGCAAATTACAATCTTGACAAACTATTTTACACACCCTTTTCTTCTGTATCAACTTTTAAATGAGCTGCCATGCATTAAAATAGTCATTATTTGTGAACTTTATATAAAAATCGATAAAAATTTGAGAAATAATAAACACCTTTAGTCAATGGTGTGATAGTTTGTTTAAAACAGTCAGCAAGAAAGGCATATAATCAGTTTGTCGTTATCGCATCTTAACCATCAGTTGTAACTAGCACATTGATTATACACTGAAGAGCCAAAACATTATGACCAGTGTGTCTTTATGCAAATCGAAGCAACTGCAGGTAAACAATGGTAAGTGTGAAAGTCACGAAATGGTATAAATAACACCTGATACTGAGGTTTGTTAATGTATATTTGTTAGTGTTATTCCAGTTCTTCAAATGGGAAAGGCAGCAGACTTTAGTGAGTTTGACAAAGGCCAAATTATAATAGCCAGACAGGGTCAGAGCATTTCCGAGATGGCAAGGCTTGTGGGGTGCTCACAGTCTGCAATGGTACCTTTAAAAAGTGGTCAGAGAAGGGAAAAACCATGAACTGCCTAGCGAGGTGTGGGCTGATACGGCTCATTGATGTTCGAGGCAAGCGAAGGCTATCCCATATGGTACAAGCCAACAGAAGGGACACTGTGGCGCAACTCGCCCGTAATTTGAATGCTGGTGACAGGAGTAATGTGTCACAACACACAGTACATTAAACCCTGCTGAAAATGGGGCTGCGTAGACACAGGCCACTCAGACTGCCAATACTAACCTCAGTTACCAATGTCGAAAGTATCTACAATGGGCACGTGAGCATCAAAACTGGACCTTGAATGATTGGAAGGTCGTCTGGTCCGATGAACCTGGTTTCCTGTTGCAACGCGTGGATAACCAGGTAGGAGTGCACCGTTTAGCTGGGGAAGTGTTGGCACCAGGAGGCACCATGGGACAAAAACAAGCTGGTGGAGGAAGTGTAATGCTTTGGACAATGTTCTGCTGGGAAACCCTGGATCCAGTCATTCATGTGCAGGAAACTATGATGTCTACCACCTACCTAAACATCATTGCAGACCAGGTACATCCTTTCATGGCAACAGTATTCCCCTCTAGTAGTGCCTTCTCTCAGCAGGATAGTGCGCCGTGCCACACTGCCTACATTGTTCGATAATGGTTCGCGGAACACAAGACTTTCAGGTATTGCTCTAGCCTCCAAATTCCCCAGACATAATCCAATTGAGCATCTGTGGTTTCTGTTGGAATAGTATTTCTGATCTGCAGCAGCTAAACCACATAACTTACAAGAGTTAAAGGATCTGCTGGTAACGTGTCAGTACCAAATATCACAAGACATCTTTAGAAATCTTGTGGCATCCATGCCTCGCCTGGTAATGGATGCTACAAGATTTCTAAAGGCAGCACGTGGAGGACCAATATCATATTAGGCAGGTGGTCAATGTTTTTGCTCTTCGGTGTATTATGTTCAATTATCTACTTTGTAGCAAGTACTTGTTTAGCTTGGTATATCTGCATCTATTGCTGAGGGTTAAGACTTAATGACAAACTGATTATGTGGCTCTTTCTTGCTGACTGTTTCAAACAATCTATCACAGCACTGACTAACGGTTATTTCTGAAATTTTTAGCAAATGGCAAGGTTTTTATGTAACCCTGGTTTTAATACATAGTTTCACTACAGTGTAATAATGTATTACTATTATCATTTAATATTATATGGTATGTTATTCACAAACATATTTGGATATATGTTACTGACAAATAAGTTGTGTACATCCCAAGCCATTATCAAATAAATTATGTATATCACAAAATATATGAATATACAAAATATTGAAGTTTCTTCTCAACAAGCATATTTTACAGTAGCTGTTGTGTAAATCTAACTAATTTGTTATCTAAATATATATATATTTTGCTATAAACCCATTTAAGCTTCTGCAAATATTACAATGCAGTAGTGACACTAAACAGTATTACAAAAGCAAATACATATAAAATTTTTCATTAACGAAGTAGTAGAAATTGCAAGAGCATAGGAAAAAACATTTTTTTTTTTCATTTCATGCTAAAGGAAATACCAAAAAATGTTTAAAATAGATTGAGATGTAATAAAAGTTTACAAAATAATACTGACAAAATTATAATAAATAATTTCAAACGAGTTTTTAAAATTATGTGCATTTATATGGATTACAAATTCAAAAAAACTGTGCACATGACCGATTATGTAGGTATGAGTGTTTTATGATCTATTATTTAAAGACAAATTGAAAAAGTTGGAATGAAAAAGAATTTGATTGAACAGCATGAAAGTGGAATATTTTAATCTTCTTTAAAGAATTCTAAATATATGATGTCTGTAACAACAGCTCAAAACTGATAACCCATTCGAATTATATGTATATTAGTATTTTTCTTTTTAAACAAATGAGCATATCAGTGATTTGACTTCACAAAAGCAGATATTTTTCTTTAACAATGAGTCAAAATGTCTTATTAAAGAGAAATTTAAAACTTTTCCACTTCACTAACTAGCAGTTTTCGAATATTTTAAAATCAAAAGAATGTTGTAACAAATTTTTGAGGTGCCATATGGGGCATATATGTGTGTCATCAAATATTGGCAATCCCATTGTCTGTGCCAGTCAGAACTAGCTGTGCTCCCACTCATCTGTGGCATCCAGATTGAGGTTAAAGTTATTTGTGTGTGATGCTGCCCCTCATCCAAGTGGCTTCCAAGTATGGGCATCAAGCCAGCAGCAAATGTTTTATTGTTAAAAATGCGTAGCTCAATGGAGATTAATATAGTATATATAAACTCATCCCCTAGCATACATATATACATATATACTCAGTGGGCAATTGAAGAATGAGACCGCTGCTCATATACACAACCATAAAGAAATGGAGTACAAATTGCTACTATATAGATTTCCTCCTTTTCTACCTATTAATGACTGCATAAGATGTACTCAGAGGAAATCGCTTTTTTTTTACTCTGTTGAATGCTTGATGCATACCCAATTCTGTCAGCTTAAACCTATTTTCTTCTTTTTTTTCTTCAAAATACATTCCAAAACAGGCAAAGACAAATATTCC
The DNA here is from genome assembly GCA_038380435.1 of Ryuthela nishihirai. Lineage (NCBI taxonomy): Eukaryota > Metazoa > Arthropoda > Arachnida > Araneae > Heptathelidae > Ryuthela > Ryuthela nishihirai. The sequence goes on along the minus strand of JAWZYU010000044.1, from coordinate 2,004,287 downwards.
AGCAATAAGATCACATATTTTAAAACATCCTGAAAACATAGACTAAAACAATCCTTTCATAAATATTGGGAATTATATCATTTACATCTTTTTTTAATTACTGTTCAGGTTATAGTTTATCATTTTTTAAACTTGTGAGAAAAAGGCTACCAGCTATATTAAACCTCATCTTAGAATTATATGAAATATTAATTTCATTTGGATTTTTGGATTCAGCACTAAACTGTAGTTTAGAACAGAGGTTTTCAATCATGACATGCATGACGTACAGTTCTCGTGTGTGACACACTTTATCAAATTTTCACATACCCCAAATTATTATGACATTTTTCATCATGATATTTCCCCACAAAAAAATTTTAAAATTAGAATCATTCGAAAATTGTTTGATTCTGACTAATGTAAGCCATTTACAAAAACACCCTGTATTTTACCAAAAACAAAACAGAAGGAAAAACACACAACCACACTCCTCATGCAGCAATGGTCTATGGAGGTCCAGACTGCAATTTACTTCTCTAAACATGTCTGTCCTGAGCTACAGTTGTTACAATTGGTCACTGGCCAATTCTAGCAAGGTCCTGTTTGACACTGTCTGCCCATCACATCCTAGGTCTCCCCCTTTTTCTAGGGCCTTCTGGTGTAAGGAGCCCCTCACTGGAGGCTAATTTCACCATTTCAACTTTCAGCACCTTGAATCTAGGGCCTTTAGCCACACTGTTCATAATACTATTCAATAATATGTAGTTCTGCATATAGGCAACATGGCCAAGCCAATGCAGTCTCTCTCTACAGATGTTAACATATAAAATCAAAGGCATCAAGTTCCGTTATCTTGTTTAAAAGAATCCATGCCTCATTACCATAACTAACATTAGAAAGGACCAAACTATTGTATAGCCTAATTTTAGTATTTAGGTAGGCCAATTTTTTTTTACACTCTAAATCAATTCTTAAAAGTCCCAGGAGCAATCCCTATTCTTCCATTTATCTCATGCCACACATCACAAGTATCTGTTACATAGCTACCGAAGAGATACTCCCTTGCTGAAGGAAACAGAGAGGGAGGGCTGCTGTGTGGACTATTGATCTGGACTCAATATTGATCAGGCTCAATGTGGACTATTGATCTGGACTATTATGGCTACATTTCACTTTTCCCCCTACCCTGCCCAGGGAGTGGTCAACAACACAGGGTCTTGGTGATGACCATCTACATCAACCTGAATGAAAGTCTTAGATATATATATCTACAAGCAATTTTATATATATATAAATGCCACTCAGAATAAAAACAATAAATTTTTAATCACAGGCTTTTATTCAAATATAAATTATTTAATATTTATTACAATTCTAGTTGATAATTTCCTACTTTTTGGAGGGCCTGGCAGTGTTGACAAGTGTTTAAAATTAAAATCCACTATGATTTCAATTAAAACCTGCTAGAAACAAGTCAATTTTTGACAACATATTTAATGAACTTTTTGCAACACACAACTGTCTCACAGCACTCCAGATGAAAACCTCTGGTCTAGAGATCAAAATTCCACATTTCTAGCTTTACATGTAGGAAATTAGAGTAAAAAAATACACAGCTGCAGATGCATAATTTGAATAAATTTTAATAAAAATGTTTATGCTTAAAATATGGAGAAAATTTATATTTTCCATCTGTTTGCAGCCATGTTAAAAAAATAGAATCTTAGTGTGGCAATAAGAACTGATTGTTTAACAAAATTAAGCTTAAACAGAATAAATCAATTTAGTGAAATGAGCTCTTTTTAAATGAAATCTATCTAAAAATATTCATAATTATGTGCAAATAAGATAATGATAGATTGCCATAAATATTTCACTTCAGTTTTAAAAATTGTTAGCCATATCATACAGATTAATCTATCTTGTCCCATACAATAAATAAAAAACTACTAATCTTATTTAGACATGACTTGCTATATGAAGTTTACATCCTGAGTTGTATTTTACTTTTTCGGATCTTCTCAATAGTTTTTACATTTTTCACAGCTCCAATATTTTGATAACCTAGATTGCTTTCCCCCTATTTTACAAGGGACCAAAGAACTGGATATGGCATTTATAAATTATAGGAATGCAAATACTTCTTAGAAGAAAAATAAAAATAAATACCCCCTCAAGCAGCTATTTGCCACAGATGTCTGGAGAGGAGATTGTCAGTTTAATACCCCATAGTAGAAATGAGGCATGAGGATGACAGGACCAGCAGAAAAACAACACAAACATCCATGCCTTACCAGGGCTCGAACCCAGGTCCCTTTGATCAGTAGTCACTCAGCCATGGGACGGTGTGTTAGTAAATCAAATGTTAAAAAAATTACTTTGAGTATCAGTTTTTTGTTATATTTGGGGAACAAAGAACTGAGTGATTTTTTTTTAACTAGATCAAACGACTATATATGTGAGAACATATTCAGTGTAATAGAGAAAAATTGTGGTGCACAGAATTTTGCCTTCATCATAATGCACAATGTATATCTTTCATCTAAGGTGAAGATTGTAAAAGCTGTAAGGGAAAACACTGCTGATAAATTTTATACTATATAGGAAGTAGAAAGCTTGATAGAAGACTGCATTTTATGAGCTCAGTATACAGTACACATATTACATGAGTTGTAATTAAAAGGTTAAAATTTTATGAACATGAACTTTACATTTCACTTTAAACCAGATATTGAAATAAATATTATTGTATCTTCAGAATTCAAAGCAATTAACTTTTAACAATTTATTTACTTTACCTTGTACTTTTTTCATATATTTACTAGGAGCTTCAGAGTGACAGTTAAATTTAAATTAGCATTCTTATTTTGATATAGATTTCTCATCTGCACTGTGACTGAAATACTCTAGTAAACAAATTTAAATTGCTGAAAAAAATCAAGAAGCTGAATGATGTTATACAGCCATTCGTGTTATGTATATGGTACCAACCTAGGAATGGCACAGATATTTATAAGAAATTATTTGCTACACTTCATTGGATGACATAAGATCATGTTTTAATATGTCAATTGTATGCTTAGTATGTGCTGTTTCATGCACTTCATATATTCAAGATATACTGAAACGTTAGTAACTGAATTTACTCAAGATGCAATAATATCTAATAAAACCTTCAATGTTCAAATATTGTGTGCTTTGATAATTGCAATCTGCTAAACTATACTGATATCATTTACAAAACATCAAATTTACTAATTTCATTACAGTAGTAAACTCATTTGTTATTTAAAGAAAATTCATTTCAACTCAGTTGATATTCAAAACTACAATCTCTCAGAAAAGCGATGTTGAAGAAAGTACATTTTAAAATGTATTCAAACTTCATATGAGACCAAGTGAACTGTATATGGCAGAGGTTCTGAAACTGTTTGACACAGCAACCCCTTCAGATCATAATAAATTTATGTGACCCCTTAGAATTGCAGATAAAATTATACGAACCCATCCCCTCTTCCCTACAATGTAGGACCTATGTATTCACAAAAATATTTCACTAAACATACTAACAAATATAATACTATCAGAGTTTTGTGAAACCCTTGCAAGCTGATCAGGACACAGTTCGAGAACCCCTGGTGCATGGCCGATGATAGTTTCTATGAACATTTTAAACTCATCCAGTACATGTAATATTGCCAAATGTGGAAATTTTCATTTTGATTGCATTTAAATTAAAATACTTAAGTCTAATATTACATAATAATTTTAAAGCAATATGAAAATTTTCTTTTATAAGTGAAAATGAAAAACTTCACAATTTTAATATTAATTACATCACTAATAATCTATTACAAGCAGATGGTTAATAATTATTCATACTCCAAGTGTTATATAATACAGATTTTCACTGATATTTTGATAAAAAAAAAATGCTAGAAGGATAATTTACTTTCAGTATTGCACAACATCACTCCTGGTTAAATCTTTCCTTTAAGAACTATCTGATTCGTACATTAACATTTATGAATTATTACCATGCTTACTTACTAAATTCTTTACATCTTAAACAACCTATTTTACAATTTATTCGAATTCACATCTGTCACTTCATTGTCCTAAATGCAATAAAAACACTAATTACAATTATGTAGTTATACTGCAAACATTTCTTGATTTGCTGAGCAAAAAGTGTCGAGTTTCACATCACAGCATGAACATTGCAAAATTAATGGCTATAATGTACAACAAAATTGTAAAGTCAAACAAAATTGCTCATATATAAGCAATTATTCACCTTTGTACATCACTGTGTGATTATACAATGTATCAAGAGCAGGGCTGAGTCTTAGTTTAGAACAGCCACTAGAGTCAGAGTGAAAGAAGTGCAGAAAAATCATATGCAATTCAACAATGATGTGAGGTACAATGCTGTACTTAGGGCACAGTTTATGTTTCATCTTCAAAATCCATAGTCATTTGTGATAAATGTCAAAGTCCACAAAACTTGATGCACCTTATGTGTTGAATTCACTGTTCACTATTACATACCCATTGATTTTTTTTTTCCTTCTAATTTTCATTCTTGACCAAATGAAAATGTAATTTTTTGGGCTTCCAGGGCTGCCATTCTTTGGGCATTATTCCTGCCATTAAAGTAAAACACTAAATAAGCATTTTAATTTTTTTATTGCATAATTATTGTATAAAACAACAGCAGTAAAAATATTTTTATAGTAAAAATCAAGGCAGCTTAAGTTTTTTAAATTTTTTATGCACAATAGAACTAACAAACTGTATATGAAACTAAAGTGCTGGTAAAATCATTAAAAGCAATGCAGAAAAAAAATAAGGTGCTTTATAAGGATACATTTTTAAAAACTATATTTGCGAATGTTTCAGTTAGATTTGTATATCTTTAGAATAAGTATATAAATTCTTATATATGGAATATTTCATTTTTACAATTAAAATTAAATGTTTTATTGTAAATAATATCAATGCCTTGATTTCATTGCAATGTCACTGAAAATTGGGATTCCACCATACAAATGTTTTTTATAAACATAAAATTACTACATGGACAGCTACATATATGAGAGTAAAATTACGTGTAGAAATGAATAAACAATTAATTCATATTCATCATGAATTAATTTTGTTGGAAAATAAAAGGAAAAAAAGTAACCGAAAATCCAAAGATCCTAGTTTGCAAATCTTTCAACATAGGAGGATTTTGAAAAAAAAAAAAAACCAACAAGCTATGAACTTAGTTATGCTTTCCCAATTCATGCTCTTACTCTAGCCAAATTCTTTTATTTTGCTTTAACCCCTACTCTGCCAAAATCCTGTAACACATCTGATGTGAAAAATATTTAGGTATTAGTTTGATAAATTTATACTTCCTTTAAATTAAAAAAAGGTTATATATATATACACACACACTGTATTAATAAGCTACTACATAAAAGCCTGCAAGAAAATAATTATAATCAATTTCAAAATATGTCTCTATTAAATGAGACAATCTCCTATTGGATGATTTTTAACATCATATCTTTAATGACTTAAAAAAACTTGAGCAATTTTGCCTCTTTGCAACTTATTGCTTTATAAATATTCTTCAATTTTTGTGTTTTCTGTCATAGCATTCTTAGGAATTTCAAAAGCTGAATTTTTGCCTAAACTCCTAATATCTGAATCTGCTCTACATACAGATTTAATGAGAAATATATATATATAATTGTTATACATCTAATACACTACAGACCTTATGGGCATATTGTCCATTTTTTTTTATAAAGTTTTTCTCATTGCCCTGAGGTCAAGACTGACAACCACCAAACACATAATCCTGTAAAGGGTATGAAATTTTCATTATTGCATCTACAAATTTCATTCTTTACCATATGAGCATTTTCATTACGTATATGTGTCAAGTACTATCCCAGTGGCCAAGTGATTAATATACTTTGCTACTGATCAAAGGGACCTGGGTTTGAGCCCTGGATAAAGTATGGATTTTCTTTTTAGTGTTGGCTTTCTGCTCGGGTCTTGTCTTCATAGATCTCTATGGCCTATTATATTGATAGACTCCTGTCAGACCACTCTGACAAGTATCTGCGTGAGGGGTTACTGTTCCTTTTAGATGTGCCAAATATTGCTTTAAAATGCAACAGAAACAAAAACTCTATAAAACTAGAAGCATTTGTAAATTAATTGCATTTGTCCAAACACTTTCAACCAATATGGGAAGACATTATAAAAGAATTATCAATTTTATTCCCATCTAATAAACTATCATAGGGAGCTATGCCTTGAAGATATATTAGTATGTGGTAGGTGATATGTGGAGATTCCTCTGTGCAACGATAAAGCATTAGCCTCTTTCATTTCATATAGAGTACAAAGGAAGAGGTGAGGCAGTATCTGCTGTGGGCATAACAAACCCTACCAATGGAAATTCACTAGAATTTGTGACTGTTATATGGAGAGCTGCTGTTCCATAGCAATACTTTCTCACATATTGGCTAAATCAGATCAATCCTCCTGAACGTTTGGTACTAAACTTCCACCTTTTCTGACATTCGAAGAGGCATATGTGAAGATAAGGGACTTCCTCCTGCCAGATGAAGCTATCCAAATGAAGGACAATTGAAGGCTATGGCAGAAGGACAATCATTCTACTGTCACGACTCTGACACTTGGATTGATTGCTACAAGATCTTGAACAAGTATGGGAACTATGTTAGAAAAGAGCCTAAGGATGTAACTGTATCACTTGTATCCTTGGATGTAACCCAATTGCAATAAAAAAAGGAACCTTACTTTATGACGTTCCTTCATAAATCACTCTTAATAATAAGAGCATACCTGAATTCACAACAAAGGCATTCCTAATATATGCTAAGAAGCTCATGGATATGGACAAAACAAGTTGTATGGATGAATAATTTCCACCACCCTCCTCAATTTTTGCTTCTTTTTCTTTCTAATAAGTATAAAATTATTTGTTAGAGTATGAACTTTTTTTTAGAGGAGAGAGTCTGAAAAGAATCTATATCTACAACATGCAAATATGGTAAAGAGTTGCATCAGCATACAATAAAAAAGTCTGAAATAACTAAATTATAATCTAAGAATTCCCATGATAATATTCTTGGAATTCATGAAGTAACAAAAAAAGTAGGTTGTAAACGCTTATTTTATTTAGGAAAATGATGACCTTTACATACAAGGCATGTGTTGCTCCTTGTAATTATGCCAACAATAATCATTAAATAAATTAGCAAGAAAAAAAAAATCATTTATCATCTGTATGAAGTGAACAAGAATGCAATAGCATACAACTTTGTGTTAAATACGCCATCACCAAAATTATAATGAAAAAGTAGAAGTTTTATTATATAACCAAGAGAACCAGTGTTCAAATCCTGATGGTAAATTTTTTACAATTAATAACTGATTAAACCCACTTAAGTACTAAAGTTAACCTGTTTATTTTCTCACAGAATATAACACCATTAACAAATAACCACTTAAAACTAAATTATCATATGATTTGAAACTATTTCTATACAAAGCCTGTAAGAAAAAAATTATCTCAAGATATGATTTCTCTTTATTAAATGAGATAGTCTACTATTTAACAATTTTAAGATTATGCCTCTAGTGCTGGGGTGCCTTAACTCTTTCCCCCTGGCGGCTACTTTTAATTTAGGACTTCTTTGGAGGGTTACTAAATTTTTACTTACATTTGAATATAAAGCAATAAAGGGAGTACAATAATTAGTAAAAATGGAAAACAAATAATTTAACTGGCACTTGACATGTTAGAAACACACTTCTAGTTTTGCAATAAATAAACCTTAAAATATTTAGTAGAAAAAAACCTATATCTTAAAATCTCTACCCCTTACCATGTCCTGGGCAACTCCTACTTTGCTAAAAAGTGATCAGTAGCCAGGGGGTGCTACAATTGGCACTCCTGCTCTAGTGCCTTAAAAATTAACAGTTAACTCCTTTACTAGTATTCTTTTATTTTTGCATTATCTGTCATACAGAATTCTTATTGTTTTATCAAAACAATTGTTCTCTTCTTTCCCCATCTCAAAGGTATTTTTTAGCACAAGCATTTTTAAGTTAAATTCTATACAAGAGTTTGAATGCAGTTAATCCTAAACCATATACATCCAGTTCTGCTATAATGCAACAGTTCTGTTCCCAATAACATTACAATATAAAAAAATTGTATTGTAAAATGCATTAATTCAATGTAAAAATATAGATTAGGGAGTAGGTTTCAAAAAAACATAACAGAAGGGCATTTTTTACTTCATACTTTATTTATTTTATGGCTGTTTGTGTCGTTTTTCTGCTGAGGGCCTGCCATCCTCTCAGACCTTCTACTATGGCATATAAACTGACAGGCTCCTGTCAGACCTCTGTGGCAGCAGCTGCTTGAGGGGGTATTTATATTTTATTTATTATAAAAATATTACAAAATACAGAAAAAAGCATGAAGAAAAATGAAAAAAAGATGACACAGTGATAGAAACCATAGCCATTTAGAAGGTTAAAGAGATGAAACTGATGTTGATAACCCTTTAACACCCAAGAAAGCTCAAAAAAGGGACAGAAGAGTAGTAAAGAAAATAGAATAGCATTGTTTAGATTACTCCCTTTCAAATTTCAGTCATATTAGGGTCTTATGGGAGTTAAAAGAAAGGGTTAATAATATGTTTGCAATTAAACCATTTTTAACCATAAAAATATTTTATGAATTGTAAATAAATGTAGAAATTGCTTTTTTTAACAATGCTGTTTAAACACTCACAAAATGTATATACTTTCTTTTCCACCAGTACATTCACATTGTAAAAGGTTTGCCATAGAAGCAACATAACAAGTTTTAAATTGATACAACTTTCAAGTGTCATAAGTTCCTCTTATTAGCTTTCATAGTTAAGAGCAAGAAACGATGATTGGACAAGAAATTATTTGAGTGGGATTTAAAGTTCCACTCTTCACGTGAAACAAAGTAGGTTAGAAAAGTTTAGCAACATCCAGCCTTGTGCAATGCCTTGCAGTAAGGCTACTGTGCACCCTACCTGATTGTGTTAAACCATCTTGCAACCATATTATTTGGAAATATGTTCCCTAATTTCTCAATGATATTCTATCCAAATTGTGTTACAGAAACACATATAAGAGCATATCTGATTGTATTTAACAGGACAAAAAAACTATATCTATATTAAAAACTGCCAAGAATGTTTGTAAATGGATCTAATCTGTAAAAGGAGCAGGAATGGTTTAGTTAATAAAAATAATTGGCTTGATATAATGGCAGATACAGTGTAGGAAACAAAAATGTGACAAATTGTATCATAATAGCCAATCTTGAAAATGAGAGAAAATATACTTTAAAGAATAAGATAACTGGGGATTTGAGTAAGTCAGCAACACCACAGACTTACAAAAATAGTTACCGAATTGGTTGTTTGGTTTGTTGTTTAAGATTTTATGGCACATCTCAGGTTACAATGCACCAAACAATAAATAGGGCTGAAAAAATGGAACAGAAATGATTAAAAGATGGAAATTCATATTGATAATTCATGTAATATGGATTTATTCCAAATTTGTACTCCTGTTATACAGATGTGACAACAGCCAACCTTTGAAATTTTTAATCATAGTATGATTACTGTTTCTTGTGTGCTTCAAACCCTCATGCATTTTTTAGCAATACAGGGTCATTTATAAAAGAATATCCATATTTTAAAAACCCCATATTTTATTAAGTAATTGTTCAGCAAAAGTAATTGTGTATACTAAATGTCCAGAAACTATCAAAGTTTTGTGTTCAACAGACTTCAATGTGGGTACCATGATATTTAACTTCTGTCCATATTCAGCTCAGCATGTCTCATGTACCACTTGCAACAGCTGCAGGGATTCTTTCTTTACATGATGTAAATTACAAATTTTTTCAGAATAAATGACATTTAATGTATCTCAAAAAAAAAAGAAGTCTCGTGGTGTCAAAATCAGAACTTCTCAGGGGCCACACGATCAATCCACCTCCACCAATCCAGTGATTTGGAAATTTAGCATTTAAGACATATATGCGATACTAACTCCACGTTATCAGAACAAGGAAATGTCGAGTTTCTTGATATTTTGTACACACAATCACTTTTGTTAATCAATTACATGATAAAATATGCCACTTTATGGATATTCTTCCATAATGATACTGCATTATTTCTATCCAAAATCTCATTACATTTTCTGTGATAATTACATTGGTATCAGTCTCTTGATTGATTCATTCACGTTCTGAATTCAGTTTAATGCTTTAGCCATAAGATTATTTTTTTTAATTGGAAAGCTATAAAATGAACAGTATGAAATGATCTTGTTCAATCAGTTTTTACTTGAAATCACCTTTTGGAAATTTAGAAATACCTCGATTTAGTTGATGCATAAAACTTTTCATTTGTTTAAGATTTTTAAAAGAGCACTTGAGAAACTTGTTAGTTAATAAAATTTATTGCCTTTTATAACATTGAAAGTGTTATATGAGCATGATATAAGCTTGTGTGATTGGTTCAAAAATTAGAACCAGAAAAAAAAAAGGAACTCTTTAGTTTATTTTTATAACTGATTATGAAACTTAAAGAGCTCTTAAAGAAAAAGACTACATTCAAGATGGCTTACGGATTATAAAATATATGGAAAATACGGATTTATATTTTTTGTGAAAAAATACAGAAAATATGAATAGTTTCTTCTACTGAGTGCTATTAGTATTGCAAAGATGAAATCTGGAAAATTGGTGATATCAGTGAGTGGATGTTTCACTTCTGAATGATTGTGCTTGGAAAGTTTTCCCATGCCTTAGATATTTCTGTTAGTAACAGACACGACATCATTTACAAAAGAATAATCATTTATGGAGTCGAGATTTTCACCCTGTATAAATGGAGAGCCAACGTATGATGCAGATGTTTCAGAAGTATTTTTACTAATTTGATGGTTGGTTATTAATATGAAAAGAGATCCAGAACATGACTTATCCTACTTTATGCAGAATATGTAAAAATGATTAATCGTGTATACTACATGCATGATTAATGAAGTCAAATGATTAAAAAAAAAATTTACACAGTATTCCCAAAACAATGACTTAGAGCAGCGGTTCTCAACCTTTTATGCTTCACGTATCCCCTGGAAATGTGTACGTAACTGGTGTACCCCTTGTATAGATTGTTATACTATAATTATAGTTTTATCTATGGGAATAAAACATATACATATATATATATAACATATATCTAGTGACTTTTGAGCTCTCATGATGTACCCCAAAAATTTTTACTGCATACCCCACATTGAGAACCCCTAACTTAGAGTACTAAGTGGATTATATAAGAACTTGCATGAAACAGCCAGAATGTAAGAATCCCTGTTTATGGTACATGTTGATGAATAAATATGTTGTCCACTCTAGTTGGATAACCATTGTCTACTTGAGAATACTACCCTGCTTTAAAAAGCAGTAAAAGTTAAAAAAACAAAAGTACTAGGTAAATTAATCATTTATATAAGGATAAACTGTTTAAATGTTTTAAAAGCAGTTTTTTAATGTACCACAACAGTACATAGAATGTCTACAATAATGCATTTCATCAAATTAATAAGTTTTCCCTGACTTCCTTAAATCTACTTTTCACATTTTCTTCTTCTTTTACACAAATCTTCACAGTACATAAATATATTTCAATATAAGTACACAGCCAAAGGATCAATGTCTAGTTTGGTGAATTGAACATTAGTTCCAAGAGTAAAATTCATCCACCTATTTAAAAACACTCAGAGAGAAATGTGATCATAAAGAAAACTGTGTATAATCCTTTTCCTCCATATAGTTTATCTTATCAATAAAAGTTTTGCATAAATGATTAAATATTTTCTCAGTCATTGCTGTGCTATAATACAATATTCTGAATAATAAATAATGCTATGATAATCAATGGATATTATCAACTGAATTTCCATCAATTACACAACTTTTTTTACATACATATAAAAAGGAGAAAAAGAGAAATGAAACTTATTAAATATTTTCTCTCCTGTGAAGTATATATTTTCTGACATGCTAATACTTCACCCCCTTTATGGTTTCATTTTAAAACAATGTTACAGTAGCCTCAAACACAAGCTCTAAGCACAGTTGCTCTTCAAATAAAGTAAATGCTCCATCTTTCACTATTTTTTGTTACATATTTCATAAGTCAATAGCAAGAAGTCTTTAATACTTTCATAGGAATCAGCGTAATAATGTAGAAAGATACTTCTTACCAGACAGATGGTGTTTGTTGATCTTTTTCCTCCATACCTTGAGTCTCTGAGGTCCATGATTTTTCACTGTTGCAGATGCTTCTGTACCTGTTTGTGGGTAGGAGTCACTGACATATTGCCTATTTCCATAAAAGAGCCTAACTATCCAACTAATGAACTAAATAAGTATACAAAGTAAAAAGAACTCACAACCTGTAACAGTCTTTACTCATATTGTATATTACGATATAAAATTGCTACGTGCATAGAAAGGATAAAGTGGCAACATGCTATTTGTAAGTGTTCTTTTTAACTGGTGGTGTAAGCTTTAAAATCTTCATACTTTACAAAAGGATCTTTTACATGTACACAGGGAACCCAAACAAAATGGCTGGAAATTATTTTTACCGAGGTCTAGGAAAGACTATAAAAGTTATTACAGTGTCAAAAACTATATTCAGCTTTGGTATTATTTTGAATCATGTATATTTGAAAGTAGGTATTAAAAAAAAAAAATTCAGAATGTACTCTTATGTTGTACTTTATACTTTTTTCTATTTTACACCAAAACTTCAAAAAATGGAATATTTTATTCATGAGAAGCCATGAAATAAGAATAAATCAAGACTGAGATTCACACTTTGATACCTAAAGTTCTTTACTAAGATGGTAGCTTGTTGTAATATGTGAGCAAACACCCAGACCAAGGTATGCAATGAAAAGATAAAAGTAAAAATGACATATTCTCCACTCCAAAGATGAATCATTTGCACACAAATTCAACTTATAGGCTTCTTGTAAAATTACGTTGTAATGTCAATTATGAAACACACCACATATTTTAAAATCCAGATTTGATATTTTTTAGTAGTCAACAGACCAAACTTTAACTTTTCAACTACCAAGTTTGGGTTCTTTTACCTCTGAGCAGCATTTTTTTGCACACCAAGGGCTAAATGGCCAGGTCACAAGGACTCCGAAGGCTCAGAGAAGGTTGGGGGAGGGGACCCACTGGAACAGCTGTTGGGAGACCATCTAGGCCATCCAGAGTGTTCTTTAATGTGCATAAGGTATAGCTCTCCTGCACACGGGACCACGGCTTAATGTCCAATCCGACGGAAGGAGTCCTTTCCAAGCCCATCGGTGTCCCCTACTGACCGTGGGAGGGGCGGGGAATATTTGGGGAGATAAATCTCAATGCTGACCCAGCTGGGACTCGAACCTGAGAACTACAGATTATGAGCCTGGCGTGCTACCGACTGATAATTTTCTTAACATTAAAAATAATTTAAAATATTTTTTTTATCAGTCGTAGTTACAAATATAGAATACCTTTAAGGATCTTAATATAACTAAAATGCTAACCAGCTCTGTTATATTAGAAGCATTTTCCAATACTTCAGCTTTTAGCAAATTGTTCACGGCAAAAGAGCTTCACTTTGCATTCTTAAGACAACATTATGATTATGCTATTCACCAACTGTTTCTGCCAGGTAAAGATTAGCTTCTCCACTTTTTGGACCTCTGGTGGGAGGCTATCCTCTTGGTCTACCCTAAATGGTCAAGAATCCCAAGGTTTGGTCGTTTTACCTCTGAGTGGCACTTTTTTGCACACAGTGGGTTAAATTGGCCAGGCCATAAGGACCCTGAAGGCTCAGAGAATGTTAGAAGAGGGAACCCACTAGAACAGTTGTTGGGAGACAGATGGTAACCAATACACTGAATGTCAAGGCCATCCAGCGTGTTCTTTAACGTGCACAGGGTATGGCTCTCCTGCACATGGCTTAACGTCCCATCCGATCGACGACGGCCTTTCCAAGCCTATCGGTGTCCCCTACTGACCGTGGGCAGGGCAGAGAGTTTTGCGGAGATAAGTCTCAACGCTGACCCAGCTGGGACTCGAACTTGGGAACTGCAGATTACGAACCTGGTGTGCTACCAATTGAGCCATCCTTGCCCCCTTGCACATAATGGACTAAACGGCCAAGTCAAAAGGACCCCAATGACTCAGAGGAGGTTAGGGAAGGGGATCCACTAGACAGCTGTTAGGACACAGATGGAAGCCTGCCATTAAGGTCATCCTTCATGTTCCTTAACGCGCACAATGCAAATGCTTTAACGTGTAATGGCTCTCCTGCACACAGCCATGACTTTAATGTCCCATCCAACAAACAGTGGCCTTTCCAAGCTCATCGGTATCTCTTCTCACTGAGGACAGAAAGAGAGTTAGAAGAGATAAATCTCAATGCTGACACAGCTGGGCCTCAAACCTGGTAACTGCAGATTATGAACCTGGCACCTACCGACTGAGCCATCCCTCACTCCTCTGCTGGCAGTACATCTCTCTTCCTAGAGAGTGGATCTGAGCACATGAGGCTTCTTGGAGAGGGATAATGACCTCTAACCCATCTCCCCAGTGGAACTCATACATGTAGTATAGGGTTCAGGTATGGAGAATAGGCTTCCCACTCCATTCACTGAATAACTTCACTTTCAAGGATTTCATCAACTCTCTGAGTCCTGTGAGGGTGGCCATTATTGTCCATCAAATTAAACTTAGTGCTAACAGCACTCTGAATAGCCTCACTTAGGGCTGAAGGATATTGTCCCTCTAACTTAGACCTGTCTGGGTGATTCTGGCAAAGACACGAAGCAGTGTGCGCCGGTTTGACATAATGCTATCCCAAACCTTCAAATGACAGCAGTGGTGTCATTATCTCATGTTAGAGAGTTGGTAATGAGTTCCATGCTTTCTCTTGACCAAAAAATATCAAGAATCAATCTGAAGACTGAATCGCAATTTGTTAGTGAACAGTATATGCATCAATGGTCCAGTCCCAATGTTGCCTGCACCATATTAGTTGGAATCCCTTTTGGAATGAATTGAGGAATACAATCCATCAGTTGTCTGGCATAGAGCCCTCTTGGGTGAAATATTCTGTAAACAGTTTGCCTCAAAACTATCATTTCAATGGCTCCAGAGAGGGTTGCCTGGCTGGCATTGCCTTATGTGGTGTCAAGATGTTAGCCCAAGATAGCAGTCATCCTGTACTGTTGTCATTCTTTGATGACTTGCACTTGTCAATGGCTAATATTTTCTGTCTGCTGGAAAAGTCTTCAAAATCTTGAAAGCACTCACTGGGAGGACATATACAATCATAGTCCTATCAGTTTGGGATCAGTTGGACTCTAACACATGGAATGTTCTACGATATGTAAAAGCATCCATATGATGTTTCTGTGCCATATTGTTGTTCTGAAGAAACACCCTACCAACATGAATACATTGTTTGCTCAACAGGAAAAATTACCTCTGCTGAATGTGGCACTCATTTTCAAAGAGAATGATGTTTGTTATTTCACAAATTTAGTGCCCTCTAATGGTAAAAATTTGAACTAATCGATGATTCAGAACATGCAAATAATACTATTTCATAAGCATATATCCACTAATTAAAAAAAGGAACTTTTCATTTATGTGTGAAAAACAAAGTTTTTTCCAACCCCAAGAGGTAAAAAGGCAAATCACTAATTGTGAATATACACTCCATCCCATTTCATGACCAAAAATTTTGAATCTTCACCATAAACAGATACAATTAAAAAGACCTTCTTGCTCAAAATATAATTAAAATAACTGAAAGTTCTCTATCATCCATGAGGCTACTGAAATAACGACCTCATCTGTCCCCATCTGCAACCAAGACAGTGGAATTGCCCTTCATGATATGGGGAAAGAAGTTCTTAACAGCCCTAACGTCACCATATAGTGTCACTACACTGACGACTGAGCGCTGTCCTTGTTTCAAGAAGCTTCTGGGTTTGCTCCTGAAAACTTTTTAATATGCAAATAGTTTGAAGGATAAACTTCAAAATTTTATTGCTCAATGACAGAGAACTTTCAGTTATTCTAATTAACAGATAAGTTACAATATTAATTTAAAATTTTACATTTTCCAAATTTAGAGCCCTCTAATAGTGGAATATTTGAACTACTGGAAGATTTAGAAAATGTGAACCCTAATATTTCATTAGTACTCATTCAGTGGGAGAATCTTTTATTTATTTCTTAAAACAAAGGTTACATTTTCCCACCCCTGCTGGGAGTAAGGAGGCTAATTTTTGTTATCATTGTAAATCCCCTTGACCATCACATTCTCTCAACAAAATTTCAAATCTCTAGTGAGAAGATATCATTTAGAAAATTTGTTTAAAGTTTTGCATTTTCCAACTTTAGAGCCCTCTAATGGTGGAAATTTAAGACTACTATTGGAAGATTTCAAAAATGCTAATCCTCTAATATTTTTTTAGTAGCTGTCTAACCAAAAGATATTTTTTCATCTATCACTAAAAATAAAAAATGTCTAAAAATGGATAGATAGATGATAAAATGAAAATAATAGCTTGTTTTTTCAATGAATTAAAAATATATCAGACAAAACACACACACACTAGTCTGCACATGCAAAGCTATTTTAATATACTTTCTTATTCAGTGCAAATAACTAAAATAAATTACACACAACAGTCTTTCTGGCTCTCCCATATACTGCATTGATCAGGAACCAATGTCAGTGGTTATTTGCAAAATTAGATATGCACTACATTTATTCAAGCAGAATTTCTAACATATCAATTTAACTACATAAAGTCTACACAAATCACACACAAGCATGAAAAAACTGTCCTTGACTGCTTTCTGACAGTTTCATAACTTGATATGGTACACTTAAAAATCATTTTCATTTTGTAACTCATCTAGAGGAAGATATGGTTATTCGATTCAAAACTATCACTAACAGTCATTGAATTAGTGGTGCACACAGAGGTACATAGCTTATATAAATATTTAAAATATTTAACTTGGTAATAGCAACATAATCAAATACAGCTATAGTGCATGAGTAACTAAAGTAATATTTGATATATTTACACAATTTATACAGAATGCAGCATTTGGTAAAAGGAGTCAACATATGCAGAGTCATCACATTCAATTAACCTTTTTTAAATAATTCAAAATATGTTTTTTTCGTGTATTATTTTGCTAAACTATTAAATTAGATAAAAACTATAAAAACACTTACTTAGCTTTGGCATGTGTAAGTATGTGAGATTTCAGATTGGTGGATTGTGCAAACTTCTTATTACATCCATCAAATGGACAGACATATGGTCTATCCCCTGTGTGAATCCGAACGTGTGTCCGAAGATTGAAATCCAGTGAAAACCGTTTACCACATCCCTCAAATGTACACTGTTAATGCATATTTAACAAAAATTAATAAAAATCTCAAAACAAAGATATCTTAAACATTAAAACACACTGCAATAATTCAGCTATTACAACTGCAAATAAGATATACAGGGTGTCCATAAAGTCTCTTTACAATTTAAAAATTTATTACAAAGGCAATTGATGAGATACCTTAATCAAATTTGTTCTATGTACTAAGTGGTTATCAAAGTTTTTAATCACATTGCATTTGTGTATTTTAGGAACCACGTTGATGAAAGAGGTATTTTTTTAAAGTAACTCTAAAAAATGGCTACTCCTCAAGCGAAGGCACAATGTGTATCATGGTTTATTGAAACGAAATTGGATACGCAGACTCAGCAAAACTACAGAACAAGTATGGAAGAGATCCACCATCACATCCGTCAATTCGTGCATGGCACAAGAAATTTATGGAGACAGGGACAGCGTTGGATAAAGGGAGGAATGGACGACCAAGAACATCTGAGGAAAACGTCGATCGTGTAAGACAAGCCTTTAGTCGATCTCCCACAACGTCCATCCATACTGCTGCCAGACAGTTAGAGTTACCACGTTCAACAGTGCACAAAGTCCTACACAAGAACTTGTGATTGTACGCTTACAAAGTGCAACTCTTACAGGCACTCGAGCCAAATGATAAACCAAGAGGAAAAGAGTTTGCAGTTAACATGCTGGAACGAATTTCTGAGGATGAAACGTTCCTCACCCGAGTTTGTTTTAGTGATGAGGCAACCTTTCATGTCTCAGGGAAACTGAACACACATAATGTGAGAATCTGGGGATCAGAACACCCCCATGTGACTAGTGAACTTCACCGAGATAGTCCAAAGATTAATGTGTGGTGTGGGATCATGTGCAATCGAATCCTTGGTCAATTTTTCTTCAACGAGGCATCAATTACTGCATATGTTTACTTTGACCTTTTGACTGAATATGTGGCACCACAATTAGATGACCTTCAACTAACCATCATTTTCCAGCAAGCTGGTGCACCACCACATTGGGGACTACAAGTCCACGGGTTCCTAAATCAAACATTTCCAGACCGGTGGATTGGAAGGGATGGCCCAATTCCCTGGCCACCTCGTTCACCAGATATCACTCCCCTGGACTTCTTTCTATGGGGTTATGTTAAAGATATCGCGTATCGAACAAAGATATGGGACATCACTGACCTAAAGCAAAAGATCACTGATGCCATTGCCACCATCGATGAGGCTACATTACAGGGAACATGGCAAGAAATCGAGTACCGTCTTGATGTGCTTCGTGCAATTAATGGTGCCCATATAGAGGTGTATTAAATGATGGAAAAAAACTTCAATATCTACTTCTCATTTTGTAATAATTTCCAAATATTTATCTTTTCATTTGATTTTTTAATAAATTTTTTAAATTGTAAAGAGACTTTATGGACACCCTGTATATTAAGAACAATTGCAAATAAGATTTACAATTGCTCAAAATATTATGAACAAAAAAATTCAAAATGAATTATATACATATATATAACCTTTTAAAATAGTAGAAGCAGATATCATTATTTTAAAAAATTTCATTTCTTCCTTTGCTTCTATGGTAGCTGAAAATATCAAAATTGGTCTCAAGCACAATGTTTTACTGGAGTTAAAAAAAACCCATTAAAATTTAAAAAATTCTACATGGTTATACTGATGAAAAAAAATAGATACTTCCCATCCATTTCCTGAACTTTATCTTATACAACCTTTGAGAAGGTTATGTGGACTAAAGAAGTATACTTCACTGAAAATTCCTTCTGGCTCAGATGCTGATTTTAATGGGCTTTTGTCTGGGCAGATTTAAGCTCTTCAGGGATGGCTTATTTTACAAAAAAAAAAAAACTTTTGAATAAAATCATAACATTTTATTTTAGGAGATACAAATATAAAACATACAAACGATTCTATCCTGTATAACCTGTTGCAATATGATGGGTATGAAAGTGGCAACAATTGGTGCCACTGGACAGTGATGGAAAATGCTAGTTTAAAATTTACATCAATATACTTGAAAAGTATACATATGTGTCAATGTGCTTGAAGAAGTTAAAAGAATCAAGGTTGGAAGTATTCACATATCTCTGAAAACTCTTATAAACCATATTACAAGCATGATATAAGCTGAATGCAGTCGAGTTTTCAGAAGTGTCAGAAAGCAAGGAAACCATGTTAACTTTGTGGAATAGTAGAAGCATCTGGGTGGATAATGCAGTCTGTGAATGCCATCACTGCAACACTAATTGTCCCCTGACTAACTATGTGACAATCAGAATAACAGAGCATTTGAAAATTGCTCCAGTAAGCTCTATCAACTTCCCATTATGAAGGATTGCAAGGTGCTCATAATGGGCTCGCCCCACTTCCCCCGATAAAAAGGGGTGAGGGCAGATTTTCGCTGGGTTAGACTTTAAAGAGTCACAGAGAGCTATGCACCAATCTCCTGTGATTATCCATAGAACCAACCAGGTCTAGCACCTACTGTCTGACTGCCTTCTCATGGTGAAGGCTTTTAGTACCTTTCAAAACAGTACTCTCTTGTGAAAGGGGAGGGCTGTCAGATCAATGTGGCCTCTGATCTGGACAACTATGACTACTTTTTTTTCTATCCTGCCAAGGAGTGATCAACCACACAGGGTCCTGGTACTAACTACATAAACTAACCAGACTGGAATAAGGCTCTGAGCTTGATTATGGATCTGAATTTGCTGCACTGATGGGCTTCTGTGGAGGGAATATCTTCCGCTACATTTTCTGTTTGTGGATTGACGGCCCCAAGTGAATAGATTCACAGGATATGTTTGATCAGCTGGTGGATAATCCTCAGCAGAGGTCATTGCAGGCACCTGAACTCTTGCTTCTATGGGCATCATCAAATCCTATATTGGAGGAAGTCTTCCAGTGTAGATGGCTTCAGCCTTAAGTAGTGGGAGAAATGGGTCTTTGCCCCATGCTTGCAATAGGGAGCTGTTTGATATTGTTGGCATTCCCTCTTTCAATAAGCATAGTTTTTTTAAACATTGCATTAACAATTTTCTCTCCATAGGTAGTTGGAATGTGAGAACTCTGTAAAGAGATTATTCTCTTAATGTCCTTACACAAGAATTCCTCAGTTATAACCTTGATATTCTCAGCTTGCAAGAGACTAGATGGAGAGATAAAGTTAAGATTCTTAAAAATAATCTTAAATTTCTTTTCAGGGAGGGAAGATAATAAGCATCTACAAGGCATAGGTTTGATTCTTGGAAGACACACTAGTGATGATCATCTAGGATACAAGTGCATTTAATGAAAAATTTCTTGCAGCTAAATTTCAGACAAGCATTAAAGACTTTAATGTTATATGCTGTTTTATGCTCCCATTGAAGATGCTGATGAGAATGAGAAGGAAAGGTTTTAAGCACAACTTCAGAATATTTTGAATTTTGTCAAGAAATGAGTTATCGCAATTTTGCTAGGTGATTTCAACTGCTAAAGTTGGTACCAAATCTACCTTCAGGCAGGAGTGATAGGACTAGTGCAATGGGAATATCTCCAATAGGTAAGCAAACTTAATGGATTGAGAATAACTAGCAATGTTACATTGGAATATAATTGATTATATATTAAGTAATGGACTAGTTTGGTTAGGAATACCAGATCATTCAGAGTAGCTGATATTGGGTCCAGCCATTACCTTGTTAAAAGTGTCTTGCAACTGAAGTTTAAAAAAATGTTATGCTAAGGTTGAGAGAATTAACATTGAAGCTCTTCAAGATTCGGATATAGCTGAAGCATACTATGATAGCTACTTAGCCATTATGACAATCATTGCTTACTACTGAAGTTGAAGAAGAGGGGTTTTCTTGAAACTAACAGAACCCTTTTTGGGTAAAAAGCTGCTGAAGAGGTAAAATTATTTGAGTGATAAGGCACTAGAGCTTATTTTTGAAAGAAAGAATTACAGGAATATCCTTAATCAACAGTCCATAATTAAACCCTACTAATCCTAATAGACTGCATTAAAAATAGCTTAAAAAACATGTAAAGGATCATTAACACCAGATAAGAATCTCTGGCTTGATTGCACAACAGCAGAAAGTTAGACTAGATAGTTAAACTTTTGTGTGGGAAGAAACAGCCTGGCAAACATGAACTGAGGGATAAACATGGTTATCGAAGGTGAGGATTCTGTCATGGCTAGATAGGCTGAACATTTCAGAAATGTTCTAAACAATATGGTTAGTTCTACTCCTACTGTTTGTATTGAAGACAGATGCATTATTGGTTTCAGTACTGGCTTTATCACATTCGGAAGCCATTTTGGCTATCTCTAAATTAAAACTGCATAAATCTCCAGGGATAGATTAAATTACTACTGAAATGCTTAGAGCTGTAAACATTTCTGCTGTTGCATAGCTGACCAAAATTTTGAATATTTTTATGATAAAAGTGCTGTTCTTGAGGATTTTACCAGAGCTATTATTATCACTGTTTTTCAGAAAATTTATCGCAGCTCTTGCGATAATTACAGGAAAATTGGTCTACTTTCTATTCTAGGTAAAGTTCTTTGCATTGTTGTGTTTAATAGAATTAAGAATTTGGTCGATGGAAAACTGAGTGATGAACAGTATGGATTCAGTAGTGACAGGGGGTGTACTGACAAAATATTTTCTTTTAAGCAGATTCTTGAGAAATATTTCAAGTTTCAGAAACCTGGTGTTACAAACTTTGTATATTTCAAAAGGATTTTGACTCTGTTAATTATCAAAATTTTTAGCTGATCATGAGATCCTATGGCATACCAGACAAGTTAGTTAACATAATGAAAGCTCTCTATAATAACACCAAATCACATGCGAGAGTTGATAAAACTTGTAACAACTGGTTTTGCATTGAATCTGGAGGGTGCATTTTCTTTCATTTTCTCTATTCTTTTCAAGTTTGGTTATTGATTATGTTATTAGGAATTCACTGCAAGGAAAAGATTTTGGTCTTAAATGGTTCTTTTATTAGAGCTATTGATGAGACTGGTAATAGTAGTTTTGGTGAAAAAAAAAAGAGAAAAAATCAAAATGAAGAATAAGAAAACTGGATCAAAATGAAGAATAAGAAAACTGGTCAGACAGATTGTAGTTCATTTATTTTTGAATGGTTGCACACTTGAGCAAGTGTTTCAGTTTAATTATCTTGACAGCTGTAAAACAAATGTTGGTGATGTGTGGCATGAGATATATAGAAGAATAGATTGCTGCTGGGACTTAAGAATCTAAGAATAGTGTGGAAAAATATGTGTATACAGTTAAAGGCTAAAATTGGGTTGTAGAATAATTTGGGGTTAGTTATGGTAGTGAAACTTGGACCCTTTGTAAGCAACAGGAAACTTGATGCCTTTGATTCTGGATGCTCACACAGTATTTTAGGCATTAGATGGTTTGACTTTTTAAGTAATGATGAAGTTAGGCAAATGTGTCTGCAACTATGTTTAAGCAGCATTTTGAGCAAAGAGAAGAGTGCATTGGTTTGGCCATGCTACCAGTCTGCATAACTACAGATTAGTCAATAGGATTATGAACACACAAGGTGGCAATCTGTGTGAGCAATTTGGGAAGCAACATAATATTTAAATAATTTCCCTAATGTGAAATCAGGATACATTAGATAACAGTAAGTAATACATGAGGTATTATTAAATTATGTAATAGAAAGGAAATAAATATTGTGAAAATATTTGTTGCAAGCAGCCCCTTCTGAATATAAGTAATTGTAAAGAAACCCATATGAAGCCACAATGCATATGTACCTAATAGTTCATTACATACACGTGTTAACCTTTTTTCTCACTCAGGGTAGAGGCTAGTGGATAAAATCACAGTTGAGGCCCAGTTGGAACTTGAAGACAAAAACCCCTGATGGTGCACTACCAGTTGGGCCATCACATCTCTTTCATAATTGCTTTCATTGTTGTGTATATATATATACATTGGTATCACTGTTTAAAGGCTTAAGAGCTGTCAGTACCTTCTGGTCCATAATTGTTATAATTTTCCTTAAATTCATCAGCTTGTGAAGTTATTGTTTCCCCTCACACTACACTGAAGGGATATACAAATAGGTATCACAGTGTGACCTATAAAATGTGCCACAGCAACTGCTTGCCTGATGGTATGCAAAAATTGTTGAAGTGAAATGCATTCAGAGCAATAGTCACTTTCAATCATATTAACAACAAATCATCTGATTATAATTGGAGTATTACCCATAGTCAATGCTTATTGATCATGTTCCAGCATAATCTTCAATAATGACTCCTGATAATTCAACATCGTCCATCAGCTACACACTTTGTGAATTAGAACATTTAATAGCAGCTGCTTGAGGGGGTATTTATTTATTTATTAATAAATAAGAGTTGTATATATAGTCATACTTCTTGTCTAACTTCATCTGGAACTGCTGCAATGCTATTTGTATATGGACATTATCTCCTCAAATGGGCAGTATAGAAGTACGCTAAGCTTCTTGAGGAATATTCGATTATGGACAATGCATCTTCACCCGACTGTCAACAAGGAAAAGAGCTTAATCATGTCCAATGCTATTTATACCAGCAATATAAGACAATTGACAAGTATTTTAATTTTTTATTAAGTGACTAGTAAATGCTTTTACAGTGTTTAGTTTTTCCCATTCTATGGATATTATTTTTGATGCTAGATGACAATCCCAACAAATTGGAAAGGCACACATTATTTTTAAACATTAAAATCTTATCTTTTTAGAATACACAAATAAAAGATTAAAACCAGTTATTCCTATTTACACCTATTACTATAACCTAGATATTCTAGGCTTGTAAGAGACCAGATGGACAGGTAAAGGTGAGATACTTAAAAATAACTTTAAATTTCTCTTTACAGGGAGGGAGGATGGAAAGCATCACCAAGGCGTGGGTCTGCTGCTCAGCAGACATGCTAGTGATGCTCTTCTAGGATATGAGTGCATTAATGAAAGGTTTCTTACAGCAAAATTTCAGACAAGCATTAAAGACTTGAATGTTATCTGCTGTTATGCCCCCACTGAGGATGCTGATGAGGATGAGAAGGATAGGTTTTACGGACAACTTCAGGATATTTTGAATTCTGTCAAGAAAGGAGATATTACCCTTGTTCTTGGTGACTTCAATGCCAAAGTTGGTACTGACTCTGACCTTTGGGGAGGGGTGATAGGCCCTTTTGGTATTGGTAGCTGCAATGGCAATGGGCAACGTCTCCTACAGGTAAGTAAACTCAATGGATTCAGAATAACTAACACTTATTACAAACACCGCGACATACATAAGTACACATGGGTTTCACCTGATGGGCTGCATAAGAATATGATTGATTACATATTAATTAACAGCAAATGGGCTAGTTCTGTTAGAAATACCAGGGCATATAGGGGAGCTGAAATTGGATCTGACCATTACCTTGTTAAAAGTGTCTTGCAACTTAAACTTAAAAAGTGTTGTGCTAGGGTTAAAAAATCTACCTTTAATACTGAAGCTCTGAAAGACCCAGTTATAGCTAAAGCTTACCATGATAGGTTACTTAGTCATTATGACAGTCATGGTTTGCTTAATACTGAAGTTGAGGAAGAATGGGGCCATTTTAAACAGGCTTTTTTGGAAACTAACAGTACTCTTTTAGGAAAAAAGGAGCAGAGGAGGCAGAATTATTTAAGTGATAAGGCAATTGAGCTTATTTCAGAAAGAAGGAACTGCAGGAATGTCCTTAATCAGTACCCTACTAGTCCTAATAGAAAGGATTACAGAGAGCTTAATAAACGTGTAAAGGATCAGTTAGCTACTGATAAAAATCTTTGGCTTGATAGCTTGGCTGACAAAGCTGAGGAAGCAGTTAGACAGCACAACAGCAGAGAGCTGTACCAGATAGTTAATGTTTTAGGTGGTAGAAAACGGACAGGCATACAGGGATTGAAGGATAAACAAGGTAAGGTTATAGAAGGTGAGGATTCTGTCATGGCTAGGTGGGCTGAGCATTTCAGTGATGTTCTAAACAATGTGGTTAGTTCTACTCCCATTGTTTGTAATGATGATAGATGCATTGGCAGCTTTAATGTTGGCCCTATAACACAATCTGAAGTTAGTTTGGCTATCTCTAAACTTAAACTTCATAAATCCCCAGGGGTAGATGAAATTACTACAGAAATGCTCAGAGCTGGGAATGTTTTGGTTACCACTTGGATGACTGAAATTTTGAATAACTTTTATGATAAAGGCATGGTTCCTAAAGATTTTCCCAGGGCTATTATTATCCCTATTTTCAAAAAAGGTGATCACAGTTCTTGTGATAACTATAGGGTATCAACCTACTCTCTGTTCCAGGTAAAGTTCTTTCCATGATTGTGCTTAATAGAATTAAGAATCTGGTTGACAGTCAATTGCATGATGAGCAATGTGGATTCAGAAGTGGTAGGGGATGTGTAGATCAGATATTTTCACTTAGGCAGATTCTTGAGAAATGTTTAGAGTTTCAGAAACCTCTAGTTGCTAGCTTTGTTGATTTCAAAAAGGCTTTCGACTCTGTTGATCGTCATAATTTGTGGTTGATTGTGAGATCATATGGTATACCTGACAAGTTAGTTAACATAATGAAAGCTCTCTATAATAACACTGAGTCGTGTGTGAGAGTTGGTAAGTCTTGTAAGCAATTGGTTTAGCATTACGTCTGGTGTTCGACAAGAGTGCCTTTTGTCTCCTTTTCTCTTTGGTTGTTGATTATGTTATGCGAAATTCACTTCGAGGGAAAGATTTTGGCCTTAAATGGGCTGGAGATACGAAAATTTCTGATTTAGATTATGCTGATGATTTAGCCCTTTTGGCAAATGATGTTGATGAGATGAACTCTTTCATTCGAGCTGTTGATGAGACTGGTAGTAGAGTAGGTTTGGTTATAAACAGAGAGAAAACTAAAGTGATGAAAATTGGTCAGGCAGGCTGTGATTCAGTTAATCTGAATGGTTGCAGTCTTGAGCAGGTGTCACAGTTTAATTACCTTGGGAGCTATGTAACTGATACTGGTGATGTGTAGCACGAGATTTAC
This sequence comes from Ryuthela nishihirai, assembly GCA_038380435.1. Taxonomy (NCBI): domain Eukaryota; kingdom Metazoa; phylum Arthropoda; class Arachnida; order Araneae; family Heptathelidae; genus Ryuthela; species Ryuthela nishihirai. The sequence goes on along the minus strand of JAWZYU010000044.1, from coordinate 1,977,576 downwards.
AGACGAATAGGTATTGCTGCCGGGACTTTTAAGAATCTATGGAGATTGTGGAGAAATAGGTGTATACACCTAAAGACTAAAATTAGACTGTATAATAGTTTGGTTCTTTCTAGGGTTAGTTATGGTAGTGAAACTTGGACACTTTGTAAACAAGATAACAGGAAACTAGATGCTTTTGATTCCAGATGCTTACGCAGTATCTTGGGCATTAGGTGGTTCAACTTTGTAACTAATGATGAGGTTAGGCAAAGGAGTCTGCAACCTCCTTTAAGCAGCATATTGTGCATAGTCTCCCCCTCAGAAGGAGGGGGAGACCTAGGATGCGGTGGGCTGACAATGTCAAACAGGACCTTGTTAGAATTGGCGTGTAGTGGCCAGATGCAGCAGATGTAGCTCAGGACAGATATGCTTGGAGAATTAAACTGCGTGGTCTGGTTGGACCTCCGTAGCCCATGGCTGCTTGAGGATGATGATGATGATTCCTATTTAAAAATGGTTTATTTATACTGTACTACAAATGTATTGACTATCAAGTAGACCATTTCACATAATTTATTAGTCAAACAAAAATGGAATTTAACTTCAGTTAAAAATAAATGTGACTTCACTAATTGTACTTTGTAACCTCTACTTCTTAATAACCAGCTCCTCCAAAGATTCTGCAAACATCACAAACTATTAAATATATTTGGTACTATTACTTCAGTGAAATATAAAAAAGGAACTCAAATATCATTGCATCACTTTCTCAGAGCAATTATATTTTTATTTTATAATGCTATATTTAGATTACTTCCTAAGAGCATAAAGCTATTTCTGACCCTTGAACAATCAGTATAAACAAGAAAGGTTTAAAGAACATTTTTTGCAATGAAAAAAATATTATGATTTACAGATAACTTTTATTATGTGAGCAGTTTTTTTTACATATAATAAAAAGTTACAAAATTCTGAAGAATTTTAAATTCAACCATACAAACCTGGAATGGCTTTTCTCCAGTGTGGACCAACTGATGTCGTTTTAGTTTCGAACTCTCCACAAAAGCTTTACCACATTCTGCACAAACATGTACTCGTGGTCCATGGGTATGGAGATGTTTCCTCATGGCTGAATTGTCTCTAAACATTTTAGTACAACCCTAAAGAAAAAAGGCAAATCAATATGCATTGAAATAAAAATATGCAAAACAAAATTCATATTACCATACTGAATTTTAGTAGAATGTTAGTAGAAAATGAACCAATAATATTATTCAACAGGTAATACACGAAAAAATGCAAATTCAAGTCTGTAAATGTGCTTTAATGTGATTAACAGATAGTGAAAACATCCCAAATAATATAATCACTTTAACATGATTCTCACATTGTGACCATGTATGGTAGGAACAGTTGTTCTGTGGCAGAGTGGTTAGCATGCTTGGCTACTGGTTTAAGGACCTGGGTTCAAGCTCAGGGTAAAGCATGGATGTTTGTATTGTTTTTTTGCTGAGGTCCCACCATCCTCATAGACCTTCTACTGTGGCTTATAAACTGACAGGCTCCCATCAGACCTCTGTGGCAAGCAGCTGCTCGAGGAGGTATTTACTATTATTTCTTTATAGTACGAACCCTAGGCATTTTCCCAGGATAGGAAGTTACACACTAGTTTTTGTCTTATACTAGCATAGATATACATTTGTTGTAATTCTGCCTGTCTTTGCTGTATTTGTCATCCAACTTTGTGAGTGCAAAAATTAGAAAATTTATGTTTATGGCTTCAGCCTTTAGTAGTGGGGGAATGGGTCTTTGCCCCATTGTTTGATATTGAGGCATTCCCTCTCTCAGTAAACCCCCGAGGGATGTTTAAATCCGAGAGAGCATTCCCTCTCTCAAATTTAAACATCCCACAAACAATTTCCTCTCTCCATAGATAGTTGGAATGTGAGGACTCTGCAAAGAGATTATTCTCTTGCTGTCTCTTTTATTCTCAGTGCACTAATTTTTCAGCATTTTGCCATTAACAGAACAAAAACACTCATGAATATGAACAGTGCAAAGTCACCTTCTGTAATTCTGGTTAATGCTTTAAAATATTACAATGAAAAAAACTATAAACAGATAATAAAAGAATTCACCTGAAACTAGACTTTTGTTATGTTGTAGAGAAAGAAATTTAATTTCCATAGATATATAATTTAACCACTTTTTATTCATCAGGTTTCCCAAAATTAAACCTTACCTAGATCTATTTTTTCACTATATCACTCTGAAAAAGCCTTATTAAAACTAATATGTTTGTATATTTTTTCAATTTTTCATAAATTTCAGATTTAACTTCTGTTTAATTTGGTATATAACATGATCTATTTCTGTAAATTGGTTATTTGTTTAAAAAATTCTAAAGTTGACTTGTTCGACTCAGTACAGTTGGCAAAAAGCCTGGACTTTCCTCAAAATATAGTACCAAGAAAAAAATTTACAAAAAGAGAGTAATTTTCTTCTTTCAAATAAAAAATGTTCCTTCTGTTATTCAGGAACAGCATTTCTATTCATATGCATTATAATTTTTTCATCCATTAGTTTTTTTAAACAAATTTTTATTTGCATTGCCAGATGCATTTTTTTACATGACTAAAAAAAGTTCTATTAAAATTAAAATAGTTGCTTTTGTCAAATATTTTACTTTCATAAAATCCAGAATTAAATGCTGATTAATTTATTGCATAACATTACCAAAATTATTTCATTATTTATTTGGCAAAATAGTTCTAGAGGTAATTTTTTTTGGATGAGCATAATAAAAAAATAGCTGGGCCTCTGGATGTAAACCAGGTTTTTCAGTCTGGACAACAGAAGGGTTAAAAAAAAATATTTTGTCTTACTACTATTCAAAAGGTATATTATGAATTCTCAGAATTACAAAACAAGCAGTTTTCATTATAATATGGTTGGTAGAAAAACAAAGTACCTCATGAAATAAGTGTTGGAACACTTATTTACAGGGAACACTTTCAGTCAAAATCAATAAAAGTCAACCCCGTGTGTGTGAGAAGCCAAGTGAATAGATGGAATTGAACAGATTGCAAAGATGTTCAATCTCCTTCAGTCCAGCACAATGAAATTTAAGAACAAACTGTTAAGTTTCAAAGTAATGGGGCTTTTTTTATGCTTCAAAGGTCAATCTACAGTACAGATTCCTAGTCTTGTGTGCATTTTGGTTTTTTGTAACCAAGGCCTGCATTTTTAACATGCTCCTCTTCTGCTCCTACTTTATACATCACTTGCCTGTAGTGATGGTGTATGGTTTGCTTTACCTCTGCACAGCACTTTTTGCATACAATGGACTAAATGGCCAAGTCAAGAGGACCCCAAGAACTCAGAGAAGGTTGAGGAGGAAGGGGACCTATTGGACAGCTGTTAGGAGACAGATGGTAGCCTCCATCAAGGCCATCCAGTATGTTTAACATGCATAGGTTATGGCTCATGAGACCATGGCTTTACATCCTATCTGAAAGACAAGAACCTTTTCTAGCCCATCGGTGTCCCCTACTGTCCGAAAGCAGGATGGAGGTTTAGTGGAAATAAATCTCAACAGTGGCAAAGGTGGGACTCAAACCTGGGAACTGCAGATTATGAGCCTGGCATGCTACTGACTGAACCACCCTCACCCCTTAAAATGCAATAATAATTAATAAACATTGCAACTTAACATGAAGCACTATATATTGTTCATTTTCTAACATATCATAGCAAAACTAATTAATTCTGTTATTTACTTCAGAAAGTCAAAAAACTGCTTTCAACTATAATTTTGAACTATTAATGGTGTTTGAAAATGTTACATTACTTTAAGTTGTTGTAACAATAAGACAACACACTGAAGCTAATTATTAACCTGAATTCACTGCACTTACTTAGAAAATTAACAGTAGCCTTTTAACACTGTTTCAAAATGAGATAAACTTTTCCTTGTGACCAACTAAATTGTTGCATAAACCTTGCAAAAAAATTACTGTTCAGGATCACATAAGAGTCTCGAGTGAATAATGATTGTTTTAAATGATTAATATTGTATTTCTTATACCTAAACTACTTCAATATTTAATTTGCTAAATACCTTATGTGGGCAAGCAATAGTCCTAGCTACATCATCACTCTGTTTTCGTGGTTTCATTCTGTAAGGGAAAAGAACCTTTAAAATGTAACAATTATGCAGTCAAATCAATAATGAAGTTTAAGGGACAGACACACTTTGTTATATCCATAAATTTGCAATCAGAAATATCAATCAGAAAATGATCCAGAAAAAGAAAAATACTTATTTATGCACCTCTACACCGCTCAAAGTAGAAATCATAACACCAAGAAGGAATGGAAATAGAGATATGTAAATCGCAGGAGCAATCAGTCATCGAATATATGCAAATGATCAAAGGTCTGCAGCAAATTGACACATGACACACCAAGCTGCGGATAAATACAGAGCACCCACGAGCTCATATCATAGCATGACTGCCAGTGAGGTTGGAGTGTATGCTGTGAAAATGTTCAGAACATGCCTTGGAGATGCTGGTGGGACCCTTATGCACAATTGATGCCTTCTGATAGAGGGTGAATCATTGATACATGAGAGCTTGGATTGAGCTTTCGAGTAATTGCTATATGCATGGAGCGCAATGCGAGCACAGAGCAACAGTGAGTGTCACGCAACATCATGGACTGCCAAATGACACGAAGGACAGGTACGGGGGCCAGCTTGCTGCACCACAAGATGAAGATTGCATGCCTCCATAGGAGAGCCATTCATGACTGCTATGGGTACTGTGCTCTCCATGAAAACCATTAGATGTTTGCATGATTCAGGAACAAGGGCAAGATGTCCAGTCTGGCATCTGCCATTGCAGCGACATCACCAGTTATGCCATTTCAACTGGTTATGTGCAAGACAACGTTGGACTACAGAATGGAGGAGAGTGTTGTTCACAGACAAGTCTCAATTCTGTTTCACACTACCAGATGGCTGTTTGTCATTGACATGAGGAAGCCTATTCCATTAGCCACCACACAGCTCCTCATTGTGGTACAATGGTATGAGGTGGCATCATATATGTCAGCTAGACACCTCTGCTCCACGTTTCTGGCACACAAATGGCATTACGTCAATGGCATTGTTAATTCTGTGGCAAGACCCTTCCTTACCACCCCTGCCTGGACAGATTCTGCAGCAGGACAATGCCACCCCACACACTGCACATGCAATGATGGACAGTCTCCAAGGTGTGGACATTCTCCCATGGCCACCATGACTCCCCAGACTTGTCACTCATTGAGCATATGTGGAACTTTATGGATGGCAGCCTTCGCCAGCTAGTTCCGGCGATGAACCTGGTACAGTTGCTGCCCAATTGTATACTCTTTGGAACACCATAGACCATCTGACTGATGGAATACCGAGTAGTCTACAGGCTTGCCTAATCTCATGATGTGGGGCTACTATGTACTGATGGATCTGCAGTAAATGCATGTACCTTGCATTCTCATGTTCTATTTTTTGATCATTTGCATTTGATTTGTGGAAATCATCAAAAACCCTCATAGTTTCAGTCTTTTCAGTTCACATCACTTCCTTCATGGTGTTGCGACTTCCACTTTGAGCAGTGTAAAAAAAATTACTAAAATGGAAAAATAATAAGACTACTTAAACACAGATAATAAAGACTCCTTACTTATTTTTTAATATGATATGCATCTCATGAACATTTCTTTTCTCTTTTTACCAACACATTATATGCCACATTGGACAAATATGCCATGTGACAGGATGAATCTTTTGATTTCATTCAAACATCAAACTGTTCCAGTTAATGTTGTCTTTTTTTTTGTTCTCTTCACTGTCATCATCAGAAGAGTTTACATCCTGCTGCTCCAAAACTTAAGCAACAATTTCAGTATCAGTAAGGGACTTAATGAGTGGCATACCCAAGGGTAAAAAATAATGTACATATACTTAAGTCTCCAAAAATCAGTCTCAAGCATATCAACCCCCCTCACCACCACCACCACAAATGGAAGTCAACACTACTGAAACACCTTTTCTAAAGCAGTTAACATACCAATATTTATCTTCAATGCTGTGTCAACATTTAAGAGTAAGCACTAAATTATGCATCTTCTATTATGACACTTGATTCCAGAATCCTGGAATCCCTCAATCCAGGACCTGGTAAACCTTCCCATTTCTAGGAGCCTCCCAGCACATGGATATCAAAGAGAAAAGGAATCGAGTGTGAAGAAGATACACCAGAGAGGAAAGTATGTTTTTCTGCTGACTTGAATCGAAGAAGTTCCATGGTTATTCTGATGTAAAATAAAGGTTTATGATTTTAAACGATTCGTTCTGTGATGCATATAATTTTATATTTTAATTTTCCTCTGGAACGTGAATATTTTATTTGCTAGACACGAATTTTACAGTTTTTTCCAAATTATTGTATTTTTTATATTATTCTTTGACCGTTAGCATTTCGTTTTAAATAAATTACTTCAAAACTAAGTGCTCGTTATCTTGTTTCCCCACATGACAAAATGATTAGTTGCTTTTTCCTATTAAAGTAATTAATCATTGCAAATATTTCTCTTGGGTCTATCTTAAATGAGAAATTATTAGTTATTGATGAAAAAAAATTATATAGGGGCGTCAAGTTACATTATTCGTACTTTACTGATACATCCTAAATTTCATTCCCTAATTATGCATTTGCTTTTCTTAAAAGCAAAGATATTTATCCATTTTTCGTACATCTGGAGAAAAGAAAAAAAAATGATATAGGATAGAAAACACATTCCATTAAACACATTTACATTTTCCTTTTAGTTACCATTATTTTAAAACATGAGGGATGCCAGGGCATATTATCAGACCACCGTTGACAATGATTCTTGTAGAGATTTACAATGAAAAGTTTGGCTTTAAAGTATTCTGCAGCTGGAGACTTTAAATAGTGCACAAACTACAATTACATATTATGAGAATATGGAAATTCCATTGAAATTTTCGAGCATAGCAGCTTAGATTTTTCGAATTAGAAACTACTGGTTTAATTTTAAACAAAAGTGTTATATATTAAAAATTTGGAAATTTATTTTGTTATATTTAGTTTATTTATAGCACTTAATTCCAGGATTCCTTGATAATATATTTTTTTTTTGGGGGGGGGGGGGGGGCAGATTTCCATTTTACAGCAGTTAATTAAGGTGGACATTATGGGCAGTTATTCAGCAGTAAGACCATATTACGATGCTTTACTGCTGATCAAATGTAGCAAGCTATTCTTGAAAAATATTCTGCATCATCCACATCTTTTTCTTGATACATTATTGGAAACATGGACAAATCTATGCCCTTAAAACAATATGGCTTGGTAGATTTACAATGTTGAGGGAGGGGCCTCTCACTTATCACTACAATCCATTTTCATGCAAAAAAAAAAACATATCTTTCACCTATAACAGCCAAGGTTTTCAATAGTATGATATGAAAAAAAAAAAAGTCCTGTTTCTTCAGAATTGTAAATGTCCAATGGAGCATAATCATTCATAATTCACTCAATCCTGGAAGTTTATTCATTTGCTGTGGTTGCGTCTGCTCCACCAGCTTCACTACAAGTGGTTTTACCTATGTCAATATTTGAATCTCTGTAACCAACCAGTGCCTGGGAGATTTATTGTTTTAAATTGTATTTAAAAACTCAGTGCAATCTCATACTCCTTGACAACATCAGCTTTCTTTGGCCTTCTTCCCATTTTTTTGATTTCACTCTTCTGTGCCAAAATAAAAAAAAAAATCCATTTTTTGGGCATCTTAATGTAAATTGGTGCTGACCATTTAAACCCACTGGACTGATTCATGGCTTTCAATTTGATTACAACTCCAGGACTTATTCCATTGGTTGGCCTCTGTTGCAGGAAAATCTACCACCGTGTTTTCTGTTTGCCTGTGGGTCTGCTAACACTAATTGAATAGATACACGGGAAATCTTATATCAGCTGGTGAATAATCATAGACAGAAGCCATCACAGGTACCTGAACCCTTACTTCTATGGGCATCACCAACTTACCATGGAATAACGTGTCTCAGGAAAGTCAGTTTCTATTTTTATTCTGGTTCTTGAAAAGGTCATCTTGTAAGGGGTGGTGCCTGAAGTTCCTATCAGAACTGGTGGGCTTAGCCTTTAGTTGTTAGCAAATTTCTCTTGCCCTATGCTTGTGACTAGGGTTTATTTGATACTGTTGGCCCTACCTCTAAAGTTTCTTTAAAAATTCTACAAATCATTTTCTTTTCACAGGTACATAGAATGTGAGGCTGCTGCATACAGATTATTCACTTGACATCCTCACACAGGAATTCCAGTATTATAAACTAGATATCTGGGCTTTCAATAGACCAGATTGATAGGTAAATGGCAGATACTTAAAAATAATTACTTCTTTCAGGGAGGAAGGATGGAAAGCACTCCAAGGTTTATGTTTACTTCTCAGCAGACATGCTAGTGTTGTTCTTCGAGGATATGATTGCATTGGTGAAATATTTCTTGCAAATAAATTTAAAACTAAGATTAAAGACTTGAACGTTATCTGTTACCCTCACATATGTGTATGTCCTCACAGAGAACTCGGATGAGAATGAGAAAAATAGGTTTATTCCATGGTAGGAAAAATAGGTTTATTCCATGATATTATTCCATGGTAGGTTGGTGATGCTGCATGACAGAACTAAAAATATCATGATGTCTATAAAGACATGATATTTTTAGTTCTGTCATGAAAGGAGATATTTCTCTTGTGCTAGGTGACTGCAATGCTAAAGTTGGCACTGACTCTTCCTTTGGGCAGGAGCAACAAGTTCTTTAGTCATTGAATTTTGTCATTGATAGTTGAAATAGGAATGTCTCCTACAGGTAAGTAAACTTAAAGGATTGAGAATAACTAACATAGTTGCATAGGAAAATGATTGATTATATATTAATTAACAGCAAATGGGCTAGTTCTGTTAGGAATACCAGATATAACAGTGGAGCCAATATTGGTTCTGACCATTACTTTGTTAAAAGTGTCTTACAACTTAACTTTAAAAAACTATTGTGCTAAGGTTAAGAGAATTACCTTTAACACTGAAGCTTTTAAAGACCTAGATATAACAAGCATACCACGATAGGCGACTTAGTCATCATGACAATCATGGTTTGCTTATTACTGAAATTGAGGAAGAATGGGAGCATTTTAAACAGGCTTTTCTTGAAATTAACAGTACTCTTTCGGGTAAAAAGGAGCACGGAGACAGTCGTTTGAATGATAAAGCTATGGAAGAAAGTAGTAATTGCAGGGAAAACTTGAATCAACACCCGACTAGTCCTAACAGACACCATCAGAAAGAGCTTAATAAATGTGTACAGAAACAGTTAACATCTAATAAGAATCTTTAACTTGATCACTTAGCTTGTCTTACAAAGCAGAAGCTAGACAACTCTGCAGCAGAGAGTTATACTACATAGTTAATATTTTGTATGACAAGAGAGTCCTAGATAAGGTATGGATGTTTATTTTCTGTATCGTCCTTCTGCTGAGGTCTAACCTCCTTACAGGTATTCTTTCTTAGGGCATATATTACCTACAGGCTCCTGTAACAAGTAATTGCTCAAGGAAAAAATCGCCAATAGCAACTGAATTTTTCGGCATGGCTTGTTAATTTCAAAGTTAGGGAAAATTACAACAGTAAAATATTTTTCCAGTGAAAAGAACATCAATTTTCATCCTTTAAAACAATAATTAATTTCATTGCATGCCCTTTTTATTAATGATCATAAATGCAGGAAAAAGTTTTTGCTCTCTCCTCCACCATATTGGTATATTCCTTATCTTGACTTGTGGTAAAATCTGTAGCTGAAAGAAAATACTTTTTTAATGGCATGGTGGGTGGCAAATGAGAGTGGAAGTAACTGTATCTTAACACTTTCACTATCAGTTTCCTTTTGCATATTCAAAGGGCCAGTCCAGCCTTTTGAAATGTCAAGGTAAAAGTAAATCACCAACTGGGCGACAAAATACTGAAACCCTTTAATGATCATTACTCATGTAGTATGTACAACACATAGCACTCTGAAATTTGCACATACTTTCTGGTGATGTTTCAGTAGTTTCTGAGAGTGTGACATTTATACTTTGTTTCACCTAAGACTTAAGGTCTTTAGCCAATATGCAAAGAGTTGTTTGTTTACATTATCACCACATATAAGTGTATTTTGTTTGCATTAAACAATAATGTGTAGTTTTTTTTCTGAAATATTGATTTCAACAAAGCAATGGGCAAGAAGAATAAATTTAATCTGCTTTATATGGTTACTAGATGATATACCTAAACATTATTAGCACTTAAGACTAGACAAGATTTTGTTTTTTTAATTTTATGAATTTGAACAAGGAATACAAAACTGAAACCAACAATTCCTGAAGAATCTAAGATGGCATTAAATGGCATGCTTGTGTGCAATCAAAATGGCACAGACAATGGAAGCTGCATACAATTATTCACATGTAAAGTTTAAAATCGAATGATGACATATCATGTGGAAACACAATAGGGAACTATACGAGTCTCAAGTATTTGATTCAAGTCAGATATTCCGCATTCCATGTAAGTAACATCAAGTAATTGATGGTTACAAAAGTGTGACCAATTTACCTCCACAGTTACCAGAAAAAAGATTCAAGAATTCATCAGAAATAAACTGCTGAATTTAAACAAATATTAGTATTGATAAACTCGTATCCTAATGTGCATAATTTCAGTTTTAACATTATACAGATACAGATTTAGAATTTCCATTCAAAGTGCAAAGCAGCTTTAACTGAACAATAGAATATAATAACATGGAGTGAAATTATTTACTACAAATTAAAACATATCATGGAAGTCAACAAAAATTTACTAGTTAGATGAAACTTGGGCAAATTCAGGCCACACAGTTTTTAAAGTGTGGCAGTATGGAATAAGCAAACAAGTCCAGACAATCATGGACAGAAATAGCATTTTCATTTTAAAGTTAAAGTCATTCAAATATTTCAATTGATAATATATTTATTATTTCGTATTTTTTTCACAAGCATTTACCTAAACTAACACTGGTGTTTATCTAGCATTGGAGTTACATCTGCACATTTCTGATGCTGTGTTCTATGTTTAACATATCCTTAAAAATGAGACCTCAAAATGTAAACAATAGAAGTAACTTCTGTGCACAATACTAGGAAAGGCTTTCTCGTGTCATGTTTTTATGTTAGGTCTCAACTTAAATGGAATGATGCACAGCATCACATTTTTGGCAATTTTGGGACTGGTTTCACTATTCTTCTGCCTTTTAAATACATTCCTGCACTTTCTTGTGGGACTACTATCACTTTTCATTGCTTAAAAATTTCAATAAACATGCTTCTTTCTTTGCCATTCAGATCTTTTCAGAATGTTCTTTTTGGAGGAAAAATGTTTGGAGATTACAGTGATGTTTACACAGATGAAGTTAAGGCTGTGCTACATGTGCTCAAAATTAAAGAATCATCGACAAAAATGTATATAGTTGCCGATATATGTAAAAGAATGCACTGAAAATGGGCGAACATGGAAAATACGCTACGCGGAAAACTATTCCGCATTTACAGTTACCGCACGTAAACCGCAATGTGCAAATTAGGAATGCATTAAAAAGATGCACAAGTGTACTCACAGCTTGTAGCTGTTCTAGGTAACCCTTGTTTTCACTTCAGTGGCACGTCGAGCTGATTATATCCTGAAGACATCGTATGGATGATTTTCAGCAGCGGAGAGCGATTGGAAGGATGGAAGCAGGTCAGTCCCAGGTTGAAGTTTTCAGAGCATTAAATGTTCCACAAAATGTCCTGTCAAGACTCTGGAGACAGTTTCAATAGACAGATGTTCGTCATCAACAAAGACAAGGTCATCCCAGCCACAACCGCTGCAGACAATCACTATATGAGTGGTAACAGAGTGATGACCACTAGGCAACTGTCTTTGAAGCTTGCAGCAGATACAGGAATGAAGGTTTCAAGGCATACTGTTTACAAGAGACCTCATGAACAGTGCCTTTATGCCAGGAGACCTGTTATATGTGTCCCTCTAACTCCCAATGCCCAGCGAACTCGTTTAACGTGGAGTCACCAACCCCACACATGGAATACAGACCAGAGGGCGCATGTTATATTCAGAAATGAATTGCAATTCAGCTTAAGTACTGATTCGCATCTGAAGAGAACCAGGGACCTACAACTGTCCTTCGAATGTCAAAGAAAGGGACTACTCTGGTGGCTGTGGCATGATGGTTGGGTCAGGAATTGTGACAAACAGGCATACAGACCTGCACATCTTTCTGAGTGGCTCTGTTACTACCCTGCAGTACAGAGACAAGTTCCTGAACCCATGTGTTAGGCATTGGGGAGAAATTGGTCCAGATTTTATTCTTATGGACGATAACACCTGCCCTCATTGAGCTCACGTGGTTGATTTTCTCGAAGAGGAAGATATTTGCTGAATCGAGTGGCCACCCAGATCTCCTGACTTTGATCCCATTCAGCATGCATGGGATGCTCTAGGGAGACTCATTGGAGCTCCCTAGAGCACTTGTAACATGTTTTGGGGCTCCCTAGAGCCACAGAATACTCCAACTCAGAACAGCACTTGTCGAGAGTCATTACTCACTCAAAACCTCATTAATACCCTCATAAACAGAATGAGGAGTTATTGTTTGAGATGCATGACTGTCAGGGGTGATCATACTCTATAGTAATATACTGCATGTCGTACATAACACACTTTAAGTATTGTTCCATGGATTGTTCTTTCCCGTCAATTGCACAATATGATCTTATGCATGCACATTATATGATTATGAATTTCTCCTGCTTGATTTACACTTGTAATTTAGATACTGAGAATTTTGAATTATTAAGGAAATATTATGCCATACCAAATATTAAAAATTATAAAACACTACTATCACCTATAAACTATTAAAAAATTATGCAACACTACTAATCACCTATAAACTATTAAAAATTATGCAACATTACTATCACCTATAAACTATTAAAAATTATACAACACTAACTATCACCTACAAAGAAAAATCAAATTCATATACTCCCTTGAAAGAGATGAAGGTTATCCACTCATTTTCATAAAAAAATGCTATCTAAAGAAATAATCATCATACCACTAACAAAGCAATTGTCAACATCTTTAAATATACAAACTTTATATCATATTTATCTGCTTTGAATACTATAAAGAACATCATGAAAACCTACAACTACATAGTACCTATTAAATCTTCTTTCGCTTTATTAAGACCTATCTTGAATGACAGACAACTACATCCCAGCAGGAGGTTCTACCTAAATCCTTTAAAAGAAGAAATCAAGCCGGAGAATAATACTACATCACCACTTGGATATATTGGCATACCTCAAGAAGCTTATATTCTATGAAAATAGGAAAATCATTTATGGCAGCATTGGGTTGTTTTAACACTGACAGCACTTTTATTGATACAATGGCCTAGATGACCAGGTAACTCTGGCATGTTCTTTAATGTGCACAGAATATGGCTTTCCTGTACTTGGGAATGGCAGACTTTCCACATTATGACAAGCATTTAGGATAGCTCATGAATAAGATATATAATGATTGCTCCTTTAACTACTTCTTAAAGAATTCATAATTTACCATACACTGAAACAAAATAGCACATATAGAACAAAGAAGAATGCTAGACACTATTCCTAGCTCATAAATGCATTCTCAAACAAGGACAAGCTCCACTTAGACCAAAGTCAGGTTTGCTGACCATTATCTATACTCTGTTCATATAAAGAATTGAATGGCAAGGTTCCCTCAAAGCATTTCTTGCTCAATCGTGGCTTATCAAGCTTAACCATGAAAGTCAATCAAAAGCAAGATACAACACCTGAGAATGTATCAAACATCGCTCATTAGGGAGCATTTAGAGCAACTTGGTTTGGATCACGAATGTACTAATGTAAAAAGAAATTATGCTTCATCATGTACTTTATAATATTTCAAAATTAAAACAAACATTTCATTTTCTCACTTTCATAAACTATACATATTAATAGTTTACATTAAAAAAATATTTATTTCTTGCATAAAGCATGAAATTTTTGCTGTAGTAGAATATTACATCTGTGAATTGTTCTTGCTAGAACTCATGTGGGTGTGGCATTGTGATGGTCCACCCATTCACTTTTACTTTATTTATGTTATATTTATCATTTTGAGGATTATTATTTCATTTGGACTGATCGCAATTCTCATTTCCGAGCTGCAGGAGTTGCGCATGTGCAACTCTGACTTTTGATTGCCAGCCATTAATGCGCACGTAGGACACAACCCCTCTTGCGTCATAGCTAGTGCGATCGTCAGATTATGCAAGTGTTTTCCCAGGGTGCAACAGACACGTGCCAGATTTGTACGCAGCATGTTATAACCAAGTGATGTTAGGTCACAGAGTTAGTAGGAGAGTATTGTTAATGGAAGTTGAATAGAGAATGATGTTAGGAGTCAGTTGAAATATGTTGAATCAGTGTGTGTTGTGTAGATAGAAGGAGTTGTTAGATAGATTTAGATAGATGCGAGTTGTTAGTACTCCAACTTTTGTATTCATCAATTGATGGCGAGTTTTTGAATTTTTTAGAAATAAACTTTGTTTTAAAAACTTTTGAATTTTTGCTATTTTTCTCTTGAGCAATATAAATTGATTTTTTGATTAGATTTAAACTTTAATTAAACTTAACAATCCTTATTGAATTCTTACTCAATAAGTAACGTTAGACAAATACCTAACAAACCCTATTTCAACTTTATTTGACAAGTTAATATTGCCTGGCGCCCAACAAAGCTATCTGTAATTTTGAATAAATTTGGATCAGACAAAAGGTCCAACTAGAAAAGTTAATAATCTTTGGAGCGTTACAGCATCTTTGTATTGGTTGTTGTCTTCTTTGATCTTAAGATTTTGCTAATCCATTCTTTGTGAAATAGAATATAGGAGCTGACACAAAAAGTATGCCTGCTGGAATAGTTGCTAACTCCCTAATGAGTCAATCTAAAACACTTGTTAAATATAGGTTTTTTCCTATCTAACCTCTTATGAATTTGAGTATTTTGAAATTATTTTATATTATAAAACATCTTACTACACTTACTTGGCGAATTCTGCTAACTGTTTCGGATCACTGAGGTCCACTCCTGGAATGCCACCTGGAGGTATCTTTTTCCCTGTCATATACTCTGTATAATCTGGATCTGGTTCTGGTGTTGTAGCTTCTTCTACAGAAAGGTCTTTCTTGTCATCTACCATAATATTTGCTCATTTACATACAATCATTGTAAAAGTACCTACTTCATATAATACTAAAATTAGTTATGTTGCTGTATCTCCCTTTAACATTAGGATTGTTTATATTGTTTCATTCTGTAGAATGTATAAAGTTCTACCATTATGCAAGCTTTGTTTGACTTGGGAATAACAAAATGAGTGACTACTTTGACAGATGAAGTTTTAAACAAAAGTAAAAAAAAATGCAAATAAAAGTTCACAAAATGGTAAACTCTTTATACCTTCTTTTAATCTTTTGATCATAGAATTAAATTAAGCCCTTACATTGTCAATACCTGCCAATAAAGGGAAGTTCACCCAATGACAAAAGTATTTCTCTTGCTTGTAATATTCTGAATTTAGCCAAATGCAGCACACCAAAATTCTGATAATGTAGAGTCAAATTGAACATAGCATAAAACAGCAAATTCATCTTAGTCAAAATGTTGCAGAAAACAGTGCCAAGACAGAGCTGTTAAAAATATACAGCAAAATATGTAAATTTATCCAGTTTACACAGATATTTTTTAACTGATTATCTGGGCAAGAAAAATTGCAAAATTATGGTTTCTGCAATAAATTAACTTTTTAGATAATTTTGAAATGAAGTCAGCTTATACCACAAAATAACTCTCAGTATAATATGAGAAAATAGGCCATGATTGTTCATATTGGACTAGTCAGTCTGAAAATTGAAACAGTAAACTGGGTAAATAATAAATTTTTAGCAACAAATTATGGGAATGACATAGATGGATTGTTTTATATGAGTGGCCTATTTTGCTGAATGGGCTAACTAGCCAAGTTAGGAGTACATCAAGGCTCACTAGTGTTAAGATATAGCAACCTACTATAAGTAATTTTAGTATAATATTTAAAGCTTTGGATTATTTTATTCACTTCTAATGGAAATTTTACGTAATTAGAGAACAGCGTTTCTCAACCTTTTACGGCCTAACAATATATTTTACATGCAAAAATGCAATTCCCCTTTCCTTTAGAAAATTGTTCACCCTCTGTAGATTATGATAAATATCAACAAAAATTCATTTACCTACATTTTACCAGAGACATCTCACAGAGCAACAGTTGAGTAGCACTAGACTAGAATAAGTAATCCAAATCTATATTACATATGAAGCTACTTGCAAAATATTAGAAAACAATAGACAGATGCCCCTTTCAAACTCAAAAACATTTTCAAGATTTCTCGATGGTTTATAAATATCTCATGTGTGTGTGTGTGTATTAATGTCACATAAAGCATATAGCAATGCTGTTGCAAACTCACCTTTTCCAGATTGATGACATTATGCAAAATAAGATACTATCTCTGAAAATACCCCAGAGGTATTCACTGCAAAAGTGAGGTCATATGGAAGTGCAGGAAGATAAAGTTGTTTGGGTTGTTTTACCTCTGAGCGGAATTTTTTTCACACAATGTCTAAATGGCCAGGTCACAAAGATCCTGAAGGCTCAGAGAAAGTTGGGGGAGGGAACATACTGGAACAGCTGTTGGGAGACAGATGGTAGCCTCCCGTCAAGGCCATCCAGCATGTTCTTTAACGTGCATAGGGTATGGCTCTCCCACACATGGGGCCACAACTTAACGTCCCATCCGATGGATAGTGGCCTTTCCAAACCCATCCGTGTCCCCTACTGACCGTGGGCAGGGTAGGGAGTTTTGCGGAGATAAATCTCTATACTGACCCAGCTGGGACTCAAACCTGGGAACTACAGATTGATTCATCCCTGCTCCAGGAAGATAAAGAGATCGTTTCATGTCAGTCGTATTGATTTTTTGAAATATTAATCACCCTATTAAATTTTGAAACTTGAGATGTTTTCTAAATAAATTTTCATCCAAGATATTAAAATGATTTTTGAAATCCAAAATAACTAAAGAATATATTACACACAAGTTAAACATCAAAATTCAGAAGTGTCAACAATTATCTCTTATTTATTTTTCATGTACAGTAGAACTTCAAAAAATCTGAGAACTCTCAAATTGCAACAAACTGTAAAATGATTCTATTTTGTCCAAAGCCATATAAAACCCCACATCCTTGGTTCTGTGCAACACAATGGGTCTTCCCTGGGTAATTTGACCAGAAGTGTGCAGAATATGTTAATGATAAAAATTAAGTCCTTAGCAACAAATAATTTATTGGGGATCATAACAGGATTGGAATCATGGAAATTTTCCATGCCTGCCAGTTAAAGGGTTAAAAAATGTATGTCAATTCTGTAGTATATCTATGATACTGTTCTCATTGCACCTCATTAAATTTGTAAATTGAATAGTTGATTAACAGCCTCAAAAAAAGTTTTAAGCTTGTGTTAGTGTGATGCATCATTTATTATACAGAATTAAAACCTGAAAAGTTTCACAAAGAAATTACAGTTTGAAATTTGTGCAAAATATATGGTGTTGCTTGGTCTATACCATCTAAAAAATAAAAAAGCAATATGAGAAGCTTTCAAATTTTTATCTTGACAGTAATTACAATAAGGTTATGTATAATTAAGTAGCCGTCCCGTGGTCGAGTGGTTAGCATGCTTGGCTACTGATCTACGGGTGCTGGGTTCGAGCCCCGGGTAAGGCATGGATGTATGTGTCGTTTTTCTGCTGAGGTCCTGCCATCCTCTCAGACCTTCTACTATGGCATATAAACTGGCAGGCTCCTGTCAGACCTCTGTGGCAAGCAGCTGCTTGAGAAAGTATTTATTTATTATTATAATTAAGTGCAAAAATTTGCATTGGAGCCAAATAAAGTGAACATGACAAAATGTTTTATTATGTAGTTTCAGCAAAATCATAATACCATGTTCCTTTTCCTTTTGGCTTATACTCGAGCTTGGGAGATTGTCAGCACCGATTTTGAATCACTTTCACATATCATCACAGTCATCATCATCTTTATCATCTGACTACCTGAGCAATATAAAATGTTTGCATGTTTCCATAGTTACCAACATTTGTATGGTGTATCTGTGTAGTATGCTCGTTATAAAAGTGAGCAATTATATGGGAATATGTAAATTAAAACCATTAACTTTTTGCTCGTTACAGCCATGATCTCGTTATTTCTATGCTAATGTTGTTGACTAAGGGCTTAATTTTTATCATTAACATATTCTGCACACTTCTGTTCAATTACCCAGGGAAGATCCATTGTGCTGTACAGAACTAGGGATGTGGGTACAGTGAACAACCAAGTTCAATTGTACTTCGTTATTTGGAGTTTATGGCATAACAATTGAATATAAGAACGGCTGGCTGTACAAATTTAAGCATAGACATGATAATTGCCGTTTAAAAGTGAATGGTAAAAAAAAATTCTCCTTCTACATAACTTTTCATATTGAAAAATGTTAGGCTCTTAACACCCAAAAACTTCTAGATAATAATGAACATGACAGACACAAAAGTAGAATTTAATGCAAAAAATCATTTTTTGTCATAATACAGTTTGATGAGAACAGTTTAACCCAAACTGATAAACTTGAGATTGTGACTGATGGAACCAAAGTTATGCTCAAAACTGATAATTACTTAATTTGCTTCTGAAAGGCAATGTAGTGACTCTCCAATACTTTACATCACAGTCTGTCACAAAATAAAATAACATCAATTATTAAATCTTATAGTGCCATGACTGCGAAAATGGGTTCACAAAGCCTACACATATGGCCATGAATTAAAATATAAAAATTTGAAATTTTTTTAGTATATATAAATATAAAAGTCAAACATTTCAGAGATTCTAAATAATGCTATTTTTTTCAATTTATCCTCAAATTGATGCATTAGAAAAACAACTTTATGCTTCTTCAGGGCAAAATTTATGCATTAGAAAAACATTTTTATATTTCTTCAAACTGCCCTTAGCACAGTCTAGGAGATGCTATCCTCGCAGGTGGTATTTATTTTCAGCATAATCCCCCACCAGCTTACAGAGAACTGCAGTAAGTTAACTGTCTTGTTTAAGTTTTCTCATCTGTATTTTCGATCATATGAAGTTGGATGCTGAGGGAACAAATTTTTACTGTGGGATTTCATTATTTTGCATGAAATACACCCATATATATTTTTGCTTCATTTTTGTATATTTTGAGATTTAAAACTCTTTTAATCTTCTTCCTAAATTATTTTTATTTATTATCAGATATATTTTATTAAATGAATACAAAGAGAAAAAACTATATTATTTTGATATCATGATTGGTATATGTAATCTCAAATGGCAGCTACCTTCGGTGGTATGTGATTAAGACATAATTATAAGTTAAAATTTTAAAAGATAGTACTACTTTAAAACTAAAATTAAAATGTGATTTTTCAAATGAAATTTTCTGTTGTTTTGGAATTCACTTTTTCATAGCTGTATCTAATGCAAATTGATCTGGAATTGTTCAATCTCAATAGTTAAACATTATATACTTCAAAATATATTTCATATTTTCACAGGTCTTTATCCCCTTTTTGTTATACAAGGTATCTGATAAATCAATACTTATTTTTAAATCATTGTAAAAAATTTATTTAGCTGATTTTAATGATACAAACTTTAAATTATAGATGATTCCTTATGGGGATATATTATTATGTGGGATTAACACAAGTTTCTTTTTTCAGATGAATAATGTATCAAGTTTAGAGTGCAAGAGAGGGCTAAAATCACACTCTGTTATGAGATTTGGGGATCAGTGATGAGTAGTGCTGAACATGGAATTAATGCAGCACTGAATGCACAAGTTGGCAATAACAAAAGATCCAGATGACCATCAACTTTGCAGACTCCTGAGAACATGGCACAGTGAATGGAAATGCTCACAAGCCCAGAGAAAACAGTGTATGTGTGAGTGTATGTGTGCATCTTGTGACAACTGTCACTATTGTGCAGCAGAAAATGTGGAGTATTATGTGGAAAAGGCTCAGAGTCATCAAAAGGTAGCAGTCTGGTGTATCATATCAGCCACATTTGTTGAACCTTTCATTCTAATGTCACACTATTTTGAAATATGCAAGATAGTATGTGGCCAATAATCTCTCAGTGGAAAAACATTGCAACACTTCATTACATGCACAAGACATCTTGTAGGAGTGATTAGCATGTTTGGCTACATATCAAAGGGATCTAGTTCAAGCCCCAGGTAAGGCATGGATGTTTGGTGTGTGTACCAGTGGAGTTTCTAAAAAATACTGCAGAATACATTCATCCATACTTGGATTAAAAATAAATCTACATTGGTTTCTACATTGTACCAAACTGGAACAAGTTAGTCATCTTGCAATCAACAATGAACCACAGAGTGAAACTAGGAAATGTTGGTTTGCAGAAACCAAAAATAATTTTAGAATCAACAGAACCAAAAGTAGATAAATATGACCAGATGACCCATAAATACTCTTCCAAAAGAAAAAACTAGTGGCCCCTTCATATTTTTTATCTTCTGGATACATGTGCACCAGCTGCTTATATTATTTGAACTACATATCCAAATTAGAATGATACTCATGCACAGAAAAGATGCAAATTCCTAAAACAACCATGTGAAAACCTGATAACTCTCCATAAATTGAAAGAAAAAAAAGAAATTTAGTCAGACTCCATGTTGAGAAGTGATTAGCAATGGATTTGTTTTTACCCCCGGATGATGGAAATTGGAGAAACAATTCCACCACATCTAATGGATCTAGAAAAATCTGTCCTGTACGAACTTATAATTGTGAAGAAAACGAATAAATATGTGCAACATGCATAAAAAACATGCAATGCCTATTCCACAAAGATTATTACATATAATAAATAAGTTTAATAAGAATTAAACAATATATTAAAAACAAAATTTTTTGTGAATTAACATTTTTGCTTATTTTAAATATTTGTCACCAAATTAACGGATAAAATTGATTTCTTTTCCAAACATACAGGCTTTCATTTATTTTAAATTTACCATTATAATATATACAATGTCCATTGGTCCATTTTATACTTTTACTTAAGTAAACTATTGCACAGAGTTTAATGTTAAAAGCAAATAAATTTTTTTACCTTACAACAATTTCGAAATAGGTATTGGCTTATCAGACACCATATATTTTTCAGTTTTTAGAATAAATAAAAAAATAAAAAGTTTTTAAAGCAAAATAAATTTTTGTAACACTTGAAATACTGAGTTGAAAAAAATTTGTTGTCCTGACTGGGATTTGAACTAACATCTTAGTCTTAGTTTGGTCTCTAGGGTTACTTAAAAAAAGTTGGACATTAAGAGGGCCATATTGAAAATCCCACGAAACCATATATTATACACACAACTATGGGAAATAATAAAGAAGTGATTATACTGATCTTAAAATACTATTTATTAAACAATAGTAAGAAAAATTATGTTAAAAAATTTATGTATTCATACATAAACTCCTGATTCAATGAGATGGATGCAGTTGCATTTTCCTGATGATTTCTACTACATCATATTTATACATTGCCTTTTACTAATACTGTATTGAAACTGGGGCTGTTGAAGCTTCCATTATACTTTCTACCTAGCTGGAGGAAATCTATAATAATATTTTTAAAAAAAGGAAAAGGATTCTCTGTTTTATGATGTTTCTGCTATTTTTGATTGTGATCAATAATAATATTCTTCACTTGCTGGCAGACCATAAAAAAAAAACACCTCCTGGGCTGGAGATTTCTAGCATAAATGGTTAAAAAAAATTAAAAATTAAATAAATGAAAGATTTAAGTAATAATAGAAATATTATGAATTATTTATATTAAATGCTTTAGAAAATATGGCAAAAATTAATTTTTTAAACACTTTTACTGAAGTTAAATGGAAAAAATGTAGTAAATTTTGCATTTTTTAAAAGACCACTTATAAAACCTTCTTCGATTTTTTGCTCTTTCTTAAACACAATTAAATGCTCTTTCTTTGTATATAATATACATATCTCTGTTAATTGGTTACTTGGCAAAAAAAATTATAAAGTTGACTCTTTTACTTGACTGAGCACAGTTGATAAAAAGTTTATTTCTCAATGTCACCATGAATAAAAAAAATTACAGAACAGAATAAATTTCTTGATTCAAGTGAAAAAAAAATTACATTTCCATTATTCAGAAATAACTAGCCTTTCTATTCATTTGAATTATAATTATTTTTGTCTATTAGTTTTTAGCTTATTTTCAGAAAACAAAAAATGAGCTAATGGCTTTACTTTGCATGCCCGCTGTCTGTAGACATTCACGTTCTTTGTTTTTAGAAATAAAAATTTCTTTTTGAGTTTGATAAGTATTGATGAAATATTACAATTCAAACTAAACTGATCAAACTTAAGGGTCCTTAAAATTCAAAGTCTGTGAAATTGGGGTCTGTAGAAACGAGTTTTACTTATTATTACAAAGTGTAACAGCTTGGACTTTTTTAAAACTTTTTATTACTCAGCATCTATACCACTGTTGTGACTGTACAGCGCCCTATTTTGAATAAAAAATTGATCACTGGCATGGTTAAAAACTCGGGGGGGGGGGGGGGGGGGGAATCACTGCTACAGCAGAATTCTTTATTGCTGTAAATTTGTGTATGCCGGTTGGAATTTTACTTTAGGTGATCTTATGATGCGATGGGCAGACAATGTCAAACAGGACCTTGCTAGAATTGGCCTAGTGTGGCTAAATGCAGCAGCTGTAACTCAAAACAGACACGTCTGGAGAAGAAAATTACAGTCTAATACTTCCTTAGCCCAAGGCTGCATGAGGAGTTTGTTTGTTTGTATGTATGTATGTATGTATGTATGTATGTTGGGTTGTTTTACCTCTGAGCGGCACTTTTTTGCACACCATGGGCTAAATGGCCAGGTCACATGGACCCCGAAGGCTCAGAGAAGGTTGGGGGAGGGGACCCACTGGAACAGCTGTTGGGAGACGGATGGTAGCCTCCCGTCAAGGCCATCCAGCATGTTCTTTAACGTGCACAGGGTATGGCTCTCCCACACACGGGGCCACGGCTTAACGTCCCATCCGACGGACGGCGGCCTTTCCAAACCCATCGGTATCCCCTACTGACCGTGGGCAGGGCGGGGAATTTTGCGGAGATAAATCTCAATGCTGACCCAGCTGGGACTCGAACCTGGGAACTACAGATTACGAGCCTGGCGCGCTACCAGCTGAGCTACCCCCGCCCCACATGCATGCATGCATGTGGGGGTATTGTGGGGGTATTACATTGTAAACAGGTAATGCTGTGATTGTCATTTATGTTATTTTGGGAGTATGTGAATTTTAAAATCAAGCTGTAGTAGCAAGAATTTTTTTTTTAATTCTAACATGATTGGGCTTTGGGGAATTTTTCACCATTGATTCAGTGATCAGTTCTTTTTTCAACTTCAAACACAGTGGCTAAATACACAGTCATATCAGAATAATATGACCACCTACCATACATATACTATGGTAGGTGGTCACATTATTCTGATACGATTGTGTATATGTATATTTTAATGGGGTTGGAATTTAAATTGTGAAAACAAATACTCAACTTATCCCATTTACTAAAATTCATACTAATCACAATATACAAAAATATCCTTAGATCTTTGTTTTATATATAATGTTCTATTATTTCAAGATTTGTACTTCAGAATTTTTCTAAAAATAAAATTATTATTAATAACTGATGTTTAAACCCTTCCAGTGTCCAGTCTGAAAAATTGTTTTCCATCCAGAGGCCTAACTATTTTCTCCCTCCATGGCCGAGTGGTTAGTGCACTTGGCTACTGATCTAAGGGACCTGGGTTCAAGCCCTGGGTAAGGCATGCTGTTTGTGTTGTTTTTCTGCCGAGATCCTGCCATCCTCTCAGACCTTCTACTATGGCATATAAACTGACAGGCTCCTGTCAGACCTCTGTGGCAAGCAACTGCTTGAGGGGGTATTTATTTTTATTTATGCTCAGCCAAAAATTTTTTCAATTTAGAGCTTTTTTTTACAAATAACCAATGAAAGGAATTATGACATATTATATGCCAAATAAGCATTTAATTCTTGATTTTATGAAAAGAAAATATTTAACCAAAAAAAAAAGACATTTTATTTTAATAGGGCTTTTTTAGTCATGTAGTAAAAAATGCATCTTGCAACACAAATAAAAATCTATTTAAAAAACACTAATAGTTCGAAATGATTATAATGCACTTGAATAGAAAGGCTATTTCTGAATAACAAAAAAATTTCTCATTTAAAGTAAACATTTCTCCCGTTTTGTAATTTTTGTCTCTGTACCATACTTTGAGAAAAGTCCAGGCTTGTTGCAGGAGTCCAAAAAACAAGTCAACTTTAGAATATTTTTAATAAATAATCAACAGAAATAGGTCATGTTATATACCAAATTGTAGGGAATTTAATTATGAATTTTATTAATGTAAAAAATTGTAACATTGTAGGAATAGATTAATTTTAATAAGACTTCTTAAAGTAGTATACCAAAAAAATTGGTACCTATTTCATAACTACTTCCAAAAACTTTCATATTTAAAATTGGCAGTATTTTGTTAATTATCAGGTGATTTTAGAAACTTTAGGGAAAAATATGTTGATAATAGTTTAAATCAAACTTCTGAGCTTAAATTTGAGGACTGCTTCAGCACAGAGTATTGTTAACAAACAAATTAGCAATACCTTATATTGCTTCTAAGAATTAAAAAAGAAAATATTATTTATCAATCCTAAATTATATATTTTTATAAGATATGTATAAAATATTTTAAAACAGCAATTTTTATTTTTAAGACTATTTTTTGATTGCATTAAAAACGGATATATATATATACATCCTTGGCCTCACATTTCAAATTCTGCAAACATATACAGACGTCCTGGATACTGGAAGGGTTAAGACCTATATCTTAAATGGTTAGTCAAGTTTATTTTTAGATATCCCACACAGTTCCAATATAGCAAAACTCATTAATTGATTAGTAGCAGTGATTTCCTTAAAACCATAAATCTTAAATTTTCTACCTTCTTGGCCTCTTAAGTGACACCAAAGCATGAAACGATAACTATTAAAATAATTTTTGACATTTTCTCTTCAACTCTTAGTCAATAATTGCATCTATCTCTAACTTACACTGGGAAAGAATGGTCAAATTTTCACATTTTGTTCAATTATACTTGCACTAAAACGTTTGGCTAGTGGGCCATTCTATATCAATTCAACCAACTTCAGTTCACCACCAGTCACATATTTCAGTGATATTTGATATAAATGTTAGTACATATTAGATGTGTAATTGCCTAAAATATTTTTAATAAAATTTTTTTTACAAGGAATATAGTCATTAAACTTAAGGGGGAAAACATACAAATTGCGATTGTGAAAGCCTTCTTTTTTTGTTTCTATGGTAGATGAGTATTCTATATGTAGATTTGATTGTGAATCCAATAAAAAACAAATTTGGAAGATGTATTACAAATTTCAAAAAAAAAGTGACAATTTTAAATTGTGAAAAGTGATGTGGCCCCCATAGAAAAAAAAATTCAAACTTACATAATGTTGTACATTATGTTCCATAAAACCTTTGTACCAAATCTGGAGTATGGCCATTGTTTTGATAATATTAATAATAAGGCAAAACATTGAAGTTGTACCTATGTTAATGATGCACTTCAAGAGACCACATGCTGCTTGCACTTGCACTAAAATGCAACTTCATAACTTACTACCATTCAGTTACTACTCACACCTAAAATGCTGCTATCAACGATATGTAACGGATAGTGTAAGTTTGTATTACTTAGTACACACATCAAATGAAAATGCCCAATATTTGAGGGAACAAATTTAGCAATACAAATGTTGAGTGATACCTAGGGTGAACAACAAACTGACCATAATTTTTGCTGGAAAAGAAAATTGTTAGACAACAACAAAAAAAGATATTTGTTAGATAAATGCTGTTGGCTTCCCCATAAGTTTTTTTTGGTAATAAACTATCACTGAGATCATTCATGTTATTGCTTTCTCATGTGTTATATGTGTTTGACTTCAATTACACTGATATATTACCTTAGTTTTGCAAGAAAGAACAATTATTATTTCCTTCTGTGGTTCACTTAGGAGGTCAAGAAGGTTGAAAATTTCACTGCATTGGTTGCCATGGTAATCATTTTGTTTAAAATTCTACTTCATTAGAAAACATTCTATAACAGCAAGATAGTAATCTTTGTTTTCTCTTCCTGAAATTCAAAGACAGAAAAGATATACTAAAGTACACTAAAGAATATGAACTTTCATTAGCCGTTACATCGTTGATAGCAGCATCATTGGTGTGAATAGCAGCCAAATGGTAGTTATGAAGTTGCATTTCATAGCAAGCAGAAAGTCATTGTTGGTAGCTTCTGCCTAGTGAGCATGCTAAAGTGTGTCAGTGTATGTAGCACGCGGTCCCCTGAAGTGCATAATTAGCGATAACATAGATACAACTTTAATTTTCTATCCCTCATTATCAAAACAATGACCATACACCTATCCCTCGATTTACACGGTACTCAGTTCACACAATTTTGGCTTTGCACGGTCAAAAAATGCAACCAGTTTCGATTTACACGGTACTGACTGAGATTTCCTTTCTATGTACATCTCAGTCAGTACCATGTAAATTGAAACTGGTTGCATTTTTTGACCGTGCAAAGCCAAAATTGTGTGAACTGAGTACCGTGTAAATCGAGGGATAGGTGTATACTCCAAATTTGATACAAAGGGTATATGGAGTATAATGTACAACATACGTAAATTATAACGTTTTCTTTTTCCTCTATAGGGCCACATTACTTTTTTTTTCACAATACAAATTTTTAGTTTTTTTAAAGTTTTTTCCAACTTGTAATATATTTTACAAATTTTTCTGTTGATTCACAATCAAAATCTACATCAGAACACCAAGTTTGGTGTTCTCATCTATCACAAAAGCAAAGTAAAAATAAAGAAAAACAGTAAAAATAAAGAAAAACTACTGATACTGGCATATATACTGAAAATGGAAGTTTGAAAAAAAATTACTTTTATGGAGGAATTCGTCTTTGTAGAGGAACTATTCAGCATATATTCTAGCAATTTATGTAGGAAAAGGGCTCCGGGGGAAAAACACACAAAACACTTTAAATTTTAAAATACCCTTGAAAGATTATTACTTCTATGAACATTACAAAATAAGGCAAAGGTTAAAAAAAAATTACTTGCAAATTCAATAAAAAGGCCAGCTACTCAGGAATATAGTATAAGACATTTTTATAACATTTAGAAAAATCGTTTAGGTGGTACGATTATATATATTGTTTTCCATTCCAAGCTCAATTACATTTACACACAGCAACAGCAGGAACACGAATTTTCACTTTGTTTCTTTACAAAACAAAAGCAAATTTTTGGTAATAACAACACATACATGAGAAGCTTAAGTATATTAGTGGCAATGTGCTCTCGGCGCAAAGACAAGTAGAGAATTTTATTACAACAATGTATTAGAATTACGCGACTACTTCAACCTGCTCACAAAAATGGCCGCCCTGCGCCATATTCGAGAAGAAGCCATCTTGAGAAGAATGGAATATGGCGGCGCCCATGGAGGAATGATGGTCGAATCAGTTTATAAACATGGAAAGTTTTATAATCAAATAATAGTGTAAACATTTAAGCAACTATAAAAATCTGATCATTACAATTTCTATTGTTAGGGAGAATTGTTTCTTCTACCAATATCAATACTCAGTCCGTGTAAAGGACAAAGATAATTTTTTCTTTGATATCGCTTCATGATAGTGAAATATCGTCTAGAGTAAACAATACTTAATTTTATACTTTTTTTTTTACAAAACAATGGAAAAAAATTCTTACCGTCATCTGTTCCAGAAGCCCACATAGTTACAGAAAACTCTCCCTCTAATGTTTTGATTTGGACTTGTTTCTGTTCCCATTTGCGAGTGCTACGTTCAGTCTCAAAAGTTAGCTCACCTGGAATTTTGCCTTTTCCTCCAAACTTTTTACCTTTTCTCCCACGTTTGCCTGATGTTCCTGGGCTAGTTTCAAGAAGTACTTCGGGTGTTGGTACTGGTATGTGGTCATAACCTGCCAAAGTTTCAGCATCTGTATCAGCACCACCAACGATTTCTTCTTGTGTTTGTAAGATAATTTCTTCCCTTCCTGGCTCGGGCAGAGGTTGTAAAGCAATCATGGGCTGTCCTTCAACACCTTCCACTGTCGTTTCTACAGTCTCGACGGGCATTTCTACAGGGATCGCTTCTATTTCCACTTCTTGAATTTCAGGTTGTATTTCAACTTCAGTAACTACATCCGACGACGCCATATTGCTCACTATGATGGCGGACATTCTTGTTGGAGAATAGGTGATAGTCAATGAGAGTCTAGAAGTCACGTGATGAGTTGCACAGTAGTTTTACTCTCCAACCCCGTTTTTATACTCTGAAGTTTTTAAACTGTTGCATTGCGAAATATATAGAAATATTATACAAGCATTAAAATATTTCTATTCAAACTACCAAACCAGCTTTGTATAAACACACGAAAGCACGTGACGAGTTAGTCACATAGGCGTTGATGCCACTCAAGATTTCCTTTTCTGTTGTCGGTACCTACGTGATACCACGGCTGTAGTGATACACAGTAAATGTAGTTTCAATCTCCCGTTGATCGAGAAATTTATCCGCACAGAGGTTTCTTATGTATACTCTTCGTTTCTCCTGTGCACATGGATTAGCGATAATAAATATTCGTTGCATACATCATAGTAATACGTAATTGTTTGAATTATAAGTTCCTTTAATATTTTATTATGGGAGCTAAAGTTTCTCGAAGTGACTTTGAATGGGTGTATACAGATGAACCGCATGCTACTAGAAGGAAAATAATACTTAGTAAGTATATATTTTATGAAATTTGTGTATATAAAAATAACTGAAAAGTAGAAGCTTTCAATTTGTACCTCAGCATTCAGATGATATGATTTGTGCTAAATGGTGGGTGTGGTTAAAACAAGCTTAATTAGAGTAAGAGTTCGTAGTTTCTGTAATAAAAGCAATTGTAGACCTCTGTGGCAAGCAGCTGCTTGAGTGGGTATTAATTATTTTATTTTTTTTTAGTTCCCAAATTTATATAGTGTATTTTGAAACTAATAGTAAATATTAAATTAGTATTAACAAAAATTGTTGATTTCGTATTTATTTCATGTATGAGATAACATAGATTATTCATCTACTTGTTAATGTTGAATATTAATATTTCAGAGGGCGGATACATGTTTAAATATTTTGTGTATAGACTTTAAAATTATACATGTAAATTATTCTCATTTCCTAAAGTTTTTTCACCTGTAATAAAAATTGAAATAATTTTAAAATCAATGTTACTGTAATAAAAAACAAAAAATATTAAGGATTTAAATATTTTAGCAAAGTTAAGCTAAAACTGCGACTGCATAATTTGAAAAAAATATCAAAAGTAAACCATCCTATATGTAAGATATATTTTGTAATATATGAAGAATTTTAGTTTAATATTGTATCATTATTAAACTAAAATATTGTATCACTGCTTGTCAACTATTTCAGTTTAGTGATCTCGAAAGCTTTACAGGGGTAGAGGAAATTATTGCTGTGGATATCATGTCTGCTTGCAATATTGAGTATTTCAATGTAGAGTTATTGCCAATGATTTTACTAGAGTTAGGAGTATTCCTACACACCTTAGTAGAGGTCTATAGGTATCTAAATACTTCACTGTCCAGACCCAAATGTCTCCTATAGGTCCCCTTGCATCTCTCTGTTGCATTAAAAAATGAACTTATGAGAGAATCTGAGTTTGAGTTTTAAAACCATTTTTGTTTTCCTGCATCATTTGAGGAAGGGTTAACCCTTTAATACCTGAAAGAGCCTGGGGTGGGGGTGGCTCAGTTGGTAGCCCACCAGGCTCGTAATCTGTAGTTCCCAGGTTCAAGTCCCAGCTGGATCAGTGTTGAGATTTATCTCCACAAAATTCCCCAAAGGACACTTATGGGCTTGGAAAGGCTGCCATCCGTCAGATGGAACATTAAGCCGTGGCTCTGTGTGTGGGAGAGCCATACCCTGCGCAAGTTAAAGAACATGCTGGATGGCCTTGGCAAGAGGCTACCATCTGTCTCCCAACAGCTGTTCAAGTGGGTCCCCTCCCCCAACCTTCTCTGAGCCTTCGGGTCCATGTGACCTGGCCACTTAGCCCATGGTGTGCAAAAAAATCGCCGCTCAGAGGTAAACAACCCAACCTGAAGCAGCCAAAATTTGAAATTGACTAGTTCATATAATGTTGTTCATTCATCTTGACTACCTTCTACTCTTTTTTGAAATTTCTTGGGTTTTAAAGGGTTTAACTTACGGGAGTGAAACTGGAGAAATCGGGGGCGGGAGTGGCTCAGTCGGTAGCGCGCCAGACTCGTAATCTGTACTTCCCAGGTTCGAGTCCCAACTGGGTCAGCGTTGAGATTTATCTCCGCAAAATTCCCCGCCCTGCCCACGGTCAGTAGGGGACACTGATGGGCTTGGAAAGGCCGCCGTCCGTCGGATGGGACGTTAATCCGTGGCCCCGTGTGCGGGAGAGCCATACCCTGTGCACGTTAAAGAACACGCTGAATGGCCTTGACGGGGGGCTACCATCTGTCTCCCAACAGCTGTTCCAGTGGGTCCCCTCCCCCAACCTTCTCTGAGCCTTCGGGGTCCATGTGACCTGGCCATTTAGCCCATGGTGTGCAAAAAAGTGCCGCTCAGAGGTAAAACAACCCAAACAACAACTGGAGAAATCGAAAGACCTGTCGAATTTCAATGGGAAATTTATAATGAATTTTCAGTTTTCAGCCATCAAAGTTCATGAGGTAATTGCAGGATTAGAGTGCATATCCCTTTTCTATTCAAACAGGTTTTGTTTATACCAATGTTTTACAGGAACTGTAAAATTTCATAAAAAATTCTGCCACGTCTCAAAAATAGTTATTTAGAATAAAATTGTGCACATTTTTATTGAAATTTCTCAAATAGGCATTCAGCTAATATTATTTCAAATAAAACTATGTATTAATGAATGAGAAACGTAGGGATGGGGCCCTTATTGACAATTGCAAATACAAAACTATTATTTGCTATAATCTCTTGAATATAGAGAATGAGAATGCATATTAAACTTGAAATGTTA
Source organism: Ryuthela nishihirai (assembly GCA_038380435.1). Taxonomy (NCBI): domain Eukaryota; kingdom Metazoa; phylum Arthropoda; class Arachnida; order Araneae; family Heptathelidae; genus Ryuthela; species Ryuthela nishihirai. The sequence goes on along the minus strand of JAWZYU010000044.1, from coordinate 1,945,883 downwards.
TATCTGGGCTACTAAAGTAGCTATCTGCAGCCAATGGAAATATAATAAATATTGAGATAAACTCGACGGTTCAACATCCAGTAATAAATAGGCATTTTGACGTCGATTTCAATTTTAGAGGAAAAATTGTCTGAGCTGGGTAGGATATGAACCCACAACCTTTTGATAACATGTCAGGTGCTCTGGACCACTGAGTTACCGGCCGCCGATCTAAGATCTCCTCTAATTAACGCTATGAACATTCCCTTTATGTCGCATATAGGCGTTATTTTAGGCAATTTTTAACCCTAGTGGCTTTTTATTTGCCAATAGATGGAAAGCATGTCTTACAAGTATGCTAATGATAATAAATATTGAGATAAACTCAGATAATCTCAACGGTTCAACATCCAGTAATAAATAGGCACTTTGATGTCGATTTCAGTTTTAGAGGAAAAATTGTAAGACATGCTTTCCATCAATTCGCAAATAAAAAGCCACTAGGGTTAAAAATTGCCTAAAATAACGCCTATATGTGACATAAAGGGAATGTTCATAGCGTTAATTAGAGGAGATCTTAGATCGGCGGCCGGTAACTCAGTGGTCCAGAGCACCTGACATGTTATCAGGAGGTCATGGTTCATATCCCACCCGGCTCAGACAATTTTTCCTCTAAAATTGAAATCGACGTCAAAGTGCCTATTTATTACTGGATGTTGAACCGTCGAGTTTATCTCAATATTTATTATCATTAGCATACTTGTAAGACATGCTTTCCATCTATTGGCAAATAAAAAGCTGCTTGGGCTAAAAATTGCCTAAAATAATGCCTATATGTGACATAAAGGGAATGTTCATAGCGTTAATTAGAGGAGATCTTGATCGGCAGCTGGTAGCTCACAGTGGTCCAGAGCACCTGACATGTTATCAGGAGGTTGTGGGTTCGTATTCCACCCGGCTCGGACAATTTTTCCTCTAAAATTAAAATCGATATCAAAGTGCCTATTTATTACTGCAATGGAAATATATTTAGTAGCCTGTAGAAATTTCAAAAAGTACAAAACATACTTGTTTTCAAAAACTAATAATACATAATTATAGCTTTTCTGTTATTTACTAGTAATACAAGTTTATTCAGCATTGGTGACATAATGGTGCTTTAACAGAAATTACAGTAGAGGTCCACAGTGCATAATTAAGATTTCAATTTAAATTTAATGGTGCTTTTTACACAGTAATTCAATGTATTAAAGTTAGAAGATTAAATTTAGCATAATTAAATAAGAATCAAATAGTTCTGCTTAATTTGAAATAGCCACTCTCAAAACAATATAACAAATATTTGTCTGTTGCTTAGTTTATAAACTTCGAACTATAAACAAATATAAGAATAATTCAAAATATAAATGAAGCTTCTCACTAGTTTCTTTTGATATGTATATATTTATATTACTTGTCAATCAGAATTATAATTTAGCGAACAAAAATGCAAATATCTCAAGAAATGCTTTTTGGATGTAATAAAATCTTTAGAGGATATTTAATATCACATATATTGATATTTACATTTGAAATAAAGAATATATAAAATATTTTTCCCTTTATAAAATGAAAATTGAAATCAAAGAGTATATCAGAAATATTTTCTAATGATAAAAAAATTATAGATCACCACAGATATTGAAATTAATGTTATTTAGTAAGGAGTATGATTACCCCTAACAGCAGTACAGCTTACACAATGAGCTCTCATGCTTCTAATAAGGTTATCCAATATCGCAGAGGAAAGCAAATCCCAGTCCTCTGTAAGAGCATTTGTCAGCTCATGAAGGGCCCTTGGAGGGGGTTGATGACTTGAAACTCTCCTTCCTAAAACATCCCATACATGTTAATGGGATTTAGGTCTGGGACCTAACTGGCTAATCCATTCTCTGGATGTCTTCACTTTCAAGTTATTCCTCCATTATCTGAGCTACATGTAGACCAGCATTATCATCCATTAAAAATGAATTCTGAACAAGTGATACCTCTAAAAAAGTTTTGCACAAGGCTCTAGGATCTCTATCTTAGGGTAGTAAGTCTCTCCTGAGAAGATATGCAGATCATGTGGTTATTCAGGTGATACCTCCACAGACCAACAAAATAATCCCTTTTCACAATATTCAGGGAGTGATAACATATCTCACTCTCTCTCTAGATGCATTGGTACCAAGAATTACTATTTATGCTGAATTGTAATTCAGCTGCTTAATCCATTCCAGTTGTGCCCTCCAACAAGCCAAGATTAGTAGTTACTTACCCTGGAAACTGTTCTTCCTGTGGCAGCTGACAGCTCTGATGTGATTTGGTGCACTGATATTTTATTTCTCCTTGCAGTTAGGGACAGGAAATGATCTTGAACTGTTGTTGCTGTGGGTCTACCCTGGCTCATTCTTCTAGAGCAGCACTGTCCAACTAGCTGCCCACGGGCCGCACACGGCCTGCACAAGGATTTTTGTGGCCCACGAACAAAATCAAATTTTTACTTGACATTTTAAATAAATATCTGTAATCCACCTTATAATTTTTTTGTCAACTTATATTATTTGATATGCAATTTTCAACTTACTCATTCTATGCTTATTGCCCAACAACTACGGCCACAATGCTCCCATTAAATTTATTCAATATTTGATAAGGTTTAGAAAATTTATATTGGTTAATTATTACTTATTATTTTTCATATAAATAATTTTTTGAGGGACATGAACCAACTTTTCAATTACCTATCCTATTGGGGCGGCAGTGGCTCAGTCGGTAGCGCGCCAGGCTCGTAATCTGTAGTTCCCAGGTTCGAGTCCCAGCTGGGTCAGCGTTGAGATTTATCTCTGCAAAATTCACCGCCCTGCCCACGGTCAGTAGGGGATACCGATGGGCTTGGAAAGGCCGCAGTCCGTCGGATGGGACGTTAAGCCGTGGCCCCGTGTGTGGGAGAGCCATACCCTGTGCACGTTAAAGAACACGCTGGATGGCCTTGACGGGAGACTACCATCTGTCTCCCAACAGCTGTTCCAGTGGGTCCCCTCCCCCAACCTTCTCTGAGCCTTCGGGGTCCATGTGACTTGGCCATTTAGCCCATGGTGTGCAAAAAAGTGCCGCTCAGAGGTAAAACAACCCAACCTATCCTATTCTTTTTGGCCCTTGAAATAAAAAATTTTATGGCCCGTGCTCTTAGAGAAGTTGGACAGCACTGTTCTAGAGTATGCTCCTTTGCATTTTAACAAAACTGTAATCCAGAATGAGAAGTACCTGTTCTTGAAGCTGCTTTAATTGCCACTTGGTTTGCATATCTCAGTCTTTTGCATTGAGAAAGGCAAATTTAAGAGCCAATAAATGTGAGTTATTTCATGCTAAATATCCTCTGAAAATTTTGTTAAATTTCAAAAAGTATTTGAGATATTTGAAATTTTGTTCAACTTTTTTTAAATTATGAACAGCAGTGTACTTTGTCTTATGGGTGCAGGTAGCTCAGTTTTTAGTGTGCCAGACTATAATCTGATGTTCCTAGTTTTGAGGGGGCAAGGGTGGCTCAGTCGGTAGTGTGCTAGGCTTGTAAATCTGCAGTTCCCAGGCTTGAGTCCCAACTAGATCAGCATTGGGATTTATCTCCACAAAACTCCCCACCCTGCCCACTGTCAGTAGGGGACGTCAATAGGCAGGGCCAGATTTATAATAAGGCGCACTAGCTAGGGGCCACAGCAAAAGGGGGACCTTACAAGATATCATTTACATATTCATAAAGTTAATACTTTTATTTGCATTTAATTACTAAAACTATATTTACAATTACTGATATGATTTAATAAAAATTGCTACTATTAATACATATAGTATTTTTTTTTTGCATCTGTTATAACCTCAATCAGCCTCAAGCATTTAACCACTGTTTTGATATTTGCCATGGCAACTCATTAGAGGGATTAGGGTGTGTCAGACTTAAGGAGTGAAACTGGAGCAAACTATGAGGTGGGGTGCTAAAAGCAGTTGCTCCCAAAAAATTACACTGGAAACAACTCATCAAGCCACCCTTCTCATAATTAGTGCTAAGGGATAGGTATGTATGATAGTCAGATATCGATAGCAATAGGAAAGGGCTTTCGGTCACTGGATGTTTAACAATGACAATTGCCTAAAAGTCTTCAACCTAGTTCTCTTTAGGTGCTGAGGGCTCTCTTTATTCTTGAATAGGATGATTTTACTAAAAATGGCCTCCTTTCAAATTACTAGAAATGGGTTTGATGATAATTGATAGCTGTAGCCAACCTCACTCAGCAGCTACCAGAGCAAAGACTTTAGGGATGACTTTGAGTGGAAATTACTCATAGTTGATTTGAGAGACAGTTGGAATACAAGGAGGATGGACCATTAACCTTAAAGATAGTTGAGATTTTTGGTTTCAACCTTCACACTTTCTTTTCCTAAATATCTTTTCCCACTAAATCCTTCTACCTCTGTCCATATCCCCCTTCCTCCATAAGCATTTTTTCCCCGCCCTGCCCACGGTCAGTAGGGGACACCGCTGGGCTTGGAAAGGCCGCCGTCCGTCGGATGGGACGTTAAGCCGTGGCCCCGTGTGCGGGAGAGCCATACCCTGTGCACGTTAAAGAACACGCTGGATGGCCTTGACGGGAGGCTACCATCTGTCTCCCAACAGCTGTTCCAGTGGGTCCCCTCCCCCAACCTTCTCTGAGCCTTCGGGGTCCATGTGACCTGGCCATTTAGCCCATGGTGTGCAAAAAAGTGCCGCTCAGAGGTAAAACAACCCAACCCATAAGCATTTTCATTGGATTTGTTGGCCAGTCGAGAGACTTATGCCACTCTGTGACACTGTTTGAACTTATAACTTTGTGCCTCAGACCTAAAGCAGCTTCATTCAAGGTTTCCTCTGTCTTCAATGTTGGCTGCAGACTCATTCCAAATAATCTTCTGCTGTTTGTAAAAAGAAAAGAGGTCTTAACAGGACTGGCATGACAGCAATGCAATATTTATTTATTCTTCTGTTCTGTGCTTTCCTTCAACTGGCTTTTGAATTGGTAAGACCTATCTGTTTCTTTTAGAGTTGATTAACCTATAGAAATTTGTTCTTAATTTCAGTGTTTTGCCTGGTCTATTGATTCTTTTTTGTAATCAGCCTCTACTCCTCCTAAATTTCTTAACCTTTTCTATGGTTATTGAATACATTAGTAATACAATTGTGACTTTTATTTCCTCGAAGTAAAAAAAGTATTGTTCACTGTTAACAGTTTTATCATTTTATTTAATTTAATCAATTCTTTGCGAAGAATATAAAAATGAGAGGTGATAAAAATGATTTTTGCTTGTAATATTTGAATTTTTTTAGAGTAAATGAAAGTGGATTAAGCAAATAGATTACTTAGTGATAAGTTATGCATATTTTGATTCAATTAAATGAAAATAATTTAAAATCTAAATTTTTTTAAAGAATATATTAAGATTAGGCTAATTCTACGATGAAATTTGTTATATGCAGTTGAGTTGGTATATGAATTAATTTAATAAAGTTAAATACAAAACAAATAGCATTATAAAAATTGAATTTCCAATTCGTGTCCACCATGTCTGGTGAAAGACGTGGCCAGTATCGTATTTAAGAAGGATTTTAATGTTAGACAAATATACTTTTTGTTAACTTTAATTTCCCTATTTTAAAATTAAACATGGATAGAAATTGAAACTTGTAATAAGCAGTTAAAATGGCTTTGGCATTTATTTTATTTTTTGAATTCCAAAAGTAAATAAGGGTATATTAGGCACTGTCACTTTTTATTTTTGGTGTCTAGATTATTGAATTCACTTAATTTTAGTGTAAGAAATAGAGAATTCATTTTGTTACTCTTAATAAAAAAATGAAAGAATATTTTCTAGGTTTTCTAGGTTCGTAGGACTATGAAATCAAATAAAATTTAATAACAATTCAGTCTGTTTAAATTTATTAATATTGTTGATTTTTATTCATAAAAGTAAAGAGTACAGTACATTTACCAGATGGCTGCAGGAAAGTGAATAATTAAATAAAGCAATCGTTATTCAACCCAAATAATGGCAAACACCACTTATAATATTCAGCTAATTTGTTTTCCCAAATAATTTTTCAATTTAGATTTGAGTCTCCTATATGCATCTATATTTAATATTTCCATTAGGATAGCATTAAAAATAAGTGGTAATTGATATTCATATATACAGTTTTTGTAACTGTTTTGAAAATTAGGTATTTGGTAATATCCATGGTTTTTGTTTGAAGTCTTGTATTTTTATTGTGTTAAATTTTTATTTTACATGTATTGTAAAAAAAATTTTTAATTATTAAATTATATATATGTAAATTACTGTAGGATAAAAGGTTTTAAAATTTCATTCTATCTGTTGATGATTTTTTTTTATAAATGCAATGAATAATATTTTTAGCTATTATAGATAACACTTTTTCTATTTTATTTACATTAGTATTAAATAATATTTATCAACTGAAATACAATTTAGAATTAAAAACTGAAAATTAGGGAATACGTACTTAATGCTTGATTAATATTAGGAGGTATTGAATAATAATAATCTATAATAATGAAAGGAGATGTGTGTTTATGGTGGTCGCTGTAATTCTTTGCATAATAGTAAATATTTTGTGGAAAAAATTTCGCTGACATACAGGACTTGAATCCACATCTTTCCAGAAACATGGCAGAGTATTCTTACTGATTGAACTAATGCCGGCTCATCTTTTTTCCACTAATTTAAGACTTCCACAAAATATTTATTGATATATGTCACCCAGGTAACGCTGTGATTGCCGCATATGTTTAAACATTAATAACGCTAAATAGCATGAAGAGACTATTATTTCCATCTTGCTCAGCACAATAAATAAAGAAATAGTTGCCACCCGTTGATCATAGATGGTGCCAATGGTTAGCACCGAAAAACATCGGTGAAAAGTTAGTCTTAAATTAGGGGAAAAAAGATGAGCTGACATTAGTCAATTGGTAAGAATTCTCTGACATGTTTATGGAGAGATGCAGGTTCAAGTCCCATATGTCAGCGAATTTTTTTCCACAAAATATTTATTGATATATTGGTGTTAAAATGTCACCCAGGTAACACTGTGATTGTCACCTATGTTTAAATCATTAATAATGCTAAATAGCATGAAGAGACTTTATTATTTCCATCTTACTCAGCGCAATATAAAAAGAAATAGTTGCCACCCGTTGATCATAGATGGCGGTGGAAAAAATTAGGTGGTGTCTTAAATTAGTGGAAAAAAGATGAGCTGGCATTAGTTCAATCGGTAAGAATACTCTGGCATGCTTTTGGGAGAAGTTGGGTTCGAATCCCACACAGGACAAAAACAATTATTTTCAGCAAAATTATTTCAAATTAATTCTTTTAAGTGTATTAAAATTTTCATTATTTCTGGTATTCCATTCATTGTATTGTTAAGGACAAGATTAAAATTATGGGCAGAAGTGAACATAGAGTGCATTCTCTTCGGAATTCTGCTTTGCATGCAGTAGTGATGAGCAGTATAAGCACTGCTCATCACTGCTGCTCCATCATATTGTGTCTGACATTTTGACAGTTTTTTGCTTTTATCAAAATTCGAAGGTATGACTAATTAACCTAAATTTCACTGCACCAATCTACAACTATCAGTTATTCCATTGGTAATCCGTGGCCGAGTGATTAGCATACTTGGTTACTGATCTAAGGGACCTGGGTTCAAGCCCCGGGTAAGGCATGGATTATGTGTCGTTTTTCTGCTGAGGTCCTGCCATCCTCTCAGATCTTCTACTGTGGCATATAAACTGACAGGTTCTTGTCAGACCTCTATGGCAAGCAGCTGCTTGAGGGGGTATGTTTTATCAATGAGGCAATTGTTTTTCCTGATATCACGTAACTAGACCCACATTATTTATAGAGTTAACTTAATCTTTATTTAACCATGCCTTTATTTTCTATGCTGCCAATAATGTCTGCTTTCAGGTTTGCAGCTATTTGATCATTAACTTTCTTAAATCTTAGAAAGTGCTTTTTAATTTTAATTTCAGTTGGCATATCATTTTCATCTCTTTTAATTTTCCCACAGCAAAAAACTTGCTGAATCAATGTTTATTTTTTTAAATATTCTATGTTGTATCCAATATTAAGGAGAAAAATGATAAATGGTGCTTTCTTTATACACACACCGGTCACTGAATTAGAAACCTTTATTTCATATTGAGTCAGATCTCCTTTAGCCCTAATTACAGCATGTATGTAATTTGGCATAGATTCCACAAGATATTGAAGTGCCTTTACATCTACAGCATACCAGGCTTTAACTGGCTTAGATTTTACAGAAGAGGACTTTGCTCCTGGATCTGTTTTTTTAACATGTCCCATACATTCTCAATGGGGTTCAGATCCAGGCTTTGTGTTCAAGGTTCAAGGTGTTGTAAGTTCATGGTGAAATTGCCTCCAATGAGGGGCTCCCTACACCAGTCACAACAGAAGGGCGAGATAGTAGAGGCAAAAGAAACTGCTTCTCGGCTATCTCTTGAAACTAATAAGTGTACTAATCTTGAAAAAGAAAAAAGAAAACATTAGACCTTGCAGAAGAGGTCAATGTTCTGAAAGAAATCACTGAGCAGCGGAAGCACATTTGCTGCCGCTTCAGATTGTGGTGGTTACCAAGTAGGGAGGTGATGGAGTAGTCGGTGGTTCCGATAGCATGAAACTCCCGAAACAAAGCTTCTCTTTTGGCATTTTAGCGGGAGCAGTTGAGCAGAATGTGAGATACAGTCTCAGGTGTGCTGCATGTAACTGTAGGCTCCTGAGAGTGTGAAGTGTAGAGTTGCTATAGATGACCCCAACTCCTCACAGACAATGGAGGGTCTCCTCAGATCTGCAGAGTTCTCCAAGGTTAGGAGTAGTGAGAGAAGGGTCAACTTGATTGACCCTACTCTCACTGCTCCTAACCTTGGAGAGGAACAACTGGATTCCCTCTGCCATTGGGCAAGATGGTATTAACTCATCAGTTCTGAGACAAAACTCTTGCAGTCACTAAGTGAGAGAGGGTAATTAGATACAGACCTCTGACTCTCTAGTGCCTCTCTCACTGTCCGATCAGTGAGCTTATTGCTGGGGATCCACTGGAAATGTATCGTGATACCAGCAGAAGTGACCTTGAAACAAGTTTCCGTGATTTTTCTGGATGAGGAAGGGGTTGCAGCTCATGCTGTGTTGTTTCTGGAGAGCTTCCAAGGCTGACTTCAAGTAGCAAAGGATGACAAAGTTGCCACTCCCGAGGCTGTGGATGAAAGTTACAGCCTCTAGGTGAAGCTCAGCACAGGTGGAAGAAGTGAGATGCGGGAGACGGAAACCTCTGGTGTTGCCAGTATCAGGGATGACAAAGGCAGAGGCAGCACGTAGCCTTTCCTGATCAGCAGATCCATTGCTCTAGACCTTAGTACATCTCATATTGTGCAGTGGCATAGGAGGTGAAGAGAAGCCTGATGGCCATTGGATCACTCTTATGACCAAGAGAAGGGACAGTGACATTGATCATAAGATGGGGGGGGGGGGGGCACCTAGGTTGGACGAGGCCCCGACGGAGTGGCCTGGTAAGGCCTGACTAAGAGTTCCCACCAAGGGAGCCAAGGCAACTTGGATATATATATATATTCTTGTTTGTGGCTAACCGGGGCGCAGATTAAATTTAGCTTTTGACCGATGGATGAACTTTACTTCTATAGTACTGTTCACCATAGGTAGTCGTGGGATGAGCTGCATCTATATGGTGTTGTCTTACCCTCGACGTAGGTAGTGGAGATTTGGCATTATTCGTATAGATGTAGTGCTGTCCATATATAGTGGAGCATCTGGATTTTGTCATCATTATTAATTTCCTGTTCCTCCAGGGTAGTAGGTCAGAGAAGATCATATTGCCAACAGTGGAACTGGCAGGGATGACTCGATCGTAGAAGTCAGTGGCAGACATGGCGATGGCAGAGTCTGGCCTGTCTTGCAACTTCCTGAGAAGCTCGTGGTTAAAGTGGAGGAAATGGATCCTCAAGAGATGATACAATATCTCTCTGGTGCAGGCAGAAAGGCATGTCATTGGCCTCTGCAATGACAGATGCATTTGGTGTGTTAGGGCAGAATCCAAGACAGAGGCATAGTGTGGACAGTGGCCAACTTGCTCAGCAGTGAACCAGAGGCATTGCTCAGAAGGTGACCACTGTAGTTGATGCAGGAGAGGATCAAGTGCTGATACAAGACCAGGAGGGTATTGCAGGAACTTCCCCAGTGGGTGCCAGCAAGGAAAGACAGTATATTTCTCTGTGCAGTACAACTGTCTTAAGATGCTGGATGTGAGGTCTCCAGGTCAGCATGTTGTCCAGGATCACACCAAGGAACTTTTGCTGATTGATGACCTTGATGTGGTCTGGTCCAAGCATGAGATAGGGAAGGTGGCTGGAAGGTGTCTCTTCGTGAGAACCATGGCATCTTATTCGTGGAAAGAGTGAGACTTAAAATGTGAGATACAGTCTAAGGTTGTCAAAGAACTTGACGACCATGGCCACAGCTCATTTCATCTTGAGCTGAGCATAGGAAGGGTCCTGGCTAGGGAATCAGATGCAGGTGTTTTCCGCATAGATGGAAATACCCATTCTATTCTCGAGTCGAGAGGGTAGACCCGACAGCATATGTTCAGTAACATCAGGCTGAGAACACCTTTTGAGGTATTCCATGATTTATAGTGTGGGAGGCACTGAGCATGTTGCCCAGTTTCAGATGAACCATCCTGTTGGAAAGGTACACCATGATCCAATGGATAATATTGCCTCTGAGGCCAAGATCACAGAATCCAAAGTGGGACAGGGAGTTGAATGCCTTCTGAATGTTGAAGAAGACAGTGACTGTAATCTGTCCCTCAGATAGTGCCTGATCAGCAGCAGAGGTGAAGTCGATAAGGTTATCAGACATGCACCTCCTTTGTGGAAACCGAGAGGCTGTCGGGAAGGAGGCCCTTGAACTCTAGATGTCATTCTAGGCGTCCAAGGACCAGTCTCTAGAATCTTGCAGAGGCATGACTATAGAACAGTGGGCCTGTAAGAGGACATCTCAGTAGTGGGTTTTTCCTGCTTCAAGATAGGCACAATGTGTGATACCTTCCAGGAATCAGGTACTGTGCAAGTGGTCCAAGAATGATTGAAGACTTTAAGAAGCAGAATCAGAGCTTCAGGTGAAAGGTTAGCTAACTGAGTATAGCTGATGTTAGGGTCTGGGGCCAAGGAGCGATTCGAAGCCCCGATAGCAGAGATGAGTTCCTGCAAGGTGAAAGGTTCGTTATAGAAAGGCCACTGAGCCGCATCCTGATCAGTCTCCGGAGAGACAGGAAGGGAAGAGGTGAGGTGCCGCAAGAAGGCGTTAGCACTGGTGGCTAAATCCTCCACATGGGACAAGGCAAGGTTATGAAAGGGAGGGCAGGCTGCAGCTTTCCTCACCAGCTTCCAGACTTTCTCAGAAGGAGTAAAGACATTGATGCTGGAGCAGAAGGAGCACCACCTGAAACTTACATGGCGGTTCAGGTACCTTCTGATCGCAGCATGTAGCCTTCTAGCATGAAGAATGTTTGGAAATTTACCAGAGTGGCAGGTGTACCTTTTAGCATGACTGCGAATGGTGTGAGGCCACTTATAGTGGAAATCTGGAGGGGGAAGATGCCCGGGTGTCGAGATCGTAATCAGTGAGGGCCCCTGATACTGCACTGAGGTCTGTAGCTTCAGTGGCAGCTAGTCCTTCAGATGAGATCTGCTGAAAGAGCTGCCAGTCGGTAAGCTATGATGTTCTTTTCGGAGCTGCACATCCCTTGGGAAGCAAGGAGATGTGCAACGGGAAGTAGTCACTGCCCCAGGTGTCAGGGTCAACCGACCAGCTGAGGCTTTGACCAGTGCTGGAAGAATAGAGGGTCAGGTCAATGGAGTTGTAGGTACTCGAAGGTCTGTAGAACGTGGGCAAGCCATCATTGGTGATAATGAGATTGTGCTGCAAGATGACATTCTCAATAACCTCCCCTCTCTTGATATCTCTGTCCCAGGATGGACTGTGGACATTAAGGTCCCCACAGAGAATCCAGGGCTGAGGGCACTGCAAAAGAATAACCTGTAAGGTGGATACATGAAAAGCAGTGGAAGGTCGGATGTAACAGGATATCAGGGTGATATCATGGCTGTTCAGTTGGATTCAGCATGCTACATAATCATCTTTCACATCGGGGAAAGTGAGATCAATAGCATGATGCATGACATTCTTATGCACAAGAATTGCCACATTGCAGGAGAGGGATGACTCTTGCTCATGTGCACAATACAGGGCTTGAAGACATAGTGATCAGGGAGGTTGGCCTCACATAGAGCAAGGATGGGAACTGGTATGAAGTTGATGTAGTTCTTGACGCCCCTGCAGTTCCACTGTACGATTGTAGAGGTGCTAGACACTCCAGTGGTCGTGTTCATAGTCAGGGTGGAAAATAGAAACTAAGGAGAGGTAGGTCAACACAGAGTGGCTAGCAGTCCACAAAGTGTGATATAAGGGAGGCCAGCTGGTTGAGATTGTCAATGTTTGAGGTTGAGATTCCTCAGGTAGAGTGGGAATAATGATCTCAATGACGTCTGCAAGTATAGAGAGAATGGTGGGCAGGAGGACAGTGTCTCTGTGGTTCTTCCTGAAATCCTGTTGCGTCAAGGAGGAGGAGGGCTTCTTCGGTTCAGGCCAACGAGCAGCCCTGCTCTTTCTTGCCCTCTTTACCTTTCTGGCCAACTGCTTGGCCTGAATGGGATAGGGTTCTGCCACGGAAGTTGCAGCAGAAACCTGCACCATGGAGGTACCTGCAGCAGGGGGACAGGAGCAGAGGGCTTCACCTCAGGAAGGGTGACAGGGGCCAGAGGAACAGGGGGGGGGGGGGAGGCTGTGCTCAAAGAATTTAACAAATGATAAAGTATATGCCTTGATTGGAACTACTTTGAAAGATCTTTTTTCTGTGATGCTACCATTACTCTTACAATGCAATCCAATTAGAATCATGTAGATCTCAAAGTTTAAAAATCCCTTTTATGCTAGTTAAATGTTTAAAGCATTGTGACCACATGATAGTTATAGAGAGCATTTGTGCTGAGCAGAGTGAGACAAAAATGCATGTCAGCAATGTACAACACATAATGCATAGCACTGTGATACTGTAGACATCACTTGCCGGATGATAAAAACCAAAGCATGTAAAGATTGGAAAATATACATTGCACATATCTTTTAAGGATTTTCTTTTTACTGATTCACTGTAGTTATCATATTTTTGTGTCGAGATAAATTTTTATTACATTAAATTGATATTTACATTATTATGGTATTCTATAAAAAAAAAGCCTTTTTTCATAGAAATGCATTGTAAATTGGTTGGAGTCTGAAAAAAAAAAAATTTCACAGAATATTTCATTACTTTGCCATTTGTTAATTGACATTTTACTGTATGTAACATATATACACAAATCCCGCCATGTAATTGGTGAAAATAAATTAATCCAATGAGTTGAAATTCACTTTGAAATATTTCTTTTTAGTCCTATTCTAACCAAAAACTGTTTTGCAGGTAAATATCCAGAGATAAAGAATTTAATGGGTCATGATACCAACTTCAAATATGTTGCATCTGCTATGGTATTTGTTCAGTTCCTGATGTTTTGGCTTCTGACTGGTGCTTCATGGCCATTAATACTTGTAACTGCATACTGTTTTGGTGGTGTGATCAATCACTCCCTGATGCTTGCTATTCATGAAATCTCCCATAATTTGGCATTTGGTCATGCACGCCCACTGCACAATAGAATCTTTGGCATATTTGCAAATTTGCCATTAGGTATTCCTATGTCTATATCATTTAAGAAGTATCATCTAGAGCATCACAGATACCAAGTAAGTTTTAGTTTTCATTTCATACATTAGTGTTTTAACCATTGGTGAGCTGTACAGGCTTCAGAGCCCATTTTTAAAATCTTAGCTCGATTTGATACTGATCTTTATGTAAAATCTTCCTTCATAATCAGCTCTCAGCTATTGTAGAAAGCCAAAGAAGAGCAACAAATAGTAATGAAGTACATTCAATATGGAATTTTTTGTTATAAATTTTGGATTCTTGATTATTCATGAATAAAATTAAATAAGAATAGCAATTTTAAATTAAAACTTCTTGGTTTTAACATGGAAATATATTTTTAAAAATTCGATAAAGAAACTTACAAAAACAGAGAGCTTGTTCAAATATTCATAGCTCACCACCGGTTTCTAACTGAGTTAATAATTTTCTTATTCCACTATTCTACTTTTTTCCCCATGTTATAACTTCAGCTGTGGCAGTTGTTAATTAACTATGCACAATATATTTCTAACCTAGTATTCATGGACAGGGTGCTCCAATGTTATGTGTTTAGGTTTACAACAATGAATATATTCTGAATATAGTGAAGTATGTGTATACCCTTGCATACAGGTGTGAAAAGCTAAACTGTATTAGATGTCCATGCCTGTAAATGGTAGCTTGGCTTAGACTGAAAGGTGAGTTGTGTACCATTCCCCTTTCCAAGATATTGATGCACAGAACCTGCCAGACCTAATACCTAAGCCTAATACAGCCAATTGCATTTTTCTCGAGAAAAAGTTTCCAGATTCCTGGCCAGAGACTAATCTTGGTCTTCCCCAAGTCAGGAAAAGATCCTGATTCCTTCAAATTATCATCTATTGCATTGACGAGCTGTGTATGTCCAAGGTGATGGAAAAAACGATAAATGCCAAACTGATCTGATATTTAGAATGCAACCTTCTTTCCAACATTCAATGGTTTCACAAGCAACCGTCTACTCTAGACCATCTGATACACCTTCAATTGTCTATCAGAAATTGTTTTTAGTAGAGAGCACCTGGTATCAATTTTCAATAATGGCATGGTGATTTGTTATTCGTCATGACCTCCATACTTTCAGCTTTCAAGACTATGCAAATCTTCATCAGGAATTTTCTTTCATGTTCTCTTTAAGCCTGTTTTAGCAAAACTGTTATAGCCTTATCCTCAAGAATGTACTTCAAGACTGCCTCTTGAGTGTTACATATTTGCTATCAAGATTAATTCTGTCACTAGACAATTTCCTCCAACTGTAGGCAATACCCTCTGTGTTCATGATTTTAGCATTTTTTGACCCTTCAGCATGAATGTCATTGACTGACAACTACAAACTGCCTTAAAAAACTGCCTAATCAACTTCAAAGTACTGATTATTAGTAGATATTGAATATGTCGAGTTTATTTTATTATTTATCACTAGCATACTTGTAAGACATGCTTTTCATCTATTGGGCAAATAGAAAGTCGCTTGTGGTTAGATTGCCTGAATAGCACCTATATGTGACATAATAGAAATATTCGTAGCGTTAGTTAGAGGAGGTCTTGATCGGTGGCCGGTAGCTCAGTGGTCCATAACACCTGGCATGTTATCAGGAGGTCATGGGTTCATATCCCACCCGGCTCAAGACAATTTTTCCTCTAAAATTTAAATCGACTTCAAAGTGCTGATTTATTAGTAGATATTGAATATGTCGAGTTTATTTCATTATTTATGCCTTAAACAATTTTTTTGTCTGGGCAACAGATTTAGGTTCTCCCCACAGAAGATCACAGGCATAATCTCCATCTGGAGTTTTAGGAACTCCATCATACCTGTTATGGGAGCAACCATGTTATTGTCTGTCTGACCAGGAATTGACCATTTTACTACATGTTTGTCATCTCTGGTCCAATGCACATGGGTATTGAATATTATCAAGGTCTTCTGTATCTCTCTTAGGAAGCACACCAATGTTCTTTGCTCTGTTTGAACTGTGCACTTGTTTGGTTGAAATTAGACTATGGATCACAGGTATATAATTCTACCCGAGATTCAGTATAAAGGGTTGGACCATCTCAACCATCAGACCCTCCATGTGTGCATAGTGGCCTTCTATACCTCACTTATCCAGAAATTAAGTCCAACAAACCTTGCCTTTTTGCCATCAGCAGTTGTCCCTGCAGTATGCATGTAAATTTCAATCCTTGCCGTGCCATCCCACTTATGCAGAATGCACACCTTTGCAGGATAGGAAAGGCTTTCATGGCTGACTGTTGTATATACTAAGGAGTTCTATGCCAGCCACTGTGCACTTGAACTTCATGCCTATCTTCACAAATGGCTTGAAGTTGAAGTCTAGCACATCAGTGGGGACAGCCATGGTTTGATGTGGCATAATAACAGCAGACCAGATCCCACTGCAGTATTCTTTTTTCACGCTATTTGCCTTGCACCACATAATGACTAAGCATCATTTTGTGTGTGTACTTTACACCAACTCTGTTAGCTTGCTATAGGCTTTGATTTCATTGAAATCTCAACCTGTTCTTTCCAAGATTTGCCAGCAACTCCATCATCTTGCCACTCTAAACCTCATCATCCTCTTCTGTTGGGTGCCCAATCATGTTGGCATCAGGAGCAATGGCTTGGTAGATGCTGCAGCCAAGTCTGACATACCCCTATCTGGCACTCCACTTCCTATATATATATATTAACATAATATATATATATGTTTAATTTGATATATAACAGAAATAGATCATGTTATATATCAAATTAAACATAATTTAATTCCGAATTGTAGAAAAAATAAATAATAAGCCTTTTTCAATGTGATAGTGGTTAGCGCGCTTGGCTACTGATCTAAGGGACCTGGGTTCGATCCCCAGATTAAGGCATGGTTGTATGTGTTGTTTTTCTGCTGAGGTCCTGCCATCCTCACAGACCTTCTACTGTAGCATATAAACTGACATGCTCTTGTCAGACCTCTGTGGCAAGCAGCTGCTTGAGGAGGTATTATTTATATATATATATGGCGAAAAAAAAGATTGCACTATACAATTAAGGGTTCACTTTGGAAAACCAGATGAATAAAAATAGAATTTAACTATTTTTATTCACCACATACCTATATTATTACACTTTTATTTAATATATAATTTAAATATATTTGTTGAAAGGAAATTTCCTCCCGAATAATATAATATTCAACCTGAAATATTATTTTTATTTCTTTTAATGATTCTTTTCAGTATTGTATATTTTAAATATGGCCAGTGTTACACGTGACTTGGACTTCTCACATTCACAGGATTTTCTGAACTGGTTATGAAATAGAAAAAAAAAACTTACTTGGCTGCTTTTTTTGCTAAACATTATTAATTTTTTCCTTGGGTGTTGAAGTTCAGCAATCTTAGCTAAGTGCAGAAATGTTTGTGCACCAAGGACCAGCCCTTCCTGAAATTGCCCTCCCACATGACTGCCGATTTCCATAGCAAGGAAGTTATTTTGCTTCCATATCCAAGACATTCATTTTCAGGAAAAGTTACAAGCTCAAATTTTTTTTACTAAAAAAACAAGAAATAATAAAAGAAAAATTACATATAACCTAATGGGATGTTAAATAAAATATCAGCAACAACTTTTAAGTTGGCCTCTGATCTAGCATAACTCCGAAAGATCGATAAATCAGCTTATCGAAAGATCACTAACGGAAGTAAATCTACAGAAGTGAATTTGCTTCCATATCCAAGACCTCGTTTATTTTCAGAAAATGATACTAGATCAAAGTTTTATTGGAAAAGTAATCAATAATAAAATAAAAATTAACATATAGCCTAATACGATGTTAAAATATCCACAGCAACAAGTTGAAGGCCAGCCATACAATGTAGCATAACTATGAAAAGATCAATAAGTTATCAATCGGCCAAAAAAATTTGCTAATTTCTGAAAAATAAATCTACTGAAATGAAAACTAAGGTTTAAATATGAAAAAAAATACTAACTTTACAAAGAGTATCCAATATGCTGGACCAAAACTATAAATAACACTTATAGCACGCGAAATGGAGATAGCCATAAGGCAACAAAATCTGTGGTAACAGAAATATCAAAGCCATATTTATTGAATACTAGCTTATGTTACAAGGATCAAATGTTTACAAATACAACTCAGTTAGACTTGTGGAATACAAAGAAATCAGTATCTTGTGTAGCCACTATGAGCGGCAATAATCGCTGCTACATGCTCCGGCATTGAGAAGATGAGATGTCGGATGTGTGTTTGGGGAATGTCAGTCCATGCAGTTTCGATATGTAGTCAAAGTTCATCTCTTGTAGTAGCTGCTGGTGTCTGGTGTGCTAGTCGTCATGAGATCATGGACCAGACATGTTCAGTTGTGGACAGATCCAGTGAACGTGCAGGCCAAACAGAAGTGTCACATGGTGGCTATCAAGGAATTGTTGGACGATGCTTGCCACATGTAGTCAGGCATTATTCTGTTGATAAATGGCACCAGAGAGCACCTGAAGATAAGGTACAACCACAGGCTCCAACACCTCAGTGATGTAACTATGACTGTTCAAAGTACCAGTAATAAATATTTTGTGGAAAAAAATTTCACTGACATTCCACAAAATATTTATTGATATATTGACGTTAAAATGTCACCCAGGTAATGCTGTGAATGTCGCCTATGTGTAAGTACTGGTAATGCGTATGAGGTGCGTGCATGAGTGGAATTTAATGGCACTCCATACCATAACACCAAGGTCCGGACCTGTATGGTGCTGCGTCATGTATGTATGACTGAGCCTGTCACCGCGCTACCACCAGATACAGATTCATCCATAATGGTGCTACATACTGAAGTGGGATTCATCTGAAAAAACGATGCGATGCCATTCACACAGCCATGCACGACGTTCTTGGCACCATTGCTGTCGCATATGCCTGTATTGTAGTCAATGGTAGCCGAAGCAATGGCCGCCTAGTAAAGATGCCCCAATGCTGCAGATGACGTTGAGCCATACATGCGGACACTAGTTGATGTGCAACATACCCTAACTGTTGAGCTAAGGTGTATGATGTGGCTGTATGATCATTCATAGTCATACGCACAAGATGTCTGTCCTCTCGTTCATTTGTGTGACAGAGCCATTGAGATCCCTCACGTCGGTGAGTTTGTTCCTCCTCTACCCACTGACGCCATATTCTCATCGCTGTGGCAGCATTCCGTCCAACATGAGCACCGATGTCTTGGTACGATAATCTGCCTTCTTGTAATCCCAAAATTCTCCCTCGATCAAAGTCTGAAACCTGGTCATATGGATGCAGTGTTCTTTGATGGGACATACTTGATCCTTTAGTACGCAAGAACTGTGAGCAAACAATTCCAGTGCTTTACACCAGCTCTTTGTAATCTCCTCTTATACCAGTTCCAGGGAGCGTTACTGTCATATATGATGTACGTATGTACTGCGCTTTGAATCACTTACATGTGCTCCCATGGACTACACCCTTGTGCATATTTCGGGACAATCTGATGAGTTCTTCCTGGTGTTGCACTTTTAATGGTCAGCAATACACACACACACACACAATGTTACAGGAATTTATTAAATTTATGATACATACACTGTGATTTTATTATATTTAAATCCTATAGTATAATGTTTTTATTCGAGAATAAAACAGGGATTTTCAAAAACTGGCAAAAGATAATATCAATTATGATATACAGACTATATCGTGTAAAACTCGTATCAAATACCTCCTTTATTTCTTGGGGTAGAATTTCTAATGTTATTGTTGAAGCTACAGAAAACTTCACTGAAATTATGTTGCTTTTGCAAAGAAACCTTCAGCATTTTGAAGTTATGCAGAAAAGCTACTTTTTAGTTCATTTTGAAAAACGAGCTATTGTTTTCACTTTGTTATCAATCTGTAAATATTCAAATTTTTCTTTTTAGGGAATTGGAAATGACAAAATTTTAAATTGCTGTTGCAAATCATCTGTTTGTGTTAGAAATTTGGGTGACTGAACATCATGGTCATGTGGTTTCCACACTGACACCAGCTATTTAACCCTTACTCCATGAGTGGGTGGGAAATTGCAACTTTATTTGTTTTAAGAGCAAGAGGAAATGTTAATTTTAGATTAGATAGGTAATCATAAAGTAATAATATTTATTTTTTTCAATTCAACCTTTAGTTCAAACTTTCACTGCTAAGAGGACATAAATGTGAGAAAATAGCAAATACCATTCTCTTTAAAAATGAACATCTCATATTGGCCAGAGGCAATGTCTATTCTTCTAGTTTTGAGTAGAACATCAATTATCCTTTCCTGAAATGTTAATTCGAACAAATATATAACACTAAAAATGTAAATTTCTGCTTGCATTAAATGCTAACAAATTATAATTTATATGCAAATAGGTTGTAAAAAAAACAATTAAAGCATGCCTCTATCCCTGTTTCATGCTCAGGAACAGTCTACCTTCCCATATCACAATTGAAGTTCAAATGAGAATTTAAAACTGTTTAAAATCAAATAGTTAAAATTTATGTCACAATATGCATTTCATTAATCATTGCAGTATCATCAAATGACTGTATTTATATATGTTGGACTGATATCTAACTGTAGTAATAATCCTCACCATACCTTACTGACATTTGAGGTCCTACTAAGATCATTGGGTGGCTTCCATTTTGTATCCATGTAAAATAACGATCTTCAACATGGACTTCTGATATAAAACAGTAAGAGTCTTTAAGTACTGGTAGTGGTGGTTCAGCAAAGGGCCATCTGCCTCTACAAGTTCAACTAGTTCTTATAGCAACAGCACCTTATTCACATTGTTATCGGACTTCGTGAGTTTCAGTTTAGTGATGTGTCAGTATGTAAGTTAAGAATGGGAGTTATGTAACCTCATGAATAGTACTTCATTGTTATTGGCAATGGTTAGTATATAATTTATTGATTCCTGTGTAATTGTAAGATGGATGCATTGGCCTTTAGTATTACAATGTGTTTTTAAAGTCGTGGGTTAAAATATTTATACAATGCAATTGTTGATATTACATTATTTAGAATAATATTCTTACTGTGTCTAATAATCAAATTCTACCATAAATAGATCATTTGCCATATGTTTTTTATAAAATGTTGGCATTTTCCAACATTAGAGGGCATTATTATTATAGCTACTGGGAGATTATAAAATTTTGAATCGTAATATTTAATATCTATCCAACCTAGGAAGAATTTTTTTAATTTATCTCTTAAAAGATAAATGGTGAATGACTACAGGCCGACAGATAGAAAGTAAAAACATTAGCTCGTTTTTTAAAACAAGCTAAAAAAGCTGAATGGTACTATTTTTTATTATAAAGGACTTATTTAATGGTTAAAATTATAATCAAAAGAAATTAGTTTCATTTTTTTTTTTACAATTGTAAACACAGTGACTGAGTGAAAGTCTTGCTTGTCAAAGCCCCAAGTCAAATTCATCTCTATTATATTGATTTGTATTAGAAGAATAATGGTTATAAAACTCCCAACTGAGAATTTTGTTGCAAAAGAACCTTTCATTTTTAATTAATTCTATATGTTAATAAATGATTATTGAAAGTTTGACTGAAACTCAAATATATTTAGTTTAGATTGTATTAAATATCCTAATATTTTGAAAACATGTCAGAATAAGGTATATATGGCCTCTGACTGTAGGGCCTGGTGTGGTTGCTCCGTCACAGCCAATTGCAGAATGCCAGATTGAAATTCTGTCAAAATAGTTTTCTAAAGCTTGCACAGTAATTCTTTCAGTTGTCACAAATGTTGGGGAATTAACAGCAATATCTGCTTTTAAATATTTCAATTTCAAAAACTAGCTGAATATCAAGTAAATATTATTAAAAATTGATTTAGATAGATTTGAGACCTTTTTCATTGTCATAATATTGAATTATTCCTTAATTATGAAAACATATATATATATAGTGAACTTCCATGTTTCATTAATGTATTTTTGTTTCAGGGTGATGAATTGATAGATACAGACATTCCTACAAAGCTTGAAGCCAAACTCTTTTGTACTACATTCACCAAACTACTTTGGGTTATTCTTCAGCCATTCTTCTATGCATTGAGGCCTCTGTTTGTGTATCCAAAAAATCCTACAACATTGGAAGTAATTAACCTTATAGTGCAACTTGCATTTAACACTTTTATATTCTACTATTGTGGTAAGTTTATATTTTATATTGTCAAAGAATGATTTGTAAAGCTGTTTTTTCAGTATAACTATAATGAAATCCTCTTAATTTGATTTTTTTTCTAGTTATTAGCATTATTGATATTCCAAAAGTAAGAAACAAACTGCTAAATCTCATTTAGGAAATTAAGTGGATCTTTCAAACTGTTTCGTAAAAGGACAATATGGAGAAAGGCAAATAACTTTTGTTAAGGGAGAGTACAAATAACTGTGTTTGAACTTTTACCCATACAAAATTGCTCTTCTTTAACCCTTCCAGGGTCTTGCCTGAAAAACTGGTTTAAATCCGGAGGCCCAGGCTATTTTTTCACTGTGATCAGCCAAAAAAATTAACTCTAACTTTTTTGTCAAATAACTAATGAAAGAAATTATGGCATTTTATGTGCCAAATTAATCGGCATTTAATTCTTGATTTTCTGAAAATAAAATGTTTTTCAAATAACCTGACTAGTTTTATTTTAATAGGGCTTTTATAGAGGCATGTAGTAAAAAAAGGATGGGTATTATGATTTGCACCTTCCGAATCTCCCAAATGTTTCAGTTGCTCCCTCTAATGGTGGAAAATTTGAAAATTACAAAATTTCAAATGAATATTGCAAGCAATTTATTTACTAGAAATTTTAAATTTTGATGATGGAATGTGAAGGTCATGAGGTTTGCCTTGGCAACAATGAGTTGGTGGGTTCAGTGTCAAAAGATATTCCACTGACTGCAACAATCTTCTCCCTTTTCTCAGAGGGGGTGAGAAAAGAAATGTTTTAATTTTAAAGAATAATGGGGGAATACTTTTTATGTTATATAAGTACTAATAGAATAGTATTATTTAAAATAGGTAAACTGAAAATCTTCTGAAATTAAAAAAAAATGTGAATCATTATATTTAGTGCAATGCAAAAAGAATTTTTCAGTTATCCACCAACCCAAATTAAAAAAAAAAATCAAATTTCTAGCATAAATGCAACTTTTTGTAATATATCATTTGAAAGTTAGCAATTTTCAACTTTTTCCACCATTAGAGGGCACAATTTAAACTTTTGGGAAATGCCAAAAGTGTGAATCATAATATTTCATCAATACCTATCCGACATAAAAAGTTTTTTTAGCATATATCTCTAAAAATAAAATTGCTGAATGTATACAGAAGGACAAACAGATGACAAAGTGAAAATTTTAATTTAATAGTAATAGTGAATTTTAATAATAGTAGAATTCATTAATGCTTTTCTTGCAACACATATTGTCAATGCATTTTGCAGTGTCGATGTTTTTGGTGTAATGTTGCTGTGGCATTTTTGTTCTCACTGTAATGTTGTGACAGCATTTAGGTTTTCAGCGCAGTGTTGCGACGGCATTTTTGTTTTCAACATATTTTTGCAATGGTGTTTATGTTCTCAGTGTATTGTTGCGACACCGTTTTTGTTTTCCCCTTTATGTCACGATGGCATTTTTGTCGGCGAATTGCACAATCGGCGGCGCTTTTGTCATCACCGAATTGCACAGTTGTGTTTTTTTCTGTCGGTGAATTGTACAGTCGGCATTTTTGTGTGGGTGTTTTTATGGCAGCATTTCACCATGATGCTGGTGTAATCGGGTGACCTGTTTCCAAGGAACCTTTCAACCACTGGTTTGAAATCCAACCAATCCTCTTCTCTTTTTTTCATTTCCTTACAATCCAAAAATTTTTGGGAACCTATGAAGATTCCCTCCATTAACTTGGCATCACTAATCTGTGAAAATGTTTTACTTAAGTACTTGAAAGCAACTGCATTTCATGATTTTACGTCCGAGCCCCTTACACTCGGACATTTGTTATCTGATCATTGCTGTTTTAACGCTGTCTTTGAATTTTTGCTTTTTACAGGATATTTTACTCAGATATAGTTTTATTCCAATATTTAACCCAGGTTGCTTACACCTGGATTACTTTTATATTTATAACTTATTTATACATTTGTTTCTTGTTATCAATTATGTTTCTTTTTATTGCTTTACATTCTTATTATATGTTTGTGGTTTCTTTTAAAATTTGGTTAAGTTTTACACGACTTTTATCTTTTTTTCTTCTGGACATTCGTATGGCGCATTATAGCCTTAGTTGCTAATGCGCCATTAAAACCCAAACAACCAACCAACCAATGAAAGCAACTGAATTCTTATCATTGCAATGTTCAACATTACCTCCAATTTTATACGCAGGTGTGTGGCAATGAAATTTCATTCATATCAGAGCATTACCAGGTTCAGAATTCTCTTCTTGGCCATGCAGTTTGTTTGTTTTTTTGTTTTGCCATAATTATCCCATGAATACAAAGGGATATTTTCTAAAACCTCCTTGCTGGCTAAATACCAAGCCAAAATCCTTCAAATTTCCATAAAAATGCATTTGATGGTCCTCAAATTAATGACCTTTAGAGATTCCAGATATTTGCTTCTTCGTCTTCAGGAATAGAATGAGTAAATAGGTACTGATGTAAACAGTGTTGTCATTGTACAGCAACAACTTTTAAGCTTCTTTTGGGAAAGTGAACAGAAAGTCTCCAATCTGCAGGATGATATTTTTTTATCCATTTCATTCACAATATGCTCTACATTGTTGCAGTAAACCATACCATTGAGAAAAATGATCTTCTCGATGCCAATACTAATAAAATGTGGATCGAGGTAAATTCTCTCCTTAAATTCCTTCTTTAAACCCTGAACTTAGCAATTCAGCACATTGTTTGGGTAACTACAGGTTTCTCACCAGATTAATATGTTCACTTTGTGAAATTAGGTGTGAAGTTTTATCTCAATCATTCACTAATAAAAAAATAAATACTCACTCAAGCAACGTGTTTGCCACAGAGGTCTTACAGGAGATTGTCAGTTTAATACACCATAGAAAATATATGTGAGGAAGGTGAGACCTCAGCATAAAGACATAGAAACATCCATTCCTCACCCTGTGATCAAACCCAGGTCCCTTTGATCAGTAGCGAAGTGTGTCAGCCACCACGATGGCTCATTCTTCACTAATAAAAATCAGAAAAATGAATCAGGATCTATTTTTTTCTGATTGGGGTGGGGGGGAGTCTTCTAGTTCTGAATCAGATGTGGAAGATTCTGAGATTTGGGTATTTTGTTCTTTCTTGGTAAAATCATTTACATTTATTAAACAAAAGTAATATTATCATCATGATTCTTTGACTCCCATAAGATCATTGTAATACCAAATGTAAAATCCACCAGATCAGCAAATACCAAATTGTAATACCATACTTCTTTTTCCCTTAAACCATTTTCTGGTATGTTCTGTGCATGTTTTGCACACAATGTAAGGAGACCAAGGCTGTCTTATTCTCCTAGTTTGCATTATAAAATTTCATTACCATTTCAGTAACATTTGGCTTCTGATCACTCACTGTAAAAGTTCCACATACATGACGAAAAAAATCAGGATTGTTTTTTTGCAACTCTTGGACATCTTGATGCACTTTCAATGCATTAACATCAAAATAGCATTCAGTTTCAATACACTAACAGCAGAATAATTCATTCTCTGGATTTATAAAACTTGGTGACTGTTACCAGAATGTCTACTGCAGGAAATGTCATTTTCACACATCATTTCTCACTAAGAGAGTGGCACCACTGATAGAAACTACTGCTTCTGGTAGAAGTTCATTCTTCAGAAGATGCAAAATAAGAAAAGAACTTTCATTATGTCACATCATAAGCTTGACAGCCTGTCCACCAGTCTAACTACAATGCTGCATATGACGGGGTTATGGGAAGCAAGTTTTATACACTAAATTAGATTTAATAGAAATATTTTCATCCAACTGACTATATAAAAAACAGTATGGGGCATGTTATGATGAAAACATTGAAGACGTGCAGACCCATAAATATTAAATTTTTACTTACACAGCAGAAAAAAATTGAGTGCAGTTTTAAAACTTTTTCTTTGCCTTTTTTTATGTTATCTCAAAAATT
Source organism: Ryuthela nishihirai (assembly GCA_038380435.1). Classification (NCBI taxonomy): domain Eukaryota; kingdom Metazoa; phylum Arthropoda; class Arachnida; order Araneae; family Heptathelidae; genus Ryuthela; species Ryuthela nishihirai. The sequence continues at coordinate 1,919,670 of JAWZYU010000044.1, read as the reverse complement.
CCTGTTGTATTGTTATTGCTGTACTGTTATGTGCAGATAAGCATGTCATGAAATGTCCATGCTTATGTGCATATCACAGTACAATAATAGGTTATTATAATACATATAGGTAAATAGGGTGATGGTGATTCAATTTCTAGAAACCTGGATGTGATACAGGAAAAACTACATATTTTATTCAGTTCCTTCATATATGTATCTAAAAAGTAGCAAAACTTCTTAGGAACCAAAACTGTAACAGACCAGTGTTATTGATTAATATTGCACTACCCCCCCCCCCTCCCACCTTTAAAATCAATTACCAATTTTTGATGCACATAAAGGGAAATATTTTTTGTCTTGGTTCCCTCCCATGTTGGTAAATGTCTTTGCTCTGGCTTGTAGAAATTGCCATTAATTTGAACTTTATTAATGACAGTTTGAAAGATCTTTTACTTTCTGACACATCAAACTGAAGAATAAATTTAAAGAAGTTTTCCAAAATTTTATATTTTTGTCATACTATATTTGTTCAATTTCACAATCAGTTTCATATATATGTAGGCTTTGTAAACTTCACTTTTACAGTTGTAGCAGTTTAAGGTTTAATAAATCTCTATAATAGACTCAAGAATTTTCATTTTTGATGAATTATTTCTGGTATTTTTCATTCCAAATTTAACAGTAAGACATTAATTTTGTCAGCAAATAATTATGTATAGACTCTTGTCAACTAGGGCCAAAAAGAGAGAGAGAGTCAGGATTGCCATTTTGGCAGTAGGACCCTTTTTGCCTAGCAACAGCTTCAGTGGACTGAGTGAAGAAATGTGATGTTTGGTTAAAGGCCTTGCACCTCCAAACTGGAACAAGAAAGATGACAGGGCACAAGAAATCACACCCACATCTCATTGGCCGAGATAACCTAATGTCTATGAAGAAACATCACATGATGGGTTTGTTTGAACTGCAGAACATTTAAATTAAAGTCAGTTGCGTGCCAGCATCAAGATCTTCTCTCTGTCAGGCAGATCATCTGAGGCTTTGTTTTAACCATTTTCATCCAGTAGCAATGTAGTTGCTGAGACTCTGTGTAGCCTGATTGCTTCACATGGAGTGATTGTACTGGGTGGGCAGTCGCTGCTTTTGTATATATATGTTTAACAGTGCACTGTATCAGTTGTTCTATATAGAGTTATAAATGTGCATATATAAATAGTACATCCTAGTTTGTGTATTTCATCAGCCATTTAGATAGCAAGATCCTAATGAGATGCCAACAAGTACCCTTCCTCACAACAGTCTGCTAGAAAAAAACTTAGTCCCAACAGGGTGGCAGAATGACCATCTGTATTTGAAGTTTCATAATATCCTACAATGCAAATAATTAAAAAACAGTATAGCATTTTTCATAAATACTTCTGATTTGATACATAGACTTAATCATTTCTTGCCTACATTACTCTCTTGTCATTCCACTTCTTTTGAGTTCAAAGTGAGCACTCCTTGTAAGTGGACAATTTCACTGATGAGCAGTGTATATAACTTATAAAGCTATAACATATAGTGATAAAATTATATTTGAATATGTGTTTTACAGTGTCAAAAAAATGTTTTTTGTTAACTGGACTTGCACTCAAAATTTTGAGCCTAAACTCATATTTATTAAATGGGAAGTCGCTTGGCGACTGATCTAAGGGACCTGGGTTCGAGTCCTGGGTAAGGCATGGATGTATGTGTCGTTTTTCTGCTGAGGTCCTGCCACCCTCTCAGACCTTCTACTATGGCATATAAACTGACAGGCTCCTGTCAGACCTCTGTGGCAAGCAGCTGCTTGAGGGGGTATTTATTTTTTATATTATTTTTATTTATTTATTAAAGTGCATGTGTAAGTGTATTAATTAATTATTGACTGGAAAAAGAAAAAAAAATCAATTTTAACTCTGAATTTGCAACTTTATCAATTATTGTGCACAGGTAAATTAAAAACCATGTCATGAACTGACATGAAGCTCTACAGCTAAGTTCAGTGTATTGTTTAAGTGTTTGAACATTAATTTTTTTTATTTCATGTATTTTAATTTAAATGTGTTCAATATTTTAAAATTTGTTCCAACTATTAAGTGCATTTAAAATTATCTTCTCTTCTAAGTTAAAAGATATTAAAAGCATTTTTTTCAAGAAGAATATTTGAAAAATACTTAACATTTAAATTATTGACTGTAATCCAAATGTACACAACATGAATGTAGTTATTAGTATATTGCATAAGTTTAGAAAACAGTGTATAATTTGAGTGATATATTTGCAGAACTCAAAATATTTAATGAATTTTAAGATGATAAACACTTAAATATAAAAGGTTTAAAGAGTTGTAAGATCATGGTAAAATTAGCCTCCAATGTGAGGTTCTAATTTGAATTCTAGACTCTATTGTAACATTACTAAGTGAATCATGTAATTTGTTTAATTTTAGGACCACGCATGCTATTTTACATGATTGGTGGGTCCTTGATGGCAATGGGTCTCCATCCAGTAGCGGGACATTTCATCTCTGAGCACTACATGTTCAAGAAGGGATTTGAAACCTATTCTTATTATGGCCCACTGAATTTTATTACATTTAATGTTGGCTATCACACGGAGCATCACGATTTTCCAAGTGTTCCAGGATCACGACTACCAAAGGTAAACAAGTATTTTATGTCAGAAAAAGGTTTCTTTATTATTAATAATCAAACATTTTTTAAAATATAGGTCACAAGCCTTACTTGCACAGACTTTTAAAATATACACTTATTCACCTTATAGTCCTAGATATGAAATTCTTAATTGTATCGGGTGGCTAGGCAAGAAAAATTAAGTTTAGAATATATTTTGCTAAATAGCACGTGAAACAGGGTATAATATATATCAAATTAAACAGTATTTAATTCTGGATTTTATAAAAAAAAATCTAACAAAAATGAAAGTGTTTTAATTAAGTTTTTGATTTTATTAACATTATTGTACTATACACTTAAATACTTCTATAAGCTGCAAGCCTATTAATGTTTAGTTAGTTGAGTGTGCTATCTGACCAGTACCATGCTTTTTGGGTGGTGCTAGACTTAGACTTTCATATAGTGAAAGTCTGTAAGTCTAGGATTGGTGGAGAGTTCAAAAAAGTGGAAGTATTACCACTTTATAGTTTATGTTTGGAGGTTGCTGGCTCACTCATAGATCTTGACAACATTCGAATCTTGGATTACTGTAGAAATTTAAACTTTACTAAAAGTTAATAGTCATGGTGTTTAATGCTTAAGCAAACTCAGAAAAGGTAGTGGGTAATAAAGACAAAGAAACAACACTATTTGGAAAAATCCATTTAAGATTTCAGCTATTATGAGCATTAAAGAGTTAAAATAGCAAAAACAGACAAACACTCCAAAGTATTATCAAAAAGTGGGGTATTTATCTGTGCTGTGCCTGAATAATCATACACTGAATGGTGAACATTTTTAATTTAGATCTTCTCTAAAAACAAAGTTGAATGTCTACAACCAGACAGACAACAAAGAGAAAGTGATAGCTCATATTTTGAAAATAAGTTTAAAAATATTGGAATGTCACATTTTTTTTTTCTTTTATAACTTCTGCTTGCAATGGTTTGACTTATTCTTGTGCCCTGTATTGATATAATTATAAAGATAACTTTCAAATATTAATTTGTAAAAGTATTTAAAAATTAAAGATATGGGCTGACATTACTTTGTACACACACCATGCAAAATGGCAATTCACAAATTCTAATTTGTTTGCCTGACAAAGACTTTGTTTTGAGATAAATTTTAGTTCTATAAAACTACAAGGGGTGTTCACAAAGTTCTTGACCTGTATCTGCAGAACAAAAACCATTGCACTTACCTCAACGAAACCTTGACAGTACTCCCCTCCAGCATCTACGGAAAGCTGCAAACGTCTATGCCAATTCTGGAATGCCTGGCAGCAGTCCTGTTGGGAAATACTCCACAATGCTGAATGAATGCATTTTGCAAGGTCTTGCACCCCTGGAAAAGGCTTCCAAGCTAGTTCCTTTTTAATTTTTGAAAACAACCAAAATTGGCATGGTTCAAGATCGGGTGAATGTACAGGATGAGGTAGCTGTCGATTTTTTTCCTGCTGCAGATAGGCCATAACTCCAGGTGTGAACACTGGCATGCAGGATGGGGGTAGCTGTTTGAATTTTTCCTCCTCCAGAGGGCCATAACCTGCCGGGTTTTGTGAGCCACTGGCATTGTTGTGAAGGAGAAACCTTGACATTCCTATTGTTGGACACTGCTGCTTCATCTTAACCATTTTGGGCAAAACAGTGTTGGTGTATTGGCCATTTATAATCTTTTTTTTTTTTCAGGTAAGGTGTGCACAGCTACCACTCCTTGGGAATTGAAAAAAAATGGTGAACATCCTGTTCCTTGAGTGAAAGTCTTGTCAGGGAATTTGGGGATGTGGGTCATCTCCCACAACCCAAACACAGTTGTCAATCTTTCTGGGAGTTGTATAGTAGTAAAACCATGTCTGTTAAATGTTTGTTGTCATTAGGTTCAAACATTGCCAGTATCTCATTGCGCAAGTAGACTCTAGCCATTTTTGCTGTTCCGTCAGTTTGCAAGGTACTCATATCGCACAGATCTTTCAGAACTTTAATGTTGATGAATAATTGCTTCCATACTGCCATTGATATGTTGACATCTAAACTTGTTACCTAAATGGTGATGCATGGGTTTTCCTTCTGGAGTTCACGAACAGCAGCAATGGTTCTCTCATTCACTGCCTCCTTCAGTCTTCCTGAATGAAGATCTTCAAAGCTCTGCTATCCTTCTCTGAATTTGCACATCCATCCCATAATTGCCATATGAACAGGCTTGATCCCCATATACTTGTGATAAATCAGCATGAATATTTTTCTTGTCATCCATAAGCTGCATCCTTCCCCTGTCTTTAATAGGCTCCATAGCAGCAACACACAGATTTCTTAGTGCAAACTATATGTGCCACCAGCGAAGAGAGAAATGATGATCCGACCTTTGTTTTTAACACATAATGACAAGTTAACTTCAGAGAAAGGAGTGCAAATCTACAGACATATATCAAGAACTTTTTACATATCCTCCATAATATTACTTATTAATCCTGCAGTACTACTGATAAGCTGTTATCTTCTAATAACAAATTGTCACCAGAACAAAAATTGGGTATTAATGTCATCACCCCTCAAGTAATAGAAAATATTGAACCATAATAATATTTAACAGTCTAATTGTATCGTAGTTAAGATTCATGACATAGTTTTTAAGGATTTATGTTATTGCCATAAACTTTTAATATTCTCTTGATTGTTCATCTGGGCAATTGCAGAAATTTGTATACATGAATAGTTCTTCATAAAAATATATGCATATTTATGATATTAATTTGTATTAAAGCAGGGAAAAAATAAAAAGATTTGAAGTGATTAAGTGACTACCAATGCTGAATGGGGTGGGGGTGTCTCAGTTGGTAGTGTGCCAAGCTCGTAATCTACAGTTTCCAGGTCAAGTCCCAGCTGGGTCAGCATTGAGACTTATCTGTGCAAAATTTCCCATCCTGCCCACGGTCAGTAGGGGACACGATGGGCTTGGAAAGGCTACCGTTCGTCGGATGGGACGTTAAGCAGTGGCCCCGTTTGCGAGAGAGATATACCCTGTGCACGTTAAAGAACATGCTGGATGGCCTTGACGGGAGGGTACCATCTGTCTCCCAACAGCTGTTCCAGTGGATCCCCTCCCCTGACCTTCTCTGAGCCTTCAGGGTCCTTGTGACCTGGCCATTTAGCCCATGGTGTGCAAAAAAGTGCCACTCAGAGGTAAAACAACCCAACCGCCTCAGTTCTAGCTAACACACAAAGTTTGCCATGAAAGCTGAAATAGTAGCTAGTAGTTCCCTAACTATACCAATTAAAGCTACTTTTGTAAAAACAAATGTGGTCTTTTTTTCTATTGACATAATTTAATGAATTTTCAAACCACTCCTGCTTTCACGAGACCTCTCACTCAAGACAACAATGCATCATGGATAAAATGCTTCACCAATTAAGAGTTGTTTATACAATGTGTAAGAAAATCTGTGGATAATTTTTTTTTTTCACTGTGTGATGGGGGTGAACATTTTTAACAATGCTATAGTAAATCCATGTAGGCCAGGAATACATGAAGCAGAGGCAGGACCAGATCTCCCTACCTCTTCAAAAATCTAGTAAGGGTAATAGAGGCAAAAAAATTGTTAAGAGTAGTATATTTCATGCATTTTTGAAGAAAATTTTTAAAGATCTGTAAAATGGAGGGGGAAAATGTTACATTGCAAAGGAAATCTAGCATCTCCCTCCCCTCCCCCTTAGGGGGCGGGGGTGGCTCAGTCGGTAGCGCGCCAGGCTCATAATCTGTAGCTCACAGGTTCGAGTCCCAGCTGAGTCAGTGTTGAGATTTATCTCCGCAAAATTCCCCGCCCTGCCCATGGTCAGTAGGGGACACCGATGGGCTTGGAAAGGCCGCCGTCCATCGGATGGGACGTTAAGCCATACCCTGTGCACGTTAAAGAACACGCTGGATGGCCTTGACGGGAGGCTACCATCTGTCCCCCAACAGCTGTTCCCGTGGGTCCCCTCCCCAACCTTCTCTGAGCCTTTGGGGTCCATGTGACCTGGCCATTTAGCCCATGGTGTGCAAAAAAGTACCGCTCAGAGGTAAAACAACCCAACCCCTCTCCCTTATTTTTTTCTAGATCTAGGCCTAACCAGAGGTACCTGTATATTAAAATATACAGATTTTAATTTATTTTCAGTTTAGTAGAATGGTGATTTGGCATGGATCTCAAGCCCATGGAAATCCTACTATTTCCAATGCCACTGTACAAAGTTAAATCATTCATTTGAAAATTTAAATAATATAATGTTTTAAAAATGTATTAAAGACAACTCAAATATATATTGTTCTTATTTCAGGTCAAAGAGATAGCAAAAGAGTTCTACGACGATCTGCCACAACACAACTCGTGGACAAAAGTTATATACGATTTTATCACAGATCCTGATATTGGGCCATATGCACGAATCAAAAGGAAACATAAGTTTCATACAGAGAAAAAGAATTGAATATTGTATAAATGTGAAGAGTGTGTTCTTCAGTTGAATAAGTTGGCTGCACTTGCAGTTCCTCTTACGTGATACAGCTTTTAATCTCGGTTTTATTTTGTTAAAGCTCAAATAGGAAGAAATATAAAATTATGTCTTAACGTATATTTTGCATAATATCTGGTAAAATATCTAGATCATTACTCCTCGGCCTTTTTGTAATTTTCCACACCTAAAGAGAGAACAAATGTCTTGTATCTGGAAAATAGATGCAACAAAAAAAAAAATTCTTGTTTTAGAAGAAACAGGGGAAAACTTGTAATCTCTATTTTTATGCAATTTTCTATTGAAAATATCAAAGCGAAAAAAAAGTACAATTTTTCAATTGGAAGGATGAAAATAATTCATGGAACACAATTCTATTGCTATATACACTGCAGACAGCTTCAGATCTCTAGTTCCATTTGAAGAGTATCCCTGTACTTGTTTTTGAAATGGGCAGCTACAGAAAATAGTCAAGCCATAAACAAATACTTAAAAGAGCAAAATATAATCGTATATAATTATGTAAGCAGCAAAAATCTCGCTGCTTTGTTTGAAAACAAGGTGTATTTGCTCCTTCTCACAGGTTTTATCTTGTTGCAAACTTTTTGAAAAATATCCAAATATTACTCAAGTCAATGCAAACTCTGGCTAGAAAATATACTATATTTTGTGGCATATAAAATGTATTTTTTCCCAAAAAATTCTTAAAAAATCATCTTGCATCCAATAAGTTAAGTTGCAGGTGTCCCATAGGCTAAGGCAATTGTTAGTACACCAGGCTTGTAATCTGCAGTTCTTTGACTCGTACCTGTGCCAGTATTGAAATTTATATCTGCTATCAGTGAGGAAATTGAACCCGCTGACTTGGAAAGGACATCATCCATTGGATGGGACATTAAACAACACACTGGATGGCATTGACAGGTGCTCAGTGGAACCTGCTATTTAGTATATTGTGGGCAAAAAAAATGCTGTTCAGAGGTAAAACAACCCAAGCCATAGGCTTATAAATCCCGCAGAATAACACCAACAGCCATAACTGTTGTTGCATACTAACGATTAGGATTGGTATTTGTTGCACTAAGCATGTAAATGAACATTCAATAAACTCTTTTGATCAGTCTATTAATTTGTTTTGTTATGAAATTTGTGGTAAACTGTAATTTTCGGTAGAAAATGTCAAGTGCCACAAAGTCGACCATATTGTAGAGGCCGTGATCTTTTTACCGAACATCATAGATTAACATTCCATCAAAATAAAGGCACTCTTTCCAAGAGAATAGAGAATCGTATGGCCATCATAAACTTAGGCATGAATTTTATGCACTGGATTTTGTAAGCCTTTTTCTACTGTTACAAAATTTGACGTTTTCTGTCACATTCTACAAAGTTTACCTACCAAATTTTCCCTGAAGGTTTATTTCGTTTATACAGAATGTATCGTGTTCCATGTTAGTAGGAGTCAACGTTAAATGCTTTAAATACATTAAAAAGTTTTTTCCCCCTAAATATTTTCTGCTGTAGGCAATATTCTAATATTCCCTGCTGTAAAATATGGTAATTAACCAATAAATGACACAGATAAGAAGGAGTGGAATTTGGTACAGGGAACTAAGTGTTAAAGAATTGCTAACTTTCAAATACAGCAATCAGTTATATTTTAAGACTTTTTTTTGTTCAATAGATTCCAAAAATATTCAATAAATCCCTCCCCCCCCCAAAAAAAAAATAATAAATAAATAAAGCAAATTTGGTATCTTAGTTGGAAAATTGCTGATCTAGAGCAAGTTTTTTTCCAATAATCAGCATAATAAAATAAGTTTATGTTCCTCTGTGTCAAGCAGCTGGTTTAGGGAGTATTTTTTATTTAACCTGGGAAGAAGCATTCCTATTTGGCCACATAAGTATGTGCATTTGATCTTTTTCCATTCATCCTGACTAAATGCCCTTTCTCTAAAATATATCCTTTATTATTTTTCACAATTATATAGATTATAGGTTTGTTTTTTTTTAATATATATGCCTTGTATTTTGGCAAAAATATGAAGAAGTTTAAAAATTATCACTTGTTTGTGTTTATATATACACACACATGAATATGCAATGCTTAATATCACTTTTGCAGCCATAATTTGCCAAAATATTTTGAAAATAATATTAATGTAATATATTTAGTAATTAAATATTAGTATGCAATGTGGTCTTTTCCATCAAGCTTGATTTTTATAACACCACTACAACAAAAATTTGTTGTTCAAACAGGATCTATGTCTGTAATTAAAACAAGACCAACCGAACTGGGCAAGTCAACATGCAGGTGCCAAAGAATTAATTTTTGTCAATAAAAAAATGTGCATATATGAATAAAAAGAACAAAATGTACATACTTCTGGGTTAACATAGTAGGTGGAGCTATGGCAGCAATTAGAGTTACAAAGTTTTCAACCTATCGTTAAAGCTGTTTGAATTTTTAATTTGAAGCATTCTTTAAGAAAAATCACTTTCTCAAATTTAATATTCTGATGTTAAGATATGACTCAGTGTCTAGCATGACTGATTACAAATCTACTGTTAATAACTTAAATATTATTTAAAATATTACTATTTGACTGAAGTACAAAAGAACCCGAGTTTAAATACTGTATAATATATATGTTTTTTTTTTTCTCTGAAGGAATTACTGATCACATGGGTTTTGATGAAGATTTACATTGGCACATGTTAGTCTTCAGTGACAAATGTCTGTATTTGGACAGTTTTTCATTTCTATAATAGAAAAAATATATCTTAAATTTGAAAATGAATATAATCTAGAAAATTAATGTTGAATATACCTTCTGATTATAAGTGTTTTGACAATTCAGTGAGTTTTACTCTTGTTTAAAGTGCAAAACCCATCATTCAACATTGTAGTTGTATCAAACAAATGTTGTATTAAACAATGTATCGGTGCAATGTAAGATTTATGTTTTATAGTTTCATTTTTTTTTATTCGTTCTTTGTGATTTTAATTTTAGGCATTTTCCACTAATTTACTTTTTTTCTTTTATGAAACCAGATTACAGCATCAGTTTCAAGTTCACTTCTTTTATAGGCCATTAATGTTTGCATAACATTATGTTCTGTATGTAACTGTCCATTTAATAGAAATTTTGATTTAAAAATTCCCTACAGTTTTGACAGTATTAATACTCAGATATATCTATGTATAAATATTAATTCAATATATGAAAGGCATAAACATTTTTAATGTACATATTAGTTCCTCAGATGGAATTGGCGAAATAGTATTTTCATAATACATAGAACTATATTTACGAAATATGTTGTAAAAGTCGAACTTTTAATATAAAAAAAATTTCCTTGTCTAAAAAAAAAAAGCAATATTCAGAACTATAAAGTTGTTGCATCAACAAGAAAATAGAACTACAGATCAATTTTTTTTGTAATTTTAAATGTTTGTGGTCTTTGTTTCAAATTTTTTTATAAACAGGTCTCTGTAAATCCATGACATTTGAATAGTGCACCTATCACTATATTTACACTACTTAGGTTACACTGTTTTAATTTTACGTGGTACTCAGTTTTGGATTAGTATTGTTTTTATTTTGGATTAGTATTGTATTACAATCTGTCTCATGACATTGTAATGAAATAAAACCTGCTTTGGATAGGCAGAGAAATCTGGCCTTTCTAGTCTGAGTTTTCCAGACTAGTAAAGGAGTTACTTTGGAGGGGGTGATAGGCCCTTTTTGATATTGCTAGCTGCAATGGCCAACATCTACAGGAAAGTAAACTCGATGGTTTCAGAATAACTAACACTTATTACAAACACCGCGACATACATAAGTACACATGGGGTTCACCCGATGGGCTGCATAAGAATATGATTGATTACATATTAATTAACAGCAAATGGGCTAGTTCTGTTAGGAATACCAGGGCATATAGGGGAGCTGAAATTGGATCTGACCATTACCTTGTTAAAAGTGTCTTGCAACTTAAACTTAAAAAGTGTTGTGCTAGGGTTAAAAAATTTACTTTTAATTCTGAAGCTCTGAAAGATCCAGTTATAGCCAAAGCTTACCATGATAGGTTACTTAGTCATTATGACAGTCATGGTTTGCTTACTACTGAAGTTGAGGAAGAATGGGATCATTTTAAACAGGCTTTTTTGGACACTAACAGTACTCTTTTAGGAAAAAAGGAGCAGAAGAGACAGAATTATCTGAGTGATAAGGCACTTGAGCTTATTTCAGAAAGAAGGAATTGCAGGAATGTCCTTAATCAGCACCCTACTAGTCCTAATAGAAAAGATTACAGAGAGCTTAATAAACGTGTAAAGGATCAGTTAGCTGCTGATAAGAATCTTTGGCTTGATGGTTTGGCTGACAAAGCCGAGGAAGCAGTTAGACAGCACAACAGCAGAGAGCTGTACCAGATAGTTAATGTTTTGTGTGGTAGAAAACGGACAGGCATACAAGGATTGAAGGATAAACAAGGTAAGGTTATAGAAGGGGAGGATTCTGTCGTGGCTAGATGGGCTGAGCATTTCAGTGATGTTCTAAACAATGTGGTTAGTAGGTAAAAAACCTCATTCTCTTCGAAAATGAGATTACTATATTTGCCGCATGTGCTTTCTTCAATACTTCAGAAATTTAAAGAAAAAAAGTTTAGTTTTATTTGAGAGATACAAGAAAACGTTACATTAAAAATCTGTTTTTGAATAATAGTTTAGTATTTTAGAATTAATATATTAAAATACGTATATATATATGTAATATTTAATGAAGTCCATAATTCCGCAAGTGAAATAAAAATATCTCTGCTGGATTGGAGTATGGACATATCCTCCAGTTTATTCCATTGGTTTTGTAAGAAAATTGGATTGCTACAATGTAATTTCTATAATACATTGATTTTCAGGAACACTTTTATTGCACTATAGCGGAACTGCCTGTATGCAGCAGTATAGATTACAGTAGTGGAAATGCTTTATAAAATTATCAATAATATTTATACAATACTATATCAGTTTTGCATGTTTTTGTTTTTTCGTTCGGTATTTTATATTTGAACAAATAGCCAAATTTTTTATTGTTTGATTTATAAATCTTTAAACAAATGTAAATTGCTTAGATTATGTCAGCTGTTATGTAGATTGCTGTCGCCTACTTAATTCATTAGTGAAGAAAATGTCTGCTGAACGTATTACAGAATTTCAAAATTTATTCATTATAGCACGTAGCTATTTTCATAAAAGAAGATGACTTATGTTCTGCAATTAAGGGGGGTGGCTCAGTCGTAGTGCGCCAAGCTCGTAATCTGTAGTTCCCACGTTCGAGTCCCAGCTGGGTCAGCGTTGAGATTTATCTGCAAAATTCCCCGCCCTGCCCACGGTCAGTAGGGGACACCAATGGGCTTGGAAAAAGGCAGCCGTCCGTCGGATGGGACGTTAAGCCGTGGCCCCCGTGTGCGGGAGAGCCATACCCTGTGCACGTTAAAGAACACGCTGGATTGCCTTGACGGGAGGCTACCATCTGTCTCCCAACAGCTGTTCCAGTGGGTCCCTTCCCCAACGTTCTCCGAGCCTTCGGGGTCCTTGTGACCTGGCCATTTAGCCCATGGTGTGCAAAAAAAGTGCCGCTCAGAGGTAAAACAACCCAACTCTCACTATTACTTTGAAAAGACAGTTCAAATTATGACTTTAAATTTCAAGTCGTTATTTTGACGTGTGTAAACGGGGGTATGAAAAAAAAAATCAGTATTAGCGTGTCATTATACAAATCGAAGAAACTGCAGATAAACAACGGCGCATGTGAAGGTCATGGAACCGTAAAAGTAACACCCGATACTGAGCTCTCTTAATCAGTGTTATTCTTGTTCTTCAGATGGGAAAGGCAGTGGAATTAAGTGAGTTTGACAAAGGCCAAATTGTAATGGCCAGACGACTGGGTCAGAGCATTTCTGAAACGGTAACGCTTGTGGGGTGGTCACGGTTAGCACCTTCAAAAAGTGGTCCGCGGTAAGGTGTGGGTCGACAATCGCTCATCGATACTAGAGGATGCGAAGGCTATCCTGTATGGCCAACAGAAGGGATACCGTGGCGCAACACGACCGTAATTTGAATGCTGCTGACAGAAATAATGTGTCGCAACACACATAGTACACTGAACCCTACTGAAAATGGGGCTGCATGCCACTCGCATTGCACATGCTAACCTCGTTTCACCGTCCAAAGAGCCTACAATGGGCACCTGAGCATCAAAACTGTACCTTGAATGATTGGAAGAAAGTCATCTGGTCTGACAAATCACGTTTCTTGTTGGGTTGTTTTACCTCTGAGCGGCCCTTTTTTGCACACCATGGGCTAAATGGCCAGGTCACATGGACCCCGAAGGTTCAGAGAAGGTTGGGGGAGGGGACCCACTGGAACAGCTGTTGGGAGACAGATGGTAGCCTCCCGTCAAGGCCATCCAGCGTGTTCTTTAACGTTGGGTTGTTTTACCTCTGAGCGGCACTTTTTTGCACACCATGGGCTAAATGGCCAGGTCACATGGACCCTGAGGCTCAGAGAAGGTTGAGGGAGGGGACCCACTGGAACAGCTGTTGAGAGACAGATGGTAGCCTCCCGTCAAGGCCATCCAACGTGTTCTTTAACGTGCACAGGGTATGGCTCTCCCGCACACGGGTCACGGCTTAACGTCCCATCCGACGGACGGCGGTTTTTCCAAGCCCATCGGTGTCCCCTACTGACCGTGGGCAGGGTGGGGAATTTTGCGGAGATAAATCTCAACGCTGACCCAGCTGGGACTCGAACCTGGGAACTACAGATTACGAGCCTGGCACGCCACCCCATCGTTTCTTGTTGCACCATGTGGATGGCCAGGTATGTGTGCGTCGTTTACTTGGGGAAATGTTGGCATCAGGATGCACTGTGGGATGAAATCAAGCCGATGGAGGAAGTGTAATGCTTTGGGCAATGTTGTACTGGATCTAGCCATTCAGGTGCTCGAGTAGGATTGAATGATGCCATCCGACGATCCATTATACAGGACAGTACTACACCTTATGGATCGCACCATGAGCCACCTTTGTATTTTGTGGTTGAGGTCTAACAGAACAGACATTGAGGCTGTGAATGTCGTCTACATTACTATAATGTTATGATTGAACTGACAGATTTCGATATCTGCAATTTTGGAACTTTCAAATTTTTCACCGTGCCAAGGATTTATTGCCAATGTGGTTAAGTAGTATTATGGTCCAATTTTATTTTTACTGCAGCTCTATATATATATACATGAATTGTGCCAAAAGCCTTCATTTTTTTTAAGGGGTAAATTCGAGCTCTATTATTTTTAAACACGATATTCGCTACTTAAATACGAAATATTTGGAACCGATGTCGAAGTTATGATTTCATGGATGGTTGAGTGGAACCACTGAACAGTTGGGAAAAGGGGTCAGCCTCCTGTCAAGGCCATCCAGCATGTTCTTTATCGTGCATGGGATGCGGCTCTCCCACACACGGGACGACGGCCTTTTGAAGCCCAACAGCGACCCCTATTCACTGTTGGCAGAGAAAAATCTTTGTACTTGCCCAATTGGAACCCGAACCTGAGAATTACAGTTTTTGAGCCTAGCATGCTACGGAGCTTCCCCAGTCATTCGTGTGCAGGAAACTACGACATCTACCTCAACATTATTGCAGACCTGGTATATCCTTCCATGGCAACGCATTTCCCTTTAGCAGTGCCTTCTTTCAGCAGGATAATGGACCCTGCCACACTACCAGGATTGTTCAAGAATGATTTGCGGAACACGACTTCCAGGAATTGCCCTGGCCTCTCAATTCCCCAGACTCAATCCAATCGAGCATCTCTAGTTTGTGTTTGAACAGCTTATCCGATCTGCGGTAGCTCAACCACGTAACTTCAGTTAAAGGATGTGCTGCGAATCAGTTGGTACCAGACACACCTTTAGTGATCTTGTAGCATCGATGCCTCACTCGGTCAGAGCTGTTTTGGCGGCATCTGGAGGGCCAACATCGTATTAGGCAGGTGGTCAAAATTTTTTAGCTCCTCGGTGTACATCTATTTCTTGACAGAATTCAGATTGGGTTGGGTTGTTTTACCTCTGAGCGGCACTTTTTTTGCACACCATGGGCTAAATGGCCAGGTCACATGGACCCCGAAGGCTCAGAGAAGGTTGGGAGAGGGGACCCACTGGAACAGCTGTTGGGAGACAGATGGTAGCCTCCCGTCAAGGCCATCCAGCGTGTTCTTTAACGTGCACAGGGTATGGCTCTCCCGCACACGGGACAGAATTCAGAATATCCATAAGTTGTCCGTAAAACCTATCCTCCTCTTTCTAACGAGTCCTCTGTGGGGATGTGGCCACAGATGATATTCGTCTAACTTTTTAAATTTTGCTGTGAGAAATCTTTCATTAATACAATCCTGTCCTAGAAGTACAATACTAGTGTATCTGCTGAGAAGCAAACCTATACACCTTAGAGATGCTCTAAATTTCTTTTTCAGAGATTATCTGACCATCTGGTCCTTTCTAGCGTAGAAAATCTGGGTTATACTGCTGGAACTTCTGTTTTGAGGATATCAAGAGAATTAGCCGTCCCGTGGCCGAGTGGTTAGCGCGCTTGGCTACTGATCTAAGGGACCTGGGTTCGAGCCCCGGGTAAGGCATGGATGTACGTGTTGTTTTTCTGCTGAGGTCCTGCCATCCTCACAGACCTTCTACTATGGCAAATAAACTGACAAGCTCCCGTCAGACCTTGTGGCAAGCAGCTGCTTGAGGGGGTATTTATTATTTTTTTTATTTAATCTCTAAGTAGCGTCCTCGTGTTCCACGTACCCGCAGTGAGAAAAAGATTATAATTTTTAAATAAAGAAACTACGTTTCTTTAAAAATTATAAAGAGGTAGGGCCAACAACATGAAACAGCCCCCTATAAGAACCATTTTTTTCAGGCACCACCTTTTCAAGAACCAGAATCTATGTAGATAGAAACTCCAGTGTAAGATTGGTGATGCCGAACTGGCTGCTATAACTATCAGCTGGTAGATAATCCTGATCAGAATTATCTACCAGCCGATAAGGTATCCCGTGGTTCTTAGAGCTAGGAACCCACAAACAAGCAGAAAACAGTGGATGTGGATTTTCGCCAACAGAGACCCACCAGTGCAGCAAGTCCAGGATCCATAATCAAGCTCAAAGGCATAAACTAGTCCAGTGGGTATAAATGGTCAGCACCAAGACCCTGCAAAATTGACGTCATCAACAGGGCAGAAAAAGACGGAAAAATTGACAATGTATGACAGTGGAAGTAAAACTATAGTGTTGCGAATTTTAAAATGGATAGGCACTGAGCGTGAATGTTACAAAAACATGAAGTATCTTATAAACAAATTAACTACTATCATACGTAAGTCATTAACCTTTTTGTACAGAGCATACAATATCAGCTCTGTCTGTTGTACTAAAATACTGCCATGTCACTTGAATACCTTCACACGTAAACAAACTCTCGTCCTGTGCTAGTTCACTAAACTTTTGTTACTAATAGCAGAAAACAAACACCTGCGCACACACTAATAAATATGCTAATTATTTTCACTTAACGCGCACTGAATCAGACCATCTGAACGTCTTTTCCGATCTCACAACTTTTAACACACTGCTATCTTTTTCATTCTTCCGAATCGTTCTAAGTTCCAATTCGTTGGCTAAATTGAATCTCACGTAGAAGCAGACACGAGTGTTCCAAGTCACGTTAAGTCACTGTTGCTCGTTCATCTGTCGTAACAATAGCAAATCAAACGGCGTGCTTCTCGCATTAATAGCAGTGTCATTGGTTATTAAAAAGAAGTTATTAGTTAGCCTTCTAAAGTTTGGGAGATTAGATAATTTCCTTACAAGTTTGTTTTCTAAGTTATAGAACTCAGAACGTAGCTTTCTCCTGCATTCCATTCGACTGTTGCATATTAGAAGAAAAAAAAAATCCCCGCTGGCAGAGTGGTCAGCATGTTTGACTGCTGATCAAGGCAACCAGAGTTCGAGCACGGGTAAGACATGGATGTTTGGGTGGCCATTTTATGAATTCTCGCCTGCGTATTACACTGTCAGACTTCTTTGGTAGCAGTTTGAGATATTTAATTTTTTTTTAAATTGAATATAGTAACATGGTTAAGAAATTTTAAAGTTTTTACCGACTAGCGGTTTACATTTTTATCTGTGATGCAGTAGTATATGCGAATTGCGTTTTTTTTTATCCATAATTCAGTTAATTTTAAAGCTGGAAAACATGCATTTAACAAAGTACTGTCAGGCTAGAAAATATTTTTGTTGAACTTTTATACTTTTTTTGAATTACGTCATGTTTATTGTGAATTTACATTTTAAAGCTGCAAATAAATTTTGCAGGCAATCAGAAAAACATTTTTATTCATATAACAAGATCCTTTTCGAAGAGAAAATAATATTGTGCAACAGATGCTATATTTGGCATTTTATATATCACATTAGGCAATACAGTTTAAAAAATAAAATAAATACCCCCTCAAGCAGCTGCTTACCACAGAGGTCTGACAGGAGCCTGTCAGTTTATATGCCACGTAGAAGGTCTGAGAGGATGGCAGGACCTTTATCAGATATTAAATGGCAGAGTGGTTAGTGATCTACGGGACACATACATGGATATATGTGTCATTTTTCTGCTGAGGTCCTGCCATCCTCACAGACCTACTCTGGCATATAAACTGACAGGCTCCTGTCAGACCTCTGTGGCAAGCAGTTGCTTGAGGGGATATTTATTTCATTTTTAACACAACAGTGCACTAAAACTAGGCTAAATTAAAAACAAAAATTCGTTTAAACACGTATTGAAAATGCCTTTACGTTGAACACTTCAAAGAGAATTTGAACCCTTTCAAATGTAGCACGTATGGGTTGGGTTGCTTTACCTGTGAGCGGCACTTTTTTGCACACCATGGACTAAATGGCCAGGTCACAAGGACACCGAAGGCTCAGAGAACGTTGGGGGAAGGGGCCCACTGAAACTGCTGTTGGGAGACAGATGGTAGCCTGCCGTCAAGGCAATCCAGCGTATTCTTAAACGTTGGGTTGTTTTACCTATGAGTGGCACTTTTTTGCACACCATGGGCTAAATGGCCAGGTCACTAGGTCCCCGAAGGCTCAGAGAACGTTATGGGAAGGGACCCACTGGAACAGCTGTTGGGAGACAGATGGTAGCCTCCCGTCAAGACAATCCAGCGTATTCTTTAACGTTGGGTTGTTTTACCTATAAGTGGCACTTTTTTGCACACCATGGGCTAAATGGCCAGGTCACAAGGACCCCGAAGGCTCAGAGAACGTTGGGGGAAGGAACCCACTGGAACAGCTGTTGGGAGACAGATGGTAGCCTCCCGTCAAGACAATCCAGCGTATTCTTTAACATTGGGTTGTTTTACCTATAAGTGGCACTTTTTTGCACACCATGGGCTAAATGGCCAGGTCACAAGGACCCCGAAGGCTCGGAGAACGTTGGGGGAAGGGACCCACTGGAACAGCTGTTGGGAGACAGATGGTAGCCTCCCGTCAAGGCAATCCAGCGTGTTCTTTAACGTGCACAGGGTATGGCTCTCCCGCACACGGGGGCCACGGCTTAACGTCCCATCCGACGGACGGCTGCCTTTTTCCAAGCCCATTGGTGTCCCCTACTGACCGTGGGCAGGGCGGGGAATTTTGCAGATAAATCTCAACGCTGACCCAGCTGGGACTCGAACGTGGGAACTACAGATTACGAGCTTGGCGCACTACGACTGAGCCACCCCCCTTAATTGCAGAACATAAGTCATCTTCTTTTATGAAAATAGCTACGTGCTATAATGAATAAATTTTGAAATTCTGTAATACGTTCAGCAGACATTTTCTTCACTAATGAATTAAGTAGGCGACAGCAATCTACATAACAGCTGACATAATCTAAGCAATTTACATTTGTTTAAAGATTTATAAATCAAACAATAAAAAATTTGGCTATTTGTTCAAATATAAAATACCGAACGAAAAAACAAAAACATGCAAAACTGATATAGTATTGTATAAATATTATTGATAATTTTATAAAGCATTTCCACTACTGTAATCTATACTGCTGCATACAGGCAGTTCCGCTATAGTGCAATAAAAGTGTTCCTGAAAATCAATGTATTATAGAAATTACATTGTAGCAATCCAATTTTCTTACAAAACCAATGGAATAAACTGGAGGATATGTCCATACTCCAATCCAGCAGAGATATTTTTATTTCACTTGCGGAATTATGGACTTCATTAAATATTACATATATATATACGTATTTTAATATATTAATTCTAAAATACTAAACTATTATTCAAAAACAGATTTTTAATGTAACGTTTTCTTGTATCTCTCAAATAAAACTAAACTTTTTTTCTTTAAATTTCTGAAGTATTGAAGAAAGCACATGCGGCAAATATAGTAATCTCATTTTCGAAGAGAATGAGGTTTTTTACCTACTAACCACATTGTTTAGAACATCACTGAAATGCTCAGCCCACCTAGCCATGAAGGCTCAGAGAAGGTTGGGGGAGGGAACCCACTGGAACAGCTGTTGGGAGACAGATGGTAGCCTCCCGTCAAGGTCATCCAGCGTGTTCTTTAACGTTGGGTTGTTTTACCTCTGAGCGCACTTTTTTGCACACCATGGGCTAAATGGCCAGGTCACAAGGACCCCGAAGGCTCAGAGAAGGTTGGGGGAGGGGACCCACTGGAACAGCTGTTGGGAGACAGATGGTAGCCTCCCGTCAAGGCCATCCAGCGTGTTCTTTAACGTTGGGTTGTTTTACCTCTGAGCGGCACTTTTTTGCATACCATGGGCTAAATGGCCAGGTCACAAGGACCCCGAAGGCTCAGAGAAGGTTGGGGGAGGGGACCCACTGGAACAGCTGTTGGGAGACAGATGGTAGCCTCCCGTCAAGGCCATCCAGCGTGTTCTTTAACGTTGGGTTGTTTTACCTCTGAGCGGCACTTTTTTGCATACCATGGGCTAAATGGCCAGGTCACAAGGACCCCGAAGGCTCAGAGAAGGTTGGGGGAGGGGACCCACTGGAACAGCTGTTGGGAGACAGATGGTAGCCTCCCGTCAAGGCCATCCAGCGTGTTCTTTAACGTTGGGTTGTTTTACCTCTGAGCGGCACTTTTTTGCATACCATGGGCTAAATGGCCAGGTCACAAGGACCCCGAAGGCTCAGAGAAGGTTGGGGGAGGGGACCCACTGGAACAGCTGTTGGGAGACAGATGGTAGCCTCCCGTCAAGGCCATCCAGCGTGTTCTTTAACGTTGGGTTGTTTTACCTCTGAGCGGCACTTTTTTGCATACCATGGGCTAAATGGCCAGGTCACAAGGACCCCGAAGGCTCAGAGAAGGTTGGGGGAGGGGACCCACTGGAACAGCTGTTGGGAGACAGATGGTAGCCTCCCGTCAAGGCCATCCAGCGTGTTCTTTAACGTTGGGTTGTTTTACCTCTGAGCGGCACTTTTTTGCATACCATGGGCTAAATGGCCAGGTCACAAGGACCCCGAAGGCTCAGAGAAGGTTGGGGGAGGGGACCCACTGGAACAGCTGTTGGGAGACAGATGGTAGCCTCCCGTCAAGGCCATCCAGCGTGTTCTTTAACGTTGGGTTGTTTTACCTCTGAGCGGCACTTTTTTGCATACCATGGGCTAAATGGCCAGGTCACAAGGACCCCGAAGGCTCAGAGAAGGTTGGGGGAGGGGACCCACTGGAACAGCTGTTGGGAGACAGATGGTAGCCTCCCGTCAAGGCCATCCAGCGTGTTCTTTAACGTTGGGTTGTTTTACCTCTGAGCGGCACTTTTTTGCATACCATGGGCTAAATGGCCAGGTCACAAGGACCCCGAAGGCTCAGAGAAGGTTGGGGGAGGGGACCCACTGGAACAGCTGTTGGGAGACAGATGGTAGCCTCCCGTCAAGGCCATCCAGCGTGTTCTTTAACGTTGGGTTGTTTTACCTCTGAGCGGCACTTTTTTGCATACCATGGGCTAAATGGCCAGGTCACAAGGACCCCGAAGGCTCAGAGAAGGTTGGGGGAGGGGACCCACTGGAACAGCTGTTGGGAGACAGATGGTAGCCTCCCGTCAAGGCCATCCAGCGTGTTCTTTAACGTTGGGTTGTTTTACCTCTGAGCGGCACTTTTTTGCATACCATGGGCTAAATGGCCAGGTCACAAGGACCCCGAAGGCTCAGAGAAGGTTGGGGGAGGGGACCCACTGGAACAGCTGTTGGGAGACAGATGGTAGCCTCCCGTCAAGGCCATCCAGCGTGTTCTTTAACGTTGGGTTGTTTTACCTCTGAGCGGCACTTTTTTGCATACCATGGGCTAAATGGCCAGGTCACAAGGACCCCGAAGGCTCAGAGAAGGTTGGGGGAGGGGACTCACTGGAACAGCTGTTGGGAGACAGATGGTAGCCTCCCGTCAAGGCCATCCAGCGTGTTCTTTAACGTGCACAGGGTATGGCTCTCCCGCACACGGGGCCACGGCTTAACGTCCCATCCGACGGACGGCGGCCTTTCCAAGCCCATCGGTGTCCCCTACTGACCGTGGGCAGGGCGGGGAATTTTGCGGAGATAAATCTCAACGCTGACCCAGCTGGGACTCGAACCTGGGAACTACAGATTACGAGTCTGGCGCGCTACCGACTGAGCAACCCCCACCCCAATAGTGAGAGACACGAAGAATAAGTCATGTTGTTGATGTAACATTCTTTTTTTTTTTTGAAGTTTTGTATATCAAGTACTTTAAATTTATTTTTATCAAAAACGTTTAATAGGAAAAAAGACCACCGAAATCTTCTCATCAATAAAAAGTGGCATAACCAGACATATCACGCAGTTTTAATATAAATTCATATGCGAATAGATTTTTTAAGAATAAAACTCCCTACACGGGGAAGGTTTAAACTCGAAACTTTGGCTAGACCTCCAAAAAATATGGAAATAAAAAAAGTAATAAACGTTTTAGTTATAGTACCAGAACTGAACCAAATTTGCCCTACAATAAATGCTAGAACATTTATTTTTTTATACAATTCGTGAAGTGAGGGAAAAAATTACATTGAATATAATATCAATGAAGTCATTACCAGAGTGTTGCAGAAGAGGGGGGCAGCAGGGACTTCATTTCTAACTTTTTCCCGTCAATAGTCGGGAATTGCTCTTTTTATAGTAAACCAAAACAGATCCCAAAATAATACTGCCCCTTTTTCATATGATGTCCCTTACGTGCTCTCTGCAGTGCATTGGTGATTACATATAGCCCTATCAGTTCATTACAGAATTTCAACATCATTGCAATTAGAATTTTGTCCATTATTTCAAATTATATCAGTGGAATGATTTAGAACTTGCAAAATACAATTTGCGTCGAAAATTCTTGAAGAATTTAAAGATCTGAATTAAATATTAAATTTACCTATATCTGAATTTTAAACGCCTTTTGTTCAAAATTTAAAGAATTATGGTAGCTGGAATTCTACGGTTAATTCTTAGTGGCTCTACTATAGTAAAATCCATAACTTGAAATATTGAACTAATCTTTTTGAAAAATGCAGTTTTAGGTAAATTTGATTGAGATCTTTAAATTCATCTCCAGCAATATGTTCCCCTACAAAGCTAACTTTAGAAGTTACAACTTGGAAATTATCTTTACTTTTGACATAACAAGCCAATTCCGCTTGGAAAGGACGCCCTCCGTAAGTCCGTGTGCAGGAGAGCCATCCCCTGTGCATATTAAAGAATGGATGGCCTTGACGGGAGGCTTCCCATCTGTCCTCTAACTGTTGTCTAGAGAGTTCCCCTATTCTGAAACACCTGGGTTCTTCTGATCTGCCCATTAGGGTGCAAAAAGTTGGATTGTTTCACTCTGAGCGGCACTTTTTTTCCACACAATGGGTTAAATGGCCAGGTCACAAGTACACCGACTGCTCAAAGAAATTTGGGGTAAGAGGACCCACTGGATAGCTCAGTCGTATTTTTTACCTCTGAGCGAATTTTTTTTCCATACAATGGGCTAAATGGCCAGATCACAAAGACTCTGAAGTGTCATAGAAAGTTGGTGGGGAGGGCTGGACACATGGTCGATTCCTGTCAAGGCCATATGGAGTGTTCCTTAACATGCACAGGGTCTGGCTCTCCCACGCATTCCCATCCAACAGACGGCAGCCTTCTCTATGAGGCGGGGAGGGTTGGGGGAGATCAATCTCCACGTTTACAATCCTAATTAACTCTGGGGCGGGGGTGGCTCAGTCCGTAGAGCTCAAGGCTCTTAAATTGCAGTTCCAGGTTCGAGTCCCAGCTGCGTCAGCATTGAGATTTATCCGTAAAAATCCCCACCCTGCCCACGGTCAGCAGAGGGCACCGATGGGCTTGGAAAGGCTGCTGTCCATCGAATGGGACGTTATGCCGTGGTTCCATATGCGGAAGAGTCATACCCTGTGCATATTAAAAAACATGCTGCTTGACAGGAGGCTACCATCTATCTCCCAACAGCTGTTCGACTGGGTCCCCTCCACCAACAATCTTCTCTGAGCCTTCGGGGTGCTTGTCATTGGTCATTGTGCGCAAAAAATGCCGCTCACAAATTAACCCAATCCCACTCGTTACGGTACATCAAAGCTTTATATATCTAATTTATCAGAGATATTCTCAATCAGTTAAATAGCTCCTAAAAATTTTGCCATTCTGTACCTTTATAAAACGAGGGTAAACATAACCAACAAAAATGCAAAAAATTTTCAAAATAGACCTATGACACCCCATCAAACACCTGATTGCATTCATACGCTCTATTTGCATCATGTCCGCGTGCCAATCTACCAACTCAACTCCATAAACATTATTTCAAGTATTATGCCGTTAGAAACACACAATGGGCTAAATGGCCAGGTCACATGAACCCCAAAGGCTCAGAGAAGGTTGGGGAGGGGACCCACTGGAACAGCTGTTCGGAGACAGATGGTAGCCTCCCGTCAAGGCCATCCAGCGTGTTCTTTAACGTGCACAGGGTATGGCTCTCCCGCACACGGGGCCACGGCTATTGTATACAAGGGGTACACCAGTTACATACATATTTCCAGAGGATACGTGAAGCATAAAAGGTTGAGAACCACTGATATATACGTTTTATTTTATTCCCATTGTTATACTATATAGTTTTATCTATCTATACAAGGGGTACGCCAGTTACATACACATTTCCAGGGGGTACGTGAAGCATAAAAGATTGAGAACCACTGATATATACGTTTTATTTTATTCCCATTGTTATACTATAACTATAGTTTTATCTATCTATACAAGGGGTACGCCAGTTACATACATATTTCCAGGGGGTACGTGAAGCATAAAAGTTTGAGAACCACTGATATATATGTTTTATTTTATTCCCATTGTTATACCATAACTATAGTTTTATCTACCTATACAAGGGGTACGCCAGTTACATACACATTTCCAGTGGGTACGTGAAGCATAAAAGCTTGAGAACCACTGATATATATGTTTTATTTTATTCCCATTGTTATACTATAACTATAGTTTTATCTACCTATACAAGGGGTACGCCAGTTACATACACATTTCCAGGGTGTACGTGAAGCATAAAAGGTTGAGAACCACTGATATATATGTTTTATTTTATTCCCATTGTTATACCATAACTATAGTTTTATCTACCTATACAAGGGGTACGCCAGTTACATACACATTTCCAGGGTGTACGTGAAGCATAAAAGGTTGAGAACCACTGATATATATGTTTTATTTTATTCCCATTGTTATACTGTAACTATAGTTTTATCTATCTATACAAGGGGTACGCCAGTTACATACATATTTCCAGGGGGTACGTGGAGCATAAAAGTTTGAGAACCACTGATATATATGTTTTATTTTATTCCCATTGTTATACTATAACTATAGTTTTATCTACCTATACAAGGGGTTCGCCAGTTACATACACATTTCCAGGGGGTACGTGAAGCAAAAAATATTGAGAACTACAAATATATACGTTTTATTTTATTCCCATTGTTATACTATAACTATAGTTTTATCTATCTATACAAGGGGTACGCCAGTTACATACATATTTCCAGGGGGTACGTGAAGCATAAAAGTTTGAGAACCACTGATATATATGTTTTATTTTATTCCCATTGTTATACTATAACTATAGTTTTATCTACCTATACAAGGGGTACGCCAGTTACATACACATTTCCAGGGGGTACGTGAAGCTAAAAATATTGAGAACCACTAATATATATGTTTTATTTTATTCCCATTGTTATACTATAACTATAGTTTTATCTATCTATACAAGGGGTACGCCAGTTACATACATATTTCCAGGGGGTACGTGAAGCATAAAATATTGAGAACCACTAATATATATGTTTTATTTTATTCCCATTGTTATACTACAACTATAGTTTTATCTATCTATACAAGGGGTACGCCAGTTACATACATATTTCCAGGGGGTACGTGAAGCATAAAAGATTGAGAACCACTAATATATACGTTTTATTTTATTCCCATTGTTATACTATAACTATAGTTTTATCTATCTATACAAGGGGTACGCCAGTTACATACATATTTCCAGGGGGTACGTGAAGCATAAAAGGTTGAGAACCACTGATATATATGTTTTATTTTATTCCCATTGTTATAATTTAACTATAGTTTTATCTATCTATACAAGGGGTACGCCAGTTACATACATATTTCCAGGGGGTACGTGAAGCATAAAATATTGAGAACCACTAATATATATGTTTTATTTTATTCCCATTGTTATACTACAACTATAGTTTTATCTATCTATACAAGGGGTACGCCAGTTACATACATATTTCCAGGGGGTACGTGAAGCATAAAAGATTGAGAACCACTAATATATACGTTTTATTTTATTCCCATTGTTATACTATAACTATAGTTTTATCTATCTATACAAGGGGTACGCCAGTTACATACATATTTCCAGGGGGTACGTGAAGCATAAAAGGTTGAGAACCACTGATATATATGTTTTATTTTATTCCCATTGTTATACTATAACTATAGTTTTATCTATCTATACAAGGGGTACGCCATTTGCATACACATTTTCAGGGGGTACGTGAAGCATAAAAGGTTGAGAACCACTGATATATATGTTTTATTTTATTCCCATTGTTATACTATAACTATAGTTTTATCTATCTATACAAGGGGTACGCCAGTTACATACACATTTCCAGGGGGTACGTGAAGCATAAAAGATTGAGAACCACTAATATATATGTTTTATTTTATTCCCATTGTTATACTATAACTATAGTTTTATCTATCTATACAAGGGGTACGCCAGTTACATACACATTTCCAGGGGGTACGTGAAGCATAAAAGATTGAGAACCACTAATATATATGTTTTATTTTATTCCCATTGTTATACTATAACTATAGTTTTATCTATCTATACAAGGGGTACGCCAGTTACATACATATTTCCAGGGGGTATGTGAAGCATAAAAGATTGAGAACCACTAATATATATGGTTTATTTTATTCCCATTGTTATATTATAACTAATGATTTATCTATCTATACAAGGGGTATGCCAGTTACATACACATTTCCAGGAGATACGTAATAAGTAACACAATAAATAAATAAAAATTAATGAATACCCCCTCAAGCAGCTGCTTGCTACAGAGGTCTGACAGGAGCCTGTCAGTTTATATGCCAAAGTAAAAGGTCTGTTTTGGATGGCAGGACCTCAGCAGAAAACACAGCCATGCCTTACCCAGGGCTCGAATCCAGGCCCCTAGATCAGTAACCAATCGTGCTAATACTCGGCCACGGGACGGCATAATATTTGAGTTAAAAAAAAACAAATTAACACAATATTTGAATTTGTATTAACAATATTATGCTCAATGAAAGGCTATAGCATTATCTTTCCGTATTATTTCAATTTGAATCTAACTATGAAGCTCTATAACAGAAAGGACCAAACTTTTAGACTCTGCGATCGACTTATTAAGACAGAAAATCTTTCGCTCTCTCTATAACATCTAAAATATGCAATTAACAGAGATATGTGATAAAGATTGTAGACTAGTAATTGCAGACCTGTCAGATTCTACAATTCCCAGTCTACAGGGCAAGATTCTTTGCGAGTCGCTCTTGTTTGCAGATGGGGACTCGTCTACGTTGTCGTGATGCTTGCTGCTGTCTTAGGTGGCCGACAAACACAAACACGGATTTTACGTATACACATCTGTTGCGTTTAATGAAAAACTGAGACTGAAGTTAAAGATAATCGAATTTATTTAAATTTTCGATTTATCATCAACATTCGTTCAGTATTTAAAGAGTTATGGAAGCTGGAAATTTTAATAAAAATTATCTTGTTTTATAAAAATGATTCATAATTATCTAACATCGAAATAATCGTTATGCAACTTTTAAAATTTATATTTTATTAAATAATTTGAAAAACTACTTATTAAGTTTTAATATCCGAAATAAATTCTTATGACCCATTACTGTTGTGAAATATTCTAGCTTCCCTAAACGAATTCTGTTGAAAATCGAGATTTAAATAGATAAGATTATGATCTTGAATTTATTTTTAGTAACATTTTTCCGTTAAATGAATACGTTAGAAGTTACAAAGCATCCAAGTAAGAATATCAAACAATATTGCATCATCGTTCAGACTTCTAGTTCAAAACAGCAGAATAAATAATCGCATATGAAAAAATCCTTATCAGAATCCAATTTTGAAGCAAGCGGTAAACTGCGTCATAACCGCTACGAAGCAAGTGAAAAGCGAAACGGCGGATCGCCAGCGCCAAGCGGACGAAAATATAACTAGCGCTGCTGTCGCTTCTCGTCTGCAAATCGACAGGCATTCCAATTACGTAAGCACCGCCGTAGATGCTGGAGGGAATACTTTGAAGGACAGGAAACGTTTCGTTGAGGTAAGTCCAATGGATCCTTAAACAGTACAAAAGAAAAGTTTCATATTCAGGTGATAACGGTTTACACTGACTGCCGTATCATGACGTTACGGTCTCATCAGTTTTTGTAAAATAAAAAAATACCCCCTCAAGCAGCTGCTTGCCACAGAGGTCTGACAGGAGCCTGTCAGTTTATATGCCAAAGTAGAAGGTCTAAGAGGATGGCAGGACCTCAGCAGAAAACGACACATACAACCATGCCTTACCCGGGTCCGAACCCAGGTCCCTAAGATCAGTAACCAAACGCGCTAACCACTCGGCCATGGGACGGCTTAACTTTTCACATTTTACAGAGGAAATTACACTTTCTAGTTTTGTACGGAATACATAAAGCATAAAAATTTATTCCTATTTGCAGGGGACTGGCACTTATTTTTAGGGACATAGTGTAGCTTAGGGGGGAGCTGCGATAAAAAAAACGTTTTTTTTTTTTGAAAATTTCAATACTTATTCTTTTGGGAGTTTATACGTGAAGCTTGAAACGGTTTACTTCAATTCAGCGATCCCGTAACAGACTGGTTAGCGTGCTTCGCTACTGATCAAAGGAACCTGGGTTCGATCCCCGAGTAAGGCATGGATGGTTATTGTCTTCCTGCTGGTATAAACTGATGGGCTCCTGTCAGACCTATGTGACAAGCAGCTGCTTGAGGAGGTATAAAAATATATATATATATTTTAAATGATGTCCCAGGGCAGACGCTGACTGGTAATGGGCACTGTCAGGGCCGTCTCTAGGCATGCGCACACGGGGCAGTTGCCCACGATTCTAATTTTCGCAAAAGTATAGGCTTAAGTTTATTGACCGTTTACATTTTTATTCCCGTAGGTCGAGTTGGTGTCCTCGGTGGTATAGTGGTGAGTATCCCCGCCTGTCACGCGGGTGACCGGGATTCGATTCCCCACCGGGGAGAATTTCGCCGTCCCATAGCCGAGTGGTTAGCGCGCTTGGCTACTGATCTAAGGGACCTAGGTTCGAGCCCCGGGACAGGCATGGTTGTTTGTGTCGTTTTTCTGCTGTGGGCCTGACCATCCTCACAGACCTTCTACTCTGGCATATAAACCGACAGGCTCCTGTCAGACCTCTGTGGCAAGCAGCTGCTTGAGGGGTTTTTTATTTTTATTTAGGTTCAGTTGTTGGGTTGTATTACCTATGAGCGGCACTTTTTTGCACACCATGGGCTAAATTGCCAGGTCACAAAGACCCCGAAGGCTGAGGGAGGGGACCCACTGGAACAGCTGTTGGGAGACAGATGGTAGCCTCCCGTCAAGGCCATCCAGCGTGTTCTTTAACGTTCGGTTGTTTTACCTCTGAGCGGCACTTTTTTGCACACCATGGGCTAAATCACTAGGTCACATGGACCCCGAAGGCTCAGAGAAGGTTGGGGGAGGGAACCCACTGGAACAGCTGTTGGGAGACAGATGGTAGCCTCCCGTCAAGGCCATCCAGCGTGTTCTTTAACGTTCGGTTGTTTTACCTCTGAGCGGCACTTTTTTGCACACCATGGGCTAAATCACTAGGTCACATGGACCCCGAAGGCTCAGAGAAGGTTGGGGGAGGGGACCCACAGCTGTTGGGAGACAGATGGTAGCTTCCCGTCAAGGCCATCCAGCGTGTTCTTTAACGTTCGGTTGTTTTACCTCTGAGCGGCACTTTTTTGCACACCATGGGCTAAATCACTAGGTCACATGGACCCCGAAGGCTCAGAGAAGGTTGGGGGAGGGGACCCACTGGAACAGCTGTTGGGAGACAGATGGTAGCCTCCCGTCAAGGCCATCCAGCGTGTTCTTTAACGTTCGGTTGTTTTACCTCTGAGCGGCACTTTTTTGCACACCATTGGCTAAATGGTCAGGTCACATAGACCCCGAAGGCTCAGAGAAGGTTGGGGGAGGGGACCCACTGGAACAGCTGTTGGGAGACAGATGGTAGCCTCCCGTCAAGGCCATCCAGCGTGTTCTTTAACGTGCACAGGGTGTGGTTCTCTCGCACACCCCTACCGACCGTGGGCATAGCGAGGAATTTTGCGGAGATAAATCTGGTACTCGAACATGGGAACTATAGATTACGAGCCTGGTGCGCTACCGACTGAGCCATCCGATCCCCTTGCGCCCAAGGTAACGCCTGGATGTTTGTTTGTGTATCTGCTGTCAAGCCTTCGTTACAGATCTCATCTTCTGGCATATTAAACTGACATGCCCTTGCCACACCTCTATGGCAAGCAGCTGCTGGAAGGAAAATTGATTATTTTATCAAATGAACACATAACAAATCACTTATTGTTGTAAGATTAAAAAATAAATTGGTTTCCAGCTGCATTAGGTTTGGGAAATCCTGTTGTAGTTAGTTCTAGATGTGTATTTTTTTGTAATGATTGAAGTCGAAACGGTTAAAAAGAATTTTGAACCCAGAATTCCTGCTCCGTGTAATATTTGACAGCAGAGAATATCCAAAGAATAAAATTTTAATTAGTGCTTTGGTCTTGAACAATCTGTAAAATGACTGAACTGCTTGTTGTAAAGAAAAATAATTAAGTCACTAATATAGACTATGCCTGTACGGATCATAAAAATCTGCGGTTAACTATTAAGGAAAGATGTAGCATCTGCGAAATATAATCATAATAATAAACTTAAAAAGTAATTAAAAAATAAAATAATAACTTAATAAAAATAAATCATCAACATTGCGAAAATCGCTCATTACTCAAAAGTCTTTCAACACCCATTTACAAAATTACAGGCAACTGTCGATTTTCTCAGCTTTTCATATACGCGAATATGGATCCACAAGGTTTATTAATTTAAGCATGTTCTTGATTTTGCGTGGGCCAAAAATTTACATTTACGTTGTTTGAAATGAGCACTCAATGCGTGACGTGAGAAATCCTGGCAAATTTATTCATAAAAAACACCCATTTTGTATAAAAAGTGGCATATGCTCCTAGCAAAAAAGGTTTGGTTGTTTTACATCGGAGCGGTACTTTTTTTGCACACCATGGGCTAAATGGCCAGATCAGAGAAGTTTGTGGAAGGGAACCCACTGGAACAGCTGTTGGGAGACAGATGATAGTCTTTCTTCAAGCAATGTAGCGTGTTCTTAAACGTGCAGAGGGTATGGCTCTCCCGCACACGATGCCACGGCTTAACGACCCATCCGATGGACGCTGCCTTGTCCAAACCCATCGATGTTCCCTACTGATCGTGGGCAGTGCGAAAAGGTTTATGGAGATAAATCTGAACTCCGACCCAGCTTGGACTCGAATCTGGGAACTAGATTTCGAGCCTGGCGAGCTATAAATCGACAGTGGAACTTGAATGAAAATAAGATTAAAAAGGTAAATTTGCACAAATTATCACGATTACATACCACCATAACAAATATTTTCATTTCATACTCAGTTATTGAAAATTTATTACTTTATACATCTAATTTATCAGAGATATTCTTAAGCAGTTAAACAGCTCCTAAAAATTTGCTATTCTGTACCATAAACCAACAAAAATGCAAAAAATTCTAAAATGGGCTTATGACAACCCTTCTGGCTAACACCTGATTGTATTCATAAGCTCTATTTGCATCATATCCGCGTGCCACTTTACCGACTCACAACTCCATACACTTAGCATTTTTTCCAGTATTATGCCGCCGGAAAAAGTCCCACACAATTTTCTTTTTAATTCTATAACTACTTACACACTTCATAAAAGTGCTTTTTCGGCTATGCTTACTTATCAAAAATACACTTATTTACCTTTTAAATGACTCCTGCAAACCCCTTAATGAACATGAGTACCAAATTCTAAATAACTACCTGACAAATCATGTTAAAAATATGCACCTTATGGCTTTTCATTATTTTTACGTATTCTCGATCACGGTGATTTGAAACATTTAAGTTGGCAACACTATGGACGACTCGCGCATGCGCAGTTTGCTTTAATAATAGCAATTCTTCTGAAATGTTTTGTAAGTGCAGAGCTATTTTGTTCAAGCTTTGACGTGTCATGGGCATGATTTGTGCTAATTTGGTTTTAATATGGATAAGTTTTTGATTACTCTCAACAAAAATTAACTCTTATTTTGTGTACTTTTCATATGCAACGATGAATCAATGACAGAAAAGAGCAACAAAATGGTTATATTTCTTCTCGTCTGCAATATCTAGGGCAGCCTTTCTCAACCGGGATTCGATGAGATCGTGATTAAAAAAATACACAAAAAGAGTAGGCTTAATAAGTTCGCCAAAATAAACACAAAAAAAATACCTTTCGCTACTCAAAAGAGCATTGACAATTATTTTTGGATTATTATACCTAAAACTTACTTATCAGGCGTAACGTACAGTGAGCTGTAGATATAATAATTTTTATGTAGGGGTTCCCTTACATATGAAAATTATTTCAATGGTTGCGAAAGGCTGATCTAGGATGGCCAGATGCTGCGACTTTTGGGAATTTAATCTGAAGGAGTGACTTTTGATGAAATTGTATTAAAAATTAACACATTTTCGTTCAGAACGAGGTTAATTAACAAAAGTTAACTATTATTTTGTGTATTTTACATATGCAAGGATTTTCTGAAAAGTATTTTCATTTTCACCAAGTTTGCTCTAGATTTCGCAAGAGAAAAGCGAATTTGCTCTCCACTTTGATGTGATTTCTCATCCGTCCATTTTGAATGAGGAATTTCACATCCGTTGGATGCAAAAGGAAATACGTGATTATAACGAATAAGTTAAAAAAAAAAAGCTCCCAAAATTACTCACATCAAATCAGATGTAACTAACATAAAATAAAAATAAAGTTCGTATTTTTTGGCTACTTATCACTGATGTCATTATTTAATTTTAAGTTTTTTTTTTAAGTTGTTGCTTACTTTTTTCATATTTTTGAGCTAGTAATAGTAGTTGGGTTGTTTTACCTCTGAGCGGCACTTTTTTGCACACCATGTGCTAAACGGCCAGGTCACAAGGACTCCAAAGGCTCAGAGAAGGTTGGGGGAGGGAACCCACTGGAACAGCTGTTGGGAGACAGCTGATGGTAGCCTTCCGTCAAGGCCATCCAGCGTGTTCTTTAACGTGCACAGGGTATGGCTCTCCCGCACACGGGGCCACGGCTTAACGTCCCATCCGACGGACGGCTGCCTTTCCAAGCCCCTCAACGCTGACCCAGCTGGGACTCGAACCTGGGAACTACAGATTACGAGCCTGGCGCGCTACCGACTGAGCCACCACCGCCCTAGTAGTACTTTGATTTCTGGGTTGGTAGATGGACTGCTTCAGATTATTTCAGGAAAATATGGGAGCCCTTGCAAAATCACTCAATTCAAAACGGGAATAACACAAATATTCAACCCTACTTATCCAACATAGATATTACTTTTGTTATCATGAAAACTTGTTAATCAGGATATTAAGCATCGTTTTAAACATATTGTTACAAATATATAGTGGCTAACCGAGTGCGAACTCAAAATGAACAATCAATTTATAAATGAACTAATTTAATTACAAAGATAATTAGAAAACATTAATAACAATTTCAACTAAACATCCATATGCCCTCTATCAGTATGAGATTGATCATAATAGTTAAACCATCTGTGAAATCAAACACGTTCGATAACTGATTTATAAATATTTGTATTCCACAAATCTTACAACCTCAATTCAACGCATAGAAATTTAATAAAACATTTATCAATAACATATATATTTTGCCGATACACCTCTAGATGAGATTTCTTTTTACCATCTCCACGTTTAGCATTTTTTACTGTGTTGACACTAAAATCTCGAGATTGCTTCTAACTCATTAAACAGTTTTTCAGTTAAACAATTTTATAAAGTTTTATAGCTCCCACATACTTTGCAACAGAAACTTCTATAAACTACGTTCATAGACTAAATTAGGCCTATTTTTTGGCGGGGGTGGCTCAGTCGGTAGCGCGCCAGGCTCGTAATCTGTAGTTCCCAGGTTCGATTATCTCCGCAAAATTCCCCGCCCTGCCTACGGCCAGTAGGGGACACCGATGGGCTTGGTAAAGACTGCAGTCCGTCGGATGGGACGTTAAGCCGTGGCCCCGTGTGCAGGAGAGCCATACCCTGTGCACGTTAAAGAACACGCTGGATGGCCTTGACTAGAGGCTACCATCTGTCTCCCAAAAGCTGTTCCAGTGGGTCCCCTCCCCCAACCTTCTCTGAGCCTTTTGGGTCATTGTGATCTGCCCATTAAGCCCATGGAGTGCAAAATAGTGCCACTCAGATGTAAAACAACCCAACGTTAAAGAACACGCTGGATGGCCTTGACGGGAGGCTATCATCTGTCTCCCAACAGCTGTTCCAGTGGGTCCCCTCCCTCAACCTTCTCTGAGCCTTTGGGGTCCTTGTGACCTGGCCATTTAGCTCATGGTGTACAAAAAGTGCCAAAGGTAAAACAATCCAACGTTAAAGAACACGCTGAATGGCCTTGACGGGAGACTATCATGTCTCCCAACAGCTGTTCCAGTGGGTCCCTTCCCTCAACCTCTGAGCCTTTGGGGTCCTTGTGACCTGGCCATTTAGCCCATGGTATGCAAAAAAGTGCCGCTCAGAGGTAAAACAACCCAACGTTAAAGAACACGCTGGATGGCCTTGACGGGAGGCTACCATCTGTCTCCCAACAGCTGTTCCAGTCGGTCCCCTCCCCGAACCTTCGGGGTCCTTGTGACCTAGCCATTCAGCCCATTGTGTGCAAAAAAGTGCCGCTCAGAGGTAAAACAACCCAACGTTAACGTTATTAACTTAACGTTCTTACACGTCGAGTTCATTTATCAACTGTATTACTTGCAAGAAAATACTTTCCATCTACATGGCATGTGTCTGCTGCTTGTGACGAAACTGCCAGAACACTCCTTACATATGATGTAATATAGGTTGAAAATGTTCATATCATCAATTAGAGATCTTGATTGACAGCCAGTAGCTCAGTGGTTCAGAGCACCTGACATATTATCAGGAGGTCGTGGGTTCGTATCCCTCCCGGCTCAAGCCAATTTTTCCTCTAAAATTTAAATCGACTTCAAAGTGATAATATATAGGTCAATGAGAATTTGTAGTTATTGAATCTAGAAGAGAATGCTGGTTTTAACTATGATGTGTACTTTATGAATGTAAGGTGGCAGGCCGAGTGAAATGATTTACTGTTTTACTAACATCGATCTGGGGCTTTCTTACAGAAAGAAGTAAAATAATAACTTACTCTATCATTGAGGTTGAAAAATGTCACATTTTCTGGATGGTCACTGCTCACATGAATGAACAGATTTTGAACTACAACAAGATAAAGTTTATTGTGTCATAGCATGTTCGAAAATTTACAGTAAAACCAAATCTTTTTTGTGGAATATTTAAGGGTTCAAGATTTCACACTTTCCAAACATAGTGCAATGTGCAGAAAATACCAATTTTGATCATGAGCACTAATTATGTAGAATACTAGAGAATTTAGTACAGAATTTAAACAATGGCTTCCAGAATTTGAAAAGTACAGAATTATCTTCTACTATTATATGGAATAGCAAGCTACATTTGATGCTGTTAATTTCTAAACCAACCCTTTATGAAAAAAAATGGAAAAAGGTATTCATCTTAGTGAAATTCAAAAAATATTTGTTTAGTCGATAGTAAATACACAGATTATCTGTTGACATAGATCAGGAAATACCTTTGTGAAAAAAAATGAGTTTCATTGA
This sequence comes from Ryuthela nishihirai, assembly GCA_038380435.1. NCBI lineage: Eukaryota > Metazoa > Arthropoda > Arachnida > Araneae > Heptathelidae > Ryuthela > Ryuthela nishihirai. The sequence continues at coordinate 1,883,634 of JAWZYU010000044.1, read as the reverse complement.
TGAGTAGTGGGACTGGAACCGATGCCTCCCAATTACAGCCATGTGTTCTATAGCAGTTGGGAAGTATGGATTTGAGTCCCATTCATTCTAAAAACTAATTTTTTCAACAATAATTATATTACAGGGATGGGCAATTCTTCAGTAAGAAGAGCCACAGAAAATATTATTTTAAAACAGTATTTATAAATAATAAAAAAATACAACTATATAGTAGTCCTACTCACCAAAGCAGAATATGTTTAATCTCTGCTCGTTGAAGACTTTGATTGAGTCTTCATTCTTGCATTTAATAGTTTAAAATCTGGCTGGTAGGATGTCAAAGCTGTTCTAAGTAGCTCAGTGAGATGGCTGTTAGTGAGGATAGCATGATGTTTTGATTTGACAAATTTCATTACAGAGAAGAGATTCACAGCAGTAAGTTGTCCCAAAAACAGAGAGTAGTCAGAAGCCAGTTTTCTGAAGATTGAGATATTTTGCTTCTCGGATTTGTTTCCAAAAGTCAGTTACTAGTTATGTTCCACAACCACCTAAAGTGCATAACTTGTGTGTACTGCATGAAGAGTGATGACGCAGAGTCCAGTTGCATCATCCGTATTTGTTTAAAGCAAGTTTCAGTTAAGTTTTCTTCATAATCTATTGAAAACGGTGATTTCAATGGTTTCAACTTCTGAATTTTATACCTCTCAGGTCTACAGGAAGCGTACTGTTTCCTCTCCCAGAGCTCAAAGGGTTAATATAAAATTTTAGGAAAATTGGCAACGAAACCTAATATTGCCTCGGGAGCTGCACAGATAGCTTTGGGAGCCACAGTTTGCCCACCTTTGGAATATTAGTTCAGAATTGCAATAATCATGGAAGCTTGAACATTTAACAGCAATATTGTCAGTTATCAGATTTTTTTCTGAAGAGAATTAAGCAAAAAGAATTGTTTATTAAAATACGAACTTGTTTAGAAGTTTTAATAGTAATTTGCTCAGTACTGATCAAATTGGGGGGCGGGGGTGGCTCAGTCGGTAGCGCGCCAGGCTCGTAATCTGTAGTTCCCAGGTTCGAGTCCCAGCTGGGTCAGCGTTGCGATTTATCTCCGCAAAATTCCCCGCCCTGCCCACGGTCAGTAGGGGACACCAATGGGCTTGGAAAGGCTGCCGTCTGTCGGATGGGACGTTAAACCATGGCCCCGTGTGCGGGAGAGACATACCCTGTGCACGTTAAAGAACACGCTGGATGGCCTTGACGGGAGGTTACCATCTCCCAACAGCTATTCCAGTGGGTACTCTCCTCCAAACCTTCTCTAAGCCTTCGGGGTCCATGTGACCTGGCCATTTAGCCCATGGTGTGCAAAAAAGTGCCGCTCAGAGGTAAAACAACCCAACTGATCAAATTGGGCAAATATTTTAAGACAACTGTAACAGCAGCTTTCGGTGTTATATTTTCCAGCTCCCAAACCAAGTCCCTATGATCAGTAGCCAAGCACACTAACCACTCAGCCAAGGGACTGTTGAAAATCATGATTTAGATAGATTTCATTAAGATTTTTTTTAAAATTTTTTGACAGTCATTTTTTTTAAAAATTACAGAACTTCAAATTTAGAATTTTATTTACCTAACACAGCCTTCCCATGGCCGAGTGGTTAGCGCGCTTGGCTACTGATCTAAGGGACCTGGGTTCGAGCCCCGGGTGAGGCATGGCTGTTTGTGTCGTTTTTCTGCTGAGGGTCTGCCATCCTCTCAGACCTTCTACTACGGCATATAAACTGACAGGCTCCTGTCAGACCTCTGTGGCAAGCAGCTGCTTGAGGGGGTATTTATTTATTTACCTAACAAGGGTTCAAACTTTTGAAATTGTGCACTTGACCACTGAGAGCCAAGTTTCCAAGGATGCTGCAGTTGGCAGTATGCCACACTTGTAACCTGCAGTTCCCAAGTTCGAGTCAGACCTGGGTAGCATTGAGATTGATCAGTGCAAAACTCCCTGCCCTCACCTCAGTCAGTAGGGCAACTGAAGGGTTTGGAAAGGTGACTGTACATTAGATGGGATATTAATCCATGGGCCCATATTAAAGAACATGCTGGATGGCCTTGACGGGACACTACCATCTATCTCCTAACAGCTGTACAATGAATCCCCTTCCCCCAACCTTCCCTGAGCATTTGGGGTCCTTATGACCTTGCCATTTAGTCCATTATGTGAAAATTGCCACTGAGAGGTAAAACAACCTAAGTTTTATATCCAGTTAATCCCCAAGCAATATTGCAATAAAAATTTGAATCACTCCCTGTAATAGAACTTGAATTGAAAACCACTTAATGTTTTTTTCATTTTTTTTCCTTATACTTATTTTTATTTTTTCCCCTTATATGTATTTTTATTTTTTTTCCTTATAATTATTTTTATTTTTTTTATTTTTTTTTCTTTGTACTACTTATGGTCTGTAAATGGTAGCTAGGTAGTCGCTGGAAGGAGAGCTATGCACCAATCCCCTGTGATGATGCATAGAACCGACCAGGCCTAGTACCTAATGTCCGAACTCGCCTTCTCGTGGTGCGGACCGTTAGTACCTTTCACAAGAGATACTCTCTTGTGGAAGTGAACGGAAGGGGAGGGCTGCCAGATTAGTGTGGCCTACTGATCTGGACAACTATGGCTACTTTTCTTTTTTTTCTACCCTGCTGAGGAGTGGTCAACCACACAGGGTCCTGGTGCTGACCATATAAACCTACTGGACTGGACAGATATATGGCTCTGAGCTTGATTATGGATCCTGATTTTGCTGCACTGGTGGGCGTCTGTGGAGGGAAAATCTTCCGCTGTGTTTTCTGTTTGTTTGTGGGTTGACAGCCCCAAGTGAATAGATTCACAGAATATGTTTATCAGCTGGTGGATAATCCTGAGCAGAAGTCATCGCAGGCACCTGAACTCTTTGCTTCTATTGGCATCGTCAAATTCTACATTGGAGGAAGTCTTCCAGTGTAGATGGCTTCAGCCTTTAGTAGTGGGGGAACGGGTCTTTACCCCATGGCTGCAATTAGGGGGCTGTTTGATATTGTCGGCATTCCCTCTCTCAATAAACATAGTTTCTTTAAACATCCCACAAACCATTTTCTCTCCATAGGTAGTTGGAATGTGAGGACTCTGCACAGAGCTTTTTCTCTTGATGTCCTCACACAAGAATTCCACCGTTATAATTTAGATATTCTCGGCTTGCAAGAGACCAGATGGACAGATACAGGTCAGATTCTTAAAAATAATCTTAAATTTCTCTTTTCAGGGAGGGACGACAACAAGCATCACCAAGGCGTGGGTCTGCTTCTCAGCAGACACGCTAGTGATGCTCTTCTAGGATATGAGTGCATTAATGAAAGGTTTCTTACAGCAAAATTTCAGACAAGCGTTAAAGACTTGAATGTTATCTGCTGTTATGCCACCACTGAGGATGAGAAGGATAGGTTTTATGGACAACTTCAGGATATTTTGAATTCTGTCAAGAAAGGAGATATTATCCTTGTTCTTGGTGACTTCAATGCCAAAGTTGGTACTGACTCTGACCTTTGGGGAGGAGTAATAGGCCCTTTTGTTATTGGTAGCTGCATTGGCAATGGGCAACGTCTCCTACAGGTAAGTAAACTCAATGGTTTCAGAATAACTAACACTTATTACAAACACCGCGACATACATAAATACACATGGGTTTCACCTGATGGGCTGCATAGGAATATGATTGATTATATATTAATTAACAGCAAATGGGCTAGTTCTTTTAGAAATACCAGGCATATAGGGGAGCTGAAATTGGATCTGACCATTACCTTGTTAAAAGTGTGTTGCAACTTAAAAAGTGTTGTGCTAGGGTTAAAAACTTTACCTTTAATACTGAAGCTCTGAAAGACCCAGTTATAGCCAAAGCTTACCATGATAGGTTACTTAGTCATTATGACAGTCATGGTTTGCTTACTACTGAAGTTGAGGAAGAATGGGATCATTTTAAACAGGCTTTTTTGGACACTAACAGTACTCTTTTAGGAAAAAAGGAGCAGAAGAGCCAGAATTATCTGAGTGATAAGGCACTTGAGCTTATTTCGGAAAGAAAGAACTACAGGAATGTCCTTAATCAATATCCTACTAGTCCTAATAGAAAGCATTACAGAGACCTTAATAAACTGGTAAAGGATCAGTTAGCTGCTGATAAGAATCTTTGGCTTGATGGTTTGGCTGACAAAGCCGAGGAAGCAGTTAAACAGCACAACAGCAGAGAGCTGTACCAGATAGTTAATGTTTTGTGTGGTAGAAAATGGACAGGTATACAGGGATTGAAGGATAAACAAGGTAAGGTTATAGAAGGGGAGGATTCTGTCATGGCTAGGTGGGCTGAGCATTTCAGTGATGTTCTAAACAATGTAGTTAGTTCTACTCCCATTGTTTGCAATGATGGTAGATGCATTGGTGGCTTTAATGTTGGCCCTATAACACAATCTGAAGTTATTTTGGCTATTTCTAAACTTAAACTTCATAAATCCCCAGGGGTAGATGAAATTACTACGGAAATTACTCAGTCAACCACTTGGATGATTGAAATTCTGAATATCTTTTATGATAAAGGCATGGTTCCTAAAGATTTTACCAGAGCTATTATTATCCCTATTTTCAAAAAAGGCGATCGCAGTTCTTGTGATAACTATAGGGGTATCAGCCTACTCTCTGTTCCAGGTAAAGTTCTTTCCATGATTGTGCTTAATAGAATTAAGAATCTGGTTGACAGTCAATTGCGTGATGAGCAATGTGGATTCAGAAGTGGTAGGGGATGTGTGTATCAGATATTTTCACTTAGGCAGATTCTTGAGAAATGTTTAGAATTTCAGACACCTTTGGTTGCTAGCTTTGTTTATTTCAAAAAGGCTTTAGACTCTGTTGATCGTCATAATTTGTGGTTGATTGTGAGATCATATGGTATACCAGACAAGTTAGTTAACATAATGAAAGCTCTCTATAATAACACTGTCGTGTGTGAGAGTTGGGTTGGGTTGTTTTCCCTCTGAGCGGCACTTTTTTGCACACCATGGGCTAAATGGCCATGTCACATGGACCCCGAAGGCTCAGAGAAGGTTGGGGGAGGGGACCCACTGGAACAGCTGTTGGGAGACAGATGGTAGTCTCCCATCAAGGCCATCCAGCGTGTTCTTTAACGTGCACAGAGTATGACTCTCCCATACACGGGACCACGGCTTAACGTCCCATCCGACGGACGGCGGCCTTTCCAAGCCCATCGGTGTCCCCTACTGACCGTGGGCAGGGCGGGGAATTTTGCGGAGATAAATCTCAACGCTGACCCAGCTGGCATGTGTGAGAGTTGGTAAGGCTTGTAGCAATTGGTTTAGCATTACTTCTGGTGTTCGACAAGGGTGCATTTTGTCTCCTTTTCTCTTTAGCTTGGTTATTGATTATGTTATGCAAAATTCACTTCAAGGGAAAGATTTTCGCCTTAAATGGACTGGAGATACAAAAATTTCTGATTTAAATTGTGCTGATTTAGCCCATTTTGCAAATGATGTTGATGACATGAACTCTTTCATTCGAGCTGTTGATGAGACTGGTAGTAGAGTAGGTTTGGTTATAAACAGAGAGAAAACTAAAGTGATGAAAATTGGTCAGGCAGGTTGTGATTCAGTTAATCTGAATGGTTGCAGTCTTGAGCAGGTGTCACAGTTTAATTATCTTGGGAGCTATGTAACAGATAATGGTGATGTGCGGCATGAGATTAACAGACGAATAGGGATTGCTGCCGGAACTTTTAAGAATCTATGGAGAGTGTGGAGAAATAGGAATATACACCTAAAGACTAAAATTAGACTGTATAACAGTTTGATTCTTTCTAGGGTTTGTTATGGTAGTGAAACTTGCGACACTTTGTAAACAAGATAACAGGAAACTAGATGCTATTGATTCCAGATGCTTACGCAGTATCTTGGGCATTAGGGTTGGATTGTTTTTCCTCTGAGCGGCACTTTTTTGCACACCATGGGCTACATGGCCAGGTCACATGGACTCCGAAGGCTCAGAGAAGGTTGGGGGAGGGGACCCACTGGAACAGCTGTTGTGAGACAGGTGGTAGTCTCCCGTCAAGGCCATCCAGCGTGTTCTTTAACGTGCACAGGGTATGGCTTTCCTGCACACGGGGTCATGGCTTAACATCCCATCCAACGGACGGCGGCCTTTCCAAGCCCATCGGTGTCCCCTACCGACCTTGGGAAGGCGAGGAATTTTGCGGAGATAAATCTCAACGCTGACCCAGCTGGGACTCTTGGGCATTTGGTGGTTCAACTTTGTAACTAATGATGAGGTTAGGCAAAGGAGTTTGCAACCGCCTTTAAGCAGCATATTGTGTAGAGAGAGACTCCGTTGGTTTGGCCATGCTGCCCATATGAATAATTATAGATTGGCGAATAGGGTTATGAACAGTGTGCCTAAAGGCCTCAGAAAGAAGGGGAGACCTAGGATGCGGTGGGCAGACAATGTCAAACAGGACCTTGTTAGAATTGGTGTGCAGTGGCCAGATGCAGTAGATGTAGCTCAGGATCGACTTGCTTGGAGAACTAAATTGCATGGTCTGGTTGGACTTCCGTAGCCCATGGCTGCTTGGGTTGGGTTGTTTTACCTCTGAGCGGCACTTTTTTGCACACCATGGGCTAAATGGCCAGGTCACATGGACCCCAAAGGCTCAGAGAAGGTTAGGGGAGGGGACCCACTGGAATAGCTGTTGGGAGACAGATGGTAGCCTCTCGTCAAGGCCATGCAGCGTGTTCTTTAACGTGCACAGGGTATGGCTCTCACGCACACGGGGCCACAGCTTAACGTCCCATCCAACGGACGGCGGCCTTTCCAAGCCCATCGGTGTCCCCTACTGACCGTGGGCAGGGTGGGGAATTTTGCAGAGATAAATCTCAACGCTGACCCAACTGGGACTCGAACCTGGGAACTACAGATTACAAGCTTGGCGCGCTACCGACTGAGCCACCCCCGCCCCCATGGCTGCTTGAGGATGATGATGATGATACTACTTATACTCCTTTTGAATTTTTAAGAATCTGGGCATCAAATAACTTGACAATGCTGGACCAACCTTCCTAAATTTCACATGTATATAACCCAAATTACCACAAAAAAAAAAAAAAAAAAAAATTGGGTATGTATACCTATATTTAGAGGAACCTGAAGCCACTTTAGGCTATGAATCCCAGATTTGAAAAATTTCCACAGTTGTCAATGCTACAACTGACAATGAAATAGTGTTGCATACAATGACAGTGCATTGTATTCCAGGTATGGTTACCAACTCAGGAAAAAAAAAAAAAAAAAAAAACTCCCTACATTAAGGTTCATATTTTGGGGTTTTAAAACAAACCCGAATTTCACTTAATTCCCAAAAAATATTCATACAGAAAAATAATTTTTACCATCTTTTAAAACAAAAAAAAAATATCAGATGGAAGATAGACATATATGAAAAAGTGAAAACAGTAACATAGCTATCTTATCTATTAAGCAGCTAATAAAAATAGAAAATTATGGATAAATTGGCAACATATGCAATTGTTTTCTTTGTATTTTAAGACATTTTAAAATACTATCAATGGTTGGGTTGTGTTAACTCTGACAGGAATTTTTTTGCCTACAATCAGCTAATAGCCAGGTCACAAGGACTTTGAGAGCTGAGAAAATTGGGGGAAGTAGGCCCATTGGACAGCTGTTAGCAGACAGACGCTAGACTCCATCAAAGTCATCCAGTGTATTCCTTAAAGTGCATAGGTTTACAGCTCTCCCACACATGGGGCCTTGGCTTTATGTCTCATCCAACAGATGGCATTTCCAAGCCTATCGGTTGTCCCATACTCACAGATGGCAAGGTGAGGATTTTGCAGAGATAAATCTCGACACTGGCGCAGGTGGGACTCGAATCTGTGAATTGCAGATCAATAATAACTTTGCTTATACCACATTTAAGTATTTGAAAGAATATCTGGTTGACCTGGATGGGATGAAAAAATCTACTGGAATTATTTATATTTCTTCTCAAATACACCAATCAGCCAATACATTAAAACCACCTCTGCATTATGCAAAGATGAGCATGTGCAGACAATCAGTGTCACATGTCAAGGTCATGAATGATATATATAATAACTGGGTCAGAGCTCTCATAGGCAGTATTTCGTTTCGTCTCAACATGGGAAAAGCAAAGGATTTATCTGATTTTGACAAATGCCAGATCGTTATGGCAAGAGCATCTTCAAAACAGAGATGCTGGTAGGCTGCTCACGCTATGCAGTAGTACCTATCAAAGATGGTCCGAAACAGGTGACACTTTGAGCTGTCGACACAGCATGGGCTGGCCACGCCTCATTGATGCCAGAGGTCAGCACAGGCTATCTTGTCCACAGCAACAGGGCTACTGTGGCTGATATTACCCATAATTTCAATTGTGGTAAAGGGCCCAATGTGTCTGAACACACAGTTCATCATAAGCTCTAGGATATGGGTCTCCACAGCCACAGACCAATTCGTGTGACTATGCTCACAGCAGTTCACCATTGTCGACACTTGCAGGGGGTACATAATCATCGGACCATAGAAAACTGGAAGAGGGTCGCATGGTCAGACGAATCCCGTTTTCTGTTACACCATGTGGACAGATGAGCTCATGTGCGATGTTTACCCACAGAAGCCTTCTCACCTGGATGACCTATAGGGCAGATCCAGGTGGCTGGAGAGATTGTGATGGTTTGGGTAATATTTTCTTGGGGAATACTTGACTAATTATCCCTGTATAGAAAATTCTGATAGCTGTCACCTACCTGAACATTGTGGCTGACCAAGCACACCCCTTTATGGCAACTGTATTCCCTGGTGGAGATGGCATCTTTCAACAAGATAATGCTTCATGTCACACTGTGAAAAAGGTTCAGGAATGGTTCCTAGAACATGAGGAGGAATTCCATTTATTGCCATGGCTCTCAATTTTAATGGACATGAATCCTATCGAGCATTTGTGGTTGGAGTTGGAAAAACAGATACAAGCAGCATCACCCCAACCACATAAGTTACGGGAACTGCGGGATCTTCTGTGGCAGTCATGGTATCAAATATCAAGCGACACCTACCATCTCACTGAATTTATGCCTCATCAGGTGAGAGCTCTTTTGGCAGCGAGAGGAGGACCTACATCATATTAAGTAGGTGGTTTTAATGTTTTGGCTGATTAGTCTATATGCTACAATTAAAAACAATTGTTTGAAACTTGACCTAAAATCATTAGGTATACATGATCTCAAATGGCAGTTACTTTAGGAAATATCTTTAAGATCAAGATACAACACAGATTCCCAAGCATGATATCACCAAATGTTTAACATATTACCATTGACACATTTTGTGTTTTTGAAAAGATGAGTGATCCATGCAAAATGCTGGTGAGAATCTACAATAAATTCCTTTAAAGGCATGTTGGGCTGTTTTACCTCAGAGTGGCACTTTTTTGCACACCATGGGCAAAATGGCCAGGTCACATGGGCCCCAAAGGCTTAGAGAAAGTTGGGGGAGGGGACCCACTGGAACATCTGTTGGGAGACAGATGGTAGCCTCCTGCCTAGGCCATCCAGCATGTTCTTTAACACACACAGGGATGGCTCTCCCACACACAGTGCCACAGCTTAACATCTCATCTGACAGACAGCAGCCTTTCCAAGCCCATTGGTGTCCCCTACTGCCTTTAAAGGCATGTTTCTGTTTGCTGAAATCAAAGGAAGAGGGGAGGGCAATGGTTATCTGCAAACATTTTTAAAATTGCAAATTAAGAAGGTACTTTTGTACGAGATTTGATTATTGGGTCTTGAAAAGAAATTTTGAATCAGTTAGGTTTTACTTTAATGCCTTCGGTGAAAGATTATTGACATGGTTGGAAGACATTCCGTGGCATTGGGGATAAAATCATTTTTAATGGTAACTAGGAACCATGAACAGAATACACTGAAATCTTACAAAAATCTAAACTGAGGTTATCACAGCCAGGACTTCACCGTTATAGCTACATCCTTGGAAAAAAAGTGTCAGTCTGCTACTTTGGGTATACATTCAGATTTAGAGGTGGAATTTTATGCAGTTTACTTTTTAAATTATTTAATTGGCTCATGTATCAAAGAATTTCAATGGGAGCAAAACTTTTGAGTATGAGATTTATATTGTGCTATTTAATCTGCTATTCATTTCTACAATTCATAAGTACCTGACTGTAAAGTTTTTATAAAATACTTTCCATCACCAGTTATATTTCCTTTATGCTCAGAAAACCAGACCAAAAATTTTAATATTAAACAAAATTATTAGTAGCTGCTATTTTATGACATTTTCATTAACCATTTACTGCATATATACAGTATTTGTGGCTTAACTTTTACTTCTGTATTTAGACAGTTAAAAGTGTAATTTTAGCAATACTGCTGGCTTTTAATCCCAAATGTCACTTTTCCCTGTTATTGGAATTTCTGGCATTAAAATTTTTTCAGCAGTATGCAAATATTTCTTAGACATAATTAAAATTTAAAACTTATATTTGACCTTATTTAAAATACATTAAGTTACAAATGATATAATTTGAATGCAATCACATCTAATATTACATGTGTTAAAAGATAAAACAAGACTGAAATCTCAAAAAAGATTAACGGCAAAAGTATGGAACGTGACTTTCTACTTTTTGTCGCTTTCGGCCCTCCATTTGACTGAAAAATTCTCTAATATCTTCTTCACGAACTGTCTTTTTAGAGTCAGCAAACTGTTTCAAGAAGTCTTTTAATTCAGTTTTCATATTGTTATATTCATGTATAGCTTCAAGTTGTTTAACTCTGTCAAGTGTGCCAAGTGCCGATAACCCTTTATCATATTGAGATTCATCACCAGAACGACATTTACCCCTCTCTTCATAAGCATGAATGGTATCTTCTTCATCTAAAAGAAACAAACAACACTTAGTCTCATATAGAACAATACATTCCGGGCACTGGCACAGTTTCTTACGCCAACCTTCTGGCAAGAATGCAGGTCCATCGGTATTTTCAACTTTAACACTTGCAAGGTTCTTCAAAGCACAGGTAGTTTTAACGAAGTTTTGAACACATTCATTTTCTGTTTCTAGCTTGATAGATTTTTCTTTTTCTTGCTGGTTTGGTTTAGATACTGTTTTGGGTTTAGCCTCATCATTTTTGTATTGGGACTGCTCATTTTCTTCAGTTTTACAAGGACTCTTTGATTCGCCCGATTTCTTAAATTCCGAGTTTTTCAAACTATTGCATTCTCCTGAATCATTTATTTTGCTCAATTCATTGGCATTGAAATAGGAAAGGTAATGATATAAAAATGTGTGCGACTCCATACATACTGCACATATCATTTCTCCAAAATCACTGTTGTCGGGAACATTACCACCGAGATGTCTTCCATGATACCAATCTTCACAAATGATGCACTGGATCATATCATCAGGTATGTCATCAACCAAATCAGGATAAGGTCTCTCACAGTTACAGTATTTACCTTTAAAGTTTTGGTTATACTTGTTATTTACATTTATATTCTCTTTATTTGGATACAGATGGCACCTATTTGTAGCAAATTTTTTATTTCCACAGTCGCATCGGAAATATCTTTTAGTATACAACTCAAATAACTCGTGACCCTCATGACAAGCATAGCTGCAGGCAAGGCATATGCCTCCTGGTTCGTCTTCGGAGCCGCAAGTTGCACAGGCATACAGTGCTTGTCGCTTTACATAACCTTGATTGTACGTACAGTTCTTATCATCACTATCACCTAAAACTGCTTTAGCATCCTCTTCCAACTCCTGTTCTTCTTCCAATACATCAATCATAGTTAGTTCAGTACCATCATGATTATCACCCATTTCGCTCACACCGTTTTCCGCCATTTTTCTATACGGTTTACGCGGTGTATGGAAAAAACCGTTAATGTAACCATGGAGCCGGTTACGTAACGTGTTCTTTTTATATGAAGAGTAAACTGGCATTTGGAAATTTAGGGCCTTATCGACCTTCTATTCCCATTTAGGTCTTGGATTAGGTCTTCCTTAAATCTTATTTTCTCATTATTTCTTAGTTCAGGCTCTTCCAACCGAAACTTCGTGAAGACCTACTAGGAAAAAAAAATGTATTGTTAAAGAGCCATGGGAATAATTCTCAATTTAAGAACGAAAACATTCTAAAGAGTAAATACCCCTCAAGCAGCTGCTTGCCACAGAGGTCTGACAGGAGCCTGTCAGTTTATATGCCATAGTAGAAGGTCTGAGAGGATGGCAGGACCTCAGCAGAAAAACAACACGAACATCCATGCCTTACCCGGGGCTCGAACCCAGGTCCCGTAGAACAGTAGCCAAGCGCGCTAACCACATAATGCAAAAAACAAAAACAGCTATATAATCGATGAATCAAGAAAATATGCTATTTAAAAGCAAAAATAGGCATTTTTCAACTAGCTGTAAAACCGTGACTCCTGCCAACATTTACTTAGCGACAGCCATTTTGGTGGCACAAAAAAAAAATTACAATTTTCAAAACTAGGGTAAATATTATTGTCATTAAAATGGAACGTTTCTCATGGCGGATAAATCTGAATAATACTGGATCAAAAAGAAGTGTTTTTCATTTTTAGGGATTTCTTCTTTTTTTAAATTTGAATATAGGAATTTTCCAAAAATCTTATTGCAATATTTCTTTACTATATTAAAAAGATGTGAGTGGATTAAATGCATCTGTGGTAGAAATAGAAAGTTATAAGCGAATGGAAATGTTTGCGTAGTCCTACAATATCTTTGCTTTATTTTCGAAATGCTTTCAAAAGGATCATTCATTATCAAGTGACATATATATATTGAACGGCGATTATAACTGTTTCATTCGTATTTATTATTTCTTCAATGCAGTATTCTTCACTTTATGTAAGTATATCTCAAATAAAAAAACAGCTTTAGTCAAAGTGGATGTTTGAAAAGCAAAATATAACTGGCCATCTTGGTGATTGAGTAACGTGGTTTATGAGCGCCATGTTTTGTCGTACTGTGAGACGAATGCCTATGAGTTAGTGTATGTACAAAGTTAAAACTTCTCAATTGGTATAGTTTTATACATTTCTACCACTTTTTTATCTATAAAAGCTGTCATATTTTATGAATGCCTCACTGCGCTGCATTTGGGTGTAAAAATTTCACCATCAGAAGACGGCAATCGGCTGCAAAAGTGAAACGAGCTAACTGAAAACAAACAAAAAATTTATTTTAAGGTTCGTTTGAAAAACGAGCTAATGTGTTCACTTTGTCGTCTGCCTATGCCAATATCTGTTCGTCTGTCTGTCCACCTGTCTCTCCGTCAATAGACAATCAATTTTTTTTTACTTTTAGAGCTAAATGAAAATTTCTTTTTGGATTGGATAGGTGTCGAACAAATATTGTGATTAGCAATTTTGAAAATTTTCAATAGCTTTAATAGCGCCCTCTAGCGGTGGGAAAAGATGGAAAATGCTAAAATTTCAAGTATGTTGGCAAATTATTTACACTGGAAATCTGAAATTTTGGTAGTAGAGTGTTATGGTCAGAAGTTTTACAACGCCAACAAGGTTTTGCCATTTTAGCCAAAAACGGGGTGCGAAAATGAAACTTATTTTAAGAGTTAAGCGAAACAATATTTTTTTTTGGTTTGACAGATACTAACAAAATATTAATGACCTAAACAATATTTGATAATTTCATCATTACCTGTAAACGTTTAAACATCTGTAAATCAATAAATGTTTTTTGTGAAAAAAGCCGGCTTTAGTTCAACAGGTTAGCATGTTTCTTGGAGAGTTGCGGGTTCGATTCCCGTATGTTAGCGATTTTTTTTTCCACAAAAATATTAATATTTACGTTTTTCCAATCCCTATTAGCTGCAATTTCCAGTGTTAGAGAGTGCTAAAGGCGGTAAATAAAAACTCGAAAGGCGACCTCTAGCGGCGGAAGAAGCTGGAAATACCAAATCTTTAAATATTGCAAACGATCTATTTTTGCTAGAAACTTAAGTTTTTAGTGACAGAGTGTAATGACCTTTGGATTTGGTTTACCCTAATACTAATGATTTGTTCCATTGGTAAAATGCAAATTTTCTGGTTTAACAGATAAATGAAAAATTTTTTTGCACATTACAGGTATTAATAAATATTAATAATTTATTTTCTGAATTATACAGTAGTCTGAATTTCCACTGTCAGAGGGTACTGAAAGTGTGAAACAACTAGAAGAACGCATATCACCTCTGGCGCATATGGTAATCTTATTTTCAAAGTGAATGAAGTTCTTCCTTTACCTACATTTTCACTCCTTAAAAGTTTTATTTATGGATGTTCGTGTTGTTTTTCTCCTGAGGTCCCCCCATCCTCATGGACCTTCTGCTATGGCATATAAACTGACAGGCTCCAGTCAGACCTCTGTGGCAAGCAGCTGCTTGATGGGTTATTTACATATTTTTTAATATATGATGGGGGGAAATGCACATATTAGCATTTTATTAGTAATTATAAAACATAGAAAGTATTTATCTTTTAGTTCTTAAATTTAAAAAGTAGCTTTTCTCTCACTCCTCTGAAAATAATAGGCAGATAATTGATGTCAGTTGAATTTCTACCATAACAGAACTCTACTGCCGAAATTACTACCATGAAGAGATCACTTGAAACATTCGTTAAAAGTTTTGCAGTTTCGATATTTAGTGATTTCTAAATGATATAAATTTAAACTACCTTTGAATAACCAAGTAAAAAAGAGATTTCCATTATCTCTTAAAACAATACCCTTCCATTTCTTATCTACCTTGGGCTTAGGGTTAACTCATTGCTGTCAATGGAATTTTCAAGACTCTCACATTACACGACCAAAATTTCAAACTTCTAACATAACTACATCGTTTGCAATATTCGTTTTAAATTTTCGGATTTTTCGATTTTTTTCAACCGTTAGAGGACGCAATTATAGCTTATAGGAAATTTGTAAAATGCAAATTGTAATATTTCATCAATACCTGTCCAACCAAAAAAGAATTTTTAATTTATCTTTAATAACATACACTGTTCTGTTGAAAGAAAAAAAAGTTGCATTTACCTCCCCCCTGGGTCTAAAAGGTCAAGTGATTGTTGCCAATGGTAACTTCGTAAACTTCACATTTCATCACCAAAATTTCAAACTTCTAACATAACTACATCGTTTGGAATATTCGTTTAATATTTAGGAATTTTCAAAATTTTCCGCAGTTATAACTTTTGGGAGATTCGATAAATGCAAATCGCAATATATCATTAATTCCTATCTGACACAAAAAAATTTTAAATTTATCTGTATAAACAAAAAATTTCGATGTCTACAGACGGACAAGACAACAAAACAAAATTATATCTTTTTTTAAAGAAAAAAAAAAAGCCTTAAAATTTCCTGTTCCTTTATTTAGCCGTTTTCTAAAGTGCTTCCAATCATGAACGCTGAAATCTGCATCAAATATTTCCCCACCTTTTCATGAATCCTTAAGTATCCGTGCAAACCTTTCAGTTATGCATGCTAAACAATCTGAGCAACGACAAAACATGGCGTTCAATTTTGAGATGGTCAACCTCTACCTATATAGGGCCTCTAGCAACCACTGTATTACAGCGCCCCCAATCTGAAGCTAAACTTATACCTTTACATGGCTGCCAGCAGGTAAAGCTTAGGTAATAACGTAACTCCTATCGTTTAATATTGTTTTTTATATGCCTTAATAAAGAAAAATGTTTCTACTTTCATTAAATTGTAATACCAAGGAAATATTTACTTTCAAAATAATCTAAAAGTCAATCAATCTTTTTCATTTATGCATTTTTTTTTTTAAATTTAATACATAATTTTGTAGCATATCAAAGGTTCAACTAACAAGATTGATTAACTTTTACTTGAAGAATTAAAAAAAAACTTTTACCTACTTGGGCGTACTTCCTTATTGCGTTAATTTGACATTACGGCGGCCATGTAATAGGGAATGCATCAATCATGCACACATTGCATTGTGGTATGTGTGAATGATTGATGTATTCGCAATTACACTTATTGATGAATGGCTTAATTTTAAAATTCGAAAACGGAAAACAAAGTGAAAAAAAAAGAAAACTTATTAGAAAATATACACTGAAGAGCCAAAACATTATGACCAGTACGTCTTTAAGGAAATCGAAGCAACTGTAAGTAAATGACGGGGCATGTGTTCATGAAATGATATAAATAACACCTGATACTGAGCTCTGTTAATCAGTGTTGTTCTTTAGATGGAAAAGGCAGTGGACTTAAGTGAGTTGGAAAAAATTTGGACCTTTTGGAAAAGGCCAAATTCTAATGGCCAGACGACTGGGTCAGAACATTTCAGAAATGGCAAGGCTTGTGGGATGCTAACGGTCATCAGTGGTTAGTAACTTCAAAAAGTGGTCCAAGGGAAAACCACGAACTGCTGACATCGAAGCTAGAGGTGAGTCAAGGCTATCCCATATGGTACAAACCAACAGAAGGGATACTGTGGCACAACTCGCCGATAATTTGAATGCTGGTGATGGTGTCACAACACACAGTACATCGAACACTGCTGAAAATTGAGTGCCCATGCTAACCTAGGTTCACCATTGAAAGCACCTACTTTGGGCATGCAAGCATCAAAACTGGACCTTGAATGATTGAAAGATCCGATGATCTTCTGATCCAAAGAATTTTGCCTGTTGTTGCACCATGTGGATTGCCAAGTAAGTGTGCATCATGTACTTGGGGAAGTGTTGGCACCAGAATGCACCATGGTACAAAAATAAGCCGGTGGATAAAGTGTAATGCTTTGGGCAAAGTTCTGCTGGGAAACCCTGGTAGAGTCATTCATGTGCAGGAAACTATGATATCTACCACCTACCAAAACATCATTGCAGACCAGGCACATCCTTTCGTGGCAACGGTATGCCCTTCTAGTAGTGCCTTCTTTCAGCAGGATAATGTGCAATGCCACACTGCTCAGATTGTTGAAGAATGGTTCACAGAATATGAGGAAGACTTCCAGGTATTGCCCTAGCATCCAAATTCCCCAGACATCAATGCAATCGAGCATCTGTGGCTTGTGTTGGAAAAGCATATCGGAACTGCGACGGCTCAACCACGTAACTTGCAAGAGTTAAAGGATCTGCTGATAACGTGTTAGTAGCAGATACCACAAGACACCTTTAGAAATCTTGCAGCGTCCATGCCTCGCCATGTAAGAGCTGTTTTGGTGGCACATGGAGCTCCAACATCATATTAGGCAGGTGTTCACTGCTAAAGTCTGTTATCCTTGAGTACAGTAATGCCAACTGACTAAATATTATGGCATCAAATGTACATGCGCGTTAAGTTCTACTCTCATATATATTCAGTGGTGAAAGTAGATTTTATTTCTTAGCGGTACGCTTCAAAGCATAGCTAGGTGTGAAAAATCAAACACAGGCGATCACTCCAGTGAAGTCGTCTTACAGGGGTGAATAAATTGAAGTGTGTGGCGACGAAAGTCGGTGCTCTTAGATTTTCTGATTTTCTCATTTTCCATATGTTTTCCGCAAATAGTGAATGATTTAGGGATTTTTAATGCGAAATAAATATTAATATATTTAAATTCTTGCTGATTCCGTTGTATTCTTGGATTTCAGTCTCAGAAAAAAAAATAATACGATTTGAATGTTTTTGAAATTATTTTTGCACTTAAAGAAATGTTTTTAGAAAGCAAAATTAACGCTACACTCGTATTGCAATTTTGAATACTTAACTTGCATATTTTAAATTCAGAAGTCAAACATAGCATTTTTTGAGAATAACATTTATCGGAGATTTGGAATAGCCTTTTAAATTTATAAAGATCAAAGGTTGCATGACATACGGAAATTTCGCCTCAGACTTATCCCCGATAATAGATGCGAAATTGGAAGAGTTTCCGCATTCAAAATGAATTCCGAAAAGAGCGACTTTTGTCCAAAAAAAGTTGCGAGATGATTTTGTTGAGCGCTCTTGTGTGCCAAGCAAATTCATCTAGCTCTCCCCTAGGGGCGGCTCAGTCGGTAGCGCGCCAGGCTCGTAATCTGTAGTTCCCAGGTTCGAGTCCCAGCTGGTCAGCGTTGAGATTTATCTCCGGAAAATTTCCCGCCCTGCCCACGGTCAGTAGGGGACACCGATGGGCTTGGAAAGGCCGCCGTCCGTCGGATGGGACGTTAAGCCGTGGCCCCGTGTGCGGGAGAGCCATACCCTGTGCACTTTAAAGAACAGACTGGATGGCCTTGACGGGAGGCTGCCATCTGTCTCCAAACAGCTGTTCCAGTGGGTCCCCTCCCCCAACCTTCTCTGAGCCTTCGGGGTCCTTGTGACCTGGCCATTTAGCCCATGGTGTGCAGAAAAGTGCCGCTCAGAGGTAAAACAACCCAACGTTAAAGAACACACTGAATGGCCTTGACGGGAGGCTACCATCTGTCTCCCAACAGCTATTGCAGTGGGTCCCCTCCCCCAACCTTCTCTGAGCCTTCGGGGTCCTTGTGACCTGGCCATTTAGCCTATAGGGTGCAAAAAAGTGTCGCTCAGAGGTAAAACAACCCAACGTTAAAGAACACGCTGAATGGCCTTGACGGGATGCTACCATCTGTCTCCCAACAGCTATTGCAGTGGGTTCCCTCCCCCAACCTTCTCTGAGCCTTCGGGGTCCTTGTGACCTGGCCATTTAGCCCATGGTGTGCAAAAAAGTGCCGATCAGAGGTAAAACAACCCAACGTTAAAGAACACGCTGAATGGCCTTGACGGGAGGGTACCATCTGTCTCCTAACAGCTGTTCCAGTGGGTCCCCTCCCCCAACCTTCTCTGAGCCTTCAAAGTCCTTGTGACCTGGCCATTTAGCCCATGTGTGCAAAAAAGTGCCGCTCAGAGGTAAAACAACCCAACCTATCTCTCCCCTCTTGTCACGGCACTACAGGTTGGCCATTCCTGCAGTAGAAAAATTAATCATTTCACTGTTACACGTGATATATGTATTTGTTGGCACGCTTAACTTTACACATGATTTGAGCACAATGTAGACCTTGTCTTTACCTTAATGAGAAATGTTTAGCGATTCACCAACGCTAATTCTTGCAGTAGACCATTGCATCGCAAACTCTCCTCATCCCTTAAAGCCGCTAATTGATCAATTGCAACGTCACTCCTCTCGTGGACCTGGCAGAATTCTTTCTCTTCTCTCCAAACCTTCATTCACACTGATAAAAGGTTCCAAGAAAAGTTACCTCGCTTTTCTTCAATGCAAAACGGTTAGTCTTTTTCTTTCAGTTGCATTGTTCGTTAAAGCAGAACCCAAATCATGCTATAGCATTATTTTGTATCAAATTTATTGGTGTAATTAAAAATTTGATAATAATTTTATCAATGCTTCTAAGGAAAAACATCTTTATCATAAATTAATAATCATAATTTCATTTTATTATAACGATTCTGATGTTTGGGAATCTGAAACGTCTCGACGTATCTAATATGCATAATAAAACAATAAATCCCCCCTCAAGCAACTGCTTGCCACAGAGGTCGGACACGAGCCTGTCAATAGGTCTGTGAGGATAGCAGGACTTCAGCAGAAAAACAACACAAACATCCATGCCTTACCTGGGGCTCGAACCCAGGTCTCGTAGTTCTGTAATCTGTTCTCATAATCTGCAGTTCCCAGGTTCGAGTCCCAGCTGGGTCAGCGTTGAGATTTATCTCTGCAAAATTCCCCGCCCTGCCCACGGTCAGTAGGGGACACCGATGGGCTTGGAAAGGCCGCCGTCCGTCGGATGGGATGTTAAGCCGTGGCCCCGTGTGCGGGAGAGCCATACCCTGTGCACGTTAAAGAACACGCGGGATGGCCTTGACTGGAGGCTACCATCTGTTCCCAACAGCTTGTCCCAGTGGGTTCTTTCCCCCAACCTTCTCTGAGCCTTCAGGGTCCATGTGACCTGGCCATTTAGCCCATGGTGTGCAAAAATAGTACCACTCAGAGGTAAAACCGAACGTTAAAGAACACGCTGGATGGCCTTGACGGGAGGCTACCATCTGTCTCCCAACAGCTGTTCCAGTGGGTCCCCTCCCCCAACCTTCTCCGAGTCTTTGGAGTCCTTGTGACCTTGCCATTTAGCCCATGGTGTGCAAAAAAAGTACCGCTCAGAGGTAAAACCCGTTAAAGAACACGCTGGATGGCCTTGACGGGAGGCTACCATCTGTCTCCCAACAGCTGTTCCAGTGGGTCCCCTCCCCCAACCTTCTCCGAGTCTTTGGAGTCCTTGTGACCTTGCCATTTAGCCCATGGTGTGCAAAAAAAGTACCGCTCAGAGGTAAAACCCGTTAAAGAACACGCTGGATGGCCTTGACGGGAGGCTACCATCTGTCTCCCAACAGCTGTTCCAGTGGGTCCCCTCCCCCAACCTTCTCTGAGCCTTCGAGGTCCATGTGACCTGGCCATTTAGCCCATGGTGTGCAAAAAAGTGCCGCTCAGAGGTAAAAGAACCCAACCCGTAGTTCAGTAGCCATGCGAGCTAACCACTGGGCCACGATACGGCTTAGTACGTTTACAAATGCTATAAATTCTGATCCTGAAGGTCCAAGGGATGCAAATGATGAAAAAAAGCATTAGAGAATTAAATTCTTAGTTGATAATTTTTTTACACATTGCAAACAGCTGCTTATCACCGGTCTGATAAGAGCCTGTCGTTTTGAGATGTCAGATGACCGATTATGAAGGCGAGATCTCAGCAGAAATAAAATCACCATGCCTATATTGTCTCGAACCCAGGTCCCATAAACTTGAAGCGAAGCGTGTAAACCACTTGATCACATGGACGATGTCAAGTTCCATAAATTTGACAAATGCCAGTTGTCAACCACGCAGTTTTTGTTAATAATTTTGAATCTTCTGTGGGCCTTATTCTTGAACTTCTTTATCATTAGCTATCCATTACTTTAAACTTCTTTTATACAGACGAAAATGCTGACATGCTACGGGGTCAATACTAACAAATATGCTGAATTCAGTGAAAATGTAATGGTTATAAAAGTCGAAATTGGTAGTTCAGTATTAAACTACTGATGAAATATGAAGAGGATTCATCATTGCAATTGCCTCCAATATGGGTCTTTTTTGGATGTCGAAAATCTCAGCTACAGACACGTATTACGAGTAGAGATTTTCGAAAGCATTCATTATTAATATTTAACATCAAACAAAAAAAAATTTGGAATATTGTTACTTACAAAGAGAAAATTTACAGCAATCTTAAGTTTTCTCTTCGAACTCTATGAACAAATTGTGCGTTTTTTATTTCAGGGCAGTTAATCGTTTTCCTCAGTAAAATAATGGCGACAAGACTCGGAGGTGGAAAATATTTTTTGAAGGGCCTAACGCTCACCTCACGAGGAGCGGCGAGGCAGAAAGGGAAAATGCGATAGAGGTATAACTTTTATTTAATATTCAAATAAACTTATCTATAGTAAATATTTACTTCCTTTTTTTAAAGTTTATAATTAGATTCAAATTAATATTTTTTTATTAATATACGCCATAATTCTTTTTTTAAATTTTCCAGATAATTTCAGACGTAGAGTTTAAGAGTGTGCGTATTCTCTTACTGTGTGTGTATATACTCTGAATACATGTCCCTTTAGGGGCGGGGGTAGCTCAGTCGGTAGCGCGCCAGGCTCGTAATCTGTAGTTCCCAGGTTCGAGTTCCAGCTGGGTCAGCGTTGAGATTTATCTCCGCAAAATTCCCCGCCCTGCCCACGGTCAGTAGGGGACACCGATGGGCTTGGAAAGGCCGCCGTCCGTCGGATGGGACGTTAAGCCGTAGCTCCTGTGTACGTTAAAGAATACACTGGATGGCCTTGACGGGAGGCTACCATCTGTCTCCCAACAGCTGTTCCAGTGGGTCCCCACCACCAACCTTCTCTGAGCCTTCGGGGTCCATGTGACCTGACCATTTAACCCATGGTGTGCAAAAAAGTGCCGCTCAGAGGTAAAACAACCCAACCCAACAGCTATTGGGAGACAGATGATAGCTTCCCGTCAAGGCCATCCAGCGTGTTCTTTAACGTTGGGTTGTTTTATCTCTAACCAGCACTTTTTTGCACACCATGGGCTAAATGGCCAGGTCACAAGGATTCCAAAGGCTCAGAGAAGGTTGGGAGAGGGGACCCACTGGAACAGCTGTAGGGAGACAGATGGTAGCCTTCCATCAAGGCCATCCAGCATATTTAACGTTGGGTTGTTTTACCTCTGAGCAGCACTTTTTTGCACACAATGGGCTACATGGCCAGGTCACAAGGACCCCGAAGGCTCAGAGGTTGGGGAGGGGGACCCACTGGAACAGTTGTAGGGAGACAGATGGTAGCCTTCCATCAAAGCCATCCAGCGTGTTCTTTAACGTTGGGTTTACTCTGAGCGGCACTTTTTTTGCACACAATGGACTAAATGGCCAGGTCACAAAGACCCCAAAGGCTCAGAGAAAGTTGGGTACCCACTGGAACAGCTGTTGGGAGACAGATGGTAGCCTCCCGTCAAGGCCATCCAGTGTGTTCTTTAACGTTGGGTTGTTTTACCTCTGAGCGGCACTTTTTTGCACACCATGGGCTAAATGGCCAGGTCACATGGACCCCGAAGGGTCAGAGAGGTTGTGGGAGGGGACCCACTGGAACAGCTGTTGGGAGACAGATGGTAGCCTCCCGTCAAGGCCATCCAGCGTGTTCTTTAACGTTGGGTTGTTTTACCTATGAGCGGCACTTTTTTGCACACCATGGGCTAAATGGCCAGGTCACATGGACCCCGAAGGCTCAGAGAAGGTTGGGGGAGGGGACCCACTGGAACAGCTGTTGGGAGACAGATGGTAGCCTCCCGTCAAGGCCATCCAGCGTGTTCTTTAACGTGCACAGGGTATGGTTCTCCCGCACACGGTCCACGGCTTAACGTCCCATACAAAGGACGGCGACCTTTCCAAGCCCATCGGTGACCATTATTGACCATGGGCAGGGCGGGGAACATTGTGGAGATAAATCTCAATGCTGACGCAGATGATAACCATGTAAAAGCATATTTTTACACATTCGGCAAATAATAGTACATATATATAACCACAAGGTTTGGGAGTTAACTTATATATGAGCTATATTTGTACACACCAAAAAAATTCAATGAAAAGTTTTAGTTTGTGTTCAGGCCCGGATGTAAAAAAAAAATTCAGGGGGGTTATTTTTATCGTTACTAGCATTTTGAAAAGGTGCTCACTAAACCCGCCACAGATCTGGCCCTGCACGAGTACAAATGAAGAAATACCAATAATGATATATCGTAGGTGTTCTGAACTTGGAGTACGCCGTGAGAGCTCAAAAGTCGCTCGATTTGGTAAACAAGTCACTAAGTTGGCATTGTTACACTATAACTATAGTTTTATCTATCTATACAAGGGTTACGCCAGTTACATACACATTTCCAGGGGGTACGTGAAGCATAAAAGGTTGAGAACCACTGATATATATGTTTTATTTTATTCCCATTGTTATACTATAACTATAGTTTTATCTATCTATACAAGGGGTACGCCAGTTACATACACATTTCCAGGGGGTACGTGAAGCATAAAAGGTTGAGAACCACTGATATATGTTTTATTTTATTCCCATTGTTATACTATAACTATAGTTTTATCTATCTATACAAGGGTTACGCCAGTTACATACACATTTCCAGGGCGTACGTGAAGCATAAAAGGTTGAGAACCACTGATATATATGTTTTCTTTTATTCCCATTGTTATACTATAACTATAGTTTTATCTATCTATACAAGGGTTACGCCAGTTACATACACATTTCCAGGGGGTACGTGAAGCATAAAAGGTTGAGAACCACTGATATATGTTTTATTTTATTCCCATTGTTATACTATAACTATAGTTTTATCTATCTATACAAGGGGTACGCCAGTTACAGACACATTTCCAGGGGAAGTATAAACTGTTGAGGACCACTGATATGTTTTATTTTATTCCCATTGTTATACTATAACTATAGTTTTATCTATCTATACAAGGGTTACGCCAGTTACATACACATTTCCAGGGCGTACGTGAAGCATAAAAGGTTGAGAACCACTGATATATATGTTTTATTTTATTCCCATTGTTACACTATAACTATAGTTTTATCTATCTATACAAGGGTTACGCCAGTTACATACACATTTCCAGGGCGTACGTGAAGCATAAAAGGTTGAGAACCACTGATATATATGTTTTATTTTATTCCCATTGTTATACTATAACTATAGTTTTATCTATCTATACAAGGGTTACGCCAGTTACATACACATTTCCAGGGGGTACGTGAAGCATAAAAGGTTGAGAACCACTGATATATGTTTTATTTTATTCCCATTGTTATACTATAACTATAGTTTTATCTATCTATACAAGGGGTACGCCAGTTACAGACACATTTCCAGGGGAAGTATAAACTGTTGAGGACCACTGATATGTTTTATTTTATTCCCATTGTTATACTATAACTAGTTTTATCTATACAAGGGGTACGCCATTTACAGACACATTTCCAGGGGGTACGTGAAGTATAAAAGTTTGAGAACCACTGATATATATGTTTCATTTTATTCCCATTGCTATACTATAAATATAATTTTATCTATCTATATAAGGGGTACGCCAGTTACATACACATTTCCAGGGGGTACGTGAAGCATAAAAGGTAGAGAACCACTATATGTTTTATTTTATTCCCATTGTCATACTATAACTATAGTTTTATCTATCTATAAAAGGGGTACGCCAGTTACATACACATTTCCAGGGGGTACGTGAAGCATAAAAGGTTGAGAACCACTGATATATATGTTTTATTTTATTCCCATTGTTATACTATAACTATAGTTTTATCTGTCTATTCAAGGGGTACGCCAGTTACATACACATTTCCAGGGGGTACGTGAAGCATAAAAGGTAGAGAACCACTGATATATATGTTTTATTTTATTCCCATTGTTATACTATAACTATAGTTTTATCTATCTATAAAAGGGGTACGCCAGTTACATACACATTTCCAGGGGGTACGTGAAGCATAAAAGGTAGAGAACCACTGATATATATGTTTTATTTTATTCCCATTGTTATACTATAACTATAGTTTTATCTATCTATACAACGGGTACGCCAGTTACATACACATTTCCAGGGGGTACGTGAAGCATAAAAGGTTGAGAACCACTGATATATATGTTTTATTTTATTCCCATTGTTATACTATAACTATAGTTTTATTTATCTATACAAGGGGTACGCGAGTTACATACACATTTCCAGGGGGTACGTGAAGCATAAAATGTTGAGAACCACTAATATATATGTTTTATTTTATTCCCATTGTTATACTATAACTATAGTTTTATCTATCTATACAAGGGGTACGCCAGTTACATACACATTTCCAGGGGGTACGTGAAGCATAAAATATTGAGAACCACTAATATATATGTTTTATTTTATTCCCATTGTTATACTATAACTATAGTTTTATCTATCTATACAACGGGTACGCCAGTTACATACACATTTCCAGGGGGTACGTGAAGCATAAAATGTTGAGAACCACTGATATATATGTTTTATTTTATTCCCATTGTTATACTATAACTATAGTTTTATCTATCTATACAAGGGGTACGCCAGTTACATACACATTTCCAGGGGGTACGTGAAGCATAAAAGGTTGAGAACCACTGATAAATATGTTTTATTTCATTCCCATTGTTATATTATAACTATAGTTTTATCTATCTATACAACGGGTACGCCAGTTACATACACATTTCCAGGGGGTACGTGAAGCATAAAAGTTTGAGAACCACTGATATATATGTTTTATTTTATTCCCATTGTTATACTATAACTATAGTTTTATCTATCTATACAAGGGGTACGCCAGTTACATACACATTTCCAGGGGGTACGTGAAGCATAGAAGTTTGAGAACCACTGATATATATGTTTTATTTTATTCCCATTGTTATACTATAACTATAGTTTTATCTATCTATACAAGGGGTACGCCAGTTACATACACATTTCCAGGGGGTACGTGAAGCATAAAAGTTTGAGAACCACTGATATATATGTTTTATTTTATTCCCATTGTTATACTATAACTATAGTTTTATCTATCTATACAACGGGTACGCCAGTTACATACACATTTCCAGGGGGTACGTGAAGCATAAAAGGTTGAGAACCACTGATATATATGTTTTATTTTATTCCCATTGTTATACTATAACTATAGTTTTATTTATCTATACAAGGGGTACGCCAGTTACATACACATTTCCAGGGGGTACGTGAAGCATAAAAGGTTGAGAACCACTGATATATATGTTTTATTTTATTCCCATTGTTATACTATAACTATAGTTTTATCTATCTATACAACGGGTACGCCAGTTACATACACATTTCCAGGGGGTACGTGAAGCATAAAAGGTTGAGAACCACTGATATATATGTTTTATTTTATTCTCATTGTTATACTATAACTATAGTTTTATCTATCTATACAAGGGGTACGCCAGTTACATACACATTTCCAGGGGGTACGTGAAGCATAAAAGGTTGAGAACCACTGATAAATGTTTTATTTCATTCCCATTGTTATATTATAACTATAGTTTTATCTATCTATACAACGGGTACGCCAGTTACATACACATTTCCAGGGGGTACGTGAAGCATAAAAGTTTGAGAACCACTGATATATATGTTTTATTTTATTCCCATTGTTATACTATAACTATAGTTTTATCTATCTATACAAGGGGTACGCCAGTTACATACACATTTCCAGGGGGTACGTGAAGCATAAAAGTTTGAGAACCACTGATATATATGTTTTATTTTATTCCCATTGTTATACTATAACTATAGTTTTATCTATCTATACAAGGGGTACGCCAGTTACATACACATTTCCAGGGGGTACGTGAAGCATAAAACGTTGAGAACCACTGATATATATGTTTTATTTTATTCCCATTGTTATACTATAACTATAGTTTTATCTATCTATACAAGGGGTACGCCAGTTACATACACATTTCCAGGGGGTACATGAAGCATAAAAGGTTGAGAACCACTGATATATATGTTTTCTTTTATTCCCATTGTTATACTATAACTATAGTTTTATCTATCTATACAAGGGGTACGCCAGTTACATACACATTTCCAGGGGGTACGTGAAGCATAAAAGGTTGAGAACCACTGATATATATGTTTTCTTTTATTCCCATTGTTATACTATAACTATAGTTTTATCTATCTATACAAGGGGTACGCCAGTTACATACACATTTCCAGGGGGTATGTGAAGCATAAAAGGTTGAGAACCACTGATATATATGTTTTCTTTTATTCCCATTGTTATACTATAACTATAGTTTTATCTATCTATACAAGGGGTACGCCAGTTACATACACATTTCCAGGGGGTACGTGAAGCATAAAAGGTTGAGAACCACTGATATATATGTTTTCTTTTATTCCCATTGTTATACTATAACTATAGTTTCATCTATCTATACAAGGGGTACGCCAGTTACATACACATTTCCAGGGGGTACGTGAAGCATAAAAGGTTGAGAACCACTGATATATATGTTTTATTTTATTCCCATTGTTATACTATAACTATAGTTTTATCTATCTATACAAGGGGTACGCCAGTTACATACACATTTCCAGGGGGTACGTGAAGCATAAAAGTTTGAGAACCACTGATATATGTGTTTTATTTTATTCCCATTGTTATACTATAACTATAGTTTTATCTATCTATACAAGGGGTACGCCAGTTACATACACATTTCCAGGGGGTATGTGAAGCATAAAAGGTTGAGAACCACTGATATATATGTTTTCTTTTATTCCCATTGTTATACTATAACTATAGTTTTATCTATCTATACAAGGGGTACGCCAGTTACATACACATTTCCAGGGGGTATGTGAAGCATAAAAGGTTGAGAACCACTGATATATATGTTTTCTTTTATTCCCATTGTTATACTATAACTATAGTTTTATCTATCTATACAAGGGGTACGCCAGTTACATACACATTTCCAGGGGGTACGTGAAGCATAAAAGGTTGAGAACCACTGATATATATGTTTTATTTTATTCCCATTGTTATACTATAACTATAGTTTTATCTATCTATACAAGGGGTACGCCAGTTACATACACATTTCCAGGGGGTACGTGAAGCATAAAAGGTTGAGAACCACTGATATATATGTTTTCTTTTATTCCCATTGTTATACTATAACTATAGTTTTATCTATCTATACAAGGGGTACGCCAGTTACATACACATTTCCAGGGGGTACGTGAAGCATAAAAGTTTGAGAACCACTGATATGTGTTTTATTTTATTCCCATTGTTATACTATAACTATAGTTTTATCTATCTATACAAGGGGTATGCCAGTTACATACATATTTCCAGGGGGTACGTCAAGCATAAAAGATTGAGAACCACTGATATATACGTTTTATTTTATTCCCATTGTTATACTATAACTATAGTTTTATCTATCTATACAAGGGGTACGCCAGTTACATACATATTTCCAGGGGGTACGTGAAGCATAAAAGTTTGAGAACCACTGATATATATGTTTTATTTTATTCCCATTGTTATACCATAACTATAGTTTTATCTACCTATACAAGGGGTACGCCAGTTACATACACATTTCCAGTGGGTACGTGAAGCATAAAAGTTTGAGAACCACTGATATATATGTTTTATATTATTCCCATTGTTATACTATAACTATAGTTTTATCTACCTATACAAGGGGTACGCCAGTTACATACACATTTCCAGGGGGTACGTGAAGCATAAAAGTTTGAGAACCACTGATATATATGTTTTATTTTATTCCCATTGTTATACTATAACTATAGTTTTATCTATCTATACAAGGGGTACGCCAGTTACATACACATTTCCAGAGGGTACGTGAAGCACAAAAGGTTGAGAACCACTGATATATAAGTTTTATTTTATTCCCATTGTTATACTATAACTATAGTTTTATCTATCTATACAAGGGGTACGCCAGTTACATACACATTTCCAGGGGGTACGTGAAGATAAAAGGTTGAACACCACTGATATAACGAATAAATTTCTTAAACTGTGTCTGCTTAAGAAGTAAAATGTGTTGGGAAAAAAAAAAAACGATCGAAAGATTTTATTACTCAGAAGCTTACCAAGGGGTAAAAATAAAACATGGTTCAAAAAGTTTTTTTTAAAAAAAATTATTGAGACATGTAATGTTTTATGGTTGATATGGTATTGTTATTCTGCAAAATGGCCATCAAAAAAAAAAACCTTGAGTATTTAAATTTAAAAAATATCTACAACTAGAATAACACTTTCAAATTCAAAGTTGTGGTTCTAGTGAGGTAAATTTCCTTCTTTCGAAACCCTTTAACAGATACCAGCTGTCTCCAGAGCATTGTACACAATTTATTTAAGTTTATTAATTTCTACCTTTCTAAAAACGTGGCTGAGGCCTGCACCTGAAAGTTTTAGTTATTTCATCAAAAATAAAGCCAAAATCTGACACCATTAGTTTGTCCTATTTGTAACATTTGATTTGAAATAAATTGCAATTCAGTCTTAAAGATATATTAATAAATCGGAAAGGCGAAGTTGAAAATTACATATAACACAGGTACTTTATACCTGTTTTATATGTGATTTTCAATAGCCACCAAAAATTACTATTAAACCAATCACATTGATATCAAAAGTAACTTGTTAAAATAATTCAGTAAAACAGGCCCATCCAACCTCAATTTAATGAAGAACCATTAAAAAAAAAGTGCATTTAAAAGCGAAAAACATTCTTTTCTAATAATGAACAGAAAAAAAAATAAGAACTGTTTTTAAGGAAAAGTAAATATCATGATTAAATAAAATATGCATTTTTATCCAGTCCCCCCAAAAACAAAACGTAAACGAGATAATGTATTTATTTTGTTGTCTGCAGACATCAAACTTTTTTGCTTTTATAGATGTATATAATAAAAATTATTTTTATCTTTCATAGGTTGGGTTGTTTTACCTCTGAGTGGCACTTTTTTGCACACTATGGGCTAAATGGCCAGGTCACAAGGACCCCGAAGGCTCAGAGAAGGTTGGGGGAGGGGACCCACTGGAACAGCTGTTTGGAGACAGATGGTAGCCTCCCGTCAAAGCCATCCAGCGTGTTCCTTAACGTTGGGTTGTTTTACCTATGAGCGGCACTTTTTTTGCACACCATGGGCTAAGTGGCCAGGTTGTTGGGTTGGGTTGTTTTACCTCTGAGCGGCACTTTTTTGCACACCATGGGCTAAATGGCCAGGTCACATAGACCCCGAAGGCTCAGAGAAGGTTGGGGGTGGGGACCCACTGGAACAGCTGTTGGAAGACAGATGGTAGCCTCCCGTCAAGGCCATCCAGCGTGTTCTTTAACGTGCACAGGGTATGTCTCTCCCGCACACGGGGCCACGGCTTAACGTCCCATCCGACGGACGGCGGCCTTTCCAAGCCCATCGGTGTCCCCCTACTGACCGTGGGCAGGGTGGGGAATTTTGCGGAGATAAATCTCAACGCTGACCCAGCTGGGACTCGAACAAGTGGCCAGGTCACAAGGACCCTGAAGGCTCAGAGAAAGTTGGGGGAGGGGACCCACTGGAACAGCTGTTTGGAGACAGATGGTAGCCTCCCGTCAAGGCCATCCAGCGTGTTCTTTAACGTTGGGTTGTTTTACCTATGAGTGGCACTTTTTTTGCACACCATGGGCTAAGTGGCCAAGTCACAAGGACCCTGAAGGCTCAGAGAAAGTTGGGGGAGGGGACCCACTGGAACAGCTGTTTGGAGACAGATGGTAGCCTCCCGTCAAGGCCATCCAGCGTGTTCTTTAACGTTGGGTTGTTTTACCTATGAGCGGCACTTTTTTGCACACCATGGGCTAAATGGCCAGGTCACAAGGACCCTGAAGGCTCAGAGAAGGTTGGGGGAGAGGACCCACTGGAACAACTGTTGGGCGACAGATGGTAGCCTCCCGTCAAAGCCATACAGCGTGTTCTTTAACGTTGGGTTGTTTTAACTCTGAGGGCACTTTTTTGCACACCATGGGCTAAATGGCCAGGTCACATGGACCCGAAAGGCTCAGAGAAGGTTGGGGGAGGGGACCCACTGGAACAGCTGTTTGGAGACAGATGGTAGCCTCCCGTCAAGGCCATCCAGGGTGTTATTTAACGTGCACAGTGTATGGCTCTCCCGCACACGGGGCCACGGCTTACAATTACGAGGAATACCAAAAGGAGGGTTAATACTAATAGTCAGAGCCTATGGTGAATAGATCAGTTCAGGAAAGTAAAAACATTTTTGCTAAAATAAGTAGTTGGTTTATGGACTCTGCATTTTCTCCATTGCCATTCTTCTGCCTCCCATTCCAAGTGTTTGAAATTGCGGATAAATCTCAACGCTGACCCAGCTGGGACTTGAACCTGGGAACTGCAGATTACGAGCCTGGCATGCTACTGACTGAGCCACCCCCACCCCACACCCACGAACTGCCATGACTACTTTTATTAATGCAACAACCCAGAGTGCTTTGCAAAATGCAGTAAGTGAAATGGTCCAGATCAATATATTGGGATTAATACAGATATATTAAGTTTAGTATCAGTCCCGAAAGTTTTAATCTCATTTTTAAAAAAAAACAATGAATTTTAATTAAAAAAACTGAATAAATCACAAAAATAGAACAGATTATAGCATACTAATGAAAGAAAATAAAATGCATATTTTTTTCATAGGATTCAATTTATTTAGAATTGACTTGCTGCTCTCTTAATCTGTTGCTGGTTGCCACATATAGTTTTCAATATTCAATTATTTAATAACTCTTATAAACAAGTGCACACCATCGCACCTCATTAATTTGTCACTCTTTCTGAATTATCACCAAATTAAGTGTGCTTGTTTGGAAGGTTGACTGCCGAGAGAAATTAAATCACCCAAAGAATGCTTAAAAATAGCTATTTCTATTGCAAATATTCATATTTCATTTGATGCATATTGCATTACAATGTCTCACGAGAATGAGAATTTTTTTTTATCAACATTGATTAAACACTAAGCAGAAGAAGCATGCTTTAATTAGCTAATCCAAATATTTTAAGTTTTAAAACAATTATGAGGATTGGATTGTTTTACCTCTGAACGACACTTTTTTTGCACACCATGGGCTAAATGGCCAGGTCACATGGACCCCAAAGGCTCAGAGAAGGTTGGGGGAAGGGACCCACTGGAACAGATGTTAGGAGACAGATGGTAGCCTCGCGTCAAGGCCATCCGGCATGTTCTTTACCGTGCACAGTGTATGGCTCTCCTGCACACGGGGCCACGGCTTACAATTACGAGGAATACCAAAAGGAGGGTTAATACTAATAGTCAGAGCCTATGGTGAATAGATCAGTTCAGGTAAGTAAAAACATTTTTGTAAAAATAAGTAGTTGGTTTATGGACTCTGCATTTTCTCCATTGCCATTCTTCTGTGTTCCATTCCAAGTGTCTAGGTAACTTCTCTCTTCTTTTAATCTTCAAGTATATCGCACTGCATAATTGAAGAATTAAATTCAGAATCGCCTCTCTTGTTGTCGTTACAACAGCTGCAATTCCATTTTCCTCTTCAAAAACTTCAGATACATAAGATGAAGCAACCACTTTCAGTTCATACCTACAATAACACACATTACCCAGCAACATGTATTGGGACATTTGCATGTTAGGTGAATAGAGAACCATGCTGAAAGCTCCATAAACCATTCAAGAAAGCTTTTTTACGACAAAATGCCACTGATGATAAATTGAAAATCTCATGCAAAATCCTAATTTTCAACTATATTTAAGATTTAAAGAATTATGGAAGATGAAACATTTAAGAGCAGCTTTGTTGTTCACCGAAATATATTTAATTTTACTAATAAATTACCACTTTGAAGTTGATTCAAATTTTAGAGGAAAAATTGTCTTGAGTCGGGTGGGATACGAACCCACGACCTCCTGATAACATGTCTGGTGCTCTGGACCACTAGGCTACTGGCCATCGATCAAGATATCCACTAATCGATGATATGATGTAATGTAGGTTGAAAAGGTTCATAAGTAGGGAATGTTCCAGCAATTTCGCCATGAGTGGCAGTGCCATATATACTGGTTCCTGTCAGACCTCTTAAATATGACTTATATATGGCACTGTCACTTATGGTGAAATTGCTGGAACACTCCCTACATATGATGTAATGTAGGTTAAAAAGGTTCATATCATCAATTAGAGATCTTGATCGGCAGCAGGTAGCTCAGTGGTCCAGGGTTGGGTTGTGTTGTTTTACCTCTGAGTGGCACTTTTTTGCACACCATGGGCTAAATGGCCAGGTCACATGGACCCCAAAGGCTCAGAGAAGGTTGGGGGAGGGGACCCACTGGAACAGCTGTTGGGAGACAGATGGTAGCCTCCCGTCAAGGCCATCCGGCATGTTCTTTAACGTGCACAGGGTATGGCTCTCCTGCACACGGGGCCACGGCTTAACGTCCCATCCGACGGACGGCGGCCTTTCTAAGCCCATCGGTGTCCCCTACTGACCATGGGCAGGGCGTGGAATTTTGCGGAGATAAATCTCAACGCTGACCCAGCTGGGACTTGAACCTGGGAACTACAGATTACGAGCCTGGCGCACTACCGACTGAGCCACCCCTGCCCCCAGTGGTCCAGAACACCTGACATGTTATCAGGAGGTCGTGGGTTCATATCCCTCCCGGCTCAAGAAAATATTTCTCTAAACATTTGAATCGACTTCAAAGTGGTAATTTATTAGTAGATTAGTATTTCATTAAACTTGACATATTTGTCATTATTTTATGAATCTCCCACCCCTTTATTTTAAAAATTAACAAAACTGTGTTCAAGATTTGTATAGCAATAGTGTCTGTTGTTAAACATTTTCACTTATGAACTCTTTAAACATTAAACAACTATTGTTGAAAACTGAGATGTTAATAGCTTTGAGCGAGTTTTTTTTTTAATTTACATCCAACAACATTTTCCTGTAAAAAGCTTATTTTCTAAGTTAGGGAGCTCTGAAAGCAGCTTTCTATCTACACAATACGGAAGTGTACCAATACGTGTTGGGAAAATAATGTAGTTCTTCCTTTGGAAAGTTGCCTTCACACGCATGCAATTCGTTTTACTTAATGCCACTAGAGAAATATCAGTCTTCTTATTCAAACATATTTGCAATATCAGTGGGGAGTAAATTTTGATATACTTGAAACGATTTGAAATAGCAGATGTCAGTGTAAGTTCCAGTTACTTCAAATAAAATGAATGACATCTACAATAGTCATTTTAAAAAGCACTAGTTGTGAAGTTTCACTGGAAGATTTCAATAAAGCTTGGAATTGGATTATTCTTCGATCCATGGGTTGCAAATATTACATCTAGAGGAAGATCTTGAAGTTTAAATGTTGCGACGACTTTCATAACTGTAATAATATATTTCTGTTGAAGATATTAGCAAAATAATATTTAATCTTCTTTCCAAATTGCCAATTACTATCTAAATAGTAGAATTTACTTCATGTCAATCAGGAATGGACTATATCTTTCTGTAATTTCCCATAAGCCAGTGTATATTTTGCTGGTATCTATATTTACTACTGTAAAATTACTTCTTTCCCTCTAATAGTCTTCCTACCTGACAGCCAAGTTTAATCTGGCCCAAAGAAACACAGAATCAAATTTAAAAATGTCTTATATTGACATAACCTTTAGAAACTGTTCAAGTTCAAGGTGTAAGATCACAGTGAAATTAGCCTCCAATGAGGGGCAACCTACACCAGATTAGAGACTGTTTAATTCATTGAAGAACTGTAATGCCTATTACTTCAAATTACACTCTTTTTGCATGAGCATAATGATTCTAGTGGTTTTACAATTTCTGAAACATCTGGTGCTTTTCTTTTATGCCTTTCAATTACTACTTCACATCAATAATGGTTGACACATCCAGAAATATCTTCAGAGAACTTCAGAGTTTGAGAAACAAGTGAAAAAAAATCACATGATTAGCATATTTGGTGAATATAACATTTGGAGAAGCTGTGTGCTGCACCAGAAAGTGTTGTAGAGGCAAGTACACAGTGAATATGCCATCAAAATGTAACACGCCGGACTTCCGTTTCGTTTGAACAACATTCTGTATATATTGCAACATATGCTCCTGTATTTGGGCAGAAAGGTTGGTGAATTAATCCATTATGCCAGGGACATTATAATATTGATTTTGCACGGAAACAGAAAACAATAAAAATGCTGGAATTCTTTATTAAAGCTCCTAAAAAGTGATGAATGAAGCGAAGTCAAGTTTTCTAGATGTAATGAACTAGATCGAATTTCACCCCCATAGATTTTTAGGCGTATTAATAGGGATAATAGAAATGTGACAAATAAAATGGGGGATAAATTATCAAGGTCTAATAGATAGCTATGAGGTGTTTTGCCTTGCCATTGACAGTTATTTTTTAGTAGCTATTTACAACAGATCATATATAGAAAACATATTGAAATTATGAAAAATATATATGAAAAAAAAAATGAATCTTTGCATGCTATAACAGCACATTACTCTCACATGATTGTATCAATTTATTTGCAGATACAGAACTGAGAATAAAAATTTACATTAGTTTTTGACAACTTTTGCCTACCATATATAAATAATAAAAAAAAATTACTCTTGACTTTACCAGAACACAAATCTAAAAGAATTTTAACTACTGAGATATTGTGACACCACACTTAAAAAGTGAGATGAGAGTATTTCTGAATACGCTATATGCTGGTCTCTTACCCGAGAAAAGTACAAAAACATCATCTGCACAAATATAAAGACTTTACAAACATGATTGACTTTGAGACAATACAGTTTATTGTTCCTCCAGGGGTTTTATTATAAAAGGAAGCACAAAGCCCAGCTTATGTAGCATAAAATTTGCATGACACAGAAGGATACACCTTCAAACTTAACCAAGAGCTGATCTGACTCTTGCTTTCTGCTGCTTCTACGGCAGCTAAAGTGTCTCAGGAATACAGAGTTCTCTGGGTGGTACACAGTACAGAATGGTGACCACAATCCTCTGCTTTATTTGTTGCTTTACTGTACATATAAGAACTGTTGTCATTTTACAGCAATTCGATCTTCTAAAAGAGGGACAACAGCAGCTTTAAAGAACAGAGAATGTGGCATACCACACTATTCCTTTTACAGTAAATAAATATTGACATACACCATTTCCAACAAACATAAGTTTCATTTCTGCAAATCTCATATCTACTCTGCTGATAAAAACTGAACCTTTCTTTTTACAGAATGCCTACTACTCTTGTGATACTGTATAACCCCGACAGTTACAAAAGAAAAAAAAAATGGTTTGGGAGAGTCCAGACTGAAATTCTGTACACTGTACAACACTATCACTCTTACAACATTTAGATTCTTTCACGTGTGCTGCACAAGGCGGTAGTGCATGTTACCAGTTTAGTGTGTTCACTGCTGAGGGAAATATAGACGATCCCTGATGTTGAACCCCCGAGTTCTAGCTACACTACCAGCTGATGAAAGGCAAGCTAGGACCTTCCTATAAACTAGTTACAGTTATTCCTCACATTTATTCATGTATATACAAGAGGCATTCATTGTACACATGATGAATTGGGAAGGGGGGGGGCAATAATCTAAGTTAAGAAGTTGCATCACTCAACACAGTAGAACAACAGAAATGTAAGAGCAGTCTCCTACATACAACTGCTTGCTGTCGTGCTCTTATTTAGTGTTTTGTCTTTCCCTAGCTCTCTTATCAGTAGTTTGTCTTTTCCTAGCTCACCATACTCAAGGAATACAACATAATAGCATCTCCAACTACTATCTTCCAAGTAGTCGTCAACTTAATCAAAGAAAATACTGCTAGCTACCTAGATAAAATTCTGATCATAAATACAACTGGCCTAAAGCAGAAGATCAGACACCAGATCAAAGATAGTTTTCTCTGACATGCGCAACATTTTACAATAGGCCAGACTGTGTGGTTATAAATAGAGCAGTATTTCTTTTTATGCATAATTAACACACAGCACAAAATCAGATTGTCACTGGCCCATTACGGTTGGGAGGAAACTGACTCGTTTAAAATGCAGTAGTAACTTTTGCTATTTGCACGTTGACAGAGAAAGTAAAGCAGATATTATCTGAGCTTTACCAACCCATGCCAATCAGTGACTTTGGGAGTTTACAAATTTGCCAGCAAACAATAAAGACCCCATTTAGCTGTAGGTGAATAAATAAATAATAGTGCACAATTACAGTTCATTGGTCTGTGGGCTAAAATGCTGGCTGGACATATCATCAGCTGATGCCAGCAGACGAGTTTTTCTTTGAAATCAGTTCCATTTTGGTTATTCATACAAACACTTTCGCTAATGCATCTGCCCCTGCACTGGCAATGTATGGCTTGGAAGGGTGAAACGCTACGTCAAAAATAGCTTCGTCAAATTTTTTCCTATGGGAAGTGATCTCTTGCACACAAGTCTTGTTGTCCATATTCCACAAGCGTATTGAGCAGTCGTGACCTAGGAAGAAAAACGCTAGTTTTTTTAAAGTGCTCACACGTTCCAGATTAAAAAAAATATATTTCAAAGGAAACATTTAATTAAAATCAAAATGGTAAATGTAGAAAATTAACAGTTTACTTTCAAATCAACAAAAAACTTGCTTCTGATTAGTATCTTATCTAGTATGTTGAAAAATAACAGTAAGCGTAACTTCTTTGCTTTTCATAGAGAATTATACATAACATGTGAGAATGGATACGATTTTCATTGATCACATTACATTATTCCTTAAATCTAAATTCGATCCAGATGATGAGGCATCTTAATAATTGATTCGTTAAGCATCACTTTAACTTAATACTTGTCTCCTATAATATGAACTTATTAACAAAAAATTAAACTACCTTGAAACACTAGAGAGCAGCGGTCGGGCCATGCTACATTTTGAGAAAAAAAAATTAATCATAGGTTGTACCCGTGATAAACCATGGGCAAAACTATTCCCACTTGCTAAGATCTTTAATACAGTATAGGAGAAGCACACACCACTCCACAGAGTCTCAAGTAGTGCACATGCAGTACTTTATCATATATAGTATGGAAGGCTGTTTGGACAACAGTAACAATTTTACCATACAAAATATCAGGAGTGTTGACTCTTCTTAAGGACACAATAGTCAACATCTTGGCTTCACTGAGGCATCTCACACAATCAGAACTGAATGAGAAGTGGACTCACTTCACCTTATCAAGTGGTGCAAGCATATAAAATGGTGTGCATCATTTAGGCAGAGTCAAACTTGCAATGTGCACATAAAATATCCATCCTTTCACAATGGCGTGGCTTTAAGAGTTTGGACCTAGTTTTTTTTAGAGAGAGATCGGAAAGATGGAAACGTATCATAATCTCACAGCAATACTGGATATTATTAACCCTTTGAGGTGCAATCTACATAATTTAAGATGTAAAACATCAGACTGAGTCCAATTTAGGACTTCAACGGGAGAATCTGCATGCCATTTTTTGAAAACTATCTTCATGCAAGATGGTTCAATCCATACATTAGCTAAGATATCAAGGTCATATGACAATATTTTCACATAAGGGTAATTTTCCATCATTTATCCATGTGTTGTCACCAGATCTGACTTGTTAATTTCTGGTTCTAGATCTTGCATTTATTGTGGGAATCCCAATACCAGACATGAAACAGAAACAATACAAAAGATGGCAAACATTTGAAGCTCTTCCAGTGTGTAATCTGATAACCAACAGTGAATATGGTGGCCCAACAATTTTTGAATTGTGTTAAAAAAACTTTAGAATTTTTTCTTGAAATAACTACCAAAAGAGATATACAGAAACTCCTAGTTATCTGGTCCTCAAGCATCCAGAATTCTCATGCAACAGGCATAAATTCCAATGTATGCGGTAGTTCACCCTGATGCCACCTGCACTGATGTATTTCATGCATTATTACAGTCAACTCTTTCCATGGTGGCTTTCAGTGAAGCAGTTCCAAACGTTTTTGATAAGTGCACAGATTTAGACATTCATTAAGTGTGAAAAATACATGCATAAAAGAATTATATTTCAGATATTTACATTTGTATTAAGGGCATTATACTTCGAAGATCTTTGTTATCATTTCAACTAAGGCTTGAATACAAAATTGTACCTAATATATTTATTTGGTTTCTATAAAATTATTTCTCATGCAACTGGTAGGTTCATCTAACTAACAACCCCTATTCCCATAAATGCCAGATAACCGGGAGTTTCCTGTATTAACTTTTTATTAACTTTATATATTAAAAATAATAATTGGAAAAATAAAATAACATATTAATATTTCACAGTATATTAAACTTCTGGAAAGCTTAATGTTTACTTAGTACAACCATAGATGCAAAAATAGTCTTCCAATACAATTTAAAAAATCAAGTTAGAGTTATGTTATTTAAATCTAAAGACTTAAAAAAAAGATTTGAATAAACTAATAAAAATTGCTATCAGCAATTTTATCACTTAAAATTGGGTTTCAAAAGGCTCTCATGTGAGTTTGGAAGGAAACATGAATATGTGTTAAGCAGAGTTCAGATCAGACACAGTTAAGATTAAAAAAAGTCTCCTATATAATAAACTTAATAAATGATAAAAAAAAATTCAAGAAACAGAATCCTAAAAAAACCAAAGAGTAGTCTAAGTAACTAAATAGTATACAGAGAGAAATAATCTAAATAATTTTAAGCACATAAGTTATTTCTTTGCTTCAAAAATTTCCTACAAAAACATTAACTTCATTTATGAACATATTCTAAAACATTAAAAAAAAAAGTGAGTAGCAACAATTTAGATCAAACTAATAACTGCAAAATTTCGAACGAGGAAAGCTATTTGAATATGAAAGAGATAGCGTTGCTTACATTAAGCCCTTAGAATGGTGGCAGGTTTTTTTACATCACTACCAATGGATGTTCAGAAGAAATTAAAAAAAAAAGGATAAATATTACTTAGTTACCAGAAAAAGACATTTTCAAGAATACATATATGAAAACTTGAAACCAAATATCTCCATTTAAAAAAAAATGAAGTTTTTTTTATACTGCTGCAGAAAGATTTAGAAATGCTATTAAAATACTGTCTGAAAGTGAGGTGCAGTTGCTGGATGATGCAACTTCCTATTATTGCATCTTTGCTACATCAGAAATTATGTACTTGGGAAACAAAAGTGGATATTACTGGTGCTCAATCAATATCAAGTGAAACAAAAGTGGATATTAGTGGTGCTCAATCAATATCAAGTGAAACAAAAGTGGATATTAGTGGTGCTCAATCAATATCAAGTGAAACAAAAGTGGATATTAGTGGTGCTCAATCAATATCAAGTGAAACAAAAGTGGATATTAGTGGTGCTCAATCAATATCAAGTGAAACAAAAGTGGATATTAGTGGTGCTCAATCAATATCAAGTGAAACAAAAGTGGATATTAGTGGTGCTCAATCAATATCAAGTGAAACAAAAGTGGATATTAGTGGTGCTCAATCAAATATGGTATACAACTGAAGAGCATTAAAACATTAATATCAAGTGGCAAAATACAATACACATGTATTGTATTTTGTCATTTGATATTAATGCTGTTATTTTCTTTATATTTTCAGATATCAGCAACAAGAAATTGCAGTGAACCTTAGCAGAAACTCATAATTATATATCACATAAATTCAAAATCTGGATTTTTAACTATCTGTAGTCTTATGTATCATATTTGTGCAAAATCACAACCTACAACTGGTAAAAAAAAAACTAATTGAAACTAGTAGATAAGAAAATTAAGATGCACTTAGAGCATCAAATGTAGCATGGACAGATTTACAGAAGATAGCGACTTTTAAAAATTCAGTTTGAATTCTGTTGTGAGCTGTCAAACTAAGA
Organism: Ryuthela nishihirai; assembly: GCA_038380435.1. NCBI lineage: Eukaryota > Metazoa > Arthropoda > Arachnida > Araneae > Heptathelidae > Ryuthela > Ryuthela nishihirai. The sequence goes on along the minus strand of JAWZYU010000044.1, from coordinate 1,842,289 downwards.
TCACCAGACCCTAGTTTGAAAGCTCACAATTGATGACTCCCATTTTAAAATTCTTGCCAGTTTTTCAGTCACCTGCATTACCAATCTTTTTTTTTTTATAATAGTGTTGCCACCACTACTATATTAGTAAAAGATCTCATGATGTACATTTCAGATTTAATATAAAAATAAATTCCAGAAACATTTATTCTTTGGAGACATAGCATTTAATTAAGGGACTGTCTCCAGGAAACAAGGATGTCTGATCACCCAAATCAAATGTAAAAATGCCATGTATTAAATGCTTTTATTTAAAACATGTATTGTTGCCTAAACCCTTAGAAAACTTTTATTATGAGCCACTGCTAACCCATCAAAACCAATATACAAAGTCAGAGTCCCCACTAAACATTACTAGTGCCAAAAAACACCTTAAAGTTTCATTTAAATACATTATGAAAAATACATTATGAAAAATTACCAAAAACTATGAAATATAAAGTGCAATTACAGCTAATTTCATTCCCTATACATAACTGTAGAATAACTTACTTCCAGATAGAAGGTATAAACCATTTGGATCAATAGCTAAACTGGTGACTGCATCCAAGTGTGCTACCATAGAATGGATCATTTTTCCTGAAAATGAATTATACAAAACCATAAAGCATATACTAAACACTTGGCTAATTATTACTGATTAAAACTAAAATCTCAGACAGCTACTTGCCATGGTATGAGAAGAGTATATTCTGATATACAAGGGGTAATCCAAAAGTTCTCAGACTACAATAATAAAAGTCAAAATGGTGAATCTACCTTTAATGTTTGCTATCACCTTCAAAGTAGTTCTCTTAGACATGTTTACACTAGATCTGTAGCTCATGAAACGAGCTGTGAAGTTTTCTTTTGAGATGATATTGTCCTTGCATCACACCTTCTGTGATGTGTCCAAGCAGGGTTTATAGTTTTTGAAAATTGACTTTCTGCTATTTTTATTATTCAGAATAAACTTATCTTTTATTTGGTATGAACATGGCCTTTAGTTATCTCTGTGTGAGTCACTGCATGATAAAGTTTGGCTGTTTTTCTACTGAAAAAATAAATAAAAATTTCAATTGCATGCATTTTGAGAAACCTGACACTTTAAGGGTTAATTGATGGCATCAAATCTCATTACTTTTAGAGAAATCTTTAACTTTGGGAACAGGAAAAAATGTATTGCATCTTCTGCTCATTGAACAAGTTCCCGAGACTGCTGCAAGCAATTTTCTTTATCTGATATTCAATTGAACAAATTTTGCTGATGCTTGGCACCTCTCAAATCTTCTGTTAAAATCTGCAGGCAAGTACAATACCTAATGTTGAGGTCTTCTGTTTCTCTATTCATGACATGTAGTTCTGTCTGAATTTTTCCTTGAACTTGAATCACCATATTTGTGGATGGTTGAATGGATCACTATCAGATTTTAATGTCGTCTGTCATTCTGAAACCTACAAAAATACTGATACCCAACACAAACATTCATTGTCAAATACTGTTTTAAAAATAAGTCTCTGCACCCGTTTTATCACGCTTCACATAAAATTAAACACCCACACATCGCTCCTTTAAAGTTGATATGATGAAACTTGATGGCAGCACTAAACATAAGTAGACACAAGCAATGTCAATACATGACCGAGTCACTCTAGATGGGTAGAAACAAGTGAGCCTTATGAAGATGATCCAAAAATAATGGAGTTACAGTTTCATAATCCTATCTCAACACATTTCTGAATTACAGCACCAGTCAGAACTTTTGGATTACACTTTGTATATTGCATCAGCATAGCAAACATTTAGGCAACTGCTCCAAAAAATACTGAGTTTATTCATTTCACATTGAAACTGAAAGCTTGAGAATTATTAAACCATTCAGGTCAATGGAAAAGAGAAAGCACTCTTTTTATACGTTACAGCTAAAGACCAATTGAAGTATTTTTCTAGTGCAATTCTTTCAAAAATTTGATGTAAGTTGGAATTTTTATGCCCATAGAAACATTTTTTTAAAAACTAACAAAAAACAAACACTTCCCCAAAACAATAAAATATATATATATATTATTGTAGATAGGAAGATATTGTTATATAGGTCTCCTCTGATTTATGAACAGGATGTATTCCTTCAACACAGGTACCTTATATGTTGAATGCTGCAGGTATGCAACTTGGTCAGTATTCATTTGCTGCATTTTGCCATGCTCCATGTGTTGGAATTTGCATGCATATGTTGCGGCTTCTTTTATCTGTGTCGGAAAGTACCCCCCTCTTTTTTTTTTCAGAAAGGGAAGAAGGTACTCCCCACACAAAGGATGAAGATAACCTAGAAGTTCTATTGAGCATGTCTTGGTTTCTTATACAACATATTAACGCACACACAGTAGTCAGGTACACTAACCATTAAACCAGGTGTGGGCTTCTGCCAGGTTATCTTCACAACTATGGTTTAAATCACAAAATGCATTAGAGTAACTTCATTTTTTTTTACATTAAGGAATCAAATTTTGGAGTCTATGTGTGGGTCACAGGGAACACTATGTATAACTAAAAAAAGGTAAAGATCTGTGAAAAAATTAAATAACAATATTTCAAAGCATACATAGATTGAATCACTTTTGGCTCAAATTGCATTCAACTTTTCCCTAGCTCATTTATACTGCTGCAGAAAGATTTAGAAATGCTATTAAAATATTGTCTGAAAGTGAGGTGCAGTCGCTGGATGATGCAACTTCCTATTATTGCATCTTTGCTATATCAGAAATTATGTACTTGGGAAACAAAAGTGTGCAAATGTGCAAAATGAAATTCATTAGAAATCAGAAAATGAGAACTTGAGTTTAAATAAAAATTTTCTTTAAACATAAACACGTTCAAAGGGCTTTAAAGTAACCATTTTGTTGCAAAGTTTAATGCAATTTGAGCCAAAAGTGATTCAATCTCCATTTCAATGCTTAAACTTTGTTATTTATCATAAAATGAAAAACTAAAATGTAAAAAGAAACGAAGTTACTCTAATGCATTTTGCAATTTCAACCTTAGTTCTAAAGATAACCTGAGGAACAGTATTATAACAGAGGAACAGTATCATGATTTTAAACAAATTAGCATCAGAAGACAAAAACATTAAGATGTCTATTATTTAAACTACAGGTCAATAAAATCAATAAAATATTTACAAAAAATTTTCAACACTACATAAAAATAATCAGCAATTTCAAAGTACCTTGTGCCACCTATATATATACTAGTGTATACAATTTTCCAATATAATATCTGTAGTTGGTTTGTGTTTATAATTACAAGCATTTAATCCTTCCCACATCCAGATATTTTTTCACTCTGATATCAAGCAAAAAAAAAAAAACTTTAGAACTTCTTTTGCCAAATTAATCAGCATTTAATTCTGGACTTTCGGAAAATATTTAACAAAAAATATGACTTTTATTTTAATAGGACTTTTTAGAATCATGTAGTAAAAAAAATGCACATGGAAATACAAATAAAAATTTATTAAAAATTTTTTGACAGATATGATTATAATGCACACGAATAGAAAGCATATTTATTTCTGAATAACACAAAAATAAATTTTTACTTGAAATAAGAAAATTACTCCCTTTTCGGAATTTTTTCCCCACTACTGTAGTTTGAGAAAAGTCCAAGCTTTTAGCCAATTGTTCTGAGTCAGATAAACAAGTCAACTTTAGAAATTTTTAAGAAAATAACCAATCAACAGAAATAATGTTGTGCTCACATTTTTTTCAAAATGTGGATCTGCTGTATCTGTCAGGGCTAAGTCCCATCTACCATGTTGTGTTTCGTTGTTAAGGTCTTCGCCTTCCCACACTCCTTCCTCTTGGCTCTCAAAATTTTCATGTGGTAAAAGAAAGTAAACTGCAGGCCTCGGATACTGAAACTTATCCAAGAAGGGACCCCATCTGGCAAACATCTCAGTGAAAGAGTAAACAAGTACCAAAAAGGGCCATATATATGGGGAGACATCTGTTTTTGATGTGAGAGCACCAATCCCCAAATCCCAGGAAAACTCAGATGGTTTACCCAGCATGCGGCAAGATTGGTGAGCATAGAGAGAAAAGCACACTTGTACTTTTTGTCTTGACTCTTGATACAGAAGGTTGACCCTGGTGGGCATGCTGTTTTCGCTGACTTATGGACAATGATGAAAGGTTGGGTCTCAGCTAAAGCACCATTCCGTGTGATGACTACACAGGCCCTAAGAAATCAGTGAAGGACAATTCTAATGAGCTGCAGGATCCTGAGATCCACAAAACGACCAGAGTGACTCCAAGTGCAGAAACGAGATCGAAAGGAGAAACTGAATAATTTGCTCAGTAGGATCATTCCATTTAAACCACGGAAAATTAACCATTAAACCATTATTTCCGTGGAAAGTGGCATCAGGCCCACTTTCTCGGAATGCTGAACTTGATGAAATCACAATGCTTTGTCATTTTACCCACCCCTAATTTTTTATTAGTTCATCCCTAATATCTAGCCAACCCAAAACACTTGGGGGTGGTCACAACATATTGGTTTCCATTCCCAGGATTCATGAGCAAGCGAGAGCCACCTTTTTCATACACCCAAGTCAAAGGAACATGGTATGGTCATTCTTCCTAATCTGGTCTCACCAATGCTAGCTAGAAAAGTTTTGTCACCACCACACTACCCTCGACCTCTTGAACAGCAATTGACAAGGTTGGGTTGTTTTACCTCTGAGCGGCACTTTTTTGCACACCATGGGCTAAATGGCCAGGTCACATGGACCCCGAAGGCTCAGAGAAGGTTGGGGGAGGGGACCCACTGGAACAGCTGTTGGGAGACAGATGATAGCCTCCCATCAAGGCCATCAAGCGTGTTCTTTAACGTGCACAGGGGATGGCTCTCCCGCACACGGGGCCACGGCTTAACGTCCCATCCGACGGACGGCGGCCTTTCCAAGCCCATCGGTGTCCCCTATTGACTGTGGGCAGGGCAGGGAATTTGGCGGAGATAAATCTCAACGCTGACCCAGCTGGGACTCGAACCTGGGAACTACAGATTACGAGCCTGGCGCGCTACTGACTTAGCCACCCCCACCCCACAATTGACGAGGTCCCTGTAATTGTGTGGCGCACTGTGAATGAGTGATTTGCACTTGTAAAAAGAAATAAATGCGTTTAAATGGAATGATACTACTGAGCAAATTATTCAGTTTCTCCTTTCGATTTTGTTTCTGCACTTGGAGTTGACTGACAGCCACTGCAGCATGACAAAGGTTCTCGAGCCCAAATTGGCTCACTCGCATCACTGAAATTAAATATTGTGGCATCAGGCCCACTTTCCACGGAATGCTGAGCCTGATGAAATCACAATGCTTTGTCATTTTACTCATCCCTCATTTTTTATTAGTTCATCCCCAATATCTAGCCAATCCAAAACACTCAGGGGTTGTCACAACGTATTGGCTTCCATTCCCAGGATTCAAACCTGTAGTGTTATTGCAGCAAGGGAATTGAAAGAATTTATATATTTGGATATGTGTTTTTATTTATGTGTGAAATCTTATGTATTTGAAAAATAGAAATTAAATCAGCGATAGTGAAGAGCCATATGAAATGTATTGGAATAGAAAGAACAGCCTATGTGAAAAAAAAATATTGTGAAATTATGAAAATGAGGCAGTGGCAGGATTAGATTTAGAAACCCCCTAGACATTAAGATTGGAAAGTGAATTGTGAAATTGATTTACATTATGAGGAAATGTGTTCTTACTCTGTGTGAGAAATAGTAAGGATTGCATACATATGTTCTAGATTTTCAGAGGCATCTGTTGAAAAAAAAAAAGAGTGTAATTTCATATATAGTGTATTTTCTTTTGCATTTCGTGTGATGACTCATAGGGAAAATTAGCATAGGCCCAGGAGTATAATGTTCAAAGGGGAAATTAGCGATCGACTAGGGACCCATTTTTATTTTTAGCTCAGGAGTGAAATTTTATGTAACTGTATTTCTGTGACACACCTTTCTGCACTTTTGTAGGATACCAATAAAATAGACACCACAACAACACACAGGGATTGGTGGAACAAATGAGTGGAAACACCAATGGATTTAGCTAGGATATACCATTATAGCATTTTTTGATAATTGCTATAGATAAGTCAATTCATGAATTATTGAATTTTATATGTGTATTACATTTTGAGATTTCTTAGTAAAGATAAGGAGAGTTATTAATGGCATTGTGATTTGAAGAATTGTGTGAATGAGGTAATTATTGAAGCGAGATATTGATGGATATTGTTTGGAACACGATTTTTGAGGTTATTAGATATTGTGTTTATGAAGGTCATTGAGGTTACTCAATATACTCAAACAAGCATATTGATTTTAATAAGTCTTTTTCAATGTGATATAGTGAGTTGGGTTGTTTAACCTCTGAGCGGCACTTTTTTGCACACCATGGGCTAAATGGCCAGGTCACATGGACCCTGAAGGCTCAGAGAAGGTTGGGGCAGGGGACCCACTGGAACAGCTGTTGGGAGACAGATGGTAGCCTCCCGTCAAGGCCATCCAGCGTGTTCTTTAACGTGCACAGGGTATGGCTCTCCCGCACACGGGGCCACGGCTTAACGTCCCATCCGACGGACGGCGGCCTTTCCAAGCCCATCGGTATCCCCTACTGACCGTGAGCAGGGTGGGGAATTTTGTGGAGATAAATCTCAAAGCTGACCCAGCTGGGACTCGAACCTGGGAACTACAGATTACGAGCCTGGCGCGCTACCGACTGAGCCACCCCCACCCCTGTGATATAGTGAAGAAACAGATCGGACTGTACAATAAAGGCTTAATTTTGGGAAACCAGATGAAAAAAATAGTTAAACAATACATTAATTAAAAGGAAATTTTGTCCTCAATAATATAATATTTAACCTGAAACACTATTTTCATTTCTTTTAATTATTCTTTTCAGTATCTTATATTTTAAACATGGCCAGTATTATACAACGTGACACTTTCATGGGATTTTATGAACTGGTAATGAAATGGAAAAAAACTTGGTTGCTTTTTTTTTACTGAACATTATGAATTTTTTTCTTTGGGTGTTGAAGTTTGATGATCTTGGCTAGGTGCAGAAAGGTTTGTGCACCAAAGCAAAAAGAAAATGGTATATCGCACCCCGGCAAGAAAAGCGACATAACTCAAAAAATGCGTATTTTGAGGTTATGTCAGTGATAAATAAGTGTTGTGTTCCTCTACGTGAACGAAAAACGTCACATCTCTAACTCGCAAATTAACCACCAGGGAGCAGTTGTGTCAGTTTTACTTTTAGGCTACTTCACAGTTTTATTGATTTTTTCAATTTGTTATTTCTCAAATACTGCATTTTTGAGTGATGTCCCTTTTCTTGCCGGGGTGCGGATATTGTCATAGTGGCACAGTCAAGATACAAGGGGAGAGGGACCCTTCCTGAAATTGCCCTCCCACATGAGGACTGATTTCCATGCCAAGGAACTTATTTTTGCTTCCGTATCAAAGATCTCATTTATTTTCAGTAAACGATATAAAATAGAAAATTTTTACTGGAAAACAAAGAAATAATAAAGTTAAAAATAACATATAACCTAATGCAATATTAAAATAGCTACAACAAAAAATTGTAAGCCAGCCATCTGACTTAGCATAACTCAGAAAGATCAATAAATCAGCTGACCAAAAGATCACTAACTTACAAAAATAAATCTACAGAAATGAATTTGCTTCCATATCCAAGATCTCATTTATTTTCAGAAAATTATACCAGATCAAAGTTTAAAAAGTAATCTCGGGAACACTGAAATAGGTTTATGCAGAAAAGAGTGTAAAAAAAATATGGTGGTATGTACTTTGCAATTACTTCCAAAATCTGCCATTTTTAAAAATAGGTTTTTTGTTAATTTTTTAGATTTTGAAAGTTTAAGGAAAAATATTTTGATAATCAACTTGTGAGCTTAAATCAGGTGTTTGTTTCAATACAGAATAACATTAACAAACAAATATATATAGCACTTCTAAAATATGGCAATCAGATGGCTTTATCAAATTATTTATATTGTAGTTTAATAAAATATGCATCAAATGAAAAAAGAAAATATTATTTTTCAAGCTTGAATTATGGTATTTTTTAAAGTACATGTAAGAAAATTTTCAAACAGCATTTTTTTTTTAAAATCACAGTTTCATGTGTTGTACAAAAAACGTTTATAGATGTTCTTGACCTGGGAAGAGTTAAGAGAAAAAGGGTACATTCTGCTCATTCTTCAGCATATTATCTGAGCTAAACAAATCCACATATGCTCATTAACTTGTTCAAATCTAAGCTTTCAAAAAATTATCTTGATAATTTATTCAACATTCTTTGCTACTCATATGAGCTTATCATACAAACTAAACTAAGCACATCATTACAAAACTTGAAAGATAGCATTGCACGTTAAATTTTGTAAAGAATTATACAATACCTGTATTATTGTCGAAAAAACGAATATGCCTGTCTTCGTGTGCTGTTACAGTGAGAGGGAGAGTTGGGTGGCAGACAATACAGTTAATTTGCTTTCCTAGTGGACTAACATCTGGAAAAAAAAAAGATTTTAATTGATTTTTAAAATAAAATTCCTGCATTAAATAATTCTCTTATTACTCCAAATATAACAAAAATAATTTTTTATGGCTAGAAATTGCTTTTCAGATGAGAGGACAGCAAATATTTGAATGATGTAGGTTTACTTATCAGCAAAAATGAAAGTGACTTTTCTAGGATGACTGACTGTATCAATGAAAGCTTTCTTACCAGCTAAATTAAAACAAGAGATTAAAGACTTGAATGTTATCAGTTGTTATGCTCCCACTGAGAATTCTGATGAGAAAGACACGTTTTATACAACTTCAGATTATTTCAAATTCTATCAAGGAGATATTATTCTTATGCTGATGACTTCAATACCAAAGTTGGAACCCACTCCAAGCTTTGGGTTAGGAGTGTTAGACCCTTTTGGCACTAGTAGATGCAAAAGCAATGAGAAAAATCTCCTCAGGAAAGTAAACTTAATTATTTGAGAATAACTAATACTTACTTCAAACACTGGGATATTTATAAATACACAGTGGTATCACCTGATGGGATGCGTAGGAATATCATCGATAGTATATCAATTAGCAGAAAACAGACTAACTCTGTAAGGAACACTAGGTCATATAGGAGAGATGAAATTATACCTATTCATTACTTTGTTAAAATTGTCTTGAAACTGAAGCTTAAGAAATGTTGTGTTATAAGGTTAAAAGAATTGCCTTTAACACTGAAAGATCCTCAAATAGCATCCCAGATTACTCAGTAACTATGGCAATCAGGTTTATTTCAAACTAAGGCTGAATGGGATCATTTTGAACAGACTGTTCTTGAAATCAATGATACTGTTGTGAGTAAAAAGGAGCAGTGTAGATAAGAGTCATGTGTATAGGCAATAGAGCTAATTTCTGAAAGACACGGATAAATTAATAAACACCTTACTAGTCCCAATATACAGTTTAGAAGGGGCTTATAATTAATGTGTGATATTAAAAAAGTATCAATGGAAAGCTAATATCAATCATTGACATGATAGCTTGGCTAACAAAAGCAGCAGTCTAGTTTTATCAGATAATAAATGTTTTGTACGGGGAAAAAACAGACAGACATATAGGATTGAAGGATAAACATGGTAAGAATATTGAAGGAAAGGATTCTGTCATGGATAGGTAGGCTGAGCATTTCAGAGATATTCTAAACTAAGTGGTTAGTTATATTCCCATCATTTGTGATGAAGATACATAAATTATAAGTTTTAATGCTGCACTATAGTAACTAACAAAGTTACTTTGGTTGTTTCAGAATTCAAATTACACAAATCTCTAGGGATAGATGAAGTTACCATTGAAAATGCTTAGGAGCTGAGAATGTTTTTGTTGTCACATGGCTGACCGAAATTTGAATATACTTTACGATAAAGGTGCTCCTAGGAATTTTACTAAGCTATCATTACATTCATTTTCAAAAATGGTGATTACAGCTAATGTGATAATTACAAAAAGATTAGTCTGCTTTCAGTTTCAGGTAAAGTTATTTGAATTATTGTCCTTAACAAAAGTAAGAAATTGGTTGATGGACAACTTCATGATGAATTGTAAAAGTTCAGAAGTGATTGTGGATACAAAAATCAACAACTGTTTGCCTTATGCAGATTCTGGAGAAATATTTTTAGTTTCTAAAACCAGGGTCTCCTGAGCTTTGTATATTTCAAAAGGATTTTTGATTCTGTTGATGTGAGATCTTACCATATAACCTGATTAGTTAATATAAGCTCTCTATAATAACACTGAGTCACATGGCAAGGATTAGAACAACTGGTTTCGCAAGGATGTGTTTTACCTTCTTTTCTCTTCAGTTTGGTTGTTGATTTTGTTATGCAAAAGTTTCTGGAAGATGCAGACTGGAAATTAGAAACTAACCACAAACTAATTAAGGAATGTAAAGTTAAGGAAAAGTAAAAAAAAATTTTTTTCAGTAATTCTAAGTTTTTGAAATAAAATTTTTTAAACCAAATTGGATTTGAAAATGTAATTTCTTCAATTCTTTTTCTTTAATTCAATGAATCTCTAACCTTAAAGCTGACCAAACACCTAAATGTACTATTACTGTAGTTGGGTTGTTTTACCTCTGAGTGGCACTTTTCTGCACACCATGGGCTAGATAGATGTCCAGGTCACAAGGACACTGAAGGCTCAGAGAAGATTAGGGGAGGGGACCCATTGGAACAGCTGTTAGGAGAGATATGGTAGCCTCCCGTCAAGGCCATCCACTGTGTTCTTTAACATGCACAGGGTTGGCTCTCCCACACATGGGGCCATGGCTTAACAACCCATCCGGAGGACGGCAGCCTTTCCAAGCCCTTCGGTGTCCCCTACCGACCGTGGGTAGGGTGGGAAGTTTTGCAGAGACAAATCTCAACGCTGACCCAGCTGGGACTCAAACCTGGGAACTGCAGATTACGAGCTTCGCATGCTACCGACTGAGCCACCCGTCCCTATTACTGCAGTTGAAGTAGGGATTAAACCAGATAAATTTTGAGATTTCTGCTTTTAATAATGCAGCCATGTGCTATGAATGTCCAACCAAAATGTGAAATTTAGTTCTCTATACATGTCTATCTTTGCACTTTGCCACTGCATGGCAATTCTAACTAGGTCCTGTCCATCCACTGCATTCTAGGGTTGGGTTGTTTTACCTCTGAGCGGCACTTTTTTGCACACCATGGGCTAAATGGCCAGGTCACATGGACCCCGAAGGCTCAGAGAAGATTGGGGGAGGGGACCCACTGGAACAGCTGTTGGGAGACAGATGGTAGCCTCTAGTCAAGGCCATCCAGCATGTTCTTTAATGTGCACAGGGTATGGCTCTCCCGCACACGGGGCCACGGCTTAACGTCCCATCCAACGGACGGCGGCCTTTCCAAGCCCATCGGTGTCCCCTACTGACCGTGGGCAGGGCGGGGAATTTTGCGGAAATAAATCTCAACGCTGACCCAGCTGGGACTCGAACCTGGGAACTACAGATTACGAGCCTGGCGCGCTACCGACTGAGCCACCCCCGCCCCAATTGAATTCTAGGCCTCTTTTTCTGAAGTCCTTATGTTAATGGAGATTAATGGACAGCATGTGCAGTTTGGCAATTATCTCACAATGTATAAAATTAGTAAAATAATTTTTATGGCTAATTTAAACAGCAATAATTAAACTATGGATTGGAGGAGGGGGGGGGGGGGTAATTTGCCTTCCTTACCTATTTTTTTTTTTATCTAGAAGGGGCATGAACTTTTTACTCTGTTCCAGATAATCCACCTATGGATAATCACCAGTTTGCTACTATATAACGGTATTTAGAATTTTTGTAGTTTAATTCCTTTTCCCCCTGATGGTTACATACAGTGTGCCATTAAATATATATATTAAAAAAAAACTACATATTTTTAAACATCATTATAGAAATACCCAATGTAAGTTACATTTTTTAAATAAATTAATGCAAAATACTAGTTGCCTTTCAAATATATTAAATACAATAACTTATTAGAAGTGCCAATAAAACTCTTACCCTATGACAGGGATGCCTAAAGCATAAAAAAATTGGGAATTATTGTTTTATATTATTATTGTATCTACATAAACAAGTTGTTATATTTCAGTGTTTAAACACTTGAAACAATATGAAAGATAATTTCATGAATCATTACTGATAAAGGAAATAATGTTTTCAACACTGTTTTTAGCACTACATAAAAGCGATTTGTATAGAAAAGTGGAAAATTTTGCATTATAAAATGCATTTAAATTTTTTTATTCTGGCAACTTCAGTTTGGAAGACCAGCCACATTTCTCCATGATCTTTAGTAGTTAAGGTGGATCAGTTAATGGCAATAATTGAAGAGGATTCACACCAAACAGAAGAGACTGCTGAAAAGCTTGGATTTTATAGAGCAATTTTGGATATCTCATCAACTGTCAAAAAAAAAAATACTAGGCAGATTAGCAATATGTATGACCTACCACACTCAAGCGATTGCAGAACGTTTTTTGACTAGTTCCTGACAATGAAAAATACAAACTCTACAATAGTTTGAAGTGTTTTCAAGGTAGTTTTACCTCTGAGTGACACTTTTTTTGCACACAATGGGCTAAATGGCCAGGTCACAAGGACCCCTGATGGCTCAGAAAATGTTGGGAGACAGATGGTAGTCTCCCATCAAGGTCATCCAACATGTTCTTTAATGTGCACAGGGTATGACTCTCATGGACCACAGCTTAAAGCCCCATCCAACAGACGGCAGCCTTTCCAAGCCCATCGATGTCCCCTACTGACCGAGAGCAGGGAGTTTCAAGTGTGCAAACAATGATGTATAAGAGGTCAAAATCCTGTTCCAGTTCCAAAGCCAAGACTATGCCAACATAAGGTTATGTTATGTGTTTGATGTGATGCAAAGGAAATCCTAGTTTATGAATTGTACAATATAATGAAACTGTTAACACAGTGTATAAAGTAAGTAATGTAAAACATACAGATTCATCTCTCAAGATAATGCTAGACCATGTGACACTGATGCTATACGAAATGAAAAACCACTTGACACAACAAAAGTTGAAGGAACCAAACTGGAAAGGGCTTCTTCGTCTACCCTTTGCCCAGATATTGCACCATAAGATTTCTATTTATTCTGGTATCCACAGAATTCCTTAAAAATTAAAAATCATTTTCTAGTTTTTTTTTTTTCATTTCAAGCCATAAAAGCTCCTACTGCAATGGAATCTATTATAAGCTTACAAAAAGATGGGAAAAAGATTAGAAAACAATGGTGACTTAGGTGTAATTGATCATAATAACATTTTCCTGAAAATAAAATTTGAGTTTTATATTACATACTGGACATAACTTTTGAATAGACTCAATAATATAAAAAAGATATATAATTGTGTGTAATATCATGTAGGCATGATGTAGTGGTACTTTTAGAAGGCTTAGAAACCGGTACATTAATGAAATTCTTCTAATTTAAAAACATTTTGCTCATATCAATTTTAGCTGTGTACTTTGCTTCATTATTGGCTACCAACTGAGCACACTCTCATCCCAGCAGTTCAGAACTATTGGAAATAACTGATAGCTTTAGGGAAAACTGTTGAGACCAACAGAAATAGTATAGCAGCAAAAATTTACTTTTGCATTACATATTTCACATTTACAACTTTGAATTTCCCTCTGATCAGAACAATTTTATCTTATTTTAGTGCACTGGGTATTTAAGAGCTGAAGAAAAATAAAGACTTGTATTCTGGACCAATCTAGACATTCTGAATTGACTAATGAGGGTCATATTGCCCGTCAAGAAAGCGCTAAGAATTATACCTATGGTGCAATCCATTGATGTAATTTAGATTTAATGACTATGAAAATATACATAAAATAATTCAGAAAAATACCTGGGTTTTGGTTGCTGTCTAATCTTATAACTGGTTTGCCTGTTTCTAAATCAAATATGACAGTATTAGATGATGTATAAGCAGTGGCCATCTGAGCTGGATCACAACGAAGAAAATCTACAGACGTTGGATTACCATCATCTGAAACACATTAGAAGTACAATAAGAACAAAATTAAAAAGAGTTCATAACAGAAAAAACAAAACAAAAAACTCAATGATTAGGCTACACTTTCAATAATTTTAAGATTATTCACAAAGACATTAAAATATACAAAGAAATACCAGTCTTTCTTTTACACTGAATATTAACAGTTAACCCTTATAATATTATTATGACAAATGGTGGGTGGGTAGTGTTACCAATCCATAACTATGTTAAAATATTAAAATTGTCAGAAAATTCTAAAAAGAAATTATATTGTCTAAAACAGTGTGTATTATGTCCTTTCCAATAATGCTAATTTCTTCAATAACAGTGTCAACTCGATTTTCAAAGTTACAAAAGTCATTTGCATAGTAAGGCAGAATATATTTTCATACAGCTCAATGTATTAGCTGTAACTTCTTGCCATGACTCAAATATTTTCAATGACTTGCCTGATGTTGAAATTTTTTCAAAAAACAGTCAGTGAAATTGCACTTCTCCCATTGTAGCTTGCACAAAGGTTCTTCATAGATAACAGGCCTTGAAAGTTGAAATTATGTCCTTGTCCATTGGCTGTAGCACAGATATAGTGATCGGAGATAAAAATGGGACTTACATTTTCACACAGTTCATTCAATGCAATAGGATGGCCAAGGGCATTGTCCAGAACTAAGAGGGCTTTAAATGGAAGCTTATTTTGCTTGCAACAGTTTTCGATTGTTGGACAAAAATAACTCTTAAAACCAGTCTTCAAACAAAATTTGTGTGACACATGACTTTTTATTTGCCACCAAATTACAGACAATGATGCTTTGTTGCAACCTCTTATATCCTTGGATTTAGTGAATGGTAAATAAGCAGCGATTTCAATTTGAAATCGCCTTCAATGTTTCCTCCAAATAGAAGAGTTAAGCAGTCTTTGTAGACTTTGCAACCAAGGTTGCGATTTTTCCCCTTTAGCTAAGCTCTAGACAGCATTTTTTTTCTAATAAAGGCCAGTTTCACTATGTAAAAAAAAAAAACATTTTTAGTCGAAAATTAGTAGTCATCATAATTATTTTCCTCAATTATTTTTTAAAACATACAGGAAATTTGGCAGCTGTATCTTTATCAGCACTTGCAGCTTACCCTGTTAACTTGACATTATACATTCCAGTTCGAGTTTAAAACTTTTCAAACCACCCTCTACTGGCAGAAAATATTGTAGTATCCCCTTTCCAATTTGTTTTCTTTGAGCAATGAAAACAGGCTAAGTGATTTTACCATATGCTGTTGGTACCAATTGGAATTCGTTTTCGATTGCAATCTTCCAGTCACATTATTAAACGATTCTCCGTTTCAACCAAAATAAAACTTCTGTTCCTAGTGCACTGTACACTAAGAGAAGTTGATGCAACTTTACCTTGTTCTATGTCTTCATTAGATTTGGACAGAATTAGCTGTGGCCTATTGCCCTGCTGATGCTTGCCTTGCTTTGACCAATATCAAACCGTTTAATAATGTCAAGTTTCATATCCAAAGTAAAAACTTTGTTTCTTCTTATCAGATTCCACTGACATATCACTTTTCCTTTTGGGCATGATGAACTTTTATAATAATGGGAAGATACTGCTTTGACACGTATCTTGGATGGTGTTTAAGCAAAAATGAGCTTATGGCAGCATAATAGCGTGGCAGAAGCACAATCTGGCAACACTGTATATGGGCGACTTTTTTTCATTGGGTTGTTTTACCTCTAAGTGGCACTTTTTTGCGTTTGGGTTGGGTTGTTTTACCTCTGAGCGGCACTTTTTTGCACACCATGGGCTAAATGGCCAGGTCACATGGACCCCGAAGGCTCAGAGAAGGTTGGGGGAGGGGACCCACTGGAACAGCTGTTGGGAGACAGATGGAGCCTTCCGTCAAGGCCATCCAGTGTGTTCTTTAATGTGCACAGGGTATGGCTCTCCCGCACACGGGGCCACGGCTTAACGTCCGATCCGACGGACGGCGGCCTTTCCAAGCCCATCGGTGTCCCCTACTGACCGTGGGCAGGGCGGGGAATTCTGCGGAGATAAATCTCAACGCTAACCCAGCTGGGACTCGAACCTGGGAACTACAGATTACGAGCCTGGCGCGCTACCGACTGAGCCACCCCTGCCCCCGCCCCGGCACTTTTTTGCACACCATGGGCTAAATGGCCAGGTCACATGGACCCCAAAGGCTCAGAGAAGGTTGGGGGAGGGGACCTACTGGAACAGCTGTTGGGAGACAGATGGTAGCCTCCCATCAAGGGCATCCAGCATGTTCTTTAACGTGCACAGGGTGTGGCTCTCCTGCACACAGGGCCACGGCTAAACATCCCATCCGACGCATGGTGGCCTTTCCAAGCCCATCGGGGACCCCTACTGACCGTGGGCAGGGCGGGGAATTTTGAGGAGATAAATCTCAATGCTGACCCAGCTGGAACTCAAACTTGGCAACTACAGATTACGAACCTGGCACGCTACCGACTGAGCCACCCCCGCCCCACTTTTTTTTATGTTGTTAAAAAGAAATTTTTTTTTGTTACATAACCAGCTGCACTATTTGAAATTTTAGGGGGAATATATAGAGGAATGGTATAAATATTTGTTTAACTGAAACTCACGCTGATCGAAAATGCATGTATTGAGATTTACCTGTGTTAGCTATTACTGATATTTCAACAGTTGGCATTTGTACTACATTCCTATGCAAAACATTTAAAAATGAAAATCAACTAAGTTTTAGCTGAGCAGTATATTAAAGATATAAATTTGAAGCAGTTCACTTATATTATACTTGATACCCCAGGAATTTCTTAACAAGTACTAAGGTTTGAATACCATTTTTATGTAAACAAATAAACATTGAAACCTTTAATTTTACAGTACCTAGATTTAACTTTTTTTTAAGTTAAAAAATACTGGCTCCAAGATAAACTATAAAATATCACATTAATTAAAATGTAGCTTTGAAAGTACCAGAATTACATTCACTCTGATATTTTTTCTTATACTGCATATACAGATAATTATATTTTTACTTACATAATGCAATATGTGGATTGATAAACATGATTTAATATTTGTATTCTTGTATTGAACATATCTTTGAAAACTGATACACAGAAAAGACAAAAAAAAATACTCACTTATATCTGAACCATAGGTATGTAATAATGGAACTTTGCACTGAGGAGACCATAACCTTACAGTACCATCAGCAGAACACGATAAGAGTTGTAACTTTGAGCTATGGATGGAAAGCCCCCACACGGCATCTGTGTGACCTTTTAGTGTAGCTGTTAGAACACTAGGTTCTATAAACAGAAAATACATACATAGTATTATACTTAAAAAGCTTTCAAAAAATGCATACATGCCGAAATCAAGAAATCTTTGGTTCAAATAACATTCAGAGATATTAAAATAATAAATTTTTAAATCAGGTCTGATTCTTTAAAATTATTCACTAATCAAGTTTTCAAAGCTAACTTTTTTTTTTTTATCGATATAGAGTTTAGAACTAGCCATCTCCCTGTGTATTAATATAATTAGTGCAGACTATAAGCTAGCTTACTTTTATGTTCTGTTGATTAGCTGGTGTATATATTAATAGTTTACTCTGATGGTTACAGTTTTTATATTAAGAACAGAGATGGAATCATAGCCTACTCTCACAAGCCTCGGATCTTTTGTCATTTTTTAAACAGTTTTAGTACAGCTAGGAGTACTTGATTAGTAAAATATAAAATATTTTGAATTGTTAATTATAAACAATATATTAGAGGGATATAAGACACAGTTTATTGATTCAAAAATGACATTTACAATGGGTGGATTTGAAGACTATATCAAAAACACCAAAGTTATATTTAATTTTCTAGAGATGCTATTAACAAACATAATGAAAAACCTTCTACTTGAGATACTGCAGTTCTTTAGAAAACTGGTTGGGTTGTTTTACCTCTGAGCGGCACTTTTTTGCACACCATGGGCTAAATGGCCAGGTCACACGGAACCCGAAGGCTCAGAGAAGGTTGTGGTAGGGGACCCACTGGAACAGCTGTTAGCCTCCCGTCAATGCCATCCAGCGTGTTCTTTAACGTGCACAGGGTATGTCTCTCCCACACACGGGGCCACGGCTTAACGTCCCATCCGACGGACGGCGGCCTTTCCAAGCCCATCGGTGTCCCCTACTGACCGTGGGCAGGGCGGGGAATTTTGCGGAGATAAATCTCAATGCTGACCCAGCTGGGACTCGAACCTGGGAACTACAGATTATGAGCCTGGCGCGCTACCGACTGAACCACCCCCGCCCCTAGAAAACTGGTCAGAGGTTGATTAATAACAGTAGGCTCAATACATGAGATGACTTTTTTTTTAATTTTATAACGTCATTCAAATGTTTTTGAATTAGCCATGGTTAGTCATCCCATGGCCAAGTGGTTAGCATGCTTGGTTACTGATCTAAGTGACCTGGGTAACAAGTCCCCGGCAAGGCATGGATGTTCATGTTGTTTTTCTGCTGAGGCCCTGCCATTCTCACAGACCTACTACGGTATATAAACTGACAGGCTCCTGTCAGACCTCTCTGGCAAGTAACTGCTTGAGGGAGTATTTATTATCATTATTATTTTTTTATTATGGTTAGATATTGATACAATGGATTTAATGCCTTGTCTTCTAATTAAAAGGTAGCAATGGCCTTGCTCAAATTGCATGTAAAATCTATGGTAAAATGTTTTCATATGAATGTGATTTATTATCTTCATTTGGCCATAGTACGAGTTCTCATATTGTACTTGAGAAACAGGTTTCAGACTCCAGTCTTTTCAATATGCTGATCAATAATTTAAGCAAGCAAGCCAGACAGATGTGAACATATTAAGAGTTTTGTAAAGGTTTAGCAATGTTTTGTGTTAGAAGTTATGCTTTGAAGATCTCTCTTCAATGCAATACCGCCTATTGTTGATCATCTACTATTTCAAACATTGCTTTGAGATTTTATGTTTGATGTGCTGAAGTACTTGAGGTATTTTCAATGGACTTGCTATAATTATTCTGTGCAGTATAAATCCATCTTTTCAACTTAAGGTGTTCTCTTTTTATATGTTCTCAGGGGGTCTACTATGTTAAACTTGTATGATAGAAGTACAACAGACCGTTAAGATTTCTAAATAAATGTAATTTGAATACATATCTATACTGTGCAGTATATGCAAGGGAAGTTGGTTCTTTTGTTTGTTTCGTTAGTAGTGGTTTTGAGGAATGTAATTTCAATGAACAACAAGGACTTCCTCTACTTCGTTTTCGAATTATAATTCTCAACTTACAAAAGTCATCCAAATAAGGCAACTTTGTCAGTATTAAATATCTATGAATCTGTTATACTAATTAAATGTTTGTTTCTACAAAATTTTACTGTTTTACCTAGCTTATCTTACTTGCAAACATATTAGGAAATAATGTTTGGGAAATCTAACAGCAGCAAGAAAAATCCAACATAGCATTTTAAATGTTTTTATCTATATACACTGTGATTTTATCTTTTGTAAGCTCCTTTGTACTGAAACTTTTAACAATCTAAAAACAATCAACTATATGATGCAGTTGTTTTTATGGGTAGTAAACTTAAAACTAGAGTTCACCAAGGATAAAAGCTTATAAGACTACTTACAACTTCAAAATCATTCTTGTTAAAATTAACATTATTTTTTTTTTAAATCTCTAAATTGAAAATTCACAGAGACAACTTTTATTGTAAAGAGAAATACTATAAGGTAGGAACTAAAGTCAATAACAAGGTAAATATCAAAGAGATGCTGGAAGGTTATAATAATTATGGTTGGTCACGGAAAGAACTTAGTGGAAAATACATCAAGCAAAAATTCCCTCTATTGAACTGCAATTAATTCAACTCCAAGTTGTGGTTGATAAAGAGGTTTACACGTAGTAATGATTTAAGTTAACAGTATGGTCATTATTAACAGCAAAATAAGCCTTGCAGTCACAAGTTTACTTAAGTTTAAAAGAAATCAGTTTAAACAATCTCATACTGTTTAGATATAATAAGTAGGAAATTCATGTTAATCAAGCTTCAAAATAACTTACACAGTTTATTGGTGACAGCTTTGAAGAAAATGATCATATAAGTAGCTTCTGACAATAGCAGCAAACTCTTTAATAAGATCGTGTGTTACAAGCTGAACAATCTGCATGTGAATTGAACGGGGAACCAAGAGATGTGCTATAATTATCAAATCATTAGCGCCACAACTATTTTGGCCTTGATGCACTTCATAGGCAGACATTAAAGTTATAGCTGATAAATGAATAGCAACTGTGATTTTCTGTAGTTAAAACTTATGCAATAATGCACCATAATTCTTGATTAAACTATTTTTCAGAGAATGATTTAAATCATTTCTTGATTTAATTATATTTTAACAGGCCTCAAAAAATGATCACATTAGTGTAAAATTTTACCATTAATTTTATTCAATAAGACTTTCAACATAGCAGTAATTCAAATCAGTTTAATTAACATGATTATGCTGTAATTTAATTGCTTTTGAGCAAACTATATATTCTCTATTAGTTTATCTATGCGTTGGACAACAGGTATTAACAGACCTTAAAAAAAGAAATAGAATATATCTATAAGTACAGAAGCTGGACATACAATCAATTTTAAAAATAGAAAACACAGATCAATACAATATAAATTAAAAAACCATTCACAGTCAACACCAGTGCAAAATGCAAATAAGCATCAATATACAAGTAGCTTCCCATTCATACCAGGAGTTTCTCAAACTCTAAAAAACATAGTATCTAAATATGATTTAAAGATTCCATACACTATAAAAAATATTATAAAACAGTTAATATGCAATGGTAGAGATAAAAGCAAATCTACTGGCGGAGTATATAAAATTAAAGTTGATGATCCCCATAATAAATTCCAAGGGAAAAATAACTATGTAGGTAAAACCTACAGAACGATAGAACAGTGATTAGCAGAGACATAGAAAAACAGACACCTACAACAGTCCTAGCTAATAAGTAATAGAAAATTAGTAATATAGTATATAAGTAATAGAAAATTAGAAAAAATAATTATTGGCAATATTACTAGTCATACCCCCCCCCCCCCCCAAAAACATCAATTGAATTATACCAAAAATATTCATATTGACGTGCATGAAGAATGCGATACTGATATAACACCCCAACCAGCAGCATGGAATCTTCTGCTCAAAGAGCATTACCATAACCTCTAAAATTGAAATCAATGTCAAAGTGTCTATTTATTACTAGATGTTGAACCATCAAGTTTATCTGAGTTTATCTCAATATTTATTATCATTAGCATACTTGTAAGACATGCTTTCCATCTATTGGCAAATAAAAAGCCACTAGGGCTAAAAATTGCCTAAAATAACGCCTATATGTGACATAAAGGGAATGTTCATAGCGTTAATTAGAGGAGATCTTGATCAGCGGTCGGTAACTCAGTGGTCCAGAGCACCTGACATGTTATCAGGAGGTTGTGGATTCGCATCCCACCCAGCTCAGACAATTTTTCCTCTAAAATTGAAATCGACGTCAAAGTGCCTATTTATTACTACACTAGAAGGGAGATCTATAAATATACATCACTCGCAACAACATACACTGCCAGAAGTGTCACACTTGTGATACAAAACATGCCACCATTTAATTTTAGTTTTGAATTTGTTTAAATGTTTTATAAATTTATTTAACAAATCTTAATAGAATGTCAGAATGTAATGGCTTAGTTGAGCATGCTACAAATTAAATAAATTGTAAAGAGCATGCAGTGCTGGAATAGGCAAATTAAAGTGTAAAAACAGAACCTCAGAGTATGTGCAGCCAATGCAAAAAGGAAGTGATCAACAGTAGTATTTCATCAAGCCCAGTGACAACTAATTCCACCAGTCTGCCAGTGCCATTAGCAGTAAAAGCCATCCACCATCAGTGACTCCATGTTGCACAATAAAAAAAAAAAAAAAAATGGACACTATGTGTAGTTTACAATTAAAAAAGTACCATCCATCACTCTGGAACTCTTGAACTGTGGGGGACTGGGGTACATTTAAATTCACATAAGAGTTAAAAGTAGATATCACTTATATTCCTTGTTGGTGTACGAAGGTAAAAGTGGTAACTAACACCACTGATAAGATAAATTATCTTAATTGACTTAACATGCTATGACCTCTATGGTCTAAAAGATATGAGTGTAATCTGTAAAAACTCACTGATAAGTTTTCTACCATTGCCTAAGTGTAACACATAGATAAACTAATAAGGAGTATACAGCTTGCTCAAAAGCAATTAAATTGCACATAATTGTGTTAAACTGATTTTACCACTATGGGTCTGCTCAACTAAATACAATTATTATTATAACTGTATTACTAACAATTCCAAAAATATCTGCTGGATATCGACTTTAGTTTTCATCATGTATATTTGTTGAGATATTATTTTATAATTTTTTTAATGATTTTTACTTACCAAAAGAATCATAAGGGTCACTATTTGAACTAGGGACATTCCAGCATCTAATTGTGGAATCCATTCCTCCACTGAAACATTGCTCCCCAGTAGCACTCAGTGCCAAACACAAAACAGGCCCACTAAAAGGAGTTGAAAATCAGTTTTATTCACTTTGCTGAAAAATAAATTATTGTAAGTTCTTAAAAGTAGCATAAGTTACACACAAAACTAAAATGACACCATGAATACACTTTGAAATTTTCTTACTTCCTTAAATAAAAAATTAACATTGGATAAAGGGACAATTCCAATTCCCCCCCCCCCCCCCCATTACGGTAATAAAACGTAATGATAACTATTGTGATACTACTGTATATCATAAAAAAAAAACATATTCCCACATATATGCCAGCTGATTCCGCACATCCATTAAGGTACAAAAAAGCTAGCATTTTACCATTATATAACAGGGCATACAGATACTGCTCCGAGGCTTTAACTTTTGCCTCTGAAATAGAATTATTACTAAAACTGCCCAAGAAGCAGGATATACTAAACAACAATTAAAAAGATGGCAACATAATGCTAAATTCATTGTCTTAAAAAATTCCCAATTAATCCCAAATCAAGAAGTAAAACAACAAATCTATGCACACAGCTTCCCTTACATGACAGGCATTTCAAAAACATTACACACTACATTAAAAAAATATAATATTGTGTTACCTACAACAGTTAATAATACAATTAAAAACTTAATTAATGATCGTGACACAAAATTACCTACTGGTGGAGATTATCAACTTAACATACCCAACCCCTTAAATCTACTCGACGGAAAGAATAAATACATAGGTAAAACCCATAGACAATACGCTGATCGTATGAAAGAGCATCAATCTGATTTAATTAAACAACTTCCAAACACAGCTTACGTGCAAACTATAATAGAAAATAAAATTCAAATATATAAAGTACAATATAAACCCTTAATTGCTCCTAGGACTAAATTCCAGTTGAATTACGCTGAAAAGATGCTAATCCACACTCAACGTCATAATTTATGCAATACTGACATAGCACCCATTCCATCTGCTTGGAACCTTCTCCTAAACACTTAATCATCAAATATCACGTAATATCACATGGCGACAATGTAGGAACTGGGATACGTATAAGTAACATGCTACTCGTGACAACACCAGAGCCTGATGACGCCGTAATATGTTACTACGGAGAAATGCGCGTAGCTCAAATGAACTTTTGGAGCGCCGATAAAATGTTTGCTGTCTTAACATTGGAAGCAGGGGTATGAAAGTAGTTTTATCCTGTTTTTATACTTGTGTTATCGGTTTTTAAAATGTTTAAAAGTACGTATCTATGTGTCAAACAGTAATGACAGTGCATTTTGTGGATCCACCTGTGATATAGAAGCAAGTGCTGCAAATCAAATAAGAAATTTCCATCAGAATAACTAATTATTGGTACAACTACAGCTTTAAGTACTCTAGTGTTGCAAGTAATATAGATGATGCATGATTTCATTGAGAAAATTCCGACACATCTGAAGGACTATGCATACGGAGTAATAACTTAGCTGCAATACAACTGTACTACATTATTATGAGACGACATCTGTAACATCAAGCCCTTGAGGATTGGTTTCTTGTTAACGGCATCTTAATTGCTTTCTTTATCATCAAAGACTGTTCACAAAGTCTGATACAGCAATTTTATGTCATGTTAGACATTTAATGTGCCTCTGCAAGTAGATTCACCAGCCACTATCACTGGTAAATATCAATATTTGTCAACTAACTTAGTTTATGTAAATGTAAGGAATTACTTAGATTGAATGACAAAAATTTTGGATCAAATATAGTTGTAATATATGTATTACAAGGATATTTTATAAGCACTTCTTGTGTTTGAGGATAGGTAATTTTATACAATTTATTGTACAGCTTTTATTGTGATTTTACTAAACTGTTATCTTATTGGCTGTGTTTAGCATTATTTAGATTTTAAATACTTACACTTTTTTTTCAGTTATCCTTTCAATATGGCCAATTCTGTAATTATTATATGTTTGACAGACTATACTTATTTTAAAAGAAAACAAGGAACTTACACATGAGCTCTGAAGGTATAGACTGGTTCAACATCTAAGGAAGCTGTCCTGAAAGCATATTCATTTTCAATTTAATTCTGATATAAATACATAATTGTAAAAACTAAGAATGACATAAAAATAAATTTATGTATCGTTGCAATATTTCCTTATTACAATTCAACAAAATACACGAAAATTCATTCAGTCAGTGAATTTAGACAATTTACATTTTTTTCATCTCAAACTTGTATTGAGATATGTGATTTAACATCATACTACAATTATCAGAATTTAGTGGCAAATCATATTCATGCAATTTAAAACAAAATTATTCAAATAAAACACAAAAACCTTTGCCTTGTAGAAACAGGCACTTAAGTTTAAGCAAAGTATAATATATTTATATCCTGTCTTAGCTCAAAATGACAAACACAACCCTTATTGTGAAATTTAATGGTAACAGTTTTATATTCCAGTAAACAATGATGAAAGACAATTTCTTGAAGAGTTAGCTGAAAAATTAAGTTCCACATCATTACTTCTGGATAAGTTATCAAATCCTCTGCACATCTGAGCTATCACAGTTATATCCAAGCTCTCAGCTAACAGTGACTATGAAGAAATGACTTCATAGTCAGCATTTTGTCGGCATGGTTTATGAAATTTGTTAGAAGTGGAAGTATTGCAAGATTGCAAATGAGCTCACAGGAATTGTTTGGGATTGAGTTGTCAGTAACACACGATGATAAATTAAAATTTTCTAGCAAATTGTGCAAGCTCAACTGAAAGAAGTAGATTAAAATGTATGAAGGCTTAATTTCAAAGTATCAGATGAATGGTTAAAAGCAACTTGAGGTCATTATAACATTATTTTGAACAGAAAATCTGATGACTACCTAACAGCTGTGGAGAGATGATACCTCTTACTGAAGAACAAAACCAGGCTATTACACTAGTAAAATTTTCTGTATGAAACAAGGAAATAAGCTGATAAAAGTGTCTCACAGAAGGTTGATTTTGATTTGCAAATATTTAAATGGGGAAATGAAAAGCCTCCGATTATTAGAAAAGTTGTGAATGCTTGCAAATGAAACTTTTGTCCATGATTTGGCAAGTGGTGAATAAGGTGGATGATGACAAAAACTGATGAAAAAGTGGCTTTACTTGTTCACTGTGTAGTAACAAAACAATCAAGGTCTGGTTTTCTCTGATGATACAACCAATCCCTTTCAAACTGCCAAAGTGAAACTTGACTTGTTTCTTTGACTCAAACACAACTGGTCGATTAAGGAAAAATTCAATTTCAATATTTGCTCACAGTTTTTTTCTGCATATTGGCTGACTGCAAATATTAAATTCTGTTCTAACATAACTGATGAAATAAATTTCAGTTTTGTATGCAGGTCTATAGATTGTAGAATTTTTCTGTTAAGAATAAAAAGTGTTTCTGTAATTGTCCAGATTAACCCTTACTTCAAAAACAGAACTGAATCTGGAGTCCAGGATTTTTTTTTTACCGTGTTCAGCCAAAATTTTTTTACCAAATAACTAAATGAAGGATTGGATTCTTTTACCTCTGAGCGGCACTTTTTTGCACACCATGGGCTAAATGGCCAGGTCACAAGGACCCTGAAGGTTCAGAGAAGGTTGGGGGAGGGGACCCACTGGAACAGCTGTTGGGAGACAGATGGTAGCTTCCCGTCAAGGCCATCCAGCGTGTTCTTTAACGTGCACAGGGTATGGCTCTCCCGCACACGGGGCCACGGCCTAACGTCCCATCCGACGGACAGCGGCCTTTCCAAGCCCATCGGTGTCCCCTACTGACTGTGGGCAGGGTGGGGAAATTTTGCGGAGATAAATCTCAACGCTGACCCAACTGGGACTCGAACCTGGGAACTACAGATTACGAGCCTGGCGCGCTACCGACTGAGCCACCCCCGCCCCTACTAAATGAAGGAAAGCAGGTCATGTTAGATATCAAACAGCTTTTTGAATGCTTTGAAAAACAACATATCCAGCCAAATGAAAAAATATCTTAAATAAGACTTTCAGAATGATACAATGAAAAAATTATCTGACAAGGCAATTAAGGCTGAATTCTGAAAAACTTAATGAATATCAATAAAAAAAAAATTTCTGAATAAAAAATCCCGAGACAGGTCAAATTTTTTTATGCAATTTTTTTCTGATCCAACTTAAAACAAGGGCTAAAATTGTACAAAGGTGACTTTTCACACTCATGGGAGCTTTCTGCCCTGTTTATGGCAGTAGAGCACAAAACACACTTTCTCTCTTGGCTGGTGCTTTTATGCAACACACAACATATTTTCTGTTTGCTATTACAATTTGGGGAAATTCCTGGAAAGGGGTTGATTTCTGAGTCAAGAAAATATTTGCTTTTGTATCAGAGACCTCATTTCATTCATTCTCAGGAAATGATAGTTTTTTTAATTATGAAAACCAATAAATAAAAAAAATTAAGAAATAACCTAAAGAAAACATCCACAGAAACAAGTTGTAAGACTTCCTCATTAGTGAAAACTGGTGAAGATGTAGTCATAACTCTAAAATATCAATATTAACATATAAATAAAAAGCTCAATGAAAATATTGTTTTACTGAGCAAATGCACACATTTCCAGTTAACTACTATTACACCTTCTGCTTCATTCCACTGGGCAGAGGTACATTCATGGAACTAAACATCTCTTAGTAATTCCAGTTCCACTTTTGGGAAATTATATGATGAAAGATAAAAATAATTATGAAATACCTATATTATTTGTAATTTGGGGCTAGTTAGTTCTTTTGTTGAGCAAGAGGCCCAGTCCCTCTTTAAGAATGCTAATAAGGGTAACAGAGAAAAAAAAATTAATGATATCTAAAACAGAGTGGAAAGTGTTATACTGGGATGGAAATCTAGTCTCTTGGCCACCTCTCCAATATTCTTTTTCTAGATCCAGGCTTTGGGTTGGGTTGTTTTACCTCGGAGCGGCACTTTTTTGCACACCATGGGCTAAATGGCCAGGTCACATGGACCCTGAAGGCTCAGAGAAGGTTGGGGGAGGGGACCCACTGGAACAGCTGTTGGGAGACAGATGGTAGCCTCCCGTCAAGGCCATCCAGCGTGTTCTTTAACGTGCACAGGGTATGGCTCTCCCGCACACGGGGCCACGGCTTAACGTCCCATCCGACAGACGGTGGCCATTCCAAGCCCATCGGTGTATCCTACTGACCGTGGGCAGGGCGGGGAATTTTGCGGAGATAAATCTCAACGCTGACCCAGCTGGGACTCGAACCTGGGAACTACAGATTACGAGCCTGGCGCGTTACCGACTGAGCCACCCCCGCCCCTCTAGATCCAGGCTTTCTGGTAATCATACACATAGGCAGACATTCTGCATGCACTGACCTGTGCAGCAGGCAGTGCTCTAAAGTGTGTTTTATAAATATCATATGCAAAGGATCAATTTCATCCCCCTCCCTTATCTAAGAAATGATAGTACTTCAAATTTTGTACAAAGGTGAGTATAATTTACAATAAGCAAATAATTTTCTGTGCCAGTTCTTTCTCAATAAAATTCTTGTTCTTTTAAATCTTTTTAAAACTAATACATTTTGCAGATTTGTTTTTACCGAATTCCCTATCAAAATTACACTAGAATACCAAGTATGACATTTTTATCTAACAGAGAAACAAACAAAATAATTAAAACATTCAGCTAAAACTGCAATTTGTATATTTCTCCCTTAGTTTTAATGACTATGAAGCCTTCAATTTTTTTAACTCATAATATTTTGGACAATTGCATACTGATATTTATGCCAAATATCACTGAAATCTCCGAGACTGGTGACAGACTGTCCAGGTTGAAATGACACAGAAATGGCCCACTACTAGGTTTTAAAATTAACAATAATTATCATAACAAATTTACCACTGCCAACAAATTTACCACATTGTTGAAGTCAGTTTTAATAGAGAGACAAATAAAAGTGCAAGATTAAGTTCCTTGCACTCCTCTTTATAGAAGATTTTGACTTCCCAGTTGTAGGTAGTAGTCCCACTGTAGCTGAAATTTCTAAACCAAAATTTTATATTACATTACTAATAGGAACATGAAATACAATAACATAATGTAACATACTTTTTAGCTGGTACTGTTTTTTGAAGATTCCACAGTTTTAAAGTATGATCTTCAGAAGCAGTAATTAGAACAGGCTCTACAGGGTGAAATGCCAGGGCTCGAACACCATCAAAATGACTGCAGTGCACAAAAAAAAAAGAGAGTATGAAAATATTTCAAGAAATGCTATGGTCAACAAACAAGTTTCTAGTTAAAAATTTTCAAAATAATTATACTTGTACTTCTATTGTTTTGCATCATAAATTTATCAATTTAATGATTTTTAAAACATATAGCTGGCAACCAATATACATACATACATACATAATCCTCATGCAGCCATGGAGGTCCAATCAGACTGTTCAATTTTGTTCCCCAAATATGTCTATCTGGAGCTATAGCTGCTGCATTTGGCCACTATAAGCTGATTCTAGCAAGGTCCTGTTTGTATGTCCACTGTATCCTAGGTCTCCCCTTTTCCCATGGCCTTTAGGCACACTGTTCATAACCCTACTGGCAATCTGCAGTTATGCAGCATATGAGCAACATGGCCAAACCAATGCAGTCTCTCTTTGCACAATATGCTGCTTAAATGAGGTTGCAATTCAAAATATGGCTACATAATGTATTATTTCAAACACATCAAAGACAAAGTAAACATTAAACCATAATCTAATCAGAAAGACAGAGAAACAAAAACAAAAATTGATTTTTTTTTAGTCTACATTATAAAAATTTTGCAAAGTTGCTTGCCTGTTTGCTATGCATTTGGAGACCTCTTAAGACACAATACCCAAATTTTGCATGATGGTTTCTGAGCTCATGTTTTTTTTCAGTCTGTATTTGATACAAGGATTTTTGGCCCCACAAACTTCTCCACCCCCCACAACCCTTTCTAGGGAAACCAAATTTTGTATACAGCTTTTATCTTAGAGCAACCTAAGGGTTTGCTCCCCAAAGAAACTATTATTATTATTACAATAAACCTTTTGTTTCCACGTTCAAACTAAGTTGCTTTGCAATCCTCTTCATACTGTCTCTTAACATCCTAATCAATGCAAAATTGATTTAACTCTAATTTCTAATTTAAAATTTTATAGTGCTAAGCCTAAAAAAATACAACAGGGAGGACTGCTTTTAAATAGTAAAAGCAAGGACAACTAAATTCAGCATGTAGCTTCCTCTTATCATAATTTAAAGTAATGCAGGAGTTTGCCTTTCCACTGAAAAGTCTCCCCCCAAAAAGGAGAAATGTGCAAATGACTGATAAACAAAACAAGTTGCATCTCAAATGAAAGCTTCTGACAATGGAGTCTGCAGTTCATTTGCTTATATGCAGAGATCAGCTCCAATCATTGCTTGTAGTGATGGCATTATCAGTTCCCATTCTCGAATGTTACCATGAACAATGTACAGCACTTTTGATATTGTATCATGATACACTGGAAAATAAACAGATTCTATAAAAAAAAAAGATCCTTTACTCTTAGGATATCCTTTTTCCAGCAAAAGTGAAAACCAGGATATTAAAAATTTAATATATGTATCAATTTCATCTTATTAATAGCAGGACTCTTCAATTTTATTTTACTTCATTTGAGGAGGCAAGGACAGGACGTTATAGATAAATCAGAGCTATGCAGTTTTTTCAAGTTTAGTCATACACAGAAAGATAATTGAGTTATATGTCAAATGGAAGCTTTTGACAATGGAAATGTCATCTATTACATATTTAAGGGAGTTTATTTCAGTTATAAACCTGAGCACTGCTGTGTAAATTAGCCTGTTTACAAAATAATTAGAAAGAAGTAAGTCAAGCAATGGATATATTAATAATCAGTAATTTTCTTTTTTGAGCTGAAATTTGTAATAGTGATTTTGAAGCTCTAAATGTTTATAATTTTCAGATGGACTTTTAATTTTTACAGACAATTCTAGTAAGAGAAAAAGCCATATACGTTCTCATTTCTTAGACACAATGCACCTCACTCCAATTTTCATTGAGTTGGGGTTCAGCAGAATTTCACAACTACTGAGTTCTTTAGTAAAAAAAATATTCAAACCAGTGACCCAAACTGTCACTAACATCATGAAAATATAAACGTGATTAGTACCTAAAACAGTCCAGTCTCTTATGTCGAAAGGTTATGTACTGAAGATGTTCAAATGCCCAAACAGAAGTAACTGAAATTTTTCAAAAATTTTAACTCTTCCTACTGCAGTAACAGCTTAATGACTTTGCAATAGCCTGAATATACACTGAAAGTGAAGATCCTACATTTTGTATAATTGTATTTTTAACTATAATGCATTTTTGATATGCAAATTTCAATGCTGTAACATTTATGAAACACTAGATGTCTCAATCATGCCAAAGTATGCATAATACACAGGTTTCATACAGCATTTAGTACCATTTGGGTTGGGTTGTTTTACCTCTGAGCGGCACTTTTTTGCACACCATGGGCTAAATGGCCAGGTCACATGGACCCCGAAGGCTCAGAGAAGGTTGGGGGAGGGGACCCACTGGAACAGCTGTTGGAAGACAGATGGTAGCCTCCCGTCAAGGCCATCCAGCGTGTTCTTTAACGTGCACAGGGTATGGCTCTCGCGCACACAGGGCCACGGCTTAACGTCCCATCCGACGGGTGGTGGCCATTCCAAGCCCATCGGTGTACCCTACTGACTGTGGGCAGGGCGGGGAATTTTGCGGAGATAAATCTCAACGCTGACCCAGCTGGGACTCGAACTTGGGAACTACAGATTACGAGCCTGGCACGTTACCGACTGAGCCACCCCCGCCCCCGCATTTAGTACCACAAACACCGTTTGCTATGATTACCCACTTAGCTCCATTACTTTCAATTTCAATTGTATGTAAGGCAGCAAAAAAACTACTCTGAGCAGCACTTTTTTTTTTGCACACAATGTGTGAAATGGTCAGGTCACAAGGACCCTGTGGGCTCAGAGAAGGTTGGGTGAAGGGGATTCAATGAACAGCTGTTAGGAGATGGTAGCCTCCCATCAAGGCCATCCAGAACGTTCTTTGAAGTGCATAGGGTATGGCTCTCCCACACATGGGGCCATGGCTTTACATACATCCCATCTGAGGATGACAGCCTTTCCAAGCCCATTGGTGTCCCACTGACTGAGTGCAAGGTGAGGAGTTTACTCTATTAACAATGCCTGCCTCAGTTTAGCAGCATTTTTTTTCAAGGCATCTGCTAATTAATAACTTCTTTTCTATGATCTATTATACCTTCAGAATTTTATTTTACTAAAAGGTCATTTTGAGCTTCTCGTGATATTCATTATGTGTAAATAACAAGCTACCCAGCAACATTTAGTAATAACATCCTACATAAAGCAAAATTTATTGCTAATTTCTAAACTAATAATTGTGAAATAATTTAACTATTTCACAATTTTCTAAACTAATAATTGTCTAATAATTGTGAAACCACAGTGCTTATGTTAAAGTGTATGATCAGTTATTGAAAAATTAATTTATCACAATCCAGTTACTATCTAGCTATCTACTAATATCTTCATTTTAATATAGTTACTAGATATACAGAGTTCACCATATCACTATCATATATTTCAACCCTTTTGACAAACTCTCTATTTATAGATTCTTTAAAGGATATATAATGGTTGTGATTATAGTTCCTCTAAGCTTTTCTTTTTTTTCAAAATATCATATACAAATGGATTCAATGCTTTATATCATATGAACTTCAAAACATTATATAAAAGTAAGACATTTCAAACATTTAAATCAGGGCTTGGCAACGTGTCTTTTTTTCCTGTTGTTTTTAGATATGTAATGTACATTTTGTCAATTCACACTTTTTTTAATGAAGATATTTCCTTGATTTCTTAAAAATAGTTTTTTTTTTCCAGTTCATTACTCATTAAAAATGCATTTTCCTTTTTTAAAGGTTTTTTTTCTTGTGGTTTGTTGAGAACACAGATTTTTTTCCCCCTGTAGCTCTTTGCTAAGTTTGGGTTGTCCAGCCCCAATTTAAACATTCTAAAATGAAAAATAATAAAACATTAATAATCAGGAAACTATGTATTAAAAAAAACTTCCGTTTACCTCCTTAGTGTATATTTAGCATTCCATGTTTTTCTAAAAGCCTCTTTTGCAGAAGAGATCTGTAAAATTAAAGTGGTTTTGTAGAAATATTATAAGTATATTTAATAAAACAAAATTTCAATGGTACCTAAAAGGACATAATTGGGTATAACACTTCCAATGTACCATCATGTAGATATATAGTAGGCCCTTAGTGGTGGGTTTGCAGTCTGTGAAAAAACTTTTTTGAGACCTGATTTGCTTGCCAAAATGGGTTAGTCAAGACCTTGCTACAGAAAATAGTGCTTAAATAAAGTTCCTTTAATATTAAAAATTTGGTTAATATATAAAGAAAAAAATTGATTATTTCCATTTGGTTAGTGCGCTTGGCTACTGATCTAAGGGACCTGGGTTCGAGCCCCAGGTAAGGCATGGATGTTCGTGTCGTTTTTCTGCTGAGGTTCTGCCATCCTCACAGACCTACTACTTTGGCATATAAACTGACAGGCTCCTGTCAGACCTCTGTGGCAAGCAGCTGCTTGAGGGGGGATTTATTTTTGTTAAAAAGGCAAGTATATTTCATATAAAACTTGTATTTTTACGATGGTTGTTAAATTATCTTTTTCTATATCAATTGAGAAGTATAACTCGTGAGGAAAATAAATTAAAAAACAGTGTATCTTACTGTTATATGCTATTATATATTTATATTGCAAAATAAAACATTTATCAAATATTCATTTATAACAACAAGTACCAATAAATGTGGAACTAATTAAAGGGGATGCAAACTAACAATCACACTTAAATATTTCACAAAAAAAGTGAAATATTTATTATTCCAAATTTGTGTTTTCTTTTCACGGTTTGCACAATTAAAAACTGCACCTAATGTTATTATTAAACAAAAAATTGATGCTCATATCAATAGTGAACAATAACAGCTGTGCAATACTTTTGCTCTTTGCAAAGCAAGCTTCACCACACCTCATAAAATATATATGCTAAGAAAGGCACACATTTCAGCTTCCTTAAAACTCAATGGTTTCAATCTAAGATTATTAGAATCACATTGTTCATCTTCTTCACAGCCCCCTGATGATCTTGAACTGTGACTCTGATCCAACTCTAAAACCTTCCAGTGTCCAGAACATCTGTATACATTCGCAGAATTCGAATTGAGAGGACAAGGACGTATATATCCACTTTTAGTAAAAAAAAAAATCTATTTTTTAAAAATAAAAATTAACCTTTTAAATTTGTTTTATACATATCTTATAAAAATATAATTCAGGCTTGAAAAATAATATTTTCTTCTTTCATTTGATGCATATTTTATTAAACTATGACATAAATAATTTGTTAAAAGCCATCTAATTGCCATTTCTTAGAAGTGATATGAGGCATTGCCAATTTGTTAATTAACATTACCCTATTC
The DNA here is from genome assembly GCA_038380435.1 of Ryuthela nishihirai. Taxonomy (NCBI): domain Eukaryota; kingdom Metazoa; phylum Arthropoda; class Arachnida; order Araneae; family Heptathelidae; genus Ryuthela; species Ryuthela nishihirai. The sequence goes on along the minus strand of JAWZYU010000044.1, from coordinate 1,807,778 downwards.
TGAAGCAATCCCCTATTTTAAGCTCAAAAGTTTGATTTGAACTATTATTAACAAAATTTTCCTTAAAGTTTCTAAAATCTCCCATTAATAAAATACTGTTATTTTTAAAAATGGAAGATTTTGGAAGTAGTTATGAAATATGTACCTATTGTTTTGGTATACCACTAAAAAAATTCTTATTAAAATTAATCTGTTTCTACAATATTTAAATTTTTTACTTTAAATTCCTTTTAATTTGGTATATAACATGACCTATTTCTGTTGTGATTAGTTATTTATTAAAAAAATTCTAAAGTTGACTTGTTTATTGGACTCTGTAACAAAGCCTGGACTTTTCTCAAAATATGGTACAGAGAAAAAAATTACAAAAATAGAAGAAATGTTTACTCTAAACAAGAAAATTATTATTTTTTTTTTTTGCTATTTAGAAATAAATAGCCCTTCTATTCATGTGCATTATAATCATTTCTATCTATTAGTGTTTCTCAAATAAATTTTTATGTGTTGCCAGATGCATTTTTTATTACATGACTCTAAAAAAGTCCTATTAAAATAAAAACTTGTCTTTTTTGTTAAATATTTTATTTTCAGAAAATCAATTATTAAATGCTGATTAATTTGGCATATAACATGCCATAATTCCTTTCATTAGTTATTTGGCAAAAAAGTTCTAAATCGAAATTTTTTTTGGCTGAGCATAGGGAGAAAATAGCTTGACTTCTGCAAGGGTTAAACACAATCACCAGCACTATCATCACTGAACCTTTTTTTCATTTCAAATACTACTGGTTTTACTTTAAAAAATTATATATATGTAAAAACCTTTTTCTTTTTTTACATATAATTATATAATAAATCTTTTTTTTACAATAATAATACAATAATTTACAATAATAAATTTTTTTACTCAAAAAAAATTTTTTGTATTTACTTAAAATCTCCTTTCTCAGGCATTTTTAAGGAAGTGATAGTTTTGTGATTTTTCTCAATGGGGGTGCACGATCCAAACCAAAGAAGGCACTGAAGAAATGAAATATTGCCTCCAATTCAAAATACTAATTATATACTATTACCAATTCCTTAAAATACAAATTATTTGTAAAGGTGTTTTTAATAAAAGTAATAAAACATAATAAAAAAATGAAATACTTTATTAACTTTAAAGTAAATTATGCATATATAAGTAAAAAAAATGCATCAATAGTTAGTAACAAAGTGTAATATGACAGTGTACATTTCATTTAGAATGTAACACCAGCTTCTAATATTTCTTAGGAAATTAATTATTAAAAATTTGCCAAATGATTCTACATCAAATATTTACATTATTTATGTATTACATGGGATAATTTCATAAACAATTTCCATTTTTATCACCTTTTTTGAATGTAGTTTCAAGTGTGTTGTACTAAATTCTATTGTATGCAATTTTGTAGAGAAAGCTTGGAAGAATATTTTGATAACACTTTATCTTTTCAAACTTTAGACAGAAATGTGAATAGCAAATGGAAGATGGAAAAAAAAAACATATTTGACACTGCATTTTGTGAAAATTCCAGCAGGACTAAATGTAACAAAGATGGTGAGAAATACATTCTGTGTCTTTGAAGAAAACATCACTGATTGGCGTGAATGAATTGGTTTACAAAGTTTTAGTCAGGACATTCGTTGCTCAAGGATGAACCATGTCCAGGTTGCCTTTCATAGTTTATATGGTGCATTGAGGCATATCCACTTATTATTACCCAAAGAACATGGAACTTCCCAACTGACTGTCTTTCATCATCTTCGTGCTATTGGAAAAGTAAGCTAGGTCATGGATTCTTCATCAATTGTCAAATAAACAACCCAAACCTGGCCTTCGCCCAAAGAAGATTATGCTGTATATGGTAGGATCATTGGGGTGTCATATACTTTGAGCTGCTTAAAAAGAATCAAAGGATCACTGCAGAAGATACATCAGCTAAATTAGGAATTCATCAGAAAATGGCAAGCACTCAAAAGAGAGAAGTGATACTCCTTGATGACAATGCTAGACCAAATACAGTGCAATCATCAGATCTTGCTAATTCCAATTTTCACCTGTTCCACTCCTTACAAAAACATCTGAATGAGCAGTGATTCCAGAATGACAATGTGGTTCAAGGTGGCCTTATCAAGTTTTTCAATAGCAAACCCACTGGAGTTCTATATCTGAGAAATCATCCAGCTGCTACAAAGATGGGAAAAGGTCACTGAAAGTGACAGTGAATATCCTGTCAACTGAAATCTGATGTTTTCATTATGTTTTTGTAGGAGAAAAAAAGCTAAAATTATTTATGAATTAACTGAATATCACCTTCACATCTGGGCTTTCAAAAGACCAGATGTGATAAGTAACCTATCATGGTAAGCTTTGGCTATAACTGGGTCTTTCAGAGCTTCAGTATTAAAAGTAGCAAGCCACTTTTAACAAGGTAATTGTCAGATCCAATTTCATCTCTCCTATATAACCTGGTATTCCTAACAGAACTAGCCCATTTGCTGTTAATTAATATATAATCAATGATATTCTTATGTAGCCCGTCAGGTAAAACCCACGTATACTTATGTATGTCACAGTGTTTGTAATAAGTGTTAGTTATTCTGAAACCATTGAGTTTACTTACCTGTAGGAGACGTTGCCCATTGCCATTGCAGCTACCAATACCAAAAGGGCCTATTACTCCTCCCCAAAGGTCAGAGTCAGTACCAACTTTGGCATTGAAGTCACCAAGAACAAGGATAATATTTCCTTTCTTGACAGAATTCAAAATATCCTGAAGTTGTCCATAAAACCTAACCTTCTCATCCTCAGTGGGGGCATAACAGCAGAAACATTCAAGTCTTTAACGCTTGTCTGAAATTTTGATGTAAAACCTTTCATTAATGCACTCATATCCTAGAAGAGCATCACTAGCGTGTCTGCTGAGAAGCAGACCCACGCCTTGATGATGCTTATTGTCATCCCTCCCTGAAAAGAGAAATTTAGGATTATTTTTAAGAATCTGACCTTTATCTGTCCATCTGGTCTCTTGCAAGCCGAGAATATCTAAATTATAATGGTGGAATTCTTGTGTGAGGACATCAAGAGAAAAAGCTCTGTGCAGAGTTCTCACATTCCAACTACCTATGGAGAGAAAATGGTTAGTGGGATGTTTAAAGAAACTATGTTTATTGAGAGAGGGAATGCCGACAATATCAAACAGCCCCTTAATTGCAGACATGGGGCAAAGACCCGTTCCCCCACCACTAAAGGCTGAAGCCATCTACACTGGAAGACTTCCTCCAATGTAGAATTTGACGATGCCAATAGAAGCAAAGAGTTCAGGTGCCTGCGATGACCTCTGCTCAGGATTATCCACCAGCTGATAAACATATCCTGTGAATCTGTGTTTGTGGGTTGACAGCCCCAAGCATTCACTTGGGGCTGTCAACCCACAAACAGAAAACACAGGGAAAGATTTTCCCTCCACAGAAGCCCACCAGTGCAGCAAAATCAGGATCCATAATCAACCTCAGAGCCATAATTACATTCAGGTTGGTATATATGGTCAGCACCAGGACCCTGTGTGGTTGACCACTCCTCAGCAGGGTAGAAAAAAAAAGAAAAATAGCCATAGTTGTCCAGATCAGTAGGCCACACTAATCTGGCAGCCCTCCCCTTCCGTTCACTTCCACAAGAGAATATCTCTTTTGAAAGGTACTAACGGTCTGCACCACGAGAAGGAGGGGTCGGACATTAGGTGCTAAGCCTGGCCAGTTCTATGCATCATCACAGGGGATTGGTGAATAGCTATCCTTCCAGTGACTGTGGATAAGATAAAACCATTCATAGCAAAATTTTATACACTAAAATTCTTACTCGATAAAACAAGTTTAAAAATGTTATATTCTGCTTGTGTATATAGTCAGCTACAATATGCAATAAAAGCATGGGGAGGAGATGCAAAAACAAACTGAAACAGGCTGTTGATTCTGCAAAAATTTATAGTTAGAATCATTGATCATAGAGGTCGCTTCTCTGAATCTCGCCCTATATTTAAGAAATTGGGGTTACTGACTGTGTCTCAACTTTACATTTTAAAAGTTATTGAATATGTCCATTTCAATTTACATCTATTTCAGGCTCAACAGACATAGATACCACTTAGAGACTCATCATTTAAATTGCAAATACCATGTATATCAAAGCAAGCAACTACCCGTAATATAAACTATACTGAGCCTATTTTATACAACAGTGTTCCAGATACAATGAAAAAAATTACTTCTAAATATTCATTTAATAAATCTCTTTCTGGGTTGGGTTGTTTTACCTCTGAGTGGCACTTTTTTGCACACCATGGGCTAAATGGCCAGGTCACACGGACCCCGAAGGCTCAGAGAAGGTTGGGGGAGGGGACCCACTGGAACAGCTGTTGGGAGACAGATGGTAGCCTCCCGTCAAGGCCATCCAGCGTGTTCTTTAATGTGCACAGGGTATGGCTCTCCCACACACAGGGCCACAGTTTAATGTCCCATCCGACGGACGGCATCCTTTCCAAGCCCATCTGTGTCCCCTACTGACCGTGGACAGGGCGGGGAATTTTGCGGAGATAAATCTCAACGCTGACCCAGCTGGAACTCAAACCTGGGAACTACAGATTACTAGCCTGGCGCGCTACCGACTGAGCCACCCCCGCCCCAATCTCTTTCTGAATGGATACTAAAGAATAAATGATAACTGTATGTAAAATTAATTTTTTTACTTCTACATCATTGATTGGTTCAATTATCAATTGTTGCCTGGTTAATTTTTTGTATTTATATTTTTGTCATAATTATACACCAGCTCGGTTACTTTAGATGGGTATATTTAGTAAAATTTTGTATTGATACATATCTATGTTGAATAAAAATTGAATTGAAATTGAACTGAATTGAATATGATTGTATCAATGAAAGATTCCTTATAGTAATTTTAATACAGGGATTGAAGACAAATTGATTGAGTAGTCATTCCTTTCTTGGCTGAGTAGCCATTTGAGAAAGATGATCAGGGATGGCATTTTTTTTTTTCAATTCAGTGCCAGTTGAACAACAAGGTGGCCATTGCAACAAAGGGACAAGTGAAATAAACAACTTCCACCTTTAAGTCTTGTGGAGTCTAACTCTGTGGTCAGTGGAATGACCAAATGATTGGACAGGCTCTATGTCATCATCCATATGTCACAGTGGGAAATTTGAACAGAGAGACTGCATTGCTAACTCAAGTGATCAGAAGCAGACCAGCACTGATGGGGCTTTTTAGCCATTTTCCTTTATCAGTGGCTTGAGACCACTTGGGACCTATATACTTATAAAAATACTTCTACTTACCAAAATCTTGCAAATGGTATTCATTATTTTTATTAATGTATATTATAATTAGCTTTTTTTATCTAGGAAAAGTTTGCTGCTCTCACAAATAGAGCTTTCGAGTTTAATTTTCAATTAACTATCTGTCAATACTATGTATATATATACAGTATATGTCAGGTACTGTAAATGACTGCCTAATTATTGTTACAAATAGTTATGAATTTATTGAAAACACACATAAATCTAACAGCATTAATATACTAACATCGTAGCTTGTATCTGCTTCATTGTTGACTGTGAGACTGGCTAATTCTCCAAGCCCTAAAGCAGCTTCTAAACTCTCATCGTCATTGCCTGGTGCTCCCAGCAATGGCCGTCTTGAGCCTGCTGGAAATGATAAAGAAGGTCCACCTTGAACACCTAAAATTTAAAGCATGACATTTATTTAATCTAATCATAACATGAGACATACTTAAATCTACAAGCCTATATAAATACCAAAATGAACTCCACAATTTGAGTTCTAAACATAAAAGCCATTGTTTAACCCTTTCAGGACCATAAGGTTTCTAAGAGTAAATATTAGTATGTAACTGTTTATTTTAGTTTGTTTAGAGGTAAAATAAATAAAAATCACAAGAAAAATACATAACAATGTGTAATTTTTTTGGAATTTTATGGGAAATATTTTTCTCAATGGACTATAAAGGTAACACAAATTATAGTTAGGCTTATTACGCAATGTCTTTTATTTATTGGTTTATTAGAACAAAATGTTAACTAAAATAATACAAAATTATGAAATAAAATTACTATACAAAATGATGTGCTAATTATGATATTCTGCGAAGCAATTTCTTTTGGTAGTGAGGCAAAGATGGACATTGCACATAGTACATATATTATGTGTCCTGACAGTTCTGTTTTTGTTTTCTAAACGTTCCCGTTTACGTAATTGCGTTCGGCATACGTTCTATTTTGACATTCTGTACAAAAAATGCAGATAAGGTTATAATTAAATATGACAATCACCAATTTTAAAATGGGAAAAATGTTTCCCTTAGTTGTGAAAGGGTTAAATCAAAATTGAATATATGATGACATTAACTTTAATAAAGGTATTAAGTCTGTTTAGGTGCAGTGCCTTTCTCCAGATATTGGTTAGCTTTTCAAAAACCAGTTTCCTGAAGACCAGGAAAACAATGTTCAAAAAATGCTACCAAACAAATATTGAAATGCCTTTCCTTGGATCAAATTTAGGTCATGCCAATTACAATGCTCCATATATAATGCATTGAAATGATAGCTGCAATTAACTGATTTCCAATTTAAATCAAAGTATGTTTTTTGACCTTCAAAAACAACACCAACAGTTAACGGTAGCAAATTTAAACCTAAATCATTATGCCAATAGTAATCTCATTAGTTCTGAAGCACAAGCACCACCTTGGTGGTAGTACTGTGCTGGTTTACAGTGACACTGCAACTACTGGGGTCAGGTTCAAGTCCAGGGATGGATAAATGTTTGCTGTGTCTTAACCTGCAAACAAGTTACTAGCTTTGGGGGGGGGGGTCTTATATATATATATAAAATCCTAGCTTAAAGTAGTATGTATTCTTGAAAAATACTATGTTAACTGAAATTGTGCAAAATAAAGCTTTTCCACTGAAATGTATGTATAATCAGAAAATATGCAACTCAGACATGAAAAATGAACAATAATATGCAATGAATATTTCAATTACCTGTACATGAAATGCATAAATAATAGAAACAATTAAAGGGTCATTCCATGTCAATTCAACCAGCCAGTTCACCACCCATCATAAATTTCAATGACCTTTGGCATAAATGTTAGTAAACATACGATATCTAATTGTCTGAAATATTTTGAGTCAAAAAAATTTTGGTAAGGAGTTATAATCGTTTAACCTAAGGGAAAAAATGTACAAATTGCAATTGTGACTAAATGTTTTTTTTTTCTTTGCTTCTATGGTAGACGAGAAGATCGAACTTGGTGTACTTATGAAGATTTGGATTTTAAATTCGTTAAAAAAACAAATTTAAAAACGTAATATGTTTTTAAATTTTTTTAAAAACTTAAAATTTTAAAATGTGAAAAAAAAAGTGATGCGGCCCCATATATAAAAAATTAAAACCGACATATATTGTATATTATGCTCCATAGAAACATTGTACAAAATTTGGAGTATGGTCATTTCTTTGATAACGAGTAAAAAACATTGAAATTTTATTAATGGTTAATGATACACTTCAATTGACGCTCTTGCACACTAGAGGAGGTGCACGGAGAAACTACCAATCTGTGTGCTGCTTGCACTCAAGTGCAACTTTATAACTCCAACCACTCCAACTAACATTTGGCTGCTACTTACAGCTATAATGCTGCTATTGATAACAGTTCAGATCCCTTTTTACAGACAAGCAAACAAAAAAGCCCAATATGATCAGTAAAAACTGGGACAGGTTATTAAATGTTCCAACTTTAATTCGTATAACTTGAAAATGGCAAATTATGATTTATTTTTGATCAATTGTTCAATAATAATCAAAGATAATCAAGTTATTCCTCCATTTTTTAATCTTTGAGGAAAAATATTTCTTTGTTGATATTATCTTAAGAAGAGTGCAGTGCCAAGGAAGAAGGGGGCAAGAAGGGGGCACTGGACGGTTTTATGCAAGAGAAACTGCAATTGTTTTCATTTACTATTACTTTTTACTGTAATTTTTTTTTACTATAACTGTTTTCATTACATTTGACTTCACAAAATTAATTCAAGTTGCACAGTACTTGGTATTTTTAAAATATATTAAAATATAAAATCAATTCTCTTGATCATTATGTCGATAACTTAGTCCTTTTCAGTTTAAGTGATTATACAGGGTGAATCTGAAAAAGTGGGCAAAACTTTACGGGGTGGTAGAACGCAGCTATACGAGCAATATTCGTCATAGAATGTATGGTCGGAACGCAAACGGCGAGCTGCTAGGTGGCGTTGGAAATGGTATAAAAGGGTCGATCCTCGCACCCAATGGCATTTCTACCGTGGATTGCCGAGAGGATGGCTGGTTATACTAACCACGAAATGGCGGATATGCACTTTGTGTATGGTGTGGCAGACGGGAATGCAAGTGAGGCACAGAGACGTTACCGCGACCGGTTTCCGATGAGATGCACTCCAGATCAGAAAACCTTCGAGCGTTTGCATCGGCGGTCCCTATCCCGCAGATGTGAAGCCTGCATTACAGCTGGCAGCAGCTCTTTTGAGCAATTTCTTTGAGCATGTACCTCAATTACATTCCTGTTAATAAAATGTTTCCTGAAGTATCTCCTCTCCTTCTTGTGTTCATTCTTTAAATGTGACAGTGGAAAACTACCTTTTAACTTCTCACCGCTTGCGTTCCGACCATACATTCTATGACGAATATTGCTCGTATAGCTACATTCTACCACCCCGTAAAGTTTTGCCCACTTTTTCAGATTCACCCTGTATATTCTAATTATTTATGACTAAATTCTTTATTATCAACGTATTTTATGATACCAATTATTTCATCAGCAATGAATATGACTTCGTTAAAATGAATAAATTGAAACTTGCATATGTGCAATTTTTGTTATTCATTAAATTCGAAGGAGCATCTTTTTTCTTGTTCAGCTCCCCAAAAGAGCTACTAGTTCTTTGCTTATTTGGACTACACTAGCCCATTAAACATTTCCTTAATTATTATAGAACAATTGATCAAAAATAAAACATAATTTACCATTTTCAAGTTATACTAACTGAAGTCAGAACATTAATAATCTGTCCACGTTTTTACCGATCACAATCTGGTCACCCTACATATCACTCAGCATTTGTATTGCTAAATTTGTTGCCTCTAAATACTAGCTTTTTCGTTTGCTTGTATGTAAAAAAGGATATGAACTTTTATCAATAGCAGCATTATAACTGGAAGTAGCAGCCGAATGTTAGTCGGAGTGGTTGGAGTTACAAAGTCGTGCTTGAGTGCAAGCAGCACACATGTCGGTAACTTCTCTGTGTATCAGTACCCATAACATTAGTAAAATTTTCGACACTTTTTACTCGTTATCATAGAAATGATCATACTCCAAAATTTGTATGTTTCTATGGAGCATAATGTACAACATATGTCAGTTTTAATTTTTTTATATATGAGGCCACATCACTTTTTTTTCCACATTTTAAAATTTTCAGCTTCTTAAATTCTTTTTAAAACCATGCTACATTTTTTTAAATTTGATTTTTTAAAAAGAATATATAATCCAAATCTACATCAGTACACCAAGGTTGGTCTTCCTATCTACCATAGAAGCAAAGAAAAAAGTTTAGTCACAATTGCAATTTGTATATTTTCCCCTTAGGTTACCCCACAAGCCTTACAAAAAATTATTTGACTCAAAATATTTTGGACAATTGGACATTATATGTGTACTAACATTTATGCCAAAGATCACTGAAATCTGTGATGGGTGGTGAACTTTTTCCAAAATTTTGGCTGAATTGACATGGAATGACCCTAAAATATTGCACTGTACTGTTAAAATATTATAAAAACTCATTAGTAATGCTATTCCACATGTTCTACTTCTTCTAATCCACTAAAAATAATCACCTTATCCTGTAAAGGGGTAGTCAGGCATATATGGCAATTATATGATGGTAATGTTTATCACCATCAAGTAATTCCAGTGTATATTTAAATAATATCACGTGATGTTTAACAATCACCGTGAATAATTCCAGTAATCACTATCAGGAGAGCTGTGCACTGCTTCTATCATGTTTCAGAGAACAGTTTGGCAAGTCTGACCTAAATTCTTCAGTGCAAGCCATTAGGGCTTTTAAAAGATTATCTTTCATTCTTTGTTGGGGGAATGCTGTCAGATCAGTTTGGCCTATCAATCTAGTGTTATAGGTAATTTTTGTTTTAGTTCATCCTAATGAGGAGGGGTGGTCACAATTTCATATGCTCTTGATACTCACCACTTAAATAACTCACTCTACCAGCTTCGATTAAGATTATGGATTAAAGATTAATTTTGCCTTGGGCTAAGAATAATTTAAATTTCCAATATTTCTTGAAATCGTCAAGAAGTAAAAATATAATATTTTTATTATATTTCCAACCTTTTAATCAGTCTTTAGTAATTAAAAATAAGCATTATGCAGCTTTTGATTACTTTTTACGTATTTTCTAACTTTGATAAATGAATGGCTCTTTGCATTTACAATAATGTTACCCATAATCTTTCAGTTCCTACTAGTATTTCTAATATTTTTCATAAAATGATTATAATTAAAAATATAGGAATAAAATAAATTATAAAAACATGCATTTCTATATACACCGAAGAGCCAAAACATTATGACTACCTGCCTAATACGATGTGGTCCACCATGTGTCGCCAAAACAGATTTCTAAAGGTGTTATCTAAGTACCAACATGTTATCAGCACATCCTTTAACTCTTGTAAGTCATGTGATTGAACTGCCACAGACTGGATATGCTGTTCCAACACAAACCACAGATGCTCTACTGGATTGATGTCTGGGGAATTTGGAGGCCAAGGCAATACTTGGAAGTCTTCGTCATGTTCCGCAAACCATTCTCGAACAATCTGAGCAGTGTGGCACGGCACATTATCCTGCTGAAAGAAGGCACTACTAAGGGGGATACCGTTGCCATGAAAGGATGCACTGGTTTCCAACAATGTTTAGGTAGGTGGTAGATGTCATAGTTTCCTGCACATGAATGACTGGACCCAGGGTTTCCAAATATAACATTGCCCAAAGCATTACACTTCCTCCACCAGCTTGTTTTTGTTCCATGGTACATTCTGATGCCAACCAACACTTCCCCAGGTAAACGATGCACATGTACCCAGCTGTCAACATGATGCAACAGGAAACGAGATTATTCAGACCAGACGACCTTCTTCCAATGTTCAAAGTCCAGTTTTGATGCTCGCATGCCCCCTACTGACCATGGGCAGAAAGATTTAGGACTACACAATGTTTTACAAGATGAAAATGTGATGATATGTTCTATTAGCAAAAATGCAAAATATTAATACATTAGAACTATAAAGGTATTAATGTATTTAACTTAATTAAGTAAAAAATTGCACTAATGAGGCATTCAATAGTTTTAACAGTAAAATCGTGTATATAAATACTTAAAGTAGATGGAATGTTAGGACTCTAAATACAGATTACCTTCTTGGTGTCACATAAGAAAATCAGCACTTTAACCTAGACCAGAGATGGCAAACCTGTGACACGTGAAGGAATAAGTCAGACATGGCTTTACTTCAAATGAAATACAGATATTTGTGTTGTAGATACAAGTGGCTAATGTGCTTGGCTGCAGAACAATGGACCCAGACTTAAATCTTGCATAAAACCACGATTTTTTTTTCCTTTCTGACATAGGTTGTTTCCTTTGCTGCAGTCTTTCCCACAAATATTTTCTTTAACGTATGACAACTACAATATTACTGTTAAAATTCTAGTAATAAATAGGCTTCTTAAAAAAAAAATTTTTTTTTTTCATTTTTTAATTGCTTTTAACCCTTTCCAGGTCCAGCTATTTTTTCACTCTGATCAGGCAAAACAAAATTAACTTTAGAACTTTTTTTTGCCAAATAACAAATGAAGGAATTATGGCATGTTATATGTGAAACTAATAAGTATTTAATTCTGGATTTTCTGAAAATAAAATATTGAACGAAAAAAAAGATGATTAGTTTTATTTTAATAGGATATTTTTTTAGAGTCATGTAGTAAAAAAATGCATCTGGCAACATAAATAAAAATTTATTTAAAAAACACCAATAGATAGAAATGATTATAATGCACATGAATAGAAAGGTTATTTCTGAATAACAAAAAAAAATAATTTTCTTGTTTAAAATAAACATTTCTTACATTTTGTAATTTTTTTCTCTGTACCATACTTTGAGAAAAGTCCAGGCTTGTTGCAGAGTTCGATAAACAAGTCAACTTTAGAAAATTTTTAGCAAATAACTAATCAACAGAAATAGGTCATATTATATACAAAATTAAAGGGAATTTGATTCTGAATTTTATTGAAGTAAAAAAATATTAACATTTGTAGCAGCATATTAATAATACTTTTTACAGTGGTATACCGAAAAAAATAGGTACACATTTCATAATTATTTTCAAAATCTTCCTTTTTTAACAATAGCAGGGTTTTTTTTTTGTAAATTTTTAGATTTTCGAAAATTTAAGGGAAAATATGTTAATAAATAGTTCAAATCAAACTTGTGAGTTTAAATCAGGTGATTGCTTTAATACAGATTAATGTTAAAAAACAAATCAGCAATACCATATAGCACTTCTAAAATACTGGCTTATTGAATATACTGGTTTCCATAAATTAAGGAAAATCCCTATGTTAAGTAAATGGGAAGCTAATGTCAAAGCCATATAACTTCTAAAATAAGTTTTTTTGTTTTGAAAAATGTGATTGCAGATAAAGATCTCAATTAAATAATCAAAATATCTCAATTTTCAACAATATTCATTCAGTATTTATTGAGTTATGGAAATTTGAATATTTAACAACAGCAATGCTAGTCTAAGAAACTTATACAAAACTGAAGAATAGTGAAAGAATTCTTTACACAAAGTTCTAAAATAAAAACTTATTTTATTAAACACTTTGATACAATACTTATTACAAAGTTTTAATTAACTTCTGAAGTCAATATTTGTGGCTGGCATTGTTATCGCTAAATATTCAAACTTCCATAACTCATTAAATACTGAACGGATATTGTCGAAAATCTGGATATTGATTTATTTGATTAAGATCTTTATCTGCAATCACATTTTTCAAAACGAAAAAACTTATTTTAGAAGTTATAAAGCTTTGATGTTAGCTTCCCATTGACCTAACATAGGGATTTTTCTTAATTTATGGAAACCAATGCATTTATATTGCAGTTTAATAAAATATGCATCAAATGGAAAAAGAAAAGATTGAATTATGCATTTTTTAAAAATATATGTAAGAAAATTTTCGAACAGCAATCTTTTTTTATCGAAGTTTATGTGCTGTACAAAAAACATCTATAGACATACTTGACCCAGGAAGGGTTAAGTGTAAATTTGATTGAGATGCCAGTTTATTATGTACATTACCCCTCATCACATAAATGCTTCATTCCAATATGTAATGCATCATGTGACAGCGATGTGAGGTATAAGTCAGGCAGATCAACTCTTTTAGCATCAGTTAGAGTTGGATTGAGCATCAGAGATTCAATCCAACAATCCTGTGGACAAAAACAGCTTATGGACCAGAGGGGTCAAAGGAGACTTGAGAGAATTGTGCAAGCGATCAGACAAATCACAGCAAAATTAAACACTGGTGTGCAGAAAGTCATGTCAGAACACACCACGAATTGGCCCTTCATGTAAATGGGCTATAACAGCCGCTGATGTTGTCAATGAACGACATAAAAGTGCATCACAAGTGGATGCAGGAGCATTGACACCAGACAGTTGGGGATTCAAAATGGGTAACCTAGCCAGATGAATCAAGGTTCCTTTTGCATCATGCTGATGGATCAGAATTTGGTTCAAGCAATATGAGGCCATGGAGCCATCTTGTCTGGTGTCAACAGTGCAGGACAGTGGGGCAGTGTGATAGTTTTCTGGCATAACATTAAGCATCCTAATACCCGAAAAGCATCCTAATATCAGAAAAACATGGGGAATGTTTTTTTGGCATACATTAAGCATCCTAATCCCCATTGAAGGACATCTGAATGCCATGTGGTGTATTTGAACATTGTTGCTGACAAAATTAATCCATTCATGATTACAGTTTATCTTCACTCAGATGGACATGTTCAACATGATAATGCACCTGCTCACAGGGCATGTATCATAACAGAATGGTTCCAGGAACATGGCACAGAATTTTCCTTGCTTCATTGGCCTGCACATTCCCCAGATTTAAACCCTATAGAGCATCTTTATGATGAGGTGGTAAGGGCTGTTTGTAGCAAGACTGTGCTGCCATACAATTTGCAGTAACTGTGTGACACAATCATTTCCAAATGGTACCTATTCCTGCACAATGCATCCAGCATCTTGCAAGTTCTGTGCCCTGACGAATTCAAGCCGTTCTCAAGGCAAAAGGAGGTGCAACACGTTAACTAGGTAGGTGTACCTAATAAACTGAAATCTCAGTTACAATACTCAGGTATTTTTTCAGTTATCAGAGTGAAACATGGAGCAATAAACGTGACACACCATTTAAAAAAGTTTGGCATCACTAATCTAGGCATTATGGGCTTTCAAGGGTATAGAAAGATATTAAAGTATAAGAGATTGTTTTGGTCCATCCATTCACTTTTACTTTTCCTTAACCAGTTTTACTTTACATTACATTTATTATTTTGGGAATTATTCTTCAGTTGGATTATCACATTTCCTCATCCAAGACTGCTAAAGGAGTTGTGCACACACAACTCCAATATTTGATTGACAGCCGCTAATGAATGCACACGTACTCACCCCCTCTTGAGTTATAGCTAGTGCAGCACGCGATTGTAAATAAATAAAAAAATAAATACCCCCTCAAGCAGCTGCTTGCCGCAGAGGTGTGACATGAGCCTGTCAGTTTATATCCCAGAGTAGAAGATCTGAGAGGATGGCAGGACCTCAGCAGAAAAACGACACACACAACCATGCCTTACCCGGGGCTCGAACCCAGGTCCCTTAGATCAGTAGACAAGCGTGCTAACCACTCGGTAAGGTTATGCAAATGTACTTTCCCAGTGTGCAACACACGTCAGCTACATGATTAGGTGTAATATATATGATAGTAAGTGATGTTAGGGCACAGAGTAAGTAGAGATTTTGAAGTTAGTTGCCAGAATATGAGTACAGAGAGGTGTGGAGAGAGATGATGTTAGTTTGGAGTTGTAATTTGAGAATGTAGATGGAGATGTTGCTTTGAGTGAGCTTTTAGTTGCTCAGAGAATTGATGTAGAAGTTTACTTGGTGAGTCTTAATTTTTTGGAAATAAACTTTGTTTGCTTTATGAAATTGTTTTGGCTGTTCTAATTTTTTCTCTTGAGCAGGATAATTAATTTTAATTAGATTTAATTTTTAATAATTTGACAATCTTCTGAATTGTTTTCAATTGGACTAAGTAACACATAATATACTTAACAAACCCTTATTTAACTTTATTTGGAAAGATTAATTGCCTGACGCCTGATACTATCTGGTAATTTAGTTTTTTTGAATCAGTCACATGGTCCAAAGTGAAAAAGTTTAACATACATTTGGAGAAATACAGAGTCAGAAAAGAAAGTGGAGCATCAAACACAGGGACTGTAAATATATGTATAAATTGTATGTTATTTAACGTGATTGTCAAAGTTAACAAATTTTTGAGCTCATTAGTTATATATATATATTAATTATAGATTTAAAGGTGGCTTAAGCCGAAATTTTTGTTCAGCAAGAAGCTTAACTTTTGCATTAGTCAAAGGTGCTGAAGTTTCAGTGCAGTTATTGCTGATAGTTAAGATATTTATTGTCTTTACGTAAAGATTAGAAACGTCTGGTCACACGATAGATAAACTTTTCGATAAGCAAGTTTATTGCAAGCTTAGTATAGCTTTAATATTATATTGTCGTAGAGCAATACCTTTGATCACTGCTCAAGATAAAATTCATAAATTCAAATTTTTGGCAGATTGCTAAACATGTCTGCTAATAACATGGCCAATTCCACCATTATGACTTCCAACTTAATAAAAGTAAAAGATAGGTTGTAGGTTGTGATGAATGCAGCAGAGATGTTAACGACTCTGCTTAAAGATTCTCGGGAGAAAAGGGGAACGCAACAACCCCTAAATTTGCTGACAATGCCACATCAGCTCAAAAATATATAAACTTTGAATGCAGAGTTCATTTTTCGTTCAGTCAGAAGCAAGTGATAGAACAGAACATTATCAATTGCCTCAATGATGAATTGCCAATCCATTTATTAACTGCAGTCCATATGTTAACTGGCCATTACCTGAGATAAGGTTTAACAGTTTGAAAGGTCTGACATTGCGGACTTTGTCAAGCCCATGGAAGAGCATTTCCGTTTATAGGGTTGGGTTGTTTTACCTCTGAGCGGCACTTTTTTGCACACCATGGGCTAAATGGCCAGGTCACATGACCCCGAAGGCTCAGAGAAGGTTGGGGGAGGGAACCCACTGGAACAGCTGTTGGGAGACAGATGGTAGTCTCTCGTCAAGACCATCAAGCGTGTGCTTTAACGTTGGGTTGTTTTACCTCTGAGCGGCACTTTTTTGCACACCATGGGCTAAATGGCCAAGTCACATGGACCCCGAAGGCTCAGAGAAGTTTGGAGGAGGGAACCCACTGGAACAGCTGTTGGGAGACAGATGGTAGTTTTTCGTCAAGACCACCCAGCGTGTTCTTTAACGTGCACAGGGTATGGCTCTCCCGCACACGGGGCCACGGCTTAATGTCCCATCCAACGGACGGCGGCCTTTCCAAGCCCATCAGTGTCCCCTACTGACTGTGGGCAAGGCAGGGAATTTTGCGGAGATAAATCTCAATGCTGACCCAGCTGGGACTCGAACCTGGGAACTACAGATAAGGAGCCTGGCGCGCTACCGACTGAGCCACCCCCGCCCCCGTTTATATGAAGTGCCCCAGTAACGAAAAGGCAGTTTGCACAGTATCTTGTTTAAATGGGTGTCCTAAGCAATGATGAAACAACATAGGATGTCGTCATGGAATAGAATTTTGGGAAGACTTTAAAAATGAAATTTTGGAAATCTATCCACCTTACGATGATTTTACACATCTAGCTCAGAATCTTTTTCATGAAGACAAAGGTAAGGAGATGAAACATTCATCTGGGGTAGAGTTATACCAGCTATGCCTTTAAGAGAATTTTTAGAAATGGGAAATATAACTTCAATTTCAACTTTAGTCAAATTGGCTTGGGAATACAAAGCAAGAAGAGAATCGAGAAAAATGGCATTAAATCGACAATGGATGCAATCCTCGCCAAAGCAGCGATATGAGATTGAGTATACAATTAAAAGACCTTCTTGCTCAAAAATTAATTTAAAGTAATTTAAAATTCTCTGTCATTGAGCAATAAAATTTCAGAGTTTATCCTTCAAACTATTTGGATGTTGAAAGTTCTTAGGAGAAAACTCTCAGAAGCTTTTCAGAGCATAGACAGCACTCCGTCTTCAGTGAAGTGATGTTACGTCAGTACATAACATCACTTCAGTTCTGAGAGTTTTCTCCTAAGAACTTTCAACATCCAAATAGTTTGAAGGATAAACTCTGAAATTTTATTGCTCAATGACAGAGAATTTTAAATTATTTTAAAATATGAGATTGAGTCTCGCAAAACGACTCCTGCACAACCAGAAGTCACACAGTCCCGAAATTTGCGCTGAAAGTGCCTGCAATGATGCAGGACGAATGAAGCAGAGCTTATGTTCTGCATCAAAAGTCTCAAATGGTGAAAGTAGAACAAAAACTTTTGCTATGAATAATAGAGAAACTTTCAGATGTAATTTTTCTGGCCTACTAGGACACACACAGAAAAATTAGGATCTTTGAAGTGAGAGGCTAAAGTTCCTCAAGAAAAGTCCTCTCATAAGTCACTCATAATCACATCACTCCACTATTGGTACATATGTTTTAGAATTACCTTTTGAGAAGCTTTGTCATGAAAAAACTGAATAGATCATATTGATACAGGAGTTGATTTTGCATGTCTAAATGAGAAGGTTTTAGATGAAATTAATGAAAGTTGTGAATTAAAATTACAGCTGCAGTCCAGTACGTTCATATTTACCTTATAATCCAAAATAGAATGTTCAGGAAGAAATTGTAAAATGTTCTATCAGTTTAAATAATGTGAATTTAAAGAAGAAGTTAACACTGAGAAAAGTGTTGAAATGGAAATTTTAAAGGAAAATAGTGCCAAATTTGTTGATAGTGAGAAAAATGTTGAAGTAGAGGTTTAAAAGGAAATTAATGCTAAAGAATTGCCAGATGAAAATGAGCCAAGCATTTCAGAAATTGTTTTCAGTGTAAATAATCCTGATGTGATGTCCTGATTGTGATGAATCTAACAAGTAAAGAAATTTTCTACTGTTAAAGCGTCGTATAGAAGCAGGAAGCGACAGGATATCTGAGTCATATTTGCACAGAGCAGATATTTGCCACCTTCCCAATGAAATCAGTTTTCAACAGAGGGATTACGTTGTTTTACCTCTGAGTGGCATGTTTTTGCATACAATGGGTTAAATGGTCAGGTCACAAGGACCCCAAGAGCTCAGAGAACGTTGGAGGGAAGGGACCCACTGGACAGCTGTTGGGAGACAGATGGTAGCCTCCCGTCAAGGCCATCCAGCGTGTTCTTTAACGTGCACAGGGTATGGCTCTCCCGCACTAGGGGCCACGGCTTAACGTCCCATCCGACGGACGGCGGCCTTTCCAAGCCCAACGGTGTCCCCTACTGACGGTGGGCAGGGCGGGAAATTTTGCGGAGATAAATCTCAACGCTATCCCAGCTAGGACTCGAACCTGGGAACTACAGATTACGAGCCTGGCGCGCTACCGTATGAGATACCCCCGCCCCAAGAAATTTGTGAGACTGACAAATGTATGTATTACCAAAAAACATATTAAGAAACAAATGCAAAAATAACACAAAAACACACTGAGTTACTCTTGAGCTGGGTGACTTCAGTGTTAAAGATGGTAGTGATTCTAACCGTTATTGGTTTGACGCCTGTGCAACATGATATTTATCCAAAAGATAGTAAACTTAATGGTCTGAGGTTAACACCAATTTTAAATACAAGATTATAAAAAAACTATTTGCATCATTACCAGGTAGGTCACATACAAAATGAATGGTTACAAAATAATATTAAATGGGGGTTAGAAACATTAGAATAAGTAAGTGAACTGTTCCAATCATTACCTTGTTAAACGCTTCATAGTTGAAGCTTGAAATGTGCAAAGAACATGCTACATTTAATTCAGAAGCTTTAAAAACCAAATGACAATAAAATCTGCTTATACAAAATCCATGACACATCTATGCCATCACTGGAATTTGATCCCAGGAAATTAAAATTTTGATTTCAGCTGCTTGCACAGCAGAGTGAACCATCACAATACACTGAGTCACCAAGGCAGTTCTTCTGGACAATGCCACTTCCTGTTTTATTCTCTCACAATCTCATTACCTCTTCTCATTTCCTATTGCACAAAGTCCTGATCAAGAAAACCATGTTAGTGGTTTCTGAATCACTCATCTGTTTGATGATTTGATAAATCTAATTTAATTCTGATCACTTTTTATAGTAGCAATGTTAATGTAGCAGTACATAATATTGGTGTTGCTGGATTTTCAGTGGAAGACTTGCTTTCTTGCAGAGCCATAATTATATGTATTCCAGTTTCTTCTCAAGTAAATACAACATGCTCATCACATTATGTTCTTGTGTGCTCACTGATTATTTGGTTCAGTTAGTAGAAGTCAAGACTTGTAATCTGCAGTTTCCAGGTTCAAGTCCCACCCAGGCCAGCACTGAGATTTATCTCCATAAAACTCTCCATTCTAGGTTGGGTTGTTGCACCTCTGAGTGGCACTTTTTTCCACACCATGGGCTAAATGGCCAGGTCACATGGACCCCGAAGGCTCAGAGAAGGTTGGGGGAGGGGACCCACTGGAACAGCTGTTGGGAGACAGATGGTAGCCTCCCGTCAAGGCTATCCAGCGTGTTCTTTAACGTGCACAGGGTATGGCTCTCCCGCACACGGGGCCACAGCTTAACGTCCCATCCGACGGACGGTGGCCTTTCCAACTCCATTCTAGGGGACACTGATAAACTTGGAAACACTGCAGTCTGTCGGATGGGAGGTTAAGCCATGACCCTGTGAGCAGGAGAGCCACATCCTGTGCATATTAAAGAATATGCTGAATGACCTCGATGGGAGCTACCATCTATCTCCTAACAGCTGCCCAGGAGATCCCCTTCCCTCAACCTTCTTTGAAGTCCTCAGGGGTCTTTGTGACCTGGTCATTTAGACAACTGTTTGAAAAAATAAAATGCTGCTCAGATGAAAAACAATCCAATGCTTTCTCTTTCGTGCTATGATTTTTGAGTTGCAAGGCATATGGAGCACATTAAAAAAATTTGATTGTTTCTGATGATCTATGTGAAAATCTACAGCTATAATCACATTGCTGTATATTGGTGTCGAGGTTCCAGGGAACGGCCATTATGGGTGCAAAATTTAGACAATAAATAAATAAATTTTGGATAAATCACAAATGTGCAAGTTTCTTAGAGTTTGGTTAAAATTCTCACAGAAGCTTTGGTTATGGTACATAGCACATATGTATGATGATGGTACAATTTATGCCCTTAGGTATTTGAATGGTACAGATATTTTACCAATGCACAAACAACCATCAAAGATGATAAATATCCACTCTGGTCTGGCACCTTGTGAACATTTTGTAACTTGCATTTTGAACATCGGTTGAATGTAGGTCAGAGCATTTTTCATTGAAGTGTGCAAATATCCAATGTCAGAATGTTTCTGACTGGTGGCTGATAATCACACTTATTTCTGTAATGTACATATATACACAGATTTATTTACAGATGAGATATTGTACACAATTAACATAATAGTGAACTGTCGATAATAGGACACAGTCACTAGTAATAAGATGTGAGCCTCCCAGCATCCACAGACCGCAGTAAGCTTCAATGGTCCTACCACCACATAAAAGAAAAATGACTAAACAAAAGCCCTGTCAGGAAAATCCTAAAATGAAGGCAACTGTCTCCTATTTTTAAATTTCTCTCAGTATGCGATGCTTTGTAGAATTACAGGAAATTGTCCAAAGGTGGGTATGGAATCTGATGATACTGTAAGCATCTGAGTTATGTTTTCTTACCCTCGATATTCATTCAATATGGCACTGTGAAATTTTTATCTATTTCTCAATTTGAAAAATCTGCATGAACACTGATGTTCCATTGCCAAAGAGGAAAAAATTACAATGTGAGAATAATGGATTCCAGCAATGTGTAGTTTAGCAGATCACTTTGAATGTATGATCAAAAATAATCATACATACAATATGATCTGACATATCATGAATGATATGGTCAAAAATGGATTCCAGCAGTGTGTAGTTTAGCAGATCATACTGATGATGCCACTGATATGCAGGAACAATACTGCAATGCAGTTTTCCAACATTAACCCGTGGGATTGAACCTACGAGACTATCTTATATTTGCTGTGTGAGGACTCGAAGTTGACTTACAAGATGGCATCCTGTCCATTTTCATTTCAATCTTGTGCACAAAGTTTATGATTTTCTTCAGAAATGTCACTAGCAGGAAGGTTCATAATATTTTAAGATGCTAAGAGAAATTCCTCACAAAAATAAAAATTAATATATTTTCTAAAAACAATTACCCATTTTAGTACTATATTTGTATGAAGATTAACCCATTAGCATGGACAATCTTATTTTTTGAGCCTACCTTGTATTCAGACCTCTGTGGCAAGCAGCTGCTTGAGGGGGTATTTATTTTTTTTTTTTTCATTTATTTTTTGGCATCATGGGCACCAAGGCAACTTGGGTGTTTATATCCTTGTTTGTGGCATCCCAGGATGAAGATTATAGTTATGTTTTGGCGAGTGCTGGACTTTACTTTTACAGTACTGTTCACCCCCGATGATGGATAATGGTAACTTGGCATCTCCCTAAAGGTAGTGCAATCGTGAATTGCGGAGCAGTCATGAATTATATTACCTGTACTTTTTTTTATGTTACCAGTAATTAATATCCCTTTACTACAATGTTTTTGAATTTGTCCATTTTAATACCAGTATTTATTTAATTGAAAAATGTCTCTTTTAACAATACATTTCAACAAAGTATTCTGTTATATATAGTCATATTTTTTTTTTTGCATTAGATTTTACATACATAACTTTTGATTCAGTAAAATTCCAGTAATGAGCCTACATATTAGAAATGAGGCTATTGAGCCACAAACTGAGGGTGTTACTTGATGGTCTCTGATAACTCACTGTGGTAAAGTAAAACATAAGAGACTTAAATGAAGATTTTTACAATAGATTTAGATTGCAATTTTGCAACAGGGGATCAGATATTTCTTTCAAGATTTTTACAGAATGTTTGGAATGAGGCAAATTATTGCATTGCAAATATTTTTAAATATAAAACTGCCATGCAAGAACAATAAATTACTACCTGTTTCATAAAAATAAATTTATATTATTACTTATATATATACCATCTATAATCTAAAATTCCAAAAAGCAAAAGGAAGAAAGTACATAAATGAGTTTTTTTAATTAGCTAAGCAAATAAAGAAGCAACTGTACAAAGTTTTTTTAAAAAAAGGAACATGCTTTCATGCAGTGCTTTTATAAACATACCATTTTCTTCAGCATCAACTTCAATATTGTTGTGGGATGTTCCAATACTCAAAAAAGAGCCTAATCCAGATCCCAGGCTTGCTAGAGAGTTCAGACCATCTCCTAGACTGCCAGTACCATTTGTGTTGAGATCACTGTTCCCACTGCCTGTTGTGGCTGTAGAAGGGACAGTTGAAGCAAGTGAAGACACGGAGAGAATAGGAGACAGATCTGTTGTGCATACAGTTGAAGAACTGCTACTTTCTTCTTCAGTGCTGTTAGACAAGCGGGCAAGCATAGCTTGAAGAGTGGACCGTTTTGGTCCTGCTAGAACATGCACACAAGATATGAAGAACAAGCAAAAGAAAAAAAATAAAACGAAACCAGAGTTAAAGCAAAAGCTTAAAAATGAAGGAAATGCAATATAAATATTCAGTATCATGCTTCATAACAAATTTGCATGCAGAAAAATATAGGCATAATAGAAAAAACAAAAAATATTTTTAATGGCAAAACAGTTATAATGTAAAACTTCTGTTTTGTGCATGCAGATTACTTGAGTATTTCTTCAAAATAATGCAAACAATATCGCCATAATTTGTGCTATGCAGAGGAAATGTTTAACAAGAATGGAAATTTAAGAAATTTCAACATTTATTCTGTCCATATTTTAACATATTTAAAATAATTTCAGACAAATATTTCTACTTCTTTACATATTTACATGCATTTTCTGCCCATAATACACATTATGACCCTTAAGTAGCTAAATATCTAGAGTTTAGCTAATAACTTAGATGCAAAATTTTTTTTATTTGTCCTTCATAACGAAATGTCCTAACAAAGAATAAGGAAAACCATTTTTTACAACGAATCATGTAAACTGATTCGCAAAGCAGATGAGCATAATGGCACCACACATAAACATTCCTCAAAGAGCCAAAATTCCAGGAGTTCCACCAAATTCTACAGCTTTGTTTGCTGCATATTTCTGTCATAAACAAAAACTGTAATTTGACAATGCAGACGCAAATTTTGCAGGGAATGACTAATATTATAAAACTATTATATTTGCTTTGACCAATTATGATAGTTTTTGATAATACAGATATACATTTTGCAAGCAATGGCAAATCTAAAAGACTATTGCTTTAGCCAATTAAATACTATATTTCCAATTGAAGACTGCATATTCATTTCACAATGCTTTTCATATAATGCATATTACACTAGGGTGGCCATATTTCCAATCGTAGAACAGAAGACATTTGGGTAATGTACTGAATTTCACAGGAAACATTTTTTAGTGTATCTTAACCATATTCATAAATCTTACAGAGTAAAATGACCATGTTTTAAAATAAGGAAATGTGATAGAGACTTTGAAGGAAAAAAAAAAGAATCTCAAGGGAGGATTCTGGTATTTCATGGCAAGCCCTTTATATCTGATGAATTAAATGTGCTTTTATTATAAAGAACACAGTAATCATAGCATATAAAAATTAAATTTTTTTATTCAGTTCCCATTCTGTTTGATAACATAATAACTTGGAATAGGAACAGTGAGATTTTTAAAATGGATGATTCAAGCGAATATCCAAGTGTAGAAAACATCACTTGATTGATAAATTAATGACTTTTATAGCAAGAAGCCTAAAACTGAACTATGTGAATTAGCTTCTAAAGAATCTATTCTTGATTGAAGAATATACATATTATAAAAGACACTGATTTCTCTGAAGAAAAATGTAAAACTCAATCATTATCAAACTAAAGAAAGTCTTTGTAACAATTATTACCTTGAGGATCTGAACTTGAACATTTCTTTTTTTATCTGTCAGCAAAGAATTTGTGAGTGAAGAAATTATTTCGACAGCAGCAGTAGTAGTACCACCAAGATGGGTCAAAGCAAAATCATTTTTATGGTACATTTTTTGATAGTGTACACTTTAATTATATACTCTTAAGCCCCAATGGGTTCCTTGTGGAATATTTGAATAAGATGATCTCAAGTCTCTTAGACACTAATTTCAAGATGGAGGTTAAAAGCTAGTTAATTTGGGACTCCAAAAATTGAGTCATGATCTGCGAGTAGACTCCCTAAATGGCAGAGAGGGGGCAAGTCAGCAGTCAAGAGAGGACGACATCCAAAACTCAGCTCCACAAACCTTCAGACTTTGGCATGAGTAAAGAAGCCTTATAATTACTCTAATCAAATTAATTGAAGAAGCTAGTAACATGAATAGAAGCTGCAGAACTATATAAAAGAATGACGAGTTTGTTTCATTAAACCTTATGGTGCTGCAACTGCAAAAACACTGTTCATGAAGCGTGCATATATGGTCATGAACAGTCAACAGCCTAGTTTCCCTTCCCCAAATTTGCAGTCTTATAATTTTCTCAGTTGAAATTTATTCTAAATTGCTCTTCACTATTTACTCAATGGCTATTTTGAAGCCATTTACAAAAAGTAATCATACCCCTCATTGGAGGCTAATTTCACCAAGTTCTTACAACACCTTGAACTTTATTCACCTCCCACTTTGTACTTTTAGTTCCCAATACATTTTTCTCATAGTTCATTTAATCAAACTACTTATCCATGTGTATTATTTTTCAAGAGCTATTATCATCATCAGTGAGAATTTTTGGGTTGGGTTGTTGGGTTGTTTTACCTCTGAGCGGCACTTTTTTGCACACCATGGGCTAAATGGCCAGGTCACATGGACCCCAAAGGCTCAGAGAAGGTTGGGGGAGGGGACCCACTGGAACAGCTGTTGGGAGACAGATGGTAGCCTCCTGTCAAGGCCATCCAGCTGTTCTTTAACGTGCACAGGGTATGGCTGTCCCGCACACGGGGTCACGGATTAACGTCCAATCCGACGGACGACGGCCTTTCCAAGCCCATCGGTGTCCCCTACCGACCGTGGGCAGGGCGGGGAATTTTGCGGAGATAAATCTCAACGCTGACCCAGCTGGGACTCGAACCTGGGAACTACAGATTACGAGCCTGGCGCGCTACCGACTGAGCCACCCCCGCCCCATGAGAATTTTTGTTTGTCTTTAATCTGCACCTAGGTGAGATAAGTCTTGAACTGTATCCAATGAATTGATTTCAATGAGTGAACAAGTAAATCCATTTTTCTAAAACCAACATACAAAAAAAAAATTCATTCCACGAAACCTAACTCTGCTCCACTAAACAAATATTTAATTATCAGTTTTGAAATGAGAAGTGCTCTTTGGAAGTTTGAAAATATATTTCTTCATCTATTTATTCTTTTAGCCAATGATTCTAACTCTTCTACCTATACATATTGTACATAATTATTTAATTTTATTACTATGGTTTAAAAATGCATTGTACGTACTAGTTATTCAAACTTTTCCAAAGTTTTTTTAAAGTAACCTTTTTTTGACAGGTGACTTTCCATATTATATTTCAGAAATTAAAATTCATCGAATACCACTGTCTAATATGGAGTATCTCCCAGAATGCACACTTTTAACTCTTACGGTTAGGAGATCCCTCATAAATGACTTGTGTTTTGCATTCTGTAATCCTTTAGATTTTTGGTATGGCTAAAGGAGCCACAACATTTGCTATGATTAACACATTTGGTCTTGCATATGTCAGTTTCTTTTCAAATAACTTTATTATAGTTGAAATGCAATCCACTGAACAAAATGATGTTCATGCTTGGAATATACAACACAAACCTTCACCATTAAGATGTTTTTTCTTCATGGCTTTTTAGTCAGTTTCATACATCTTTATTGAGAAAAAGTTTTTCCCACCTCGTTGATATGTTTCGACATTCTATGGAAAATCTAGATATGGATTACTCTGGATTTCTAAGATCACCCAACCAGGCCTGGATCTAGAAAAATTTTGAGGGGGTGGTGGTGGAAGAGACTGAATTTCCAATGCAGCATATTTACCCCTCTGTTTTAAAAAAATTCTTGAAAAATGCATGAAATATAAATAAGTTTAATCATTTTTTTTTGCCTCTTTTACTCTTACATTATGAATGGGGGGGGGGGACAATGCCCCTCTATATCTGGCCCTGCACCCAAATTCAAAGACCAAATCAAGGGTGGGTTGGGTTGTTTTACCTCTGAGTGGCACTTTTTTGCACACCATGGGCTAAATGGCCAGGTCACATGGACCCGAAAGCTCAGAGAAGGTTGGGAGAGGAGACCCACTGGAACAGCTGTTGGGAGACAGATGGTAGCCTCCCGTCAAGGCCATCCAACATGTTCTTTAACGTGCACAGGGTATGGCTCTCCCACACACGGGGTCACGGCTTAACGTACCATCCGACAGCCTTTCCAAGCCCATCGGTGTCCCCTACTGACCGTGGGCAGGGCGGGGAATTTTACGGAGATAAATCTCAACGCTGACCCAGCTGGGACTCGAACCTGGGAACTACAGATTACGAGCCTGGTGCGCTACCGACTGAGCCACCCCCGCCCCAAATCAAGAGTGGATTAGTGATCAGGGCTTGAAACAATAATTTAGTTTCACACTTTTAAATTGGAACCTTTGAGAGTGGTATTGAAAAAATTCTGCCATTGCGATGCAATATTAAAAAAAAATGTAGTTTACTGTACGAGTGCCAGAACCATAAGAGGTTAAAGAATATGATTACAGTTCATTTGTTACTTCTATAAGTTTCCTATAATTATCTATTGTAGGAAATTTGCAAATAGTTTTCAATTTAATCCTTTGCACTCCATAGGTGCCGCTATCGTGACATACTAATACTATTTAACAACTCATACTAAACAAATATCTGGAGTGCAAAAGGTTAACTCTCTTTTCTGACACATCAGAATATCCAAATTTCTTTAGGTGATTAAATTTGGGTTATTTTACCTCCGAGTTAATTTTTTGTACACAATGGGCTAAATGGCAAGCCACAAGGACCCCAAGGGCTCAGAGAAAGTTGGAGGGTTGGGTTGTTTTACCTCTGAGCGACTTTTTTGCACACCATGGACTAAATGGCCAGGTCACAAGGATCCCGAAGGCTCAGAGAACGTTGGGGGAAGGGACCCAATAGAACAGCTGTTGGGAGACAGATGGTAGCCTCCCGTCAAGGCCATCCAGCGTGTTCTTTAACGTGCACAGTGTATGGCTCTCCTGCACACGGGACCATGGCTTAACGTCGTATCTGACGGACAGCAGCCTTTCGAAGCCCATCGGTGTCCCCTTCTGATCGTGGGCAGGGCGGGGATTTTTGCAGAGATAAATCTCAATGCTGACCCAGCTGGGATCGAACCTGGGAACTGCAGATTATGAGCCTGGTGCTACCAACTGAGCCACCCCCATCCTGTTGGAGAGAGGGACACACTGGACAGCTATTAAGAAATGCCATTAAGTATGTTCATTAACATGCACAGCTCATCAAGGTCATCCAGCAATTCTTTACATGCACAGGGTATGGTTTTTTCAAACATGGAGCCACAGCTTAACATCACATCCGACAGACAGTTGTCTTTCTTAGCTCACTGGTGTCTATACCAACTGAGGGCAGGGAGTTTGCATAGATATTCTTCAGGGGAAGTAATTAGTATTGTGCAGACCTATCTGAAGATGGCCTACAAAAATCTCACATATAATTTGTAATATATGTCATCAGTGCCTATGGCTTATTTTTTATTCAGAAATAATTCAACATTATCAAGATAGGAGTTCATGAATGTTCTAGAAAAGACATCTAGTTGCCCTTTATATGAAATGAATTTTGAATGTATCCCATTATGGCTGCAGATGCAAAATAAAGCTCACGTTGAGCACTTGTGAAATTAATGTAAATTTTATTTGAGATTTTGTCCACTTGCCCACTTCCTGTCCTCAATGTGAATCAAAGTGTTCTCAAATGTTACCATCTGTTAGAATGATAAACTATGACCTCGTGTACATAGAGCTGTAAACTGTGCATATTACAAAACTATTGGATGATTCAATGGAAGGTTTTCATCTGCCATTAATATTGTCCAGGAAGTCTCCTTTCACACCACATCTTGCTCTGAGCTTTGTGATTTTTGTGATTAGGGCAATTTGCCCACCATGCAAAAAATATTCAGGGATAAAATTTATCCAACTTTGGAAATGTACTCTTAACAAATTTTTTGCATTTAAATTCACATCCATGTGATAAATAATAGCATTGACACATTGATGTTCCTGGGATGTCATTAATGTAATATATTTATCGAAAAAGATCCCTCCCCGAGTTTTATGCGAAAAGAGGAGAGTTTGACTATTTAATTTAGGATATAGGCATAAGTGTTACTAAAGATCAATCAACCCTATTCAGTAACGAACAGAGAAAATTCTATTGGAATCGAGATGATTTGCTTCTGAATACAGGATTGCCATTTCTCCATTACCAAAAATGATGCAATTTTTAATTCTTGTATAGTAAGTAGATCATTCATGGGAGTATTATATGATTTATAAATTATCTGTGCCATGATCTAAAGAATACAGAAATGACAAAACAAATAAAATCTAAAAACTCTTCAAATGATTATTTTAATAAAATTTATCACAAATGTTTATGCATAATTTTTAGCTCATTCGAAAACAAAAAATAGTTATTGTTTTTACTTTGTCATTTATTAGTGTTCTTTATTTCAGTAAATAAATGAAAACTTTTTCAATCAGTTGAATAGGTATTGATATGATCCACATTTCTGAATTTTTCAATAGTTTGAATTACCTCTATTAGAGGGCTCTAAAGTTGGAAAATTGCAAATTTTTAAATTAGTAGTGCAAATAGTCTATTCATGCAAAAATTTTTCAAAATTTGGTAGTAGAGTGTGATGATTAAGAAATTTAGAAGTTTATATTGAGAGCAGTAACTTGTCCCCATACGCCTGCACAGTGGGGAAAGAGCAGGTTCTTTTTCTTGTCTGTTGGTGGGATTTGTCTTGGAAAATATGGCTAGTTTTTTGTTGCTGTCAAAAGGAGATGGTCTTCAAAACACATTATAATTAGAAAATGTAACATTTTGAAGAAGGTTTCTACAAGGTGATGGAAGTTTACAAAATACCTCTTCTTTTTTATATTGAACTTTACAGAATAAGTGCTTTGAAAAATGCAATGCTTAGAATGTAAAAAAAAAACTTTCTATATCTTTATACAAATTTTCTCATAATAGGAAAGCACACCAAAACTTGATCATGGTGATAAACTCCTTCCATGCCTTTAATGCTAGGCTTTACAATTTTACAAACTCCACTTTTTTTTACTCTTCAATCTCTTGGTGTTTCCCATATCAACCACTTCTACATTGGCACATTTTGAAGAAAGCATGCATGCTTCTTTTTATCCCACCACTACAAAGTCAGAAAATGGTGACTGGACAACATTACTTCATTACTCTGCAACTTTATTGAAACAATATCTTTGGACATGTTCTTCCTTTTAGTCTTCCATTTCCCGAGTTGGTTCGTTTTTCTAAGTAAATTCAAAAAGTTTGTGATGAGTGCAAATTATCTAAATAAAGAGTGCATCCCCTTTATTCATAACTGGCTGATATACTGAACTGTCACCGAATTAGGGATAGGAGATGTTATCCAAATTCAGTACTGCAAATCCCGCATTTGTGCACATGCATGGTTGAAACTCTGGTCATATATAGCTGTCTGCTTTGACTTCCCCAAGTATTCATCGTGAGAAGCGTAATGGGAAAGGTCCAGGATTTAGAGGCATTTGACACAGGACAGATTGTAGGTGCCCGACAAATGGGACACTTGATCTCTGAATTTGTCAATGAACTCGGATTTTCTCGTACGACAGTTTCAAGTGTTATGGGAATACGAAAACTCCGACAAAAAACACTCAAACTGCAAAGGACAACAGCCTTGAATAATCGTGGGCTTTGCCGTCTGACCTGCATTGAACAGACCGATAGGGGCCAGACATTATCTGAAGTGCATGGACCATGCAAATGCTCACTTCTTTGTCTCAGCTTCAATAGCTGCTGACCTACTCGAGTCCTACTTCTAATGGCTCAATGCCTAGCCTGGGCAAAAGAACATCGAAACTGGACCATCAAAAATTGGCAATGGATAACCTGGAGTGATGAATCCCAATTTAAACTTCATCATACCGATGGGAGACTGAGGGTATGGCGCCAACCCCATGAATCCTGCATGTCAGGTTGGAACAGTACAAGCTGGTGGTGGCTCAGTGATGGCCTGAGGTGTCTTCAGTTGGACATCTGTGGGACCTTTGGTATATGTACCGAAAACAACCGTCAATGCATCCCGGTATGTAGAACTCATGGCTGACCATTTACACCCATTTACGACCATCATGCATCCCAATGGAGATGGCATCTACCAGCAAGGCAACTGTTCATATCACAGATCCAGGTTGGCTACTGCATAGTTTCAGGAGCATCCCACTGACTTTGAAATAATGAATCAGCCACCTAGAAGCCCAGTTTTAAATCACATCGAAAATCTTTGGGATAATGTCGAGCAGAGTGTTAGGGCCCATGTCCCATCAGCAATGACCTTGAGACAATTGTGGACAGCTCTGGGAGATGCATGGGTCGCATACCTGTGGAACACTTACGCAAGCTTGTGGAGTCCTTGCCTCGTCACTTGGCAGTTGTTATCAGGGCCGCAGTGGGGCCAACACGTTACTAGGTTGCTATCCCTAATTCAATGGCACTTCAGTGTAATTCCACAGTGATATTTTCAGTTGCATTGGGTTGTTTTACCTCTGAGTGGCACTTTTTTGCACACAATAAACTAAATGGCCAGGTCACAAAGACCCCGATGACTCAGAGAAGGTTAGGAAAAGGAGAGATGGGTTGGGAGACAGATGGTAGCTTCCCATCAAGGCCATTTAGCATGTTATTTAACATGCACAGGGCACGGCTTAATGTCCCATCCAACAGATGGCAGCCTTTCCAAGCCCATCAGTGTCCCCTATTGACTGAGGGCAGCTGGATGCTTTACAGAGATAAACCTCAATGTTAGTCCAGATGGGACTCAATCCACCTACAACCCCATTTCCAGCTGCCCTTATATTATTGCAAGATGAATTTTTCCTGTACAAATTTTGAATCCTATGCGATACCCTGAATTTTATTTGCATAGTTTATAAAATTAAATACCAAATCAAGTTCTTTTAGCACAACTGAACTGTACATATGGTAGATGGGTCTAAACTTAATCAGAAACTGCAATTCCTCTGAAGTGTAAATGTGCTGAAACTTTCTATTCAATTATTCATGCCCCTAAATGTCCCTAAATGCTACAAAACAAATCAAATCCTAAATCAAGTGTAACACTTCTTATTTAATCAACTTTTCCTACCTCTCCAATGTTTGTAAAATGCAAAAACCAAGATATTAGCAGAAAACTTGTGAAGCCATACTTTCCCATATATTGAAATCTCCAAATTCCTCTTTTTGACCAGTTCACCTAAACTGACATTTTTTTACTTGCATCATTAGTATATGTAGAGGCAAAGTATACTTCCAGGTGTTCTAACCACTAAACTATCACCAGCTCTGTCATTTATCAACTAATTGTGACTTTAAATCATCCTGATCTTGTTGCTCATGGTACCATTTATAATCAGGAAAGGCACCCTTCCAGTATTTGTTCAGTATAGATGTAAATAGGGATGTCTCTCATGCAAAAGTATTATTAATGCAAAATTCAATCAATAGCAAATGCACAAATTACCTGTAGGTACAGAATTCTAGATTCCTTATTTATGCCTATACTGAGCAATACTGGGAAGTTGGCTTTCCTGATTATAGATGGCAACATGGGCAACAATACTGAGAAGTTTTTAAAAAGTCATAATTAGCAGATAAATGATAAGAGCTGGTGATAGCTTTGTGGTTAGAACACTGGCATGTAGCTGGGAGGTGTAGGTTTGAGTTCCACTCACTGGCTAAACAATTTTTTTCTGGAAGAGTATTTCTTGAAAATATCAGTTTAATAAAAAATTTTCCCGATACAAAAAATATGATCAGTCTAACAAAATTTGTGAAAAAGAAAATTCTTAAACAATATGTACAACGTACATTTTTTTTCAATCTTCGCATGCTTTGGTTTTTAGCATCTGGGAATGCTTTATATGCTGTGAAATATCTAACCAATCGCAGTGCTATGAATCATGTGCTATTGTATATCAAAATGCATGCCTTTTTGCTATTTCACTGTGTGGCATAGATGCTCTCTGCACATGCTGACATCATGCTTTAAAACAGTTTTGCCACCTTATCCTAGCATAAAAGGGGATCTACACGATTCTCATTGTATTGCATTGCAAATAATGGTAACATCAGCAAGAAGTTCTCTCAAAGTAGTTTCAATCCATGTGTTTTATTTTATCATTCTAAATAAATTTAAATTATTGTCACATTTGTTTTAGTTAAGTTCATTGATCAATTTTCATTATTAGCAGCCAATAGGGTGACCAGATTTTGTCGTTTCATAATGTCAAGGAAATATATTCTGGACAATGTGATGGAGAGATGAAACATCATTTATGAATTCATGGAGACATGTTTGTTGGAACAGTTAGAAAAAATTGCTGACTTTTTTTTTAAAAGAAACTCTAATACACTGCAAAATTTTTTCATAATGATTATTTTTCAGTATGTAACTATCATAGCATTTTTTAAATTGTATTTCACTATAATTAATATATTTTGGTCACCTGCTCAAATTTGTTATACTGACATTTTGCTGTAGCTGTCTACACATTTTGAGTAACAAATGTTTGATTTTCAAAATGGATATTTCTTTTGGTCATTAAGTTCTTTTAATAACTGTAAACACTTTATGGAAAAAACAACTGCAGATATGAGAACTGATCTAAAATGCAAATGATTAGAATTCTTATGCTGACAAGTCTAATCACACTATTGCATTATAAATCATTTCAACAGCAAAGTAGTTAACAAATAAAATGGCAATTACATATACTATTTTAAACAATGCTTTTTAGGCACTATTACACTGTACTTGGTGTTATATGTTAATATGTTATAGCCCATTTAAAAGGCAATACCATGCACAGTTTTTTGTAGTAGTTAACATTTAAGCACTTGTAAATAATCCATCGCAGAATAAAGCATTACAAATCTAAGACAAGGCACCGCCACACGTTAACAAGTAAAGCTATTACAAGAGATGCCATCTGACAAATTGTATTGGCATTGCAGCAACCACAACATGAAGCCCAGCAGAAATACCCAGGCACCCTAAAGCACGAACACGAAGCAGACAATTGGATGCCATGGCTGGGCAGACTTACTCTGAGTGGTGCCTTTTCTGCATTTCCTTTCCCTGCGATATTCTTCCATCAACTGTGAAATCATCCGGGGATTAGTACCCCATTCTTCCTCAGATGATTCCTCTGACTGTTCTGTTATAAAATGATACTAAGCTTAGGACACATGTGTGTCCTTTAAGGAAAAAAAAATCTTAACTCATACCAAATGTGTTTAAAAGTAGCAATAAGGTACATAAAAAATTTCCATAAGCACAAACACATTATAATTCTATAATGTAGTTATAAGGGGGTTTAACCGGTGTTATTTTAGGTACTTTTAATTGACACTTCTGTAATTTAAGTCATGGATGTTGGACATGTAATGGGGTGAGATACATTCCATGCACCACAAATGTTTGCACGCAGAATCCATAATTACTTTTTGAAATTTAATACTGTTTGTTTTGAAAGGAATGAAATAGTCCAAAAGAGTATTAAATAGGATAATGATAAAAGAAACAGAACACACGGGAAAAATAATTAGTAAATAAATCACAAAATAAAAGAAATTAAAATTAATTAAAAAAACTCAAAAATACATAAAATATATCGTAATTTTTGTCATTTCATAATTATACATGAGATTGCTTCTTTCATTAGGAAAAAAAACAAGCCAATGATTGCTAATGTTTTATTAATGCTAAAATAATTGAAGGCATTTTAGGAGAGAGATTAATCACCTAAATTTAAAAACAGTTTGGTTTAAAAAATAAAAATGATAGAATTAAGTCTTTATGACAATCATTATTGGTAAAATATGAAAATTAAATTAGATGCATTAATAATTCCAGAGTCCTCTATCTTGGGTATGTTAACAGATTCCAAAATGGCAGTGTGAAAACACACATGAAACTGTGCTTTAAAAACAATACAAATTCCCATTTAAATATGCATATATATATATATCATAAAAATATATATAGTTTAAGTTTAGTAAATATTGTCTACCTTTTCAAGGTGCAAATTTTGAAGCACTATAAAATAAAAAATCCTTGTTATCACTGATTGTCATTCCAAAGTTTCAAACACTATTAGGCTGTAAGTCAATGTGGGTATAGAGGTAAAATTGTCTTAGATAGGAAGGATCCAAACCCACGACCTCCTAAAAAAATTTTCTAATGTTGTAAGTGAGTGTTCAAAACTTTATTACTATGAAATGCTGTGATATAAAATGTTACTAATGGTAACAGATAATGTACACAAAGGTGATCACTATTTTCAGAGATTTTTCAGCATCACCTTCATTTTTATTTATATAATACCACATTCTATCAAGCCTCCATTTCCTACTCATGAGCTTAATCTAAACTACTGCCAATACATTTCTCAATAAAAATTTGAAATGCTCCTGAAAATTAGTAAAAAAACTTTTTTAAAATTGATCAAATTGAAGGATTTGAGAGCAGTTGCCAAGAAAATACATTTTTTTTTCATTTAAGCCTATTTCAGTATTTCTGGAATTATTTTTATCATTCATCACATAACTTCCCAAAAAGAAAACTGAAACCACTAAATCTTAGTATCAGGAAACATACTCTGTTCAATACAATGAAGAGAGATACAGCTAAACCTCACACAACTTGTGCTAATTGAAGAAAAGGGAGTCTCCAGACATGGCATTGCAGTGCTGGCCTTGTCTTAAACAAATATATTGATATTGGATACAGCTGCACTTGTTCAGTAAGATGTTTAGTGAAAATATAACTTTTATTTTTATTTCTTTAGATTCATTTATTTTAATCAATCTTCTAGAGTTATGCTACATTTTTGTGAGTTTTGTTCTTACGCTTTGTTCATTAGATTTTCCAATTTAAGCCTTAATTGCCTTGCCAGATCCTTTTCTTTATATCACCCCAAGTCTTATTAAAATGTTTTTAGTTTTATTTCAATATTTTTTCATAAAATTCAGAATAAATGCTGTCTAGTTTGATATGTAACATGACCTATTTTTGTTGAGTTATTCAGCAA
The DNA here is from genome assembly GCA_038380435.1 of Ryuthela nishihirai. Taxonomy (NCBI): domain Eukaryota; kingdom Metazoa; phylum Arthropoda; class Arachnida; order Araneae; family Heptathelidae; genus Ryuthela; species Ryuthela nishihirai. Next base: position 1,771,558 of record JAWZYU010000044.1, on the reverse strand, counting down.
AGCCTGATGTTCACTTTTTTATTTAACTGAGCACAAGGAACAAAAAGTTTGGACCTTTCCCAAAGTATATTAATGAGAAATAAATTACAGAAAAATAACTTTGTTTCTAGTACAAAATTCTTTTCCTATTATTCAGAAAAATATCTCCTTTATATTCACATATATAATTATTTTGGTCCATTAGTTTCAAATTTTCATTAACCTTCCAGATCCCCCTTCCCCTTTATTCTTTTTCTATATCACTAAAACATCTTATTAAAATTAACAGACTTATCATTTCTGTTAAATATTATAATTTATAATATCCCTAATTAAATGCTGTTTAATTTGGTAAGTATCACAATCTGTTTCTATTCATTAGTTATTTGACCAAAAAGTTCTAAAGTTAACTTTTTGTGGTTGGGCATGGTGAAGAAATAGCTAAGCCTATGGATGTAACCCAGCTTTCAGACTGAATCCTGAAAGGATTAAAATAGTTCATGATACATTTCTCTGATTCATCAAAAGAGTATGTAGGGTAAGATACTTAACATGAACGAAAATGAAAATCCAAAACAATTCAATTTTGTTGTACGTAAGTGAAAAGTTAAACCTCTTATAATTGAGGGGAGGGGGAAAGGAGTAAATATTGATTTTACAAATGTGAATACTCCCTGTAAAGGTAATTCAAGTAAATCATTAACTATAAATTTTTAACTAGGCTTTTACTATCTATATTGTTATGGCCTAAAATTCAGTAGAAACAACTGATTTTGTTTTCATAATGGATTTACAATCCATAATAATGAAAGTAAAAAAAGGATTTCAAAATGCTGTGATCAATATTTTGTACAATTATCATTTGCTTTTTTGTTCAAGAGCTATACAGACCTATCTACAAAAACAACTGAGAGGGTCTTATGACAAGATTTTTCATTCACCAATTTGACATGCTTGGCTTTAAGTTACAGTGTTAAAAAATTATAAATACCTTGGAAATGAATAATGCTACATTCATAGTTGCATAACAGTTTCATTTTCTTTTTACAGCTGCAAATTGACAGCTTAGTTTTATAAACTCTTTGATAATTATCTCACTAAAAATTTTAAAAAAAATACAATAAACACCGACTTCCCACTAGGATTTATGAATCAACTGAAGTGAGAGTCTGGCCAGGCAATACATGTTATATGACGTAGCATGTATCCTTGAAGAACCCAGAATGACAGCAAAAACTGCCAAACATGGAAAGAAGAAAATATCTCACAATACTTGAAAACTAATGGTGTAAGCAAGGGTTAGGATGCTTGGTGGTTAGCACGCTTGTCTACTGATCAAAATGACCTTGGTTCAAAGCCCCAGGTAAGGCATGGATGTTTGAGTTGTTTTTTGTTTTTTTTCTGAGGTCCTGTCATCTTCACAGACTATCGATCTATCATTCAATATGATAAGGAAAATTTGGGTCTATGAAGCCTATTATATTTAAACTGGCAGGTTCCTGTCACACCTCTGTGGCAAGCAGCTGTTTGAGAGGATATTTATTTTTATTATTATATTTATTTAAACTACAAAATAAAATATTTAATACTTTTCATATTAAGAGAATTTTTTTATCAGTATGCAATATTGCATCTAACCAGTGAAAACTGAATGGTACTCTGCCCTAAATAAAGATTTTTTTTAGAACAATAGACTACTCGAAACTTCAGCTACAAATATACACACTGGATAAAGCAATGGTAAGAAGAATCACATGAATAGTCTGGGCCAATCATAGAGCACTACAATGTATTTATATAGTAGTATCAAGAAAAATGGCAGTTTGCAGTTATATGTTGCATTATTATTGAAAATGGGAATAGGTGGCTGACAGATGAATCTAAATATTCCAGTAAATTAATACTATTTTCAAACAGATTGTTAAACATTTAAATGTGCATCATAGTCTATATATTAGCATATTTCTGCTGACCATAATTTGATTATCAGTAGAATGTTATAAGCTTTACTGGCAACAATATGAGACATTTATTTTTCACCTACAACTACAGTCTTCCCTACACCGTTTATTTTCATCAATTATTTTCAATTTTCCTTTTATTCACTAACTATAGTGTATAAAGCAATAATTTACAGAGTAGAAAACATTTGGTGCATGTAACAAAAGGGCATGATGAGCGTTATATACTGTTATGATACCAAGCTGAAATAAACAGAGAGAGTACACAGATGGCTATCATTTTCTCCAGACATTGCAAAAATGTTACTCTACTCATTTTATAGGCACAGCTATGCCTTGATAAGCAGGGATATTTCACAGCACTACTAAGACTAAAATGTGGTGCCTAGAACCATGAGTAGTTTAATGAGAACCACGAGTTAGTTTTATTAAAAATGTGGTGCCTAGAAATTATGAGTAGTTTCAAATTAAAGTGGAGTCGCATCTCACACAGGGGTTAGGCTCTAACATCATACCCAGAGATAGGCAAGGAAGGCGAAAATTACATATAATGAAATAACCCTTGAAAATATTTTTAATCACCCATAAAGTACAGGTATACATGGTTTTCTGTATACAACCCTGTACAGTAATATGTAGTAATGTGTAATGGGTACAATAATGTACAGTATATATAATAAGAGTACCTATCCAAAATATAATTTCAGAGTATTTTTAATTACATAAGACAGAGAGAAGGATGAAAGAATAAATAAAAAAGTTTTTGTGGTTGAAGCAATTCCTAAAACTGTTAAGCCAACCTTGGTTGGCTTTTGAATTCCTTCTCACCAGAATGCTATCACTCTTTGGCAGAAAGTTTGAACTGCACATAGAGACTAAGAACTGTTTTCCCAACACGATGCCATCAATAGGCACAAGTTTACAGTTCAGGTCTTCCAGCCATCTGTCTGATGCCTTTTCAGTCTTCAAAAGTCTTATCACACACTTAGCTCATCACTCAGCAGTTATTGGAGCACTTGATAAATTTTTAACTCCTAAATCTTGGGCAAGGACACTAGATTTGTTGTGGCCATATATTACGCACTACATTGGAGCCAATGTACTCTCTCTCAACCAGTCCAACATTAGCCAGTTTTTCTTACAGCGTTAGAACAGATTTCTATTTCTTCAGATGAACACCAAATGAAGCAGTTGCTTGCATTTACAGGCCATGTTGTATGAATAATATGTATCTTTAAATACTAGACTCGCACTTTGCGTATCAAGAAGCACGTGGGAACTGAGGAAACAGATTCATGTCTTCCATTTCATATTTACTTTGGGGCAGCTCATTGAGTGGAATGGTGGGCAGAATCACCTGCACAACTTAAATTGTTATTTTTCTCTTTTTTTCTTTCTGCCAAAAGCATAGAGTTAAATTCAGGTAAGTTCAATGCACATATGATGCAACTCCCACTGTGCTACCAATTTGTTTATACAAAATTGCAGCAAATGCAAGAGCATGAAAGTCCAAACAAGTCAATCACATAATATATTTTAATTTCCCTCCTAAATTACTTTTTATTAAACTTATGCACAACTCAATGAGTTCTTTAATTTTGTCTTCATACAAAGCTATCATAGCAATCAGATATAGACTATCAATAAGTTTACTGTTCAACATTTTATTCTCAATCTGCACATATGTAAAGATTATAAACACTTGTTATAAAATCCAAGATTTGTTAAACATCTAAGATTTGATTAAGACTGCATATGAGCCTGAAAAAGGAATCTGAGATCCCAGACTGACAAAAATTGTTTCAAAATTAAGACTGCATTTGTGTTGGGTTGTTTGGGTTGTTTTACCTCTGAGCGGCACTTTTTTGCACACCATGGGCTAAATGGCCAGGTCACATGGACCCTGAAGGCTTAGAGAAGGTTGGGGGAGGGGACCCACTGGAACAGCTGTTGGGAGAAAGATGGTAGCCTCCCGTCAAGGCCATCCAGTGTGTTCTTTAACGTGCACAGGGTATGACTCTCCCGCACACAGGGCCACGGTTTAACGTCCCATCCAACGGAAGGCGGCCTTTCCAAGCCCATCTGTGTCCCCTACTGACAGTGGGCAGGGCGGGGAATTTTGCGGAGATAAATCTCAACGCTGACCCAGCTGGGACTCAAACCTGGGAACTACAGATTACGAGCCTGGCGCACTACTGACTGAGCCACCCCCGCCCCTTAGACTGCATTTGCAATTGAAAAATTGGAATAAATCATAAAATGGATAAATTTTACAATGTGAAAGAGTATATTAAAAATACATTATACTATTACATATACACTTATTTTCCCCCAAGCATACAAACATATATTAATCACCAATCTTCATATTGTATTTCCTAGCATAAGTCAGTCTTTTCTCCTTTCAAAATACAGATATTAGCACTTATATGTGGGAGCAGTCTATAATGGAATGCTTCATATAAATGCATGCACTCTCAATACAAATTAAATTCATATACTAACATATTGTGATTTAACAATATTAGCAATATTTAGAATAAATTTTTTTGTGTTATATTTCCTATATTAAAAGTATTTAAAATTTCCTATGCATATCATTTATCTTTCAATATATATTCAATTTACATTCAGGCTAAAAAATTTTTCCTACATTTTATATTGCAAATTAGGAATTAGTTTGCGACTTATACTTGGCAATACATGGCATATAGAATTCAAAAGATATCAACCTAGATATTTCGCCATTCAACAAGTGATAAGTAGCACTTACAGCATGTGCCTCTTAATTATTTCAAAAGCATAATTTAGAATGCATGATGAATTTACCCCATTCTGTTCCATCACCTTGACTTCTTGCTTCACCAGCTCCTTCACCAGCATCAGGACCCAGGAAGTCAAATTCAGAAAGAACTTCTTCAGTTTCAGAGTCTCCCATAACTTCATCAACTCTAGATGCCATAGTTTCACTTCCAGGACCCTTTTACATATAGATTTGCTTTAGAATTAAATGATTAAACAGAAATTAACTCTGGAACCTTTTTTCCCTCCTTGGACATATGAGCTTTATTACTTAAAAGTCGGAACTCTTATATAAATTACTTTTACTGTCAAAATGATCACTAATAGTCAAAATAAAAAATTTATTAATATTCATAATGTTTTAGTTATCACTTTTGTAGATTCAACAGTTTTATTCTATTGTTGTGCAAGCTCAGATTTTTTTTCTTGCTTTGTTCACTGACATCTGGTTAACAGAATATCACATATCCTCTCAAGATTCCAGAGTTAAAACAGAAAAATCATTCTATAAAAGCATTTTTTGATATAAATACTTTTCAATTTTTCTACTGGGAAGAGAAAAAAAATTAGATTGAAGTATTAAAGTATATTTACCAAACAGATAAGCAAATGGCATTTAGATCTGTTTTTGCAACTATATATAACTAAAAAATTTTCATAAGAAATGTTCATACACGAAACAGTTACATCACTCACTTGGACTTCAACGTTCGACCTAGTTTTGTACGCATAATGGAGTGCCAATATTTAACCTTTTAACGCCCAGATAATTTCAGAAAAGGGTAGAGGGTATTAAAGAAAAAGGAACTGTGTATTTTCATGGAAATAAAAACTTGTTAGATTATGTGAATAACTTCACAAAATTCTGCAAAAAAAAATTATCTACAGCAATACAATGGCAACTATTGCTGCAGTTTGAAAAAGGTGCATATCTGAAATAATCTGTGAAAAATCAAAGCAATTTTAACAAAATTATACCTCTTTATTTTTCATGAAAATTTTTTTAAACCATCCTTCATTTGCAAAGTTATTGCACATGTATTATTTTTCATTGCATTTCAGTACTTTGCTTCAAATAAAAATTAGCCATGTACCATAAAAGCTGCTGCATTTTGAAAGCCAATTTCCTTATTGCAAAAAAATTGACATGATAGAAGAAAATGTCAATTGAGAATTAAAAAGTATGTTCATATTGACTTGCATCATATTAGTTTTGAACAGCAGTATTAATTTCAGAACTTATTCTTTAGGTTTGTTTTTAAAAACTTGTGCAATTTTTAATTTTATGGTAAGTTTAAAATATAATACATAAATCTTTATGCCTATGAATTCAATTGTCATTTTCAGTTTGCCAAATATGTAGTATTAATACTTCAGGATTTATAGCTATGAGCAGCACAATCTTCATTAGTTGAAAGATTTTGTAGAAAAACTAGGATTGGATCTAGGTGGGGGGGGGGGGGGATCTAGCACTACCACCCTCCTTTGAGAATGCTAGTAAGGATAATAGAGGCAGAAAAGTTAAATTTATGAATGTTTCATGCATTTTTCAAGAATATTTTTAAACACCTGTGAAAACAGAAGGATAAACGTATTGCAATGGCAATGCATTCTCCTGTCCCCCCAACTCCCCCATTTTTTTCTAGGTCCAGGCCTGGATAGAACGTTATAATGCACAATATTCTGCCACCAAGGGCCAAACAACTAATATAGACTGCAAGCTCTTTACTTACCAATCCTAAAATATTTGTTTTATTCATTATTCAGCATCTGTTCTTTTTAATGTGACTACAGATTTGTTTTCTGAGTGCATATATCTAGTTAGATATTAAGTAAATATATGTTGCAAATAGTTCTCTGCAGCAAATGCACAAGGAAATTCCTCAATTCAGACATGAAACAAAAGGAAGTCTATAATTTAATATTAAAAGCAAATGAAAAAAACATAGCTTTATTGATTTATACAATTAGTTGCATAAGCAATATTCAGTGATCCAAATCCAGAGGAAAAATTATATAAAATATTCAAGACAAAATAATAAAGCTAATTAACAATGAATTGCATATTTTGCATTTTGGCTTGAATTAAATGGAAACTCTGTACCTTTGGTTTTGACTTTATTCGTTTATCTACTCTTTCGTCAGCTTCGTCATCCATAGAACCTGGGTCATCCATGTCATCACTGAAAGAAAAAAAATACATACTGAAAGGAAATAACATTTCATTCCAACCAGCTGCACGAGATTGTCTTATTGTATTTTTCATTTCACAGCCCATAGTTATTCCTGGTGTACAGGTACACATCACACACAAAAAGAGGAATATCCAAAGTTTTTACAAAATTAAAAAAATGCAATATAATCTTAATATGCAAAAATCATTGTTAAAAATGCCTCTTAAATGTGACTTTTCACTACCAGCTGATATTTGCTGATTTTTTTTTCAGCTGAAAAAAGATCAGTTTTACAAGAAACAGATACAAGAAGGAATTTAGACTCTAAAACTACGTGGAGAAGATTATTATACTAATTCTATGGTGGCGGTAATTCTTAAATATGGGTGATCCATTCTTAGATAATAATTGGCAAAATAGTAGTTATCGTAATGCTACTCTAATATTTTAACCCTATAACTCTAGTAATGTACCCCAAAAAATTTTACTGCATGTCCCACGTTGAGAACCCCTGCTCTAGACAGTTGCAAACTAGTTTTGGTCTTCATATCTCAACTGAAATGGTCACAAATCAACTACCCAAGGTCAAATTTTATGCATGAAGATTAATATAGTGCACTCCACTGTGACTTATCATCATCATATGGTGAGAAAATTATGATCCAAGAACATTTAAGACCGATCCTTACTCAATGGTTCAATGCCCCATAATGACTGATTACCACTGAGTTACAGTCTGGAAAATGGCAGAAAAGTTTTTGGACTGTTATACTGATGAAAAGTCTGCATGTGGGGAAGGAGGAAATCATGGTTTGGGTGATATGTCTTCATCAGATGTACAGACTTGTATGTCTTAGAGGAGAGTATCAAAAATGCAATCAAATACTGCAATGGCATCTATAACCAATATGCGAGACCATATGCTGGTTCATCTTCTTGGATGATAATGCACATCACATAGAGAAAGAATCATTGCTGATTACCTAGAAATTGCTGATAGTGAAAGAACAGAATAGCTAACTTGCTCCCCAAACTTTATTTGTATCGAACATATATCGATAGGTATATCGTTCGATAGGTATAGTATATGCTATCTGTCAAAAAAGATCACTGGGTTGGGTTGTTTTATCTCTGAGTGGTACTTTTTTGCACACCATGGGCTAAATGGCCAGGTCACATGGACCCCGAAGGCTCAGAGAAGGTTGGGGGAGGGGACCCACTGGAATAGCTGTTGGGAGACAGATGGTAGCCTCCTGTCAAGGCCATCCAGCGTGTTCTTTAACGTGCACAGGGTATGGCTCTCCCGCACACGGGGCCACAGCTTAACGTCCCATGCGACGGACGGCGGCCTTTCCAAGCCCATCGGTGTCCCCTACTGACCGTGGGCAGGGCGGGGAATTTTGCAGAGATAAATCTCAACACTGACCCAGCTGGGACTCAAACCTGGAACTACAGATTACAAGCCTGGCATGCTACCGACTGAGCCACCCCCACCCTAAAAAGACCACTGATACCACAAATTAGGGGTATTAATCATCATTGTACAAAATACATTTCATTCATGGATGACTTACATCTTAGTTAAAAACATATGAAAAAACTATTATTGAAGTATTTCTACAGGTAATCTGTGTATTTACTATGGATGGATATTTAATAATAAATGCTTAAGAATGATTGACCTGATCATTAACATCTAAATCATTAGCAACAATTGGAAAAGTTGTCTCTCCTGAAGTATAGATGGTGCAAGGTCCGCCACATCTCAGGGAAAGATTTATAGGTCTTATTCTGGAAGATTTTAGCATCTGATGCGTGGTTTAATGGTTAGAGCGCTCTGGCATGTATCTAGAGAGTTGCGGGTTCGATTTCCACTGCGTCAGTGATAATTTTTTTCAGATGTTTTAAACTATTGTTGAAGTATATTTCTACAGGTAATCTGTATATTTACTATGGATGGACTATGCCTTATTCTCTTTTTGATGGATCCCTTCACACACACACACACTCACCACCACCACCCCACCTTATACTTGTTTTTCTCCACTGCCAACATTTTCTATAACTCACTTTCTCATTAGCATTGTTCCTTCTAATCTAGAATCAACTTCTTACATCCATACATATTTGATTAGTGTATCTCAGAAAACATTACAATATCATGGCTTTTGAAATCTACTAGTGATTCCCTAATATTTTTGCGATAAGTATTTGGATATATTTTATGATATTAAACATTACAAAAAATTTCAATTTAGCACACTGATTTTCAACACTCAGCTTTTTAATTTTAATGTACTAATTTAAGTAGATTCATTAATTTGTGATTTCAAGTTTTCTTTTTCACACTACTTTGCATGCACACTCATTGGATATAACAAAATAGTACTTTTATATGATAAATAGTTCAGATATAGTAGTTTAGGAGTATAAAATAGTAGTTTCATTTGTGATAGTATATTTTATACTTTATTATTTATAACTTATTTGTATGTAGTATATAAGTGATAGGTTGCTTGTTCAATCTGTGAAATCATTCTCACCACGAAATCTATAATCGACTAATAAATATGTTTTTTTAAGGATTCCTCTCCATTAGTTGGACACTCCACAGATTGAATGATATTCAAATTTTACTCCCAGAGCAAACATAATTTTTTGGCACTCAATAAATATTCAAGAAATTAATATTACCTTAGATTGTCATCATCATCATCCATGTCTACATTTTCTGATGACAGGAAGTCAAAAGTCGCCAAAACTGATGCCTCAGCATCCATTAAAGTATTTTCAGTTACTGAGTTTGGAATCTTCTTGCCAGGTGTCCTGTGAAATAATGTACATTTTGGAAGTATGTTTAGGAAAATGTTTAAGATGCATGCTAGAAAACAATCTAATACAAACCTAGTATTTTTACATATAAAAATATTATATCTGGAAGAGCAGAAGCAAAATATATTTATGATATTTGGTAGAATGTTCTGTTAACTGGATATATCATTTCACTTCCACTTACTATTGATACATACTTCTTATTGCATTACCAAAATTTAAAAGAATTAAAAATATTAACTAATATATTATCAAACAATAAAACAAAAATTACAGTAGAGGCTCATAATGCAGTAATTAAAATTAAATTGGTCTTTAATTCTCTATGACACTGTTATATACAGAGAATTAAAGACTTCAATTTAATTTGAAACAATATATACATATAAGGCTACCTTCAAATACAGGCACTATTCTGATTTCCACTAAGGCAAAACTGACTTTCACAGTCCAGAGGTGCTTGCCTTCTTTGCCCAATATAATCCTCTTGTGCTGAAAATTGGTCAGTAAAGATTTTGGATCAGCTTTCCAACCCTACAATTAGATTTCAACAGTTCTTGAATACACATTTATTTTTGTTGACAAAGCCCAGTCTTTCACAAATTGTACTTAAACTGAGATTTTTGTTCAAAAGAGTAATCCTATGCAGTAACCTGTCAGCACATATAATTGTTTGCCTAAGCTGCCTAATTCTTTCCATCTCAGCAACAGATCTAGTATCAGAATATCTTTTCAACATTCTCAAAGCAGCAGGAAATCCACATGACACTTTAGCAGTGATTTAATGCAAAGAATAACCTTCTTTCTTCAGACATACATCTTTGATTATGAAGCAAAAATGCGTAACTTTCTTTATTAACACTGCACAAAATGTTAAATGTAATAGTTCAGGTTTAAAAGTGCATTGAAACCTGTACCAAACCCAACAATACTAATTTTATAGTTACTCATTTGTGATTGGTCGACATAATAGAGCACCCATTTGATTGTAACAAGAGCCTATTCATTCCTGGTATCAACTTATGCTTGTGCTGGGGAAGTGTGAAAAAGGACCTCCCAGTTGTTTGTAATGTTCTTTACTATTACTACTACCTACTGCTTGTAGCTCTAGATTCTGTTTCTCTTCAAAATGTTGGACAATCTATTTAAAATATTTGAAAATAAAAAAAATATTTCGAATCAGAATATAAAAATACTTTAGAATAAATAATAAATGCTATTATAAAGTCAATAATTTAGTGGGGAGAATTTGGTTGAAACACAAGAAACATGCCAAAACACAATTGTGTTTAAGAGTTTTTGCCACCACTGTATTAACATTTATATCCCTGAGTTGTCTTCAATATTATACACATAATTCAAAACTAATTAATTTAAGATTATTGATCATTAATTATTAATGTTGTCACCAGTAAAAGGAACAAATCTCATTTAAGGATAAATTGCAAAAGATATTTGAACATTAGGAATAAAACCAGCCTACCAATTATCTTTATTGTATTCCACTTATTAATATTTGTGAGCTAAAAAATTATCAGATCAACTGTTTATATTATTCCTATTATAACTTGTTCACTGTTGCAGAGAATTTTGGAGTCTGGCCTGTAACATGATGCGAGTCACAAGTAACTCATGCTTGTCTTCTACTCTGTGCATCACTGTTTTTTACTTGTTTTACTGTGGCATGGCATCGATATTTTAAGAATTTTCTGCTAAATAAGCCATGGTGCTTTCCACTGTGCAAGTCAAATTACCTTCACATTGGCATAATATGACAAATGATCAGATTTGAAACTGGTAAACCCATCTAGTAAATGGAATTCAACCTTATCACCACAAATCATCGATCAGTGATGCACAGCATACAAGATCTTTGAAATTCACTCCACAATTTAGGAAAGATAAGAATAAGATTCTCTGTGACTCATGATGCAATAAACATATTAAGTACAGTGGTGGCAAAAGTTCCACAAACACGTGTTTTTGAATGTTTTTCTTGCTCATACTGATTTCTAGCCAAGAAATTATCGAATATGTATAACTTGTATCATCTCATGTTAATTTAAAATATATTTTCTGTTTCTTAATAAAACAGTTTTTGAGATGTAACTAGCTGAATGCATACAAGTATAAATGGTACGGTCAACTTAAATTTTATGGAATATTTAATTTTAATCTCATTTTAATCATTATACAGCACTTGCTATACATATTAATGAGAACATTATGTGTTTCAAAAATCAATATTTTACAGAATAACAATTTGCTTTAATGACCACTTTACATTTTTTTCCTGCATGGAATTAACTAATTTCAGAAGTAGTTCTTCTGTAACAATATGGTTAAAAAAATAAAGTCTCATTTAACTCGCACTTATCTGAAGGCTTTGGAAATTTCACGGCTAATTTTATACCATTAAGTTTTCAATAGGATTAAGGTTCAGAAACTGTCCAGGCCACTGCATCCTTTTAATGGTACTATTTGCTAACCACTTTTGAACAACCTTCACATGGTGACAAGGAGCATTTTCATCCTGAAAAATCCAAGGTTCTTTCCAAAAAGATCATTGGCTGTTGGTAACAGTTTCAGTATTTTGATGTAGTCCTTAGCTGTCAGTGTTCCATTTGAACTACATATCCATTCCTTTCACAGTAACTTTATGACACTGAGTCTGAATTCATCACAAGGCAGCCTTTTAATTCAGTCCAGAGTGCAAACTTTTTTGCCCACTGAAAGTCTCATGTGCTGAAAATCTCTCAGTAAAAGTTTTGAATGGACTTTGTAACCCCAAAATCGGATTTTAAGAAGTCTTCCTATTACATTCTTGAGCACAGACTTTTCTTGCCACAACCATTCTTTCAAAGTTGTGGTGAATTGACCTTTCTGTTCAAAAGTGAAATCATATGCAGTATCACGTAAAATTAACGAGTCGTTCTCCTCCATCTCCCAGCTCTTTCTCTATCATCAATAGATCAATTTGAGAATATCTCTTTAATATTCTCAGAACCCCAGAAAGTCTACATAACACTTTAACATTCATTTGAGGCAGTGAATAATCTTCCTTTAGATTATATCTCTGATTACAAACAAAAATAACTGTTCCTTCAAAAATGAAAGTAAAAACGATATAACCTTCCATAACTGTTTTTTTTTAAATACTGCCCAAAATGCTGAATACAATATATAACTGCCCCATTTCTGCACACCGTTTTAACCTTTTCACTACTATTAAAACATAATATCCCACAAAATGTTGAAATTTACAGTGAAAGGGTTAAATGCTCAATGAAACATGTACCAGTCAACAATCTCAATTTTACTATTACCTATCTGCATAACAGTCAGCATAACAGATACTATTGGTTGTGAAGATAGCTGATTCATCTTAGTGTGACCTTGTGTTGCTACCATGTGGTTTTTTCAAAATAGCTGAATCATGCAGATATATAAAACATTTGAAAACAGCGTGCAAAAATACCAATAAATAGTTTTATGGAAAAAATTAGTTTTGTGAACATGCAGGATTTGCATTGCATACTCACTTTTTTTCCACAATATTAGTGATTTATTGATTTCAAAGTCAACAGGTAACTTTGTGAATTTACTATTTATTGATTAATGCAAAAATATTTTAAAACAAATCTGATAATTTAGTGGCAAAGAATTGGCTAAACGCACAAAATATTTAATTGTTGCACTTCTTAGTTCAGAAGCTTTCCAGTTTCAAATAAATATTATATTCACAAAGACATTATTTCATTTTTTAATTATTACTATGTAATAGATTTGTTAGTTCTCGGCAGCTTCACATGTAACTAAGAAATGGTATATGTTTTTGGACACATTAGGAAATCATATTGTCAGAGTTAAGGCAGAACTACTACCAGGTCATTTAAATTATTTATTATGCAGTGGATGAAGACAATTCTATAACCCTATAGATAATACCCACCATGATATTTAAAACAGATAGACTGCACATCAAAAATGATGTGGAACCTACCTATCTGTGATGTAAATTTATCTGAAGATAGATTGTACATAATTTTTGAAGTAATCACATTATGCCAGAGATATCAGTTTGCACTTCATATATCACTGCAGCATATGGAAAACAAAAGGTATTAGGTGATACTGTATCTAGAACCAACTTACCTTCGTAGCTGTGTGTCACTAGACCTTTTTCCCTGATCTCCATTTAGCACTGAGGTTAAATTCTGTTTATCTTCATTTTCTGCATTAGTAGGAGCAAGCCCTAGTAAAGTTCTTACTCTTGCTGATCTCACATCGATAATAGTGTCGGTGTAACCAATCTCTTGCAAATATCTTTCAAGAAAAATATTAAATACAATTAACTTCTTTAAAATGTATTAAAAAGCAAAACAATGTAATTTTCTTACAAAGGAACTTTAAAACTTCATAAATTTAAGAAAACATTTCTATGAATAGTTTTCATGAACTTGTACAATGTGTATATAATGCAATTTATTACTTATTGATCATTACTAGTTATGTTACGCATATAAACATCCTCTACCTTCTTTTACAAACTGAATTTTGTTAGCAATAGATTTTGCTATAAAATCCTCATTAATTACTTAAGCATTTGAATAGTTCCTCTTGAGTATACTTGTTTTATGGCACTAAGACACAAATGGTAATTTCATCATGAGTTTGGTCAATGCCTTTCAAGGGTTTGAGTTGGGGTTGTTTTACTTCTACTAAGTGATTCTTTTTTTGCATACAACAGGCTAAATGGCCTGGTCATAAGGACCCCAAAAGCTTAGAGACAGTTGGGGGAGGGGACCCACTGGAAGAGCTGTTGGGAGACAGATGGTAACCGTCCGTCAAGGCCATCAGTGTGTTTTTAAATGTGCACAAGGCATGGCTCTCCCATACACGGGGCCATGGCTTAACGTCCCATCCGATGGACAGCAACCTTTCCAAACTCATCAGTGTCCCCTACTGATGGGCCCAGCTGGGACTTGAATCTGGGGCCTTTCAAGGGAGGAATAGGCCTAAAAAGTAAAAGCATCATCATAGCTCAAAATGATACTAAGGGTATAATCTTATTATGAAAAAGAATTGTCTTGGTGGAACAGTAAACAAAGATATGGCCTGTATAAAGACATAGTGAGTATTTTAACTTTAGTTGAGGCTCTATGTATTGATGCAAATGATAATGTATATCAAGACTTTAGAAAGGGTAGTGCCTGCAGAGTCAGAAGACATATTTCAATATGAGAGAATGACCAGTTGAAAAACTCCTGAGGTAATGCATGTTGTTTACATGCAGTTTACATCATGTCTTGCATAACTGCAAAAATTGTTTTTTTATTTTGGAAAAAACAACTATGTGAAAAACAATTTTGTTTTATGTTAAGAATGTCATTGCTTTATCTTTGAGGGACACGTTTGTACACAATGGGCTAAAAAACAGCTATCACAAGGACCCCAAAAGGATTAAACACTAGTAGGGATAGGGGAACCACTGACAGTTATTAGGACATAGATAGAAGCCACCCATCAAGGCCATAGAGTACATTCTTTAACTCTTTATAGCCTGACTCTGTACGTCAACAAAACTGAAAATGGAAACTCCTATATATTGATTTAATTTGTTACTGCCTTTAATGAAGAATCCATCGACTGTAATAGCACTGTAGATAGTTCCAAATAAGAATGTTTAAAAAACAATTATTCTGGAAGTAATTATCATACTCATGCTAAGAGGAACTAGGATAGCTGTTTGGAGGACATTGAAAGGTCTTACTATAATGATAAATTAGATACAACAATACTGATAATTTGGATCCCAAGTTTGATCAGAATGTTGCATACTTTAGAAGTGATAATAATGATTTAAATATGTTGTTACCAGATATGAATGTAAGGAGCAATGTAAATGAAGAATTGATGAACTTAAAGGTTTTGAAGTAGAGAATATCTGTAAGAAAAACAAGAAGCAACTTAAAGGTATTGAGATTAGTAGCCCAATACGCAGAATTAAAGCATATAATTTAAATGTCTGGAAGAGTAATAGATCTTTCAAGATGATCATGCCTCTGGCAATTGCAAGTAATAAAACTAAGCCCATGTTTAATGAAAAAAATAAATGTTTTCTTGCCGAGTAGTTTTTGCTTACTCACTCTCCCAAGCTTAGAGTTCTCGTTGGCAGGGGAGTAGGAAAAACACAGTTAGGTAGCCATGTAATTGTTTAGGCAAGCTAGAATTATTTGCATAGTTATGTTATCATATGTAAGCTTGTATCGTGATTTTAGTGCTCTAATTATGTGTGACAGCAAAAGTGGAAGAACTATCCATAAAGTTTGACATTTTAACTGTGGAATTAGTGAACATTGGAATAACGGTGAACTTTCCATAAAAACCTGTTAATTAGTGACACTAGACTCTGAACTCTGAAAGGGAAACTGATTAGGAACATTTTTCTAATCAAGAGTCATCAGACATAATAAAGTCTGGATAACTCTTTAAAGGGAAAGGGAGTTGTGAAGCCAGGGTCTCGCTTCCCCCATTGTAATTATGTAAACAGTAAATATTTTTTTAATGTAATTTTCATTATATCAATGCCATGCAGGCTCATCATTGTGCTGTGGCAATATAGGCCACTGAAGCCACTTGAGGAAGGATCTCAAGGAGGTGACTTTGGTTTCCACTTGTTTGCTCTTGTAGCTTGGGGACAAGCCCTCGTCCTTGAAACCCTGAGGGGGTGAGTTGGAAGCAAGAAAGCTGCATGGGAGAATACAGTGGAATGCAAGAGGAGAGGTAGTAAAGAGTTCAACTGTTGCTTTAGCACTCTCTAAACCATGCTTGTCCAACACACAGATTACTGGCAGGAATTGGCCCCTGGGCCATATGTTTCCTGTTAGTGGATATTTGGTTTCCTTTCTTAGAACTATCCATCTCTAGCATCATCTCTTACCAGGAACTGACAGTACTTATTATACTTGGCCAACACTATGGGCCAATAATTAACATGTGGCCTGTTATGAAAAATGGTTGGACAACCCTGCTCTAAATGGCAGAATTCAAATAAATTTGGTTATTTTGGATAAAGCAAATAATATTTCATTACTTCCTATCTGACCAATAGAAATTTTACATTTATCTCTAGAAACAAAATGGTTTTGCCACTCCACATGAGTGAAAAGACCAAAATGCTGCTGTCAATACAAACACTTAGACTATCACATTTTACCATCAAAATCTGAAAATTTTAGCATGAAGATCATTTACAATATTTGTTTCAGAATTTTACATTTTCCAAATATAATGATGAAAATTAAAACTAGTGGAGATTTCAGAAAATGTAAATCTAATATTTCTTTGCTACATCCAATGCAAAAGGAATTTTTCATTTGTCTCTAAAAACAAAAAAGTTGAATGTCTACAGACATGCATTCAGATGGATGGACAAACAACAAAGTGGAAACAATAGCCTTTCCTAGAATGAGCTAAAAAAAAAGAGTTAAAGTGTATTCTGCAATTTTATGTATAAAGTACAATTCCTTTTAAATACTCACTGCCTAAGTAACTGTCTTCCTTGTCGCCAAGAGACATTACTATTACTAGTAATTAGTGCTTCCCCATCAACAGGTTCTTCTGCAAATAAAATAAGTATATTAGTCCTACTTATTTAATAACATATTATAAGCTTAACATCTAAATATGAAATATGAATCTATGTTAATGTAATTTGAGCTAAAATTGATCTAGCCTTTAACCTTTTTCTGTACAAAATAGCAATGGCTGATATACAGTATTTAGAATGGCTGCTCATTTACAGTAAATCTAATTGTGCCTGCCATTTTTCAATCTGAATATAAACTACACATTTTAGAGAGGGAAAGACTTAACTTTTACCTCAAATCTGCAAATTTTCTAACTCGCCAATAGGAAATTGACAAATACATTTTATAGGTTCAACAGCTTGTATCAATTTTCAAAGCTGATTGTTTTGCAGTGGTGACCATGTCCTTAGCCTCACCAGACTGAAATTAGAGGTGTCGAAACCTTAAACATCAAACATCAGGACGTGACTGAACTTTAATACTGAAACAGATTGAAATAATGTATTCAGCATAGTGGCATACCCAAAGGGTGGGTGGGTGAAAACACATATTCACAAGTCCAATCATTTCAGAGTATCCATCAACTTATTCTGCTGGATTTAATCTTTAGGCCAATGAACAATTTTCTTTTTATCCTTGCTATTTTTAAACCCACTTATATTATTTCTATAATTTAATTCCTTATTATTTTCATTTATTTCCTTCTCAATTTATATTTAAATCTCCTACATATAATTTCATTCATTCTACTGGATATTAAATTATACTTATATATATATAAATATATTAAAAATACTGGATTCTACTGGAAATAAACTAATAATAATTACATTATATCACAATTAATAATAAGCAATATGTCTATCACAATAATAATTAACATATCAATCAACAATAATTCAGCAGCTATCACTAATTTGTTCAGTCTCTATCCATTTATATCAGTTTCCAATTCCAAGTCAGAAAGTTTTGCACTGTCACATCCAGCAACAAAAGAAAAGCATTTGTATTCACATTTATTATCCACTAAATCAGAGAAATGTCACAGGAACCACTAGCTTCATCAGCAAAGAATCTAGACACCTGTAAGCTCTGCTTGGAGATAACAGCATCCAGCAATATGGCTTGAACTTGAGACAGCCAAGCTGGCAGTTTTCAAAAGGCAAAGATTCAAATCTTGACTTCAGATCTGAGCAGCCGGCTGCTGCATAAACAGTTGGACCTTATGTATACTTGCTCTGTAGCAGTTGTCTGTGGTTGATGGTTTAGTCATCTGGAGTTTACATAAGAAAATTTGGTCTATGTATTCAGTTACAAGATTCCAAGTCTACCCGACATAAGTAACCACACTGCTTCCAACAGATGCTGGATTTTATGTATACAAAATGATTATATTGCTTTAAAACAAACATAATTTTTGACCTTGTGCAAAATGAATGGGAAAAATTAAACGGATTGCATATTGACCTATATTGTTCTTAAATTTCATAATTTACTGGAACAGATAAATTACATAATTAATTGGACAGAGGACAGATAGCTGAGCAGGACAATTTTCTCTCCTTACATCTCTTCAAAAATTTAACCTACTTTTCTACAAAATTTTGCTATTTTATTAAGCAAAATTAAATGCTCTTCTTTTGGTATATAACATGACATATTTCTGTTCATTAGTTACCTCAGAATGATGTTCTAAAGTTTTTTTATTTTCTGAGAACATTTTAAAATAAATCTGGCCACTACAGTGAGGTCAGTTTTAGAAACTTGACACTGTGTTAAATACTCTTAATGGTGATTTGCTGATTGTATGCTATTTTAATCCAACACGATCATACTGGAATGTTGGATTAAATAGTTTTCTAACAACTACTGTGTTTATATTATTATAGTACTGATTGTAATCATCATCTCATTCCTGCACATCATCAACAGGCATATCTAATACTGGCAGGTTTCAACATAAATACTGTGCTGATTAAAGTACCAATATTTGAATTAACTGTGGACTTAACTGTAATCAAAATTGTAGGGTCATTTCATGTCAAATGAACCAAAATTTTGAAAAATATCCACCACCCATCAGAATTAATATTAGTAAAGATATGAAATTGTCCAAAATATTAGGGACTAAAAATGTTTTTGAAAGAAATAATGTTGAAACTTGCTCATATTCCAAACTATAGATAAATAAAAATAAATACCCCCCAAGCAGCTGCTTGACACAGAGGTCTGATAGGAGCCTGCCAGTTTATATGCCATAGTAGAAGGCCTGTGAGGGTGGTGGGGCCTCAGCAGAAAAACAACACAACATCCATGCCTTACCCAGGATTCAAATCCAGGCCCCTTAGATCAGTAGCCTAGCATGCTAACCACTTGGTCAAGGGATTATGAAGGAAAAATATATGAATTGCCATTGTGACTAAAACCTTTTTTGTCTTTATTTCTGTGGTGGATAAGATAATGAAAAAAACTTGGCATTCTAGGGTAATTTTTAACTGGGAATTTTTTAAAAAAAATTGCAAGATGTGTTAGGGTTTTGATAAAATTTTGCAAAAAATTAAAAATTCTGAAAATAAAAATTTATGTAGCACTACAAGAAAAAAAATAAAAAATTTGCATATGTTACACACTTTACTCTGTTTGAGCATTGTATAAATTCTGAAATGAGACCATTTCTAAAGTAATGAGAAAAAAATATGGACATTTAGTAATCTTATTGGTTATTGGTGTCACACATTTCAATGGACTGCATAGGGAGATGAGTAGTAGGCAGTCCCGTAAGTACGTGTTTAACAATGGCATACGTAAAAGGTAATTTTTTTTTTTAATTTATCAAATGACCATACTTCAAAATTTGCATAAAGATTAGAGTATAATGTAGAAAATATCTTTTTATCTGTAGAGCCACATCTTTTTTTTTCAAAAATATTTCAAAACTATAATGCATTTTGCAAATTTGAATTCTGTTATTGAATTCACAATCAATAAATAAATTTAAAAAATGGCTATCTTCCAATATGCATCCTAAAAAGTGGCAAATAAACCTAAAACATATAAAAGGTGCAATCAGTCACTGATTTCGTCTTCACTTCAAAGTAAGATAGGGTACAGGCACTCTTGTTGTATAGGTAAATTGGCACCCTATTTTCCTTTGAAGTGAATACAAATTCAGTGACTGATTGTATCATTGATATGCTTTAGGTATATTTTCTACTTTTTAGGGCACATATGGTAAGACATAAATCAATTTCAAAAATACCTATTTTTTTGTGACTAAAAACACCTATTTTCAGAAACCTTCATTTGATATATGACTGATAAACATCAACCACATTTTTCCTTTCCCCTACTTTTTGGGTTGCATTTAAGGTAGCTCATGACAATGGAGACATCACAAATTTCAATCTGAAGTCTAACTTGTTAAGGTCTGCATCCCTTCCCCTGAAAATCTGCCCTTTTTTGGGAGGGTGGAGAGGAGAATGTTGGGGGGGGGGGGGAGAGCAAAATTTGAAACAGTCTACAATGGTCCTCATAGGAGCTTTTATTTGAACCTAATTGTAGACCCTAGCATTTGGAAGATACAGCAGAATAATGAGTCGAAGGGAAGGGGGGATTTTTGACTTTTAACATTCTCCATGTCACAAGCTATCATTTGACTCATAGCTTGTTACTTTCAGCTATCACATTCTGAAGATAAAAAAATAAGGGTGAACGTTTTGTCCACCCTTATTTTTTTATAGCCTATGACACTCCCGTGTCATAAACTTTCATTTGACACAAAAATCATTAAGATTGTTCATCAAGTTTGAAAGATACATAGTAAGATCCAAAAGTTTCCAGCCCAAGGGTATTAAAGAAGTAATAGAATCAAACAATTTTTATTTTTCAATATAAACACCCTTTATTTTAATACATTTTTTTAGAACGGCTATAATTAACATTTCTATACCACTGAAAAAATAATCTGAATTTTTGTCCTTAAAATAGTCTAAAACTGCAGAAATGACTTCTTCGTCACTTGTAATTTTTTTCCCATGCAGATCTGACTTTGATTTTGAGAACAAAAAATAGTCGTTAGGGGCTAGATTGGGGCTGTATGGTGGGTGATTTAATTCCTGGAAACCACATTGCTGAATAGCAGCCTTCACAGCAACTGAAGTGTGCACTGGTGCATTGTAGTGCAATAATCTCACTCCCTGGGTATTGATGGTATCCTTCAATTTGTACATTAATGACACATAATATTCACCAGTAACTGTAGTATTTCGTTCCTTAAAGTCGACTAGCAGAATCCCCTGAGAATCCCAAAAGATGGTGGCCATGATCTTTTTTTGGGATTGTGTCACTTTTGCTTTTTTTGGCCATGGGGATCCAGGATGCCACCATTTCATAGATTTCTGTTTAGACAGGGGATCATGGTACAGAACCATAGTTTCATCTCCTGTGACAATTGAATCAATCATTTCTTTATCTTACCACTCGCAGAGTGCTAAAAATTCAGTATAGCATTCCATGTCTCGTTGTTTTTGGACAACACTCAAATGTTTTGGGACCCATCTTGCACTCACTTTGTTCATACCAAGATGGTTGTGTAAAATTCGAAGCACCATGATTTTTGAAAGTTCACACCTTGCTGATAATTCTTCAGTTTCCAGTCACCTATCCTTTAGAACCTCTTCTTGCACCAGTGCAATTGTTTCTGGAGTGAGTGTTTCTGCAGGTCTGTCTTGACGAGGTTCATCTTCAATTGAATCTCTCCCTAAGCAAAACTGCTTAGCTCATTCTTTAACTGTCAATATGATGGGGAGGATTCGCCGTACACAGCATCTAAACGTCGTTTAATTTCTGCTGGGCTTTCGCTTTCTTTCGTCAAAAATTTAATGACTGCGTGATACTCAAGTTTAAACATTTTAAGATATTGGGCAACATCACTTCTATCTGCAATGCTAGCTGGAGTGGTGCACTGATGCTAGAGCTGAAAAATTTTAACTGCAGTGCAACAAAACATAGGAAACTAGAGTCAACTCTGTCTCTTACCCCATTTTAATTTAATTATGGGGCAATTTTTTGTAGCCTGTTAAACCTTCAAGCATTCATAACTCTTTGAATCATCATCATCATCCTCAAGCAGCCATGGGTCAACGAGGTCCAACCAGACAATGCAACTTAGTTCTCCAAGCAAGTCTGTCCTGAGCTACATCTACCGCATTTGGCCACTGCATACCAATTCTAACAAGGTCCTATTTGACATTGTCTGTCAACTCAGACACAGGACAGACATCCTAGGCTCAGGACAGACACAGGACAGACATCCTAGGTCTCCCCCTCTTTCTGAGACCTTTAGGCACACTGTTCATAACCCTATTCGCCAATCTATAATTATTCATACGGGCAACATGGCCAAACCAATGGAGTCTCTCTCTGCACAATATGCTGCTTAAAGGAGGTTGCAAACTCCTTTGCCTAACCTCATCATTAGTTACAAAGTTGAACCACCTAATGCCCAAGATACTGCGTAAGCATCTGGAATCAAAAGCATCTAGTTTCCTGTTATCTTGTTTACAAAGTGTTCAAGTTTCACTACCATAACTAACCCTAGAAAGAACCAAACTATTATACAGTCTAATTTTAGTCTTTAGGTGTATATGCCTATTTCTTCACACTCCATAGATTTGCCCATAGATATCCATGGGGGAGGGTGCGAATAGAAGTAAAATATTCCATCAGACAACAGGAAATTTGTTGAATGATATTCTATATAGAATAAAATTTTGTAGTTTTCATTTTAATCTGTTTTTAGTGTCGGACTTATACTATTAGGATTCCCATGGCCAAGTGGTTAGCGCACTTGGCTACTGATCTAAGGGACCTGGGTTCGGCATAGATGTATGTGTCATTTTTCTGCTGAGGTCCTGCCATCCTCTCAGACTTTATTATGGCACATAAACTGACAGGCTCCTGTCAGACCTCTGTGGCAAGCAGCTGCTTGAGAGGTTTTTTTTTTATTTTTATTTATTTATTAGTTGAATAAATTTCACACAGAGAAATATATCACAAATAATACAAAACCATGCTGCTAGTTATTAATTCATACACAGCCATTCAAAATTTTTGATTAGAAAATAAAAACTACTTGCCTATATCATCGAATATTGGAGCTTTGAGGTCAGTTGGATTAGGATCAGTTCCATACTTGAGCTTATGAAGTTTAGCTCTGAAAATATCAATTACAGTGAATATGTTAAAAAGAGCACCAGCAAATAATCTCCTTTTATTATCTTCAATATAATGTACATAATAAATATAACTAGTAATGTGCATGATGCCATTGTATAATTTTTGCTAAAATCACTCCAGACACCAGAAGATATTGCTCTTTATTATGTATTAAAAAAATGCCGTACCAAAATCTTTCCTAGAAATTACTTTTTTGTTTAATCAAAATATTTTAAAATTGTAGTTCAAAATAAAAATTTATGTACTGATTTATCTGTCGATAGAGCAGATAAAAATATCTGAAAAAATCCTGAAAAGAATTAGTCACTATTGCAATCTTACTTGGATCAATAAACAACTTAGGTTGTTTTCTTCTTTCTTTAAAAATTTAGACTAATGGTTGAAAATCTTCTCTGAACTGTTGCTATTCTTTTTTATTTTTTCAGAGTTTCCAAAATAAATTTTAATCAAAAAAGTTTATTTCCTAACTGAAGGTAGCTAAAACATTTCAAGGAATGAACAATTTTACATTATATTTTATTACACAAGGTAATTGTAAAGTAGCTTTACAGCTTCAAACATAATATAGCTACTTTATTTGCCATGTGAAAGAAAAACATAAAGAAATTAAGAGAATTATATCAAGTTTTAACAATTTTAATCGCCGATTTTTCTCCCAAAATTCTTAAATTTTACATAAAAGTCAAATTTTATCTGCCCCTGTTTCAATTTTTTAACTAGCAATACTAAGAACTTCAAGATTAATATTTCCTGCAAAACTGTAATGCAAATTCTTTCTGCTTAGCCATTCACTAATGTGTGCATGCATATACATACATAATTCCCAAGCAGTCATGGGTTATGAAGGTCCAACCAGACTCCTTACACATCTATCCGGAGCTACAATTGTTGCACTTGGCCACTACAAGCTAATTCTAACAACCAATAGTCTCTTTCTACATAGGTGTGTCTACACGATGTTGACGTCTTTGTCCAACCTAATCATTACTACAAAAATCACATGATTTTGAGTACATAATCAATACACAACAAAATCACATAATGCCAAAGATACTAAACACACATCTAGAATCAGAGACATCGAGTTTCCTGTTATCATGCTTACAAAGAATCCCAGTTTTCATATGTATATGCCAATTTTTCATAATCTCAATAGCTTTTTAACCCTTCCAGTGTCCACGTCGTCTGTACACATTCGGAGAATCCGTAAAAATATGCAGAGGACGTATACAAACTTTTTTTTTTAGTACAACAAAAAATATCGATTTTTTAAAAATAAAAATTGCCGTCGTAATTTTATATATATATATCTTATAAAAATATACAATTCAGGCTTCAAAAATAATATATTTTTTTAATTTGATGCATATTTTACTAAACTACAATATAAATAATTTTATAAAGCCATCTGATTGCCATTTTTAGAAGCACTAAATGGTATTGCCGGTTTGCTTGTTAGTGTTCCTATTTGCCGAAGCAACTTTCTGATTTAAGTTCACAAGTTTGATTTGAGCTATTTATTATCAACTAATTTTTCCCTAAATTTTCGAAAATCTTCTAAAAATTAACAAAAAAATGCTATTTTTAAAAATGATAGATTTTGGAAGTAATTACAAAATATGTACCACCATTTTTTTTTCCGTTTCAGACTCTTTTCTGTCAAAAACCTAGTCAGTATTCCCAAGTTATTTTTATTAGTTTTCCCAGTATTCTATGCATCTTTCCTGCCTTCAAATCAAAACTAAAAGTAAACACATCCTTCTTAGAAATTCTGGTTGCATCTGCATTTAATTAGTTATGCTTCACTGAGGCAAACAAGCCACAGATGACTGATGCAATCTCCGTTGATTGTGCTATGTGTTGTTTACAGTTTTGTTCCAGCATATTGGATACTCTTTGTCAAGTTAGTATTGTTTTTTTACATTTACTTTAGTTAGTTTTCATTTCAGTAAATTTTTTTCGGAATTTAGCGATCTTTTGGCCGATCGGTAAGTATCGATTTTTCCATAGTTAAGTTATATCGTATGGGCCGGCCTACAACTTGTGGTAACATCGCATTAGGCTATATGTCAATTTTTGATTTATTACTTATTACTTTTCCAGTAAAACTTTGAACTAGTATCATTTTCTGAAAATAAACGAGTTTTTGGATACGAAAGCAAATTCATTTTTATAGTTTTTCTTCTGTTAGTTAGCGATCTTACGATCGGCTGATTTATAAATTTTTCCGAGTTATGCTAGATTGGAGGCCAGTTAAAAGTTGTTGCAGATATTTAATTTAACATTCCATTAGTAATAAAATTTAACATTTATTATTTCTTGTTTAGTAAAAAAACTTTGAGCTTGTACCATTTTCTGAAATTGAATGTCTTGTATACGAAAGCAAAATAAACTTCCGTTGCTATGGAAATCGGCCACCATTTGGGAGGGCAATTTCGGGAAGGGCTGGTCCTTGTTGACAAACTTTTCTACACTTAGCCAAGATAGCCAAACTTCAACACCCAAAGAAAAAAATCATAATATTTAGTAAAAAAAAAGCAACCAAGGAAGTTTTTTTTTTCTATTTCATATCCAGTTCAGAAAATTCTGTAAATGTGAGAAGACCAAATCACATTGTATAACACTGGCCGTGTTTAAAATATATGATACCAAAAAGAATCATTAAAAGAAATAAAAATAATATTTCTGATTGAATATTATATTATTGGGAGGAAATTTCCTTTCGATAAATATATAATTTAATTATTTTTATTCGGCAGGTTTTCCAAAATGAAGCCTTAATTGTATAGTGCGATCATTTTTTTTACCATATCAATTGAAAAAGACTTATTAAAATCAATATGCTTGCAAATTTGTTAATATTATTTATTTCCATAAAATTCATAATTTAATTCTATTTAATTTGGTATATAACATGACCTATTTTCATTGATTGGTTATTTTTTTTTTAAATTCTAAAGTTGACTTGTTTATCTGACTCAGCACAGTTGGGGCTCAAAGCCTGGAATTTTCTCAAAGCATGATACTGAGAAAAAAATTACAAAATGAAAAAAAAATTTACTTAAAACTAAAAAAGTAACTTTTTTGTTATTCAGAAATATATAGTCATTCTATACATGTGCTTTGCAATCATTTCTGTCTATTAGTTTTTTTAAATAAATTTTTATTTGTGTTGCCAGATGCATTTTTTTACTACATGACTCTAAAAAAGTCCCATTAAAATAAAACATATCGTGTTTTTTATCAAATACTTGATTAATTTGGTATACAACATGCCATAATTCCTTTCATTAGTTATTTGGCAAAAAAATTCTAAAGTCAAAGTTTTTGTTTGGCTGAGCATAGGCAGAAAATTGCTTGGCCCCTGGATAGAAACCTGTTTTTCAGGCTGAACATTGGAAAGGTTAAAGGTCCCAGAAGCAATGTCCTTTCTCCTGTTTATCTCATGTTCTATTTTTCCATATCTGTAACCAATTCCCAAGGTAATTAAAATAAGAAACTTGCTCAAAAGATCCATCAAAAAAATTGGAGCATACCCCATCCCCTTACCAATTTTCATCACTTTAAGGTTTCTCTCTTATCTAAACCTACCAATTATCATCTCATCAACAGTTTTAATGAAAGAGTTCATCTGATCAACATCACTTGCCAAAAGAGCCAAATTGTTGGCAAAATCTAAATCAGATATTTTCATATCTCTTTTCTCATTGGCAGATGAGGATTTTTCAGTGGTGTGGGACAAACCTTAGTTATTGCATAAAACACTCAACTCCCCTCCCCCACCCCACATTCAACACCCTAAGTAGACTATTTTTATAATCAAGGTAATTATAAATATTGATTATAAATATAAAATATAAATATTAAATTTTTACATATATTTATTATGAAAAGAACATGATAAGTAAATATACAAGAAATGAAAAGTAAAAAACATAATAAGATAAAAATAAGAAGCATTTTTAATGTGACTTTCACAACTGAACATTTTTTAATTATTTTTCACAAGATCATAACATCAGGCAAAATTCTGGTAGTTAGCCAGAGAAAAATGTCAGAAAAAATTTCATAATTGGCCCTTCCGTTGTGTACAGTGGTACATTGTGTGTCCACTACTTTTCATAGGGAAAATATTGATTTTTTAAAAATTACTTTGAAAATATGGGAGGGAGAATAATTTGCATGGCAAATACTTGCAGGACATTTGAAAACTTCACACAGGCCAAATCTGCCACAGGTTTGCATGACTGCACTAGACCAGTGTGCTTCTCAAACTGTCAAACCCAAGAGAGCCTTAAGCTAGAGCCACAAGATCAGACTCAACAGAAGTGTTACCAGCATCCATTTCAACTTCACCAGGGCCATCTACGTCAAATTATCTGGAGATAAGTCATATAAAAAAAATATACAATGTAGAAAAACACAAAAATATAATCCTGATTATTTAAAACAGAGACTCACAAAGTGTTCTTGCAAAATGACAGTTATGAGAAGCTTGGAAGTGAGTCACAAAGCTATGAAGAACTATACTTAAAATAAATATTGCCACATGTGAAATAACCATCACCTGGTGGTTGGCACTTGCCTGTCTTGGACCTCCTACGCCACATGGATCACTCGGAGAGTTCCACTAACTCCCACTCCTTAGTTTACCAGAACTTTTTGGTGCTGCACTGTATGCTGTTGTCTGGGACATTAAGTTGTGAGAATATTTTATCTCTATTCACATTACTTTTGTCAATGGTAAAGGAATGTGGGACAAACTCCATCAATAGTAAAGGATTTGGGTTATTTTACCTCTGAGCAGCACTTTTTTTGCACACCATGGGCTAAATAGCCAGGTCACAAGGACCCCGAAGGCTCAGAGAAGGTTGGAGGAGGGGACCCACTGAAACAGCTGTTGGGAGACAGATGGTAGCCTCCTGTCAAGGCTATCCAGCGTGTTCCTTAGCGTGCATAGGGTATGGCTCTCCCACACACAGGGCCACGGATCAACGTTCCATCCAATGGACAGCGGCCTTTCCAAGCCCATCAGTGTCCCCTACTGACCGTGGGAAGGGTGGGGAGTTTTGCGGAGATAAATCTCAACGCTGACCCAGCGTACTTTAACTACAGATTATGAGCCTGGAATGCTACCGACTGAGCCACCCCCTCCCCTAATGGTAAAGGAGGGGTGGTGACAAATTTCATCAATGGTGAAAGGGAGCTGTGCAAAATTCCACAATAGTGTGTGTGTGTAGAGGGGCAGGACTGGAAAAGCTTGAGAACTATTGCTCTAGATTACTTAAGGTCTCAGTCTTGCTCTTCCAAAGAATTCCTCATAACATAATCAATAACCAAATTGAAAAGATGACGAAATGTAGCCTTGACAAATTTCAGTAGTACTGCTGAACTAATTACTGCAAGTTTTATTAACTCTTACACACAACTCAGTGTTGTTATAGAGAGCCATTATTATGTTAACTAACTTATCAGGGATGCCACATGATCTCACAACCAACCACAAACTATGCCAGTCAACAAAATTAAAAGCTCTGCCTGACTGCTCCGATGGAGAAGTGGAATACCAAAAGAAATGCAATAGCACCGATTCAAGGATCCCAACCTCAAAGGAAATAGTGTTTGGAAAAGGCATGTTGTGAATTAAATGTACACCAATTTTTTTTTTCTCCACTCTGATCATTTGGTGGAGATTCAGACAGCTCTGAATAGGGATACTAATAACTCTATAAATTATTAACTTCATACTATTTTGTGATTTTATCTTAGTACTGCTGTATTATTAGCATATCAAGTATTTTGAAATGTTTTTATTAATTTTTTACAGTGATAGAGTAGTTTTTTTTTAGCTTCTTGTACTATGATTTATTCTTAAAAAGAAATTTGTAAAATGTATTGCAATAATCTATTTAGCTTATATTTAAGTGCTTGCAAAAGATAACTATAAGGTCAGACTGTAATTTTAAAGTTCTGGTTTAGTATTAATAAAAAATGTGAAAAAAAAATTACATCAATCACCTTCTGGTTATATACCACTTCAGCTGAGGTGGTAATGATTCACACTTGAGATTAGATAGGGTTGTGAAGAAAAGGTCACACAACCAAGTGCTATTTAAACAAAATGGGAAACTGTAATATTTATGCAACAGATATATATATATGCTCACCAGACAAAAAATTAGTCACCTCTGACTGAACGTCACCTAATAGCACGTAACGCCTCCATGCAACTGAAGAACAGTCGAAATCCTGTCTGGCATGGATGCTACCAGTGTGAGGATGTAGTGCACATCAATATTCATCCACTCTTCCAGCAGCAAATGCACAGTTTGGCCAGATTGGCCAGATGGCATTTCACTCATTGCCCCAAATAGTTCCACCAGTTTTCCATGGGATTCAAATCTGGGGATTTGGCAGACCGGTCGAGATGTTCGAAGACTTCAGAATGCTTGTCGTGCCAATCCAACACACTTCGAGCCCTGTGCAAATGACAATTGTCTTGGAAGACTGGGGTATCTTTCTGGTGTTCATTGTGGAGATGCTGCACAAAAGGCAATATGTGATCGTCCAGTAGCTCCATATAGTCCTTCTGGCCCTTTTCACTGCAACCAAAGGACCCATTTTCTCATAAGTGAAACACCCCCAGAACATCACAGAGCCTCCTCCAGCTTGGACAGAACTTTGCACACAGTCTGTATGGAAGACTTCATGCAGCTTATGCTTCATGCAGGGAAGACTTCATGCTCATCCCCAGTGGACCCATCGTCTTGCATCATTCAAGTACAAGCAAAGACGTGCTTCCAAGAGTCGACAGTCCAGTCTTTGTGGCACCACACTCACTGTAGCTGTGCAGCCTTGTGCAGAGCTGTTAGCATGGGTCTCTTCCACGGTACTCTACTCCAGATATCCATGGCATGCAATTCACTTTGGAGTGTTCATTTGGAAACAGCTTGTTATAGGCCTGCATTGACTGACTGGAGCAATTCCTGCCTTGCTGCAAAGTGGTTTGCCCTAACAGTGCATTACACACTGCAGTGATCCCTATTGGTGAGCAGTCTTTCTGCCGCAGTTCTGGTGATGATTAGCAGTTGACTGTGATGTACGCCACTGCTGGAAGACCCTTAGGACAGTACATTTCAACACACCTGCAAAGGCAGCAACTTCTTGTACACTATGCCCTTTGGCTCAGCCAAATGCAATAACACTTTTTTGCCACTCATTCATATCTTTGCAACCCATGTTTCACAGAGCGACTAACACACATAGCACACAACCACTTCTTGTCACTGTATGAACCCCCATAGCGCACATTACAGCTAGTTGTAGGACGTTTATTACTGGTGCACCTTCTGTTGCTGTCGAACGGACGTAACCCTCTTACGATGGGAGACGACAAATTTTTTTGTCCAGTGAGCTCACTGGACAAAAAATTATTTACTAATGTAAAAATATTATTTACTAATGTTATTCATAACCTAGATACACAGTGGGGCTACAGCAGATAATATCCATCAGAAACATAGAAACTTTCCTGAATTTGATTAATTACCATTGCTTCACAACTGTTTCTAAGTTTCTGATACTGGTATAGAGTACACTACTTAGAATGCCAATAATAAAACCAAAAAGAATGGAATTTTTTCATTCATCTTACCTTTCTTGTTTAAGAGCATATTCTAGCATTTTTATCCTTCGTATTAAATCATTCTTCAGATTCTCTTGCCCTTTCCTTTCTCCTTGTAAAAATGCTATTCGAGCCTGATTAAAAAAAAAACAAGATTTATTGCACCATATGTAAAACAAACCTTTCTACAAAACTACACATTGTACTCAATTGCAAATAAATTTTCTTGAAAGTTGTTTCTTTTTCTAAAACAGCAATTTTTTTTTTAAATTTTCAGTAAAATAACTTTGAGCTTGTACCATTTTCTGAAAATGAATGTCTTGGATACAGAATGCGAAATAGACTTCCTTGCTATGGAAATCAGCCGTCATGTGGGAAAATTATTATTTTTTTAAATTACGAGTTTTTATGTTTACATTGAATGATTTTAAAAGCAATCCCCCCTTCCTCCCCTCAATACCTTGGCTGTACCACACAGACGATATAATGCATTTTTTTTTTGCTTTAGTGTATAAACTTTTCTGCACTTAGCCAAGATCGCCAAACTTCAACAGCCAATGAAAAAATTCATAACATTAAGCAAAAAAAGCCACCAAGAAAGTTTTTTTTATTTCATAACCAGTTCAGAAAATTAATGAATGTGAGAAGTCCAAGTCACTTTGTATAACACTGGCCGTGTTTAAAATATAATAAATAAATACCCCCTCAAGCAGCTGCTTGCCACAGAGGTCTGACAGGAGCCTCAAAGTTTATATGCCATAGTAGAAGGTCTATGAGGATGGCAGGACCTCAGCAGAAAAACAACACACACATCCATGCCTTACCCGGGGCTCGAACCCAGGTTCCTTTAATCAGCAGCCAAGCGTGCTAACCACTAGGCCATGGGACTAAAGAATCCTTAAAAGAAATAAAAATCATATTTCAGGTTGAATATTATATTATTCGGGAGGAAATTTCCTTTCGATTAATTTTGGCTGACCTGCTATACCGATGTAGAACCCACTATACCGAAGTAGTACCTATGCTGAACACTATACCGACGTAGTATAACTATGCAAAAATCAATACATATTAATTTTTGCATAGTTATGCTACATCGGATAGCCGGCCTACAACTATTTTTAACTACTTTTATTCCTCAGGATTTCCAAAACGAAGCCTTAATTGTATAGTGCGATGTTTTTTTCCACTATATCACATTGAAAAAGGCCTTTTAAAATAATTATGCTTGCAAATTTGTTTATATTATTTTCATAAAATTTGCAATTAAACTGTTTAATTTGGTATATAACATGACCTATTTCCATTGATTGGTTATTTTTTTTTTAATTCTAAAGTTGACTTAGTTTATCTGATTCAGCACAATTGGCTAAAAGCTTAGAATTTTCGCAAAGTATGGTACCGAGAAAAAATTTACAAAATGAGAGAAATATTTACTTGGAACCAAAAAAATTTTTTTTTTTGTTATTCAGAATTAAATAGCCTTTCTATTCATGTGTATTATAATCATTTCTGTCTGTCAGTTTTTTGAATTTTTATTTGTGTTGCCAGATGCATTTTTTTAACTACGTGACTCTAAAAAAAGTCTGATTAAAACGGAACTTTCTTTTTTTTGTAAAATATTTGATTTTTATAAAATCCAGAATCTTTTTGGCTGAGCATAGGGAGAAAATAACTTGGCCTCTGGATGGAAATCAGTTTTTCAGGCTGGACACTGGAAAGGTTAATGAATATTCATCCACTAACAAGCTGTTTTATAAATGACGAGAGAAGATGGGTGTAAATAGAGGAAAAATTGTCTTGAGCCGGGAACCCACAACCTCCTGATGACATGTCGAGTGCTCTGACCACTGACCAATCCCTCCTCTACTGCTGACGTTATGCTATACACCATCTAGTCAATCACTGTCTTTTGAGTGCATCTGGGGACTATTTCTTCAGAAACACCCTGGTCATGTGCACACAACTAGACACAAGGGCATCCTGTTGCTATTTTTTTTGTGAGCAAATCTGTCTTACCTTTGATTTGATCACTAGTAACTTGTATTTAGACATAACAATTCACAGCACATCATTGATTTAATGAACATTCATCCACTATCAAGCTGCTTTTCAAATGACAGGAGAAGATGGGTGTAGAGGAAAAATTGTCTTGAACTGAGTGGGATCTGAACCCATGACTCCTCAGATCAGTCGGTGGTATCCCACCCAGCTCAAGACAATTTTTTCCTCTACAACCATCTCCTGTCATTCAAAAAAACAGCTTGATAGTGGATGAATATTCATTAAATCAATGATGAACTATGAATTTGTATGTCTAAAATTAAAATATACCTATCTTCCTATATGCACCCTAAAAAGTAGAAAATAAACCTAAAGCATATCGATGGTGCAATCAGTTACTGAGTTCGTATTCACTTCAAAGGAAAATGGGGCACCAGCAGTCTCGTTGAGTAGGTAAATCAGCACTCTATCTTTCTTTGAAGTGAATACAAACTCAGTGACTGATTACAACATCAATATGCTTTAGGTTTATTTTCTACATTTTAAGGCCCAAAAAGGAAGATAGGTATCTTAAAAAAAAAAATTTTTTTTTGTCACTAAACATGCCTGTAATAATTAGAAATAGCCAAAATAACTTCAGATTGTGTTATAGGGCAACATTAAAGCCACCAATGCATCTATCATCATTGCAAACAATGCGAATAGAACTAACCACATTGTTTAGAACATCACTGAAATGCTCAGCCCACCTAGCCATGACAGAATCCTCACCTTCTATAACCTTACCTTCTTTATCCTTCAATCCCTGTATACCTGTTCGTTTTCTACCACACAAAACATTAACTATCTGGTACAGCTCTCTGCTGTTGTGCTATCTAACTGCTTCCTCAGCTTTGTCCCAAACCATCAAGCCAAAGATTCTTATCAGCAGCTAACTGATCCTTTACACGTTTATTAAGTTCTCTGTAATGCTTTCTATTAGGACTAGTAGGGTACTGATTAAGGACATTCCTGCAGTTCTTTCTTTCCGAAATAAGCTCAAGTGCCTTATCACTCAAATAATTCTACCTCCTCTGCTCCTTTTTTTCCTAAAAGAGTACTGTTGGTTTCCAAAAAAGCCTGTTTAAAATGGCCCCATTCTTCCTCAACTTCAGTAGTAAGCAAACCATGACTGTCATAATGACTAAGTAACCTATAATGGTAAGCTTTACCTATAACTGTGTCTTTCAGAGCTTCAGTATTAAAAGTAAAAATTTTAACTTTAGCACAACACTTTTTAAGTTTAAGTTGCAAGACACTTTTAACAAGGAAATGGTCAGATCCAATCTAGCTCCCCTATATGCCCTGGTATTCCTAACAGAACTAGCCCATTTGCTGTTAATTAATATACAATCAATCATATTCTTATGCAGCCCATCAGGCGAAACCCGTGTGTTCTTATGTATGTTGTGGTGTTTGTAATAAGTGTTAGTTATTCTGAAACCATTGAGTTTACTTACCTGTAGGAAACATTGCCCATTGCAGCTACCAATACCAAAAGGGCCTATCACCCCTCCCCAAAGGTCAGAATCAGTACCAACTTTTGCATTGAAGTCACCTAGAACAAGGGTAATATCTCCTTTCTTGACAGAATTCAAAATATTCTGAAGTTGTCCATAAAACCTATCCTTCTCATCCTCATCGGCATCCTCAGTGGGGGCATAACAGCAGATAACATTCTAGTCTTTAATGCTCGTCTGAAATTTTGCTGTAAGAAACCTTTCATTAATGCACTCATATCCTAGAAGAGCATCACTAGCATGTCTGCTGAGCAGCAGACCCATGCCTTGGTGATGCTTTCTATCCTCGATCCCTGTAAAGAGTAATTTAAAGTTATTTTTAAGCATCTCCCCTTTACCTGTCCATCTGGTCTCTTGCAAGCCTAGAATATCTATGTTATAGCATTGGAATTCCTGTGTGAGGACATCAAGAGAATAATCTCTATATAACAAGAGAATAATCTCTATATAATGTCCTCACGTTCCTGCAGAGAGAAAATAATTAGTAGGATTTTTAAAGAAACTAGGTTTATTGAGATAGGTAGGGCCAACAATATCAAACAGCCTCCTGATCGCAGGCATGGGGCAAAGACCTGTTCCTCCTCCGCTAAAGGCTGAAGTCACCGATGCTGGTAGGAACTTCAGGCACCACCTTTTCAAGTGGACTTTTTCAAGAGCCATATGGCCTGCCTGAGACACATTACTCCAGTTAGGTTTGATGATGCCCAACTAGCTAAGTAAGTTTCAGGTACCTGCGATGGCCTCTGATTAGGATTATCCACCAGCTGCTATAAGGTATCCCATGCCTCTGTTCACTTAGGGCTGGCAACCCAGAAGCAAACAGAAAACACAGAGGCAGATTCTCCCTCAACAGAGGCCCACCAGTGCAGCAAGTCCAGGATCCATAATCAGGCTCAAATCCATAAACAAGTCCAATCTAGTGGGTATAAATGGTCAGCACCAGGACCCTGTGAAGTTGACCACTCCTCAGCAGGGTTGAAAAAAAAAGAAAAGAGTAGCTATAGATGACCAGATCAGTAGGCCATACTGAACTGGCAGCCCTCCCCTTCTGTTCCCTTCCAAATGAGAATTGCCAAGTTTATTTTAACTGTAAGCAATATGGCGGGACTCGAACCTGGGAACTGCAGATTACGAGCCTGGCACGCTACCGACTGAGCCACCCCCGCCCACAAGGTTCTGGTGCTGGCCATAAAAACTTACTGGGACTGGATTAAAGCTCTGAAATTGATTATGGATCCTGAATTTCTGCACTGGTGGGCTTCTGTGGAGGGGAAAAATCTGCCGCTGTGCTTTTTATTTGTTTGTGGGTTGACAGTCCCAAATGAATAGATTCACAGGATATGTTTTATCAGCTGGTGGATAATCCTGAGCAGAGGTCATCGCAGGCACCTGAACTCTTGCTTTTACGAGCATCATCAAATTCTACATTGGTGGAAGTCTTCCAGTGTACAGTACTGTGTGAATTAGTTGGGACAAGCATCATGAAGTTGCATAAGGAGACAGGGTCCATGGACATGTCCCGTAAAGGACATTGTGGAAGAAAAAGAAAAACCACTCCTAGAGATGATAGTCTAATTCGAAGAATTAGTATCATAGACCCGAAGAAGACCAGTGGAGACATCAAAAGGGAGACTGTGTCTCATGGGGTTAATATAGATGCTTCCACTCTATGTCGTCGCCTTCTGGAGTGTGGTCACTGGGCTTGATGCCCCTCCAAAAAGCAGCTTTTGACACCTGCTATGAAGCAAAAAAGGCTATCCTGGACAAAAAAACATCGAGAATGGACTGTGGAGAATTGGGAAAAAGTGATATTTTCCGACGAAACCCACATTGAGGTGCATGGATACAGGTCCAATTTCGTCTGCAGCTCGCCTGGAGAACCTCTTCGATTCGGCCACATCCAGCAATCCCCCAAACACCGATCCAAGGTCATGTTTTGGGGATGTTTCACAGCTTCCAGGCCACAGATGCTTCACCCCATTGAAGGAATGATGGACAGCAAAAAGTATATAGGCGTTCTGGAGGCGAAAAATGGTCCCAACACTGCAGAAGCTGTTTCCTAACGGCAATGGGGTATTTCAACAGGATCTGGCTCCATGCCACAATTCCTAGTTTGCTAAGAGCTTCTTTACCCAGCAACATTTGAAGGTATTGGAGTGGCCAGGAAATTCACCCGATCTAAACCCCATTGAAAATTTGTGGGCCATTATTAAAGCGCGCATATCTAAGATGGATTGCACGACGAAAACCAAAATGATAGAAAGTGTCATGAAAGTGTGGTACCACTACCCTGAAGTGAAGGAGATGTGTGGAAAGCTAGTGGCATCAATGGCTGAGAGGGTGTAAGAAGTAATTAAAGCTAAGGGGGGTCACATTCACTATTAACTACACTATTAAACAAATAAATATTTTAGTTGTGTCTTTGTTACTGCATTTTCTTATTGTCCCAACTAATTTGCACAGTATTGTAGATAGCTTCAGCCTTTAGTAGTGGGGAACGGGTCTTTGCCCATGCTTGCGATTAGGGAGCTGTTTGATATTGTCAGCATTCCCTCTCTCAATAAACATAGTATCTTTAAACATCCCACAAACCCTTTTCTCTTCATAGGTAGCTGGAATGTGAGGACTCTGCACAGATATTATTTTCTTGATGTTCTCACACAAGAATTCCACCATTATAACTCGGCTTGCAAGAGCAGATGGACACTTACCAGTGATTCTTAAAATAATCTTAAATTTCTTTTTTCAGGGAAGGAAGATAATAAGCACCTCCAAGGTGTAGATCTGATTCTCAACAGACATGCATGATGCTCTTCCAGGATATGAATGCATTAATGGAAGATTTCTTACAGTAAAAATTCAGACAAGCATTAAAGGTTGATTGTATCTGCTGTTACGCCCCCACTGACGATACCGATGAGGATTGGTATTACAAATTCTATCAAGAAAGAAGATATTACCATTTTTCTAGGTGACTTCAATGCCAAAGTTGGTACTGACTCTGACCTTTAGGGAGGGGTGATAGGCCCTTTTAGCATTGGTAGCTGCAATGGCAATGGACAGTGTCTCCTACAGGTAAGTAAACTCAATGGTTCAGAATAACTAACACTTATTACAAACACCGTGACATACATAAGTACACATGGGTTTTACCTGATGGGCTGCATAAAAATATGATTGATTATATATTAAATAACAACAAATAGCCAAGTTCTGTTAGGAATACCAGGTCATATAGGAGAGCTGAAATTGGATCTGACCATTGCTTTGTTAAAAATGTCTTGCAAATTAAACATAAGAAGTGCTGTGCTAAGGTTAAAATATTTAATTCAATTATGAAGCTCTGAAAGACCTACTTATAACTAAAGGTTACTATGATAGGTTGCTTAGTCATTATGACAATCATTGTTTGCTTACTACTAAAGTTGAGGAAGAATGGAACCGTTTTAAAGAGGCTTTTTTGGAAACTTAACAGCACTCTTTTAGGAGAAAAAGGGCCAGAGAAGGCAGAATTATTTTAATGATAAGGCACTTGAGCTCATTTCAGAAAGAAAAAACTACAGGAATGTTCTTAATCAATACCCTACTAGTCCTAACAGAAAGTATTACAGAGAGTTTAATAAACATGCAAAAGGTCAGTTAGCTGCTAAGAATCTTTGCTTGATGGCTTGACTGACAAAACCAAGGAAGCAGTTAGACAGGACAACAGCAGAGAACTGTATCAGATAATTTATGTTTTGTGTGGTAGAAAATGAACAGGTATACAGGGATTGAAGGATAAACAAGGCAAGGTTATAGAAGGTGAGGATTCTGTTATGGCTAGGTGGGCTGAGCATTTCAGTGACGTTCTAAACCAATGTTTCCCAAAGTGGGCGATACTGCTCCCTGGGGGACACTGGAATGATCCAGGGAGTCGGTAGTAGCTTCGGGTTCAATTGGGGGGCGGTGGAAGCATAAAGAAGATAGAAAATTTTGAAAAACCGTTCATACATGTTTCATCTGTTGTGTAATAGAGTTAAAGTAATAGTGATTACTTTATGTTCCATTTTATATATGGTTGATTTTAATAAATAATTTTATAATTTCAAGCTTCAAGGTGTCTTATTTACAACAACATCTTTCTTTACTATGTTATAGGACGTAGGTAGAAATATAGATACATAAAAGAACACAAATTTGTCATTGCATCTTTCTGTTTGTTCGCTAAAAAAGGTAGATTTCCAGGGGCGCGCTGAGTAATTTTTTTTCTGAAAAGGGGGCGGTAGAACAAATAAGTTTGGGAGCCTCTGTTCTAAACATTGTAGTTAGTTCTACTCCCATTGTTTGTAATGATGATAAATGCATTACTGGCTTTAATGTTGGCCCTATAACACAGTCTGAAGTTATTTTGGCTGTTTCTAAACTTAAACTTCATAAATCCCCAGGGGTAGATGAAATTACTACGAAAATGCTTAGAGCAGGGAATGTTTTTGTTACCACATGGATGACTGAAATTATGAATATCTTTTATGATAAAGGCATGGTTCCTAAGGATTTTACCAGAGCTATTATTATCATCACTATTTTTTTAAAAAGGTGATCACAGTTCTTGTGATAACCATAGGGATATCAGCCTACTTTCTGTTCCAGGTAAAGTTCTTTGCAACAATTGTGCTGAACAGAATTAAGAATGTGGAAGAAGATAGGCAATTGCATGATGAGCAATGTGGATATAGAAGTGATAGGGGATGTGAATATCAGATATTTTCACTCAGGCAGATTCTTGAGAAATATGACAGTTCAAAAGTCCCAGTGTGTACAAATGTATAATTAATAAATAAAAAATAAAAAATACCCCCTCAAGCAGCTGCTTGCCAAAGAGGTCTGACAGGAGCCTATCAGTTTATATGCCATAGTAGAAGGTCTGAGAGGATGGAAGAAGAATAATATCACCTTAAAAACACTGGTATAGACAACATACATTGTGCAAGTTTCTTGTTATTAGAGGTGCACAGATGAGATACACTGAACACAAGTCAATAAAGTTCAGTTTAATGAAGTAGCATTCACACTTACAGTTCAAATAGATGGAATTAAAAAGTTGCTTCCTGATTATCGAACATGATGGTAATAATTCATGAACATTGCAGAATCACATCATTATAAAATTACACACAATATTAACAAGGAATTCTTGAAGTGCATCATATAACATAGTAGAAGGATCTAGATTTTGAAATATACCATATATTCTTTGTCAGCAAAATGGTGGTAGATTGTGTTAAATTATGTTATGAGAAGGTATATTTGAAAAAATATTGATGTAAGAGATATTATTATTGAGATGCATATGCATGAGATGTAGTATCAGATGATATTTGGCATGTTTTTACTGTTGCATGTTATTATAAAATTGGCGGTACTTTCTGTTGTTACTCTCTATAATAACATTAAATCGTTGGTACGGCTTGTAGAATTGGTTTAGCATTGCTTCTGGTGTTCGACAATGGTGCATTTTGTCTCCTTTTCTCTTTAGTTTGATTATTGATTATGTTATGCGAAATTCACTGCAAGGGAAAGATTTTGGCCTTAAATGGTCTGGAGATCTGAAAATTTCTGATTTAGATTATGCTGATGACTTAGCCCTTTTGGCAAATGATGTCGATGAGATGAACTCTTTCATTTGAACTGTTGATGAGACTGGTAGTAGAGTAAGTTTGGTATAAACAGAGAGAAAACAAAAGTGATGAAAATTGATCAGGAAAGCTGTGATTCAGTTAATCTGATAGGACCTTGTTAGAATTGGTGTGGGCTGGATTATGTTGTTTTACCTCTGAGCGGCACTTTTTTGCACACCATGGGCTAAATGGCCAGGTCACATGGACTCCAAAGGCTCAGAGAAGGTTGGGGGAGGAGACCCACTGGAACAGCTGTTGGGAGACAGATGGTAGCCTCCTGTCAAGGCCATCCAGCATCTCTTTAACGTGCACAGGGTATGGCTCTCCCATACATAGGACCATGGCTTAACATCCCATCCGGCAGACAGCAACCTTTCCAAGCCCATCGGTGTCCCCTACTGACCATGGGCAGGGCAGGGAATTTTGCGGAGATAAATCTTAATGCTGACCCAGCTGGGACTTGTAACTGGGAACTACAGATTACGAAACTGGTGTGCTACCGATAGTGTGTGGTGGCCATTGTAGCAGATGTAGCTCAGGACAGATAGGCTTGGAGAACTAAATTGCACGGTCTGGTTGGACATCCATGGCTGCTTGAGGATGACAATTCCAATTTAGGGTTTAAATTCATATAAAATTTAAATTTCAGATGAATGTATATTATAGAAATGTTGGTGGGGTCAGCCTCTCATGGCCCTTAATGATAAGTCCCCCCCCCCCTGCCTAAAGAAAAATAAACTGAATGGTTTGAGAATAACTAAAGCTTACTACAAACACCACGATATTTATAACATTGATAGGCTTCACTTAATGGGTTTTATAACTAAATATCAATAGAGTTTCACTTAATGGGTTGAATACATCAATATTCATTAACAAAAAATACAATAGAGGTTCACAGTGCAGTAATTAAAATTAAATTGAAATCTTTAATTCTCTATATGGCACTGTTAATTTAACAGTGTCATATAGAATTAAAGATTTGAATTTAATTTTATGTATTCATTAGTTCTGTTAGGAACACTAGGTCATATAAAGAAGCTAAAACTGAGCCTCACAATTACGTTGTTAAAAGTGTCTTGCAACTGAAACTTGAGAAATGTGTGCTAAGTGTCAAAAGTACTTGGTCTTTCATAGCTTAAGCATTAAAAGTGATCCTTTGATCACTTTTAACACTTAAGCTCTGATAGACCAAGAAATAGCCAAAGCTTACCATGACAAGTTAGCCATAATGACAATTTCAGATTTTTTACAACAGAGGTTGAAGAACTATAAAGATGTATATCGCTTCTGGTACATATGATAATTGTTTTCAAAGAGAACAAAGAGAATGAATGAGAATTGTTTTCAAAGAGAACAAAGAGAATGAATGAGAATTGTTTTCAAAGAGAATGGAATGGTTTCCATTCACTGATGTTTTCATCCCTAAAAAGTTTAAATTCAAGCTAGTGAATGATGGGAAAATGCATATAGTATTTTTATCAGTATTTATACAACATAAAAAGTATTTGTCTTTAATTTTCAAAATTTAAAAAGTTGCTTTCTTACACTCTTCTAAGAAAAGGGGGCAGATTGTTGCTGTCAGTGAAATATCTCTCGACACTTTACAACCAAAATTTCTGCCATAAACAGATCGCTTGCAACATTCATTAAAAGTTGTGCCATTTCCATATTAAGTAATCTCTAACAATAAAAAAAACTACCTAAAGATTCAAAAAATACAAATTATACTTTTATTTGTATCAATCCAACTAAAAAAAGAGTTTTCTAATTATCTCTTAAAACAGTCGTGTTTCCAACTAACCAACTTGGTGTAACGGGTATTGCTTTACCATTAGAAGGTGCAATTATAGTTTTTGGGAGATTCGGAAACTGCAAATCATAATATTTCATCAATACCTATCCAACAC
Source organism: Ryuthela nishihirai (assembly GCA_038380435.1). NCBI lineage: Eukaryota > Metazoa > Arthropoda > Arachnida > Araneae > Heptathelidae > Ryuthela > Ryuthela nishihirai. The sequence goes on along the minus strand of JAWZYU010000044.1, from coordinate 1,729,227 downwards.
AAAATTTATCTCTATAAACAAAAAAGTTCGATGTCTACAGACAGATGACAAAATCAATATGTTAGTTATCTTGTCATTTTAGTTTTTGAAAACAAAACTGGAACCATTCCAAACAGGCTATTTTTGAAACCAACCATACTCTTCTTGAACTAGAAGAGTATGGTTGGTGGAGTTTATTTATGGAAGAAGGAATTACAGGAATAAACTGAATCAATATCCTACTAATCCTAACAGAGAGCTTAATAAACATGTAAAGGATCAGTTGGAACCTGAAATGAATATCTGGCCTCAAAGCTTTGCTGAAAAAACAGAGGAAGCAGCTAAAGAGTTGGGTTGTTTTACCTCTAAGAGACACTTTTTTTTGCGTGTACACACATACACACATATACATGCAAAATCCTCATGCAGTGATAAGACTATAGAGTCCTACCAGACTGTGCAATTTTCCTCTCCAGACGTATCTGTTCTGAGCTACAGCTGCTGCATTTGGGTCACAAAGATCCCGATGGCTCAGAGAAGGTTAGTGGGAGGGAATCCACTGGAGAACTGTTAAGAGACAGATGGCAGCTTCTAATCAAGGCCATCCAGCATATTCTTTAGCATGCACAGGGCCGTGACTTTATGTCCCATTCAACAGACAGTGGCTTGACAGAAAGCTGGTGAAAAAATGGCGAATACAAAATGCCACAGACAAAACACCAAATACAAAACGGCGCATACAATAATGCCTAGTAAAAATGGCATACAACAAAATGCTACCTGTACAAAATGCCATAAACAAAAATGCTGATGCAAAAATGCCACCTGTACATATCACCGAGAGCAAAAACTCAGCTCAATAATTTGCTTGAACTAGCCTGCTACCAATCTTGCTATTGTTTTTCACTCCTTTGTGCACACAGCAAAATATTTCAAGAGATATTCTTTTTGTGACAGATGGGTATAATGAAATAAATCAATAAATATTCAGCGGAATTTTTCCCCCCACGCTGAATATTTATTGATTTATCAACGCCAAATGAGCAACAGGTAACGCTGTGATTATCATCTATGTTTAAATCATTAATAACGCTAAATAGCGTGATGAGACTTATTTATTTCCATCTCACTCTGTGCAATATTAAGGTAATAATTGCCACCAGAGATCATAGATGGAGCCAATGGTTAGCCAAAACTCTGTGATAGAGTTAAGTCTTAAAATTAGTGGAAAAAAGACGAGCTGGCATTAGTTCAACTGGAAGAACACTCTGGCATGTTCAGGAGAGATGCGGGTTCAAATCCCGTATGTCGTCGAAAAAATTTTCCGCTGAATATTTATTGATTTATCAATGCCAAATGAGCAACAGGTAACACTGTGATTATCATCTATGTTTAAATAATGAAATATTATGATTTTCACCTTCTGAATCACCTGAAAATTTAAATTCACCCTCTAATGGTGGAAAAATCTGGAAATTGCCAAATTTTGGATGAATATTGCAAACAATGTATTTACTAGAAATTCTAAATTTTTATGATGGAACGTGAACGTCATGAGGTTTGCATTGGCAACAATAAGTTCGGCTGTTATCCCAAAGAAGGTGGGAAAATGCAACTTTTTTGTTTTAAGAAATAATTCAAAAATTCTTTTTAGATGGATTGTTACTATGAAACATTATTGGGATATTTCAAATCCTTTGGTAGTTTGAATTTACATTGTTAGAGGTCATTAAATATGGAAAAAAGCAAAGTTTTTAAAGAATAATGTAAGTAATCTGCTCAGGATAGCAAATTTAAAATATCACTATCAAAAGATATTACACCAACTGCACAACTGGCCTATTTTATCAGAGGAGCACGAGAAAAGCAATATTTTAATTTCAAAGAATAATAGGCAAATACTTTTTGTTGTATAAGTACTAATATAATAGAACTTTTTCATTTTCCCCCATCATCCATTAGTTCAAATTAAAACTTTTAAGAAGTGAAAAAGTAGGTAAACAAAAAACTTAATTTCTTTGAAAATGAGATTCCATATTTGCCATATTTCATTATGAATCTTTTTTTAATCAGAGAAAACTATGAAATATGTTCTATTAATTTCAAAAACTCTTTTCTTGATTGATCTTTTTACAAATTTTATTTAATATCATTTCACATTTTAAGATTTACACTCTTCTTTCCTTGTTGAAATACAGAGAACTAATTTCCTGAATTTGTTCATTCTAGATCAATAGTAGCTGCTGGTGATTAACCTTCCTGGTGACATAAAACTGGTCTGGTCTCTAAGCCATTTTCTAAGTCTTCATGAGGCCCAGAACCTCTCAAGCACCAGTACAGGATGACAAACCCAACTTTGGGAAATAATAATCTAGAGATTACAAAATTTCTGGTGTAGATTATGCTGATGATTTAGCTCTTTAGGAAAAAAATGTTGGTAACATGAACTCTGAGTTTTTTATCATCCAAAATTTTTACATGCAAATATAGCTCTCCTGAACACAAGACCATGGATTAATGCCCTATCTAATGGACAGCAGTCTTTCCAAGCCCAACAATGTCATTTTTTTCAACAAGGGCAGAATGGGGGTCAATGGAGAAAATTCTCAAAGCATACCCAACTTAAACATTATTCTTCATAAAAAATGGCATTAGAAAGTTATACTTGGTGAAAGGGGATGTACGAAAAGATTATTGGTAAAAAGGGATGTTAGAAAATAATTTTTGGTAAAAAAAATTTGGTTAGAAAATTATTAAAAAACAATCCATAGTGAATGCACAGTATTCCCTGTTAAGATAGACATCAAACATTAATTAATACATTCTGAAAAAAATTAATCGCTGACATGGCGGTAATCGACTCTAATAAATAAATCTAACCCGCATCTCTCCAGATTCATGCCAGAGCGCGCTACCATTGCACCACGCTTTGGACAATGAACTATTTCAGAATAAGACTTTATAAATCTTCTTTGTTGAGACGTGGCTGAGACAGCACCACCTATACTCAAGGAGATGCAACTTTTTCAGTCGTTGCTATTATCAGATGTTAATGAGAAGGTCGCTAACGCTACCGTGTTAATATATAATTAAAAATCAATCCATAGTGAATGCACAGTATTCCATGTTAAGATAGACATCAAACATTAATTAATAGATTCTGAAAAAAATTAATCGTCGACACGGCGGGAATCAAACGCACATCTCTCCAGATTCATGCCAAAGCACGCTACCATTACACTACTGAAAAAGTTGCATCTCCTTGAATATAGATGGCGCTGTCTCATCCATGTCTCAACAAAGAAGATTTATAAGGTCTTATTCTGAAAAATTTCATTGTCCAAAGCGTGGTGCAATGGTAGCGTGCTCTGGCATGAATCTGAAGAGATGCGGGTTCGATTCCCACCGTGTCAACGATGAATTTTTTTCAGAATCAATTAATGTTTAAAAAATTATTCTTGGTGAAAAGGAAGAATTTTTCTCTTTATATCAATCATTAGTCATAATTGTCATACAGTAGCTGATATATATCCCAGAAAGCCATCAATTTCATTTTATTAGAGTTTACAGGAAAATATACAAATTTAAGAGCCATTATTGTCTTTTCACCAAAAAACACAAATTAACAAAAACACATACATTTGGCAGTCACAAAATTCAAAAACTTTCAAGTTATTAAAATCTGTTTTTAATGAAGTAGAAGATATTTTTAATAATTCTAGAATTGAGTTGCCAATTTTATGATGCAAAATTTCAGAACAAATCACTATGGATGATAACTAAATGACTTAAGAGGATAGATTTCACAAGGTATCATGAGGAAGGGCCTCTTTGCTGTTCACACTATTGGTATTTCAAAAAGGAACAGGAAAAATCTTTTTTTTTTAAGTGATATATTTTTATGAATAAATGTTTTTTGGTTTATTATCTAGAAAAAAGCTTTTCAACCTTTTTCTATCGTAAAACCCTGTGCACACTGAAAATATTTTGATACTCGAAAAACTCTATATTAACATTACTTAACCGTCCCGTGGCTGAGTGTTAGCACGCCTGGCTACTGAACTAAGGGACCTGGGTTCGAGCCCCAGGTAAGACATCGATGTATGTGTCGTTTTTCTGCTGAGGTCTTGCCATCCTCTCAGACCTTCTACTCTGACATAAACTGACAGGCTCCTGTCAGACCTCTGTGGCAAGCAGCTGCTTGAGGGGGTATTTATTTATTAATAAAATTTAAATACCAGTATTTAATAAATTAACTCAAAGCACTACATTCTTTTTAAACTTTTCAGTTTCCATATGGCCATCCTGTGGCCAAAAGGTTAGCATACTTGACTACTGATTAAAGGGATCTGGATTAGGTATGGCAGATTATGTTGTCTTTCTGTTGAGGTCTTACCTTTCTCACAGATCTTCTCTATGGCATATTAAATTGACAGGCTCCTGTCAGACCTCTGTGGCAAGCAGCTGCTTGAGGGGGTATTTATTTTTTTAACATTTTAGCTTTATTTTGAATTTTATATTTTTAATTTTTTTACAATTTGAGTTCAATAATAATAAAATCATGCTCCATTGTTAGATGAACCAAATTTGGGACTGAAAGGGTTTTTAACCCTTTAACATTCCATAATGGCCAAAATTTTGAAATGAACTAGTCCAAATAATGCTATTCCTTTGTCTTTATTACCCTCTACCCTTTTCCGAAATTTCCTGAGTGTTAAAGGGTTAATGTCATCCAAGTAATTAGTGGGTTTGGCTGCAGATCAAGGTGACCTGAGTTTGAGCCATGGACAAGGTAAGGATATTTATTTTCTTGCATTGTCTTTCTGCTGAAGTTTCACATTCCTAACAGACCTTTTACATTTATACTGATAAGCTCCTGTCAGACCTCTCTCACAGGAAGTTGTATGAGGGGAAACTTTTTTACCAATATTAATAACAATATGTACTTCTTTATTTCTCATTCTGCAAACAGGAACAAAAATGCTACTAAGCCCTTTGGGTGTTCAAGAAGATATAATACTGTGCCAATAAATTAGACAGTTTGCTTCATTAGCCTTAACATGATGAGTATGTAGAGTGGAATTCACTCTGATGGCCAGGTTAATTTTGAAGAGCTTCCAGCAGAAAAAAAAAACTTTATCCTGAAATAACCAATAATAGACAGAAATAGATCATGCCATACAGTGAAATAAAGAGCATTTAATTGTGAATTTCTGTAAAGTAAAATATCTCACAAAAACATCATATTAATTTTAAGTGCTTATTTAAAACAACATAGTAAAAACAGGATAATTGGATCTTAGCTTCATTCTGAAGTAATTAATGTAAAGAAGATACCTTAAAAGAGCATTTAATTTTACCTAATAATATACATATATCTACCTGAAACAGGACAATTATACTCAATATGTATTTCAAGAGTCCACAGGTGTTAGTGTTTGCAGTAGAATGGTTCATATGGAGTTGCATACATTGAATTTCCATGGCCGAGCAGCTGCATACAAAAAACTGATAACTCCTAAACATGCACAACAATGTCTAGTCTGGTGCAAAGCTTGTCGGAATTGACCAATGGAAACAAATTTTATGGAGCAACAAATCATGTTTCACGCTGTTCTGATGGTCGCTGCTGGGTATGGCAAATGCCTTGTGAACGTTACCTGCCAATGTATTGTCCTGTCTGTGAAGTTCAGTGGTGGTAATGTGATGGTTTGGAGGTGCGTACCATGGAATGCACTTGGACTGTTGGTTCCTATAGTCGGTAGCCGAAACATACGTGGATATTCTAGACAATTCTGCGCTACCTACACTGTTCCAGTATTACGGAGAGTGGCCATATGTCTATCAACATAACACACCATGTCATACTGCAAAGTCTTTTCAGCAGTGGTTTCATGACTCAGGTGTGGTGAACATGCCCTGGCCTGCTCAGAGCCTCAACCTGAATCCAATAGAGGCCTTTTGGGATGAACTCGAACATCAGTTGTGAGCCTTACCAACATGTCCCACTACCATGCTGAAGGACAAATGATACAAAATACCAGCCGCATGTTATCAAAAACTGATTGAAGGTATGCCCAAAAGGGTGCAGAGTGTAATTGCAGCCAAAGGTGGGCTGATATCCTTCAGAAATTTCAATATATGCGACATTTTGTCAAACACTCTGGTGTCTGGTGACTTCTTTCAATATAGTGTAGTTCCTTTTTTTCTTGGATAGTACTGCTGAAAGTTTTATCAGAGTCACTATACTGTTCACTTGTGGTTAAATAAAAAATAAATACCCCCTTCAAGCAGCTGCTTGCCACAGAGGTCTGACAGGAGCCTGTCAGTTTATGTGCCAGAGTAGGTCTGAGAGGATGGCAGGACCTCAGCAGAAAAACGACACACACACACATCCATGCCTTTCCCGGGGCTCAAACCCAGGTCCCTTAGATCGGTAGCCAAGCACACACATGTATTGCTAATCCACATTATACGGGTTATTTAGGGGAAAATTTCAAAAGATCAAGAAAATGTTGAATGGCAAGCATTCAAAGAAATTCTTCATGAACTTTAGTTTGGGAACATTAAAAGAAGAAAGAAAACAAAGCCCTCAGATGCCAGTAATGGCTGCCATAGAAGTGTAATTTTTATTTATTTTTTTGTCATTTTTTGCAACTTCATCAGATTTATATTATTAAATTTAAAAAAAAAATAATAATAAATACCCCCTCAAGCAGCTGCTTGCCACAGAGATCTGACAGGAGCCAGTAAGATTACATACCATTGTAGAAGGTCTGTGAGGATGGCAGGATTTTAGTTTATAAATTTTCAGGAATGATTTTAAGAAAGCTTTTAAAATGGCTGGTTTTTTTTTGTTTGTTTTGTGTTTTTTTTTTTGGAGGGGGAGGGACTTAAATATTTAGAGTATATTAACTTGGTGTAGATCAGTGCATAATTTAACTGGTATCACATTTTGTGATGCATTTACACAGAGTTGCAACAGATTTTATTATTTCTGTAGCATAATTTTATGATGCAAGTTTTAGAGCTATGCATATCATCATCATCATCATCCTCAAGCAGCCATGGGCTACGGAGGTCCAACCAGACCGTGCAATTTAGTTCTCCAAGCAAGTCTATCCTGAGCTACATCTACTGCATCTGGCCACTGCACACCAATTCTAACAAGGTCCTGTTTGACATTGTCTGCCCACCGCATCCTAGGTCTCCCCTTCTTTCTGAGGCCTTTAGGCACACTGTTCATAACCCTATTCGCCAATCTATAATTATTCATACGGGCAACATGGCCAAACCAACGGAGTCTCTCTCTGCAAAATATGCTGCTTAAAGGAGGTTGCAAATTCCTTTGCCTAATCTCATCATTAGTTACAAAGTTGAACCACCTAATGCCCAAGATACTGCGTAAGCATCTGGAATCAAAAGCATCTAGTTTCTTGTTATCTTGTTTACAAAGTGTCCAAGTTTCACTACCATACCTAACCCTAGAAAGAACCAAACTATTATACAGTCTAATTTTAGTCTTTAGGTGTATACGCCTATTTCTCCACACTCTCCATAGGTTCTTAAAAGTCCCGGCAGCAATCCCTATTTGTCTGTTAATCTCATGCCGCACATCCCCATTATCTGTTACATAGCTCCAAAGATAATTAAACTGTGACACCTGCTCAAGACTGCAACCATTCAGATTAACTGAATCACAGCCTGCCTGACCAATTTTCATCACTTTAGTTTTCTCTCTGTTTATAACCAAACCTACTCTACTACCAGTCTCATCAAAGCTCGAATGAAAGAGTTCATCTCATCAACATCATTTGCCAAAAGGGCTAAATCATCAGCATAATCTAAATCCAAAATCTTTCCCTTGAAGTGAATTTCGCATAACATAATCAATAACCAAGCTAAAGAGAAAAGGAGACAAAATGCACCCTTGTCGAACACCAGAAGTAATGCTAAACCAATTGCTACAAGCCTTACCAACTCTCACACACGACTCAGTGTTATTATAGAGAGCTTTCATTATGTTAACTAACTTGTCTGGTATACCATATGATTTCACAATCAACCACAAATTATGACGATCAGCAGAGTTGAAAGCCTTTTTGAAATCGACAAAGCTAGCAACCAAAGGTTTCTGAAACTCTAAACATTTCTCAAGAATCTGCCTAAATGAAAATATCTGATCCACACATCCCCTACCACTTCTGAATCCACATTGCTCATCACGCAATTGACTGTCAACCAGATTCTTAATTCTATTAAGCACAGTCATGGAAAGAACTTTACCTGGAACAGAGAGTAGGCTGATACCCCTATAGTTATCACAAGAACTGCGATCACCTTTTTTGAAAATAGGGATAACAATAGCTGTGGTAAAATCCTTAGGAACCATGCCTTTATCATAAAAGATATTTAGAATTTCAGTCATCCAAGTGGTAACCGAAACATTCCCAGCTCTGAGCATTTCCATAGTAATTTCATCTACCTGTGGGGATTTATGAAGTTTTAAGTTTAGAAATAGTCAAAAACATTAAAGCCACCAATGCATCTATCATCATTGCAAACAATGGGAGTAGAACTAACTACATTGTTTAGAACATCACTGAAATGCTCAGCCCACCTAGCCATGACAGAATCCTCACCTTCTATAACCTTACCTTGTTTATCCTTCAATCCCTGCATACCTGTCCTTTTCCTACCACACAAAACATTAACTATCTGGTACAGCTCTCTGCTGTTGTGCTGTCTAACTGCTTCCTCGGCTTTGTCAGCCAAACCATCAAGCCAAAGATTCTTATCAGCAGCTAACTGATCTTTTACACGTTTATTAAGTTCTCTGTAATGCTTTCTATTAGGACTAGTAGGGTATTGATTAAGGACATTCCTGCAGTTCTTTCTTTCCAAAATAAGCTCAAGTGCCTTATCACTCAGATAATTTTGCCTCTTCTGCTCCTTTTTTCCTAAAAGAGTACTGTTAGTGTCCAAAAAAAGCCTGTTTAAAATGATCCCATTCTTCCTCAACTTCAGTAGTAAGCAAACCATGACTGTCATAATGACTAAGTAACCTATCATGGTAAGCTTTGGCTATAACTGGATCTTTCAGAGCTTCAGTATTAAAAGTAAATTTTTTAACCCTAGCACAACACTTTTTAAGTTTAAGTTGCAACACACTTTTAACAAGGTAATGGTCAGATCCAATTTCAGCTCCCCTATATGCCCTGGTATTCCTAACAGAACTAGCAGTGATTAAATATTTCCTCAAACATAGCATTTGTTGCTTTCCATTCCTTATTTAAGTGATTCCTCTTTACTACCAATAAAAATGAGCACTCATCTTTCAGAAATAATTTTTTTCATTATGACCAGAAGCAATGTAAATCTGACATTAAAGAAAAAACTATGGTAATGCAAAATTAAGAAATTGCTATACAAAAAATTATTGTATAGCAATTTCTTAATAGATAATAGATTTGCTATACAAAATTTTCTGGTTAAGTCACAAGAAATCCCCCTTTTCACTTCTGTCCTTTAATGTAAAATGGAGTCACCACATGGCTTCTACATAACAAGATTATGTTGTGGGCGATCTGCATTTTAAAAGCTATTCTTGAAGGCATTTTGGAAGAAGAGATGTCAAATGTGAGGTTATCAGTTATAGTGGTCATTCTATAGATAGAGATCTCCCTTAATTTTCATACCACTGTGAACAAATTGTATTCACATATCAGATGCATATTTTACAGAAACTATATTTTTTGCTAGATGCCAATTCTGTGAATTAGAGAAGAATAAGAACTTAAAAGCATTGTTTAGTTTGTATGAGGTGGGGACTGTTGGTAATTTTTTTTAATTTTAAACACCTATAACAAAGATGAATACTAAGAGCTACTCCTAGCTTTTACAGGCCTTCACAGCCGTCCCGTGGCCGAGTGGTTAGCGCGCTTGGCTACTGATCTACGGGACCTGGGTTCGAGCCCCGGGTAAGGCATGGATGTTCGTGTTGTTTTCTGCTGAGGTCCTGCCATCCTCTCAGATCTTCTACTGTGGCATATAAACTGACAGGCCAGACCTCTGTGGCAAGCAGCTGCTTGAGGGGGTATTTATTTTATTTATTTCATATAAAAGATGTGCAATCACTATTGTCTATTGCACATCTTTTATCTGATGACTTGCTTTTGATTTTTTATGTTTTTGAATTTTTATGCTTTACTGGTTAATTTCACTATTTTTTACTTATTTAATATTTTTTACCTTTTGATCTTTAGACATCTTGTTTATTCTATGGGTCATATATTCCAGTTATTGATTATTCTCTTTTATAATTGATCTTTTTACCCTAGTTTTATACCAGTGTTAGAAAACGTTATTGTAACTAAATGAAATAAAGTAATAATGAAATGATTTTTGAATAATGTTATGAATAACTTTAATGGAATTTCAAAATATATATAATGATAAAGCATAACAAATAGCAAAAAACATAATTTCATTAATTTTACTATTTTTGTGTTCATATATTTCAGATTTTTTCCTTTATAAGATATACAGTTGAATCCGGTTATTATAATCAGTCGGTCCCAAAACACTTTATATAAAATTATTTAAAAATAAGCCGCCTATTATAATCAAACTTTGGCTATTGTTATCAATTGTTTAAATTACACTTGCAGGCAAATTACAAGAATTCTTAGAAAATTTGTAAATAGATCTTTTGTTTGAAATTTATTTTTAACCAAAGTATAACCTATCTTTTAAATAGGTGGATGACAAGAATTCTTAGAAAATTATGTAAACAGATCTTTTGTTTAAAATTTACTTTTACCTGAAGTGTACCCTTTATCTTTTCAAAACATATCGAGACCATTATTGCAGTGAGTGGGGATAAACACGTGCATCATATGCATCCTGTTGTGATTTCTCTAGTTTAATTTTGTGCTCTGTTGAGTAAGAAGACTTTATAAAGTGCTCTATAAAAGAACCCTTTGGATCATGGCAGAAGCAAAACAAAAGCATAGAAATTTGTCTCTTCAAGAAAAGCAAAGGTTTTTAGAGTTTACGAGTCAACGTAGTGCAGCTGTGCATTTAAAAATTTCACAACCACTCTTGTGCAAGATCTTAAAAAACAGATCAGACATAGAAATTTCTGCACTTTCTAATGAGAACAGGAATCGGAAGAGAGGACGATCTGGGAAGGATAGTCAAGTTGAGTCAGCATTAAAAATTTGGTTTAGTAATGTTCGTGAAAAGAATGCTTCGGTTAATGAACCTCTTATGGGTCAAAAAAGCAGAAGTTGCAAAAACATGGGCAAAGAAGATTTCATTGCAACTGTTGGATGGTTCAACAGGTGGAAAAAGCGAGAGAATATCATGCATAAATGTCTTCATGGTGAAGAAAAAAGTGCTGATTTGTTAGCAGCTAATGAGTGGATCAAGACAGAGTGGCCAAAGATTATTGCTGAATATTCATTCCATGGTATTTATAATGCAGATGAAATTGGACTATTTTCGTGCAATGCCTGAGCATACTTATTTGTTTGAAAACAAAACTGCTAAAGGATTTAAATTTTCGAAAGAGTGAGTGACAGTTCTTTGTTGTGCTAATATGAAAGGTGAGAAGCAAGACCTTAAGGTGATTGGAAAAAGTAAAAATTCTCGGTGTTTCAAAGGTGTCAAAAGTTTGCCTGTTGATTACTTTTCTAGTGCAAATGCTTGGATGACAAATGCCATTTTCAACAATTGGTTAATAAAGAAGGATCTTGAATTAAAGCAAAAAATCATCTTGTTAGTAGACAACTGCACGACACACACACACACACACACAAAAACATTTTGTCATTAAAGAACATCAAAGTGATCTTACCTTCGAATACTACATTGTTAATTCAGTCATGTGACCAAGGCATCATACGAGCTTTTAAGGCTTATTACCATAGGCAAATTTGTGTGCAAATTATAGCTTAACTTGATGAAATTCAAGATCAATCTGATAGAAGTGCAATTGCAAAAAAGATTTTTCTTCTTGATGCATTGCATTTGCTAGCAATGTCTTGGAGCAAGTCTCAGATAAAACTATCAAAAACTGCTTCCGAAAAGGTGGATTTTCTACAATAAATGCTGAAACTCCTGCTTCTGAAGAATCTAATCATCTTACAGCTGAAATTTTCGATCAAATCCCAAGCTGTATGTCAAAAGAAGAATTTGAAAATTGGTTGGATATTGATAGCAATATTGAAGCGGTATCTACAATGACTGTATCAGAAATATGCCAAGCTGTTGCCAATGATAACTCTAAATTATCAGAAGAAAATGGACCTGACCCATTTACAGAAGAAGGAATTTTAGAAGCTCCTCCAACTAATGCCCAGATGCAAGAAGCTCTACGAATTCTTTGTCGTGGTGTGCAATATAGAGCAACAAACTTCCAAAAGCATTATGAGTATGAGAATTATATTCAGGAACTAATAGATGCAAACAAATGACAGACAACACTAGATAAGTTTTTCAAATAAATTTTGTTGTTTCAAAAAAAAAAAGTTGTTTATAAGAAATGTACTGTATTTAAATGTGTAAATATAATGTTGTATTAAGTGTACTGTTTGTGATAAATAGTATAAATGTCATAATTGTTTGTAATAAATTGTGTTCAATAACAAAAATTTTTTTATCCTCTGTTTACTGTTATCAGCTGGTTATTGTTATCAAAAAGTGCAAGTCCCAAGGTGATCATAATAACCGGATTCAACTGTACTTAACTAGTTGAAACAAACAGACGTAAAACTTACTTTTGTGATCAATGAACAAAGCCCTTTAGTGACTCTGCTCAATGACACATTCCAAAAGAATTTGGGAAGCACCTGTCTTAGAGATCTTCCTCACAATTGTTGCTCAGAGAAAGGGATTTCTGATAGCCAGATAAGAGATGCAGTGGAAAAGAAAGGGAGAGTCTCCATGTCATACAGGGAGCGCAAGGAAAAAGAGCAATTACAACAAGGCAAAAATCCCAGGTATATTATGATTCTTTGTGATCGGCTTAGACACTTAGAAAAGGAACATGTAGGTGGGATAATTTGGGTATCAGATAGAGTATTGGAGGAAGGGGCCATTAACTTATTGATAATAGTTGAAACTTTTGGTTTTGACCTTCCCACCATTTTTCGTCAACTATGCATCACAATGTTAATAATTCTGAAGGGATTTTCAACCTTTTCTTTAAATTTCCTTGAATCATTTTAGCAACTTGTTTTAAAAATATTAATTTGTGCACAAAAATCATTATAGTACTAAGAATTATGATTGCATACTTATGCTCAGAAATTGTTATTAATAATGCTACATTTTATTAACAATTCCTAGAAATTTGGTGTAAATTTCTTCAGTCAGGAACATATCCAGGGGATGGAGAGTCCTCCCCCTCAAAAATCCTATTGTCTTATACTAAATCTCAAACTTGTCTATTTGCTTTAAAATCCAAAACAGGTATGGTATCTTTGTATATTTTTTTATTTTAGCCCCATACTTTATGCCCTACAGTAAAAGTAGATATAAGGAAAACAACTATACAATTTCATTCGATATAAAATATTATTTTAACCTTTCCTGTCCGATAAAATATTTTAGCAATTAGGAAGCCCTCCTGAAGTCTTATTCTCAGCCTCCCATCCAACTAAATTCTTACTTCCCCTCAAAACTAAATTCTTGAACCTTCCCCGATACTAAATTCACAGACTTACCCCCCACCCCCAAAAAAAATTAATCCTGGTACATTCCAGTCTTTAGTAATTTTGACTGTATGGCTTACATACATTATTAGAATACATACAGTGGCATCTTCCTATTTATTCATAACTGGATCACCTAACTGAAATTTTTATTTCATTATTATTATTAAATCATAATTTTTTAGGAATCAGTAGCACAAAATGTAACAGCAACAATTCTATTTACATATATGTACTTATTTCATTATTAATAATGGTTATTAATATTTATATTTTTTCCCACTTTCTTATCTGTTTTTAACAAATGGATTGATTGAACTGGTGTGAACCACTGGGTGATGCTACTGCATATGTATATAATAAAAATAACGTATTTACTTTTAATACTGAAGCTCTGAAAGATCCAGTTATAGCCAAAACTTACCATGAGAGGTTACTTAGTCATTATGACACTCGTGGTATGCTTACTACTGACATTGAGGAAGAATGGGATCATTTTAAACAGGCTTTTTTGGACACTAACAGTACTCTTTTAGGAAAAAAGGAGCAGAGGAGGCAGAATTATCTGAGTGATAAGGCACTTGAGGTTATTTCAGAAAGAAAGAACTGCAGGAATGTCCTTAATCAGTACCCTACTAGTCCTAATAGAAAGCATTACAAAGAACTTAATAAACGCGTAAAGGATCAGTTAGCTACTGATAAGAATCTTTGGCTTGATGGCCTTGCTGACAAAGCTGAGGAAGCAGTTAGACAGCACAACAGCAGAGAGCTGTACCAGATAGTTAATGTTTTATGTGGTAGAAAACGGACAGACATTCAAGGTAAGGTTATAGAAGGTGAGGATTCTGTCATGGCTAGGTGGGCTGAGCATTTCAGTGATGTTCTAAACAATGCGGTTAGTTCTATTTGCATTGTTTGCAATGATGATAAATGTAGGGGGGGGGGAGTTTAATGTTGGCTCTATAACACAATCTGAAGTTATTTTGACTATTTCTAAACTTCATAAATTCCCAGGGGTAGATGAAATTACTACAGAAATGCTTAGAGCTGGGAATGTTTCGGTTACCACTTGGATGACTGAAATTCTGAATATCTTTTACAATAAAAGCATGGTTCCTAAGGATTTTACTATAGCAATTATTACCCCTATTTTCAAAAAAGGTGATCACAGTTCTTGTGATAACTATAGGGGTATCAGCCTACTCTCTGTTCCAGGTAAAGTTCTTTCCATGATTGTGCTTAATAGAATTATGAATCTAGTTGACAGTCAATTGCGTGATGAGCAATGTGGATTCAGAAGTGGTAGGGGATGTGTGGATCAGATATTTTCACTTAGGCAGATTCTTGAGAAATGTTTAGAGTTTCAGAAACCTTTGGTTGCTAGCTTTGTTGATTTCAAAAAGGCTTTCGATTCTGTTGATCTTCATAATTTGTGATTGATTGTGAGATCATATGGTATACCAGACCAGTTAGTTAACATAATGAAAGCTCTCTATAATAACACTGAGTCGTGTGTGAGAGTTGGTTAAGTCTTGTAGCAATTGGTTTAGCATTACTTCTGGTGTTCAACAAGGGTGCATTTTGTCTCCTTTTCTCTTTAGTTTGGTTATTGATTATTTTATGCGAAATTCACTTCAAGGGAAAGATTCTGGCCTAAGATGGGATGGAGATACGAAAATTTCTGATTTAGATTATGCTGATGATTTAGCCCTTTTGGCAAATGATGTTGATGAGATGAACTCTTTCATTCAAGCTGTTGATGAGACTGGTAGTAGAGTAGGTTTGGTTATAAACAGAGAGAAAACTAAAGTGATGAAAATTGGTCAGGCAGGTTGTGATTCAGTTAATCTGAATGGTTGCAGTCTTGAGCAGGTGTCACAGTTTAATTATCTTGGGAGCTATGTAACAGATAATGGTGATGTGCGGCATGAGATTAACAGACGAATAGGGATTGCTGCCGGGACTTTTAAGAATCTATGGAGATTGTGGACAAATAGGAGTATACACCTAAAGACTAAAATTAGACTGTATAATGGTTTGGTTCTTTCTAGGGTTAGTTATGGTAGTGAAACTTGGACACTGTGTAAACAAGATAACAAGAAACTAGATGCTTTTGATTCCAGATGCTTAGGTAGTATCTTGGGTATTAGGTAGTTTAACTTTGTAACTAATGATGAGGTTAGGTAAAGGAGTTTGCAACCTCCTTTAAGCAGCATATTTTGCAGAGAGAGACTCCGTTGGTTTGGCCATGTTGCCCGTATGGATAATTATAGAATGGCGAATAGGGTTATGAACAGTGTGGCTAAAGCCCTCAGAAAGAAGGGGAGACCTAGGATGCGGTGGGCAGACAATGTCAAACAGGACATTGTTAGAATTGGTGTGCAGTGGCCAGATGCAGTAGATGTAGCTCAGGACAGACTTGCTTGGAGAACTAAATTGCACGGTCTGGTTGGACCTCCGTAGCCCATGGCTGCTTGAGGATGATGATGATGATTTCATTATTTTGCATTTCTACCAAAAATATTTCGAAATAGTGTTAACGTAACGTTATAGCGAAATTTCAATTTTGCTATAATGAAAAATATAACAAAAAACAATATTTTTTTTGGCTCTGATGAAAAATGTAACGATACTTTGTTTGCCAACACTTTATTCTATAGTTTTCTTTCTTGTCTTTTCCATTTTTGCTGCTTTTGTCTTCTTTGTGTTCCTTTTGAACTCTGGTTGTGGGTTTGATGTCTTTTATCTTTTTATTTTCCTTTGTTTGGTGCAACACAGCTTTTGTTGCTTTTGCATTATAAAACCTCAACCAACTGACCACTGCCTCAGAGCTAACACAAAGTTTGCTGCACTGAAACAGTTGCTAACTTTCTAATCACTATGCCAGTTAAGGCAACTAAAACCAGTAAATTCTTCCATGTTGAAATGTATTTATAAAAATATAAATCAACATCCAAACCATATCAAAACATGCAGCTTGTAGCAATTGACTTCAATAATCTTCAATAAACTGCTTTGTGTGTTACGTGCTTACTTTCAGCAGAACAGATTTCATCGGTTTCTCTTCTGCTTTTCATTTTCAAAAATATATCTATAGAGTTTGACATTTACTACATAGGGAATTATTTTGTTTTCATAATTGGAAGGAACATTATTTATTTTAGGGATGTTATTTTCCTTAGTCAAATTATTGTCACAGAAACATCGCTACGCGATGACTTCTTAATACACCAGGTACAAAACATTGTAGAATCTGGTCCCCCTCTTGCTAAAGCCTATTTTTTTCTGCTAACTTTTCACTTATTCAAATTGGGTATTCATATGCAAGATAGTTTTGAATTTGTACAGTTGCCATCTGACTTACCTGCTCCATTATATATATATTGTGGGCATAGGATGTGTTTCACTACCAATTGATATATATGGTATTTTTACTAACATGTATACAGGCTACCATAGACTTCAGTATTATCTTTATGTAACATACAAAAATGTGTGCCCATTGTGAGTTAAACAGAATTATCCTTGAAATACAAAAACTTAACCAGTTTAGGCAATTCTTAGTCAATACATAACAATGATTACATGAGGCATGGAGGGAATATATATTTGGGATTCTCTACCCAAGCAATATAACTCTATTTACAAACTATTGTTTAGAAGAGATACTGATTGCATTAATGAATGTAGTATAATGCAGTTCCAAGGATAACCAAAATTCTAATTTTGACCCTATCCCATAATGACACTGTTTGAAAATTAATAGACCCATCACCTATGTGAATCATTAAAATAATGAACGTTAATAGCATATGGGATTTCTAATTCCCTCTTTTAGCTTAGGTGCTGAATATCATTTGCACTATTGTCTTGAATAAATATTGGTAAATTAGATGCATTTTCTTGAAATACATCAACAACAGATTGTAAAATTCTACTCTTTCCTGCTTGATGCTTATATTCCAAAATCAGACAAAAGCTCTGTAAAGTATATCATTTATTAGAGATATAAATTATTTTGTCAAGTTGTAATTTAAAAATTTTTATTTGCTGATTAAATTCTTCTATATGTATTAAGTTTTTTTTTACTGTAATTGATGTTTTAAATAGAGCATCACTCCATAATTAATGCTTTCCTCAACACTAAGAAAATAATGCAATATGTTCATATCCAGCTAATCGCAAATTTTCCAAAATGTTAAATATATAAACATAAAAATGCCTACTACAAGGTTTTACAGTAATCATGTGAACTCTATTTAAAGTCGTAATAAGCATTTTTTTGTCGTTTCCTGTTTCAGCTAATCCGGATAAACCCAAAGTATTTAGTTAGAAATTGCCATTTTGCATGCCATACTTTAGAGCCATAAATCTCAAACAGCTATTTAATTCACATATTGTTTATTAAATAGCTACTATAAAATTTTCCTACAGGAAACTTGTTAACCTATAAGTAAAATCCTATATATTTCGGGTTGGCAACTCTTCAGCGCCATCTTGTATGGCAACTAATATGGCGTGCCTTTAACTAATATATTGGTCATTTAGATAGTATTCTGAAAAGACTCGATTAGAAATGAATGTATTAAAAAACTTTGTATAGTTGTAATAAAAACAATAAACCATTTTATAAGCTACTTAACATTCAGTGCCTAATTGTAAACGGTTTACTTACTTGCAGCTCAGCCCTTTCAACTTCCCACTGAGCCCTTTCCATTTCAAATCTTGCCCATTCATGTTGAATAAAGTGCAGAATTCCAGGTATAGAATAATGAGGCCTTTGGTTATGATCGTCCTGATTTTGTTTAGTTGTAATATTGATTCCTCCAGAAGGAGGACCAAGCTGCCCTGTATGATTTTGGGTTGCTGGACCGTCTTCCATCATTGCATGGTCGCCATTTACGTTCACGACCAGCCTGTCAGCAGTGGATGACGGGAATTTTTGTTGTTGATAGAGCCACCTCTAGCATGCGATTATTTCATTTCCGTAGAAGAAATAAGTACACTGTCTTTGTTTACACTAAAAATACTCCAACATATTTTAAATAGCAGCACATAACTTTTCTACATATTATTGTTTTTATTATTTCATAATCGCTATCAATTTTTATTTAAAACTTTAAAACAACTAAACTACGGAGGCCGAAATCAATTATTCTGACTCTACCACTATAAATGTAGTTTAAGAAGTTGTCAACTTTGTCATTTTGTTTTGGCAAAATATAGCAAGAATTCTTGAAAGTAATATAAATTATAAACTTCTCGATAAAAACTGAAAAAGGAAGCAAATAAATTGCCTTAAATGAAAATTATAATAAATAAATTTACAACACTAATATAAGTTTGTAAAAACTCAGAATTAGCCTACTACCTCTTTAACATCACGTAGCTTTATTAGCTCCTTTAGTTTTTTAATGATATGTACACAGTGCGCAAGAAAATAATAACACTGAAGTAAAACAAATCCAACTATATATAAGGCAATATGTTTATTAAGAGTTTCCCTCAAAATAGTCCCGAAGGGACAGAATACATTTATCACAGTGTTCATATTTAGAAACATGGAAAATTCAGTCCGTTATGATGGTATTCAGCATTGGCGTCAAGTTCTTTTGAATGTCATCGATCATATCAAATTGATGATCTATCAGTTTCAACTTCGGACACTGAAAAACGTTTCTGCAACCAGATTCACCATTTTTGTTTGCACCATCGAGGTAACATTACTAAAGAAAGCACTGGAAATATCCGCCATGGATCTTACCCGAATGCTAAGGGTATTCAATAAGGAGGCAATTAGAGGCGTTTACAATAGCGGAAGACTGGAACATGCTTCGATGGTGTGTTGCATTTGAATGTTAAAAATGAACTTAACCTTTTACAGTTGACTACTTTATCATCTATTGAACTAACTTAAATGCTCTTAAATTTAAAACATTAAATCAAAAAGGCGAGGAAAAATTATTGCATAATTTTATTGCACTAATAATTTTTTTTAAATTATTAGTGTTATGTATTATTTATGTATGTTTCCAAATCGGTACAAGATCATAGATATACAGGGGTTTATCAAAATAATGGAAACACGTACTGTTTATGGAGAACATTTTATTAATAATCTGTAGGCCCACCTCAGGCGTTCAGAACAGATATAATTCGACGTGGAATAGACTTATACAAGTCATGCACATGTGATAATGGAATGTGGGATCATTTTTCATGTAAAATATGGCCCAACTGAACCAATGATGCTGGAGGTGGAAAGTGTGATCTGACCTTGTGCTCCAGATATTCCCTCAAATGTTCAATAATATTGAGGTGGACAGGGTAGCTGTTGTACCTCATGATCTGCAGACCACAACTTGACAAGTTTCACACAATGCACAGGTGCATTATCCACTTGAAATCAGTGACAGTCATTAGGCAACAATGCCCACAACATTGGGTGCAGGTGGTTTCAGAGAATGGATTCACTTTGCGGATATGATATGACTCAGCAGAATAACTAATGGCCTTAAGGAATGCCATGATATGGCATCCCACAGCATCAGGGATCCACCTCCATGCTTCAGTCGTAACCAAACAGCTGGGGTGGTATGGGTTTTGTTAGATGTACACTCTACCAGTGGTGGGAAACAAATGTGTAGGACTATTCATCAGACCAGATGACACGTTGCTACCCACACAACCACAATCTCCACATAACCAAAAGATATCTATGATGACCAATGGATATTCACTGTTCATCTTAGATATCTTATGGATATTACGTGGAGATTGTGGTTGTGTGGATAATCTTTAGCATCCCAGTTTTTATGTACTTTGCACCACATTACACGTTTTGTTACATTGATGTTGGTAGAGGTTTATAGATTACAACACAGCCATAAATACCAGCATGAAGTTCCCAATGAACTGTTATGGCAGAAATGGGATCATTCCGACTGGTTTTGAACTCTGCTGCTATTTGCGGTGCCGTGGTCTTGTGCTTCTGTTGTACAATACGTGCCAATGTTCGCCTATCCTTATCTGACTACTTCGTATGGTATACAGAATTTGCACGTTTTGAGGCAATGACCTGTCTTTGATAGGTAGTCATAATCTTCGATACAGTTCGTCATTGCACCTATTTCCACCGCTCTGGTTACTGAATCTTACAGGAGCTTCACACCAATGATCATGCCTTTTTGGAGGTCAATATCTAACATTGTCGACAATTATACCACAACAGCAGTTTCACCTTCGCTTGTGGCACTGCAACGTGACAACCAATACTTCTCCCCTTTATATACCTCACATCGCGGGTGACATCGTCCCTTGTGATATGCATATGGCGAATTGCGTATACTCCAGTCGCCATCGGTGTTTCCTTTATTTTGATAAACCACTGCATTTTATAAATGAAGCTATGGGTTGGGTTGTTTTACCTCTGAGCGACACTTTTCTGCACACCAGGGGCTAAATGCCCAGGTCACATGGACCCCAAAGGCTCAGAGAAGGTTGGGGGATGGGACCCACTGGAACAGCTGTTGGGAGACAGATGATAGCCTCCCATCAAGCGTGTTCTTTAATATGGTATGGCTCTCCTACACACGGCGCCACGGCTTATAATAAATGAAACCACATTCTGAGACGAAAATGAATTAAGGAGATAAAAATGTTATTTTATTATTAATTGCAAGTAGATTTCTTTGAATTATATTTAAAAATTGATAAATAATTATCTTTTTATGACAAATTAGTTCATTTCTAGTTCTCACTGAATAGTTTTGCGTCGGTGAGATTGACTCATAAAAAATATTTTTTCAGCAAATTATGTCTATGGGGCATCTCCTGTGATACTTTACTACTGAAAGAACAATAGTTTTTTTGGAGGAAGGGGTGGCACATAGATAGAACTGCAACGTTGTCTGGGGATTTTATTTCAAAAATTCTCATGCACTAGATGCTTCTTTTTCCAAGTGGTATATAAACTGACAGGCTCCTGTCAGACTTCTGTGGCAAGCAGCTGCTTGAGGAGGTATTTTTTTTTAATTGGAAAATGTGATTTATTTTCTAGTTACTGAATTTGCAGGATTACAACCACCCAGATCCAATCCTACCCTAATATATGTCTTAAAAGTCATGAAATAAAAATAAAAAAATTAGAGAGGGAGAAACTACCAATAATTCAACACAAAAATATTTAGGTGTATAGTAATTATACCATTAATACAACAAATGATGTTCAAAACAATATGGAAAAATAAAATAGATTGAGTGATCAACTGCTTTGTTACTGAGCGACAGTCGGAAACCAAAGTAAACTACGGTCGACTCCCTCTTCTCCGGCCTCGGCTCAAACGAACTCAGCTTTAACCAATCGTTCGAAGAGGCGAAAGCAAGTCACCGCTTGCTTTATTTGCTTCAGTTCCAAGAGGCAGTAGCATGTCGCACGTGTTTTGTTTATAGTACATATTTGCTTCAATTCTTCTTTGTGAATATACAGTGTACTGTGCGTATACAGGAGTGTGTGTTGTGATCTATTAATTATTGTGTGGTATAAAATGAGTGGGTGTAAACGTAAGCGTAATGTCGTTACGGAGATGAAATTAAAAGCTCTAGAACGTATTGGCAAAGGTGATCCAGTAGAACTAAGTGTTGGTAAAAGCACGTAAATGATTGGAGAAGGAATTGAAAATCTTTACAAAATTTTTGCACTCAAGTCGTGTCTGAAAAATCGAAATTACAAAATCCTACATCTGCAATTCTGTATTGAAGGGTAAATTAGCATAAACTTTTTTTTAATGAGAGAATCATCTTCAACATTTTTTTTATTAATTTACCAAAATACATAATATACTATATTCATCAAAATCACCCATCGGGAGAGAAAAAAATACATATTTGCCGAGTAGAGACAGCTAATATATTCTTATACAAATATAAACATTTGTCTCTATCTATATATATTTCACTTCATTTTTGAAAAGATATTGGACTTTTGTAGTTATCATTTACAATTTTAAGTTTTACTTCAGATTAAGAACATTATAAAACAATTAATCTATTATGAAGTTAATTAGAATTGCATCGATATTGTGAAACTCTAAAAACCAACTGGTTTGTCATGTTGAGTGTCAAGGGAGAGATGTCCACGAGTCTTTGATTTTGAATGACTGCTTTAAAAAATACACTGGTTGAACAAATTATGAACATGTACCTAATACTTCATTGTATGAATCATGGTACAGCTCCTTATTTCGAAGTTTTCACTTCTTTATCATTGTTCTAGTTGAAATGCGTCACGGGTGCTACGTCAACTTGGATTCTCAATATCCTTGTTTGTGGCGACCCAGGACAAAGATTATAGTTCGTTTTGGCGAGTGCTGGAGTTTACTTCTGTAATACTGTTCAGCGCCGATGGTGGATACTGGTAAACGTGGCATCTCGTGATAGATGCAGTGTAGTTTCTGAATTGCAGAGCATCTGGGTTTAGTCATAAATTATATTACCTGTTCTAGTTGAAATGGGTTTTGAAGTACCGCTAGCACAAATTCTTCTAGGGGGTAGATTTGTGTTGTTTTACCTGTGGGCGGCACTTTTTTGGCACACAATGGGTTAAATGGCAAAGTTACAAGGACCACCAAAGGCTCAGAGAAGGGTGGGAGAAGTGGCTCACTGGACACTATTAAATGACAGATAGTAGCCTACAAACTAGGCCAACAGCATGTAATTTAATGTGCACTGAGTACAGTTCTCCTGCACAGGGGGCCAACATTCAATATCACATTCGTGGGACACGGCTTTTCCACCCTCCTCAATGTCCCCTACTGATTGAAGGTGTGGGGGAATGCTACGGAGATACATCTGAACACTTGCCAGCTGGGACTTGAACCTGGGAAGTGCAGATCACGACCCTAGCACGCACAACGTAGCCTCCCTCCCAAGGGGTGGATGTGGGATTGGAATATTTCAAAGGGCACCATTGCTTTTTTAAATAATGGGCACAGCTTCTTAGAATACATTTTTTTACCATATCTAGTCTAACCAAAGTAGGGTAATTTGCTTTGCTCTCAATAATTTTATTTAAATACAAATTTGTTAAAAATTTCGTTATGCAAGACCCTCATAATACAAGCCAGAAAGAAAAGCAATCCTCGTTTACTTATATAACTTAAAAATCCTTTCCAGATTTCCAGGGGCAAGTGATCCTGCTAACGATAATCTCTCTCAGCTGAAGTGTAACAGTTTTGCCATATAGTTCCGATAAGAGCCTGCCAGTTTAATACACCACAATAGATCTGTTAGAATGGCAGGCCTCAGTGTCAAAAAAACAGACATCCATGCCTTACCAGGGGTTCGAACCAACATCTCCTATAACAGAAGGCCCAAGGAACGAGTTATGACGTCATAATGAGATGAAGAAAAAAACATGTCTACAGGATTTATCCCAATTCTTTACTACTGATTTAAGCCCTGAGCGTGATATTAATTCCATCTCTAATGAGGCAACAGAGTTGTCCACTTCCCGGAAAGATGGTGCCACTGTGCGAATCAAATGAATAAATCCAGAAAGTTTATAAGGTCACTAAGCTGAGAAAAGGTTAGTCATTCGTGTAGTGGTTAGCATAACAGGCATGATTCCTGAAGACGTGGGTTCAAATCCCACTCATGGAAAAAACCAATTTTTTTCAGCTCATTATTTCATGAGTTCCATGTTTACAGGATTTATCCTGATTCTTTACTACTGATTTATGACGTCATCTTAAGTAGCCCTATGTCTAGAAAAATTCTTAGAAATATATTTCTAATTTTATTACTGGTGTACTATTATTTATAATAATATTCATTTATAAATATACTTATTCGAAGAAAAATTATTCATATTTATTGGAAATTATCAAAATGCTAATAAAAAATATATAAATAGCCCCTCAAGCAGCTGCTTGCCAGAGGTCTGACAGGAGGCTGTCAGTTTATATGCCATAGTAGGTCTGTGAAGATGGCAGGACCTCAGCAGAAAAACATGAACATCCATGCCTTGCCGGGGACTTGTTACCCAGGTCACTTAGATCAGTAACCAAGCATGCTAACCATTTGGCCATGGGATGAGCTCAGCAGATAAACGACACAAACAGCCATGCCTTACCCGGAACTCGAATCCAGGTCCTTTAGATCAGTAGCCAAGCACGCTAACCACTCAGCTACAGGACGGCTGTTATATGTGTATATATATATACACACGAATAATTTACCTTATAAATATGGTATATTTATAAATATAAGTACAAAAGTACACCAGTAGTAATAATACAAATAGATATATAAGAATTTTCTAGAATACAGGACTATTAATGCAGACATCATAACTTGATCTACCTGCTTTCTGTTATAGTAGGTGTTGCTCGAACCCAGGCTCCTTTGATCCAGCGTCCTTTTGAGTCCAAAGCGTGTTAGCAATGAAAAACTAGAAAATTTCTCTCTGGAATTCAGTGGTTCCTTTAACTGCCTCCCTTCTTAAACGAAGTAGAAAATGAGTGGTTTTAAACTCAACTCGGTTCTATCATAACCCTTTAATTCAAGATGATCATATTTAAAGAAAAAGATCCAGGACTTTTCAAAATTCAATTTCAGAGGTTGATCAGATTCTCCAGGAAAAAAGGGGGATAGGTCACCTGGTCATTCTAATTAGACAGTTCGCATTTTACTAGTTTCATTATAAATTTTAGCCTCAATTTTTCAATCACCTGCATTACACACAGCAATTGCTTATAATATGGTCACTACTATTAGTTTAAATGTCATGCTGTACATTTATTCTTTTTTTAAAAAAAATCTAAAAACAAACTCCGGGAAAATTTATTTGTTGGGACAGAGCTTTTCTTACAGGGATAAATTCTGGTACCAGGTAATGAATGATTTGGAAAGTTATGGAGGTTCAATAACGTTAAAATTCTGAACAAAAAATTATAGAATTGTAGGGGGAAATGCAGTCCAATGTTTGAATTTAAGTTGTATTATAGGTAGGAGCTTGAATTTTTATGGCCATGAAGTGGCTGGGACGGGTTGTTTTACCTTTGAGCGACACTTTTTTGCACACCATGGGCTAAATGGTCAGGTCACAATGTTCCCGAAGGCTCAGAGAAGGTTGGGGGAGGGGACCCACTGGAACAGCTGTTGGGAGACAGATGGTAGTCTCCGTTCAAGGCCATTCAGCGTGTTTTTTAACATGCACAGGGTATGGCTGCCCCGCTCACAGAGCAACGGCTTAACGTCCCATCCGATGGACGGCAGCCTTTCCAAGCCCATCGGTGTCCCCTACTAACTGTGGGCAGGGAATTTTGTGGAGATAAATCTCAACGCTGACCCAGCTGGGACTAGCCACCCTCCCATGAAGTGGCAAACTCAAATATATCGTAGAATGTGCAAAAATATTTTACATTATGGATACTATGTCAAAAATTTAGTTTATGCAACCCCCGATATTTATGAACATAAATATAAACCTTACAAAGCCCATTGGTGTTTCGTAAAGTTTATATTTATGTTCAAAAATTATATATACATAATTTTATTTATATACACAAGGGGCAGGGGTGGCTCAATCAGTACCGCACCAGGCTCAAAATCTGCAGTTCCCAGGTTCGAGTCCCAGCTGGGTCAGCATTGAGATTTATCTACGCAAAATTCCCCGCCCTGCCCACGGTCAGTAGGGAACACCGATGGGCTTGGAAACGCCTCCGTCGGATGGGACGTTAAGTCGTGGCCCTGTGTGCGGGAAAGCCATACCCTGTGCACGTTAAAGAACACGCTGGATGGCCTTGATGGGAGGCTACATCTGTCTCCCAACAGCTGTTTCAGTGGGTCCCCTCCCCCAAACTTCTCTGAGCCTTTGGGGTCATTGTGACCTGACCATTTAGCCCATGGTGTGCTAAAGAGTGTCGCTCAGAGGTAAAACAACCCAACCGAAACATGGATTGAGGTTTGAATCCCCAGTATGACATGGATGAATGCGTTGTTTTTTTTTTTAAAGAGATATCATATTCAAGTGAATATTTAGGGGGAAGGTATTAGAAGCTATTACACCCCCACCCCGTAAATCTCTGAAAGCTCAAAACTGAAAAATTATAAAACTATTCACAGGCATGGTTCAAGGCAGGGCCGTAACAACGACAAGGCGAGTGAAAACAAGCCTCGGGCGTACAGAAAAAGACTGCTATGAAACTATATTGGGGGCGAATTTTCCTATCCTTTCTATGGCACCAAAAGTGGTAATTAAGGCTCTGGTTCATGGTTTTTGAAAACATTTAAGCTTATTCAAATTTAGCAAAATAATACTACAGCAGTTGCAGTTTGCCAGGGTATAGAAGATGGGGCATGGCCTACCCCTTATTTTTAATCTGTAGCCACAAAGTGAATAAACATGAAATAAGACACACTAACCAGCAAGATATGAAATCATCAGTCAGTTTATTAAATTTTTGTCTTCTGCATCACAATTCTTTTGAGAGGGGGGAGAGTATTGTTTTTAATAAACCACCTTTTATGGTGAAGAGAACAAGTTTCTTGTACATAAACTGCTTTGAAAAGGACTAGAACAGGGGGAAGTCCCTTCCCCTTTCAGAATGGTTGCTGTTGTTGTTGGGTTACCTCTGAATGGCAGGTTTTTGCACACCATGGGCTAAATGGCCAGGTCACATGGACCCTAAAGGCTCAGAGAAAGTTAGGAGGAAGGGACCCATTGGAACAGGTGTTGGGAGACAGATGGCAGCCTCCCGTCAAAGCTATCCAGTGTGTTCTTTAACATGCACAGAGTATGGCTCTCCCGCACATGGGGCCACGGCTTAATGTCCCATCCGACGGATGGCCACCTTTTCAAGCCCATTGGTGTCCCTACTGACTGTGGGCATAATTTTGTGGAGATAAATCTCAATGCTGACCCAGCTGGGATTCGAACCTGGGAACTATAGATTACGATCCTGGCGCGCTACCGAGTCACCGTCACCTTATTTTAGAATGGTAATAAGGAAAATAGAGGCAAAAAATGATAAAATTTATTTATATTTCATGCATTTTTTAATCTTTTTTTAAAGACATGTAAAACTGAGGAGGAAATGTTATGCTTCATTGTAAATCCCAGTCTCTTGCCCCTCCTCTTCCATTTTCTACGTGGTTTGTGTTTCTTTCCCTTCCCACCTTTATATTTTTCTTTACCTCCCCCTTGATTTTTTTCCAGATCTGGGCCTGGCTTTGTATGTGTGTATATACTGCTCACAAAAATTAGGGGATATATTATCGCTTCATATTCATTTTAAAATATCCCCTAATTTTTGTGAGCAGTGCATTTCTATATACATATATAAGAAAATGTCCATCCCCTAAGTATCTGGACCATGTTACTTTACATGGTGCACTAAGATTTTTTTTTTAAGCTACTGAAAAATAAATAATCTTAGCTTTAGCACCCCCTGAAAAAATCCTGGATACTTGCTTATCTTTATCGTTTTTTTTTTAACTGCTTACATTGAAGTCAGACTTTCATGATAAGTGGCTGTAAAAGGAGTTATTTGACACTGCATTTTAGTTTTGTAACATGCACATTGTTGCAATCATGAGGCTTCTGCTTAAGAGTAAGAAAGGAGAGATAAAAAGGCTCAAATTCTTACACAGCTACTTAGTTTTTTAGATTTTATTCTCTCTATCGCCCTTGGTATTTTTTTCCTATTTCTTGAAACATACTGCCTTACTTTGCTACTACTATTACAATAAAAATTTGAAATAATTTAATTATTATAGTATATCTATATATGAAATTACTCTTGATATTGAAATATCCAGTATAACTACAGTGGGAATTGCAGCACAATACTGATTTGCTGCTTTTTCTAGCTTGCAGAAGCTCATAGTTATTTTAATGTTCATTCTTAAAAAAAAAATTGTACAGAAGAAATGATTTTTGGAATGTTTGTTTCAATTATATTCCCATTCACAATCATTTCCTGAAGGACCATC
This sequence comes from Ryuthela nishihirai, assembly GCA_038380435.1. Classification (NCBI taxonomy): domain Eukaryota; kingdom Metazoa; phylum Arthropoda; class Arachnida; order Araneae; family Heptathelidae; genus Ryuthela; species Ryuthela nishihirai. The sequence goes on along the minus strand of JAWZYU010000044.1, from coordinate 1,700,536 downwards.
AGAATTTTTTCATGATGTAGCAAAATCTGCATAAGTATCGTTAAAGATAGAAATGATTCTCTTTTTCGTTTGAATCAGAAACATAACATAAAATATAGCAATTGAAGTATTATTAGAAAAACATGACAAGTTCAAAAGCTGAAGTAAAAAAACCAAATATCTGAATCACATACGTAATGCTAACTACCTTGCATATTCATATATACACTGAGATGCCAGTTTATTAAGTACACTACCCCTCATCACATAAACGGTTACTTCTAACATGCAATACATCGTGACTGCGGTGAGTCACGACATCATAGTAGGATTGAGTGTCAGAATGGGCAAAATGTGTGATCCGAGTGACTTTGAATGTGGCATGATAGTTGGTGCTAGATGTGCCAGGTCTAGTATCTCCCAAATGGCTGTCCTGGACTTTTCATACTCAACCATTTCAAGGGTTTGCTGAAAATGGTGGTGCGAAAAGCAAAAATCTACCAGTGATTCTGTGGACAAAAACAGCTTGTGGGTCAGAGGAGACTGGCAAGAATTGTGCAAACGAATAGACTCTACTGTACACAATGTCTTGTTTATCGCACCATCCAACAAACAGATTTTCCAAAGCCATTGATATCCATTTGATCATCAAAGAAAGAACAGGGTTAGCAGAGAAAGATTATCAATGAAGGCACAGCCTAACACACTACTAACTGATAAACCACACCCCAATAATGCAGCAGGGGTGATACTTATATCCAGGGACTTTCAAGTGTAGGTCATGAGGTCCATTTGGCTTCAACCTCAAATTTAGACACTCATTAATATTTGTTTACTTTAGATACAACAGTAAAAGGGATGATTTAGTAAAAGATATAATTTTTTAAACTGATGAGCACTGGATGTTTCTTTTCTGGTGTTGACTTCCTGCTGATGTCTTGCCTTACTCACAGACCTTTTCTATGGCATTTTATACTAACAAGTTTCTGCCAGGCCTCTGTGGAAAGCAATGGCTTGAGAAGGAAATTTTTATGTAGATTTAGTGAAATTAGAATTAAAAAGTTTATAAATAATAAAGACAATTAATTTTTGGTTTGTCTAGAGTTCTCAAAAGTTGGAAGTGGCCAGGATCTCTCTGGACCTGTGAAAAAACTTGGTTATATCTTTGAATGCATGCTTTTTATTGGAAGCTTTACTTCAATGGAAACAAAGGCATAACTTTCATTTAATTAGAAAGTGAAAGGTTAAGTATACCAAGTGAAATTAAAACATAAGTGTTATGGGGGAAAACAGCTAGGCTTATGTCTAACTTTTTCTGTAACAACTCAGGTTAGACATAAACTTTTTTTCTCAATATGAATCAGACTTATAAAGTTAGCAGCTTATCTGCATATTATTTCAGAAGAAATGACCATGCCACCAAACTGTGATTCTAACTCAGACCTGGCAGTTACAGTATCACCATGAAATATTGTGATACTATTAGACCACTGAGATGGTAATTTCTATCTATTTTCCACCAAAACACTACACATTTTAACTTCCTTTTGTGTACTTAAACATTTCTTGACTATCATTTGTACTACTTACTAAAAAAAATCTTCCCTGTTGTCCAAAAATTCTAAAGATTTTTATTGCATTCTAAGGCAAACTCTTCAATCAACTCTACCATGTGTTAAAAGTGACTTAATATATTTTTTAAACTATCACATCGAATACTTTTTATATATTTTTTAATATCCAAATATATATTTGGACTACCATATTTTAGAGCTTATGACATTTTTTTACAGAAAATAAAAAGGCTAAAAAAACCCTGTATTTAATATGTGAAGTTGTAGGTCCCCTGTAGGCTAATACATTTCTCTGAAAAACACCAACAACCATAACCATTGTTGTGGTGTGTTTGTGAGATTTATTCACATTGTTTGTGAGAAAGCCACTTGTGGCTAAAATTGCCTGAATAGCGCCTATATGTGACATAATAGGAATGTTCATAGCATTAATTAGAGGAGATCTTGATTGGCAGCTGGTAGCTCAGTAGTCCAGAGTACCTGACATGTTATCAGGAGGTCGTGGGTTCGCATCCCACCCGGCTCGACAATTTTTCCTCTAAAAAATTGAATCGATAGCAAAGTGCTGATTTATTAGTAGGTATTGAATAGTCGAGTTTGTTTCATTGTTTACCAACATGGATATTAATTGCTGCATCTGCTTTTTTGCTGTAACTATTATATATCAGCCTTTTTACTTTTTTTAAAAATTTATCCCTCAAGCAGTCACTTGTCACAGATGTCTGGCAGGGGACTGTCAGTTTAATACACTACAGAGAAGGTATGTGAGAAAGGCAAGACCTGAATCGTATACAAAATAAGCATTTCGTTTTATTTATCAGATGATATTGTTTTCATTAACCATCTTTCAGTTCTTCATTATAGATCTTCCAAGTCATGATATGTGGTTACCTTCAGGGTGCTGAAACTGCATCTCTCTGTCCAACCAGACTGTTCCTCAAATTACATAGGAGAAAGACGGTTGTTATTTTTGTTAAAATTGGAATTGAGATAAAGATTAAAATATAGTTACAATGAATGCTCTCAACAAGCATGTACTTCTTCAGACAACTCTACATGTATAAATGGAGGTTTGTCAAGATTTTGGTTATTTTACCTCTGAGTGGCACTTTTTTGCACACAATGGGCTAAATGGCCAGATCACAAGGACCCTGGGGGCCCAGAGAAAGTTGGAGGAGGGGACTCACTGGACAGCTGTTACTGTTAGGGGACAGATGGTAGCCTCTTGTCAAGATTATCCAGCATATTCTTTCATGTGTGCAGGGTATGACTTTCCTGCACGTGAGGCCATCGCTTTACATCCCATCCGATAGACAGAAGCCTTTCCAAGCCCACTGGTGTCTCCTACTGACTGAGAGCAGGATCAGGGTTTTGTGAAGAGCAATCTCAATGATGACCCAGGGCTTGTCAAGAGTCATTTTGTGAGGTATTAAACACAGTAGGTTTTTCAATATTTAAAAAATCAGCAAGAATACCCACTTAGTTGAAATATACTTTAACCTGTATTTTTAATGTTGTAAAACATGCTGATTATACCATATTAATTTATACAAAATTCTAAGTTATTAAACAATTTTTAAGACTTAGGATATATATCACTTAATAACTATTCACACTCTGGTTTATCACAAATAAAAAATAGTCATTATGATTAGAAAAGGATACACGATGTTCATCCTGTTAAAGAGAAAAAAACAATTACTCCAACTTTAAAGTACACTTCACTATAATTACACATTACATCATAATGCTATTATTTCAGTGGCAAAATATCCATGGAAGCAAGGGAAATAATGGTTCCCTTAAAATTCTCATGACTAAAAAGAAAAAAAAAAGTTATGAAAAATATATGCGTAAAACATAAATATTTTCATTTAAAAAGAAAAAAGTTATGGAAAATATATATTGTTACGACAGATGAACGCGCTACAGTGACTTCACGAGTTAACGTGATTGTAGCCCTCGTGTGTGCTTCAGCGTGAGATTCAATTAGCCAACGATTTGGAACTTAGAACAGTTCTGAAGAAGAAGAATGAAAATATAGCAGTGCAGTGTGTTAAAGTTCTGAGATCTGAAAGGTTGTTCAGATGGTTTGTGTCTGTGCGCGATAAGTAAGAGACAAGAAGAATCTTTTATGTGTTGTGTGCACGGACGGTCCTCGTATTATTTTACTAATGTGGGAAGTTTAGTGAACTAGCAGACGATAATTTGTTTACGTCTCAAGATGTTCAAGTGACATGATAAATAAGGTTGAAAAGGTAGTATTTAGTAGAATAGACAGAGCTGTTGTTGGGTACTCTGTGCAGAAAGATTGATGATTTTTGCATGTTAGTAGTTAATTTATTTATGAGATACTACATCCATATTTTCTTTGTAACGATTTGCATTGTATTACAATTGGTTTTAAAATATAGTTATTAAAACTCACGCCCAGTACATATCCGTATTTTGTAATTCGCAACAATATGTAAAATATAGATATTTTCATTTAAAACGTAAAACCATTTTTTAACTTTAGTTATTTTTAACAAAAAATTATTAAAAAAATATTTTTCGGATTTCCCTGTAATATTACTCTGTATAATAAATAGAAGCGGTCTGCCAGGCAAATCGATCTAGGAGTGTATGAAAAATCTCACTTCATTTCTACTGTATTTGACATCGTTATGGCACATCAGAAATCCCAGTTCCATTCTCAGCAAGTAGAAATGAATGAAGATGGACCCCCCCCACCCTATTTTCTTTTGCTCAATACCAGGTATAATACTAAGAAATCTGCTACAGATGTATAGCACACGTTCCAGACCTAGCTTGAAGCAACCAATCAATGTTCTGTTGAAGCCTAATTGGAACCTGTAATTGGCATTAGTTTTTGCAATGACTATGATGAAAACATCAGCAAAAATAAGTTGATTTTTTGATATATTTTATAATTTTTTTTGTGTATTGCCTGAATTGTATAACTTAAACTGGGAGATTATTATTGCCAAATATCAGATATGAAAAATACCCGATAAAAGGACAAATTCCCTTTTTACCTTTACCGTTCTATGTCCGACAGGGAAATATACTTGATACTGTCTGAGTTTCATTCTCTCTAAACTAAGCACAAATAAATTTTGATATACTGCTTCAGTGGCAAACATATTCATTGCCATTTGCTTTCTCATGACACAGTCAGAAAGATGGAAGTGATTACTAACTTGCTTGAATGACTATTACTGCTCATTTTTGAAATAATGACTAGTAAACATATTATTATGCTTATATGTGCATAATAGAAAGAGTATTAAAAAAAACAGTTATCAGTGGAAAAAATATAGAAACTTACTAATAGTATAATCCATTAAGACTATAGTTGTAACTCAGTAAAATGTAAAAGTGTGATGATACATTTCACAAATTTCTTGAAAGCAAAAGTATTGCAATATCTTCCAGAAATAAAGATGTTAAAATATGAAATTATTTCTAATGCATTTGTGAATATTTTTTCTTATTGTATATGATCATAAAGTAGTTTTAGTGTAATAAATTTTCTGAGGTACAGTGGTGTACCTCATGGAAAGTCTTAGAGTGGAAAGGGGTTGACACGTTCAGTGTCATTGGAATGGGTAAGGGGGTTGATGGACATGTCAGATTTTTTAAAAACATGTTTGCAGCCCTCAAGAGGTTTATACCCCCCCCCCATTCATGATTTCTAATTATTTGTTGTTCAACTTAATCCTCTCGTGTTCCCTATTTTTCCATTTTGTTTCTGTTTAAATCTACTGATGTACAAAAAATACAAACTTCTTATGTATTTTGTATTATTATCATAAATTATGCATATTTGGTATTTAATTCATGTATTTAAGCTGAAATATTAACTGTAGCATTGAGTTTAATTGTGGTCCATAAAAGAGTTAAAAAAACATATATTAGTGAAACATAAATCCGTTTCTTTTCCTGTGCTAACGATGGCTGGGGGGAAAAACATGTACTTTTTCACAGATGTCTGCTATAGAATTCAATACTGGATCGAGGAATTTGTACTGTTCCTTTTGATAATAATAGTGACTTTATTCAAGTGTAGAACACCATGACAATTAGTTGAAAACAGAAATAGTATAATCTAAACATTCTGACCTGAATTATTTTTATGAGAAATAAAAAATATTTGATTTAAATAAGCAAAATTTTTTTTATTTTTTCTTTTAAGTGATTTTAAGAATATTAGTTTCTTTTTTATCACCTGAGTATGATGATACTCAGGTGATATAAATGATATAAATGATATATGATATAAACGATTTCTAAATCATTTATATCATATATGATGATTTCTAAATCATTTATATATATTCGTATTGCTCATACAGACTTTTGAAATAACTGCATGATTATGCACAAAGGGTCTGAAAGGGTTGTGATTTATACATAATTCTAATCATTTTAAGAATTGCAATATACACAATTCTTATACATTTTATAACCAGTAGTATAGCCAAAATTAGCTAAAATCTCTGGGAATGTAGGGTTTTAAAAATTTTTGCTAATATTTAATTAAGTTGATGAATTAATGGTTCTTAAAAATAAATTTCTCCAAAGGTGGTGGGGATTAAACCCTCAATCACCTTTCTTGCAATGTATACATATATCTATCTATCTATCTAAAGCAGTGTCTCGCAAACTGTGTGCCGCGAGAGATTTTCAAATTGACACTAGATATTTCAAAGATTTCATTTTGACTTGACTTGTGTTATCGACATGCTTTAATAAAAATCTTTCAGATTTTATCAACTGGGATCTTGTAAGTATTTATCAAGCTTTTTCCAAATTTTGGTATTAATTTTTGGATATTTCAAGCCATAGAATGGACAAATATTTAAAACAAACACCGAGTTATGAATTAAAGAATGAGAACAAATCTTCAAGCAAAACCAGGCTGATGACTTCAACAAAGCGCAAATATAATGACGATTATAGACAGTTTGCTTTTATTCTTTTTTAGGTGTGCCGCGGAAAAAAATTAGATTCAGTGTACCACAGAGTAAAAACGTTTGTGAGACACTGATCTAAAGGATTACCATATGTCCCAATTTTGAGCTCTTATCCTGGTCAGTTCATAAACTTGTGCCAAATTTTAATTCTTTCCCTTCTGTCTACAACTTTTTTTATTCAGCAGTAGTTGATATTGTTACCAAATGCATATTCTCAAGATCTGTACACAGTTTGGGAAACAGCAATTTGAAAAATGATTTATATTTGATTGGGATAGAAACACTGAGAAAAGAAAGGGACCACAGGTAAAGAAAAATAGGTAGAACTTTTTAGTCATTTTTGAGAACATAATATTTTGGTTGCTAAGTTTTTTCATATTATTAAAAATATCTTTTGTTTAACTGGAACATCAGTTCTTCATCGTGGGGGCAGGGGTGGCTCAGTCGGTAGCGTGCCAGGTTCGAAATCTGCAGTTCCCAGGTGGGTCAGCATTGAGATTTATCTCTGCAAAATTTCCTGCCCTGCCAATGGTCAGTAGGGGACACCAATGGGCTTGGAAAGGATGTCATCCATCGGACGGGATGTTAAGCTGTGGCCCCGTGTACAGGTGAGCCATACCCTGTGCACATTAAAGAACATGCTGGATGGTCTTGAGGGGAGGCTACCATCTGTCTCCTAACAACTGTTCCAGTGGGTCCCGAACCCCAACTTTCTCTGAGCTTTCGGGGTCCTTGTGACTTGGCCATTTAGCCCACTGTGTGCAAAAAATGCCGCTCAGAGGTAAAACAACCCGAACAACCCAAATCTTCATCATGAACAATGTTTGGACACAGACCGGATTCTAATGTCAGTAAGTTACTGTTCAAGCTTTACTTTTTTCAAGGTTAATGTTGACTTAACATGTCTAGAATTTTATAGAAGAATGATAAAATATTTAAAATAAATATGAATTTTTTTTAAATGAAATTTTTTGTGCTTTCTAATAAACTAGAAAAATTGCCTGGTATCACTCTGTCTTTGATATAATGACTCAGAATAGCAGGAGTATTCATAATGTGTGCACAGACCCTAAGTCACTCCCAGAGTGGCATCACAGATGGCAGTGGTTTTCTGCTCCCCATAATTCCTCAAGTAAACAACCAATTGGTTCCGAATTATGTGTGGTGGTCCTGCTTATTCTGGCTATGTAGGCTTTAGAGATTGGGTTCCTAGCTGAGGTGGGTTGGGATTGACCTGCTGCAAATGTCCAAAATCTCTGTGGTGCTGCCATCACCTGCCTTAAGAATGGAGACTTGAAAGTTGTGAATGGAGTAGTACGTTATTGATCCTCGAAGTTATCAATAGACAGACATTTTGATGCTGACTTTTGGGGGTGAGCTTAATTTTATGTGGTTGAAATCCATACAGTGCACTAAGTTAGAGTGAGATGAAGGGGTAGAAATAATTGGGTGGTCCTAGCTCTGATGACTTTAAAAATCATAGAATTACTCAAACTAAGTGATTCAGAAACATCAATTATTGGGACAGTGTTCTGCTCCAATTTCTTATTTGAAAAAGTCAAAGAATGCCATTCTGGTTTAATGATTTGAAAAAATAAGTACTATAATGGAGTTTTATTTAATGATTTCAAAATGTATGTACTGTAACAGCATTCCGGCTCAATGATTTGGAAATGTAAGTGCTAGAATGGAGTCCAGTTTAAAGACTTGGAACAGTAAGTACACGAATGGAGTTCTGGTTTAATGAATTGGAAACACAGGTACCAGAACGACATTCTGATTGAATTTGAGCAATGCTTTGAAAATTTCTTTCCCTATTCAAAAAGTCATGCTTTGCCACTGTATTATTTATACTGCTATTATTACACTATACCAAAATTATACACATCATGCTGTTATTAAACATTAATATCATATCATACCAGTGTTCCTAAGAGTTTCTCCAAAATGTCCATGAAAAGCTGGATGAACTCAAAAACAGCCAGTTCATTCTGAAATTAATTGTTTATTCAGAAAATTTTCCCATGTTATTCAAGTAATAAATGAACTAGAAAGAAAATGCAAAACTGATAATTGCATAGCATATACAAGATTCACATATCTTTGTTGCATTTAACTTTTTCACAATTTCAATTGTTAATATTACAACACCATATAAATAAACTGAGTGGCCAAATGTTAAATTCAAGTTACTGCATGAAAATTCTGATCATAAAATTTTCAGCAAAAGAGTTTTCCCAATTATTTTTTCAGTTTACTTTGCTAAATTTTTTCACATAATTGTTATAGTTGACATAGAAGTCAATAAATCAATGGTTTTGTGGATTTTTTTTTCTTATTTACATCTTATTTAGAGTAACACTTGAAAAAAAATTGTCTTTCATGATCATAGATAGTGCCATGGGTGACTGATCATAGATTGCACCATTTTGAATTCTTGGTAAAAAAAGATATTAATCTTATGCCAAGTGATTTCAGTGCCAAATAAAAATAATCTTTATCCCCTTCCCCCAACCTTCTCTGACAATATGAGGAGGTATTGCACTCACAGAACTCCAGGCTGATTTAATACTTTTTTAGAAAGACAACATGCAAATACAGGCATACCTCGTTTAGTGCTCAGAATGCATTCCTGAAATCTGAGTGTTAAGTGAAACAGGGTTAAACAAGGCCTCATGTACGCTATTAGTATTCTGAAATAATTTTTTTTATTTGCAACATTTAGGACAAAAGAATACTAGAAGCTACTCGTAGCTTTTACAGGCCTTCTCATACAAGGACATGCCCTACTAAGACTGAAGTCACTGCTGACCACTGCTTCAGTTAGAGATAACACAGTGCACAAAGTTTGCCCTGATGGAATAGTAGCTAGCTCCCTAACCACTATGCCAGTTAATGCTTTTCTTATTCCTACACATATATGATTTGTTTTCTAAATAATCTGAAAATAAAAGGCTGTTAAATTGGTATATACATATTTCTTTATTTAAAAATTCTGCAATTTGTTAATCAGTTCACTCTAATATTTGCATTCAAAATAAAATTAAAATCTAAGAAAAGTTAATAAAATTCATAAGTTTGAAAGAAATATGTGACAAGTGACTAACCTGAGGCCTTTAGAAAATTATCTAAAGTTGATTGCTTTACGTTTTTCTGTTTCTCTTTTAGCAATTCAGTGTAAGATGATAAAGCATTTAATATTCCACACTTTACAAAACAAGATCTTTCGAAATCAGGATCATTCTCACTCAAAATTTCAACTGCATCTTGGTATTATCTTCGTAAAAATTTATTTGTATCATACATTAAATTTGTGTTGTGTTTAAGTAATGTGGCACATTTTTGCTTTAAATTACATTAATGGGTTGGGTTGTTTTACCTCTGAGCAGCACTTTTTTGCACACCATGGGCTAAATGGCCAGGTCACATGGACCCGAAGGCTCAGAGACGGTTGGGGGAGGGGACCCACTGGAACAGCTGTTGGGAGACAGATGGTAGCCTCCCGTCAAGGCCATCCAGTGTGTTCTTTAACATGCACAGGGTATGGCTTTCCCGCACACGGGGCCACGGCTTTACGTCCCATCCGATGGACGGCGGCCTTTCCAAGCCCATCGGTGTCCCCTACTGACTGTGGGCAGGGCGGGGAATTTTGCGGAGATAAATCTCAACGCTGACACAGCTGGGACTCGAACCTGGGAACTACAGATTACGAGCCTGGCGCGCTACCGACTAAGCTACCCCCGCCCCAACATTAATGGATATCTTATCAACTATTATTCTGACAAAGATAAACTCACAAAAAGTGAAATAAATCACTTTTATTTAAAAAAAAAAAGAATTAAAATTAATAAATCCTTAAGCAGCTGCTTGCTACAGAGATCTGACAAAAGCCTGTCAGCATAATATGCCATACAGATATGTAAGAAAGGTGAGACCTCAGCAGAAAGACAACACAAATAAAGAAACTTCCATCCCCCCCCCCTATCTGAGGCTCAAACCCAAATCCTTTTGATTAGCCCTTTAAGGGTTCAGCTTGAAAAACTGGTTTACATCCAGAGGCCAAGTTTTTTTTTTATTAAATATAATAATTTTTTCACTTTATAAAATATTCATCAAATGGAAAAGTATTATTTTTCAAGTTTGAATTATGCATTTTTATATGATACAGTATATGCGAAAATTTTTAAACCGCAATTTCTATTTTTGTCTTCGGTCTTTCATTTTGGATTCTATCAATGTGCATAATTGATGTGGACCCCGGAAGAGTTAGTAGCAAAGCATGCTAACCACTTATGGGAGAGTACTTTTCAACCTGCCTACCCCAGTAATTCCTGGTCCCCGATTTCTCTTACGGGTTTTCACTGTGTCACCACATATTGTGTTACAACTTCAAGTCTCTATCTCTGATAGAACCCAAGTTTGAGTTTAAAATAACTTTCATCATTTGCAACATTTATCCCTTAATTCATTGAAGTTCAACAGGAAAGCTGTAAATATTTAAATAAAATGTCTATTTTTGTAGTAAAAGTTTCACTGACATGTAAATTATTGATGCCTCATTATTTATATTATTCTATATAAATTTATCTTTCGTTTGGTATATAATATGACCTATATACATATATTATATACCAAACGAAAGATAAATTTATATAGAATAATATAAATAATGAGGCATCAATAATTTACATGTCAGTGAAACTTTTATACATATATATAGCCGTCCCATGGCCGAGTGGTTAGCACGCTTGGCTACTGATCTAAAGGACCTGGGTTCGAGCCCCGGATAAGGCATGGTTGTATGTGTCATTTTTCTGATGAGGTCCTGCCATCCTCTCAGATCTTCTACTTTGGCATATAAACTGACAGGCTCCTGTCAGACCTCTGTGGCAAGCAGCTGCTTGAGGGGGTATTTATTTTTTTATTTATATACATATATATTTCTGTTACTGCAAGATTTTAAATTTCTCTTTTACTGCTAGGGAAAAAAATCACCTTGAGTACAAATGTATGTCTTGTGAGAAACCTGGCGCTTTAAAGGTTAACACCTAAAGTCAGGTATCTTAATAGTGAAGCCTGGAACACTGAACCTTCTACACACCAACCTAAAATATAACGTTATATACCGAATCAAACAGAATTTACTTCTGAATTTGATTAAAATAAATTAAAATGAATGTGTTTGTAAAATTATTTAAATGTCTTAAAGCTGATATAGTGAAAAAAGAATGTGACAAGGCATTTAAATGCTTAATTCTGAAAAAAGCCTAAGAAACGAAATAGTTTTATGATATACCACTGGAAAGTAAATTTTTTTGAATAATAAAATAATAAAAAAAAATCTGAAATAGGAAGATAATTTTTTAATCTGTGTAGTGTAGTTAAAATAATAGCCAGTATTGCAAAAGGCAACTGCACAATTGCTTCTTAATAATTGCTTTTTTTTTCACAAATGACAACCACACATTTTCTGTTTGGATGTTCACTTTTGGGATCATTGTAGTAGTGCTTACAAGTCAGGTGTACCAAGACTATAATAGCATATGTTCTTGCGGCATGCAGACTGCAAAAAGTGTTGCTGATGCAATTGTTGTCATGTGTCTCATGAGCACATCATGCAGTCTGAATATAGACTGCAATGCTATTTTAGAGCACAGGCTATTTTAGGTGTCATCAAACTTCACGAAAACTTGTTAACTTGTTAATTTGAAGACGGAGTTTCTGAAATTTCTGAAATCATGATAATTATTGTTATATGTCAATATCAATAGTGAGTTGTAATATATCTCACTGAAAGTGCAGTGTGATTCAATTATGTTCTACTTGTTGAAGAGTGTTTGATCTTTGTGATAAAATGCAAGAACTTTAAGAATATTGAAAGTATTAAATTTCAGGAAGACTGACTATGGACTTATTTCATCTTTTCAGCATAGCAAGGTGTGATATTCAATACACATACTACACTTCACTAACTCTTTACCATTACATATCATCTATCACTGCAAAAATCTCTTATCTACATATTGTGAAAGTGTAACAGAGTTATTATTACATAAACATTAATAGAAATAATAATAAAAGAAAAATCTTACCTCTGTTCCATCAGTTGAAATAATGACAACGAATGGCTCATAATGTCGATAAATCAGAGAATACCCTTTAAACTCCACAAATGAACACTGAAATAAGTTTATAAATTCAACATCAGATTTCTACGAAAATATGAAATTGGGATGTAAAAATTACAACAAATTTAATGATCTAGCTGAAAGCAAAGAGCTTAATGATACAGGGAAGGATTAATTTTTTTTTGGCACCTGACCAAATATAAAAATTAGCCCCCCCCTCCCCCCAATCTGTGCCAAGGTACCCAATAGATAGGAAGAAATTACCAGCAACAATAATAAAAAAATGTTTTTTTTGCTATGAAGGGAGAAAAGATTTGATAAATTTACTAAGTAATAGAGTTCTTATTATTTATTTTTTCTTCTTTTTCACTACATCTACAATTCCACTCAAGAATTACAAAAATTAAGCCAATATTCTCACATGGTTAAAAAATATTACAGTAATAAATTATCACAGGAATGTTCTGTAGACAAGAAACACTTGAAATAATTAGTTGAAAAAAATTGGTTGTCTAACTGGGATTCGATGTGACTTTGTTGGAAAAATGTTAGCTCTTGATGGTTTGGCAGTTATGATGTCCAGCATGCTTCTGGTGACCTGGGTTTGAATCCGTCAGGACAACCAATTTTTTTCAACTAATTATTTCAAGTGTTTCTTGTCTACAAGACATTTTCCTGTGATAATTTATTACGGACTTATTTATATGATGCTGTGAGTGTGACTGACAAATATTACTACCATCAAATGTGGTGGCTTGGCAGCCCAATATCTCTAATAGATGACACTACTGACAAATCAACAAAAATTACAGGAATGCTTATATGCCACTTTGTTGAAAATATTTTTAGCTCTTGATGCTCCAGCAATTAAGATGCCTGCTTTTGGGAGACCTGGGTTCAAATTCCAGTCAGGACAATCAATCTTTTTCAAATAATTATTTCAAGTAAAAAATATTAAACTTTAAGAAATTTCAGATGTTTTGAAGCCAGACGTCCCGTGGCTGAGTGGTTAGCGCACTTGGCTACTGATCTAAGGGACCTGGGTTCGAGCCCTGGGTAAGGCATGGTTGTATGTGTCGTTTTTCTGCTGAGGTCCTGTCATCCTCTCAGACCTTCTACTATGGCATATAAACTGACAGGCTCCTGTCAGACCTCTGTGGCAAGCAGCTGCTTGAGGGGGTATTTATTTTTAATTATTATTATTTGAAGCTAGTCTTATCTACATTCAAGATAATAGGGCAATAATATTAGGTATCTTATAGAAATAAAAGATATTCATGCAAGATGGGGTGGGCTAAGTTTTCATTACCTCCAGATTTGACATTCTTTTATCTCTCTGCATCTTTCTCTCATTTGTATCTTTTTCAAAAATTTTAAACAATTCCCTCCTTAAAAGTGAGGCCTTTTTTGTGGGTATGACCCTCAGCCATTATATTAATGAGGCCCAATAGTCGCATATAATTTTATACAGAGAATCCAGGCTAGAGGTATCAAGAAAGAAAAGGTAATACTGAGTAAACTTTGTAATTTACAGTTCCCAGGCTCTAGTCCCACCTGGGCTGGCATTGAGATTTATCTCTGCAAAAACTCCCTGCCCTGTCAGTAGGGAGCACTGATGGGCTTAGAAAGGCTGCTGTCCATTGGATGATACATTAAACAGTGGCCCCATGTGTGGAAGAGCCACACCCTACATGTTAAAGAACACACTGGATGGCTTTGACAGGAGGCAACCATCCGTCTCCTGTGCTGTGGGTCCTAAACCTTCTCTGAGCCCTCGGGGTTATTTAGCCCATTGTGGACCAAAAAAATGCTGCTCAGAGGTAAAACAACCCAACTGAATAAACTCACATGTGTATTAGTGTACAACTTACATGGTATGATGATAAACTTTCCAAGTTATTGATCATGAAGTTCCCTAGTGAATGCATGAAAGGGACACGACGAGAGTGAATGTTTGATCTGGCCTGCCATTGGTCCCTCTTTCTTCCATGAGGTGAAAGTTTACCTGAGTGGTGCATGACACTTACCCTGGACCTGATTCAGATTTTTGATGTTGACCAAGTCACTCAAGTATCAATGTTTCAACAGAATCTCTTCCACAATACCACAATGCATTTCTTGGATCAAACATTTCCTGATTGATGCATTTGAAGAGGACAACTTCTTGCCTAGCCACCCAGATTACCTGAACTTGCCCCACCAGATTTCACTTTTCTGGATTCATGAAAAATATTGCATACTGATGGAAAGTGTGAAATCTGCAGGAATTGCAAGATCACATCATGAATGAAATAGTTCAGATCATCCTAAGCACTTTTGGAAAATATTTGTGAAAATTGAATATCAACTTGATGTCTAGAGCAACAAGAGGTGCACACAATGAATTGTATTACATATACAGTAGACCCTTGATTTCATGAAACCTCAATTTCCCGGATTTTGGATTTTTCGGACAAAATTCTGATAATCGAAATTCTACTATACCACCATTTTTTGGACACTGATAGTAATTTGTGAGACGTCCACCAGGTAGCATGCACAGCAGCAGTATTTTTACATTATATTTTTACCAGCTGAATGGTACAAGGCACTGCCTGGTCACTTTTAATATGTATATTCGTATTTTCACTGCACTAAAGGTAAATTTTGTAACTACTACCCCCCTTCCCTAACACTTGAGCACAGATTCACCATGAAGAAAATTTCTTCGTGTTTACTTGGGTCATCGCTGGCATCAGCAAGCTCTCGCAACCCATGGCTTAGTTTCTACCTAAACTATTGAGATTTTTATTTCCATTAAGACAGTTTTTTTTGCCCTATGGCTTCCGTGATACTCGGCCACACGGTCCAAATTTCCTGCACAGTAATCCCTGTGCCCCGGTGATTTGCTTAAAAATCAGGTTCTTACTTGTTCTGTGGTTTCATTTCTACATAAATTGTCACAGCTCGACTCACCTTTAATCTGCATATCGTGTTGTTTACTACACTAAAGGTTAGTTTTGTGAGTAATCAATGTTTCTGACACTCCCCCCCCACTACACACCATTTTTGCACAGTTTCAACATGAAGACTTTCCTAGTGTTAAAAAGGTCATTGCTGATTCAGCATGCACTCTCATAGACCGTGGCTTCATCGCAAACTATCGAGTTTTTTATTTCCACAGATTTTGGCATTATGTGATTCCTGACATACTTGACCAAAAGGTCTCAAATTTCGTAGGCATATTCCCCCTGCCTTACCCCATGTTGGGTAAAAAAAAAAAAAAATTCATGTCCCTAGCTGCAACAGAATGCCTTAAGATAATCATTCCTTTGGAAATGTGGGGAATCTGGCAATGACAACAGATATAAATGTTATTTTAACTCTTTTATGTTCACAGTTAGAGAGCAGTAAATGGCAACAATAAATTTGACAGTGATTATCATTTCCCATAGGAATTGAAAACCTGCTGTACCAGATAGATACCTATTTAAAATGTTTATTTACCTGATTATCCACAGTTTTTATATTTTCATCTAAATATTTTTCCCCTTTTTAGCTATAAGAAGTTAAATTAAAATTCCATCTTTTATTTTTCTTACACTAAATTAAACAAAACGAGCTGTACATGATTAAACATCTCATACCATGAAAATATACCAGAACAAAAATACACTCTTATTTTTTTCCCTTCTACCCTCTCTCCTTAGGGGTTTGACATTCTTTTCTTCCCACTGCCCCCCCCCCTCCTCTCCCCATAAAAATTCTCTCTCATTCTGATCTAGCCTCTTACTCGCTGCATCACGCACTTCCTTTGAGGGTCAAGGGGTGCCTTGAACTTCTTTGATTTGCTTCTGGCCAGTTCACTCTTCAGCCATGACGGGAGAGTGGGGGTGAAAGCCTCCACTACTGCTGTCCCTCACCATTCTTGATTTTCCCTCCAGGCTCTCTGGTTACTTGTGGGGGTGCGAGTGTTGCCTGGACTCAAGTGGGTCACCTGTGAGCCATCTCCCCCCCCCCCCTCTTCCCTAGGCTGGCTGGGTCTATGGCTGATTGAGGTGTTCCTCTGATCTGTACTGGACCTTGATTAGCCGACCTTTGTTACTTCTTTTCTATATTCCTTTCCTACTTTTCTTTCTTCTAACAGTGATAACTATAGGAAAGTATTCTTTAAAGTTTGGCATTTGAAATTCAAAATTTACTCAATCAATTGTTTTATTTCTTTTTCAGTTTGGCAATATTTATTAGACTGTAATTTTTCTGATATGTGCCAAAAAGCTTTCAGCAGTCCATCAGAAAGCCCTTGCAAATTCAGGTTGTGACCCTAAGTTATGGAACCCAAAATTTTAGGAGTTAAAGCAGGAATGCTGTATGTCACCAACTTTGTTTAAGATCAATATTGAAGAAACTAGGAAAGAATGGAATAGAAAATGTGAAGGAAGACATATTTTCCCCTTACTTTTTACTGATGATCAGATAATTGCAAAGGAAAAAAGATAATATAAATTAAGGAAATTAATTAAAGAAAGAGTATGAAATGGTAATGGAAATATATTTTGAAAAAGCAAAACATCTGGAAAAAGAAGGCAATGGAAAAAACCTCGAGGTGGATGGAGAAATATGAAAACAATTAAGTGTGTGGGATTTATCATACAGGAGAACAGTGCATCCATGGAGAAAGAGAGAGAAAGAGAATAGAACAAGAAAGGAAAGCAATAAAAAAGGCTAAATTCAGTTTTACGGAATAAAAGTATATAAGAATAAAAGATTATTTTTCCACAAGTACATTTATAACATATGAATCAGAGGCATAGATGCAAATAGGAAGGTTAACATCAAAGGTAAGAGCAGTTTAAATTGATTCCTGGTGTACAGAACAGATGAATGGATAAAACATAAATGAGGAAAGGCTCTGTTTTGAAATAGCACAGATAAGTCTAGGATTGGGCTCAGTCATAATTTAAAATTCTATTTTCCTTGTAATTATGAAAAAAAAAAAATGGCTTGACCCATTTTTCCATCTAGCAAAGTTGTTATACTTTTCAAACATTTAACAGATTGGGGTTTTATTTATATCACTACTGGAAGATGCATCATCAAGAAACTATGAAATCACTTTCAGGAAATATTTTAGTAGAATTTTGATTTCTAAGACAGTCAAAAATTATTTTCTATTGATTCTGAAATATACATTCTGATTTGTTAGAATAATTAACTTAAAACTTGATAAAAAATGAAACTACTAGTAATTTCAAATGGTGGCTACCTTATGAATCATTAGAATTAGGCATTTAGCCTAAAAACACAATTTTTAAAAGGTAGGATTTCAGTGAAAATTTTACATTTTGACTAAATACAAAGCTTAATAAGTATTGAATTTTCACAGTGCTAACAATACTGGTATTTAATTCAGCATAAAAAAGAATTTTATTTCCCTTTTTTTTTCTCTCTTTTATGTTGTGTCTTGTGACAGTAGAACTTGCTGTGCCTTAATGATTAGAGTTGTTTAGTAGAACAGGAATCAATGGAACGAACTTACTATAGTTAGCAGCAGGTCAACAATCCTAGTTTGTTCCACAACAAGGATTGTTGACCTGCTTTCCTGACTGATTTTGATGTCCATCGACTGATATCCAGGTGTAATGGTAAGGGAAAGTCCTTTGGATGTCTTGAGTTTAGTTGAACAATAAATGACATAAAGGAGGTAAAAGAAGTAAAAAAAAAAAGATATAAGCAAGGGCAACATTAATACTGCTTTGGTGAGAACAATAAAGAAGGAACCCTAAAAAACACTGGACTTTGCTGGGGCCAAAATTTTATATGCCCCCCAACACAATATGAACAAAGACATCCTTGAACAAATTGTCATATACTACAACAGAGAATAAATGTATCAATGAAGAAATTTATTACCCACCACTGATGTAGTGTTTATTGCTGGACAATAGCATAAGACAACATGAAAAGGATGATAGCCCAACAGCTCACAGATCGAACTCCTCCTCCTCATAGTGAACGATCCCATAATGCCTGTGGTATGCAATGAATTCTGCCGCGTGCCTGCTGAAATTGACATGCCCGGGCAGATTTTACAAAGCAGATATAGGTTATATTATACACCGTTAGGAAGCGTATCTCCACAAATCAGACTTAAGCAAAGCATGCCAAACCCCCTCCCCAACCCTATTAGATTCAAGCATGTGAATCCCCCCCCCCCCCAGTGGACGTTTCTGGGTACGCTACTGCTACAATTAACCAAACTACCTGAAGACTGAGTTTTATTACGTTTTTGTTAAAATAAAACAAACACAACTACGATTACTTAGAAATCCAATTTCCCCACTGGAGAAGGGAGATATTTAAACTTTAAAACACCAACCCCATTAGATACACAGGTAAGTTATAATTCTGTGATTATTAGGTAATTTTGAGCTCACCTTATTTTGAGATCTAGATATGCACTTTTTTATTATTTCAACTTCCAGACACGATCTTTCATTTCTATCTATTACTTGAAAATATTTTGAAAAACATAGCTTATTTGGAGAAGATGCAATCAATATAAACTTTATCATACCTAAAAAGCGCAACCTAGCTTGTCAGCCATAGCTTACGGTTACAGCTCAATTTAACCTCCTCAAACTTAAGAAACTACCTTAACCTATCACTTAATACTGACAGGCTCCTGTCAGACCTTTGTGGCAAGCAGCTGCATGAGGGGGTATTTTTTTATTTTATTAATATAAGGAACTTATCAATTTCTCTTAAAAATATGAGGCTAATTTTACTACTTTTACTCTATTAATAAGAGGCTAATTTTACGTTCAGTGCGCGCACGAATTCGCATGTGTAGATGCATTTTAAACTGTGACAAACCTGCGAAATAAATAAAAGGAATAGCATTTCATCAGTAGAAAGTTGTGATAAAATTTTCTTTCGGTATTTTTAAGATTTTGCTATTTTAATTATATTTTAATTATATTGGAAAGTAACGTAAGCTACTCAAAACACAAACATATCATACTACTGTTGCATTATATTAATAAAAATACTACTGGTTTGAAATATCTCAGTCACCCTCCCTTCATTTTGGAGGGACTGTTGTTGCATTGCTTTTATTTTATCTGTAATTAATTATGATATACGGTAAATTTCGAGCTCAACAACAGTTTTTAAAATCGCAGATAAACGCGATATCGAGACGAAAAGGAAATGAAAAATATTGTTTTAATAATGTATTTAAACAGAATCTTTTCAACTGTTAAAAAAGAATTTCGATTTTATTACAGTATTTGTAGAAATAATTAACAAATTTCATCGCGGTATTCAACTACTGTTTTGCAATCACAGAATAGAAACAAAAAGGAATAACAAGAAAAAAGTAAATTCTTATATACTTAATAAGAGTGTCTTCACCTACAGGAAATAATGCAATTTATTTGTGCCAGTATTCGTACAAAACATTCACATATGCGATGACAACTGATTTTCAGCGTAACACTCAGGCAAACAATATGCAATACATATTCTTTGTTTCAGTGTTTGTAAGAGTAACATGGCAGTCACGGCTACACAAGTCACTAATTCTGTGTAACTGATGGGGCGGGATTGGCTCAGTTGGTACAGCGCCAAGCTCATAATCTGTAGTTCCCAGGTTCGAGTCCCAGCTGGGTCAGCGTTGAGATTTATCTCCGCAAAACTCCCCGCCCTGCCCACGGTCAGTAGGGGAAAACGATGGGCTTGGAAAGGCCGCTGTCCGTCGGATGGGACTTTAAGCTGCGGTCCCGTGTGCGGGAGAGCCATACCCTGTGCATGTTAAAGAACACACTGGATGGTCTAGACGAGAGGCTACCATCTGTCTTCCAACAGCTGTTCCAGTGGGTCCCCTCCCCCAACCTTCTCTGAGCCTTCGTTGTTATTGTGACCTGACCATTTAGCCCATGGTGTGCAAAAAAGTGCCGCTCAGAGGTAAAACAACCCAACCCAACTTATGTAACTGATAGTAAGGTGAAAAAGCTACGAATGGAGGAGAAGCATATTTTATCCAAAACATCAATTTTTCCTTTAATTATTGAACCTATCGAATTAATGTTTTCACTGCACAACCTCATGGTACACTTAATTTTCTGACAAATATTTAGGTTTCTACCTCATTATGCTGAGAGTTATGGCAACCACACACAAAGACATTTCAAGCTGATACATTTGCAGGCATCACATCTTGTTTTATATTGGCCCCCGTTGTTTAATGTACTATGCTACGATTAGACAAGAAACTCATATTCTGTAGAAAGACTCTCTCCTTCATTCCTTATGTGAAACAGAGTTTAGTATCATTCCATCATTGGTTAGAGCATACCTATTTGTCGAATACTAAGCCTAAAATAGGTCACAATCATCTCTACTTGCTTACAGATCCCAGGTTCGAGTCCCACCTGGGCCATTATTGATATTTATTTCAGCAAAACTCCCTGTCTTGACACCTATGGGCTTGGAAAGGCCACCATCCATTGAATGGGATGATAAGCCATGGCCCTGTTTGCGGGAGAGCCAAACCCCTTACATGTTAAAGAACACGCTGGATGCCCTAATCTAAGGATATCATATGTGTCCTAACAGCTGTTAAGTGGGTCCCCTTACCTAACCTATGAGCCTTCGGGATCCTTATGATCTAGCAGTTAAGCCTACAGTGTGCAAAAATTTGCCGCCGAGGTAAAATAACCGAACCTTCTTTACATGCTCTGTAATTCTAAAGCAATTCGGGCAATATCTAACTTTCAATGAAAACAAAAGCCTTTTTTATGTATTCATTGATATACACTGAACTGCTATTGAATTAGGGATAGAAGACGTTATTCAAATTCAGTCCACAAGTCCCACATTTGCGCGCAAGTGTGGCTGAAACTCTGGCCATATATAGCTGTCAGCTTTGGCTTCCCCAAGCATTCGTCGTGAGAAGCGTAATGGGAAAGGCATGGGATTTATATGCACTTGACAGAGGGCAGATCGTAGGTGCCCGTTGGATGGGACACTCGATCTCCGAAATTGTCAACGAAATTAGATTTTTTCGCTCAAGAGTGTTCTGGGAATATGGAAATTCCGGCAAAAAAGCAAGCACCCAGACAAACTGCAAAGGACAACCAGCTTTGAATGATCGTGGGCTTCGCTGTCTGACCTGCATTGTATGGACCAATAGGGGCGAGACATTATCTGAAATCACCTCCTATCTGAATGTGGGTTACTGTGCAACGCTTACTTCATTGTCTCGGCTTCGGGAGCTGCCAACCTATGAGAGTCCCATTTCTAACGGCATGACATTGGGCTGAACTACTTGCCTGGGCTAAAGAACATCGAAACTGGACCATCGAAAATTGGCACCGAATAGCCTGGAGTGATAAATCCCGATTTAAACTTCATCACACCGATGGGAGACAGGGTATGGCGCCAACCTCATGGATCCTGCATGTCAGGGCGGAACAGTACAAACTTGTGGTGGCTCAGTGATGGCCTGGGGTGTCTTCAGTTGGACGTCTTCAGTTGGACTTTGATTATATGTTGCTTGCACTGAAATGTACTGGTTTGATGAAATATAATTATGATTTACCATTGACTTTTGACAATTTAGTACGACTTAAAAAGCAAGCCTGAGGTGCTCTGATTCTGCGCCACTCTTTTCCGGTTGAGTAAAGCACCGAGTTTATATTGGCAGTGTTTCACACATCACACGAGTGCTTTTACATATGGTAATCAGTAGTTTAGGGCCTGTCCTATCCCAGATCAATGTGGCTAGAACTATAAATTCCTTCAAGCGTGAAAACAGTGCAGGAAGACCGATATCTTGTCATAACAACTCAACCTCCCTCCGCGCCCACATTTTTCATGGTAACCGAATGTGAAAATTGAAATTAAACTAGAGTTGACATATCGTCTCAGGCACAAATGTAACTCTCGTTCAGAGGCGTAGCGAAGGACTATGGTTGGGGGAGGTATTGAAAATTTTCTAACTCAAAAATCAAATCTTGCCAACTTAGAAAACAATGTCTCTGTCAGGTTCATACCAACATTTTCGTTCCGTGGGAGGGGGTTTGAGGTAATTTTCGCAACACTCCTGCATTTTGCCAAGTAACTTCCAATTTTGACAACTAGCCATAATTTCACAGAAATAATCCAAATATTTACATCTTGCCAGAATTGTTTGTCAGTGTAAATTTTCCCAACTCCCCTTAATTTCACAAAACCAATCCAAATCTTTACACCTCTCCTAAATTTGCCATTATTTCAAATTTTTCATACTCCCCAAGATTTTGTCAACGCTTCTTAATTTCGTGAACTCACCTGCATTTTGCCAACTCCCGAAGATTTTTCCAAGTTGCCTCGATTTTGCCACCTATCCTTAATTTCACAGAAAACAATTTCAATTTTTACACCTTTCCTGAATTTGCCAAGTCACTGCAAATTTTTCAAACTCTCCAAAATTTTGCCAAGTTTTCTCGATTTAACCAACTGTCCATAATTTCACAAAACCAATCCCAATTTTCACAACTCACCTGTACTTTACCAAGTGGTTTCCAATTTTGCCAAGTTGCCTCGATTTTATCACCTCTCCTTGATTTTGCAAAAACAATCCCAATTTTTACACCTCTCCTGAACTGGCCAAGTCACTGCAAATTTTTCAAACTCCCCCAAATTTTGCCAAGTTTTCTCGATTTTTGTCAACTCTCCAATTTTACAATTTACAAAAACAATCCCAATTTTCACAACTCGCCCGTATTTTACCAAGTGGATTCGAATTTTGCTAACTGGCCACAATTTTACATTAAAAAAAATCTCACCTGAATTTTGCCAATACACCAAAATTCTACAGGCAAGATTCCAATTTTTACATTTCACCTGAATTTAGCCCCCTCTCCACGATTTTCCCAAGTCACTCCGAATTTTGCCAACTCCCCAAGATTTTGCCATCTCCATTTTCTCAACTGCCTTAGATTGCCAAGTTGACTCGATTTTGCTCCCTTTAATTTTACTAAAAAATTACAAATATTTACAACTGACCTAGATTTTATGAATTCGCTTGGAATTTTGACAACTCCGAGTTACTTTTGGGGGTCACCATCATTGCTGGATCCCACCTGCCTTGGTATCTTTCTTCACAGTTCGGATATCCTGGTGAAATCTTTCCCCTTGCTCATCACTGACAGCTCCTAAGTTTTTGGGAAAGAAGTCTAAATGCGAGTGCAAGAAATGGATCTTCAAAGATATTCAGCAGCCAAAATTTCATAGTTTTTGAGATCTTGAATAAACTGCTGGTAGTTTTCCTCGTTGCGATTCCCCCAGAAAACCCTGGGTCACAGACGTTTTCCATGCAGCGCACTCCTTCGTATTGTTTTTCTTCGAAGACATCATTCAGTATATTCCTTATCTAAAGACCAACAAAGATCCTTTCTTTGAATTTGGTATCATTTAGTTTTGGAAAATTTTGCTTAAAGTGCAATTTTAAGCAATGTTTTTCATAAGCCCTAGTTTCTTACGTGTAGTGATGGGAGTGAAATATCAGAGGGGTCAACTAGAGGCTTACCTCACATTACTCTTTCCAAGAGAAAAAAAACATCTCTTTTGGGCCAGTCTTTTGTAGTTTCTTTCTGGTCCTACTGTCCCACAAACATATAAAACAACAAAATTTTGTGAAGCCCGAGCAAGAGAGAGATGACATTATAGGTCACCACATATTGTCCACTTAAACTGATCATATTTTATAGCAGCGATTCCATGCTTTCATTCCCACAGCGTGTCACTGGAATGGAAGGTTTTTGTTTTCCTTTACGTAAAAGAACAACTTTTAAGATGAATTTTGACGAATCTATAAATAGATGCTATTCCTTAGGGTCACGAGTTGTTCCAATTTCTTCCACCAGCCCTGAAATATCTGTGCAGAATCACAAACCATCTTGCATCTCGTAATAAGCAGATCAAGAAAAATTTCTCTTTCTGAACAGAGAAACTCTTGTACCCTTGGCCAGAAGATTCCACTCTTGAACCTAAAACCTCATCTTGTGGTTTGGAAAGTCCTAGGTCTTGAACAAGATCATTCAGTTCATTTCGCTGAATCAGATGAGGCTCGTCTAACTTTTTAGGGGTGTGTAGGATCAAGATTTGTATGTGCCCAAAGTCTTCCTCTGATGAATGTGAACCCATCTCCTCCCAGTTGGTTGGAGCTGTTGTTATAGGATCTTAATAGGAATGAAAATGACCAAAAACGTGGCGTGCTAGCCAGATGTGAAATCAACACCTGAAAAATAGTTAAAGGTAGCTACAATTGTTCATGTGATAAAAACCTTGTAAACCAGCGTAACTATTTTGAAGATTGTCATTATTACAATTAGATGTGTAGAGAGAGTTTACAATGACTTTGATATTTTCCACTTTCGGTTTATTTACAACAACCGAATCACTGTCTTTGCTCTGAAAAGCTTTTGTTTTATCCGAAAATAAGCTTTAAATGTATATTTATCGTAGTTTAGCTTGCAAGATCATTACTCACAAAGAACTTTATATTAAAGTGTTTTTAACGTAGTGGAGAAAGAAGACGTACGTTGCTTATTATACAGTAGTTTATGCTAGCAAATTGATATTGGGAGTCAAATAATACATTGTTATAACTTGACAATTTCAACTTTTTTCCTAAATATTATTATTAGGTAGTCAGAAACGACAACTAGGAAATGGCCACTCTACATTGGACCCAGATAAAAGATAGGTGGGTAAGGGGGATAGGCAAGATTTGGGTTGTTTTACCTCAGAGTGGCACTTTTTGCACACCATGGGCTAAATGGCCAGGTCACAAGGACCCCAAAGGCTCAGAGAAGGTTGGGGGAAATGGCCAGGTCACACGGACCCCAAAGGGTCAGAGAAAGTTGGGGGAGGGGACCCACTGGAATAGCTGTTGGAAGACAGATGGTCCCCTCCCGTCAAGGCCATCCAGCATGTTCTTTAACGTTGGGTTGTTTTACCTCTGAGCAGCACTTTTTTGCACACCATGTGCTAAATGGCCAGGTCACAAGGACTCCGAAGGCTCAGAGAAGGTTGGGGGAGGGGACCCACTGGAATGGCTGTTGGGAGACAAAAGGTAGCCTCCCGTCAAGGCCATCCAGCGTGTTCTTTAACGTTGGGTTGTTTTACCTCTGAGCAGCACTTTTTTGCACACCATGTGCTAAA
Source organism: Ryuthela nishihirai (assembly GCA_038380435.1). Lineage (NCBI taxonomy): Eukaryota > Metazoa > Arthropoda > Arachnida > Araneae > Heptathelidae > Ryuthela > Ryuthela nishihirai. The sequence continues at coordinate 1,674,685 of JAWZYU010000044.1, read as the reverse complement.
TGGCCAGGTCACAAGGACTCCGAAGGCTCAGAGGTTGGGGGAGGGGACCCACTGGAATGGCTGTTGGGAGACAGATGGTAGCCTTCCATCAAGGCCATCCAGTGTGTTCTTTAACATGCACAGGGTATGGCTCTCTCCTGCACATGGGGCCACGGCTTAATGTCCCATCCAACAGATGGCGACCTTTCCAAACCCATCAGTGTCTCCTGACCATGGTTTGGGCAGGAGACGGTGGACTGGGCAGAGAATTTTGGATATGCAAGAGACTGGATTTCCATGCAGTATGAAAATCTCTTGAAACATATATTAGTTTAATATTTTAATTTCTAAATGTTATTATAATACCTCTACATCAATGGTTCTCAACCTATTTTTGCTGTTGGCACCCATTTGAGTTTATTTATCATTATGTCAAAAGTAAATTCACTTTTGCACCTAAATAATAATGCACATTTTATGACACCCAAGTTATTTATGTGAGCTTAATTCAAACAGTAAAATCAAAAGCTGACTGATACGACTGGGAAATACTACGGTGATAATAAGATACAATTTTTTTATTTCCAATGATTTGATAATTACTATAAACTGATATAAATGCACAATGTGTTGAATAAAACTTTCAGATGTGTGGACTTTTCAGCTTATTTGTGAAAAAACATTCAGTACAATACGTTAAAGCATCTTCTTGTTGAAATTAAACCTTCTGTGTAAGCCACTGAGAAGCAGAATATTTTGTGTTGTTCTTGTCTTGAGAGGTGGCATGTTAATTCTTCAAATGGTTCTAAAATTTTATCAGTATGCCTCAAAATATTAGCATTCATTTACTGTTGTAAGCAAAACATTTTCTGTTGATATCTTACTCTAAGTTGCCAATACTTTAAGGTCAAAGAACAAAAATATGGTGCAGTGATTTGAATCATTAGCTGAAAAAAAATGCTACATACATTAATGCACAGAAATTATTTCCAAAAGCAACCTTGAAATGTAATCAGTACAGATTTCATTCAATAATAATGTTACAAGAAAGAAATATGATTATAAGAAAAATAGATCAGTTAACACCATTATCACATATTTTACTGGATATCAGTAGGATTCAAGTTGGACTAATTTTTATATGAAAATGTTTGATGATGAAACAAGTAAACAGCATTCATGAAAAAAAAAATCAATCAAATTACAATGAAATCATATTTAATAAAGTTGGTCAATACAACAAATTAAAAAAGGGGATACTTTAGTAAACAATGCAGTCTATAAATTATTTGTTCTAGCACATTAAAATACTTTATTTTCTCTGATATTATTGCGTTTGGTTCAGTCATTACACCATCCACAATATGGCAAGATCGACATTAAAAATAGTTTTTGAAGCAGCTCAGAATTCTTCAGAAGGCCCTGGCATGCTGGGTGCCTTTGTCAACAGTGCAATGATCATACTGCAATGTCAAATAAATGCAATTAATGATTTATTACAAAAGTTTGATTACACATTAAACAGAGAAGTAAACTAATCATACTATTACATATTTTCCCCAAATAAATAAAATCTGATATATAAAAATTTTACATAAAAGTAATGTACTTTAAAATTAATCACAGTTAAAAACAATATGTGTGTTTTCTACCATCTGCAGAAGCCAAGTTTTTAACCTCATGTTCATCATCATCATCCTCAAGCAGCCATGGGCTACGGAAGTCCAACCAGACTGTGCAATTTAGCTCTCCAAGTATATCTCTCCTGAGCTACATCTGCTGCATCTGGCCACTGCACACCAATTCTAAGAAGTTCCTGTTTGACATTGTCTACCCACCGCATCCTAGGTCTCCCCCCCTTTCTGAGACCATTAGGCACCCTTTTCAAAACCCTATTTACTATTCTACAATTATCCACATGGGCAACATGGCCAAACCAACGGAGTCTCTCTCTGCACAATATGTTGTTTAAAGGAGGTTGCCGACTCCTTTGCCTAACCTCATCATTAGTTACAAAGTTGAACCACCTAATACACAAGATAGTGTGAGGGTTGGGGTGGCTCAGTTGGTAGGGTGCCAGGCTCGTAATCTGTAGTTCCCAGGTTCGAGTCCCAGCTGGGTCAGTGTTGAGATTTATCTCTGCAAAATCCCTGCCCTGTCCACGGTCAGTAGGGGACACTGATGGGCTTGGAAATACTGCCGTCCATCGAATGGGATGTTAAGCTGTGGTCCTGTGTGTGGGAGAGCCATACCCTGTGCACGTTAAAGAACATGCTGGATGGCTTTGACGGGAGGCTACCATCTGTCTCTCAACAGCTGTTCCAGTGGGTCCCCTCCCCCAACCTTCTGAGCCTTCGGGGTCCTTGTGACCTGGCCATTTAGCCCATGGTGTGCAAAAAAGTACCGCTCAGAGGTAAAACAACAACACACATGGGGCCATGACTTAACATCCCATCCGACAGACAGCAGTCTTTCCAACCCATTGGTGTCCCCTACTGACAGTGGGCAGGGCAGGGAATTTGTGGTTAGTGGAGATAAATCTCAACACTGTGGCTGAGTTGGACATGAACTTTAGAACTGCAGATTACAAATCTGTTGTGTTATCAACCCAACTCCTTTCCAACAGATGCATGAAATGGAAAAATAATCCTTTTCTAATAAAAATGAATTTTGTTTTAGAATAATCTGCAACTGTTTGATAAATTTTGAACATGGAACAGCACAAAAGCCTTATTGCAATCTTTCCATTTGAATTTTGCACCTCTTTCCACTATCGTAGTGCATGTCATATTTCTATGCTGTTCTTTTTTCACGCCTGTGATTCATTATAGGTGTTGTAAGGTTCACTGGCTTTTGTTGGTGCCGGAGTTATTGAAGCATACCATTACACTTTATATCTTGTCTTTTGTATTTCATGATCATATTTTCAAAAAGTTACAAATGAAATTTTAATCTTGCTTCATTGCCAACTTCTATTATATATCATTCATTAAAGAATGACATTAAATATCACTCAGATTCACAATATTCATTCAATAATTGCAGCTGACAATTACTGCTTTGGCAGTTTAGATGTTACAGATGTCTGACACTGGCCTATACAAATCGATAGTTTGGATAAAATGTATTTCTCCGTCTTGTACAGTATAATATATGCCATAGAGAAGATGTGAGAAAAAGAAAACCTCACCAGCAAGACATAATATACTATACTCCATTTCATATAGAAAGTGGAATGGAAAAATATGAAGATTAAAGAAGGCAACAATCGATGATAAGATGCCAACTTACAGAGTTCTAGCAAGAACAACTTGCAGATGTAAATCTGCCACAACAAATAGTTCCATACATTATGCAAGAAATAATGATGCAAGAAATAATTTCTAAATGCATGCTATTATTCTGTGTAGGTTATAAATAATATAAATAAATAAATACCCCCTCAAGCAGCTGCTTGCCACAGAGGTCTGACAGGAGCCTGCCAGTTTATATGCCACAGTAGAAGATCTGAGAGGATGGCAGGACCTCAGCAGAAAACAACATGAACATCCATGCTTTACCCGGGGCTCGAACCCAGGTCCCGTAGATCAGTAGCCAAGCGCACTAACCACTTGGCCACGGGATGGCTTGTAGGTTATAGAAGTGAGAAATTAAAAATGCTGTTTTATTCCAGAATATTGTAAAGTGCACAATGAAGCATAATTTCGTTTACATGAGTGTATTAGTGATTAGCCGTCCTGTGGCCGAGTGGTTAGCGCGCTTGGCTACTGATCTAAGGGACCTGGGTTCGAGCCCCGGAGTAAGGCATGGATGTTCGTGCTGTTTTTCTGCTGAGGTTCTGCCATCCTCTCAGACCTTCTACTATGGCACATAAACTGACAGGCTCCTGTCAGACCTCTGTGGCAAGCAGCTGCTTGAGGGGGTATTTATTTTATTTATTTATTAGTGATTAGAATAATTGTCTGGTGTTGCTCAGATCATTATTCATGTCAGCATGCTCTCTCATAGCCTGTTGTTTTGTTTCTATGAAAATTATCTCATTTCCATGCAGACAAATTTTAGTTTCCTGTAATTCCTGATATATTTGATGGAATGGTTAAAATCTTATACGTGGGTTTCTGCTGTCTGAGCCTATATTGGGTGAAAAGATTCGATTTGTACCTGCAATGGGACACATAATATAATGAATCAATATACATAATATAATATTAAGAATGAGGAATCTGGCAATGGTTGGTTGATTTTGCAATTAGAAATTGAGAATTAAGAAGCTATGAATAGAGAAAGGAGGAAAAACACGTTTTATCCAAAATACTGATTTTCTTTCAATTATTGAATTAATATTTTGACTATACAACTTCATGGCACTCTTAATTTTCTGTCGAATTGTATGGTTCCTAGGACCTTATGTTAAGAGTTATGGTAACCACATACAGAGACATGAGGACTGATACATTTTCAGGCATCATATCACTTTTCATTGGCTTTTGTGGTTAAGTGTAATAAGACATGACAGGACAAGAAACCTCTTTGAGGAAGACTCAAATCTCCATTCTTTATGTGATAGAGAATACAGAAAGAAAACATCCCTGGCTTATTCACATTTTGAATTCAGGTTGTTTTGTTCCACAGTTAAGCATTTATTTTCCTTTTCATGAAAACACATTAATTTTTCCCTTTATGGTTTGCACTCATTGCAAAAAAATTTTTTTCATCCTATTTTCACTGAGATTTTTTTTTTAATGTATTTGTATGAAATATTTTTAGTCACTGAGGTCTTCAATACTCTTGCAAAAGAGGAAAAAGAATATTATGTCAAAAAAACCTTCTATTTAATAATCATGACATTCAGCAAAATGTTACAAATTGTTAACAGTATAATTTATTTATTCATATTCTACTAATTTTGTTGCCACATTCGTACTGTTACAACTTGGCTATTACTGGCAATAATTATCAAAAAATCTTATTTTCAGTGTTGTGAGTGAACATCACATGTAATGTTAGAATGACAATTACAGAAATTAGAAAACATTTATTAAACTGCAGAATTTAATTCAGCAATGAAATAATTGACTCTCTCTCTCTGGTTTGTATTGTATTAATGTAGAACAGATGAGTATTAGTAATTTTTAACCCTTAAAATGTCCAAGAAAGGTTTACCGTTTTTTAACATTAGGCTTAAGTAGCCTTCATTCCATTTTGAATTTATGCTGTTTTATTATTGAGAAAGAATTTTTCTTTCATTTGGTGTGTAACATGACCTATATATATATGCTAGTCACTGCAAGATAAAATTCTAAAGTTCAGTTGTTTTTCTGCTGAAAAAAAAAATCATCTTGGTCACAATTGCATGCATTTTGAGAAACCTGATGACACTTTAAGGGATAACTCAAATTTAAAAAAATTATGGTAAGAGAAGTTGTAATTAAGGTTATAAGTTTTGCTATGTATCTGCATAGACATATCCATAAATTCTGTAAACTAAGGAATAGATAAGTTATTTGATTTTTGGCAGTGCAAATTTATGCAATCACATTTTGCTTGGTTGAACCATCCTTAGCACTCTTGGTGCATTTTGTGTAAAATCTACTTGTTACTGGCATTGTTCAGTTTATGTCAAAATGTTCATACAGCATCTTACTTGTAGAATTTTATTAGAATTTACTGAAATAATCTTCAAAAATATTTCTTATTTACTGTCCATATTTAATTCTAATTTACTCCCTAACAACCTAATTATACATATTAACTAATATATACCTAACCTTTTTATACATATCTTTGAAGAAACATTACTCTGGAATAAAAAAGTTATACACTTAACAGATTCATGTAACAATCATGAATTATAGAGAAGTGTATGAATAATAGTAAGAAAATAGGCTTACCAATATAGGTACACAAAAAAGAAGATTAAATAAAAAGCTAGTCGGATCATTGAGTCCCTCATGTGTTTCTTTAGATTTCCACGATTGTGAATCTCTGTAGGATCATATATGCCAAAGTTTCCTGATGGAACCATTACCCTTCTGCAAAAAAAGAAATTGTATATATATAAATAATCCTGATTCATAAGTTGCTCAATAGAAAAAGTATATACTACACTACGTTAGCCAGCTATATTATATATTAAAATTCATACAGGAAATCCATACCTTGAAATTCGGATGTTGCATAAGAACATTTTTTATTTAAATTGCCTCCACACAAATATATAAATGTACTGAAAGCAAAAATGGAAATTCCATTTTCTTTCTTTCTTTGAAGGATTCAACTCATGGGAACTACACATCTTATAGGGTTAGTATAAATTTGCCGGAGGATAGTGGAAGTCCAAACACTCCGATGGCCCATATCAGATGGTCTTTGTGACAGTGAAGGGGGCGATGACAATTAACTTTGGTAGAGAAGTGTGATAGTGATAGAGATGAGTAAAGATTGATCCACTCACTAATTTCACTTTCAAATATTTCAAGTTCATTTTTATGTAGGAAACATCTCCCTATACATGGGTTGGGTTGTTTTACCTCTGAGCGGCCCAGCTGGGTCAGCGTTGAGATTTATCTCCGCAAAATTCCCCGCCCTGCCCACGGTCAGTAGGGGACACCGATGGGCTTGGAAAGGCCGCCGTCCGTCGGATGGGACGTTAAGCCGTGGCCCCGTGTGCGGGAGAGACATACCCTGTGCACGTTAAAGAACACGCTGGATGGCCTTGACGGGAGGCTACCATCTGTCTCCCAACAGCTGTTCCAGTGGGTCCCCTCCCCCAACCTTCTCTGAGCCTTCGGGGTCCATGTGACCTGGCCATTTAGCCCATGGTGTGCAAAAAAGTGCCGCTCAGAGGTAAAACAACCCAACCCTCTGAGCGGCACTTTTTTGCACACCATGGGCTAAATGGCCAGGTCACATGGACCCCGAAGGCTCAGAGAAGGTTGGGGGAGGGGACCCACTGGAACAGCTGTTGGGAGAAAGATGGTAGCCTCCCGTCAAGGCCATCCAGCGTGTTCTTTAACGTGCACAGGGTATGGCTCTCCGGCACACGGGGCCACGGCTTAACGTCCCATCCAACAGACGGTGGCCTTTCCAAGCCCATCTGTGTCCCCTACTGACCGCGGGCAGGGAATTTTGTGGAGATAAATCTCAATGCTGACCCAGCTGGGACTCAAACCTGGGAACTACAGATTACGAGCTTGGCGCGCTACCAACTGAGCCACCCCCGCCCCCTCTACACATGCAGCAAGCCCAAACTGCATATGTTCAGGTGGGTGTTTGGCAAACTGTGTTTACCCTTTGACATGGGATGCTAGTCTGGACAGGGCATTGCTTGGGAAAAACCATGACCAGAGAAATCAGAAGTAGGTATTTCCTATATTTGACTCTGTGTGCACTTATCAGTATCCTAGCAGAACTCAGTTCTTGTTCCTGGGAAGAGTCTTCAATTACGGTATAGTTACTTGAATTTGAATCCTAACTGATTGTTGTTACTTTAACTTTAACTGTGACTATAAATTTAGATTGTTTAAGTGGAGCTGGTATATTAAGACTGTAGTGTAAAATCATCCACCTCTCTAAGCCTACGGTGGAATTCTGTTGAGCTTGAAATTCCAATAAAATTTTTAATTTTTTGGTTATTGTTTTTAAACAAAATTTACATCTTGGTCAATCATTTAAAAACCACTACTCATTGCAATTACAGTTAGGAAATACGGGACTATGTATTACTAGCTTGTGGGTTGTTCCTGGTTCAAGTCTAAATCTTCTTTTGGACATTCAAAATTATTTGTTATTAGAATGCATTTTTTGAAGTCAGATCAACAATAAGTACTAATATGTAGTCCTGAATATTGTAATTATGAATAGTTAATTATTTTAGTTAACGTGGATCATACTTAATTCATGCCACGTCTCAAAGGGAAAACGTTGTGGGTGATAGTATCCACATTCACTTCACAATTACTTTATTTCACAAATCCCAAATTAAAGCAATCCTCTATTTCAGCTCATGAATTTGATCTGATCTGTTGCCAACTCTTTTACCATAAATTTTTGAAATGCTCCAAAAAAAAAACAAATTTTATTTTTAAAATTAGAGGATTTTGGAAGCAATTATCAAATACTTCTATATTTTTTTAAATTTCACTCTCACTTTTCTAGTTTACATCTCTTTATTCATTGTGTTATTCCCAAGAGTGAAACCAAAACCTTGGTTCCAGGAATGAATCATTTCAATTGTAACGAAACAAGATACTGCTAACTGTTCATGTGTGGCTGCTTTGGTGCATTTTTAGTGCCTCCTGCATGTAGCAAACACTGGAATATCTGTTTGCTGAGTTAGTATTTTATACTATTATTAGCTTTTTATTTCCACAGATTTTCATTATATTCCCATTGATTTGTGTATCATTATCAATATTTTAAAGTCATTATTACATCTTTGCTAGTTCCTTTTGGTGCTTTTTGGTGAGGAAGTCTTATAACTTGTTGCTATGAATATTTTTTTAATCTCACCTTACATTATTTCTTAATTCTTTTTTATTATTTTGCAGGCTTCCAATAAAAAAGTTGAATGTTTGGTCATTTTCTGAGAATGAATGAATCTTTGGATATGGGGGGGGGGGGGGGGGGGATTTCCTCAGATTGTAAATTAGTGGGAGAGGATGTTTTCCTCTTAGTGGCACTTTTTGGATACAATGAGCTAAATGGCCATGCCACATGAGGATCCCAAGGGCTCAGAGAAGGTTGGGGAAGAGAATCCATTGGATAGCTGTAGACAGATGGTAGCCTCCTGTCAAGGCCATCAAGCGCATTCTTTAACATGCTGAGAGTATAGCTCCCCTCCTCACGAGGCCATAGTTTTATGTCCCATTTGATGGATGGTGGCCTTTCCATATACCCATCAGTGTCCACTTTCTGACCAAGGACAGAGTGGGCATTTAGTGGAGTAAATCTCATTACTGGTCTAGGTGGGACTTGAACTTTAGAACTGCAACTTACATGTCTGGAAAACTACTGACCGAGTCAACACCTGCCCCCATTGTAAATCAGTCCTCCTATTATTGGGAGGAGTGGTTGTGGTGGTCCAACCATTCACTTTTACTTTTCCTTAACCAGTTTTACTATATTTACGTTATATTTATCATTTTGGGGATTATATTTCAGTTGCACTTATCACTTTTGATATGCATGTGCAACTCTGCCTTTCGATTGACAGCCACTGTGCCTTAAGGACACGCCCCTTCTTGCATCATAGCTAGTGTGAGAACTCGATCGTCAGATTACTCAAATGTTTTTCCCAGCATGTGTCAGTTGCACGCTGCATGTATACTAAGTCAATGGAGATAGTCAGAATGAGAAATGAGCCAGTAATGGGAAAATGTTAGTAAGAAGAAGTCATTTTTTTTGGAGTTGTATTTAGAGGTATAACTTTTAGTTGCTCAGACTCTTGTATTTACCAGTATTTGGTAAATACAAGTACTCCATATTTGGTGAGTCTTGAAATTTGGGAAATAATGAATTTGTTATATGAAATATTTTGACTTTGCTATTTTTTCTCATGAGCAATGATAATTGATTTTTATGAAGATTTAACTCTAATAATTTGACAATCTTTTGATTTCTTACTCAATAAGTAACACCCATATACTTATCAAACTCTCATTTAACTTTATTTGGCAAGTTAATATTGCCTAGCACCCGATACTATCCGGAAGTTTAGTTAAATTTGGATTGATCAAAAGACCCAAAGAGAAGAAGTTTAGCAATCTTTTGGAGTGTTACATGGTGGTGATGGGAGATGTAATGGGTTCACCCCCCTCCCGCCACATACTTGATATAATTATATTTTAAAGGAATTATTAATTCATTAGTTTACATTTAATAGCTAAAAAATTATGTCTAATCCCCCTTCTCAATTTTGGCTATCCATTCTGAGGATATAGAATTTTTCTTTATCATTCTACACTAACTTGAAGGCACTTTACCAAAATCCCCAAACAAAAAATGTTTGGTGTTCATTGCCAAAAAAAACCCTAACTAAGAATGTGTTCTATCATTGACATAAACAGGAGAGGCAATCCCATGAGTATGGACAGTGTAAAATCACTTTGTTCAATTCTAGTTCATGTTCTAGAGTGCATCACAGTGAAAAAAAAAATAATAAAAGTCGTTTCTGGTGAATTTATTATATTATTCAGAAAAAAAATTCATTTCCATTAATATACACTTATTTTTATTCATGGCTTTCCAGAATTATGCCTTCACTTGTCAGATAATTTTTTCACTATATCACTTTAAAAAAGTCATTCATATTAATACATTTTCTGTTTTTGTTAGAAATTTACTCTAATAAAATTCAGAATTAAATGTCATTTAATTTGGTAAAGAACGTGACCTATTTCTGTTCATTAGTCATTTGGCAAAAATGTTCTAAAGTAAATTTAGCTGAACACACTGAAAAAACAGCTGATCCATGGATTAATTCTAGTTTTTCAGGTTGGACCTAAAGGATTAAAAGGAATTTCTGCTTTTAATATTACAGCTGTTTTAACAGGTTTGTTTTAATATTATCTGACAGAATTTGATACATTAACAACTTTCACAGCGACTGCAAATATACTGGATGCAACTTCATAATTGCAAACTTATAACTGTAGCTCCATGAACGATTTACCACTACATTCTGCGATGTCTCTGATCGGGATGAAGCTTTGCCCTGAAATTATATCCTGAATATACATATTTCTTGAGATATTTATGGTGTAAGGAAAGTAACAAGCCACTCTGTATATACTATGTGTAAGTATAGTAGCATTCTTGTACTTAATTTAGAATAATTAAATTTGCATAAAACTAGACTGTCAAATAGCATTTCGTATTATTTCAATAAAATGTAACTTACTTATAAATTTGCCAGCATGTCATGGGCAGGTTAATTAGAAACAATATCCAGTGCCACTGAACAAACAGAAGTAATGTTACTATGCCATGGAACACTATTTCTGGAAGAATCCACTATGAAAAGAGAACATAGCAATATTATTTTAACTAAGATTTTTTTTCACACATAGCAAAAAGTTAAGCATGATTTTTTTTAAAAATAAATAATAATTCTATCTACAGTTTTGCAAAACTTTTAATAAGGTTTACTACATTATTTGCTTATTATTAAAGAGGCAGAGGCAAAATTCTCAACCAAAAAGTAAAATGTCGAACCTGTAACTATACGAAGAGCCTGGGAGACTTACTCAATTTAACAAGAGTTTCACATATGCAGAACTACTACTGAGAAATGGGAAACCTGCACGAAACAGCTGCTTCTTTGCAAGTACTTATGATCACACCCATAAACTGCATATATATCACTACATAAATGCCTGTTAGATTCAGCAAGGGTCTCACAGACTCCTTGTGTCCAAGATTGATGTATCACATTAGTGAAAAAAAGATGGAGCCGGCATTAGTTTAGTGGTCTTAGACATATGTGTAGGACCAGACTGCACCTTCTTCCAAATGTCTTTTATGATAAAACTGGTCACAAAAAGGTTCTTTCAATTTTATTTGCCATGTCAGTTCAAAATTTCAGTCAGCCATGTTGTCACATGGCTGACTGAAATTTTGAATATTTTTTATGATAAAGGTGTTGTTCGTAAGGATTTTACTAGAGCTATTATTATCTCGATTTTTAAAAAGTGATGGCGGTTCTTGTGATAATTATGGTGGAATTGGTTTATATTCTGTTCCAGTAAAGTTCTTTGCATGATTATACTTAATAAAATTAAAAAATTGATTAATGAACAACTGTGTGATGAACAGTGTGGATTCAGAAGTGGTAGGGGATGTATTGATCAAATATTTCCACTTAGGCATATTATTGAGAAATAGTTACTAGCTTTATAGATTTCAAAAAAAGCTTTTGACTCTATTGATCGACATATTTTGTGGTTGAATCATATGGAATACCCGACAAGATGTATAATGAAAGCTCTCTATAATAACACTGAGTCGTGTGAGAGTTGGCAAGGCTTGCAGTGATCAATTTATCATTGCTAGAGAAATTATGGTGCATTTTGCCTCCTTTTCTCTTTGGCTTGGTCAATGATTTTCTTAAGCAAAATTCTTTGCAAGGAAAAGATTTTGGTCTTAAATGATTCAAAGATTTGAAAATTTCTGATTTAGATTATGCAGATGAGGTGAATTCTTTCATTAGGGCTGTTGATGAGACTGGTAATAGAATAGGTTTGGTGATAAAGTGATAAAAAATGGTCAGGTTGATGGTGTTTCAGTTGCTTTGAATGGCTGTACTCTTGAGCAAGTTCTCATTTTAATTATCTTGGGAGCTAGGTAACAGATGCTGGTGATGTGCAGCATGAAATAAATAGAAAAATAGGAATTGCCACTGGGACTTTTAAGAATCTATGGAGAGTGTGGAAAAATAGTAGCGCACATCAAAAGACTAAAATTAAGATAAATAATAGTTTGGTTCTTTCTAAGGTTAGTTATGGTAGCAAAACATGGACCTTTGTAAGCAGGATAACAAGAAACTTGATGCCTTTGATTCTAGATGCTTGTGCTGTATCTTGGTCATTGCATGCTTTGAATTTGTAAGTAATGATGAGATGAGAAAGGAGTCATCAACCTCCTTTGGGCAACATTTTGTGCAGAAAGAGACTGCATTGGTTTGGCCAAGTTGCCCATATGCATAGTTGCAGATTGGCAAACATGATTATGAATAGTGTGCCTAAAGGCTTCAGGAAAAGGGGGAGACCTAGGATGCAATGGGCAGACAATGTCAAACAGGACCTTGCTAGAATTGATCTGCAGTGGCCAAATGTAGCAGATGTAGCTCAGAATCGCCATGCCTGGAGAGGAAAATTACAGTCTGGTAGGACCTCTGTAGCCCATGGCTGCATGTGTGTGGGTGTTGGTAAGACCTCTGTAGCCCGTGTGTGTGTTGGTAGGGCCTCTGTAGCCCGTGTGTGTATTTTTGCACCCAATGGGCTAAATAATTGGGTCAATAAAAAGACCCCAAGGGCTCAGAAAAGGTTAAGGAAACAGAACTGACAGCACAGTTTGTTCCATCAAGGCAGGGTATGACTCTCCTGCACATGGGGCCATGTCTTAACATCCCATCTACAATTTTTTTCTAAGTATTTATTAAGCATTTATTATTAGTAATTATATTTCTAAGTTACATGGCAAATCTGAAGGCTCAAGCATATGGACCGTATCCATTCCTGAAACATCTGGCCCAGCCTATGCGTCCCTCTGAAAGCCTGGCACATTACGTGACCTACCAACAAAATATTCGCCCATCCCTCCGTAGAGCTGGCCTATATAATAAGTGGATAAGACACTTTTGCAGTGATATATGATATATAATGGTAAAGAGTTTCTGAAGCAAAATGTATGTATTAAAAGTCACAGTTTGATATGCTAAAAGCCCATAGTCAGTTTTTCTGGAAGAATCTTTAAACTTTTAATCTTCTTAAATATCTTGCATATCACAACTCAAGATGTTACACTCTGCAACAAGTAGAACATAATTGAAGCACACAATATTTCCAATAGCAGAAATTAGAAATTGCACATCATGATATCGATGTTTAAAATTAATTATCACGATTTTGATAGTTTCTAAAACTCCGTCATCTGATTTAAAAAATGTGATTGAATGATGTTATAAAGTTCCAACAAAACTACTCAATATTTCAAAGAGTATGTGCCCATGTGGCATGCAGACTGCACATCTTCATGATGCCATATTTTTTACTAAGAAAATCTGACTATGGACTTACTTATTCAGCATATCAAACTGTGGCTTTTAATCCACAGACTATACCAACTCTTTACCATTATACAGGGTGAATCTGAAAAAGTGGGCAAAACTTTACGGTGTGGTAGAATGCAGCTATACGAGCAATATTCGTCATAGAATGTATGGTCGGAACGCAAGCGGTGAGAAGTTAAAAGGTAGTTTTCCACTGTCACATTTAAAAAATGAAAACCGGTCGCGGTAATGTCTCTGTGCCTCACTTGCATTCCCGTCCACCGCACCATACACAAAGTGCATATCCGCCATTTCGTGATTAGTATAACCAGCCATCCTCTCGGCAATCCATGGTAGAAATGCTGTTGGGTGCGAGGACCGACCCTTTTATACCATTTCCAACGCCACCTAGCGGCTCGCCGTTTGCGTTCCACCCATACTTTCTATGACAAATATTGCTCGTATAGCTGCGTTCTACCACCCCGTAAAGTTTTGCCCACTTTTTCAGATTCACCCTGTATATCATATATCAGTGCAAAAGTGTTTTATCCACTTATTTTGATAGTATCACTGAGTTATTGTTACATACCAGCCCTATATGTATATACAGTTGCTAAAATAGTAACTTTTAAGCTAGCAAGCACTTTTAGACTATTGTATGTATATATTTACTTCGAATGTAACTTACCTTATTTAATTTGGAACAGCATTGTTGTGCATTCAGGTAATCACATTCAAGATCAGAAAGGGTTATCACCTATTTTATCATTAAGGCATATAATGTATGAAATATATTGAAAAACATTTATTTCAATTTTAATTTCATTAACTATTAACATAGCATAAGAAACAATTTCATGTTTGAAAAACAAAATTAACCCTTCCAAGGTCGAGACTGAAAAACTGGTTTACATCCAGAGGTTCAACTATTTTTTCACTAAGTTCAGCCAAAAAAATTAACTTTAGGGCTTTTTTGCCCACAAATAAAAGGAATTATGACATGCCAGATTAAATAGCATTTAATTCTGAATTTTTTTAAATTAAAATATAAAAAAAAAACTACTTTTAAGAGGGCTTTTTCAGTCATATAGTAAAAAAAAAAACTGGCAATGAAAATAATGCATTGAATAAAAAGGTTATTTCTTAATAACAAAAATTTTTTTATTTGAATACAGAAAATTATTCTCATTTTGTACTTTTTTCCTTGGTACCATATTTTGAGAAAAGTTCAGAATTTTCACCAGCTATACTTAAAAAAAAATAACCAATTAAATGAAATAGGTCATGTTATATACTAATTTAAAAATTTTCACGTGAATTTCGAAACTTTAAAGAAAAAATTGTTGGTAAAGGTTCAAAAAACAAAGGTTTACAAACACAAAAGTTAATTCAAATAATAGATATTTACATTGACTTGTGAGCTTAAATCAGGGGTCTGCTTCAGCATAGAGTAACGTTAACAAAGAAATCGATAATATTGCACAGTTCTTCTAAGAAATTGCAATCAGATGGCTTTAACAAATCATTTATATTGTAGTTAATAAAATATGCATCAAATGAAGAGAGAAAATATTATTTTTCAAACTTGAATTATGCATTTTTAAAAGATATTTGTAAGTAAATTTTCAAATGGCAATTTCTATTTTTTTTTTAATTTATGGTTTAGTGTTATACTAAAAATTTTTTGTTATGCTAAAAACGACAGATGTCTTTGGCCTCTCATTTCAGATTCTGTCAACATCTATGTTTGTCTTGGACCCTGGAAGGAACCACTTTAATTGGCAGCATTATTGAATTAAACAAAATTAAAGCAAAAAAGTAAGAGCTTTAACACTTTCCATGACCAGAGAAAAAAAAAAGTAACCTTGAAGGCATAATGTTTTGCAAATTGTGTTCAGCAATATAAAGAAAACTGGACTTCAGAAATTTATTCTGATGTTACTAACAGGGTTGGGTTGTTTTACCTCTGAGCGGCACTTTTTTGCACACCATGGGCTAAATGGCCAGGTCACATGGACCCCGAAGGCTCAGAGAAGGTTGGGGGAGGGGACCCACTGGAACAGCTGTTGGGAGACAGATGGTAGCCTCCCGTCAAGGCCATCCAGCGTGTTCTTTAACGTGCACAGGGTATGGCTCTCCCGCACACGGGGCCACGGCTTAACGTCCCATCCGACGGACGGCGGCCTTTTCAAGCCCATCGGTGTCCCCTACTGACCGTGGGCAGGGCGGGGAATTTTGCGGAGATAAATCTCAACGCTGACCCAGCTGGGACTCGAACCTGGGAACTACAGATTACGAGCCTGGTGCGCTACCGACTGAGCCACCCCCGCCCCAATGTTACTAACAAAAATAAGTATGTGACATGTGCATGTGTTACACAGCTATAGGGTGACCAGATTTACAGAAGATACAGGGACTTATGAAAATTCTTTCTTAATTCAGCTGAGCGAGCTGTCAACTAGGGTGACCAGAGATTCTCATTTTCTGCGAATGTTTTGAGACCCTCGTCTGACAGCTCACAAATGCCGTTTCTTTTAAAATTCTACCCCCATTTTTTCAGTCACCTGCATTATTGACTGATACCTTTTATAAGAATGTTGGCACTACCATTCCATTAGTGAAAAATCTGCTTGTACTGTAGGGTTACTTTAATATTTAAAACAGTATTAAAAATAAATTCCAGGGGCACTTTTAGGGCCATTTATTTATTGGAGACAGAGCTTTTCATTCATGGATGTCCCTGGGAAACGGAGTTGCTGGGATACCTAGTTATATATCAAAAGTTAAAGAACAATTTATTCCATACAAATGACAGATGTTCAAAAGTAAAAAGAGGTGAAAATGCTCACGGAAGCAATTGTTTTGGAAAGAGTTAAATAGAGAACACTCTTCACTGCCATTCATCTTGACTTCTTTTTCGAAAGCTCTATCTCATTTTTGTCTCACATTTTACATCCTTAGAACTTAAAATCATCACTATATAGAGTGACCAGACTCATCTTAGAAATTCATACATCCTCCTTGATTTCAATTACTAGGAAACACACTGCTTCTATAGAATTACTATATGACAGTGATACTTGAGCAAGAATATTTTATAAAAATTTGTAGTACATTAGTCCAGGAGGGATTTTTTTTAGACATTTATAAATATTAGCTTTCTTTTCGTATAAGGTTTTAATGATGAAACAGAAATTGCATTGTTGAAACTGTATGTATAAGATGGGACTGGATACTAGAATTCAGCTGCTGCACATTTGGATTACATGTTGATAATTTTAATCAATTTTCTTTAGTCTCATTAAAACACCATTTACTTCAGTAGAGCTAGATTTAAGGGTTGGGTTGTTTTACCTCTGAGCAGCACTTTTTTGCACACCATGGGCTAAATGGCCAAGTCACATGCACCCCAAAGGCTCAGAGAAGGTTGGGAGAGGGGACCCACTGGAACAGCTGTTGGGAGACAGATGGTAGGCTCCCGTCAAGGCCATCCAGCATGTTCTTTAACATGCACAGGGTATGGCTCTCCCACACACGGGGCCATGGCTTAATGTCCCAGGAAGATTTAAACTAGAATGCATATTGCTTCAGGTGCATATGGGAATCTCATTTCAAAAGAGAATGAAGTTTTTCATTTACCTACTTTCTCACTCCTTACATGTTTTAATTAGAGTTAATGGCTAATGGGGTAAACGCAAATAGCAGCATTTTATTAGTAACTTATCTGTCCCGTGGCAAAGTGGTTAACACGCTTGGCTACTGATCTAAGGGACCTAGGTTCGAGCCCCGGATAAGGCATGGATGTATGTGTCGTTTTTCTGCTGAGGTCCTACCATCCTCTCAGACCTTGTACTATGGCATATAAACTGACAGGCTCCTGTCAGACCTCTGTGACAAGCAGCTGCTTGAGGGGGTATTTTTTTTTTATACAACATAAAAAAAATTGTCTTTAATTCCTTAAATTTAAAAAGCTGCTTTTCTCACACTCCTGTGAGAAAAGGGGACAGACTGTTGGTCGTTGCAACACTCAACCACCAAAATCTCTACCATAAACAGATCAATTGCAATATTTGTTAAAATTTTGCCATTTCCATATTTAGTGACCTCTAACAATATAAATTAAAACTGCCTAAGGATTTGAAAATTACAAATTATATTTCATCAGTAACAATCAAATATTAAAAGAATTTGATAATTATCTCTTAAAACAAAACAGTTGCATTTTCCACCCCTTATGGGTCAAAGGACTCAATTCATTATTGCCAATGGGAACTTTATGACATTCACAATCCACCACTAAAATTTCAGATTTCTAGCATAAATACTTCGTTTGTAATATTCAATTAAAATTTTAGATTTTTATACCATTAGAGGGTGCAATTATAGTTTTTGAAAGATTCAGAAAATTTGAATCATAAGATTTCATTAATACCTATCCAACCTAAAAAGGATTTTTAATCCTTTTATTTTTACCTGCATTTTCCAACCTCTTCTGGGTCAACTGGGTGTTAGCCAGAATAGTCAGAAGCAAGTTTTATCTGACTGGATTATTAATTCCAGGGGTTTTAAGTGAGGATTGGTAGTGCATTTTTCAAACTTTTTTGGGTACTTTTCGGTTATCTCCGGTCACATTTTCTTGGAAACGAAAAATAAACACAAAAGTAGCAGAGAAAACTTACATTTTGCCACAAAAATTTAAAAAGACACTCTCAGTGCCTAGAGGAAGCAGAGTAAGATACGAATCAGTCATCTGAATTATAAAAAAAGCCCCAAAATATTTTAAGTCAAGTGAGAACGAATCAGTCAAGACTGCCATGTTAAACCTATGAGAAGTGATTTTCAAAAATTCACCAAAAATTAGCAAATCCACTTAGAGGGAAAACAAAGACACCCATGGAAAGATAGGAAGCCAAGCTACAATGCGATCAAAAAATATTCAAAGTCACCTGAAAGATTGAGTGACAGAGTCCCAAGAAAATGTGACCGGGGATAACTGAAAAGTACCCTTTTTTGTTTAGTTTCTTTTATGTTAACTTTTGTTTTATGGCACTTTAGAATGAAAATGACTTTATGAAGGGATCATATTATTGTGAGAGAATATATCTGATAAATGTGACATGAGAAGTAGAAATAAAAAAGAGGTAAATTTACAGTAATTCATATGGTTCTCTTTACCTAAAACCATGAAGTCACATTCAAACAACTCATATTCACATGAAATACTGTCACAATCCTACTGTGGCTATAAACTGTCATAATGACTATATTCACTTCATACTTAATTTATTGCAAATTTATCACTTATATTGAATTTAACAAATATATTCAATACATACATATGAATTAAACAATTACATATAATCCATAATAGAATATTCCCTGAAATTATTTTCTCTCCAGTAACATTATGAATGACAATAAACATAACGCAATACAAACCAACAAAAACAATGCAAAATCTTAAAAAAAAAAATACATTGCCAATATGTACTTAGAGTTTTATTGGTGAAATAATCCAGTCAATTAAAACTCACTTCTGGCTAACAGCTAATTTTATTCATATTCCAGAGCATATTTTCATCATATCTGTGCTTTTCTATTGATTTACAATTTCATACCTTAACATTAGGGCAACAATTTGTACGCTGCGATAATCACTAACAGAAATGTTTTTCATCATGTTTACCTATCAGAACACACACATTTATAATTTTTCAGACAAACCAAAACTCTTTAATAATGCATACATGCTCTGCTAGTTACCTTGAAACTTGACTAACAATAAATAATTTCACAAAGTTTTAAGCTTAAATTTAAGTTAATAAATTATGTTGTTTCAATTAATATTTCATATAAATTTGTTTTAACACTAGATGAGTTGTTTACCTGCTAGTTGGGCACTATTTGACTAATGCATTAAAAAAAAATGTCAGAACTGCTTGGGACACCTTACATTCAGTAGTGTCATTCTCTTCCTTATATACATATCACATTTTTTCCTCATCGTACCATCTAATGACATGCGTACAATAAATTAGTGGCTGGCCTGGATATATCAGGGATGACACCTGACATTCTAGTTCACTTGAAGTACTATTAGCACCTATTTTCCTTCAAAACTGGTTTCCCATTAATATTTGGTGATATATCCTACAAATTAGAACAATTGGTTTGAATCTGGGATGCAGAACTAATTAATTAGTTTACATTTTAAATAACTGACATATCGCACCCCGGCAAGAAAAGTGACATAACTCAAAAATGCAGTATTTGAGAAATAACAAATTAAAGAAATCAATAAAACTGTGAAGTAGTCTAAAAGTAAAACTGACACAACTGCTGCCTGGCGGTTAATTTGCGAGTTAGAGATGTGACGTTTTTCGTTCACGTAGAGGAACACAATACCTATTTATCACTGACATAACCTCAAAATACCCATTTTTTGAGTTATGTCACTTTTCTTGCCGTGGTGCGATATATCAGTAGTTCATATAATTATGGGGTCATATATTAACACTACCAATTACTTTTTACGAAAACTGCACAAACACACAAGAAAATGTAATCACTGCACAAAAAGAAATTTCTAAGAAATGCATTAAGAGACATTAGAAATTTCACGCAATATTTACAGAATCTTGAGCAAATTATTACCAAAGGATACAACGTAAACAGTTAAAAACAGTAGGCCACCGGTGTCGAACAGAGAAAACACGAATAAAGCAACATCTCCCATTATAATTAACAGTCCTTTACACTACAAGATATATGTCACAATGAGAAAAATAAACCACTTTCAGTTAAAGATTCAATTTTTACAAAAATTAAAGTTGATAGCTTCAACCCAAACATTCACCACTCAATCACCATGCTGGACTTTATGCTTAGCTCGATGTTGCCATGTTAGCCACAAAAAACTTCAAACAACATTAAACAAAGAATCGTGTGTTGGGCATGCCCACGCCACTGTTAACCGGCGAACATTAACGGCCTAAAGCAGGTGTGTCAAAAATCCGTGTGGGAAATTTCGAACACAAATGGGGTGTGAAACCACAGCCGTCGTGAAACTCACACAAGCAGTGGTGTTTTTAAAGGGAAAGAGTAGGGATGTACGGTCCGTAGGAAGACGGTCCCCGAAAATCAGAGACTGAAGCATGGCAAGATAATTGTACCATTTAAGTCAACCTTCCACCAGTTAAAATTATGGTGCTTCAGATTTAGGATGGGATATAACCTAAACTTGCACACACAGATGAGACTAGTAAAGAAATGACTACTGGATATGAAGGAGAAATTATGGCTCAAAAAATAATTTTGTAGAAAAATTGAGATTCTCCGATTAGTGAGACTCATTTTTCCCGCAAAATTACTTCTTGAATTATATGTCAACAGGTAATCTGAGAATTCATTATTGATTGAAAAATCATGACTTTTCAAAATTTTTTGCAAAACGAAAGATCTCTTTATTTTACCCTCGACAGATCACAGTATCAATAAAGGTCCTCTAATGATTGGGTAGTCCGCCGATTAAATCGATAGAAAAGATACCAAACCTGTGACTGTACATGACGATATGTGACCACGTACACTGGCAGACTTGACAAGAGGTTCATCGCTATCATCAGTGGCACCCAGAGGGTGGGGGCAAGAGGCCCTGGCACCCCCTAAAGAAAAAGGAAAAAAAAAACTCTAGAAAATTTTCCAAAAATCTTTTCCTAATTAAAATTCATTTTTTATATTTATGTTGTGACGTGTCTTCTATTTCTATACTACTTATGAATTAGAGGTCACATAAGGTGGGAATACCCTATAACTCTCGGGAATCACGGCGGCTGTGAACACAAGGTGAACGAATCAGGCGGACCGGACCGAGCGCTACTTCGCTGCTTGACCTAGCCGGGTCAGCAGACTCCTCGCCCCCCCCCCCCCCCAAAAGATTAAATCCTGAGTGCGCCACTGGTTATCCTACATGAGAGCAGGTTTTTTTAAAATTTTCATCCTTTTTCATCTAGTACTCAGCCATTTTTGCATTCCTGAAGGTTTGATGGGGTGAAGTTTGATCCATTTTCTTTTCCAGATAAGAAACCTCTTACACTAAAGGCCAAATGATAAGCTGCTGAAAAAGAACTCGATAACTAAATAATCCATTACTGAAGTTAAGAATGACATTTCTGTACTACAGAACCCTTAATGTGCCTCTAAATTTTATGCTACAAACTTGAAATTTATGATTGTACTTGGTCACGTAAAAAATTCCATCACAGAGTTGTACTTGCCCGTTCGGCCAATGGCGCTTAACTCCTGCTAGGGATTTTGAAATTGCAAACATTTCCTAAACAGAAGATTTCAAGAAACATTTACATCCTTGCTCACCCAAAGAGTAGTTATATTGTGAGTTATATGAAGAAGGTATGCAAATATATCTGGATAAAATTTGGCCAAATATCGTGGAGGACTTTGAAAAAAAAACGTATAATTTAATAAAAAATAATTATTTTAACCTTTTCACACTGGCTGGGACAGCATCTGTTCCGACGCATTTCCGTGCCTGCTCAGTGGCTGCGACACTTTTGGAGCTCTTCATGGGGGACGGAAATCAAGGTGTGTTGACTGGTACTGCTGGCGGCATAGGAGTGAGTTACCCCGTACCGCTCACAGATCGACGATGTAGACAATAGGTCCCAACTAAAGGGTTTGTTTCCTGTTACAATGAAAACCTGGAGAGGAGCCACAACTGAGTTTTTAGGTTCAGTCTTTGAGTTTGGTTGCTTGTTTCTCAGTTATGTTTAGTTTTTCCGAATGTCTATATTATACATATTTTCTCCCTTTCGTTAGATTTACTATTTTGTGCTTTATCATACCAAAGTGTAGAGATTTAACGGAAAAACAAATTCGAGATGAATTAGTACCCAGAAATTAAATGAAACTTTGCAAATTTTGATTGGAGCTCAGATTTCATGGAGACAATTGCTAAATCTATTCTTCTAAATTAATTAACCGAATATCATTTAATTATACAATTGTGTTTGCCATAAAAATACAAAAGAGATGGTGATATAAAAAAAATTTCCATTTCCTAGCAAATTCCCTAGCAACATTAATTTTCCAACTCTCTAATTCTTTGTACGAAAGTGACTGTTTTCTATAAAGTGCTAACTTAGGTTTTTTTTTCGCAAAATCAAAGATATTTATGCATAAAAATGTTTTTGTTAAATTTAGATTGGCCATATTGATGAAATGAACCCGGATCTAGAAAAAAATGAAGGGGGTAGGAGGGGGTTTTATGAACGTGTCAGAACCCGTTCCAGCAGTTTTTCCCTTCCGTTGTGTATTTTTTTAGGATATTTCTCAAAAATTCCTGTAATATATATATATATTTCCCTCCCTCCTTTCCAGTTAGTAGCAATCTCAAATTGGGGGCTGGGGGGGGGGAGGGAAATGCCCTCTTGCTCCCAAATCTAGATCCGAACCTGGTGGCAAGTAATTTATTGACAAGTTATTTATTTTTCTCCCTATTTTCTGACTAAATGAATTTTATATGTGTTTTTACAATTATATCAAATTTTTATTTTTTTAAATTAATATAGGTAGAAATTATTAGGTAGTAAATTTTTAACAAGTTTGGTCGTATCCTTAATTTATTTAAACTGTTTAAAATATGTAGTAAATGATATTTCTTATACAACAAGTTTTCATCTAACATAATCATGGGTACAACTTTGAATAATCATTGGGTAAAACTCGTTACAGTTTATCCCAATGTAATTTCTCTTCCCATTTTTTCTGGAGGAAGAAAGCAGAAGGCATAATTTGAGAGTCCAGGATACTCCTCCCTATCAAAAACTTTCATTCATTTGAGCTGTTCCTCTTCACGATCTGCAATCGTTCACGTATTTCCCCATTTTTTCAAGGGAATTTTCTCCCAGACGTCTGATAAATAATCGGGGTGCAATCATTAATATTGCTTTAAGTTATGATAAGAGGTAGGTGTATACTGATAGCGCTGTAAAAGATGCGAAACACGCATCTCTCCAGAAACTTGTCAGAATTGAGACCTCGTGTTTTGAGGATAGTTGTCTTATTCCCCCTTTTCATAACTTTCTCGAAGCTTTTCCTGTTTTCTATGAAACTTCTATACTGGTGTGACCTCATAAACCTACTTGGGGTTTGGTAACAACGTTTAGTTATCAGATGCAAACTACTACGTTTAAACTCGTGGATGGATTTTTTGGAATTGGAACATCTGTTGAGTATTGATACTAGCTGAAGGATCTCGAATTCTAATCTTATAAGATCCAAATTTGTTATTCCAATTTGTTAACATATGGCATATAGCATTTTATTTTAACAATAATAAGCGAAACATAATTACTTATACTGTTGTTTAGTATTTAAATGCTTCATAATTTTAATACGAAATACAAACCTAAATTTCATTTTAAATGGTCTCAGCTCACTATTTTTCATGCCTTCTTGAAATTATCGCAGTCACCAAATTAGCAAGCAATAGTTTGCTGCATTAAGTATTATATTGAAAATATTTATGGGCCGCTTTTGAAACGCTGTCTAGCCGATTTGTAACATACAGCTGACATTGCAATGCAGCATCTGGCAATATTGTGTAGCGCATGTGAGTCGAAAGGGTCGAAGGTGGAAGGAGAGGGTGTGTGAAGGAGGTAAATATGTTCTAAGAGAAAGCGAACTTGTAATAAACGTATGCTGAGCAATCATTAGATAACACATATAACAGGTAACGAAAATTATATGTTCACGTAATAATGGCTGCCAGTGTAGCACATTATGGTAAATATGGCAATTTGGTTGGTGCTCTTGACCAAGGGACAAGTAGCACAAGATTTTTGGTATTTGCTTGCAAAACTGCAGAAATTTTGACGTATCATCAAATAGAAATAAAACAATTATATCCAAAGGAAGGATGGGTAGAACAAGACCCATTGGCAATTTTGGATTCTGTTCGCACATGCATAGAAAAAACAGTAGAGAAACTTTTGGCCCTTGAGATTAATCCATTGGACATTAAAGCTATAGGACTTACAAATCAAAGAGAAACTACTATTGTATGGGACAAATACACTGGAAAACCTCTGCACAATGCAATAGTATGGCTTGATACTAGAACTGTAGAAACAGTAGAAAATATAAGCAAAATGTATGGTAGCAAATATATCAAACACAAATGTGGATTGCCTGTATCAACTTATTTTAGTGCTGTTAAATTGAAGTGGTTGCTAGACAATGTAGAAGAAGTGGCAAAAGCTGTTGAAGAAGAGAGATGCCTATTTGGAACTGTTGATTCATGGTTAATGTGGAATTTAACAGGTGGTGTAAAAGGTGGTGTTCATTTTACTGATGTTACAAATGCAAGCCGTACAATGTTAATGAATATTGAAACACTTCAGTGGGATAAATGGTTATGCAAATTTTTTCAAATTCCGATATCTATTCTTCCAGAAATACACAGTTGCTCAGAAATATTTGGCTTAATTTCTGAAGGATCTCTAGCTGGAGTACCCATATCTGGTTGTTTAGGAGATCAAAGTGCAGCATTGGTAGGGCAATTGTGCTTTAATATGGGCCAAGCAAAAAATACATATGGGACTGGTTGTTTCTTGTTGTACAACACTGGGAGAGTTCCTGTTTGGTCTGAACATGGACTTTTGACAACAGTAGGATATAAATTAGGTCCAAAAGAGCCAGTTTTTTATGCACTTGAAGGTTCTGTTGCTATTGCTGGAGCATGTGTTCGATGGTTAAGAGATAATCTTGAACTTATTGAGAATTCTTCTGATGTTGAGGAACTAGCAGATAGTGTAACAAGTACTCATGGTGTATATTTTGTACCGGCTTTCTCAGGTTTATATGCGCCATATTGGCAACCAGATGCTAGAGGTATTATATGTGGTCTAACACAGTTTACTTCTAAAGCCCATATTGCTCGAGCTGCTTTAGAAGCTGTATGTTTTCAAACCTGTGAAATTCTAGATGCAATGAATATGGATAGTGGAATTCCATTGCATAAATTGCAAGTTGATGGCGGAATGACTGCTAATAATCACCTTATGCAGCTTCAAGCTGATTTGCTTGGGATCCCAGTAGTTAGACCATCAATGGCTGAAACAACAGCACTGGGTGCAGCAATGGCAGCTGGTGCATCAAAAGGTGTTGAAGTTTGGAGTTTAGCGTTAGATGATTACCCAGCTATTACAACAGACACATTTATTCCAAGTATTGCAGACGATGAACGAGAACGTAAATATGCTAAGTGGAAGAAAGCTGTTAAAAAAAGTATGCATTGGGAAGATACCATAGAGGAAAGTAATAAAAGGCCAGATTATGATTTGCTAAAATCATTACCAGGAGGAATGTATATTTTTTCATCATTTGCCATACTTGTGCTTGCAGAAAAACTAGCAGGGACAACAGTAAAAATATTGTAGAGTTCTATTAGAATATGGATATATCTAGTACTATGAATTTAGTATTGCTGTAATTGGGTAGTTTGCAACAGGCTTGGTTCTAGAAAAAATTTTAAGGTTGGGGGAAGCATGATTAACACTGAAACAAAATAGACTGTTGTTTCAGTGTATAATTTTCCTAATAGTTAAAAAATATTTGTTGCAAAATATGTGTGATATATCTTTAGTATTTTTTCACCTATGTTCCAGTTAATAACATTCTGTAAGTGGAAAGGGGCATGTCCCTATTGACACCTCTCCGAGAACCAGACCTGGTTTGCAATGTGTATCCTTTTGAACAGTCTTTGGCTCGATAATATTTTTATATTAGGAAGAAAAACGATGCTACACCTCAGGGATATTTTTTTTAAATTTCAGTTGTGGAACTTGTGGGGGACTTAAAAAAAAAAAGTAACAAAGCTAATGTACAAAAAACAGAACATTTAATTGAGATATTGTAAACTAAAGGTTGAAAAGTATACTTGGCTGTAGAGGCTATGCTGCCAGTATCAGAACACAAAAGGTATGCTTCCAGTGTGAGCGAGTCCAAATACAATGAACATCTAGTTTTTGTCCTACTTACCCTCCCCACCTTTCAACAATACATGTGTTCCTGGACTTAGGTTAGAAGAATGATATTTCTTTGTCTATTACATGTTAATAAAAAATAGTAACTATTGCTAAGCAGTGCAGATTTCCCAATGTACATTTTAGAGTGAGTAGTCTGTCTTGGGGATATTGTAGGCATTAGAGTTTGAATAAAAGGGCAAAGGTTTGAATAACAGGATCTGACTTGTATTTATCAATTCATATATTTTTCTCTTTAATATTACTGTAAAATTCTTAATATTTCTCCAGAAATATAGCAGCTAATCTCCGAAAATACCATAATGTTGCATTTCCTCTAGAAAAATATTAATACTTTTTAATCTTTATATGCAAATAGATTGCTATAAAAGTGCCCTGAACACACTGGAGACTGCAGCAATCACTCTATTAATCTTTTCCGAATCATTGGTATCTTGATGGTGCAGCAATGATTTGATTATTGTGATTTAGGTATACTGATGGTTATAACCCATTATATGAAAAGATCTGCTCACTAAGGTTGTGTGATGTTATTGCATCGGTTTGCTTTCACGTGTTACATGCAGTTGACTTCCATTATGTAGGGGGGGGGGGGGGAGGGCTCAGTCGGTAGCGTGCCAGGCTCATATTCTGTAGTTCCCAGGTTCGAGTCCCAGCTGGGTCTGTGTTGAGATTTATCTCTGCAAAATTCCTCGCCCTGCCCACTGTCAGAGGACACCAATTGGCTTGGAAAGGCTGCTGTCCGTTGGATGGGACGAGTTGTAGCCCAGTGTGCGGGAGAGCCATACCCTGTGTATGTTAAAGAACACTCTGGATGGCCTTGACGGGAGGCTACCATCTGTCTCCCAACAGCTGTTCCAGTGGGTTCCCTCCCCCAACCTTCTCTGAGCCTTCGGGGTCAATGTGACCTGGCCATTTAGCCCATGGTGTGCAAAAAAGTGCCACTCAGAGGTAAACCAACTTAACCCTTCAATTATGCTGATTTATTGCTTTAGTTCTACCAGAAAGAATAGTTACTATCATTTACTTCACTGTACTGGTTGCCATGGTAATCATTCTGTTCCCAATTCTTCATTAGGGAACATTCTGTAATAGGAAGACAGCAATCTTCATTTTTTCCCTTCCTGCAATTCAAAGAGAGAGTAATGGAGAAGAAAATTTCATCTGAAAGCATATCCAAACACATATCCCAAGAATACTATACATTCTTGTGGAGAAATGAAACTGAATTTCCCCCCACACTGCTGGGCTAGGGTAGTCCAAATAAGCAAAGAACTTAGCTCTTTTGGCACCCTGAGCAAGAAAATTATTTGGCATCCCTATTCTTCTTTGAATTTAATGAATAAGAAAAATTGCACATATGTAAGTTTAAATTTAGTTCATTTTAATGAAGTCATTCATTGCTGAAGAACTGGACACAACTATTTTGACTACAGCATCTCTGTTAAACAACAAATTTTCATTCCAGCACATTTTTGTACCACACTAAAAAAACCTCCAAAAACGTATAATCTTATCAGGGACAATAGTTTTATTGCGGCATATCACTAAACAGCAAATTTTCATTCCAAACATATCGCTAAACAGGAAATTTTTGTTCCAAGCATAGCACTAAACAGCATATTTTCATTCTGTACGTGAAAAAACTCCCTAAAAATATATAATCTAATCAGAGACAACAATTTGCTGAATATGTAACAACATATCACTGAACAACTTCTCTGTTCCATACTGCAAAAATATTCTCATTTTTAACACATATAAATACAAAAAAAAACTCGTCTTGGCAACAATTCGCATTGCTTTATCTCACACATGGAAGCACAGGGTTTCACATCTTCGATGAAGTTCCGCAATGGGTCTGCCTGGTTCCTCAGCCATTTTTTATACATAAACTCATCCAGATAACTGTCAAATGTATCATCTACACAGTCCCTCATGCTGAATTTTGCATATTACAATATGTCTTCCATAATGTTAGTGTGGACCTCTGTCTCATAGTCAACAAATGAAATGGTTGACTGTGAGGTGGATAAATCCCTCCTTGTTCAAAAGCCACATGACTGCTAGCAATCTATATAAATCATGGACCCAGATAAAGTTTTCTCCTTAATACTTGTTTTGACAATTATAAATAATAACAAAAAACCATAATTCAAGTCACCTCCCACGAAGCACAAAACCTAGGGAGAAGTGATTAATTGTCATATTCCACATCAGAAACCAAAACCCAGATGCTTCATTATTCTTTACCTTTGCCCCTTCTGAAGTGGTAGAAACCACTCCAGTATAAAGACATTTGGCATAACATACATCACAACAAAAAAAACTAAAGGCCCAAAAAGTGTAAACACTCTTAAAAATGTAAAAAGGAATGAACAGGAGAAACGAAAACCTTCCAGCAAAACCAAAGCTTACGAAACTTCTTGATCGACATTCTCATGTGGTTCATCACCATATGATCATGCAGACCACATTTCCATTTCCAAATTACTGTTTTGGGGCTCCGAACGATATGATTGAAAATCAAATAATTCTGAGCCCTCCAAAGCTAATATTTAACTTCTGACAGCAGAAAATTATGGACGTAATTCCCATTGTCAGGAGACAGCACGTGTGGTAAAGAATTGTAGTCTGGTCACGTGGAGGGATACGCAGCCACTGACCAACAAGTTCCCAAACACATTGTGCAAAAGCACAGGAACCGAGATGTTCACAGTCCTCCAATTTGATCACACTGACCACAAGCATCACTCTGCACCAAGTGTTGCTGGGAAAGCCGCAATCTGGTGGGAACAATCTCATGTGCCTTCCAGTTAAACTGTCGATTTGAGAGCGGAAGGCAATTACTATTTAAATTACTGCAGACAATGCCCCAGGGGAGGCCAGGTTGATATCTAATGCCATCCGCCTCATCTGCATATACCTTGAATACTGTCAAACGGTTTGATATGTTCCTAAATTCTCTCGCAATTCCATACACAATGTTTCCCCACTTGGTAATATTTTAATAGGGTCATTGTGACATTTCATTATTATTATTATTATCAGTGTTCATACCAATGTTTTTTTACCAAAAATGCAGAAGGGTACCACAACAGGTTTAATTTTAGCGCAATAATATTTTAACATTTGAAAGAATTATTAAAGTACTACAAATAAATACTGTTTGTTCTAACAGCTGCATCTACTAATTAGCTATAGCATAATTTTCTCCTAATACAGAAATTCAACTGGCTACTTTTAGGTATTATGCAAATTATCCAGTGGTTGTGTTTTGTTCAAGTGCAAAAGAACTGGATTGAAAATCCAGGTAACTTGGAAACTTGTGTTTATACTCAGGCTTCATATCTTGTACAACTATAAAAATGATTTACACTGACAGTACTAATTGCTTTTGGTCATAGC
This sequence comes from Ryuthela nishihirai, assembly GCA_038380435.1. Classification (NCBI taxonomy): domain Eukaryota; kingdom Metazoa; phylum Arthropoda; class Arachnida; order Araneae; family Heptathelidae; genus Ryuthela; species Ryuthela nishihirai. The sequence continues at coordinate 1,644,466 of JAWZYU010000044.1, read as the reverse complement.
CTTACATGCAAATTTATCTCCGCAAAATTCCCCGCCCTGCCCACGGTCAGTAGGGGACACCGATGGGCTTGGAAAGGCCGCCGTCCGTCGGATGGGACGTTAAGCCGTGGTCCCGTGTGTGGGAGAGCCATATTCTGTGCACGTTAAAGAACACGCTGGGTGGCCTTGACGGGAGGCTACCATCTGTCTCCCAACAGCTGTTCCAGTGGGTCCCCTCCCCCAACCTTCTCTGAGCCTTCGGGGTCCATGTGACCTGGCCATTTAGCCCATGGTGTGCAAAAAAGTGCCGCTCAGAGGTAAAACAACCCAACCCTTACATGCAAGTCCACACTATTTGGAAACTAAAGATTCTTTTTGCATGATTAATGTGATTCTCTTTCATGATTATATTTCTTCTGTTCTAACTATTGAGAAATTTCTCCACTAACATCCATTCTGCTCGGAAAAGAAGCCCTTCAGTAGCATGCGACAGTCGTAATCTGCAGTTGCCAGGTTTGAGTCCCACCTGTGCCAGTATTGAGATTTATCTCTGCAAAACTTCCTACCTTGCCCTTGGTCAGTAGGGGACACCATTGAGCTTGGAAAGGTTGCCATCCATCAGATTGGATGTTAAGCCATTGCCCCATGTGTGGGAGAGCCATACCCTGTGCACATTGAATAACTCGCTGGATGGCCTTAATGGGAGGCTACCATTTGTCTCCCAACAGCTGTCCAGTGAGTCCCCAACCTTCTCTGAGCCTTCGGGACCCTTGTGACCTGGCCTTTTAGCTTGTGTGCAAAAAAGTGCTGCTCAGAGGTAAAACAACCCAACCCTGCTTTCCCTCAGTAGGGGACACCAATGGGCTTGAAAAGCTATCAGATGCTCCATTTTCAGATGGGGTGTTAAGCCATGGACCCTAAGCATGTTAAAGAATACTCAGTATGGCCTTGATGGGAGACTTCTGTTTCCTAATAACTTCAGTGAGTCTACTTCCTCTACTCAACTATGAGCCTTGGAGTCCATGTGACCTGACTATTTAGCCCATTGTGTGCAAAAAAGTGCTGCTCAAAGGTAAAATCCCAACTATGTTATTCAAACCTCCAAGGAGCCCCAGTGAATATAATTTTCAGTGCCCAAAGAATCCTAAGGCCACCACTGCTGACAGGCTTTGGTCAGACTTTTGTAAAAATGATTTATCATTAGAGATTTTACCTTTCCTATCGGTAAGAACCCCAGATAAGCGAGTCGAAGTCTTATTGCATTCCAGTACCCATAAAGTAACCTGTTTAATGTTTAAACAATTAACATATTGACGAGCTTCCATTTTCAATGTGATCTCCTAATGCAATCTACAGATTTATATTAAAAGTTTTAAATTAAAATTATTTGAACTGATTTTGGTGATGGCCAGTTATTACTTTCTTCAGACAATGTATAAAAGTAATAAAGCAGGACATTAGTGATTTAAAAAATACTAGTACTTATGCATTGTTTCCTCAAAATAAATGTCCATAAGATTTTAACCTGAGAGTGCATGGGTTGGGTTTGTGAGTTCCACCTAGTGTTGATACATGAAATGTAAATTTTAATTCAATTTATTAAGCATTATATTGTTATTAATACCTTATAAATTGCACTATAGTAAAAAATGAAGAATGACTTTAAAGTGTTGTCTCTTGGTATACAGTTGATGTCGGTAAAGCTGGTTCCCATAAACCTAATCTGTGCATTAGGGTAACAATTTTTCACCAGTGCTTTCACAGGATAACTTCTAACCCCTCCCCCTTTTTTTTTGTTTTTCATAACTTTTTTCACTCAGAAAAAAAATCTGTAAGCCACATTTAACAAAGGAAACAAATTTCTGATATTTTTGCATAAACTAAATACCATTTTTCGAAAGGAAAAATTCAACCAGGATATCTCTTTCAGCTCCCTTGGGGTTACAGTCGTAGTAATCTCAAGTGTAAAATATCTATTATAATAAAAAATATATTTTTTGGTCCTGATTTTGTAATAAATATTGATGCTGTGCTATCAAACTATATATACAAATATTAAAATCTTTCTGTATTGGGGCGGGGGTGGCTCAGTCGGTAGCGCACCAGGCTTGTAATCTGTAGTTCCCAGGTTCGAGTCCCAGCTGGGTCAGCATTGAGATTTATCTCTGCAAAATTCCCCGCCCTGCCCACGGTCAGTAGGGGACACCGATGGGCTTGGAAAGGCCGCTGTCTGTCGGATGGGACTTTAAGCCGTGGCCCCGTGTGTGGGAGAGCCATACCCTGTGCACGTTAAAGAACACGCTGGATGGCCTTGACGGGAGGCTACCATCTGTCTCCCAACAGGTATTCCAGTGGGTCCCCTCCCCCAATCTTCTCTGAGCCTTCGGGGTCCTTGTGACCTGGCCATTTAGCCCATGGTGTGCAAAAAAGTGACGCTCAGAGGTAAAACAACCCAACGTTAAAGAACACGCTGGATGGCCTTGACGGGAGGCTACCATCTGTCTCCCAACAGGTATTCCAGTGGGTCCCCTCCCCCAACCTTCTCTGAGCCTTCGGGGTCCTTGTGACCTGGCCATTTAGCCCATGATGTGCAAAAAAGTGCCGCTCAGAGGTAAAAAAACCCAACCCTTTCTGTATTGTTATATGAATTCTATTTAGTATTTCTCATAAAATTAAAATCCATATCCTCTAGTAGGAAGTGCTCATGTTTTTGTGCCTGTTAGTGGGTATGTTTGTCTTTTGGCCGTCACTTCCCCAATTCTTCCAAATATTTTGGTAGCACTCATTTTTGAGTTTTCCATTTTTTTAAAAATAATTTTACACCTTTTTGTGATAATACATAAATATAATATATGCTTTACATTTTATCAAAAGTATGAAAAAAAAATAGTTAAATTAACACATTTTCCATTTGTTTAATTTTATGTTTGTTAAATAATGAAAGAAACTCGACTCCAGGTGGGATACGAACCAGGTTCGCATCCCACCTGGCTCAAGACAATTTTTCCTCTAAAAATTTGAATCGACTTCAAAGTGGTAATTTATTAGTAGATTTATGTTTGTTATATATGGCTTCTGAATCCATAATTAATCAAAGGATTCTTAGAATGTTTATCTGCAGAATTATATTCATCAGAAAAAATAAGCTACATCAGTATTTTTTTTTCAGTAGTTTGAATGCTGTATTTACTCATATTTTCCTAAAATTGGTAATTTTTTTTATCCTGTAAACATGATAAAGCTAACTAAGTACAGTATAGTCTTAAGGGGCTTATACCTGCACCAATGTAACCTATGCAGACAGCTTAACTGGTCGTTCCTCCCATATTACAGTGGGGCAGGGGTGGCTCAGTCGGTAGCGCGCCAGGCTCGTAATCTGTAGTTCCCAGGTTCGAGTCCCAGCTGGGTCAGCGTTGAGATTTATCTCCGCAAAATTTCCCCGCCCTGCCCACGGTCAGTAGGGGACACCGATGGGCTTGGAAAGGCCGCCGTCCGTCGGATGGGACGTTAAGCAGTGGTCCCGTGTGCGGGAGAGTCATACCCTGTGCACGTTAAAGAACACGCTGGATGGCCTTGACGGGAGGCTACCATCTGTCTCCCAACAGCTGTTCCAGTGGGTCCCCTCCCCCAACCTCTGAGCCTTCGGGGTCCATGTGACCTGGCCATTTAGCCCATGGTGTGCAAAAAAGTGCTGCTCAGAGGTAAAACAACCCACAACCCATATTACAGTGATGCATCATGCCCACAAATACAGAAATGAAATAAGATGGATAGTAAACAATGAGTTTCATTTCTTCTAGTAGGAATATTCTTCCTTGCTGCCAGAACTATTATCTGAAAGCCTGAGTTTACACTTCCATTCAATAAGAGGGATTAGTGTCTCACACCATCTCAGAATGTAAATGATGAAATAACTGGCAGAAAAAAATGCTCCTTTTTTTGGTAAATCATTGCCAGGTGTTCAGGTTGTGCTTAACAAAATGATTTATTCTGATTTTTCTGCCCTGTTGGGCAAAGACTATCAAAGTGGGCAATTCCAATTTTTGATCGTGCCAGAAACACAGAGATTAGTGAAGAATCCTGGCAATGTACGATCAGTTAAGCTGTCAGTCACATCATTGTGTGTTTAAGCCATGTAAAAGTTCCTCAACTTGTGGTCTGCCAACCCATGGGTCAGAAAATTGTAGGAAGTGGTCAATGGCTCAAATAAGACTTGAACAATGATTTTTCCATACTGCTGAAGTGAAAAGTGTTATCCAAATGACAAAAATGTTTTTATATCTGTGCATGTGCATTGAAAAAATTCAAGATCAGCTAGACCAGGGGTTCTCAATGTGGGGTACATGTTAAAAAATTTTTGGGTATGTCGTGAGAGCTCAAAAGTCGCTAGATCTAGTAACAAAGTCACTAAGTTGGCATCATTATACTATAACTATAGTTTTATCAATCTATATAAGAGGTACACCAGTTACATACACATTTCCAGGGGGTATGTGAAGCATAAAAGGTTGAAAACCACTGAGCTAGACCAGTGGTTCTCAACCCACTTTCGAAAAGTTTTACTGCATACCCCACGTTGAGAACTCCTGAGCTAGACGATCAAATTCATGTTGATGAATTATTGATTGGTAATAGTCTCAGAATGTTCCTGTAAAAGACCAAAGCAATCAACTCCTGGGTTATATTTCTGGTACAGTTTTATCAAGTTTTAGAAAGTTTTGCAAGTTACTATTAAACTTGGCCTCAAATATATTCAACCAGCTCTGGGTGCATCCCCCAGCTTACAGACTAACTTCATGTATACTAGTTTTCCAAACTATGGTTTGCATAAAACCTAAAAGTTTTAACTGCAATTTAAAGAAATGCTTTAGAAGTTGTATATTTTTTGGCAGAATTCCTTGTTGCTTTTGAGAACTATTAGTCATGGATTTTGCGTAGACTTTGCTTTAACATATAAATAAACAGAGCAGATTTTTAGCTGATAATATTTAGAGATTGTAAATCATGCACTGGAGATTAGTACTGTTGTAGAAATTTATTGCATTTTAGTTTTAATGTCCTCAGAGTTATATTTTTTTAATCAGGGAATTTTAGCGCTATATAGAATGTTAGTTAAAATCATGGTCATGTAAGAAAAAATTGTACATAGTTATACAATGTAGTAGTACATATTTCATTACTGATATGGTAGTTAATGTTTAGTTTTGCTACTTAAAACAAGTGTAGAAAAAGTTCCACTTTTGTATTACTTAGAATCTATGAATTGTCATAACTGAATCCTAAGTAGAGTTAAGTAAGATATTGCAGCAATTATGTTTTATCATTAATGTTTTTTTTTCTATCTTTTGACCATTTTTTATGTTTCTCTCTTTTCACTTTTGTTTTTTGCAAAATCCCCCAGAAGCATTTTGGTGTTTGAGAAGTAGATATTTTTTCGTACTGAATACTAGGTGAAAGTATATAAAAATTATCATTCCAAATCATGTAGAAATGTTATTGCTCAGTAATTTAATTCCTTGTTAACTGAAAGAGTCATGAGGTACTAGTCATTTTGAAAATGCTTATAATCTGTTATATTCAAAAAGTGTTATATTGTATGGGAAGAATTTCCAGTGTGTATGAAAATGGTGAAATTGGGAAAAATTGAGTTATGTAAAGAAAAGAAGCACCAGAGAGTAAAGGTGCAATAATGAATAAAGGTGCAGCATTCGACCTCTATTTACTGTTCTTTGCAAAAGCGTTCATTTTTCCCCGTTCTCTTTTTCTTTCATAAATAAAAGTAAATAATAAATACCTCCTCAAGCAGCTGCTTGCCACAGAGGTCTGACAGGAACCTGTCAGTTTATATGCCAAAGTAGAATATCTGAGAGGATGGCAAGACCTCAGCAGAAAAACAACATATACATCCATGTCTTACCCGGGGCTTGAACCCAGGTCCCGTAGATCAGTAGCCAAGCGCACTAATCACTCGGCCACTGAGATATTTCCAATTAGTTAATCTATAATAAAGTTTGGCATTAAAAATTAGTCTAACTTTCTGAAAAAGTTCAAATGCAAAGCTTTGGTACACTTTTTAGATCGAAGTTTTTCAAAAAGGATTATTTTGGTATAACGTTCAGTCATTGCTCAAAATTCAAAAAAAGGCTTCTAACTACATTCCAATGACGCATGATCAAAGTGATTACCACATTTCATAGTCATGCTCACATGACAGGTTTTCTCTCAATTGTCTAATAGCAAGAATGTTAGGGCGGGGGTGGCTCAGTCGGTAGCGCCCCAGGCTCGTAATCTGTAGTTCCCAGATTCGAGTCCCAGCTGGGTCAGCGTTGAGATTTATCTCCGCAAAATTCCCCGCCCTGCCCACGGTCAGTAGGGGACACCGATAGGCTTGAAAAGGCCGCCGTCCGTCGGATGGGACCTATAAGCCGTGGTCCCGTTTGCGGGAGAGCCATACCCTGTGCACGTTAAAGAACACGCTGGATGGCCTTGACGGGAGGCTACCATCTGTCTCCCAACAGCTGTTCCAGTGGGTCCCCTCCCCCAAACTTCTCTGAGCCTTCGGGGTCCATGGTGTGCAAAAAAGTGCCGCTCAGAGGTAAAACAACCCAACCCTTTTAATGTTCGCAATTTTTCATCCAGAATTTGAAATTAATCCTAATTATGGGCAAATAATGAATTTATTGTTTGGTTGGTGTTATCTCTGAGCTGGCCAGATTAAAAAATTAATTTTTTATTTTTAGAAATTTTTTAGATTTAGAAAATCATAAAGGGGATATGATGATGTCAGAAAGCCATTCTGTTGTAAACTTTTTCCCTTCAAGTAATGGTCTAAATTTTTTTTTTTGAAAGATACAATTAATATATATATGCAAGTTTAATATTTTATATGCAACCATTCCACTTTCTAGCGTTCTGAAAGGGGAAGCAATGGCCATTTGTCCCCTAGATGCTGTCCGTGAGACATTTTTTTTACTATGCCGAGTGAATTCATCACAAATAGAGGAATTGAATTAAGGAGAATCGCTGAACATCAGGTTCAAACGCATCCAGCATATTCTTTTAATACTTAGAAGCTACTGAACCAATTATTCATCTGAAAGAAATTTATGACCTCAAATTTCCCCACCCTACCCATGGTCAGTAGGGGACACCGATGGGCTTGGAAAGGCCGCCATCCGTCGGACGAGATATTAAGCCCCTTTAGCCCATGGTGTGCAAAAAAGTTCCTCTCAGAGGTAAAACAACCCAACGTTAAAGAACACGCTGGATGGCCTTGACGGGAGGCTACCATCTGTCTCCCAACAGCTGTTCCAGTGGGTCCCCTCCCCCAACCTTCTCTGAGCCTTCGGGGGGGGGGGGGGGGCTTGTGACCTGGCTATTTAGTGCATTGTGTGCAAAAAAGTGCCGCTCAGAGGTAAACCAATCAACAATAAAGAACACGCTGGATGGCCTTGACGGGAGGATACTATCTGTCTCCCAACTGCTGTTCCAACCTTCGCTGAGCCTTTGGGGTCCTTGTGACCTGGCCATTTAGCGCATTGTGTGCAAAAAAGTGCTGCTCTGAGGTAAGCCAACAATAAATAACACTCTGGATGGCCTTGACGGCAGGCTACCATATGTCTTCCAACAGCTGTTCCAGTGGGTTCCCTCCCCCAACCTTCTCTGAGCCTTCGGGGTCCTTGTGACCTGGCCATTTAGACCATTGTATGCAAAAAAGTGCTACTCAGAGGTAAAACAACCCAACCTTGGCTGATATTAAATCTTTGGTGTCCAATTTTGTTTCACCGTGCTCACTGGTGTGGTTGTTGGCTCAGTCGGTAACATGTCGGGCTCGTAATCTGTATCTCCTAGGTTCGAGTCACACCTGTACCAGTGCTGATATCTCCACAAAACCGTCACTATGCACTCAGTCAGTAGGGAACATAAAGCCATACCCTGTGCATGTTAAGGGCGGTGGTGGCTCAGTCGGTAGCGTGCCAGGCTCGTAATGTGTAGTTCCCAGGTTCGAGTCCCAGCTGGGTCAGCGTTGAGATTTATCTCTGCAAAATTCCCCGCCCTGCCCACGGTCAGTAGGGGACACCGATGGGCTTGGAAAGGCCGCCGTCCGTCGGATGGGACGTTAAGCCGTGGCCCCGTGTGCGGGAGAGCCTTAACCTGTGCACGTTAAAGAACACGCTGGATGGCCTTGACGGGAGGCTACCATCTGTCTCCCAACAGCTGTTCCAGTGGGTCCCCTCACCCAACGTTCTCCGAGCCTTCGGGGTCCATGTGACCTGGCCATTTAGCCCATAGTGTGCAAAAAAGTGACGCTCAGAGGTAAAACAACCCAACGTTAAAGAACACGCTGGATGGCCTTGACGGGAGGCTACCATCTGTCTCCCAACAGCTATTCCAGTGGGTCCCCTCCCCCAACCTACTCTGAGCCTTCGGGGTCCTTGTGACCTGGCCATTTACCCATGGTATGCAAAAAAGTGCCATACCCTGTCTACCATCTACCATCTGTCTCTCAACAGCTGTTCCAGTGGGTCCCCTTCCCCAACCGTCTCTGAGCCTTTGGGATCCTTGTCACATGACCATTTAGCCCATGGTGTGCAAAAAAGTGCCGCTCAGAGGTAAAACAAACCCACCGTTGGAGGGCGCAATTTAAACTTTTGAGAGGTTCAGAGAGTTCGAATCGTAATATTTCATGAATACCTATCCAACCCCAAAGGGAATTTTAATCTCGGAAAACAAAGGAATAACTCTTAAAAGTAAAAAGTTGCGTGTTCCCACAGCCCCCTGGGGGTAAACTTATTACCAATAGAGAACCTTATGACCTTCACATTGCACCATTAAAATTTCACATTTGCAGCATAAATACATCGTTTGGAATATTCGTTTAATATTTTGCAATTTTCAACTTCTTCCACCGTTAGATGGCGTAATTTCAACTTTTGGAAGATTCGAAAAGTGCATTTCGTAATGTTTCAATCAACACTATCCAGTTTTAAAAAAAAATTTCAATTTATCTCTAAACACAAACAATTATCTCTTAAAACAAAAAATTCCCTCCCCTCGGGGTGTATGGGGTCAACTCAATGTTGATAATGGAAACTTCATGACCTTTACACCACCGAAATTCTAGCATAAATTTATCGTTTGCATTCTTCGTTTAAATGTTTGGAATTTAAAAAAATTTCCAACGTTAGATGATGCAATTAGGGCTTCTGGGAGATTCGGAAAGTGCGAATCGTAATATTTTATTAATACGTATCTAAGAGAAAGATAATGAAAGAAAGAAACAAGCAAAGGAAGACAATGTTTATTTTTTACTCTAAAAAACAAACTTGTCTCTTAAAAATAATAGTTTGCGAGTCCCTCTCCCCGTCCCTTTGGTGTAAGGGGTCGACTCATTTTTGCCAATGCAAAACTCGTGACCACAGTCCACAAAAATTTCGAATTTCTAAAAAAAAAATACATTGTAATATTCGTTTAAAATTCGTAATTTCCGACTTTTCCCACCGTTAGAGGCCGTAATTTAAACTTTTTGGAGTTTCTGAAAGTGCGAATCATAATAGTTCTTCAATATCTAACGAACCAAAATATAATTTTTAATTTACCTTTTAAAAACGAAAAGTTCGATGTCTACAGGCCGACAGACGATAATACGAATATATTATCTATTTTTTTTAACTAGATAAAAAAAAAACAGAGATAAAGATAGAGATAAAAAACTATAATGATGGAATCAACCAGTTAAACGATACTACAAAACAATCCAAAAAATAAAAAAATAAATACCCCCTCAAGCAGCTGCTTGCCACAGAGGTCTGACAGGAGCCTGTCAGTTTATATGCCGTAGTAGGTCTGAGAGGATGGCAGGACAATCGGCAGAAAAACGACACAAACATCCATGCCTTACCCGGGGCTCGAACCCAGGTCCCGTAGATCAGTAGCCAAGCGCGCTAACCACTCGGTCACGGGACAAAGATGGTATAAAAAAGATGGTATAAAAAAGATGGTATAATAATAAAAATATTTATTTGCTTATGTTTCACACATCAACGTTTCTGATAACATGAGAGGCTGGCCAAAATCTTGAAGTGACTCGGGCCCCAGGTTGGGTTGGGTTGTTTTACCTCTGAGCGGCACCCCCCTGCACACCAAAAATCCAACCAAAATGAATAGACTGAGATAATACAATCTGGCTTATCCTGAATCAAAAAATGAAATACTTTACATCCATTTATTTATTTATTTATTTTGGGGGAGGGGGGGGGTAGCTCAGTCGGTAGCGCGCCAGGCTCGCAATCTGTAGTTCCCAGGTTCGACTCCCAGCTGGGTCAGTCGTTGAGATTTATCTCCGCAAAATTCCCCGCCTGCCTACGGTCAGTAGTGGACACCGATGGGTTTGGAAAGGACGCCGTCCGTTGGATGGGACGTTAAGCCGTTGCTCCGTGAGCGGGACAGCCATACCCTGTGCACGTTAAAGAACACACTGGATGGTCTTGAATGGAGGCTACCATGTGTCTCCCAACGGCTGTTCCAGTGGGTCCCCTCCCCCAACCTTCTCTGAGCCTTCGGGGTGCTTGTGACCTGGCCATTTAGCCCATGGTGTGCAAAAAAGTGCCGCTAAAAGGTAAATCAACCCAACGTTAAAGAACACGCTTGATGGTCTTGACGGGAGCCTATCATCGGTCTCCCAACAGCTGTTCCAGTGAGTCCCCTCCCCCAACCTTCTCTGAGCCTTTGGGGTCCTTGTGACCTGGCCATTTAGCCCATGGTGTGCAAAAAAGTGCCGCTCAGAGATAAAACAACCCAATGTTAAAGAACACAGTGGATGACTTTGATCGGAGGCTACCATCTGTCTCCCAACAGCTGTTCCAGTGGGTCTCCTCCCCCAACCTTCTCTGAGCCTTTGGGGTCCATGTGACCTGGCCATTTAGCTAATGGTGTGCAAAAAAGTGCGCTAAGAGGTAAAACAACACAGCTGGCTTATCCTGAATCAAAAATCCTGTCTGAAACTTTAACGTAACTCTTCTTGGATAATCTGGCAATACTTTGAACGCACGCGAAAAACCTGTCGTGTGAACTTACGTCATATATTTACTTTATCAGTGTCTACTGTTTCGCCATTCCTGTTATCTTCACAGGAAAAGGACAAATGTCCAACACCTGAAACAACTTTCCTTGGAAGAGATAAAGAAAGAGCAGATATAAGATATTCTCTAGGGAATGGCAGATGGCAAAATGGACGCTATCTACTATAAATGAAGACGATCTGTAAGTGGCAACACACTTCTTGTTCATTCAGCAGCAAGCATTTCAATTCTGCCATGAAGACTTTAGCTATCGTTTTCGTTGTCGCTGTGGTGGTGGCTCTTTGTGAAAGCAAGCCTTTTGGTAAGTTACTAATAGAGAGTTAAATAGAAGGTCTTTAGGTACAAGTGCAGTATAAGGTTCTCAGCCGCTATCTTGTTTTGTTTAGCCACGGTGAAGAAAAGTCTGAAAGGTAAAAGTAATCCGTTGCGCATCTATCTTGAGACGCGTATTTAGGATATATATATATCATGAAAACAAGATTTTATTAACCGCTTGGCTATGCTGCAGTATAGGGTCCTCAGCCGCCATGTTGTACTTTTCCTCCAGGAAAACCTATAATATTGAGTTGCAATATGATATCCATCCGCATGTTCCAACAACTGTTCCAGTGGGTCCCCTCCCCCAACCTTCTCTGAGCCTTCGGGGTCCATGTGACCTGGCCATTTAGCCCATGGTGTGGAAAAAAGTGCCGCTCAGAGGTAAAACATCCCAACGTTAAAGATCACACTGGATGGCTTTGACGGAAGGCTACCATCTGTCTTCCAACAGCTGTTCCAGTGGGTTCCCTCCCCCAACCTTCTCTGAGCATTTCGGGTCCTTGTGACCTGGCCATTTAGCCCATGGTGTGCAAAAAAAAGGCCGCTCAGAGGTAAAACAACCCAACGTTAAAGAACATGCTGGATGGCCTTGACGGGAGGCTACCATCTGTCTCCCAACAGCTGTTCCAGTGAGTCCCCTCCACCAACCTTCTCTGAGCCTTCGGGGTCCTTGTGACCTGGCCATTTAGCCCATGGTGTGGAAAAAAGTGCCGCTCAGAGGTAAAACAACCCAACGTTAAAGATCACACTGGATGGCTTTGACGGAAGGCTACCATCTGTCTTCCAACAGCTGTTCCAGTGGGTTCCCTCCCCCAACCTTCTCTGAGCATTTCGGGTCCTTGTGACCTGGCCATTTAGCCCATGGTGTGCAAAAAAAGGGCCGCTCAGAGGTAAAACAACCCAACGTTAAAGAACACGCTGGATGGCCTTGACGGGAGGCTACCATTTGTCTCCCAACAGCTGTTCCAGTGGGTCCCCTCCCCCAACCTTCTCTGAGCCTTCGGGGTCCATGTGACTTGGCCATTTAGCCCATGGTGTGCAAAAAAGTGCCACTCAGAGGTAAAACAACCCAACGTTAAGGAACACGCTGGATGGCCTTGACGGGAGGCTACCATCTGTCTCCCAACAGCTGTTCCAGTGGGTCCCCTCCCTCAACCTTCTCTGAGCCTTCGGGGTCCATGTGACCTGGCCATTTAGCCCATGGTGTGCAAAAAAAAGTTCCGCTCAGAGGTAAAAGAACCCAACGTTAAAGAACACGCTGGATGGCCTTGACGGGAGACTACCATCTGTCTCCCAATAGCTGTTCCAGTGGGTCCCCTCCCCCAACCTTCTCTGAGCCTTCGGGGTCCTTGTGACCTGGCAATTTAGCCCATGGTGTGCAAAAAAGTGCCGCTCAGAGGTAAAACAACCCAACGTTAGAGAACACGCTGGATGGCCTTGACGGCAGGCTACCATCTGTCTCCCAACAGCTGTTCCAGTGGGTCCCCTCCCTCAACCTTCTCTGAACCTTCGGGGTCCATGTGACCTGGCCATTTAGCCCATGGTGTGCAAAAGAAGTGCCGTTCAGAGGTAAAACCCAACGTTAAAGAACACGCTGGATGGCCTTGACGGGAGGCTACCATCTGTCTCCCAACAGCTGTTCCAGTGGGTCCCCTCCCCCAACCTTCTCTGAGCCTTCGAGGTCCATGCACCTGGCCATTTAGCCCATGGTGTGCAAAAAAGTGCCAATCAGAGGTAAAAGAACCCAACGTTAAGGAACACGCTGGATGGCTTTGACGGGAGGCTACTATCTGTCTCCGAACAGCTGTTCCAGTGGGTCCCCTCCCCCAACCTTCTCTGAGCCTTCGGGGTCCTTGTGACCTGGCCATTTAGCCCATGGTGTGCAAAAAAGCGCCGCTCAGAGGTAAAACAACCCAACGTTAAAGAACACGCTGGATGGCCTTGACGGGAGGCTACCATCTGTCTCCCAACAGCTGTTCCAGTGGCAACCTTCTCTGAGCCTTCGGGGTCCATGTGACCTGGCCATTTAGCCCATGGTGTGCAAAAAAAGTGCCGTTCAGAGGTAAAACAACCCAACGTTAAAGAACACGCTGGATGGCCTTGACGGGAGGCTACCATCTGTCTCTCAACAGCTGTTCCAGTGGCAACCTTCTCTGAGCCTTTGGGGTCCATGTGACCTGGCCATTTATTCCATGGTGTGCAAAAAAAGTGCTGCTCAGATGTAAAACAACCGAACGTTAAAGAACATGCTTGATGGCCTTGACGGTAGGCTACCATCTGTCTCCCAACAGCTGTTCCAGTGGGTCCCCTCCCCCAACCTTCTCTGAGCCTTCGGGGTCCTTGTGACCTGGCCTTTTAGTCCATTGTGTGCAAAAAAGTGCCGCTCAGAGGTAAAACCTAACCCCGCAGCCCTCAGTGAGTAAGGAACAGCTATAGGCGTGGAAAGACTGCTATTTGTTGGATGGGACGTTTAGCTGTGGCTCCGATGCACATTGAAGAACGTGCTGGATGGCCTGTCCTTCGAATTGGATGTTAAGTCGAAGATCCATACCGTATTCACGTTGAAGAATACACTGGATGGCCATTACGAGAGGTTACGATTTTTCACGTAACTGCTGTCTAGTGGTTTCCATCCAACCACCTTCTCTGAGCCGTCGGGGGCTTTGTGTACAAAAAAAAAGTGCCGTCCGTTGTGTGCAAAAAAGTGCCGTCAGGGTAAAAACCGGATGCACTGTAGCGAACTGTGGCGTAATTGACAGGAGTATGGGGAATACTGAAGCATTTCAGTAGAAAATAAAGCCATACAAAACGAAATGCAGGTTTATGTTTTGATATTAAAAGTATTAATTTATTGATATTAAAATAAATGCTTTTTTAATTTAAAATGGAGTCAGCCATTTATTAAGAACTGATTTGTTTCTACATTATTGCTTCAAGTGATTTTAAATTATTTCACAATGCAGTAAATGAGATATTGGCCGCCAGATGGAAGCACCAGTCCAAATTATTATTGCCGTAAATAAAAGTTCAATTTGGCTTCAAATAACATTTTGAGTCCTGTGAATCAAATCTTTGCATCAATCTAATTTCGAAAAACAAACTAAGAGATGACTACAGACAGCAATGGTTGCATTATAAACAACCATTTTAAAATAATCGGCTATTTTTTGCTTTTGTGACCTTTGCACTTGGGTGTGTACAATTTCATTAATAAAACAAACCCTGAAATCAACTGCTTGCCTTAGAGTCCTGCCCAACGCGGTAAGATGGGTACGGTGACCGAGGAACTGGTCGTTTCTAAAATTGAAAAGAGCCTACAACCCTCAGTGTTACGTAACACGAAGGTTGCCAGATCACTAATTTCTAAAAAAAAATCGTTGCCAGATATTTTTTCTGAATTCTGTAATCAACCCTAGTGTTCGGATATTTTTTTAATATATATAATGCGTATGAATATATAATGCAATGAATATGGAGCGTGCGCAGTTACTGTTCACAGCAAACTGGAGCAGTTACGGTTAATGTTCACAGCACATTGGATCGTGTGAGCTCACAAAGACCTAGATCGTGTGGGCTCACTCACGGAAATATTGAGCGTGTGCAGTTACCGTTCACAGCAAACTGGAGCGGTTGCGGTTAATGTTCACAGCACATTGGATCGTGTGAGCTCACAAAGACCTAGATCGTGTGGGCTCACTCACGGAAATATTGAGCGTGTGCAGTTACCGTTCACAGCAAACTGGAGCGGTTGCGGTTAATGTTCACAGCACATTGGATCGTGTGAGCTCACAAAGACCTAGATCGTGTGGGCTCACTCACGGAAATATTGAGCGTGTGCAGTTACCGTTCACAGCAAACTGGAGCTGTTGCGGTTAATGTTCACAGCACATTGGATCGTGTGGGCTCACCCATGGAAATATTGAGCGTGTGCAGTTACCGTTCACAGCAAACTGCAGCGTGTGCAGTAACTGCACACGCTCCAGTTTGCTGTGAACGATAACGAGCGTGTACAGTTGCTGTACACGCTCCAGATATTTTTCCTGAATTCTGTAATCATGTGACACGAAGGTTGCCAGATCACTAACTTCTAAAAAAAATCGTCGCCAGATATTTTTTCTGAATTCTGTAATCAACCATAATGTTAGGATATTTTTCTGAGTGACTGCACCTATTTTTTTTACAATTTTTTTACGACTTATAAAGATATCTGTAATTCGTCAGAAGGGCGCAGAGAATCAACTGTCCACCATGCTTGGGCGGAATAACTGATAAAAGGAATCCTAATAAAATAAATATTCCCTCAAGCAGATGCTTGCTACAGAAGTCTGACAGGAACTGTGCCAAAAATTTGTTCTAAAGTGTTGGATGTACAGTCGCTTAAATAAATATCCGAACACCATGGTTGATTACAGAATTCAGAAAAAATATCTGGCAACGATTTTTTTAGACATTAGTGATCTGGCAACCTTCGTGTCACGTGATTACAGAATTCAGGAAAAATATCTGGAGCGTGTACAGCAACTGTACACGCTCCAGTTACCGTTCACAGCAAACTGGAGCGTGTGCAGTACTGCACACGCTCCAGTTTGCTGTGAACGGTAACTGCACACGCTCAATATTTCCGTGAGTGAGCCCACACGATCTAGTATCAAAATAATATGACCACCTACAATCGCTCAAAAAAGTATCCGAACACTATGGTTGATTACAGAATTCAGAAAAAATATCTGACACCGATTTTTTTAGAAATTAGTGATCTGGCAACCTTCGTGTCAGGTGATTACAGAATTCAGAAAAAATATCGAGCGTGTACAGCAACTGTACACGCTCCAGTTTGCTGTGAACGGTAACTGCACACGCTCAATATTTCCGTGAGTGAGCCCACACGATCTAGTATCAAAATAATATGACCACCTACAGTCGCTCAAAAAAGTATCACAACGTCATTGTTGATTACAGAATTCAGAAAAAAATATCTGGCAACGAATTTTTTAGAAATTAGTGATCTGGCAACCTTCGTGTCACGTGACACGAAAAGTTTCCTGTCAGGTGGAATATTTTAGTAAATGGGGAAACCCTACTGAAGATCGCTCCCTGCCCCCTAGTTCTCCCGAAAGTAAAACCTCGAAATCTCCTTGCAAAAATAAATTTTGGCCACTTGCTTCCCTTCCATTGTTTGCCAGAAGATGGCAGCACATGTTACAATTCTCACTTCGATTTTTGTCATTTGGGAAAGGCAACAGCGATATTTAAAAAATTTCAATAAAAAGCAATTTGTTTCTCTTTTCGGACAGAATGTGTAAAAACTTCCCATTACATTGAACACACCTTTCAGGTATAAAATGGTACACAAATAGGATAATTTCCGATTTAAGATCGTTGTATCAGATTTACGTAGATTTAGATTTTGTCACTATTCCAAGTTCCAAGCTTTGTACTTCCGTGGAAAGGTGAAAGATCAGAAACGAGTGTTCCTAGAAAATGTCACCAAATAACCTTCTTTATATAAAAGAGAGTATTCATAGAAAGTATATCTGAAATATAATCTGTAAAAAGTATCTCTTTGTATATCCGGAAACGGTTACGGTTTGGCAACGAAGAAATATTATTTCGTAGTTTCAAATAATGAGGCATTGGCAAAAAGACATTTTTTGCTGTTAACTGAACTCTATGTTGTACATTTCTCCATAAACAATAATAAACTTTTTCCCGGAAACAGTTTAAATGTTTTTAAATATTAAATTAAAACAACACAACCTACGGAGGACAATTATCTCTGTGTGCACCCAATGGGCTAAATGGCCAGGTCATAAGAACCCCCAAAGGGCTCAGTGACGGGTTGGCGGCGAGGACGGCTCAGTTGTTAGCATGCCAGGCTCGTAATCTGTAGTTCCCAGGTCCGAGGGACACCTGGGCCAGGGTTCAGTACACTGTCTTAGAAACTGCCATTTTTTGGTTGGGTTAGGTTGTTGGGTTGCTTAACCTCTGAGCGGCACTTTTTTTTTGCACACCATCGTCTAAATAATGGCCAGGTCACATGGTCCCCGAAGGCACAAAGAAGATTGGGGGAGGGGAACCACTGGAACAGCTGTTGGAAGACATGGTAGCCTCCCGTCAAGGCCATCCAGTATGTTCTTTAACGTTGGGTTGTTTTACCTCTGAGCGGCACTTTTTTGCACACCATGGGCTAAATGATCAGGTCACAAGGACCCAGAAGGCTCAGAGAAGGTTGGGGGAAGGGATCCACTGGAACAGCTGTTGGGAGACAGATGGTAGCCTCCCGTCAAGGCCATCCAGCGTGTTCTTTAACGTGCACAGGGTATGGCTCTCTCGCACACGGGCCAATGCTTAACGTCCCATCCGACGGATGGCGGCCTTTCAAAGTCCATCAGTATCCCCTACTGACTGCGGGCAGGGCGGGGAGTTTTGTGGAGATAAATCTCAACCCTGACCCAGCTGGGACTCAAACAACTGTTTCAGTGGGTCCCCTCCCCAAATCTTCTGAGCCTTCGGGGTCCTTGTGACTTGCCCATTTAGTCCATGGTATACAAAAAAAAGTGCTGTTCAGAGGTAAAATAACTCAAATCACACATGCACCAGAGGGAATATGCGTTCTTATTAGTTTTAGCACTATGAAAATTGTATGGCCGAGTGGTTAGCACGCTTGGCTACTGATCCAAGGGACCTGGGTTCGAGCCAGTGGTTAGCATGCTTGGCTACTGATCTAAGGGACCTGGGTTCGAGCCAGTGGTTAGTACCCTTGGCTACTCATCTATGGGACCCGGGTTCGAGCCAGTGGTTAGCACGCTTGGCTACTGATCTAAGGGACCTGGGTTGGAGCCAGTGGTTAACACACTTGGCTACACATCTATGGGACCTGGGTTCGAGCCAGTGGTTAGCACGCTTGGCACCTGATGTAAGGGACCTGGGTTCGAACCAGTGGTTAGCATGCTTGGCACCTGATCTAATGGACCTGGGTTCGAGCCAGTGGTTAGCACGCTTGGCACCTGATCTAAGGGACCTGGATTCGAGCCAGTGGTTAGCATGCTTGGCTACTGATCTAAGGGACCTGGATTCGAGCCAGTGGTTAGTACCCTTGGCTACTCATCTATGGGACCCGGGGTTTGAGCCAGTGGTTAGCACGCTTGGCACCTGATCTAAGGGACCTGGGTTCGAGCCAGTAGTTAGCACGCTTGGTTACTCATCTAAGGGACCTGGGTTCGAGCCAGTGGTTAGCACGCTTGGCACCTGATCTAAGGGACTTGGGTTGGAGCCAGTGGTTAGTACCCTTGGCTACTCATCTATGGGACCTGGGTTGGAGCCAGTGGTTAGCACGCTTGGCTACTCATCTACGGGACCTGGGTTCGAGCCAGTGGTTAGCACGCTTGGCACCTGATCTAAGGGACCTGGGTTCGAGCCAGTGGTTAGTACCCTTGGCTACTCATCTATGGGACCCGGGTTCAAGCCAGTGGTTAGCATGCTTGGCTACTGATCTAAGGGACCTGGGTTTGAGCCAGTGGTTAGCACGCTTGGCTACTGATCTAAGGGACCTGGGTTCGAGCCAGTGGTTAGCACGCTTGGCTACTGATCTAACGGACCTGGGTTCGAGCCAGTGGTTAGCACACTTGGCTACTCATCTAAGGGACCTGGGTTTGAGCCAGTGGTTAGCACGCTTGGCACCTGATCTAAGGGACCTGGGTTCGAGCCAGTGGTTAGCACGCTTGGATATTGATCTAACGGACCTGGGTGCCAGCCAGTGGTTAGCATGCTTGGCTACTGATCTAATGGAGCTGGGTTCTAGCCAGTGGTTAGTACCCTTGGCTACTCATCTATGGGACCCGGGTTCGAGCCAGTGGTTAGCACGCTTGGCTACTGATCTAAGGGACCTGGGTTCGAGCCAGTGGTTAGCACCCTTGGCACCTGATCTAAGGGACCTGGGTTGGAGCCAGTGGTTAGTACCCTTGGCTACTCATCTATGGGACCTAGGTTCGAGCCAGTGGTTAGCACGCTTGGCTACTGATCTAAGGGACCTGGGTTCGAGCCAGTGGTTAGCACACTTGGCTACTCATCTAAGGGACCTGGGTTTGAGCCAGTGGTTAGCACGCTTGGCACCTGATCTAAGGGACCTGGGTTCGAGCCAGTGGTTAGCACACTTGGCTACTCATCTAAGGGACCTGGGTTTGAGCCAGTGGTTAGCACGCTTGGCACCTGATCTAAGGGACCTGGGTTCGAGCCAGTGGTTAGCACGCTTGGCTATTGATCTAACGGACCTGGGTGCCAGCCAGTGGTTAGCACGCTTGGCTACTGATCTAATGGAGCTGGGTTCTAGCCAGTGGTTAGTACCCTTGGCTACTCATCTATGGGACCCGGGTTCGAGCCAGTGGTTAGCACGCTTGGCTACTGATCTAAGGGACCCGGGTTCGAGCCAGTGGTTAGCACGCTTGGCTACTGATCTAAGGGACCTGGGTTCGAGCCAGTGGTTAGCACGCTTGGCTACTGATCTAAGGGACCTGGGTTCGAGCCAGTGGTTAGCACGCTTGGCACCTGATCTAAGGGACTTGGGTTGGAGCCAGTGGTTAGTACCCTTGGCTACTCATCTATGGGACCTGGGTTCGAGCCAGTGGTTAGCACGCTTGGCTACTGATCTAAGGGACCTGGGTTGGAGCCAGTGGTTAGCACACTTGGCTACTGATCTAAGGGACCTGGGTTGGAGCCAGTGGTTAGCACACTTGGCTACTCATCTAAGGGACCTGGGTTCGAGCCAGTGGTTAGCACGCTTGGCACCTGATCTAAGGGACCTGGGTTCGAGCCAGTGGTTAGCACGCTTGGCTACTGATCTAACGGAGCTGGGTTCCAGCCAGTGGTTAGTACCCTTGGCTACTCATCTAAGGGACCCGGGTTCGAGCCAGTGGTTAGCACACTTGGCTACTCATCTAAGGGACCTGGGTTCGAGCCCTGGGTAAGGCATGGATGTGTATGTGTCATTTTTCTGCTGAGGTCCTGCCATCCTCATAGACCTACTATGGCATACAAACTGACAGGTTCATGTCAGACCTTTGTAGCAAGCAGCTGCTTGTGGGGATATTTATTTCTATTTTATATGATTTACAGTTGGAGAATAACATATTTAAAATGTTTTGCCGAGTGAAAAGTAAAATGAATGTTTTCACTTTGCAGAAGAGGAAGAATGTGACAAAGAAAAGGACGAAGAGTTCCAGACTTGTGGTTCAGCCTGCCCGGACACCTGCGAGAATTACAAGGATGAATTGCGCATATGTACCCTTCAATGTGTGATTGGCTGCGGCTGCCCCGAGGGAAAGGTTCGTAGGAAGGATGGCTACTGCGTCTACACTTCTGAATGCTGAGCCCAAAACGCTTTCATCACAGATCGTGATGATTTGTGAATAAAAGGTTTTCAAATCAATTGGTCTCCTTTCTCATTCTTTTCCAAACTGAAGCTTAAACTACAGGTAATGGCAGAAAAATGGAATTTAGGTTGGTTGAAATCAGAGCGGCACTTTTTTTGAGTACAATGGGCTAAATGGCCAGGTCAGAAGGATCCCAAAGGCTCAGCGAGGGTTGAGGGAGGGGACCCACTGGAACAGCTGGTAGCCTCCCGTCAAACCCATCCAGTGTGTTCTTTAACGTTGGATTGTTTCACCTCTGAGCGACACTTTTTTGCACACCATGGGTTAAATGGCCAGGTCACAAGGACCCCGAAAGCTCGGAGAAGGTTGGAGGAGGGGACCCACTGGAACAGCTGTTGGAAGACAGATGGTAGCCTCCCGTCAAGGCCATCCAGCATGTTCTTTAACGTGCACAGGGTATGGTACTTTTTTGCACACAATGGGCTAAATGTCCAAGTCACAAGGACCCGGAAGGCTCAGAGAAGGTTGGGGGAGGGGACCACTGTAACAGCTGTTGGGAGACGGATGTTAGCGTCTCGTCGCCACCCAGCGTGTTCTTCAACGTTCACAGGGTATACTTTTTTTGCACACAATGGGCTAAAATTTTTTGCACACAATGGGCCAGGTCACAAGAACCCCGAATGCTCAGAAGGTTGGGGACCCACTGGAACAGTTTTTGGGACACAGATGGTATCTTTCCGTCAAGACCAGTGTGTTCTTTAAGGTGCATAGAGTATGGTACTGTTTTTGCACACCATGGGCTAAATGGCCAGGTTACAAGGACCCCGAAGGTTTGAGGAGGACACTTACTGGAACAGCTCCCGTCAAGGCCATCCAACCTATCATTTAATGTGCATCCGCACACGGGGCCTCGGTTTAACGTCCCATTCAACGGGTGGCTACTTTTCTAAGCCCATTGTTGTCCCCTAGTGACCGAGGAAGTGGGAGCAAAAATCTGGCAACCTTCGTGTACGTGCAAGAAGGTTGCCAGATCACTAATTTCTAAAAAAAAATCGTTGCCAGATATTTTTCTGAACTCTTTAATCAACCATGGCGTTTGGATACTTTTTTGAGCGACTGTACCTACAACATTAGAATGAACTTTTATGAACTCTTGAACTCTAATATATACATAATTTAAATAATTCAATCGTTTGAAATAATAATACTCATTAAGTCTTAGGTCTGAGATAAATTTGTGTAACTAGCATTGATACGGTGCCAGGCTCAATCTGCAGTTCCCAGGTTCGAGTCCCATCTTGACCAGCATTGAGATTTTCTTCCGCAAAACTCCCCACCCTGCCCTTGGTCAGTAGGGGACATCGATGGGCTTGGAAAGGCCGCCATCTGTTAAGCCGTGGCTCCTATGTGCAGGAGAGCTGTGGCATATAAGAAGCACACCAGAGGCTGTCATCTGTATCCTAACAGATGTTCAGTGGGTCCTCCACCCAACCTCTGAGCCTTAGGGGTCCTTGTGACCTGGCAATTTTGCCCATTGTGTGCAAAAAATTCTGCCGAGGTTGGGTTGTTTTATCTCTGAGGCACATCTTTGCACACCTTGGGCTAAATGGCCAGGTCACAAGGACCCTGAAGGCTCAGAGAAGGTTGGGGGAGGGGACCTACTGGAACAGCTGTTGGGAGACAGATGGTAGCCTCCCGTCAAGGCCATCCAGCGTGTTCTTTAACGTTGGATTGTTTCACCTCTGAGCGCACTTTTTTTGAGTACAATGGGCTAAATGGCCAGGTCACAAGGATCCCAAAGGCTCAGAGAAGGTTGGGGGAGGGGACCCACTGGAACAGCTGTTGGGAGACAGATGGTAACCTCCCGTCAAGGCCATCCAACGTGTTCTTTAACGTGCACAGGGTATGGCTCTTTCGCACACGGGCCACTGCTTAACGTCCCATCCGACGGCCGGCGGCCTTTCCAAGCCCATCGGTGTCCCCTACTGACCCTGGGCAGGGAGTTTTGCGGAGATAAATTTCAACGCTGACTCAGCTGGGACTCGAACCTTGGAACTGCATATTAGGAGCCTAGCGCGCTACCGGCCAAGACCCCGCCCCCATTCCGCTGAGATAAAAGGAACCGAACCCAGAAGAGCTATGCCCCTTGCACGTTAAAGAACACGCTAGATGGCATTGAAGAGAGGCTACCGTCTTCTATTCTGCTGTTCAGTGTATCCGCTCCCCCAATCTCCTTTGAGCACTCGTGGGTTTTGTGACCTGTCCATTTAGCCCATTGTGCCCCGAAAAAAGCTACCCAACTCTCAATGAAACCGTTAGCCATCGGGATCCTTGTAACCTGCCCATTGTGCGCAAAAACACACACACGCGCAAACCTCAATGAAAACACTAATCGTTGAATAAAAACTCAAACCAATGAAAGTGTTGTAAATTATTTTTATTATCCCTTTTCAGTAAAAGATTTGGAAGAGAAAGCTATTTACATAAAGGTAACTTCCTTTTGAGTGTTATAACTCACACTGTACAGTAGAAAGTTATTCAGTAGAAGGCTTCACTTTTACTTGCTAATAATGATACAAGCCTTCGTCAATTTCCAAAGTAGCGACGATTGAGTTATTAAAGAAAAAGAAACTAATGACTAGTCAGATCCATAAATATGACTGCTACAGATCTTCAACTGGTTCCGTACACTACAGGCAGTCAGGAAATTGGTTGGTTACAACATGAAATCAATGGAACTCAAAATGGTGCTTCAACAGAACCTGTTATCAGACATTTCAGCACCAGTTAATAAACCTTTGCATAAGGATAACGTTAGCAACGTTTCGCTGGGACAACAGGTATTCGTATCACATAAAACTAGTCGTCAGATTGACATAAATTTATTGATTAAATAGAAAATAACAATAACATTGATATACGTACATATACGTGTCCTAGAACTAGTAGGAGAAGCATTGCCTTTCGAACCTCTGAGCGGTCTGTTTTGGAAGGAATTTTGAACACCATTTTTTATTTTGTGTAGAGTTGGGAGAGTACAGCAGTGCTTCTCAAAGATTGTGTCACAAAATTTGAGATGATATTGCAAACAAAAAGAGTTTGAGAATCACTGGTCTAGAGGGATATTTGACTGTATTATTTTGATTCCACTGATCTTTTGGTATTTGTGTGATAAAATTCTTAGAGAATTATTATTTTTGAAAATTATTCTCTTCGTGTAAAAGTTAATTTTGTGTTGTAAGACGAACTAAACCTATGTTGTTGCAAATAATCAGAAAACAAAATTAGTTGTGTATTGTCATTAGACAGTTTGGTAAAGCAAAAACAACGTTTCAGAAGAGAATATTAGAAATTATGTTATCAAAATTTCACAAGATCTGTAACATAAGAATCTTGTTTATTTGTATGGTATTTCTTCAGATTTAAGCAGAAAAAATTATTTAGAATCAGTTTAAAAGTGGATTATATGAGAAATTTTGATATTTTCAATGTCATATTGCATTTGGAGTAATGCACAGTCGCTCAAATAAATATCCAAACACTATGATTGATTACAGAATTCAGAAAAAATATGGCAACGTTTTTTTTTAAAGTTAGTGATCTGGCAACCTTCGTATACGTACACGAAGGTTGCTAGATCACTAACTTCTAAAAATATCACCAGATATTTTTTCTGAATTCTGTAATCAACCACAGTGTTGGGATATTTATTTGAGCGACTGTATCCAAGTAATAAATTTCTACACTAATGAACCTTTTTCAAAATTCAACGTTCTACACGGAATTTGAAAAATGAAAATGAAAGGACATGATTATTAGATGGACAAACATTCTGCTACTTCATTAAATATTCTTTGCTAACTGAAATTATTAAACAATATTAAGAATCTCTGATTTGAAGAGAAATAATTCCTATTCCTTGTTTTTCAAAGATACATTACTGGGTCTTTCTTGAGCAGTAATTTCTGTCTAAAGCTGTTTTGAGAAAAAGTGTATAATCCACGAGGAAGTTTTTGAAATTAAAAAGTTATATTTGTTTTATCACTAAATATTTTTGTAATTTTCCTTTTCAAAATTGATATTTTTATGTATATCTATAATGATAGTGGGTATAATAAAAAATAATATTGATAAATACCCAACTCAAGCAGCTGCTTGCCACAGACATCTGATAGGATCGTGTCAGTTTATATTCCATAGTAGGTCTGTGAGGATGGCGGGACCTCAGCAGAAAACAATACAAACATCCATGCCTCACCTAGTGCTCGAACCCAGATCCCTTTGATCAGTAACAAAGCGCGCAAATTCTCTTTCATTTGAAGCAGGTGCATGCTAGAAAGCATTGGAAACGGTTGCATCCGGGAATATTTCTTTTCAATAAGGTGTGAGAAATCTTATTGGTTTGAAACTCCCAGTGTTATCAGGAAATGTATTAGATTTAATCTCCAAAGTGTTTTGGAAAAATCCTGTTAGTCTGAATCTCAACAGGTAAAAGAATAGTGGTGTCTCAAAATCTTCCTCATCTGCATTTCCAAAGTGTTTCGACAAAATCATGTTTGCATGAATCTCTACAGTGGTGTCTCAAAATCTTCCTCATCTGCATTTCGAAAAGTGTTTTGACAGAATCGTTTGCATGAATCTCTACAGTGGTGTCTCAAAATCTTCCTCATCTGCATTTCCAAAGTGTTTCGACAAAATCATGTTTGCATGAATCTCTACAGTGGTGTCTCAAAATCTTCCTCATCTGCATTCCAAAAGTGTTTTGACAGAATCATGTTTGCATGAATCTCTATAGTGGTGTCCCAAAATCTTCCTCATCTGCATTGCCAAAAGTGTTTTGACAGAATCATGTTTGTATGAATCTCTACAGTGGTGTCTCAAAATATTCCTCATCTGCATTTCCAAAGTGTTTCGACAAAATCATGTTTGCATGAATCTCTACAGTGGTGTCTCAAAATCTTCCTCATCTGCATTTCCAAAAGTGTTTTGACATAATCATGTTTGCATGAATCTCTATAATGGTGTCCCAAAATCTTCCTCAT
Source organism: Ryuthela nishihirai (assembly GCA_038380435.1). Lineage (NCBI taxonomy): Eukaryota > Metazoa > Arthropoda > Arachnida > Araneae > Heptathelidae > Ryuthela > Ryuthela nishihirai. Next base: position 1,618,678 of record JAWZYU010000044.1, on the reverse strand, counting down.
CTGCATTTCCAAAAGTGTTTTGACAGAATCATGTTTGCATGAATCTCTAAAGTGGTGTCCCAAAATCTTCCTCATCTGCATTTATAAAAGTGTTTTGACAGAATCATGCTTGCACGAATCTCTACAGTGGTGTCTCAAAATTATCTGTATTTCCAAAAGTGTTTTGACAGAATCATGTTTGCATGAATCTCTACAGTGGTGTCTCAAAATCTTCCTCATCTGCATTTCCAAAAGTGTTTTGACAGAATCATGTTTGCATGAATCTCTACAGTGGTGTCTCACAATTTTCCAAATCTGAATTTTCCAGGTGTTTTAACAGAATCATTTTTCCATGAATCTCGACAGTGGTATGTGAAAATCATCTAAATTTCCAAGGTGATTTGACAGAATCATGTGTGGATGAATCTCTACAGTGGTGCCTCAAAATCTTCCTCATCCTAATTTCCAAGGTGTTCTGATGAAATATTTTTTCCTGAATTTTCCATGGTGTTCTGATAGAATGTTGTTTCCTAAATTCTCTACGGTGTTCTGATGGAATATTGTTTCCTAAATTCCCCATAGTTTTCTGATGAAATATTGTTTTCTGAATTACCCAATGGTGTTCTGATGAAATATTTTTCTTGAATTCTCCACGGTGTTATGGAATATTGCATCCTGAATTTTCCATGGTGTTCTGATGGAATATTGTCTCTGGAATTCTCCATGATGTTTTGATAAAATATTTTTTCCTGAGTTCAACGAGAAAAATTTGCTAATCTGAATCTTCAGGTTTTTTGTTGGTTTCAACCTTAAGGTTGTTCTAACAAAATCGTACTAGTCTGAAACTCTACAGTGTTTGATAGAATGTTATTAATTATCTCCAATTTGTTGTGACAATACTTTTATTAGTTTGACTCTGTTTATATTTTGAGAGCACACTGTCAATCTGAATATCCATGGTGTTCTGACAGAACGTTATTACTCTGAATATTCTCGCTAATCTGAGTGAAATTTGACATTCTCAATATTTTACTTGTTGCGATAAAATCTCGCGAGACTGGATCTTCAGATCTCCCGATAAATATCTGTCATACTGAATCTTTAGGGCTTCTGATAAAAATCTATCGGCCTGAATTTTCACTTCTGAAAAAAAAATCTATCGTCCTGAATCTTTATTTCTTCTGATAAAAATCCGTTGTCTTGAAAAGTAAGGGCTTCTGATAAAAAATCTGTTGGTTTGAATATTCAAGGTACTCTGACAGAATCTCACTTGTCTTAATTTCATGGAGTTTTGATAGAATCTTTAATTCCAGGCTATTCTGACCAAATATTTTCAGCCTAAATTTGCTTGGTGTTCTCAGAGAATGTGTTAGACCAAATCTTGGAAGTGTTCTAAGAGAATATTTTGAATATCTCCATGATCTTCTCATATGAGCAGTGTCAATATCTGTTTTTCAGACAGCTTTGACCAAATTTTGTTAGCATACTTGCCTTGTTATACTGAATCTTAAAAGGCATTATAGAGAATAGGGTTAGTTGGAATAGGGTGTACTATTATCTGAATAATCATGGCAATCTAACAGAATCTTGTTAGTCTGAATTTTAATTGTGGTTTTAGAATATTCTGTTAGTATAAACACTTCGGTGTGATTGAATGATTGAGTGTACAAATGAAAGAACTGAATTTAGAGAAAAAAATTCCGATTCGTATAAAATTTGTAACAAATATTAGACCAAATATTTTTGCACACATTTCATACGATTCTTCATCAATATGTATCTAACAGGCCTAAGTGTAAAGATTAGGCCAAACTCCATGATTTCGTTTCAAGTTCAATCAAATATCCGTAAAGGTGTTCAATCTAAACAAGATGTTTCAAAATTAAAATAATTAATGGAATACCTTATGCGCATTTTTGCATATATTTTATAAAGAGGGCGGTTTGTTAAGGCGGATAATTGAAATATTTTATCATATATTACAATAAATATGAGTTTGTATTGTCTAAGGATTTTAAAGCATTTAGGCATATAACATCCATTATTTTAAAAGAACTAAAAATGCTTTTGCTAACATAGCACTTCAGGTATTTATAATTAAACTAAATGTCTTATGTTCAACAATACCAATATAAATAGGCTAATTTTCTGACCATCATTACACAGTCAGTAAAGTACATTCGATTATATAACTAACAGATAATATTCATATTATCACAAGTTCTTCATTTACCCTTTCTAAATACTATTTCAATGCAATACTTAACTAACAAGTATTCACAATACTCCAAGAATTGTTCAACAGGTGTAAAAACGTTTAAAATGTATTCTGATATGTTAGTATTAACCTGAAAAGCCGAATTCAAAATAGTAACAACTAAAATGGCTTTTCACTAATAACTAAGCACCTGAAACTTAAGGTATTACATCACAGGACTTATGAATATATATATATGTACAAGATTGTCAATATGCAATGCGCAATTAGGTTCCATTACTAACGGAAGAAATGAAAGACCGTACTTCTCCTAAACGACTTACCTATATCACTGGTCTGTAGTTAACATTCAAATCAGCGTGTATGCAGTGTAGATGAAATATTCCAAATATGTGTAGGAGATAACGACCACAAAAAGTACATATATGAGGAACAAGCCTAGGATATAAGTTCTTACAAGAACATTTGATATGACTGTTAAGTTCCATATATCTGAGTCATGAAACACAGCTAAGAAAACATTTTATTTTTTATCACAGCACCACAACTGTCTGAAATCCTTCTGAAATTGTTTCGATAACGTAACATGTTATTTAGAATTTTAAAAGCGTATATTACAAGGCGGTGGAAAAATTTAATTTACACTTTATCACAATTCGCATAGAGATCACGAAAAAAGCGAAACGGAAACGCACATCTCTAGATTATTATTCACTCGAGATAATAAATCCCAAAAGTTGGTTAGATTGTCAGCATAAGTTGTACTTAAAAAGAAATTTTTAGTCGAAGATTATTTCGAGACTACGCATACACCGTAAAGCAGGTAATACGAAATGGATATTAATCAGTAACTCGAACATTGTCCGAACAATAGATTTTTTTTTTCATTCATCTGAAAACGTCTCAATATTTCTCTTAAGCAGATTGTCCCTTACGTTGTTGTATTTAAAATTATTACTTTTTCAGAATCCTCCCAGAATCTAGTATCCACCCAATAATTGCTCCAAAATGGAAATTATTTCCACCATAAAAAACGACGAGTTTTTGATTATACGACTAATGAATGTTTAGGAATTTAATTTGTTGCAATTTACAGGTGAGAGATAATGACATATATAAATCAAATTCTTGAGCACACTTTCCACAAGAACTTTATTTATGGTATCAGTTTATTTATTTAACAAATGCTAACTATATTACTTTTTGGGCATTTTGTATGTCTTAAACAAGAGCTAACGTTTATGTCAGTAAATGTAAAATTTGAACCTGAAAAGTTTGAAATATTTCGAAGAGTAACAATCGTTTGATTGTAAAAGAGAAATCTTGCCTTTTCAACGAACAACTTTCTTGATGCCACCAAAAGAGTGATAAGACTTTAAATAATAATAAAAAGTTTTGAAATAGTAATAAGCCTTTCGAAAATGCTTCATTTATATTGCTGTAAGTCACAAAATTCAAGATTATAATTAATTCGTACAGTGAATGCAATCAAACTATTTAAAACATGTAATATATAAACGTCAGTATGGAATAAATCAATCTAGAGAATAGTATGAAGTATAAATGAAATTTGGAAGGTATATTATAACCGAAATTAACTCTACTAGGAAGATATCGGTTATATATTAGCTCTACATGGTAATACGAATCATGCATTAGCTTCAGATGTTAGAAAGACTGAAAAATTAGAGAAGGCGAAATGAGGAATATAAATCATGAAGCACAGATAAAGCCTAGTGGCGAAAAGTGAAAATCAACCTGCAGTTTAATGTGCAACATCTTTGGAAGATGGCATGAAATACAAACCAACTCTAGAAGGAGAGAGGAAGAAAAAATAAGTGGAAGTGAACCAGAAAGTAGTGTGAAGTATAATTCAGTTCCGCAGGATGATGTGAAGTGCAAATCACCTCTTGAAGATGGTTTGAAATACAAATGAATTGTAGAAGGTGATGTAAAGTATAATTCAGTTCCAGAGGTTGGTATGAAGTAGAGTTAGTGCTAGAAGGTGGTAGGAAACACAAGTCCGCTGTGGAAGGTATGGTACTAGATGTTAAAATTTGGTTCTCACTTATGTAAAAGCTTCATCCAAGCATTCATTGATCGTTATCATTAGGTTAAACATAGCATTAGTCGTAAAATCAGTTTAAAAAAAAAATCACAATATCACCAAAACGACAACAAATCGGTTCTCCGATTATCTTCAACGAATATTTTATTTATTATTTTTAATTACAAGAGTTCTAAATGGTATATCCTCATCCTTAACTGATAAACATGGTGAAAAAAAATCGAAAATCAAATCTGAAACATCGCTATTATTTTATCTTGGGTCATTTCATGAACTAGTGTTTGTAATATTCGTAATCATTCGTTATAAGCTAATAATTTACAATTATGTTCACATAAAAAAGCGAAACAACTAGCTGTACTCATGAACAATAATATAATGACCAATAATAATAATAACAATAATAATAATAATAATAATAATAATAATAATAATAATAATAATAATAATAATAATAATAATAATAATAATAATAATATATTAATATATTGTAGAGTAAAATAACTAAAATGTAATCTAATTAGCTACTGCATATTTTTAGACTAATAACGACAGCAAAATGTTATTAATATGAGTATGTTTGTTAAAGAATAAAGAAATCTACTATTTCTTAAAATAGATTTGCAAATTCTTTGGCTTAGATTTTATTTTCCTCTTGAAACACCTCAGCATATCTTCAAAATAAAATGACAATGGTACAGTCGCTCAAAAAAATATCCGAACACTATGGTTGATTACAGAATTCGGAAAAAATATGGCAATCTTCGTGTCACGTGACACGGTTGCCAGATCACTAATTTCTAAAAAAATCGTTGCCAGATATTTTTTCTGAATTCTATAATCAACTATAGCGTTCGGATACTTTTTTGAGCGACTGTACGTGTAGTATTTCAATATAAAATGACTATGGTCATTAGATATTGAAGGTATTTTAGTCATGTTTATTAAAAGTGGAAATCAATGTTATTACATAGAAACAACTCTAGGAATATGTAATTCATAAAATAGTAATTTTTGAACTTTTACTTCAGCTCATTCTTTGTTTATAGTCTAGATGAAATCTCTATTTCAGTGAGGGTTTTTAAAAAATGTTTTTCTTTAAACCAATATGCAGATCATATTCCTGTTCTTGCTTTGATAGAGTTGATTCCAAGATCGTGGATATTTCAAGTTCCTGAGAAAAAAGCAATCTTTGGAAAAATTTTCATTTTTTCAAGTCATTTAAGTGGTTTTAGCAATGCTTACTTTTTCGTTACTTAATAATGCTTACTTTTCCGGCAATTTTCATTTTACTCTCTCTATAATTCATTGCATCACTTCGGTTTTAGTTGTAGAAGTATGAAGGAATTTCACTCATACTTATGGAAGTCTGTTTGCAACGTCCACTTGTAGTGAACTTTAATTTCTTTCATTAAATAAGTACATATAATTTCAGCTAATATTTTAATTAACGTATTTAATATATAATATTTTAATTATATTTTTATTAGTATATTAGAAATATATTTAATTAATATATTTATATAATAAATATTTTGTTTATAAAATAAATGGAATCATTATTATTCTTTATGAAGAAATAATATTTATTAAAACCATTCCAATGTAACGGAAATTTAAAAAAACTAGAAATGTAACCACAAGAAATATATTCTACAGTTAAAAAAATTGATAAGTCGTTTTTCAATAGCAACGATTGGTGCCATTTCGAATTCTTTTACTTAGAATTAAGACAATGCAGCAAATTTAACTTTGTTTCATAAAAATATCGGTGCAAGAATATCAAGTTGAAATTATGTTATCTAATCGTAATGAACTTGACGTGCAGTGTTTTACATATATCTTTCTAGTTTGAATTACAAATTTTAACTTACTTGATAGAAACATATACTTGTTTGAGCTTGGTAAAAAAAATTTGATAATCATCATCATATTTCAAATCAATGAATTAGAAGCACGTCTTATTTTCAGAAAAATGATAACACATTGGTTTAAGTTTGTTCCAATTTTTGATTTTACCAAATGGTATAAAGTGACAAATAAAACACTTGTTGGTACAGTCTTCTAAATGTTTCATTAGGAACATATTCTTGTCATGTAAAGCTCTTTCCGAAGATTACAAGGAATATGTTTTGCATATCATTAAATATTTATTTCAGCATGATGTTGGCAATGCGATGATTACTACAAAATTGATCTACTCTAAATTAATGTTTCTTTGTAGATTTAAACACAGCAACTACTAAATCTATATTTAACGTTTTTGACCAAGCTGTTAGTTCCATAAACATATGTTTGACTTGAGATTAGATAGAATCTATGTCACACAAGAATGTAGTCAGTTTTTTTTTCTCATTTTCACAATCTTTAATTGACCAGGGTTCTTCCACTATTTCAATCAGTTTGCTGAAATTGAATGTGAAATATCTTCTATATCATTCTACTTTATTTTCATTACTTCCGAGCAAGTTCTACAAACAGTTGGCAATTATTTGAATGTTTTCACACTGAATGTTCCAAAAACAGTTTGACTTTCAATATTTCAAAGTAACTTTTATCATTTCAAGAATATTCATCTCAGATAGTTGGACTATAGTTTACTGGTTTTCCAACTTTAAATCTATGCAAAAGTATACTAATAATATGCGTGTAGGGGATACTTTTGAATTTAACATTATAAATGAAAAACAGATTTACTATTCACTACTTACTTGTGACTCCGGAATTATTTTTTTACATTTCTTTTTCTAAGAGCTGAAAATTTTACAGCTGTAAATGTAGAATTTTAAATATTCCTCTTCAGAATTCACTGCTATGATTAGATCGATAGAGAGAATATGCACTGGATTTCAATTTCTGCCACCTAATACATTAATTATAGTTCTAAAACGTTTTCCGAATACATAATTTCATGATGTTTTTCTATAGAATGAGATGTTCAGAAAGTAAAACTGTAAAGTTCAAAACAAATAACCTAAAGGTTGATGAGGCAGCATCTAATATTTGAACTATCGGTATTATTTGAATAATAACCTATTGCCATTCACACTTATGAAATAATAATGAACGATTCGCAGTATACAACTTAATCTTTAGCTCTCTTTTTTAAATTAAACTGGTTTGAATTTAAGATGTTTGAACCAGTAGATAATCAATTTTTGATATTTTGACGAATATGTTTAGTTTCAAACTATATCTGTGGCTATCTAACTTCAGCACTAACTCCAATTATTTTAAAATTAAATTTATAAGTATCGAAACTTACAGTCTATATAAGAATTGCGTCGGAGGAAAAAATTATCTTTAAATCAGTAACCAAATAATATAATTCTTTCTCGTGAAATCCTTTGGTTGATTTAATCAAAATGGTTCCATTTGAATCAGACAATTATTTGTGGCCATTGTCAACCCATAGATATCTTATATTTAGGAGAATATTATCAGTTTTGTGTTCTGAGATGATGCCAGGATCAAATCTTTCTGTATTATTTTTTCAAATATTGAGAATGCTAGTAAAGGTTTCCAGACGTTTGAACTGTTCAGTAGATTTATAATTCATTATCAAGAAGAGTTATGGCCTTGCTGAAGATATTCTTTTTTATTTAGCGCTGAATATAACAGTACTAGCAATGAAATCTTGAATTGCTACATTCTTTATCAATTGATTAAATTTGTAAAGAGATTACTTAACGCATTTATTAAAGAAAATTCTTCCATTTTGCTTATTCCTTTGTTGCAAAAGTAGTCTAATAAGTTTTTTCAATTCCTGATGTTCTTGAATACCTCCAAAACTAAAACCTTCTGTTGTTGATGTTCTCGAATGACTCCTAAGGATTGTATCTAAAATATTTCAGAGATGTTTGATATGTCATTTGTTTCCAGAAAATGTAGTTAAACATCGCAGAAACTTTAATTCCGTTTGCGAGACTTTGACTCCAAAGTGATATTAATATATAATTGTGCTGTGTTTGAAACTAGGAAATTGCAAGCTAAGCCAATAAATAAACTGGCGTTACCTTTACTAATACATACTTATACATTGCTATTTATATGAGAATATTTTACATTATGATAAGATACCAAAATACTTGCTTTATAAGAGAAACAAAGTAACTCAAAACTAACTCTTGAAGAGTATATTGAGAAGACAAAGATATATATTATATAACAAGCTAAACTAATATAACTAGCTTTTCTAAGCATTTACTAAATTTTTTAAAACCTATTAATATTTGAAAAGTTTAAAGAGCGAGAAATTGCTATAAATTAGAATCGTTTGCTTGACGAATAATGTGCTAATAGCAGAGAAAATAATGGAAAAAAATACCCTTTTGGCTATTAAGTAGATAAGTTGGCACATTTACAGCTGTAAACAGATGCCATGGTTTTTCTATATAGAAGAGATAGAAAATGTGAAGTTGTTGAACAACTGTGTTATGTACATTGTGACATCTTCTTTTTAGGTAGCAAGGCACAGTCGCTCAAAAAAGTATCCGAACACTATAGTCATTACAGAATTGAGAAAAAAATATATGGCGACGATTTTTTTAGAAATTAGTGATCTGGCAACCTTCGTGTCACGTGACACGAAGGTTGCCAGATCACTAATTTCTAAAAAAATCGTTGTCAGATATTTTTTCTGAATTCTGTAATCAACCGTAGTGTTCGGATACTTTTTTTTGAGCGACTGTACATTGTGACATGTTTTTAAGTAGTAAGGCTAGAGCGATTGCTAGCGATTAAGTGGCAAGTGCAAGGATGGAATTTGAGAATCGTACTACAGTTAATTCAGAAAGGGTTCAGTTAAATCTTTGGTTAGGGTATATATTTAATTTAGAAACACCATAAGTGGGTGGTCCGGTTATAAAAAATGTTCCAGCCCTCCATTTCAGCCGGTTCTGAATAACAAAAAACATCAAATATTTGAATTTACAGTTTTCAGTACTTCAAAATGCAGTGGCCGATTACTGTATAGGCGCACGTGGCACTTGCCTAGGACCTCAACACTTCCGGGAGCTTCAAAGTAATTGAAACTTGATATTTTTTCGAACATTTTATTGAATAAAATATTCCATAATGAGATAATATATTATTTACGCGTACACATATAGTGTTTTTACTTAGGTTGATACGGGATACTTTGCAATTTTTGTTAAATGCACTAAAAGGAAGAGATATTTATTTTCGTTTATAAATATTTGTTTATTTTTCAGAATTTGCACGTTTATATAATACATGTTAAATTTTTTACTTATGCAGATATGTAGTTCAATTTATTTAAGCTGCTGCATGCTTTTTTTTCTCATTAAGTTTAAGAATTTTGTAGCCCACAAACACTCACATTTTTTTGTGAGTGTTTGTGGGCTACAACAACCTCAATTTTTTTGTACACCTAGGATTCTCGAATCTTTTTGGCTTCGGTTTTTTCGTTTTTTGCGCCTAGGATATCTCGAATTTTTTTGGCCTAGGTTCTTTCGAAATTTTTTGCGCCTAGGATATCTCGAATCTTTCTTGGCCTAGGTTCTTTCAAAAATCTTTGCGCCTAGGATATCTCGAATCGTTTTTTAGCCTAGAGTTTTTTCGTTTTTTGCGACTAGGATATCTCGAATCTTTTTGACCTAGGGTCTTTCGAATCTTTTTTGGCTTAGGTTCTTTCGAATTTTTTTGCGCGTAGGATACATCGAATCTTTTTTGGCTCAGGTTCTTTCGAAATTTTTTGCGCCAGGGATATCTCGAATCTTTTTTGGCCTAGGGTCTTTGGAATTTTTTTTGAGCCTAAGATATCTCGAATTTTTTTGGCTTAGGGTCTTTCGAATTTGATTTGCGCCTAGTCTAGAATCTTTTTCCTCCGGAACCTTCAGACACCTTATTCCGCCACTCTCAAAAGACTTAGAGGAAAGTTTTTAAAAACTCTTCAGTAAACAATACTGACTCTCAGTCACAGTTTTCGATTGTGTTCAATCACGATTTGGGAATCAGTCTGAGAAAACACGTTTCAATTATATTATTACTTACATCATTAATAACAATTTATTACAGCTGAAGATAAAATAGTTTTCTTCAACTTATGGTAGAGTTTATTATTAAAATTTCTTTAGTGTGTGAAAAAAGTAGTTTGAAAATCGCACTCATTCAAGAGGTAAAATCAGCTGGTATGAAATCAGTCTTAAACATTTCGTCAGACACAAGGCTTTCATGCACAAAAGATAATCTTAAGAGAGTAGAGGAATGCGAGTGACACGATTATTCGTTACTTCAAAAAATATTTCTGAACTAGACGACTTAGGAACCTCGATTCAGTTTATTATTTTTATTCACAAAAAAAAAGAACAAAATGGCCATTTTAGAAAAAAATAAATCTAAAGGACAGAACAGTGAAATTAAGGACGTATGGTCACCGTAATTATAGTAGATAATTATATATAATGTAGTAGATAAACTCCTATTCTTTTCGCGGTATGGTACGCATATGCTATTAGAAAGTTAGCTTAATGTAGCGATTCGAATTTCAACGTTGCTATCGTCAATTTTGAGCGGATGTGGCATCTCCCATCCTTTTATAAACTGCAATACTCTAATTGCCTATAAAACCATTATAAATACGTTGGCATACCGTTCGCGCCAGTTCACATAAAAGGTTAAATTTCAGTTTTTACTTCTGCTTCGTTTATTTTTATTTTTAAAAGGCATCAAATAGTACTTTTTTCACGTACGTAAAATAAGTGTATCTTCTCGTTTCTACCCCTACGCCTAAAAATGATACTTTCCTCTTGAAATGGAAATCACGCTCACAACACATTCTCGTAATTGCCTCTCTAAATTTCTATTCTGTGAATGAATTCTGCAATGAATTCATAATCGCATTTTTTAAGCGCTGAAATCGCAGTTTACAGTCGCTGAATTCGGGCACAAAATTTCAAGCTGGAAATAATGGAATTCGGGTACAATTTTTGATCTTGATATCATGGGCGTCCGCAGAAAAATTTCCAGGGGGGGGGGGGGAAACAAAGCTTGGAGACAAATACTTATATCAATAAATTTTTATTTAATTATTTAATTTTTTAGGTTTTTTTTTTCACAATTAGATTATAGAATACAGTATTGCATCAATACAAAAACACATATTATTAGCGTATTATTAGCGCGAACAGTATGCCAACGTATTCATAATGGTTTTATAGGCAATTAGAATATTGCAGTTTATAAAAGGATGGGAGATGCCACATCCGCTCAAGATTGACGATGTATATAAATTAATTACGTTTAAATTGTTACGATTATAATTTGTGGAATTTTTTTACTCGATCCCGGGGGGGGGGGGGGGTGCACGTGCCCTGTTTGCCCCCCCCCCCCCCCCCCCCCCCCCCCTCTGCGGACTCCTATGCTTGATATGATTGAATTCGGTCGCAAATTTTTGAGTCTGAAATAATTGAACTCGGGATTGAACCATTCCGACAATAATTTCTCCAGAGCCCTATTAGGGTAAAAAAAATTCTTTGATACGTCAGAAAACCTACATATTGAAGTGCATGCCGATAAACAAATTTCAGTTCTTCGTATTATTGACTGTTTCGAATGTTACATTACTTACAATTATTTGGTGACAAAATTAATATTTTGGATGCTATTTAGAAATAAAAATAATAGAAATACTCTTAGAAACTGAAAGTTCTTGAGGAACATCAGTGTATGCACATAGAGCCATTGATTAACCAGAGGAGGAGCAATCTAAAATAATAAATGTTGAATCGTGTTTATTTGTAATTGCTAAAAGTGATTAAAAAGTTAAAATTATTAATTTATTTTACTTATTTTTTTCACAATTGCAAGGTAAAAAATACACATTTAAACAATAATTGAGCCGAACACTTAACAGTCTAGTAATAACAGGGAAAAATGCATTTTGAAAGACAAGTACAGTCGCTCAAAAAAACAACAAGAATTCGAACACTATGGTTGATTACAGAATGCAGAAAAATATCTGGCAACGATAATTGTTTTAGAAATTAGTGATCAGGCAACCTTCTTGGACAGTACACGAAGGTTGCCAGATCACTAATTAAAAAAAAATCGTTGCCAGATATTTTTCTGAATTCTGTAATCAACCATAGCGTTCGGATACTTTTTTGAACGACTGTACATCCCTGAGAGCTCTATATGCAGTAAAACACTTTATTTATCGGCAGACTCACCCTAACCGCATATTGCCAATTATATGACACCACATTCTTGGCACCACTGAAGCAGTAAACTTTATTTGTTGCTGTGAAAAATATCTACAGCAAATAGTTTAATTTTGTAATAAGTGCAGACAACTGTAGTTGTGGTCAAGTTGCTACAACTACTGTACAATAAGTAAACAGCATTACTGTCCCAGTTCTCTCAACAAAGTACCGTAATGATCTTCACATTGGTGAGCGTTTACATAGCTACAGTCGCTCAAAAGAGTATCCGAACACTATGGTTGATTACAGAATTCAGAAAAAAAAATATCTGACGATTTTTTTAGAAATTAGTGGTGGCAACCTTCGTGTCACGTGACACGAAGGTTGCCACCACTAATTTCTAAAAAAATCGTCAGATATTTTTTCTGAATTCTGTAATCAACCATAGTGTTCGGATACTCTTTTGAGCGACTGTGCATGCATGATCTTTATTACTCACCATTATTTATTACATGTATTACTTTTTATTTTATTATTTAAACGATATTATATATATATATATCCAAATCCCCATGCTTGATAGATAATCGAGAGTATACGCTATTAATGTCAAGAGGAAATCATCGATAAAATAGTATTTGATGAGAACTTCGGAATGAGAAATTACTGATATTTATTTTGGAATGAAAATTAATTCCAGTTAATTTGAACTAAAGAATCTGCCGAATAAATTTACTCCGCAGTAAACTGTTTAAATTCATCAGAAAATGTCAAATTCTTATCAACATTAAAAGCTTGAGGGTAAAAATTTCTTCATAAATTGTTTGAGAGCGAAAACTTCCATTGTATTGTAATCAAGGAAAGTTTGAATATGAAAAATATGTTTCTTAAGTGTGTTATGTTTAATCTTGGCCATGATTTAACACGAATATTTGAAAAGTAAACAATTAGTGCTGCATTGGTGGCAACATTAAGCTATAAAATTAATTGACAATGCAGCAAACGATAGTCTCAATATTTGGTTCCTGTAAAATCGAGAGGATAAATCTGGATTTACATCAGGTAATTTTAAAAGATATCTACATTGACTAACTGATAGCTCGTCTAAAAGCATACACAATATGATTCCAACCAACGATTTTTTAATTTTATTTTAGATAAAAATTTATTTTACGATCAAGATATGTATAACTTTTCCGGGGTTCTATTCTACCAGATCAAAGTACATAGTTTTATAGGAAGTAAAAAGTTTAGTATGTATCGAAATTTTAAACATGAACTAGATATACAAAATGTACACTAAATATTTGCAGTATTTAAGTTTTAAAAGTGGACACTTAGTACATGTATTGCAAAGGAAAATTTAAATTCTATATTAAGTCATATTATAGAGTAGTTTTTTGCACTTTTTAAACCGAATCTTGTTTGTATTTATATTTATAAAGCAATACAGTGACGCAACTAGCTATAGAGCAATAGAGGCAATACCATAGATAAAATCGAGCATTAGGCCTAAACTTTTATTCATATTTTTTGTCACATTTTTTGTTTTGACACATTTTTAATAACAGTTTGATTATTATCAGTGTTAAATCTGCAAGATTTGAGATCAGATCGTTATTATAATTTGGAATTGAAGTGTCCAAAACATACAGTCGCTCAAAAAAGTATCCAAACGCTATGGTGATTACAGAATTCAGGAAAAATATCTGAAAAATATCAGATATTTTTTCTGAATTCTGTAATCAACCATAGTGTTCGGATATTTTTTTGAGCGATTGTACATTGCTCCAAGCTTTATAAAATAGTCACGTCGTCCGTGCTATAAAAAATGCTTTTGGTTAATAATGCCTTAATTACTAAAGCTTTAGAAAGCGCTATTAAATACAAATATATGTGCTACATATATCCTAGAGAAATGCATCTATTTGGTATTGAAAACTTGCACAGGATGTCCATTTAGTAATACTGATTTTTGATTTTTGGTACTGACGCTACAATACATTTGTATATAAAATTAGCAATGCCCTTTGAGAGAAAAATCAGGACATTATTTTGTATCAGAGCAACTGTACAGGTATCGAGTTACTTTTAAAAAATGAATCTTTGCACTTTTATTCCACATATTATTATTTCAAGGCATGCTAACACGTCACTATTTTGATGCATTCTAAAGAGCTGTGGTAGTTCTACAGGAAGGCTCAATATAATCTCTATTAGATTAGTTCCTCACGACCATGAAGATTTAGGATAAATTCCTGCCATTTTGAGACATCCCTTCTAAATGGCAATGAACATTTTCGATTATTTAAAAGTTTCAGAAGCGGAGAGAAATTTTATAAAACCACACATTTGTCATAATTCATCTTTTGATGCACCAGAATCGACGAACGTTCTCTCTCCAAATAAAAAAAATTCTTTTCCATCAACACACTGCGAGCTAAAATTATTAAGTATAAAGAATAGTTAATAGTTTTAATTTGGAATTACTTTTTTTTTACCTGTTTTCAGTTAACTTGATTTTTCGATTTATAAAAAAATACTGATTATTCTTTATCGAGACTTCCTGTATTGGAAGGTGAATATTCTGATTTTTTAAACCTTAGGTCAGGACTATGCAACTTGTAATTTCTGGAGGGCTGTGTTATATTTTTGGTACAGTCGCTCTAAAAAGTATCTGAACACTATGGTTGATCACAGAATTCAGAAAAAATATCTGGCAACGATTTTTTTTAGAAGTTAGTGATCTGGCAAACTTCGTGTCATGTGACACAAAGGTTGCCAGATCACTAATTTCTAAAAAAATCGTTGCCAGATATTTTTTTCTGAATTCTGTCATCAACCATAGTGTTTCGATTATTTTTTTGAGCGACTGTATCATTACATTTCCAATGAAAGAATATTGTTGGATGGCCCTGCCTAAGGTTTATGCAGATTAAAATTCGTTTTTTTTATGATGAATTACGACTAATTTTCACATCTACGTAGGCGAGCGAATTGCACAATAACATTTTAATAAGATTTTGAAATGCATTTTCCATTGCTAGATCAGAATGATGTATGCGTTGGCTCCCAAAATTGAGTGAACTAGTCCAGGAAAGGCAACATCTATGACAAGGCAGTGACATCTTTCGCCGAAGCTCTCACTAAAAATATAAGCTAATTTTTTTAAAAAGATGTATATAGCCTTCAAGGGTTTAAAACTTCTAGATTATATCTTTTACGTTGGTTTGGCATATTTCATTTTATTTCCAGAATAATGTAATTTGCACATTTTTTTTTTCAATAATTGTTTACAGAGAGAGAGGATATGTTAGCGCAACTTTGGTCGATGTTTTAATTTTTGGAAATTGTGATCTAATTTCGTTCACAGTTTTTGGAAACCAACGCTTTGTAATTCTGACTCAAAGTGAGGGATTGAATCGAAGTTGTTTCGATGAGATTTGGGTTGGATTGAAATATTGACATCTTTTTTTATGGTTGTAGCACATGATCTCCAATTTTGAAACTGATGCATTAAATTTCAGTTTCTGCTTCATTTTCTATGATTATATACATAGTATTTATGAAATTATAAATATTTATTCATTTTGTTCCTGTTAACTGGTGACTATTATAAGTTTGATTCTCGATCATCTGTTGCTCGTGGCGCCATCTATTGATCGGGAACGAAACAGAATAGCTGTCCATAGAGCGGGGTTTAAAGTTTATTCGTAAAAAAAGAAATTGCCCTTTTCGTCAGTTTTCGAAATTCGTTTCAATCCCTACTTGCAGCATACGCTAAATAAACCGATGCCTTAATTCTAAAGTACGATAAATACAGTCGTTTTTGGAGATTTAATCAGCTGATATTTTCATTAAGAAAATCGCTCTCAAACCACACAACTATCATTGAGCATAAGAATCAACAAAGCATTGTTAGAAAGAGAAAGGGATACACCTAGAAAGATATATTTCTCAAATGTATTCAAACCAATGATGACAAATTTTACTTATCTTTTAGGTAAATGCAAATTTCAAAACAAATAAAAATATTTCACATAAAGGTACTGTCGCTCAAATATCCGAACACTATGGTTGATTACAGAATTGAGAAAAAAAAAATCGTTGCCAGATTTTTTTTCTGAATTCTGTAATCAACCATAGTGTTCGGATATATTTTTGAGATGTACAAAAAGTAGTTTTTGAAATAATAGATAATAATAAAAAAATATTAGTTAAAATTAAAATTTTTTTTTAAGATTAGGAAAAACATTTCTCGACGTTTATGCATAATAAACCTTATCTCTTTTGATAAAAGAAATAGTAATAAAAATTAATATAAGAAATATTAATTATTTTGGAGATGAGGGCTCCAAGTTAATAATCAAATATGATTCATCCAATATTTTGGTTGGTAAACGGGATGTGAGAAATAATATTAAAGGAAATGAGAATCTTAGAATTAAGAGGAAAAAATAAATGTTGGATGTAAAAAATTTGAATTTTAATATCGACAGGTATAAAAAATGAAGTGTGAATTACGGACATAGAAAAGAAATGGAATAAAGATAATAAAACTATAAGAGATCAGAAACATCAATAAGATAATAAACCAATAAGAGATCAGAATAGCAAAGTATGAGAAAAGGAATAATAAGAAAGGGAAAGAGAAAAAAATATTAGGGATTCAGTAGACGAAACAAAGCATCTGAAAGAAAAATAAATTACTAAAAAAATAATTATTCGCTAGGAAGAGGTCGTTCGTAATCCAATCTTCCTATGAGGGTATTGAATTTTTTTCAAGGAATACAAGGAAAAAAGGAATACAGGAAAAACAACTGAGCATCTAAGAAATGAGAGTTCAAAAATAGTAATATAGAAAATAGATAGATGGAAAAGAATTGTGTTAGAAACTAAATTTTAAAAGGAATTATGGATTTGGAGTGCTTTACACTTTGTTTTTTTCTGTAAAGTGAAGTAATTGGTGAGGTAATGTTGGGGGGGGGGGGGGGGGAACAAGTTCGAGCAGCAATGAACAGAAAAGCTGATCTAATTTTGTAATTTTCTCCAACTCCGTTTTAGTAGTTTTTAACAATTTTTTTTGAAAAAAAAAGAGAGTAATATTTATTTAATCTATAGACTACTGTGAGGGATTGACTGACTGAGAGGTGGATCACGCTAATTTTAACTCTGATGCAGAAATAGTAGAGCTCTGAAAATTAGCACCTAGGGGTAATCCGGCTCGTAGACCTCTGGAAAAATCCAAAATTTGACCTCCGACCAAATAGAGGTCACTATATTATAGTAATTTAATATAAAAGTTATAGCAGGAAATATAATGTCAATATAATAATTAAATATAAATATAATGCCAATAAATATATATCACGTAGCGGTCAAAACCTGATCTACGAGGGCTAGAAACACGTAAATTGGTGTCTGGGGGCGTTTCGGTTTGTAGATTTCAGAAATGTTATTGAAATGGTTTTGGACTTGAGCAGAAACAATTTTTCAGATGATTTGGACTCGAGCAGAAACAATTGTTCAGATGATTTGGACTCGAGCAGAAACAATTGTTCAGATGGTTTTAGACTCGAGCAGAAACAATTGTTCGGATGGTTTTGGATTCGAGCAGAAACAATTGTTCAGATGATTTGGACTCGAGCAGAAACAATTGTTCAAATAGTTCAAAATGAAAATTAAACATAGTCGTTTTGTTCAATATTTTTTTAATTAATGTGATAAACATATAAATGCTTTATTTTATATAAATATAATAACATAGAAATATTTGTTTAATAATTAAATTTTGTTGTTCACTTACTAAGTTGTTTTATTAGTAATTTAAATTTTAGTTTTAATAAAAGATTTGAAAAGTACCTAAGGAAACATTATTTTTTTAATATATAATTAGATTTTTCGGGAATTTTCGAGAATTCAGATAGCTGATTCGATTCTGTTCAGAAATCAGAATTCTTAATGTCAGTGAAATAAAATATTATACCATCATGTAAGCTTTGAGTTTTGATACGGTATTTAACACAGTAATCTAGGCCTGAGAGGAAACCTCAACCGATATGCTTGCTCTGAAGGGGAAAAAGAATATAATCGCCTTATGGAAAAATCTGATCCTAAATCCATAAGATTAAAAAATTTTAAATAAGTAAAATTAACGAAAAATGTTTTAATTTCTTGATTAAAAAAAGTCAAAAACTTCCTACTACAACAATCAACTCCGGGAATTAGGCCTCTAGTGGCTTTTGTATTTATTTTATGCTTTACATTTACATTTTTTTGTATTCATTTTCATCTACTGAAACGGCATATTACGTGAAGTAGTCTAAACAAGAAATATGTTGTACAGTCGCTCAAAAGAGTATCCAAACTCTATGGTTGATTAGAGAATTCAGAAAAAAATATCTGGCAACGATTTTTTTTTAGAAATTAGTGATCTGGCAACCTTCGTGTCACGTGACACGAAGGTTGCCAGATCACTAATTTCTAAAAAAATCGTTGCTAGATATTATTTCTGAATCCTGTAATAAATCATAGAGTTCAGATACTTTTTTGAGCGACTGTACACCACTCGCCTACCGAAGGGTTAAAGTTAGTGTTTATAAAAAATGTTTAGCAGACGAATATTGTTTATTTTTACAGAAAAATGAAGAAACTAGTCTTTATATTTCTAGAGAGTTTAAAAAAGACGTTAACAACTTTTTTTTTAAAAGTGCATTTATATAACATTTAGATACTTCTTTATGTTTATTCTAATATTGCTTTCCATTCCAAGAAATAATTACGATTATATCTGTTGAACAATTCTTTGCCTTTGACTTCAACAAATTAGGGAAAAAATAGGGAAGTGGGATAAATTTTGTAGGGATGTGAGGGGAAAGTAGGTCTTATTATCTGACACCACTGGTTTAACGAATCGTCCTGTATGAAAAGTGTTACAGCACATTATTGGTGGAATTCTAGAAACAGTTTCGTCCAACCAAAATATTGGATTCAAAGTGTTGAAATGCAGTAAAATTTTAGAACATATTTCATAGGACCTGAGACAAAGTTGTTTATTGTACAGTCGCTCAAAAAATATCCGAACACTATGGCTGATTACAGAATTCAGAAAAAATATCTGGCAGCGATTTTTTTTAGAAATTAGCGATCTGGCAACCTTTGTGTCATGTGACATGGTTGCCAGATCGCTAATTAAAAAAAAATCGTTGCCAGATATTTTTTCTGAATTCTGTAATCAACCATAATGTTCGGATATTTTTTGAGCAACTGTACATTTCAAATATTTGATAAGATTTGTGTAAAGAAACAAAGTTGCGTATTTTCACTTCACCAGAATTTTTTCAACTTACGTATTTTTAAAAATATTTCAATTACAAAGTGGCAACACCTAGAAATAAGAGTTGAGACGAGAAAGTTTGAGTATTCAAATAAATAAGGAACATATTGGTCACAAAGAAGGAACAGCTCGTAGAATTAATGTAGACGATGCCCCTGAATGTTTGTTTGTGAAATGTTTCCAAAAATAGGGCGTCTTTCAGCTTTTGGTCTGTAAGTGAAATACATCACTGTCGACTATTTTTGTGAAATGAAATGCTTTAAATATTTTATATTTCACGCACAAATATTAATAAGCGGTACTTTTCTGCTGAGGGCCTGCCATCCTCTCAGACCTTCTACTATGGCATATAAACTGACAAGCTCCTGTCAGACCTCTGTGGCAAGCAGCTGCTTGAGGGGGTATTTATTATTTATTTATAAAGCGTCTATCACGAATAAATAAACCAAATTCTAAAATAATATTTGGTTATTTATTTTGAAATCATTAATGTTATATGTGCACCTTAAAATTCGTCTTTTCCCAAATTACTGTTTGAAACACGAAATGATATATTCCACAAGATGGCGCTCTCTACGCTTTAACTAACTGTTCCTTCTTCTACCTAATACTTTCTTTATTCTATAGATAAACGAACTGAAGTCCGAATTAATAGCAAATAATGAAATTTTTAGATTAGAGCAAATAATGAAAGTTTTGAATTACACATATTCTGCCTATATAAAGTGGCTTAAAGTCATGCATAAATTTAAATCACACAGAGTATAAAACAGTACATTAAATTTCTTCAGCAATCTATGCACTCGCTGTTTAATTTGCATTTCGTTACACTGTTTTAACAAGAACATCAACTTTTATGGGAAAATAGCCCTTCGATTTTTCATACTGGTTTCCAAAAGTTAACAAATCAAAAAACTACGGATATCTTTTCCAAAGGTAAAGATATATCTATTCACCTAATTTTCGAAACAAATTCCTCTCTCTTATATATATATATACCATCATGTGATATGCACATTATATTTTTCTGGATGTCTTGTGAATATGCCTCACCACCGCAAACAGTTTTTAGGAAATCATAAAGGGTTTATCATTAAGGCTTTCTACTGAAGGCTATACAGGATAAAATGTTTCCTCTATGCTATTAAAATTTGAGAGCCCCAGGCAATAAAATGTCATTGCCCCATCAAGGAAGTTTCCTGTTCCTGGAATCATTGATCTTATCTTTTGGAAACCAGTAAGTTGTCTATAAATATCAAGTTATTAAAGTTAGCATATAAAAGAACTCGGCGTTTGATTTTCTATAGGTTTTCAAAGAGAGTTTGTAAAGTACGTTGAAGTTAGTGTCTACCGTTGCAAGCTGATTTTATGGCGAGTACAATACGGCAACTAGAGAGCAAGGAATTGAAAGAGGGCGATAGAGTTAGCAGAAAACTGATAGAAAGACAGTGAGTTACAACTGCTGTTTAAAAAACAACACTGTTGTCGATCATGAAGGGAATTGTCACAGCTTTTTCAGTTTAGACAGGCAAATATTCGCACATGAATTCGATCCACTCGAATGGAGAAGGTATCAGAAAAAGAGAACTCTCTTGGAGAAAGTAGCGTCAGTCTTTTGCCTCTATGAACAGTTAACCTAAGTTTTTGATTAGACTGTCTCAGTCACAGAATACCTATGTGGCACAAATAGACGACTCATTACCACTGCTTGTAGCGCCACCTTTAGCAGTTCGCCGTAAATTCCGATTTTTTTTTCTATTGACATTTGAAGTGTGTGGTCATCTTGATTTGCAGTTCTGTGTCTGACTATTATTTTTTCTTTTTTGTTGCCTTTTAAGAAAAATTAATTTACTTATTAAAATTATGTTAGAATATTGCAGAATAATTTAAAATTAGCTTCTGGAGTTTTTTTAAAAAAAAAACCTACCTGTAGAATTTTAAACTACAGTTTTATATTGGTATTTCGAAGGAAATTAGTTCTGCCGCTGCTCCACAGGAGAGCTAGCATCGTTTTCGTCCTACACTTCAATATGCTGCGCGATTATAGAAGACGCCTGTCTCTTCTAGCTATTTAATGTATGGCCTAAGTAAGCTGCAGATGACGAAATTAAGAATACTTCTCTGTAAATATAAGAAAGAAAAGTCAATAGTTAGAAATAATTTTTTGACTTCATATATGTTAAGCTTTCTAAAACAATAATGTTAAGCTTTCCCTTAAGCTTTCTAAAAAAAATAACCAACAAACCAAAATATATATGAAAAGATTAGTTTATAAGTGTTTTTCCCTAAATACATAACCCAGTTAATGTAAATAACAGCATTAAATGTTTCATAATCGTCACATTACCATTTAGTTTTAGGCACTACCAAGTGGGGTTGCCTTTTGAAGTCGTTTTTTTAGGTTATGGATATACACAGTCGTATCACAATAATATGACCACCTAGCTAATAATGGGAATGAGGGTGGTCATATTATTCTATACGACTGTGTAAATTAACAAGTTATGAAAAGGTTTAATGTATTAAATATATTTAAATGAACACTAATAACATGCTCAGTTATTCATAAACAGAATGGGCTGACATCTAATATAAACAGTCGTATCAGAATAGTATGACCACCTACCATACATATACTATGGTAGGTGATCATATTATTCTGATATGACTGTGTATACAGACTATTGTGAGTGAATGACTGACAAGGGATCATGCTAATTTTATTATGTAGAAATGGTAGATCTCTGAAAATTCGCACTTAGGGGTAATCCAGGTCATACAGTCGCTCAAAAAAGTATGCGAACTCTATGGTTGATTACAGAATTCAGAAAAAATATCTGGCAACTATTTTTTAAAAAAATTACTGATTTGGCAACCTTCGTGTCACGTGACACGAAGGTTGCCAGATCGCTAATTTCTAAAAGAATCGTTGCCAGATATTTTTTCTGAATTCTGTAATCAACCATAGAGTTCGGATACCTTTTTCCAGCGACTGTAGGGTTGTTCCACAGTATATCAAACAATTAATGATAGATTGATGGACACGAAAATGTCTGAAAATGACGATGAAAATGCCTATTTAAAATAGGCCACAGACTCAACCTGAAAAATCATTTCCTGAGCATGAAAAAAGTATTGAACTGTTAGGCAGGAAGGTGTAGCATATATACACAAATATAGGAATACATTATCAATAGTAATTGCTTATGTTCCTACTTAACGAATGAAAGAAACACACAAATATCAGATCACACGAAATTGTTCACGATATTAAAAGACAGGAAATTCTATATTTTATTTTCAGATGGAGCAATATTTATAAATTGTTTTTGGGGCCAAACTAATCGATTCTTATTTTTGAGTTGTTTGTGGGTTGTTTTACCTCTGAGCGGCACTTTTCTGCACACCATGGGCTAAATGGCCAAGTCACAAGGACCCCGAAGGCTCAGAGAAGGTTTGGGGATGGGACCCACTTGAACAGCTGCTGGGAGACAGATGGTAGCCTCCCGTCAAGGTCATCCAGTGTGTTCTTTAACCTTATGCTATTTTACCTCTGAGCGGCACTTTTTTGCACACCATGGGATAAATGGCCAGGTCACAAGGACCCCAGAGGTTCAGAGAAGTTTGGGGGAGGGGACCCACTGAAACTGCTGTTGGGAGACATATGATAACCTCCCGTCAAGGCCATCCAGTGTGTTCTTCAGTAACGTTGGTTTGTTTTATCTCTGAGCGGCACTTTTTTGCACACCGTGAGCTAAATGGCCAGGTCACAAGGACCCGAAGGCTCAGAGAAGGTTTGGGGAGGGGACCCACTGGAACAGCTGTTGGGGAGACAGATGGTAGTCTTCTGTCTACCATCTGTCTTCTCAACAGTTCTCTTCGGGGATGGCTCAGTCGGTAGCGCGCCAAGCTCGTAATCTGCAGTTCCCAGGTTCGAGTCGCAGTCGGGTCAGCTTTGAGATTTATCTCCGCAAAACTCCCCGCCCTGCCAACGGTCAGTAAGGGACACCGATGGGCTTGGAAAGGCCGCCGTCCGTCGGATGGGACGTTAAGTCGTGGGGCCGTGTATGGGAGAGCCATATCCTGTGCACGTTAAAGAACACGCAGGATTGGCTTAACGAGAGGCTACCATCTGTCTCCCAACAGCTGTTCCAGTGGGTCCCATCCCCCAACCTTCTCTGAGCCTTCGGGGTCCTTGTGACCTGGCCATTTAGTCCATTGTGTGCAAAAAAGTGCCGCTCAGAGGTAAAACAACCCAACGTTAAAGAACACGCTGGATGGCCTTGACGGGAGGTTACCATCTGTCTCCCAACAGCTGTTCCAGTAGGTCCCATCCCCCAACCTTCTCTGAGCCTTCGGGGTCCTTGTGACCTGGTTATTTAGCTAATGACGTGCAAAAAATGACACTCAGAGGTAAAACAACCCAACCTTCTGAAATCTATTCCTGGTCCCCAAATGATCCAGGTCCTTTATTTTCAGGAAATTCTAATTAACAGAATGAATAAAAATAGTTAAAATATATGCTACTTGTTTGTGAGTCGTATTTATACAGGAAAAGGACAAAAAAATGGAAGCATCTTCATCTTATGTGAATGGAGAATGAAATTCGAGGCTCCGTAACTGGCGAAATATATTTTTATGGAAACATGTGACTGAAGAGAAATATAGTACGTCGATTAAACTGTCTGAATTTCGATTTTGAACCATATCCGTTCAGTACAGTGGCTGAAAAAAATATCCGAACATTTTGGTTGATTACAGAATTCAGAAAAAATATCTGGCAACGATTTTTTTTTCTTAGAAATTAGCGATCTGGCAACTTTCGTGACACGAAGGTTGCCAGATCGCTAATTTCTAAAAAAAAATAGTTGCCAGATATTTTTTCTGAATTCTGTAATCAACCAAAATGTTCGGATATTTTTTTAAGCGACTGTACTTAGAGAGAGCTATAGAAATTTGAATATTGAATCACAAGAATTTACCTCAGAAGTTAATTAAAACTTAAAAATATAACTATTATTTCAAAACCATTTAATAAATCAAGTATATGTTTTAGAATTTTGTGCAAATAGTTCTATTAGTAACTGTCAATTTTCCAGAAGTCTTTTAGGCCTGACTTTACTGTTGTTAAGCAATTTTAATAAATAAAAAAAAATTAATAATTAATTTCCGAAAAAATAGTGTTGAAAATCGAGATTTGGATAGATATGAATGAGATTTAAATTTATCTAGTCTTATTTTCCTATAGAGAGCTTATTGCACAAATCAGGTATCTTCGAATTGGACTCTCTTATTGACTTAACGTGGGAATGTTTGTACTCTCATGTCCAGCATTTGTAGATACAGAAGGATGAATATGCATTAAAAAAGGAAACTTGATTAAGGAAGATAAATATTGATATTTATTGCGGATAGCACGAGGGGATCCTAAATTCATAAGTGCCCTGGGCTTCAGAATTGCATAATCAGACCGAACACAGCATATTATTTGTCTGTTGCGCGTGGCGATTATTATACGCGCAGCACGGATTTTATTGCTTATTACTGTGGAAAGCATATAAAAGATATCTTCCACTAAACGATTTTATAATTCTTTTAAAATCAACGAAGTAACAAACAGTTATAACAATGGCTGCCAACCCTCGTTAATCCGGATGAATTTGGAAAAGGAGGGGTACGTATCAGGAAAAAGAATATAATGATTGTTAGTACGTGTTACGTAACAAACCAATAAAAAAAATCACATTTTTGTAACAAAAAAAAAAGGAATTCAGTAAACCGTCGTTAATTTGGATGAATTTTGAAAAGAGGGGTCCGTATTAGGAAAAAAAGAATATAATGATTGTTAGTACGTGTTACGTAACAAACGAATAAAAAAAATCATATTTTTGTAACAAAACAAAAATAAAAAAAGGAATTCAGTAAACCCTTGTTAATATGGATGAATTGGGAAAAGGAGGGGTCCGTATTAGGAAAAAAGAATATGATTGTTAGTACGTGTTACGTAACAAACCCATAGAAAAAAAACCACATTTTTGGAACCAAAAAAAAAAAAAAGGGAATTCAATAAACCCTCGTTAATCCGGATATATTGGGGGAAATGAGGGATACGTATTAGGGAAGCAAAAGAAAGCCTTAAACGATGAAAAACTATGAACACAAAAAAATGGAATATTTCTATTACCGATATTATAAAAAAAAATAACTGTTTTTTTTTCATTTAATGTGGAGTCACTTCCTCTATTTATAATACTGAGTTTTTATCTAACAAAAAAAGAAAACACTAAAATTTGATACTTTATTTAAAAAACATTTAAAAACCAAACAGTCATTGCACTTTTGAATCTTTATTTATAAAATATAAAAAAACACACACATTTATTCATCAGTAAATGACTCTAAAATAATCGAATGCGGTTCACGAATAATAGCACTGAAATCTACACGAAATTCGTCGCCAATTTTTCTTTCAGAAACGCTTGTTTCGAGTTGTTCTATCACTTTCTGTAAACGATAGTTGAAGTGACATGTTTTCTTTTTATACCTCTTTTCAACTGCTTAGGGACCCATAATTGAATAGAATGTTTTAACTTAATTAAATAGCAAAACACAAATTATGTGCCATAAGAAATAACGCCAGTCCCTCAGAATGAACACACCAATGAACACTCTCCAAACAGAACACGTCTGTTGAGCAATAACGTCAGTCAATCCGGATTAGCGAGGGTTTACTTTATATTCATCATAATGAAGTAAATTTCCTAAATGTTTTAAAAAACAAAACAAAGACATAACCATTAATCAATAGGCTAGGTTTACGTTATCTCTGTCTTGTAATTCATGGTGATGTACAGTCGCTCAAAAAAATATCCGAACGCTATGGTTGATTAGAAAATTCAGATAAAATATCTGGCAACGATTGTTTTTTTTTTTTAGAAATTAGTGACCTGGCAACCTTTGTGTATAGTACACGAAGGTTGACAAATCACTAATTTCTAAAAAAAATCGTTGCCAGATATTTTTTCTGAATTCTGTAATCAACCATAGTGTTCGGATACTTTTTTGAGCGACTGTACTGGGTACTAAAGAATACCTAGTACCAGAGGAAGCAGAGAAAAATATTACCAGACAGGGTATATATCAAATTTATTGCCAATAGAATTAGGTGAATTGAAAATTCATAAGTGCCCTGGGCTCCATATATGCATAATGAAATCGAATACGGAACCTGGCACCAGATCCGGGTAATTTCCGGGTACTGAAAATATGACCGGGTATGCTGGTTCATCACTGGTAGAAATATGGCAGGGTAGGCCCCGCTCATCACTCTTAACTGGTGTTTTAATTTTTCAGAAGTAATATGGATTTAGGTTTAGAGTTCATTTGTGTGTCTGAGAAAAAACAAGAATTGCTTACCAGGCCCAAAAATCGATTACAAAATGATGAACAGAAATGAGAATTTTAATAATAAAAAAATGTACTTCATTGATTAAGTAATATTAGGAATAATGGATCATTATCTAATATGGCTACTTTTTCAACTAAAAAGATACTAAGAAGTACAGTCGCTCAAAAAAAATATCCGAACACTATGGTCGATTACATAATTGAGAAAAAATATCTGGCACCGATTTTTTTAGAAATTAATGATCTGGCAACCTTCGTGTTACGCAACACGGTTGCCAGATCACTAATTTCTAAAAAAAAAATCGTTGCCAGATATTTTTCCTGAATTCTGTAATCAATCATAGTGTTCGGCCACTTTTTTGAGCGACTGTACGTCTTTGAATCTAGCAATTAAATTACATAAGATGATTGAAAAATTATTTAATCACAGGGCTTATTTTTCTATGAATAACATTTCAAACAGTGAAGTTTTTTAGAGGATATATCTGATGTCAGCTTCAAAATTGAAATAATTAAAAATAACTCAATTGAAAATAACTTCATTCTTTCTAAAATTTTCATTTTAAAAAGAGAGCGGAAAATTTCTATTTGCATGACCCCTAAAAATTGCTTAGTGACCCCAAAAGGATTTGTGAGAAGGAGATTTGGAATCACTAATGTGTACACAATCCAAACGAAAACCAAATAAATTAATAAGAAACTATATCATTTTCGAATTTTTATCTTTTTTTTACTATTGCAAATCCTATGCGAAATTTCGAAATCAATCCCAAATTACACAACAAATGTTTAGAACAATCAATGAATAATGAAATTTTCAGAAAAAATAACAATGGGAACAAATGGAGACATTTTATTTAAAGATACCCTTTTTTCCACCCTCTTTGACATATATTGAAGTCGGAAAAATAAACCTATTAATTCTTCTATTAACCTATTAACTCTACGTGAAAGAGCGAAACAGTGGGGATCAAAAATGGTAAATACGTTTAAAATGCAAATGATTCTGGGTTTCCTTACGGAAAAAAAATTTTCTACGTGAACGGAAAGGGTAAGTGAATGAAGATTTGATCGCTTACCAATTAATAATATACCTTGCGAAGAATTGCTATAGTTTTTACCAAATTAACTGTATCCTCTGTGACAAAAATTGATTTCAAATGTGCACATAGTTATCATAACAAAATTTCCTATTACTATATACTAATTCATTTATAGCAGATATTTGCATATTTCCAAACTTTCGCACACAGGTTTTTAAACACTGCTACCTTAAGTTTTGATGTTTTCAGATCACGCCTATTAATGGCCTTCAATAAAAAATGGATAAAAAGAATCAGAAGAAATGATTTTGTTGTAGTTTACGAGTTCAAATTATTTTCTCGATACAGTCGCTCAAAAAAGTATCCGAACTCTATGGTTGATTACAGAATTCAGAAAAAATATCTGGCAACGATTTTTTTAGAAATTAGTGATCTGGCAACCTTCGTGAAGTTTGCCAGATCACTAATTTCTAAAAATATCTTTGCCAGATTTTTTTTTCTGAATTCTGTAATCAACCATAGAGTTTGGATACTTTTTTGAGTGACTGTACATCCCCGATTTCAGACAGTAGAACGAGGACATGAGGAATTGTCAGCT
The DNA here is from genome assembly GCA_038380435.1 of Ryuthela nishihirai. Taxonomy (NCBI): domain Eukaryota; kingdom Metazoa; phylum Arthropoda; class Arachnida; order Araneae; family Heptathelidae; genus Ryuthela; species Ryuthela nishihirai. Next base: position 1,589,864 of record JAWZYU010000044.1, on the reverse strand, counting down.
CACTTGTCGCGTACAAGGTCAAATAGAGGTCGGAATGGCGGTCTAGAAAATTCTTTTAGAAATCTTTTGCTGGTGTTCGAAGAATGCAGCAGTAAAAATATTGTGTGCAAACACTTTGGAAATGCTATTATATAACCATCTGGCAAGTTTAATCTCAATTCAGTTGAAAAAGATGAATTAAGTGTCGTTTGCTAACATTCAGAACATGCTGAACGCTCAGTCATTGTTATTTCTATGAAAATGATTTAAATCGCAACAGAAAAAATGACTAGAAACAGTTCATCGCCTGTAGACCTACAATGACTAAAGTACGGAGCATTTTCAGATTGACTGCATATATTTTTTGGTCAGCAACAAAGCACTTGGTTTCTCAGAAAACACAGAACTTCAAGAAGAAAACAATCCTATTTCTCAGTGCTGCACAACGCCTGTCATGGCGGCGATTTGCAGATTGTTTCTCACATAGCAACGTTGAACGAACGGTAGAAGTCGACAAGAACTTGTTGAAAAAACACGATTCCAGCTATTGACAAGTACACACCATCACGAGGAAAATTCTGCCTGAAAATATCAAAAGTACATATTAATAATTTGTACTCAGCAATAAGTTATTAAGGCAGAAACAGCTCAAATTTTGTACGTGAATTGCAGTAGACTAGGTTATATTTGCAGGACAATTCCCATTATTCATGTTCTCCAACTGGAAACTGAACTATATTGAACTATTTTTTCATATATATATATCTCCTTCATCTAAATTTGAATGATTCAAATTTATGTTCCTTAAAAATACTGCACATCAATTCCACGGGAACCCTTTCATTCTTAAAATGGTACGAGACAAACAGAGCAGCTATTATTACACCGAAAATTTTTAATATTTGTGTTCTTACAGCCAAAGTACAAGTTTACCCTATAAACGCCTTTTCTCTCCCGTCACCATAATCCCCATTAGATAACACTGCCATTATGATTAAAGGCCGGCAAAAAAGCAATCACATGAAGTTAAGGCTGTCAACTTGCGTCTACACGCAAGGATTGTCGGGTAATTTCATGATATTCAGATGGACGGTTTAGTTTTTCTACTTCTGCTTGTATAGGGATACGAGGACGCATAGATAAAGTAAAAATGCTAATAGATCTGTAAAGAAATATAGGAAAAAATGCATATTTTACATTGGCCGCGGAATACGGTACATGAAAAAACATAGTACATAATTTATGTACACGGCTGTGCAAAACTTAGATGTATGAAAATGGTCTGGGAACGCCACATAAACACAATCATTCTTCAATTCTATTGGAAGCGCTAAAGAATCTAAGAAAAGCCTACTTCTTAGGTCACGTAACATACCGTTGTACCAAAAAGGGTTTTCAGTTTACAACGTATATTTTGCACAACCTATCACAGCCTTTCCGTTTAAGTAGAAATAGGCATCCTTAATTGACCTATTCGAGAAGTCTTACACTTAAAAAATGATTGAATAAAGAAAGAAGTAACATGCAAATCTACAGCTGAACAATTTACACAGAGAACAAGATTAAAGTAATGCACTTACATAAGGTAGACCTTTCTAATTTCCCTGGAAACGTTTCCGATTTTCTTCTGTAAACATTCTACTTATATTAACTTGAAACATCACTTATATCTTTCAGTATGTACAAAGTTCTTTTTTTTTTACATAACCAGCTTAAAACTTTAGCTGTTTGTGAGCACTTTCGGTTAACACTCAGCTGTTGTTCTGGATTCCAATTAATAAGTGGAAAAGAAAGAGTTGAAGGAATTAATACAAAAAGTATCAAGTATAGCTAAAGTAAAAAAATAAGATCTATTTCATTTAGTGCATAAACCGGACACCCGACAAACAAACTTACCGAATGTTCATTTTGCAAACAACCGACTGTTAACTATAAAACCCAAAATAACTGACTGTGCTCAAGATGACATATTGTAAAATACTTTGAAAGTTCCTTATCTATTTCATTCAAGAAATTTTACTTACATTTTGGAATTTTGGAATATTCCAAATGTCCATTTTAAAAGTTCAAGCATCTTTGTTATTGATATCGCGCTATCTACAATATAACTTTGCTGAACGCATTCATATCGTTGCCAAATCTCATATTCAAATATTTTCTAAATTAAGAATTATATTTCTTAATCTCATCTGGCGGCTTTTTTTAAGCTGCCAGATGAGACGCCTAAAATATCGCCGTAAAACGATTCGCCGTAAAACGCCGAAAATAAAATATATTACAAAACGTTTTTAAAGCGTATACTAAAATAAAAAGAACCGTCTTTCAATAAACGTTTCAAATAATTTTCATAAAATGTTCTATGACTGAAAAATCTAATACTATAATCTTTATTGAAGTTCTACAACAGTTTATGAAGAGTATCAGAAACATTTAATGGAAACACTCGGTTTTCACTTTTGAATACGCTTTGAATAAGTTTTAAATATATTTTAATGAGATTTTAACTTTACATTTCCAAGAATTCTTGTTTGCAAAATGTACACGTTGTAATTTCTGTTTGAAACTTTCTAAAATCATCACATTTTCAGGTTGCTTCAGATTCGGCTGAAAAGGAAATTCTCAGCGTTCCAACTATTACGGTTACAGTCAAAGAAGGTAAATATTCTTGAAAAATTTTAACAGCTCAATATACTCGTAAGATGCAACCATCTACAAAAGCCAATTTCTGTACACTTATGTCGTTAAGAAGTAACCCTATAAATTACACAGAAAACCAAAATGAAGTATTCACTTTGATTTTCGCAGATAGTATATTCATGTAGCTACAGATAAGCTTAAAACTTTTGTTTCCACTTTTAATTTTCTACCTGTAAGACCCTTGACTTTTTTGCAATTTTTGTTTTACAGAATCTGGCATCTCAAAAAGTAAACACCGTAACAGTATTGCTCCCTTTTATGTACATAATAGTATAAATTTCAAATACAACAATTTTAATAAATGTAACATAATAACAGTATATAATAACATAAAATACGTACAATTAAGCTAATAATTTCTGTGTTTTATCAGATGTTACTTCTGGTCATATTCACTTCACTACAAACAAAATTAGTGATCACATTTTTTTTGCAAAAGAATTTATATTTGTTAATTACACAGAATTTTAACATTGAGAATCTATTTGTATAGATTTTATAAATTATATTTGATTTGCAATCTTTCTGGTTTATTATTTCAACTGCTCAAGTTTTATTGATGGTTTTAAAACGATATGGAAATCCTTATTCCCATTATTCGGCAAGATTTCCATTATTCCCATTATTCGGCAAGTTTTAAAGAAAACTGGCGACTTTGTGAGAAAACGTTTTGTGTCCATATCTTTAAAGATTGCTTTTTCTATTGGTGATTTTATGATGGATTTAGAATTTAGGGGTGACCGTCTGGAAACTTATGTTGTTTAATTTCTTTATGATTTCTAAAATATGTTTTCTACTACACTAGATTTCTGAATCTTATGATCCTGTTGGCCTTTCAAGTTCTTTTGTGTGTTTGTACAGTCGCTCAAAAAAGTATCCGAACACTATGGTTGATTACAGAATTCAGAAACAATATCTGGCAAAGATTTTTTTTAGAAATTAGTGATCTGGCAACATTCGTGTGCAGTCGCTCAAATAAATATCCGAACACTATGGTTGAATACAGAATTCAGAAAAAATATCTGGAGTTTTTTTTTTTAGAAATTAGTGATCACTAATTTCAAAAAAATCAGGAGTTAAAAAAAATTAAAATTTCATTTTATGAAACTTTAGGGAAATATTTATATTAAACCGTTGTTTACATTTCTTTAAAATCTTTATTCTTTTATTCATATTTTACACTACCTTTATTTAGAAATGTAGATGGTTTTTTTCATACACTCCAAATAGCATAGTGATATATTATTAGAAATTATTAGTAATAGAAATTAGTGATCTGGCAACCTTGTACAGTACACGAAGGTTGCCAGATCACTAATTTCAAAAAAAAAAAAGTTGCCAGATATTTTTTCTGAATTCTGTAATCAACCATAGGGTTCGGATACTTTTTTGAGCGACTGTAGGGTTGTTCCACAGTATATCAAAAAATAATTGCATAGTAGTTTGGGGCGGGGGTGGCTCAATTGATAGCATGCCAGGCTCGTAATCTATATTTTCCAGATTCGAGTCCCAGCTGAGTCAGCGTTGAGATTCATCTCCGCAAAACTCCCCGTTCTGCCCACGGTTAGTAGGGGACACCGATGGGCTTGGAAAGGCCGCTGGCCGTCGGATGGGATGTTAAGCTGTGGCCCCGTGTGCGGGAGATACCCTGTGCACGTTAAAGAACACGATGGATGGCCTTGACGGGAGGCTACCATCTGTCTCCCAACAGCTGTTCTAGTGGGTCCCCTCCCCCAACCCTCTCTGAGCCTTCGGGGTCTTTGTGACCTGGCCATTTAGCCCATGGTGTGCAAAAAAGTGCCGCTCAGAGGTAAAACAACCCAAACCCTACAAAAGTTTCAAACTAAGGAAGCTATTTTGATATTCACATCCAACATTGGATCATCAGTTCTTGAAGGAACTTAAAATTTGATAAATAAATATTAATATTGAGAAGTTAGTCGGTTAATCCTAAATTTGAATTCTGAACTAGTTTCTTACACAATAAGGTAAGTTTTGGTTTTTGGGAGTTTTTTCATATTATTGAATTAGTGTAAAATTTCCATTCATAAGTGAGTGAAAGTGTTGTAGGTTTCATAGATTGTATTTACTATGTCTAGTTCTGAAATTTTGCTCTTAAAAGTAATCCGGGTCGGGAAAAAAATCCTAAATTTGACCTTTGACGTGTCCTTCATGGTGAAATGGAGGTCACGTAGAGGTCAAACCATGATCTACGAGGGCAAGAAACGAGAAAATTGGTGTCTAGGGGTGTTTAGGTTGTAGATCTCGAAAACGTTACTAAATGTTTGATCGGGAGAGTCCATCGTGGTCAAAGGTCAAATTTTGATATACTTCTGCTGCAGAGCTAAAAATTGGAGAATAGGACGATTTCAGGTACAGTCGCTCGAAAAAATATCCGAACACTGTGGTTGATTACAGAATTCAAAAAAAATATTTGGCAACGATTTTTTTAGAAATTAGTGATCTGGCAAACTTCGTGTCACGTGATTACAGAATTCGGGAAAAATATCTGGAGCGTGTACAGCAACTGTGCACGCTCCAGTTACCGTTCACAGCAAACTGGAGCGTGTGCAGTTACTGCACACGCTCCAGTTTGCTGTGAACGGTAACTGCACACGCTCAATATTTCCGTGAGTGAGCCCACACGATCCAGGTCTTTGTGAGCTCACACGATCCAATGTGCTGTGAACATTAACCGCAATCGCTCCAGTTTGCTGTGAACGGTAACTGCACACGCTCCATATTCATTGCATTATATATTCATACGCATTATATATATTAAAAAGTATCCGAACACTGTGGTTGATTACAGAATTAAGAAAAAATATTTGGCAACGATTTTTTTAGAAATTAGTGATCTGGCAAACTTACACGAAGGCAACACCGTACAGAGTGCTGTACAACTTCTCTAAACCGCGGGCCATTTTTACTTTCGCCAGTATTTCGCAGGCCAAAAAAAAAGAATAGGACAGGATAGGTAATTGAAAAGTCAGTTCATGCCACCTCAAAAAATTATTATATTTATACGAAAAATACTAGGTAAATAATAAACCAATATAAATTTTCTAAACCTTATCAAATATTTAATAAATTTAATAGGAGCATTGTGGCCGTAGTTGTTGGGCAGGAAGAATAGAATGAGTAAGTTGAAATAATGCAATAATAATTGCAAATAGAATGACTAAGTTGAAGATTGCATATCAAGTAATATAAGTTGACGAAAAATTTTATGATTGATTAGAGATATTTATTTAAAATTTCAAGTAAAAACTTGATTTTGTTCGGGGGCCACAAAAATCCTCGTGCGAGCCGTATGCGGCCCGCGGGCCACTAGTTGGACAGCGCTGCGAGTTTTACACGAAGGTTGCCAGATGACTAATTTAAAAAAATCGTTGCCAGATAATTTTTTCGCAATTCTGTAATCAACCATAGTGTTCCGATATTTTTTTGAGCGACTGTAATATAAATCAGAAATAAGAGACATATTCATATGTAGTGTAGCATTCAAGGTCAAATAGGGGTCGGAGTGACAGGCTTGAAATGAAGAGGTGCTTGAAGGCGTGAATTAATTTTTAGTATGTAATAAATACAGGAATGGAATAACATACCTTAAAAAAAAATTGAAATGTGAAAACCGAATGTCAAAATAACGTATCTTGTGTCCTGAAATTTGTCATGAAATTTTTTACACAGCAAGTGAACAGAAATCTTGAGATTGAAAAATAAAATCATCTGTAGTGATAAGAAATAAAATTACCGATAATGAAAAGATCACAGGAATTAAAGTTAAGCAATATATTGAAAAAAGTCAAGGATCACTTGAAAAAAAATTATCGACGTTTAGAATCGTAATTGATGATTGATGATTTATTGTCATCGGCAGAGATTCTGTTTTAAAGTTAGGACTAGGAATATCTAAACCAGGAATATCATTCAAAGAGTATTCAGGAAAAATGCGATTATTCGCATACTTTATTATTCATTACTGTTTGTTATACAGTCGCTCAAAAAAGTATCCAAACATTATGGTTGATTACAGAATTCAGAAAAAATATCTGGCAACGATTTTTTTTTAGAAATTAGCGATCTGGCAACCGTTGTGTACTGTACACGAAGGTTGCGAGATTGCAAAACATAATCTGGCAACACAGATCGTAAAAGTATCTGGCAAGTTTTTTTTTAGAAATTAGAGATCTGCCAACCTTCGTGTAACACGAAGGTTGCCAGATCGCTAATTTCTAAAAAAAGAGAGAGAGAGAGAAAATCGTTGCCAGATCCCTAATTTCTAAAAAAACGTCAGATATTTTTTCTGAATTCTGTAATCAACCCATAGCGTTCAGATACTTTTTTGAGCGACTGTACATGTAGGCTTTTCTCGAAACATGATAGAATTTAAGATCCTCTAGATTGCTAACTCAATGAAACTGTTCAACTCCATCTAGATGTACCGAGTCCTGAGAACTATTGAAGAAAAAAAAATGTGCAAAAATTTAAGTCTAAATTTAATTAAAAGCTATTTCTTTTCAAATACTTTAGAATAGAACAATTTATTCATTATTATTTTTTAGAATATTTAGGAATATTTTAAAATTAGTGATAAAATTTTAAAAATAAATAGTTACCAGTAGCATTTTAAGTGATAAAAATTTATTTAAAACAACTGGATATTTCAAAATTATTTTCTTTCTGCGCTGTCGGAATAGAGAGGATTTAGGAGGCCTTGGAGAAGAAATAACAGACATAGAGGATAATCACATACTTTTTTGGTACGCCACGAACGGGAGGACATGGAACTAATTTTACATATAACACTGCCTCCTGCTCGAACTGTTACAGTCCATGCAGTTTTAAAAGGAATAATAATTTGTATTAATTTTGATTAATCTTTCCAAAATATATATTCTAAGTATGATGCAGAAATGGCAAAGTTCTGAAAATTTGCATGTTGGGGAAATCCGAGTCATGGATCATGGGAAAAAAGTCGGAAATTTGACCTGCGACGTGTCATTCGAGGTCAAATTCGAGGTCAAATGGAGATCACATACAGGTCAAACTGTGATCTATGAGTGTTTGAGATCTGTTAATTGGTGTCTAGGAGTGTTTCCGGTTGTAGATGTCGGAAACATTATGAAATTTTGGATCTGGAGGGTTAAAGGTCAAATTTTGATCTATCGGTGCTAGATAGCTAAAAAATTGTTGTTTGGGGGGGGGGGGGGATTTTGGGTCGTAGATTTCAGAAATTATGTCAAATTTTCGATGCGATGGGTCCTTCGAGGTCAAAGATCAAATTTCGGTATAACGGTGTTGGAGAGCTAAAAAATGTTGCTTGGGGGTATTTCAGGCAGTAAAACTCAGAAATAAGAGGAATTTCGAGATCAAATTTAAAACAACAAAGGTGAAATAGGGTCGGAGCCACCAACTAGAAATCAAGAGTTACTGAAGGCTCGATTGATATCTGGTAAATAATATGTATGATTTCCACTTGGCCTTTTCTGCTGATTTTTGTAAGATTTTATTCTTATTTTGACAGCTTTGTGGAAAAAGCGTTTTTAACCCGTGAGTCGTCTGCTAACAGAATTGGCTTCATCAATCGGTTAAAATGAAGATGGCTAACAACTGGATGAAGATTCATCTTCTGTAAGCTAAATATATGCATTCTGTACCGAAAAATGTACAGTCGCTGAATAAAGTATCCGAACGTTATGGTTGATTACAGAATTCAGAAAAAATATCTGGGAACGATTTTTTTTAGAAATTAGTGATCTGGCAACCTTCGTGTCACGTGACACGAAGGTTGCCAAATCACTGATTTCTAAAAAAAAATCGTTCGCAGATATTTTTTCCTGAATTCTGTAATCAATCATAGCATTCGGATACTTTTTTAATATATATAATGCGTATGAATATATAATGCAATGAATATGGAGCGTGTGCAGTTACCGTTCACAGCACATTAGATCGTGTGAGCTCACAAAGACCTGGATCGTGTGGGCCCACTGACAGAAATATTGAGCGTGTGCAGTTACCGTTCACAGCAAACTGAAGCGTGTAACACGCTCCAGTTTGCTGTGAACGGCAACTGGAGCGTGTACAGTTGCTGTACACGCTCCAGATATTTTTCCTGAATTCTGCAATCACGTGACACGAATTTTGCCAGATCACTAATTTCTAAAAAAAATCTTTGCCAAATATTTTTTCTGAATTCTGTAATCAACCAAAATGTTCGGATACTTTTTTGAGCGACTGTACATCCCCGATTTCAGACAGTGGAACCAGGACATAAGAGGAATTTTCAGTTCACTTGTCGCGTACAAGGTCAAATAGGGGTCGGAATGGCGGTCTAGAACTCAAGAGGTACCGAAGGCACCGATTGATGCCAGATATTTTCTCTGAATTCTGTAATCAACAATGCGTTCGGATGTTTTTCTCAGCGACTGTACGAGTCGCCCACGCTATGGAGAGGTATAGGGGAAATTTTTTTTAATACTAAAATTACTTATATTTGTTGACATCAAAAATAGAATAATGTTTTTAACACATTAGGCGTCAGTTGAATTATTTATTTCCAGTTTTTTTTATTACAAATGGCTTCCGCCAGTGTGAAAACTTTTGGACGCCCCAATTCTAAGCGGTAATCTGAATTTGTGTTTGTATATTAGGGAAATTTTGGGAGGAATTAGAAAGCACAAGTTCCTTTAAAACTTGCTAAAATGAATCTGTGCCGATGATACAGCTATCTGCAGCTATGAAAGATGAAAAGCTGTTTTGTACTCTTAACTACTGAATATTCATCACATTGTACATCACTTAGTAGGTCTAGTTTCAATGTACAGTCGTTCAAAAAAGTATCCAAACACTACGGTTGATTAAAAAAATCAGGAAAAAATATCTGGCAACGATTCTTTTAGAAATTAGCGATCTGGCAACCTTCGTGTCACACGAAGATTGCCAGATCACTAATTCATAAAAGAATCGTTGCCAGATATTTTTTTCTGAATTCTGTAATCACGTGACACGAAGGTTGCCAGATCGCGAGCTCACGAAGATCTAGATCGTGTGGGCTCACTCACAGAAATATTGAGCGTCTGCAGTTACCGTTCACAGCAAACTGAAGCGTGTGCAGTAACTTGCACACGCTCCAGTTTGCTGTGAACGGTAACTGGAGCGTGTACAGTTGCTGTACACGCTCCAGATATTTTTCCTGATTCTGTAATCACGTGACACGAAGGTTGCCAGATCACTAATTCATAAAAGAATCGTTGCCAGATATTTTTTTCTGAATTCTGTAATCACGTGACACGAAGGTTGCAAGATCACGAGCTCACAAAGACCTAGATGGTGTGGGCTCACTCACAGAAATATTGAGCATGTGCAGTTACCGTTCACAGCAAACTGGATCGTGTGCAGTAACTGCACACGCTCCAGTTTGCTGTGAACGGTAACTGGAGCGTGTACAGTTGCTGTACACGCTCCAGATATTTTTCCTGAATTCTGTAATCACGTGACACGAAGATTGCCAGATCACTAATTCATAAAAAAATCGTTGCCAGATATTTTTTTCTGAATTTTTTAATCAACCATATAGTGTTCGGATACTTTTTTTTGAGCGACTGTACACAACCTGTCTCTTCAGAATGAAAGACGTTAACAAATATTAAAAAAAACAAAACAAAAAACGAAAACTTAAACTAGAAAAACACTAAACAACATTATTGCCATAGCACCAAAATCCGATAAACATGTTTGTCGTCAACAATTCACAAAATAAGGTTGCTGTTTTGCTTCCTTTTTCAGATTGGGGAGTTTCCATGAGCAACAACTACCTGCCCTTTGACCCACAGATGCGGCGGGCAGGGGGTGGGGGGTTATAGAAACAACGCAACAGAATGTTTTAAGTTAGAAGTATGGACAAGGCCCCAAGTCTTGTGCTATTGCTCTGTTTCTTGCTCTTTCGATACACCGACATCTTTATCGAGTTCGTCTATTTCGTTCTCCAACATTGCTCTCACTGAAGAGTCAGTAGGAGAAACCTGCGCTGTCGGCGTCGTCTTTGTTTTCGCTTTCGATCCTTTTTTCTTGCCAGGTCCTGATCCGTGACCGTCTTTTTTACCGCCTTTACTGCACGTGTGCTTCGAATGTTCTCCTTTCGTCCCACGGGTACCGTCTGTAGTTTGACCGACGACGTCCCCCCGCGAAAGCAGAAGAGTCCCGCCTCCGTGTCGTGGCATGTGTTTGACCAGTTCCGTCAAGTGGTCATCTATTCTGGACACCTTCTGGTTTAGCCGCTGGATTTCCAGCTTTAAGTCCACGCGCATGTCCATCAGACTGGACACTATCTGTTGGTAGTCCACACTAGAAGTACTACGCGGTGAGATAATATCCGACACGTGACCGCTGTCCAGCGTGCTAAGCTCTTTCCCGTCGTATTTATTGGTGTCGTATTTACTGACCAATTGCATGTTACTGGCAGGAGACACCATTGTTTGCGCGAGAGTTTGGTGTTGCCCTTCTTCACCTCGAGCAACCTCGCACTCAACAGTTTCGTCTATTGTCTCTGGCCTACCTAGTTTGGACCACTTAGAAAATCCCCTAGTTGGTAAAGCACCACCTAGCGGCCTGTATTCGACGTTCAGCGAGTCCGGTTTCTTAGACAACGAGTCGTCCACTTTTCTGAATAGGGTGAAATCTGTTTTGCCCGTTGAGTCTTCAACTGAGGAACCCAGGTGGGAGGACCGCAGAGAACCAAACCCAGCAGCCGCACCATTGCGACTCTCTCTGGGGTCGGCCTCTGAGAGGTTCTCTCCTTTCGGATGAGATTCGTCGTCACTAGGGACAGGACTCGTCGACGAGGCTTCTCCTTTCTCCACATCCGGAAGTGCTGCCACCTGATTCGAACTACTTGGCCTTGATGGGTCCTGTCCGTTCTTTCGGAACTTGGAGAAGAGTTTCCGAACCAAGTGGTCTTGCGATATATCTGGCATGGGATCGGTTTTCCGGCGATCGGACAACTCCTTCTCCCTTTTAACGTCTGCCACTTTCCGAAAGATCAGCTGGAAGAGAAATGAAAAGTAAGGAGGAGGAATTCTTTTCGGGAAGAAGAAACCAAAGCAAAAATAATTCAGAAGAGAAATAAAACTAAAGGAATGTTAGAAATAGATAAGAAAAATATTATTCCATTAAACATCAAGTAAAAAAGAAGAAGAAGGAGTCAAAAGAATTTGGGTTGTTTTACATCCAAATGTCGGTAGCGCGCCAGGCTCGTAATCTGCAGTTCCCAGGTTCGAGTCCCAGATGGATAAGCTTTGAGATTTATCTCCGCAAAACTCCCCGCCCTACCCATGGTCAGTAGAGGACACCGATGGACTTGGAAAGGCTACCGTTCGTCGAATGGGATGCTAAGCCGTGGCTCCGTGTTCGGGAGAGCCATACCATGTGCACGTTAAAGAACACGCTGGATGGCCTTGACGGGAGGCTACCATCTGTCTCCCAACAGTTGTTCCAGTGGGTCCCCTCCTCCAACCTTCTCTGAGCCTTCGGGGTCATTGTGACTTGGCCATTTAGCCCATTATGTACAAAAATGTGCTGCTCAGAGGTAAAACAACCCAACGTTAAAGAACACGATGGATGGCCTTGACGGGAGGCTAACATCTGTCTCCCAACAGCTTTTCCAGTGAGTACTTTCCCCTAAACTTCTCTGAGCCTTCGGGTCCTTGAGACCTGGCCATTTAGCCCATGGTGTGCAAAAAAGTGCCGCTCAGAGGTTAAACAACCCAACGTTAAAGAACACGCTGGATGGCCTTGACGGGAGGCTACCATCTGTCTCCCAACTGTTGTTCCAGTGGGTCCCGTCCCCAAACCTTCTCTGAGTCTTCGGCGTCCTTGTGACCTGGCCATTTAGTCCATTGTGTGCAAAAAAGTGCCGTTCAGAGGTAAAACAACCCAACGTTAAAGAACACGCTGGATGGCCTTGACGGGAGGCTACCATCTGTCTCCCAACAGCTGTTCCAGTGGGTCCCCTCCCCCAACCTTCTCTGAGCCTTCGGGGTGGTTGTGACCTGGCCATTTAGCCAATGGTATGCAAAAAAGTTCCGCTCAGAGTTAAAAAAACCCACCCCACATCTTGTTCTGCCTTATCCCATCCTAATATTCACGTGCAAAAGAGAACCAAATTACACACTTACCCTGTGCCGCAAGTTGTAGGTCAAGAGTAAGTTCCTGGAAAAGGAATTGGCGAATGCGTGGTAGAAGTTCAACACCTCGAGCAATTTATCTCTCTTGATGGCATGCAAGTCGCAATAAGTTAGAGCTCTGACGTTCGCACAAGATTGTCCAATGCTAGCTTCCTTCCAAAACGAATCGCCAAACACATCTCCTTTGCCTGTGGGGGCAAAAAAACAGACGGAAAATTAAACATATTTCAAATATAGTTTTGTCAACAAAATCATCTACAGAAAGAATATGAAAAACATCATATTAAAATAGGGACACTGTCCCTGTGGTCATCAGTCGTTACCCCAGGTGGGTCAGCGTTGAGATTTATCTCCGCAAAACTCCCCGCCCTGCCCACGGTCAGTAGGGGACACCGATGGGATTGGAAAGGCCGCTGTCCATTGGATGGGACATTAAGCTTTTTTAATTATTAATTTTAATGCTTTTTTTTTTGAGCGACTGTATACGAAGGTTGCCAGATCACTAATTTCTAAAAAAAATCGTTATCAGATATTTTTTCTGAATTCTGTAATCAACGACAATGTTCGGAACACGAAGATTGGCGGATCAATAATTTCTAAAAAAAATCGTTGCCAGATAATTTTTCTGAATTCTGTAATCAACCATAACGTTCGGATACTTTTTTCAGCGACTGTAGGTGGTCATATTATTTTGATACTAGATCGTGTGGGCTCACTCACGGAAATATTGAGCGTGTGCAGTTACCGTTCACAGCAAACTGGAACGTGTGTAGTAACTGCACACGCTCCAGTTTGCTGTGAACGGTAACTGGAGCGTGTACAGTTGCTGTACACGCTCCAGATACTTTTCCTGAATTCTGTAATCACGTGACACGAAGGTTGCCAGATCACTAATTTCTAAAATAATAGTTGCGAAATATTTTTTCTGAATTCTGTAATCAACCATAGCGTTCGGACATTTTTTTCACCGACTGTACGATGTATATTTTTTATTGCAAATTTCGATTTATTTCCAATTGATGCAACTCAGGGCAAATATTTCACAGTAGATTTTCGTATATATGATTATAATTCTCTTCGTATTTTTTAGTAAGTTTCTGGAAAAGGAATTTTTCATCACCCATTTTTTAAATGCAATATGTCGTCCTTTTTTTTTTAAGAATATAATTTTTATTCATAACAGTAAAGAATACAAATACATTTACACTTTGACCCGCAAAGCTAAATAGCTTATCTGCAGGAAAATGAATAAATTATATTAAACATAGGTCATTCAGCCACAAAAATGATGTACATCAAATAAATCCACAAAACACAACACATAAAAATCAGCTAACTGGAAAATACCAAATAATTTTTTAATTCCATTTTAAGTCTTCTAAAAGAATCTATATTTAGTAATTCTTTTGGAATAGCATTAAATATAAGTGGTACTTGATATTCGGAGGTATGTTTCCCGTAATTATTTCGAAAATTTGGCAATTTGTAATAACCTTGATTTTGAAGTCTTGTATTTTTGTTAAGTTGAATTTTTAGTATGTAAGTTTCGTCAAAAAAGTTTTAATTATTACATTATATTTATATAAATTGCTGTAGGATAAAAGATTTAAAAATTTTAATCTATTGGTGGAAGTTTTATAAATTTTTTGCAAATGAAATGGAATAATATTTTTAGCTATTATACACTGCAGTTTTTCTATTTTATTTATGTTAGTTAAGTTAGTTGTTCCATGCACAATTATTCCATAATTTAAAATAGATTCGCATATTGCTTTATAAATATTACACAGGGTGTGTCACGTGACACGAAGTTTGCCAGATGAAGGTAACCAGATTTTTTCTGAATTCTGTAATCAACCATAGGGTTCGGATACTTTTTTGAGCGACTGTACTTTATGAAGCATTTATAAAAAAAATATACCACGACTGTTAACAATAACAAAATTAATAAATTATCGGATGGCTCAAAAATTAAACAACGCAATTTTAGCAAAGATTGGATAAATCAGGAAATAATAAACTCAATACGAAGAAGAGACTCGGCTTGGATTGATTACAAAAATAACAAGAGAAACAGAAATTTTAAATTACTCTACACAAACTTAAGAAACACAGTCACGGCCGTTATTAGACAGAAAAAGAAAAAATAATACTTCAAACAATTTGAGTCTTATAAAAATAATTCAAAGTAAAATTGGGAACTCATCAACCAAATTATCAAAAAATAAACCTGAAACTGCCATTGACGATTTTATCATGAAGAATATGCCACAAGGTATGTCTGAAACTCAAGCAGCAGAGAAAATTAACACCTTTGCAGACATTATTGCCAATCTTAGAGACGATAACCGTACACAGAATCTCTCTACAGTTCCTAAACATAACCAACCTTCTGTCCCCTCAATTTTTATTTCTCCCATCTCAAAACAAGAAACTTTCAAAATTCTAAGTGACTTAAATTAAGGAAAATCACGTGGATACGATCAGGTACGCATAAAGCACATTAAAGCATGCAAAACCTCCTTAGCTGATCTCGTGACAAACTTTATCAATGAAAGCATATCTACAGGAAACATCCCTAATACTCTCAAAATTGCTATTTTAAGACCAATTTACAAAAGTGGAACTAAATCCGATTGCACTAACTATAGGCCCATTGCCATATTACCCGTTCTTCACAGAATACTTGAAAGATATGTAGCTAACGTTCTAGCCAATTTCTTGAAAAAACATAACATTATTAGTGAAAAGCAATATAGTTTCCAAAAAGGTAAAAATACAATTACACTTTTAACGGAGTTTTCTGACGTCATTAACGGAACTTTAAACAACGGAAAAAAAAGCAGCAGCTATCTTTCTGGACTTTCGTAAGGCATTTGATACCTTAGATCACGATATTTTGCTTCAAAATTGTATATTTATGGTGTCCGAGGTATTACCTTTAAATGTTTTGAAAATTATTTAAAAAACAGAGTGCATGTTCCACAAGGTTCAATTTTAGGTCCGCTTTTATTCATTATTTATATTAATGATCTAGCTAACTTTAAACTGAAGGGCTCTCCTTATATATATGCTGATGCCACCGCCTTGGTTAACGTGAATCACAATATAGGAGACGCAGTCCGAGATACACAGGATGATTTTAACAAAATTATTTACTGGTCTAACATTAATCGTATTTACATAAATTCAGAAAAAACCAAATGGATGAGCTTTCATTCACCAGGATTAAAAACCACGAACCCTTATGTCCTCGCAACACGATCACTCGTGACACTGACTGCTGCCACTGTGATGTTATTGATCGTGTTGAGAGCCATAAATATCTTGGACTTTACATGGTGTGCAAAAAAGTGCCGCTCAGAGGTAAAACAACCCAACATTAAAGAACACGCTGGATGGCCTTGACGGGAGGCTACCATCTGTCTCCCAACAGCTGTTCCAGTGGGTCCCCTCCCCCAACCTTCTCTGAGCCTTCGAGGTCCTTGTGACCTGGTTATTTAGCCCATGGTGTGCAAAAAAGTGCCACTCAGAGGTAAAACAACCCAACGTTAAAGAACACGCTGGATGGTCTTGACGGAAGGCTACCATCTGTCTCCCAACAGCTGTTCCAGTGGATCCCCTCTCCCAACATTCTCTGAGCCTTCGGGGTCCATGTGACCTGGCCATTTAGCCCATGGTGTGCAAAAAAGTGCCGCTCAGAGGTAAAACAACCCAACGTTAAAGAACACGATGGATGGCCTTGACGGGAGGCTGCCATCTGTCTCCCAACAGCTGTTCTAGTGGGTCCCCTCCCCCAACCTGCTCTGAGCCTTCAGGGTCCTTGTGACCTGGCCATTTAGCCCATGGTGTGCAAAAAAGTGCCGCTCAGAGGTAAAACAACCCAACGTTAAAGAACACGCTGGATGGCCTTGACGGGAGGCTACCATCTGTCTCCAAACAGCTGTTCCAGTGGGTCCCTCCCCCAACCTTCTCTGAGCCTTTGGGATCCTTGTGACCTGACCATTTAGCACATGGTGTGCAAAAAAAGTTCCGATCAGAGGTAAAACAACCCAACCCTGTGTGTTGAAAGAGTAGTCCCCTGTTATAACTTTCTCTTTGGATTTTTCCGCTTCTTCCCCCACTACTCCTTTGCGGTTCGTTTGCTTCCGTTGCCCCTGTCCCCCTTACTCTCTCCTGGTTCGATTGCCTCCTCATCCCCCCCCTCCCCCACCTGAACCTTTCTAACGCCATGCCCTGAACACGACCCATAAGCATTTCATTTAAGCGATGCTGATTTGTAAATGTTCACCTAAATATAAATAAAAAGTGATGACTGTAAATACTGACCTAGAATAGCAACTACTTCATCGTCCTGAATGACCTCTAGTGATCCCGTGACGACGAAGCATAGAGTGTCTATACTCTCCCCAGTGTGGTACAGGAGATCCCCCGGTGCGCTGTGATCCATGCTGAAGTACATGGCCAAAGCCCGAAGACAACCATCGCTGGCCAATCGGAATGCAGGGTGCTCATTGAAAACTTTTCGATTAAGATGAACACAAATATCAGCCATCATGTCTTTGGGACAATAGCTTAACACCTGTGGGTAAAGAGAAAGACGTCTTTAAAGGATAATTATATTCTGCATAACGAATTGGACTATTTCAAGATTATTATTTTTATTTTAATTTAAAATTTACTATTTAAAGGAACTTTATATATATATATAATTCAGTAAAAATAAATACGTTTTTAAATGATAATTATATTTTGTATAACAAATGGGACTATTTTAAGATTTTTTTTTAAATTTTAAGATTTACTATTTAAAAAACTTTATATATATATATAATTCAGTAAAAATAAATACGTTTTTAAATAATAATTATATTTTGCATAACAAATTGGACTATTTTAAGATTTTTTTTAAATTTTAAGATTTACTATTCAAAAAACTTTATATATTTATATAATTCAGTAAAAATAAATACGTTTTAAATAATAATTATATTTTGTATGGCCGAGTGGTTAGCGCGCTTGGCTACTGACCTAAGGGACCTGGGTTCGAGTCCCGGATAAGACGTGGATGTGTGTGTCGTTTTTCTGCTGAGGTCCTGCCATCCTCTCAGACCTTCTACTATGGCATATAAACTGACAGGCTCCTGTCAGACCTCTATGGCAAGCAGCTGCTTGAGGGGGTATTTATTTTTATTTTTTCATAACAAATTGGACTATTTTAAGATTATTATTTTTATTTTAATTTAAGATTTACTATTTAAAGGAACTTTATACATATATAATTCAGTAAAAATAAATAAGTTTTTAAATAATAATTATATTTTGTATAACAAATTGGACTATTTCAAGATTATTTTAAATTTTAAGATTTACTATTTGAAGAAACTTTATATATATATATAATTCAGTAAAAATAAATACGTTTTTAAAAGATAATTATATTTTGCATAACAAATTGGATATTTTAAGATTACTAATTTTTATTTTAATTTAAGATTTACTATTTTAAGAAACTTTATATAAATGAGAAAATTTATGAAGTTTTTAATATAATTAAAAAAATCCTGTATAAACCACAAAAGTTATGGCTATTTATTATATAAGATTTTTATGTATAATTTTCATATATTTTATTATATAACACAGTTTATAAATTTAAAAATTATGGTTGTGTATTATACAAGATATTTTACAAACCCAAAAATTATGGATGTGTATTATATTATACAGTATATGGATATAATTATCATATATTTATTTTATAAGACAATTTATAAACTGAAAAATTATGGTTTATTAAATTTTTATTTGTATCATTTCGATTTATTTTGTTATATAATACATTTCATAAAGTCAAAAAATTACAGTTTGTCATAATAACTATTTAATATATTATTTTCTTATATTTTATTATAGAAATTGTTTTACAAACTGAAAAATTACGATTGTTTATTATGTGACTTTTTATGTATTTAATTTTCATATATTTTGTTCTAAAAGACATTTTACAAACTCAAAAATTACGACTTTTTATAAATTATTTCGTAATGTTTTATGATATATTTACCAAATTCAAAAATTATGATTCCTTATTATATGACTTTTTATACATATTATTTGCATATATTTTATTATATAATCATCATCATCATCATCATCCTCAAGCAGCCATGGGCTACGGAGGTCCAACCAGACTGTGCAATTTAGTTCTCCAAGCAAGTCTATCCTGAGCTACATCTACTGCATCTGGCCACTGCACACCAATTCTAACAAGGTCCTGTTTGACATTGTCTGCCCACCGCATCCTAGGTCTCCCCTTCTTTCTGAGGCCTTTAGGCACACTGTTCATAACCCTATTCGCCAATCAATAATTATTCATACGGGCAACATGGCCAAACTAATGGAGTCTCTCTCTGCACAATATGCTGCTTAAAGGAGGTTGCAAACTCCATTGCCTACCCTCATCATTAGTTACAAAGTTGAACCACCTAATGCCCAAGATACTGCGTAAGCATCTGGAATCAAAAGCATCTAGTTTCCTGTTATCTTGTTTACAAAGTGTCTAAGTTTCACTACCATAACTAACCCTAGAAAGAACCAAACTATTATACAGTCTAATTTTAGTCTTTAGGTGTATACGCCTATTTCTCCACACTCCCATAGATTCTTAAAAGTCCCGGCAGCAATACCTATTCGTCTGTTAATCTCATGCCGCACATCACCATTATCTGTTACATAGCTCCCAAGATAATTAAACTGTGACACCTGCTCAAGACTGCAACCATTCAGATGAACTGAATCACAACCTGGCTGACCAATTATCATCACTTTAGTTTTCTCTCTGTTTATAACCAAACCTACTCGACTACCAGTCTCATCAACAGCTCGAATGAAAGAGTTCATCTCATCAACATCATTTGCCAAAAGGGCTAAATCATCAGCATAATCTAAATCATAAATTTTCGTATCTCCAGCTCATTTAAGGCCAAAATCTTTCCCTTGAAGTCAATTTCGCATAACGTAATCAATAACAACTAAAGAGAAAAGTAGACAAAATGCACCCTTGTCGAACACCAGAAGTAATGCTAAACCAATTGCTACAAGCCTTACCAACTCTCACACAAAACTCAGTGTTATTTTAGAGAGCTTTCATTATGTTAACTAACTTGTCTGGTATACCATATGATATCACAATCAACCACAAATTATGACGATTTTATACATAATTTTTATAATTTGTGGACATAATTCTTGAATCGACCCTGCTTATGGTTCATCTGATGAAAAGAAATGACATTTTTACCTACATCAAAGCTTTTTTAATAAGCATATCGAGCATATTTTACCTTTTTTGTGTCTATTCCTTTGCTCATGGCCCACGTGGATACCACGTAGTCCATGACACGCTCACTAAGGGCCTTAGGAACTTCATGCAGTTTCATGAATTCACGCACGTTGTTCAACATCTCATGATAGCGCGCTGTCACTGAAGTCATCTGCTGGATAATGGTCGTCACGTGACCAAAGATGGTGGCATATAGCAGAGCTAGAGGAAGGAGAAAGATGGAAGGAAAATTTCGTTTAATAAACTCTGTCGAAATCCGACATCACTGATTCACTTTACAGATTTGAAAATTTTATATTTATATGGAAATAAAATTTATTAAAATAACTATTTCACCGATATTTTATATATCAGTGGTTATGAAATATTTTTTTGCTGACGACACACTAAAAATTTAATCAAAGCACCAATAATACGGGACTATTCTGTTCAAATTTTGAAGTGGATAGTAAGAACGGCGTCCACGTTGTGCGCATGATTTGTGTTAATTTTGATTTAACTTTAAGATTTAATTTGGATAAGTTTTCGATTAAACGGAAAAAGTTAAATGAAGATTTAGTGGCAGAATGTAGCCAACATGCCACCAATATTTTTACGGGACTCCTTCTGTTCAAATTTTGAAGTGGATAGTAAGAACGCCGTCCATGTTGTGGGCATGATTTGTGTTAATTTTGATTTTAACGTTAAGATTCAATATGGATAATGTTTTGATTAAACGGAAAAAGTTAAACGAAAAATCAGTGGCAGAATGTAGCAATCAAATGCAAAATTAATAAAACGCAAAAGTTTTGAAAAAGTTTGTGATAAATTACTTACCATAGGTTTTTTAGAAAATTATCTAAAGTTGATTGCTTTACGCTTTTCTGCTTTAGCTTTCAGCAGTTCAGTGTAAGGTGTAATTTTCGAATAATCTTATTGAATAGCACCCCAAAGGGAAGGCAACAAACTAGAGAAACATTTAGGTGAGTGTTTTTGTCTTGCTGGGCAGTAATGTGAAAGGGAAGGCAACTGACAAGCAGCATTTAGGTGATTTTTCTTATTGAATAGTGTGCCAAAGGGAAGGCAATAGACTAGAGAAACATTTAGGTGAGTCTTTTCTCTCGCTGGGCAGTAATGTGAAAGGGAAGACAACTGACAAGCAGCATTTAGATAATTTTCTTATTGAATAGCCTGCCAAAGGGAAGGCAACCGACAAGCAGCATTTAGGTGATTTTTCTTATTGAAAAGCCCCACAAAGGGAAGGCAACAGACTAGAGAAATATTTAGGTGACTTCTTTTCTCTCACTGGACAGTAATGCCAAAGGGAAGGCAACTGACCGAGCGGCCTTTAGACGTTTGGTTTTTTAATGAACAGTACGCCAAAGTGGAAAGCAATAAATATAGCACAGTGACATTTAGAAGTTGTTCAGGTGATTAATGGATTACAAGGAATGCATTTAAGAATTTTATCTTCCCTGAAAACCAAAAAGTATTAATTTCCCCTTCACTGACTCACCTCCAATGATCATCATGCAGATAGTGAACGCTTTCTCGTTGTCCGTTTCTGCCGCCACATTGCCAAATCCCACACTCGTCATACACGTCATAGTGTAGTAAAGAGCAGTGACGTACATGGTGCCCCGATGCGGGCCCTTAGTGAGCTCGTGAATGACCGTGCCATTCGCACTCGTCTTGTAGAAGAAGTGTTTCCCCGTCGTGTTCGAGAGTTTCCAGAGCCAGCTGTGAATGAAGCCGTTCTCTGCGTCGCTGCGTCCGATGCTGTACCAGATGCAGGCCAGCCAATGTGCCACCAACATGTAGAAGCAGAGCAGAAGAATAAGCATGGCTGCCCCGTATTCCAGATACCTGTCAAGTTTTCTCACCACTCTTCCTAGTCTCAATAAGCGAACCACTTTCAGGGCACTAAACAGACTTCCAATGCCTTGCTAGAAGGGGGAGAGAGAAGGAAGAAAACAACGTCAAAGGGGTGCTCATTTTGAGAAGAAAATTTTAGTTGTTAAATGAATGTTTATATATTTGTTTATCTAAATGAGTATAAATATCTAAATGAGCATAATGAGTATAAATATACCTTTTTTTAAAAAAATAAATGTTTATTACTGGGTTAGTTAATTGATTAATTATTTTTTTTTATCTTAAAAATATTCATTGATTTACTTAAATGAATGTTTTATTTATTTATTTGGTTATTTCAATGTTTATTTATTTATTTAAATGAATGTGTATTAATTAAGTAATTAATTCATTTAAGTGTTTATTTCATTAGTGTTTATTTATTTACGTAATTTTTCTCATTTATTTAATTAAATGAATGTTTATTAATTGATTAATTTGTTTATATAAAATATACATTAAAAAATAACTTTTTATTAATGAGTTAGTTAATTGATTAATTATTTTGTTTGTTTATTTAAAAATATTCATTCATTTACTTAAATCAAAAATAATATTTATTTAATATAATGTTACAACAGATGAATAAGTATTGGGAGCAGGTGGCGCTGAACACTGAGTTTACGATGTTGAGAAGAAGACAGAGAAGGCCGGAAACGTGTAACAAAGACACTCCTTGCACGTGTGGTGGAACCCGGTCGTGTTGGGTGATTTCCTGATCACCAATCACAAAGGCTATTCTCTACGTCGAAGGTGGAAGAGAGAAAGAAGAAATCCTTTTTGGTGAGATAACTTTTCTTTTTCATTTCGGGTCCTGACGAGTGCATCTCCTCTTAGGCTCGAACTGGAGTGCATCTGCTGTTCAGTTTCTTCTTTTATAGAATGCTTTTCACGAAACTGATGGGGCGGGGTGGCTCAGTCGGTAGCGCACCAGACTCGTAATCTGCAGTTCCCAGGTTCGAGTCCCAGCTGGATCAGCGTTGAGTTTATCTCCGCAAAATTCCCCGCCCTGCTCACGGTGGGTAGGGGACACAGATGGGCTTGGAAAGGCCGCCGTCCATCGGATGGGACGTTAAGCCTTGTGCATGCTGGAAGGCCTTTACGGGAGGCTACCATCTGTCTCAATAGCTGTTGCAGTGGGTCTCCTCCTCCAACCTTCTCTGAGTCTTCAGGGTCCTTGTGACCTGGCCATTTAGCCCATTGTGTGCAAAAAAGTGCCGCTCAGTGGTAAAACAACCCAACATTAAAGAACACGCTGGATGGCCTTGACGGGAGGCTACAATCTGTCTCCCAACAGCTGTTCCAGTGGACCCCTCCCCCAACCTTCTCTGAGCCTTCGGGGTCCATGTGACCTGGCCATTTAGCCCATGGTGTGCAAAAAAGTGCCGCTCAGAGGTAAAACAACCCAACATTAAAGAACACGCTGGATGGCCTTGACGGGAGGCTACCATCTGTCTCCCAACAGCTGTTCCAGTGGGTCCCTTCCTCCAACCTTCTCTGAGACTTCAGGATCCTTGTCACCTGGTCATTTAATCCATTGTGTGCAAAAAGTGTGATACCCTGTGCACGTTAAAGAACACGCTGGATGGCCTTGATGGGAGGCTACCATCTGTCTCCTAACAGCTGTTCCAGTGGGTACCCTCCCCCAACTTTCTCTTAGCCTTCGGGGTCCTTGTGACCTGGCCATTTGTGGAAGAGCCACGAGCATCGGTCACTTACCAACTGAGCCACCCCCTCTCCAAATCGCAGTGACGCAGCCTACAGTAAAGAATATATTTTGATCACCAACTCTATTTTTGATCGGGGCGGGGGTGGCTCAGTCGGTAGCGCGCCAGGCTCGTAATCTGTAGTTCCCAGGTTCGAGTCCCAGCTGGGTCAGCGTTGAGATTTATCTCCGCAAAATTCCCCGCCCTGCCCACGGTCAGTAGGGGACACCGATGGGCTTGGAAAGGCCGCCGTCCGTCGGATGGGACGTTAAACCGTGGCCCCGTGTGCGGGAGAGACATACCTTGTGCACGTTAAAGAACACGCTGGATGGCCTTGACGGGAGGCTACCATCTGTCTCCCAACAGCTGTTCCAGTGGGTCCCCTCCCCCAACCTTCTCTTAGCCTTCGGGGTTCTTGTGACCTGGCCATTTAGCCCATGGTGTGCAAAAAGTGCCGCTCAGGTGTAAAACAACCCAACCTATTTTTGATACTGACATATCGGAAGAAATTGATTCGATATATCAGTATAAAAAGAAATTGAAAAGATCCATTTTTCGAACTTTTTAGAAACCCCCAGAAAACTGAATTCGTGCCGGCCCCCCTGAAAGAAAATCGTTCTCGGCCTCCTATAAACTAAATTCTCTCTCCCTCAAACTGAAATCTTGGACTGTCCCCCGAAAGAATAATTCTCGGTCCTCTCTAAACTAAATTCTTACTCCCCCAAATAAAATTCTCGCCCCCTTCAAACTAAATTCTTGGAACCCCCAGAAAACTGAATTCTTTCCCCCCCAGAAAAAAAAACATTCTCGGCCCCCTATGAACTAAATTCTCTCTCCCCGAAACTAAATTCTGTACCCCGTGCAAACTAAATTCTGTACCCCGTGCAAACTAAATTCTTTGAACCACCAGAAAACGGAATTTTTGCCCCCTCCCCCAAAAAATTTTCAACCCCCCTCTGTGATGTTTCATCTTCGGTCGTCCTGTCTGTCTCGACTCAACACCGAGGCTCCTCCCCAAATAAACTGTTCAACTCCAGCCTTTACTTAAATCGAACAGTTATTTATTGAACACTCGAAACATGACTGATAGACAAGGACCTGTGCTCAGTTACATAACATTACATCACCCTATGCCTGTTGGGGCGGGGGTCGCTCAGTCGGTAGCGCGCCAAGCTCGTAATCTGTACTCCCAGGTTCGAGTCCCAGCTGGGTCAACGTTGAGATTTATCTCCGCAAAATTCCCCGCCCTGCCCACGGTCAGTAGGGGATACCGATGGGCTTTGAATGGCCGCCTTTCCTCGGATGGGATGCTAAGCCGTGGTACCATATCCGGGAGAGCCATACCCTGTGCATGTTAAAGAACACGCTGGATGGCCTTGACGGGAGGCTACCATCTGTCTCCCAACAGCTGTTCCAGTGGGTCCCCTCCCCTATCCTTCTCAGAGCCTTCGGGATCCTTGTGACCATGGCCATTTAGCCCATGGTGTGCAAAAAAGTGCCGCTCAGAGGTAAAACAACCCAACCCTCTGCCTGTTCAGATGTTTTCAGAGCCCAATGCCATTATTTCCAGTCGGCATTTATCAGCTTGAAAATTTTCCGTCGTCCCGCGTTCCTCCTTCGACTGGCCGTCCCCTCCTTCGTCGTTGCCAACACTCTTCTCCCTTCTCTGCTTCGGCCATGTGGTAAGGTCGCTGACCCCCGGGTCCAGGGTCACTTGTCAGAGGACAGAAGTCCGCTGACAAGTCATTGTCAGCAGTGGGTGACCTCCATCCCTCTGACACTGCTACCTCGATTAACATTCCAGTTGCTGGGACGGAGGTCCTCTCCCACCTTAGCATATGCCTTTGGGTGAAATCCAAAATAACGTACAAAACACAAACAAAAAAACTATTTAAAATGCCCTCTGGGCCTGACAACCACTAAACTAAATTCTTTGTCCCGCAAACTGAAAAAAAAAAGGTAATTTCTAAAATGCCAATTTCTAAATACAGAATCTCTAAGAAAAAGCCAATTTCTCAAAAGAGCCGAATTTCTACTCACGTCATCATCATGATCGAAGGCGTTAAACACGTCGTAAGGCAGACACGAGAGGAGGTCAATGACAAACCAACTCCTCAAATAATTCATGCGGATGATTTTCGGGTCGGAGACCACCTCTCCGCCGGGCCCAACAAACGTGGTGTGGAAATTGAGAACGATGTCGATGAAGAAGATGACGTCGACGATGCTGTCGAGCACGAGCAGGCTGACGTCCTCGCTGGTCTTGTTCTTGAAGGCCACGTTGTAAGGGACCATGATGGCCGTGTAGAAGGTCAAGCAGAGGATCACCCAGTCCCACAGGGCTTTGAAGGCGCAGTAGTGCAGCAGGATGTGAGGGGGCGTCTTGGGCGCTTCTTGACGATACTGAGGCAACACATCGGAATTCAAGCTGATCATCTGCGGAGGAAGAGGAAGAGCAGAAAACAGAGTCATCAGCTGAAGGCGCTCAAAAAAAAATATCCGAACACTAGGGTTGATTACAGAATTCGGAAAAAAGTATCTGGCAAGGACTTTTTTTTAGAAATTAGTGGTCTGGCAACCTTCGTGTACAGTCGTTCAAAAAATATTTAAACACTATGGTTGATTACAGAATTCAGAAAAAATATCTGGCATTGATTTTTTAGAAATTAGTGATCTGGCAACCTTCGTGTACAGTCGTTCAAAAAAATATTTAAACACTATGGTTGATTACAAATTCTAAAAAAATATCTGGCAAAGATTTTTTTAGAAATCAGTGATCTGGCAACCTTCGTGTCAGGTGATTACAGAATTCAGGAAAAATATCTGGAGCGTGTACAGCAACTGATCTAGTATCAAAATAATATGACCACCTACAGTCGCTCAAATAAATATCCGAACACTAGGTTGATTACAGAATTCCGAAAAAATATTTGGCAGCGATTTTTTTTTTTAGAAATTAGTGATCTGGCAACCTCTGTGTCACGTGACACAAAGGTTGCCAGATCACTAATTTCTAAAAAAAAAATGTTGGCAGACATTTTTTTCTGAATTCTGTATTCAACCCTAGTGTTCGGATATTTTTTGAGCGACTGTACCTTTCCTGTTAGGTGGAATATTTTAGGAACTGGAACACCCTACTCTGCTCTTATTCGTAAACCAACAAAATCCTAACTCCCCTCCCACGAAAACTAAATTCGCAGTACCTACCATCCTCAAAAAAAAAAAAAAAAAAAAAAAAAAAATCTTCCACCCCGAAAACTAAATTCTCGGACCCCTCCCCCCCCCCCGAAATTAAATTCTCGAATCCCTCCGACCCTGAACACTAAAAATACTGGCCCCTCCCCCCAAAAAATCTAAATTTTTGGACCCATCCCCTGAAAATTAAATCTCCCAACCCTAATCCTCCGAAAACTAAATCTCGTACCTTTCATCCCCGAAATAAAATTCTCGTCCCTCAAACTAAATCCTTCCCCCCAAACTGATTTCTCGGACCCTCATCTGTCGAAAACTGAATTCTCGGACACCCACCCACAAAAAGGTAAATTCTCTCTCCCCGCAGCAAAGTAAATTATGAGACCTCCCCCAACCAAAAAAAAACTACCCCCTGAAAAAAACTACATTTCCCGAAAAGAAAAAAAGAAAACTTCTCTCCCCTGAACTCGACCCCCTGCAAACTAAATTCTTGGATCCCCCCCCGACAAAAAAAAATAATTCTCGGCCCCCTATAAACAATCTCTTACCTCCCCCCCTCCCTAAAAAAAAATTCTCGGCCTCCCCACCCACCCCGAAAACTAAATTTTCCGACCCCCCCTTCCGCAGTGCCAGATGCTGCTCAGCTAATAAATAAATAACTAAATCCAATTCTGTCTAAAAATCCCGATCGCTTATTGGTTCTCCTTTTTGCTGCTCTCTGAGGCAATCTTTTTTTAGATTTTTTACCATCTAGTCTGTATTCCAATTACAATTCCACATCGGACTAATAAAAGGGGGAAAAAAAGTTCCCTCCCACTGCTCGAGAGGAACGTTTACGAGATCCAGGCGCGCGAAAGAGTTGGAAGAACTTCTCGTCCTCCCGAGTCCCCGTGAATCATAGTGCGCATGAGGGCGGGCCACGCCCACACTACGATTGATTGATCAGGTCGACGAACGTGTTGTCATCGTGCGGTTGGGCTTACGCCATGTTCCGCACATTCCCGCCCAAGAGCACTTCCTCGAGAGTGTTCTACTCTCGCCGCCGACCAACAAGGGCGGATTTGAAGCGCAGAGGCAGGTAGGTCACGTGTCTGTCCGAGGCCGTGAACTTTTCTCTGCAGGATGCACGCACGAGGAAGAAGATCATTGGAGGCTGGGAAATGAGGTCGCACGATGGAAGATGCGGAATTCTTCTTATAGGTATCTTTTATCGTAAAGGGTCAGGATATCTTGAAATAGAGGGCGCAGCAAGTCTCTATTGCAAAGAGTTGTTTGAAACAATTGGGAATGCGATTCGAGGATATTTCTGGAAAAAGAAATGTGCTACAGATTTAGTTTCATTGGATTTTCAAAGTTTGTGAGTTTTAAAAGAAAAACATCGGCAAAAAAGGAAGGGTTAAAACTGAAAGTGGAAAATGGAAGGGTTAAAACTGAAAAAAAAAAAAAAAAAAAAAAGAAATGTTAAAAACTAAAAAGGGTGTTTTCTGAAAAAAGGAGGGTTAAACTGAAAAGATAAAAGGGTTAAAAATAAAGGATCAAAAGTGAAAAAAGAAGGGTTAAAACTGAAAAGAGAAAAGGTTTAAAAATAAAGGATCAAAAGCGAAAAAGAAGGGTTAAAACTGAAAAGGGGAAAGTTAAAACTGAAAAGGAAAGGGTTAAAGCTTAAAAAAGGGTTAAAACTGAAAAGGAAAGGGTTAAAACTTAAAAAAGGAAGGGTTAAAGCTGAAAAGGGAAAAGTTAAAACTGAAAAGGAGAGGGTTAAAACTTAAAAAAGGAAGGGTTAAAACTTAAAAAAGGAAGGGTTAAAACTTAAAAAAGGAAGGGTTAAAACTGAAGAGAGGTGCTTTGAAGAATTAATGAAAGAATTGTTTACACAAAGCTTTTGATTTTGAACTTCCAAAAAATTCAGAGAATTTTTGTTTTGGGTCTCAATGGGAAATTATCGTCGAAGCTCTCCAACTTCTAAAATAGGAATTTCATGGATCTCGATTCTCAGCAATATTCGTTCAGTATTTGTGTTCGTATTTCAGTTTCAGATCATTTCGACCTTGGTTAAAGTCAAACTGGGTGGGACTTTGGCTTTGGACAAGGACAGAGGAGATTCAGCAGAGAGGGAGAAGTACTTACATGAGTAAGCGGAGATTTTGGAGAAAGAGAGAAGTACTTACACGATGAAGATGAGATTTAGGAGAGTGGAAGAAGTACTTACAGGAATAAGTGGAGTTTTAGGAGAAAGAGGGAAGTATTTACACGATGAAGATGAGATTTAGAAGAAGTAGAGAAGTACACGACCAAGCTGAGACTTAGGAGAGAAAGAAGTACGTGGGCAATCAGAGACCTAGAACCGAGGAAGAAGTACTTTCATCAGGTAGCTGAGATTTAGGAGAGAGGGAGAAATACTTGTATGAGGAACATAAGATTTTAGGAGAGAGAAGTTCTTATATGAGGAAACTGAGATTTTAGGAGAAAGAAGTACTTATATGAAGGAACTGAGATTTTAGGAGAGAGAGAAGTACATGAGGAAACTGAGATTTTAGGAGAGAGAAGTACTTATATGAGGAAACTAAGATTTTAGGAGAGAGAAGTACTTATATGAGCAAACTGAGATTTTAGGAGAGAGAAGTACATGAGGAAACTGAGATTTTAGGAGAGAGAAGTACTTATATGAGGAAACTAAGATTTTAGGAGAGAGAAGTATATGAGGGAACTGAGATTTTAGGAGAGAGAAGCGCTTACATGAGGAAACAGATTTTAGGAGAGAGAAGTACATGAGGAAACTGATATTTTAGGAGAGAGAAGTATATGAGGGAACTGAGATTTTAGGAGAGAGAAGTATATGAGGGAACTGAGATTTTAGGAGAGAGAAGCACTTATGTGAGGAAACTGAGATTTTAGGAGAGAGAAGTACACGAGGAAACTGATATTGTAGGAGAGAGAAGTACGTGAGGAAACTGATATTTTAGGAGAGAGAAGTATATGAAGGAACTGAGATTTTAGGAGAGAGAAGTACTTACTAGAGGAAACTGAGATTTTAGGAGAGAGAAGTACACGAGGAAATTGATATTTTAGGAGAGAAGTACGTGAGGAAACTGATATTTTAGGAGAGAGAAGTATATGAGGGAACTGAGATTTTAGGGGAGAGAAGTACTTACTAGAGAAAACTGAGATTTTAGGAGAGAGAAGTACACGAGGAAACTGATATTTTAGGAGAGAGAAGTATATGAGGGAACTGAGATTTTAGGAGAGAGAAGTATATGAGGAAACTGATATTTTAGGAGAGAGAAGTACTTACGTGAGGAAACAGATTTTTGGTGAGAGAAGTACTTACATGAGGAAACAGATTTTAGGATAGAGAAGTACTTACACGTGGAAATTGAGATTTTAGGAGAGTGAAGTACTTACATGAGGAAAGAGATTTAGGAGAGAGAAGTATTTAGATGAAGAAATGAGATTCTAGAAGACAGAAGTACTTACCTGAGGAAACTGAGATTTAGGAGACAGAAGTACTTACATGTGGAAATGAGATTTTAGGAGAGAGAAGTACTTATATGAGGGAACTGAGATTTTAGGAGAGAGAGAGGTACTTACACGAGGAAAAGATTTCACGAGAGAGAAATACTTACACGAGGGAACTGAGATTTTAGGAGAGAGAAGTATATGAGGGAACTGATATTTTAGGAGAGAGAAGTGCTTCCATGAGGAAACTGAGATTTTAGGAGAGAGAAGTACACGAGGAAAGTGATATTTTAGGAGAGAGAAGTATATGAGGGTACTGAGATTTTAGGAGAGAGAACTACTTACATGAGGAAACTGAGATTTTAGGAGAGAGAAGTACTTACATGAGGAAATGAGATTTAGGAGACAGAAGTACTTACATGTGGAAATGAGATTTTAGGAGAGAGAAGTACTTATAGGTGGAAATGAGATTTTAGGAGAGAGAAGTACTTACATGAGGAAATGAGATTTTAAAAGACAGGAGAACTTTCCTGAGGAAACTGAGATTTAGGAGACAGAAGTACTTACATGTGGAAATGAGATTTTAGGAGAGAGAAGTACTTATGAGGGAACTGAGATTTTAGGAGAGAGAGAGGTACTTACACGAGGAAAAGATTTCACGAGAGAGAAACACTTACACGAGGGAACTGAGATTTTAGGAGAGAGAAGTATATGAGGGAACTGAGATTTTAGGAGAGAGAAGTACATGAGGAAACTGAGATTTTAGGAGAGAGAAGTACTTATATGAGGAAACTAAGATTTTAGGAGAGAGAAGTATATGAGGGAACTGCGATTTTAGGAGAGAGAAGTGCTTACATGAGGAAACTGAGATTTTAGGAGAGAAGTACATGAGGGAACTGAGATTTTAGGAGAGAGAAGTATATGAGGAAACTGATATTTTTGGAGAGAGAAGTATATGAGGGAACTGAGATTTTAGGAGAGAGAAGTACTTACTAGAGGAAACTGAGATTTTAGGAGAGAGAAGTACTGACATGAGGAAATGAGATATAGGAGACAGAAGTACTTATATGTGGAAATGAGATTTTAGGAGAGAGAAGTACTTACATGAGGAAATGAGATTTTAAAAGACAGAAGAACTCTCATCAGGGAACTGAGATTTAGGAGACAGAAGTACTTACATGTGGAAATGAGATTTTAGGAGAGAGAAGTACTTACATGAGGGAACTAAGATTTTAGGAGAGAGACACATTATCAAGATGAGATTAAAGAGTGGAGGAATAGTATCTACAGGTGCCTACTTATCAAGATGAGATTAAAGAGTGGAGGAAGAGTATCTACAGGTGCCTACATTATCAAGATGAGATTAAAGAGTGGAGGAAGAGTATCTACAGGTACCTACATTATCAAGATGAGATTAAAGAGTGAAGGAATAGTATCTACAGGTGCCTACTTATCAAGATGAGATTAAAGAGTGGAGGAAGAGTATCTACAGGTGCCTACATTATCAAGATGAGATCAAAGAGTGGAGGAAGAGTATCTACAGGTACCTACATTATCAAGATGAGATTAAAGAGTGGAGGAAGACTATCTACAGGTGCCTACATTATCAAGATGAGATTAAAGAGTGGAGGAAGAGTATCTACCTGTGCCTACATTATCAAGATGAGATTAAAGAGTGGAGGAATAGTATCTAGAGGTGCCTACTTATCAAGATGAGATTAAAGAGTGGAGGAAGAGTATCTACCTGTGCCTACATTATCAAGATGAGATTAAAGAGTGGAGGAAGAGTATCTACCTGTGCCTACATTATCAATATGAGATTAAAGAGTGGAGGAAGAGTATCTACAGGTGCCTACATTATCAAGATGAGATTAAAGAGTGGAGGAAGAGTATCTACAGGTGCCTACATTATCAAGATGAGATTAAAGAGTGGAGGAAGAGTATCTACCTGTGCCTACATTATCAAGATGAGATTAAAGAGTGGAGGAAGAGTATCTACATGTGCCTACTTATCAAGATGAGATTAAAGAGTGGAGAAAGAGTATCTACAGGTACCTACATTATCAAGATGAGACTAAAGAGTGGAGGAAGGGTATCTACCTGTGCCTACATTATCAAGATGAGATCAAAGAGTGGAGGAAGAGTATCTACTGGTGCCTACATTATCAAGATGAGATTAAAGAGTGGAGGAAGAGTATCTACGGGTGCCTACATTATCAAGATGAGACTAAAGAGTGGAGGAAGGGTATCTACCTGTGCCTACATTATCAAGATGAGATTAAAGAGTGGAGGAAGAGTATCTACTGGTGCCTACATTATCAAGATGAGATTAAAGAGTGGAGGAAGAGTATCTACGGGTGCCTACATTATGAAGATGAGATTAAAGAGTGGAGGAAGAGTATCTACAGGTACCTACATTATCAAGATGAGATTAAAGAGTGGAGGAAGAGTATCTACGGGTGCCTACATTATCAAGATGAGATTAAAGAGTGGAGGAAGAGTATCTACAGGTGCCTACATTATCAAGATGAGATTAAAGAGTGGAGGAAGAGTATCTACCTGTGCCTACATTATCAAGATGAGATTAACGAGTGGAGGAAGAGTATCTAGAGGTGCCTACATTATGAAGATGAGATTAAAGAGTGGAGGAAGAGTATCTACAGGTGCCTACATTATCAAGATGAGATTAAAGAGTGGAGGAAGAGTATCTACAGGTGCCTACATTATCAAGATGAGATTAAAGAGTGGAGGAAGAGTATCTACCTGTGCCTACATTATCAAGATGAGATTAAAGAGTGGAGGAAGAGTATCTACAGGTACCTACATTATCAAGATGAGATTAAAGAGTGGAGGAATAGTATCTACAGGTGCCTACATTATCAAGATGAGATTAAAGAGTGGAGGAAGAGTATCTACAGGTGCCTACTTATCAAGATGAGATTAAAGAGTGGAGGAAGAGTATCTACATGTGCCTACTTATCAAGATGAGATTAAAGAGTGGAGGAAGAGTATCTACAGGTGCCTACATTATCAAAATCAGATCAAAGAGTGGAGGAAGAGTATCTACAGGTACCTACATTATCAAGATGAGATTAAAGAGTGGAGGAAGACTATCTACAGGTGCCTACATTATCAAGATGAGATTAAAGAGTGGAGGAAGAGTATCTACCTGTGCCTACATTATCAAGATGAGATTAAAGAGTGGAGGAATAGTATCTAGAGGTGCCTACTTATCAAGATGAGATTAAAGAGTGGAGGAAGAGTATCTACCTGTGCCTACATTATCAAGATGAGATTAAAGAGTGGAGGAAAAGTATCTACCTGTGCCTACATTATCAATATGAGATTAAAGAGTGGAGGAAGAGTATCTACAGGTGCCTACATTATCAAGATGAGATTAAAGAGTGGAGGAAGAGTATCTACAGGTGCCTACATTATCAAGATGAGATTAAAGAGTGGAGGAAGAGTATCTACCTGTGCCTACATTATCAAGATGAGATTAAAGAGTGGAGGAAGAGTATCTACATGTGCCTACTTATCAAGATGAGATTAAAGAGTGGAGAAAGAGTATCTACAGGTACCTACATTATCAAGATGAGACTAAAGAGTGGAGGAAGGGTATCTACCTGTGCCTACATTATCAAGATGAGATCAAAGAGTGGAGGAAGAGTATCTACTGGTGCCTACATTATCAAGATGAGATTAAAGAGTGGAGGAAGAGTATCTACGGGTGCCTACATTATCAAGATGAGACTAAAGAGTGGAGGAAGGGTATCTACCTGTGCCTACATTATCAAGATGAGATTAAAGAGTGGAGGAAGAGTATCTACTGGTGCCTACATTATCAAGATGAGATTAAAGAGTGGAGGAAGAGTATCTAAGGGTGCCTACATTATGAAGATGAGATTAAAGAGTGGAGGAAGAGTATCTACAGGTACCTACATTATCAAGATGAGATTAAAGAGTGGAGGAAGAGTATCTACGGGTGCCTACATTATCAAGATGAGATTAAAGAGTGGAGGAAGAGTATCTACAGGTGCCTACATTATCAAGATGAGATTAAAGAGTGGAGGAAGAGTATCTACCTGTGCCTACATTATCAAGATGAGATTAACGAGTGGAGGAAGAGTATCTACAGGTGCCTACATTATGAAGATGAGATTAAAGAGTGGAGGAAGAGTATCTACAGGTGCCTACATTATCAAGATGAGATTAAAGAGTGGAGGAAGAGTATCTACAGGTGCCTACATTATCAAGATGAGATTAAAGAGTGGAGGAAGAGTATCTACCTGTGCCTACATTATCAAGATGAGATTAAAGAGTGGAGGAAGAGTATCTACAGGTACCTACATTATCAAGATGAGATTAAAGAGTGGAGGAATAGTATCTACAGGTGCCTACATTATCAAGATGAGATTAAAGAGTGGAGGAAGAGTATCTACGGGTGCCTACATTATCAAGATGAGATTAAAGAGTGAAGGAATAGTATCTACAGGTGCCTACTTATCAAGATGAGATTAAAGAGTGGAGGAAGAGTATCTACCTGTGCCTACATTATCAAGATGAGATTAAAGAGTGGAGGAATAGTATCTAGAGGTGCCTACTTATCAAGATGGGATTAAAGAGTGGAGGAAGAGTATCTACAGGTGCCTACATTATCAAGATGAGATTAAAGAGTGGAGGAAGAGTATCTACCTGTGCCTACATTATCAATATGAGATTAAAGAGTGGAGGAAGAGTATCTACAGGTGCCTACATTATCAAGATGAGATTAAAGAGTGGAGGAAGAGTATCTACAGGTGCCTACATTATCAAGATGAGATTAAAGAGTGGAGGAAGAGTATCTACCTGTGCCTACATTATCAAGATGAGATTAAAGAGTGGAGGAAGAGTATCTACAGGTGCCTACTTATCAAGATGAGATTAAAGAGTGGAGAAAAGTATCTACAGGTGCCTACATTATCAAGATGAGACTAAAGAGTGGAGGAAGGGTATCTACCTGTGCCTACATTATCAAGATGAGATTAAAGAGTGGAGGAAGAGTATCTACTGGTGCCTACATTATCAAGATGAGATTAAAGAGTGGAGAAAGAGTATCTACGGGTGCCTACATTATCAAGATGAGATTAAAGAGTGGAGGAAGAGTATCTACAGGTATCTACATTATCAAGATGAGATTAAAGAGTGGAGGAATAGTATCTACAGGTGCCTACATTATCAAGATGAGATTAAAGAGTGGAGGAAGAGTATCTACGGGTGCCTACATTATCAAGATGAGATTAAAGAGTGGAGAAAGAGTATCTACGGGTGCCTACATTATCAAGATGAGATTAAAGAGTGGAGGAAGAGTATCTACAGGTATCTACATTATCAAGATGAGATTAAAGAGTGGAGGAATAGTATCTACAGGTGCCTACATTATCAAGATGAGATTAAAGAGTGGAGGAAGAGTATCTACAGGTGCCTACATTATCAAGATGAGATTAAAGAGTGGAGGAAGAGTATCTACAGGTGCCTACATTATCAAGATGAGATTAAAGAGTGGAGGAAGAGTATCTACCTGTGCCTACATTATCAAGATGAGATTAAAGAGTGGAGGAAGAGTATCTACAGGTGCCTACTTATCAAGATGAGATTAAAGAGTGGAGAAAAGTATCTACAGGTGCCTACATTATCAAGATGAGATTAAAGGGTGGAGGAAGAGTATCTACAAGTGCCTACATTATCAAGATGAGATTAAAGAGTGGAGGAATAGTATCTACAGGTGCCTACATTATCAAGATGAGATTAAAGAGTAGAGGAAGAGTATCTACAGGTACCTACATTATCAAGATGAGATTAAAGAGTGGTGGAAGGGTATCTACAGTTGCCTACATTATCAAGATGAGATTAAAGAGTGGAGGAAGAGTATCTACAGGTGCGTACATTATCAAGATGAGATTAAAGATTGGAGGAAGAGTATCTACAGGTGCCTACATTACCAAGGTGAGATTAAAGAGTGGAGGAAGAGTATCTACAGGTGCCTACATTATAAAGATGAGATTAAAGAGTGGAGGAAGAGTATCTACAGGTGCCTACATTATCAAGATGAGATTAAAGAGTGGAGGAAGAGTATCTACAGGTGCCTACATTGTCAAGATGAGATTAAAGAGTGGAGGAAGAGTATCTACAGGTGCCTACATTATCAAGATGAGATTAAAGAGTGGAGGAAGAGTATCTACAGGTGCCTACATTATCAAGATGAGATTAAAGAGGGGAGGAAGAGTATCTACAGGTGCCTACATTATCGAGATGAGATTAAAGAGTGGAGGAAGAGTATCTACCTGTGCCTACATTATCAAGATGAGATTAAAGAGTGGAGGAAGAGTATCTACAGGTGCCTACATTATCATGGTGTGATTAAAGAGTGGAGGAAGAGTATCTACAGGTGCCTACATTATCAAGATGAGATTAAAGAGTGGAGGAAGAGTATCTACAGGTACCTACATTATCAAGGTGAGATTAAAGAGTGGAGGAAGAGTATCTACAGGTACCTACATTTTCAAGATGAGGTTAAAGAGTGGAGGAAGAGTATCTACAGGTACCTACATTATCAAGATGAGATTAAAGAGTGGAGGAAGAGTATCTACAGGTGCCTACATTATCAAGATGAGATTGAAGAGTGGAGGAAGGTATCTACAGGTGCCTACATTATCAAGATGAGATTAAAGAGTGGAGGAAGAGTATCGACAGGTGCCTACATTATCAAGATGAGATTAAAGAGTGGAGGAAGAGTATCTACCTGTGCCTACATTATCAAGATGGGATTAAAGAGTGGAGGAAGAGTATCTACAGGTGCCTACATTATGAAGATGAGATTACAGAGTGGAGGAAGAGTACTCACGTGAGCAAGCTGAGATTGCTTGCTGGTGTCGGGCTTGATTGCTGTCAAATGTGAGGAAAACTGTTGCACAAGCACGGACCTGCTTCTTGTCACAGACCTTGCGAGACGAGCGAATTTGCTGAGTCCAGCTGAAAGGCAGAGAGAAAGAAATTAAGATCAGGATAACAACAAATGCTCTGATTTTATGAGGAAGATACAGAAATAAATATATGCGTACACAATACATGCAAATATACGAAATCTAGGCACAGTATATTTATATATAGCGTGTTCCACAACGCAATGGCCAAAATACAAAATCATTTTCTACAGGTTATTTGAAACATCAAAATGTTCTATCGTGACATTATCGTGTATTAAGACACTTTTCCAGAGGGTTGGGTTGTTGGGTTGTTTGACCTCTGAGAGGCACTTTTTTGCACACAATTGGCTAAATGGTCAGGTCACAAGGACCCTAAAGACTCAGAGAAGGTTGGGAGAAGGGACCCACTGGAACAGCTGTTGGGAGACAGATGGTAGCCTCCAGTCAAGGCCATCCAGCGTGTTCTCTAACTATGGGTTGTTTTACCTCTGAGCGGCACTTTTTTGCATACCATGGGCTAAATGGCCAGTTCACAAGGACCCCAAAGGCTCAGAGAAGGTTGGGGGAGGGGACCCACTGGAACAGCTGTTGGGAGACAGATGGTAGCCTCCCGTCAAGGCCATTCAGAGTGTTCTTTAACGTTGAGATGTTTTACCTCTGAGCGGCACTTTTTTGCACACAATGGGCTAAATGTCTAGGTCACAAGGACCCAGAAGGCTCAGAGAAGGTTAGTGGAAGGGACCAACTGGAACAGCTGTTGGGAGACAGATGGTAGCCTCCCGTCAAGGCCATCCAGAGTGTTCTTTAACGTTGGGTTGTTTTACCTCTGAGCGGCACT
Source organism: Ryuthela nishihirai (assembly GCA_038380435.1). Classification (NCBI taxonomy): domain Eukaryota; kingdom Metazoa; phylum Arthropoda; class Arachnida; order Araneae; family Heptathelidae; genus Ryuthela; species Ryuthela nishihirai. The sequence goes on along the minus strand of JAWZYU010000044.1, from coordinate 1,551,603 downwards.
TTTTTGCACACAATGGGCTAAATGGCCAGGTCACATGGACCCCGAAGGCTCAGAAGGTTGGGGGAGGGGACCCATTGGAACAGCTGTTGGGAGACAGATGGTAGCCTCCCGTCAAGGCCATCCAGCGTGTTCTTTAACGTTGGGTTGTTTTGCCTCTGAGCGGCACTTTTTGTACACCAAGGGCTAAATTGCCAGGTCACAAGGATCCCGAAGACTCAGAGAAGGTTGGGGGAGGGGACCCACTGGAACAGCTGTTGGGAGACAGATGGCAGCCTCCCGTCAAGGTTCCCACCGTGTTCTTTAACCTTATGCTATTTTACCTCTGAGAGACACTTTTTTGCACACCATGGGCTAAATGGCCAGGTCACAAGGATCCCGAAGGCTCAGATAAAGTTGGGGAAGGGTATCCACTGGAACAGCTGTTGTGAGACATAAGTCTCCCGTAATGACCATCCAGCGTGTTCTTTAACGTGCAGAGGGTATGGCTCTCCCGTACACAGACCACGGCTTAACGTCCCATCCGACGGACGGTAGCCTTTTGAAGCCCATTGGTGTCCTCTACTGACCGTGGGCAAGGCGGGGGAGTTTTGCGGAGATCTCTACGCTGATCCAGTTGAGACTCCAACCTGGGAACTGCAGATTACGAGCTTGGCACCCTACCGACTGAGCCACCCCCGCCTTATGGCGGATAAACTAAAAGACTCATGTTACACCTCTGTGGCAAGAAACTGCTTGAGGATTTAATCATTATTATTAATTTTTTTAGATAATTTCGAAGAATTAATTAATTAAAACTAATTAAAGAGGTGTTTTCGAGTAATCGATGTTCCATAGCTCTATAAATACCCAACAACTATTGTTGAAAATCCAGATAGAGATAGATTTGAATTAGATTTAAATTCAGCTAATCCTATTTTCGTATTAGAAATTCATTGCAGAAATTACGGATCTTGAAATTTCACTCACCACTGAATTAACATAGGAATGTTTCAAATTTTATGTCCAGCATCGGGTTGGGTTGTTTTACCTCTGAGCAGCACTTTTTTACACACCATGGGCTAAATGGCCAGGTCACAAGGACCCCGAAGGCTCAGAGAAGGTTGGGGGAGGGGACCCACTGGAACAGCTGTTGGGAGACAGATGGTAGCCTCCCGTCAAGGCCATCCAGCGTGTTCTTTAACGTTGGGTTGTTTTACCTCTGAGCGGCACAATTTCGCACACCATGGGCTAAATGGCCAGGTCACAAGGACCCCGAAGTCTCAGAAGGTTGGGGGAGGGGCCGACTGGAACAGCTGTTGGGAGACAGATGGTAGCCTCCCGTCAAGGCCATCCAGGGTGTTCTTTAACGTTGGGTTGTTTTACCTCTGAGGGGCACTTTTTTGCACACAATTGGCTAAATGGCCAGGTCACTAGGACCCCGAAGGATCAGAAGAGGTTGGGGGAGGGGACCCACTGGAACAGCTGTTGGGAGACAGATGGTAGCCTCCGGTCAAGGCCATCCAGCGTGTTCTTTAACGTTGGGTTGTTTTACCTCTGACAGCCAGTTTTTTGCACACCATGGGCTAAAAGGCCAGGTCACATGGACCCCGAAGGCTCAGAGAAGGTTGGAGGAGGGGACCCACTGGAACAGCTGTTGGGAGACAGATGGTAGCCTCCCGTCAAGGCCATCCAGCGTGTTTTTTAACGATGGTTTGTTTTACCTCTGAGAGGCACTTTTTTGCACACCATGGGCTAAATGACTAGGTCACATGAGACAGATTGTAGCTACCCTTCAAGGCCATATAGTGTGTTCTTTAACGTGCACAAGGTATGGCTCTCCCGCACACGGGGCCACGGCTTAACGTCCCATCCGACGGACGGCGTCCTTTCCAAGCCCATGGGTGTCCCCTACTGACCGTGGGCAGGGCGGGGAATTTTGCGGAGATAAATCTCAACGCTGACCCAGCTGGGACTCGAACCTGGAAACTACAGATTACGAGCCTGGCGCGCAACCGACTGAGCCACCCCCGCCCCGCATGAATCTGGAGAGTTGCGGGTTCGATTCCCGCCGTGTCGTCGATAAAATCTTTTTTTCAGAAATATCGACTGAAGATTACGTAACGTCATGTAAGATGTGAATTAAACCGTCTAAGCTTCGATTTTAACTACTTAAAGAGTTCTAAAAGGTTGAATATTGGCCCAACAGAAAGAATTCTTATGAACACCTCGAGATGTCAATCATAAGAATTCACTTCAGGAGTTAATTTAAACTTAGAAATTGAAATCCGTCACGTGATCAATTGGTTAGCACGTTTGGCTAGTGATCAAAAGCACATGGATTCGAAACCTTGGTAAGGCATGGATGTTTGCGTTATTTTTATACTGAAGTCCTGCCATTTTCACAGACCTAATGTGGCGTATAAAGTTGGGTTGTTCTACCTCTGAGCTGCACTTTTTTGCACACCATGGACTAAATGTCCAGGTCACAAGGATCCCGAAGACTCAGAAGGTTGGGGGAGGGGACCCACTGGAACAGCTGTTGGGAGACAGATAGTAGCCTCCCGTCAAGGCCATCCAGCGTGTTCTTTTAACGTTGGTTTACCTCTGAGCGGCACTTTTTTGCACACCATGGGCTTAATGGCCAGGTCTCAAGGGCTAAATGGCCAGGTCACAAGGACCCTAAAGACTGAGAGAAGTTTGGGAGAGGGGACCCACTGGAACAGCTGTAGGGAGACAGATGGTAGCCTCCCGTCAAGGCCATCCAGAGTGTTCTTTAACGTTGGGTTGTTTTACCTCTGAGTGGCACTTTTTTTGCACACAATTGGCTAAATGGTCAGGTCACAAGGACCCTAAAGACTCAGAGAAGGTTGGGAGAAGGGACCCACTGGAACAGCTGTTGGGAGACAAATGGTAGCCTCCAGTCAAGGCCATCCAGCGTGTTCTTTAACTTTGGGTTGTTTTACCTCTGAGCGGCACTTTTTTGCATACCATGGGCTAAATGACCAGTTCACAAGGACCCCGAATGCTCAGAGAAGGTTGGGGGAGGGGACCCACTGGAACAGCTGTTGGGAGACAGGTGGTAGCCTCTCGTCAAGGCCATCCAGCGTGTTCTTTAACGTTGGGTTGTTTTACCTCTGAGCGGCACTTTTTTGCACACCATGGGCTAAATGGCCAGGTCACATGGATCCCGAAGAATCGGAGAAGATTGGGTGAGGGGACCAAGTGGAACAGCTGTATGGAGACAGATGGTAGCCTTCCGTCAAGGCCATCCAGCGTGTTCTTTAACGTTGGTTTTTTACCACTGAGCGGCACTTTTTTGCACACAATTGGCTAAATGGTCAGGTCACAAGGACCCTAAAGACTCAGAGAAGGTTGCGAGAGGGGACCCACTGGAACAGCTGTTGGGAGACAAATGGCAGCCTCCCGTCAAAGCCATCCAGCTTGTTCTTTAATGTCCACAGTGTATGGTTCTCCCCACACACGACCACGGCTTAACGTCCCATCCAACGGACGTCGTCTTTCACAAGCCCATCTGTGTCCCCTACTGACCGTGGGAAGGGTGGGGATTTTTGCGGAGATAAGTCCCAAAGCTTACCCAGCTGGGACTCGAATCTGGTAGCTGCAGATTACGAGCCTGGCGCGCTACCGACTGAGCCACTCCCGTCCCCCATCCAACATTGGTATTTATCTTCTTATTATTATTCTTCTGAATTATCCTTCTGAAGTGAGAGACAGCAAATCCCTTACCTTTGACCGGATCCTCCTCCAGAGGTTGTTTCAGGGCTGTTATGTCTCGGAAAGTGAGAAGGTACAGGACGACATTATCTTTTTCGTTTCTGATTGGTGCTATGTGAAGCAACAACCATAGTGGGGAATCTGTAAAATAAGAAAAGATGATGATTGTAAAGAAGAAATGGTTGTCTACAGCCAGCACAAGTTAGAATGGAGAATCTTCGAAGCAAGACAGGTAATTTTAGAGAGGAAATAATTGTCTCTAAACAGCATTAACTTAAAAAAAAAAACATACGAGATGTGAAAAAAGTATTGTACAGTTGCTCAAAAAAGTATCCGAACACTACGGTTAATTACAGAATTCAGGAAAAAAATCTGGCAACTATTTTTTAGAAATTAGTGATTTGGCAACCTTCGTGTCACGTGACACGAAGGTTGCCAGATCACTAATTTCTTAAAAAATCGTTCCACTTTCGTGTCACGTGACACGAATGTTGCTAAAAAAACTCTAAAAAATATCGTTGCCAGATATTTTTTCTGAATTCTGTAATCAACCGTAGTGTTCGGATACTTTTTTGAGCGACTGTACAAGAGGAATGGTTGTCTACAGTCAGTATAAATTATAAAAAAGATTCTGTTGAGCTAGATAAATCATTGTAGTAGGAAATAATTGTCTGTATACAGAATAGCTCGAAGAAAAATGTGTGAATTGTAGAAAGTATTATGCAGTCGCTCAAAAAAGTATTCGAACGCTATGGTTGATATTCGCAACGATTGTTTTTTGAAATTAGTGATCTGGCATCCTTCGTATCACGTGATTACAGAATTCAGGAAAAATATCTGGAGCGTGTACAGCAACTGTAGACGCTCCAGTTACCGTTCACAGCAAACTGGAGCGTGTGGAGTTACTGCACACGCTTCAGTTTGCTGTGAACGGTAACTGCACACGCTCAATATTTCTGTGAGTGAGCCCACACGATCCAGGTCTTTGTGAGCTCACACGATCCAATGTGCTGTGAACATTAACCGCAACCGCTCCAGTTTGCTGTGAACGGTAACTGCACACGCTCAATATTTCCGTGAGTGAGCCCACACGATCTAGGTCTTTGAGCTCACACGATCCAGGTCTTTGAGCTCACACGATCCAATGTGCTGTGAACATTAACCGCAACCGCTCCAGTTTGCTGTGAACGGTAACTGCACACGCTCAATATTTCCGTGAGTGAGCCCACACGATCCAATGTGCTGTGAACATTAACCGCAACCGCTCCAGTTTGCTGTGAACGGTAACTGCACACGCTCAATATTTCCGTGAGTGAGCCCACACGATCTAGGTCTTTGTGAGCTCACACGATCCAATGTGCTGTGAACATCAACCGCAACCGCTCCAATTTGCTGTGAACGGTAACTGCACACGCTCAATATTTCTGTGAGTGAGCCCACACGATCCAATGTGCTGTGAACATTAACCGCAACCGCTCCAGTTTGCTGTGAACGGTAACTGCACACGCTCAATATTTTCGTGAGTGAGCCCACACGATCTAGGTCTTTGTGAGCTCACACGATCCAATGTGCTGTGAACATTAACCGCAACCGCTCCAGTTTGCTGTGAACGGTAACTGCACACGCTCAATATTTCCGTGAGTGAGCCCACACGATCTAGGTCTTTGTGAGCTCACACGATCCAATGTGCTGTGAACATCAACCGCAACCGCTCCAATTTGCTGTGAACGGTAACTGCACACGCTCAATATTTCTGTGAGTGAGCCCACACGATCCAATGTGCTGTGATCATTAACCGCAACCGCTCCAGTTTGCTGTGAACGGTAACTGCACACGCTCAATATTTCCGTGAGTGAGCCCACACGATCTAGGTCTTTGTGAGCTCACACGATCCAATGTGCTGTGAACATTAACCGCAACCGCTCCAGTTTGCTGTGAACGGTAACTGCACACGCTCAATATTCATTGCATTATATATTCATAGGCATTATATATATTAAATAAGTATCCGAACGCTACGGTTGATTACAGAATTCAGAAAAAATATCTGGGAACGATTTTTTTTAGAAATTAGTGATCTGGCAACCTTCGTGTCACGCGTGGAGAGGAATGTCCCCACTAAATGTTTATACGAAGAGAATTGCGTAACGGAATGAACCATATCAAGAAATTTGGATAGGGGACTATTTCAGCGAAGAGAGTTGGCTAAGAATGGGATGTCTACCAAACGAGTTGGGTAAGATAATAGGTTCCTTTTTTTATCCGGTTCTGAACTTTTGGAGTCCTTGTGACCTGGTCACTGAGCTAATTGCATTTTTGAAAATACTGCACAGAGGCAAAACCATAAAAATTATTGCTATTTCTACCGGAAACATGTTTTCTATCCCTACACCATTTCCCTTACGTAAAGGATAGAGATTGAAATAAATTGACATAGAAAATGAACCTTTCTCGAACTTTTGAATATTTTGTGGTAACTTTATTTACCATAAAAAGTTTTTTTGCAGAAGCAACAGAAATAACATTAACATGAACGATATAGCAATTGTGTCCTCAGTCAATAAATTAAAAAGATATATTTTTTGTTACTGAGTTCCATTAGCTTCGTTAATGATGGGTGTAATGTGTCTTTACGGTAATTAATTTTATAGGGATATGTCGTTGGGGATAATTGGAAAATAATATGACAAATTTGTAGCTCACAAATGGCTGTCGAAAAATTCCATTTATGTAAATAAGAAGACATTTGAGGTCGCTGGGAAGTTATTATCGAGTCTGTTGTTTGAGTAGTGTAAAGCTGAAGGCTCAGAATACTAAAATAGAGTTAAAAAAGAGGGATTTTTAAGGATTTTTTTTCTCTTTGAGTGGTTGTTGCTTGTTCAATGGAACGATTGGTGGTATTTCTGTTCTGAGAGATGGATTTGGCTGTTGTTGGAAACCAAGACGTATTTTTAGGAGAAAGATCAGATGTTTCTCAGTTTAAGAGTTTGTGGAAAAACTTCTTTGAGGAGAATTGCTAGAGGTTTCAAACATTAGTTAGGAATTTGTAGAGAAACTTCTTTGAGGAAAATTGGTAGAGGTTTCAAACATTAGTTAGGAGTTTGTAGAGAAACTTCTTTGAGGAAAATTGGTAGAGGTTTCAAACATTAGTTAGGAGTTTGTAGAGAAACTTCTTTGAGGAAAATTGGTAGAGATGTCCAACATTAGTTAGGAGTTTGTAGAGAAACATCTTTGAGGAAAATTGGTAGAGGTTTCAAACATTAGTCAGGAATTTGTAGAGAAACTTCTTTGAGGAAAATTGCTAGAGGTTTCAAACATTAGTTAGGAGTTTGTAGAGAAACATCTTTGAGGAAAATTGGTAGAGGTTTCCAACATTAGTTAGGAGTTTGTAGAGAAACTTCTTTGAGGAAAATTGGTAGAGGTTTCCAACATTACTTAGGAGTTTGTAGAGAAACTTCTTTGAGGAAAATTGGTAGAGGTTTCCAACATTAGTTAGGAGTTTGTAGAGAAACTTCTTTGAGGAAAATTGGTAGAGGTTTCAAACATTAGTCAGGAATTTGTAGAGAAACTTCTTTGAGGAAAATTGCTAGAGGTTTCCAACATTAGTTAGGAGTTTGTAGAGAAACATCTTTGAGGAAAATTGGTAGAGGTTTCCAACATTACTTAGGAGTTTGTAGAGAAACTTCTTTGAGGAAAATTGGTAGAGGTTTCCAACATTAGTTAGGAGTTTGTAGAGAAACTTCTTTGAGGAAAATTGGTAGAGGTTTCAAACATTAGTCAGGAATTTGTAGAGAAACTTCTTTGAGGAAAATTGCTAGAGGTTTCCAACATTAGTTAGGAGTTTGTAGAGAAACATCTTTGAGGAAAATTGGTAGAGGTTTCCAACATTACTTAGGAGTTTGTAGAGAAACTTCTTTGAGGAAAATTGGTAGAGGTTTCCAACATTAGTTAGGAGTTTGTAGAGAAACTTCTTTGAGGAAAATTGGTAGAGGTTTCCAACATTAGTAAATAGTTAAAGGATGTTATTAAGGGATGTTTATCATCATCATCATCATTTCTCTTGTCAGACCTATTTGGCAAGCAGCAGCTTGAAGGGTTTCTTTATCATCACTAACACCACAGCAATCATCATGATAAATTAAATAAATTACTTTATTTTTATCTTGGTATGAATTGTTTTCCTACTTACAATAACAAGGTCAATTCAGTAGATACGACAGAGATTAATCAAAAGATTTACTACCTACCAGGATCCCAACCGAAACTCGGGGACTTCCTGTCCAAGCTCCCCGAGTCCCCCAGGGAGTCCCCAGAGTCCGGGGACCTGCTTGGCAGTCTCGACATCAAGCTGTCTAATTTACATCCTGTAACAAGAAAGGAAAGTGGGGTTGGAGCATTTTAAAAAAACAAATAATTCAAAATTAATTTATACATAACATCAAGGTATGATAGAAACTAGTAATTTAAAGATGAAAGTGTACAATCGGTCAAAAAAATATTCGAACACTATAGTTGATCACAGAATTCAGAAAAAAGTTCTGGCAACGATTTTTTTAGGAATTAGTGATCTAGCAACCTTCATGTACATCATCATCATCTCATCTTCATCCTCAAGCAGCCATGGGCTACGGAATTCCAACCAGACCGTGCAGTTTAATTCTCCAAGCACATCTGTCCTGAGCTACATCTGCTGCATCCGGCCACTGTACACCAATTCTAACAAGGTCCTGTTTGACATTGTCTGCCCACCGCATCCTAGGTCTCCCCTTCTTTCTGAGGCCTCTAGGCACACTGTTCATAACCCTATTCGCCAATCTATAATTATCCATACGGGCAACATGGCCAAACCAGCGGAGTCTCTCTCTGCACAATATGCTGCTTAAAGGAGGTTGCAGACTCCTTTGCCTAACCTCATCATTAGTTACAAAGTTAAACCACCTAATACCCAAGATACTGCGTAAGCATCTAGAATCAAAAGCATCTAGTTTCCTGTTATCTTGCTTACACAGTGTCCAAGTTTCACTACCATAACTAACCCTAGAAAGAACCAAACTATTATACAGTCTAATTTTAGTCTTTAGGTGTATACGCCTATTTCTCCACAATCTCCATAGATTCTTAAAAGTCCCGGCAGCAATCCCTATTCGTCTGTTAATCTCATGCCGCACATCACCATTATCTGTTACATAGCTCCCAAGGTAATTAAACTGTGACACCTGCTCAAGACTGCAACCATTCAGATTAACTGAATCACAACCTGCCTGACCAATTTTCATCACTTTACTTTTCTCTCTGTTTATAACCAAACCTACTGTACTACCAGTCTCATCAACAGTTCGAATGAAAGAGTTCATCTCATCAACATCATTTGCCAAAAGGGCTAAATCATCAGCATAATCTAAATCAGAAATTTTCGTATCTCCAGCCCATTTAAGGCCAAAATCTTTCCCTTGAAGTGAATTTCGCATAACATAATCAACAACCAAACTAAAGAGAAAAGGAGACAAAATGCACCCTTGTCCAACACCAGAAGTAATGCTAAACCAATTGCTACAAGACTTAACAACTCTCACACACGACTCAGTGTTATTATAGAGAGCTTTCATTATGTTAACTAACTTGTCTGGTATACCATATGATCTCACAATCAACCACAAATTATGACGATCAACAGAGTCGAAAGCCTTTTTGAAATCAACAAAGCTAGCAACCAAAGGTTTCTGAAACTCTAAACATTTCTCAAGAATTTGCCTAAGTGAAAATATCTGATCTACACATCCCCTACCACTTCTGAATCCACATTGCTCATCACGCAATTGCCTGTCAACCAGATTCTTAATTCTATTAAGCACAATCATGGAAAGAACTTTACCTGGAACGGAGAGTAGGCTGATACCCCTATAGTTATCACAAGAACTGCGATTACCTTTTTTGAAAATAGGGATAATAATAGCTCTGGTAAAATCTTTAGGAACCATGCCTTTATCATAAAAGATATTCAGAATTTCAGTCATCCAAATGGTAACTGAAACATTCCCAGCTCTAAGCATTTCCGTAGTAATTTCATCCACCCCTAGGGATTTATGAAGTTTAAGTTTAGAAATAGCCAAACTAACTTCAGATTGTGTTATAGGGCCAACATTAAAGCCAACAATGCATCTATCATCATTGCAAACAATGTGAGTAGAACTAACCACATTGTTTAGAACATCACTGAAATGCTCAGCCCACCTAGCCATGACAGAATCTTCCCCTTCTATAACCTTACCTTGTTTATCCTTCAATCCCTGTATACCTGTTCGTTTTCTACCACACAAAACATTAACTATCTGGTACAGCTCTCTGCTGTTGTGCTGTCTAACTGCTTCCTCAGCTTTGTCAGCAAAGCCATCAAGCCAAAGATTCTTATCAGTAGCTAACTGACCCTTTACACGTTTATTAAGTTCTTTGTAATGCTTTCTATTAGGACTAGTAGGGTACTGATTAAGGACATTCCTGGAGTTCCTTCTTTCTGAAATAAGCTCAAGTGCCTTATCACTTAAATAATTCTGCCTCCTCTGCTCCTTTTTCCCTAAAAGAGTACTGTTAGTTTCCAAAAACGCCTGTTTAAAATGGCCCCATTCTTCCTCAACTTCAGTATTAAGCAAACCATGACTGTCATAATGACTAAGTAACCTATCATGGTAAGCTTTAGCTATAACTGGGTCTTTCAGAGCTTCAGTATTAAAGGTAAATTTTTTAACCCTAGCACAACACTTTTTAAGTTTAAGTTGCAAGACACCAATCCCCAGTGATGATGCACAGAACCGGCCAGGTCTAGCACCTAATGTCCGACCCCGCCTTCTCGTGGTGCAGGCCGTTAGTACCTTTCAAAAGAGATATTCTCTTTTGGAAGGGAACGGAAGGGGAGGGCTGCCAGTTCAGTATGGCCTACTGATCTGGTCATCTATGGCCACTTTTTTCTTTTTTTTCAACCCTGCTGAGGAGTGATCAACTTCACAGGGTCCTGGTGCTGACCATTTATACCTACTAGACTGGACTTGTTTATGGATTTGAGCTTGATTATGGATCCTGGACTTGCTGCACTGGTGGGCCTCTGTTGAGGGAGAGTCTGCCGCTGTGCTTTCTGTTTGCTTCTGGGTTGCCAGCTCTAAGTGAACAGAGGCATGGGATACCTTATATCAGCTGGTGGGTAATCCTAATCAGAGGCCATCGCAGGTACCTGAACCTTACTTAGCTAGTTGGGCATCGTCAAGCCTAAACTAGAGTAATGTGTCTCAGGCAGGCCATATGGTTCTTGAAAAAGTCCACTTGAAAAGGTGGTGCCTGAAGTTCCTACCAGCATCGGTGACTTCAGCCTTTAGCGCAGGAGGAACAGGTCTTTCCCCATGCCTGCGATCAGGGGGCTGTTTGATATTGTTGGCCCTACCAATCTCAATAAATCTAATTTCTTTAAAAATCCTACTAATCATTTTCTCTCTGCAGGAACGTGGAACGTGAGGACATTACATAGAGATTATTCTCTTGATGTCCTCATGCAGGAATTCCATCGCTATAACCTAGATATTCTAGGCTTGCAAGAGACCAGATGGACAGGTAAAGGTGAGATACTTAAAAATAACTTTAAATTTCTCTTTACAGGGAGGGAGGATGGAAAGTATCACCAAGGCGTGGGTCTGCTGCTCAGCAGACATGCTAGTGATGCTCTTCTAGGATATGAGTGCATTAATGAAAGGTTTCTTACAGCAAAATTTCAGACAAGCATTAAAGACTTGAATGTTATCTGCTGTTATGCCCCCACTGAGGATTCTGATGAGGATGAGAAGGATAGGTTTTACAGACAACTTCAGGATATTTTGAATTCTGTCAAGAAAGGAGATATTACCCTTGTTCTTGGTGACTTCAATGCCAAAGTTGGTACCGACTCTGACCTTTGGGGAGGAGTAATAGGCCCTTTTGGTATTGGTAGCTGCAATGGCAATGGGCAACGTCTCCTACAGGTAAGTAAACTCAATGGTTTCAGAATAACTAACACATATTACAAACACCGCGACATACATAAATACACATGGATTTCACCTGATGGGCTGCATAAGAATATGATTGATTATATATTAATTAACAGCAAATGGGTTAGTTCTGTTAGAAATACCAGGGCATATAGGGGAGCTGAAATTGGATCTGACCATTACCTTGTTAAAAGTGTGTTGCAACTTAAACTTAAAAAGTGTTGTGCTAGGGTTAAAAAATTTACCTTTAATACTGAAGCTCTGAAAGACCCAGTTATAGCTAAAGCTTACCATGATAGGCTACTTAGTCATTATGACAGTCATGGTTTGCTTAATACTGAAGTTGAGGAAGAATGGGGCCATTTTAAACAGGCGTTTTTGGAAACTAACAGTACTCTTTTAGGGAAAAAGGAGCAGAGGAGGTAGAATTATTTAAGTGATAAGGCACTTGAGCTTATTTCAGAAAGAAGGAACTGCAGGAATGTCCTTAATCAGTACCCTACTAGTCCTAATAGAAAGCATTACAAAGAACTTAATAAACGTGTAAAGGATCACTTAGCTACTGATAAGAATCTTTGGCTTGATGGCCTTGCTGACAAAGCTGAGGAAGCTGTTAGACAGCACAACAGCAGAGAGCTGTACCAGATAGTTAATGTTTTGTGTGGTAGAAAACGAACAGGTATACAGGGATTGAAGGATAAACAAGGCAAGGTTATAGAAGGTGAGGATTCTGTCATGGCTAGGTGGGCTGAGCATTTCAGTGATGTTCTAAACAATGTTGTTAGTTCTACTCCCATTGTTTGCAATGATGATAGATGCATTGTTGGCTTTAACGTTGGCCCTATAACACAATCTGAAGTTAGTTTGGCTATTTCTAAACTTAAACTTCATAAATCCCCAGGGGTGGATGAAATTACTACGGAAATGCTTAGAGCTGGGAATGTTTCAGTTACCATTTGGATGACTGAAATTTTGAATAACTTTTATGATAAAGGCATGGTTCCTAAAGATTTTACCAAAGCTATTATTATCCCTATTTTCGAAAAAGGTGATCGCAGTTCTTGTGATAACTATAGGGGTATCAGCCTACTCTCCGTTCCAGGTAAAGTTCTTTCCATGATTGTGCTTAATAGAATTAAGAATCTGGTTGACAGGCAATTGCGTGATGAGCAATGTGGATTCAGAAGTGGTAGGGGATGTGTAGATCAGATATTTTCACTTAGGCAGATTCTTGAGAAATGTTTAGAGTTTCAGAAACCTTTGGTTGCTAGCTTTGTTGATTTCAAAAAGGCTTTCGACTCTGTTGATCGTCATAATTTGTGGTTGATTGTGAGATCATATGGTATACCAGACAAGTTAGTTAACATAATGAAAGCTCTCTATAATAACACTGAGTCATGTGTGAGAGTTGGTAAGTCTTGTAGCAATTGGTTTAGCATTACTTCTGGTGTTCGACAAGGGTGCATTTTGTCTCCTTTTCTCTTTAGTTTGGTTGTTGATTATGTTATGCGAAATTCAGTTCAAGGGAAAGCTTTTGGCCTTAAATGGGCTGGAGATACGAAAATTTCTGATTTAGATTATGCTGATGATTTAGCCCTTTTGGCAAATGATGTTGATGAGATGAACTCTTTCATTCGAGCTCTTGATGAGACTGGTAGTACAGTAGGTTTGGTTATAAACAGAGAGAAAACTAAAGTGATGAAAATTGGTCAGGCAGGTTGTGATTCAGTTAATCTGAATGGTTGCAGTCTTGAGCAGGTGTCACAGTTTAATTACCTTGGGAGCTGCGTAACTGATACTGGTGATGTGCGGCATGAGATTAACAGACGAATAGGTATTGGTGCCGGGACTTTTAAGAATCTATGGAGATTGTGGAGAAACAGGCGTATACACCTAAAGACTAAAATTAGACTGTATAATAGTTTGGTTCTTTCTAGGGTTAGTTATGGTAGTGAAACTTGGACGCTGTGTAAGCAAGATAACAGGAAACTAGATGCTTTTGATTCTAGATGCTTACGCAGTATCTTGGGTATTAGGTGGTTTAACTTTGTAACTAATGATGAGGTTAGGCAAAGGAGTCTGCAACCTCCTTTAAGCAGCATATTGTGCAGAGAGAGACTCCGCTGGTTTGGCCATGTTGCCCGTATGGATAATTATAGATTGGCGAATAGGGTTATGAACAGTGTGCCTAGAGGCCTCAGAAAGAAGGGGAGACCTAGGATGCGGTGGGCAGACAATGTCAAACAGGACCTTGTTAGAATTGGTGTACAGTGGCCGGATGCAGCAGATGTAGCTCAGGACAGATATGCTTGGAGAATTAAACTGCGCGGTCTGGTTGGACCTCCGTAGCCCATGACTGCTTGAGGATGATGATGATGATGATGAATGGTCAGATCCAATTTCAGCTCCCCTATATGCCCTGATATTTCTAACAGAACTAGCCCATTTGCTGTTAATTAATATATAATCAATCATATTCTTGTGCAGCCCATCAGGTGAAACTCATGTGTATTTATGTATGTCGCGGTGTTTGTAATATGTGTTAGTTATTCTGAAACCATTGAGTTTACTTACCTGTAGGAGATGTTGCCCATTGCCATTGCAGCTACCAATACCAAAAGGGCCTATTACTCCTCCCCAAAGGTCAGAATCGGTACCACGTTTGGCATTGAAGTCACCAAGAACAAGGGTAATATCTCCTTTCTTGACAGAATTCAAAATATCCTGAAGTTGTCTGTAAAACCTATCCTTCTCATCCTCATCAGAATCCTCAGTGGGGGCATAACAGCAGATAACATTCAAGTCTTTAATGCTTGTCTGAAATTTTGCTGTAAGAAACCTTTCATTAATGCACTCATATCCTAGAAGAGCATCACTAGCATGTCTGCTGAGCAGCAGACCCACGCCTTGGTGATACTTTCCATCCTCCCTCCCTGTAAAGAGAAATTTAAAGTTATTTTTAAGTATCTCACCTTTACCTGTCCATCTGGTCTCTTGCAGGCCTAGAATATCTAGGTTATAGCGCTGGAATTCCTGCATGAGGACATCAAGAGAATAATCTGTATGTAATATCCTCACGTTCCACGTTCCTGCAGAGAGAAAATGATTAGTAGGATTTTTAAAGAAATTAGATTTATTGAGATTGGTAGGGCCAACAATATCAAACAGCCCCCTGATCGCAGGCATGGGGCAAAGACCTGTTCCTCCTTGTACAGTCGCTCAAAAAATATCCGAACACTATAGTTGATCACAGAATTCAGAAAAGTTCTGGCAACGATTTTTTTTAGGAATTAGTGATCTATCAACCGTCATGTACAGTCGCTCAAAAAATATCCGAACACTATAGTTGATTACAGAATTCAGAAAAAAAGTTCTGGCAACGATTTTTTTAGGGATTAGTGATCTAGCAATCTTCATGTACAGTCGGTCAAAAAATATCCGAACACTACAGTTGATTACAGAATTCAGAAAAAAAGTTCTGGCAACGATTTTTTTAGGACTGTAGACGAACTATTTTTTTCTGACTGATTTTTTTAGCGACTGTACACGAAGGTTGCCAGATTACTAATTTCTAAAAAATCTTTGCCAGGTATTTTTTCCTGAATTCTGTAATCACGTGACACGAAGGTTGCCAGATCACGAGCTCACAAAGACCTAGATCGTGTGGGCACACTCACGGAAATATTGAGCGTGTACAGTTGCTGTACACGCTCCAGATATTTTTCCGGAATTCTGTAATCACGTGACACGAAGGTTGCCAGGTCACTAATTTCTAAAAAAATCGTTGCCAAATATGTTTTTTGAATTCTGTAATCAACCATCATCATCATCATCCTCAAGCAGCCATGGGCTACGGAGGTCAAACCAGACCGTGCAATTTAGTTCTCCAAGCAAGTCTATCCTGAGCTACATCTGCTGCATCTGGCCACTGCACACCAATTCTAACAAGGTCCTGTTTGACATTGTCTGCCCACCGCATCCTAGGTCTCCCCTTCTTTCTGAGGCCTTTAGGCACACTGTTCATAACCCTATTCGCCAATCTATAATTATTCATACGGGCAACATGGCCAAACCAACGGAGTCTCTCTCTGCACAATATGCTGCTTAAAGGAGGTTGCAAACTCCTTTGCCTAATCTCATCATTAGTTACAAAGTTGAACCACCTAATGCCCAAGATACTGCGTAAGCATCTGGAATCAAAAGCATTTAGTTTCCTGTTATCTTGTTTACAAAGTGTCCAAGTTTCA
This sequence comes from Ryuthela nishihirai, assembly GCA_038380435.1. Classification (NCBI taxonomy): domain Eukaryota; kingdom Metazoa; phylum Arthropoda; class Arachnida; order Araneae; family Heptathelidae; genus Ryuthela; species Ryuthela nishihirai. Next base: position 1,535,633 of record JAWZYU010000044.1, on the reverse strand, counting down.
CTACCATAACTAACCCTAGAAAGAACCAAACTATTATACAGTCTAATTTTAGTCTTTAGGTGTATACGCCTATTTCTCCACACTCTCCATAGGTTCTTAAAAGTCCCGGCAGCAATCCCTATTCGTCTGTTAATCTCATGCCGCACATCACCATTATCTGTTACATAGCTCCCAAGATAATTAAACTGTGACACCTGCTCAAGACTGCAACCATTCAGATTAACTGAATCACAGCCTGCCAGACCAATTTTCATCACTTTAGTTTTCTCTCTGTTTATAACCAAACCTACTCTACTACCAGTCTCATCAACAGCTCGAATGAAAGAGTTCATCTCATCAACATCATTTGCAAAAAGGGCTAAATCATCAGCATAATCTAAATCAGAAATTTTCGTATCTCCAGCCCATTTAAGGCCAAAATCTTTCCCTTGAAGTGAATTTCGCATAACATAATCAATAACCAAGCTAAAGAGAAAAGGAGACAAAATGCAGCCTTGTCGAACACCAGAAGTAATGCTAAACCAATTGCTACAAGCCTTACCAACTCTCACACATGACTCGGTGTTATTATAGAGAGCTTTCATAATCTTAACTAACTTGTCTGGTATACCATATGATCTCACAATCAACCACAAATTATGACGATCAACAGAGTCGAAAGCCTTTTTGAAATCAACAAAGCTAGCAACCAAAGGTTTCTGAAACTCTAAACATTTCTCAAGAATCTGCCTAAGTGAAAATATCTGATCCACACATCCCCTACCACTTCTGAATCCACATTGCTCATCACGCAATTGACTGTCAACCAGATTCTTAATTCTATTAAGCACAATCATGGAAAGAACTTTACCTGGAACAGAGAGTAGGCTGATACCCCTATAGTTATCACAAGAACTGCGATCACCTTTTTTGAAAATAGGGATAACAATAGCTCTGGTAAAATCCTTAGGAACCATGCCTTTATCATAAAAGATATTCAGATTTTCAGTCATCCAAGTGGTAACCGAAACATTCCCAGCTCTAAGCATTTCCGTAGTAATTTCATCTACCCCTGGGGATTTATGAAGTTTAAGTTTAGAAACAGCCAAAATAACTTCAGATTGTGTTATAGCGCCAACATTAAAGCCACCAATGCATCTATCATCATTGCAAACAATGGGAGTAGAACTAACTACATTGTTTAGAACATCACTGAAATGGTCAGCCCATCTAGCCATGACAGAATCCTCCCCTTCTATAACCTTACCATGTTTATCCTTCAATCCTTGTATGCCTGTCCGTTTTCTACCACACAAAACATTAACTATCTGGTACAGCTCTCTGCTGTTGTGCTGTCTAACTGCTTCCTCTGCTTTGTCAGCCAAACCATCAAGCCAAAGATTCTTATCAGCAGCTAACTGATCCTTTACAAGTTTATTAAGGTCTCTGTAATGCTTTCTATTAGTACTAGTAGGGTATTGAATAAGGGCATTCCTGCAGTTCTTTCTTTCCGAAATAAGCTCAAGTGCCTTATCACTCAGATAATTTTGCCTCTTCTGCTCCTTTTTTCCTAAAAGAGTACTGTTAGTGTCCAAAAAAGCCTGTTTAAAATGATCCCATTCTTCCTCAACTTCAGTAGTAAGCAAACCATGACTGTCATAATGACTAAGTAACCTATCATGGTAAGCTTTGGCTATAACTGGATCTTTCAGAGCTTCAGTATTAAAAGTAAATTTTTTAACCCTAGAACAACACTTTTTAAGTTTAAGTTGCAACACACTTTTAACAAGGTAATGGTCAGATCCAATTTCAGCTCCCCTATATGCCCTGGTATTCCTAACAGAACTAGCCCATTTGCTGTTAATTAATATGTAATCAATCATATTCTTATGCAGCCCATCAGGTGAAACCCATGTGTACTTATGTATGTCGCGGTGTTTGTAATAAGTGTTAGTTATTCTGAATCCATTGAGTTTACTTACCTGTAGGAGACGTTGCCCATTGCCATTGCAGCTACCAATACCAAAAGGGCCTATTACTCCTCCCCAAAGGTCAGAGTCAGTACCAACTTTGGCATTGAAGTCACCAAGAACAAGGGTAATATCTCCTTTCTTGACAGAATTCAAAATATCCTGAAGTTGTTCATAAAACCTATCCTTCTCATCCTCATCGGCATCCTCAGTGGGGGCATAACAGCAGATAACATTCAAGTCTTTAACGCTTGTCTGAAATTTTGCTGTAAGAAACCTTTCATTAATGCACTCATATCCTAGAAGAGCATCACTAGCGTGTCTGCTGAGAAGCAGACCCACGCCTTGGTGATGCTTATTGTCGTCCCTCCCTGAAAAGAGAAATTTAAGATTATTTTTAAGAATCTGACCTTTATCTGTCCATCTGGTCTCTTGCAAGCCGAGAATATCTAAATTATAATGGTGGAATTCTTGTGTGAGGACATCAAGAGAAAAAGCTCTGTGCAGAGTCCTCACATTCCAACTACCTATGGAGAGAAAATGGTTAGTGGGATGTTTAAAGAAACTATGTTTATTGAGAGAGGGAATGCCGACAATATCAAACAGCCCCCTAATCGCAGACATGGGGCAAAGACCCGTTCCCCCACTACTAAAGGCTGAAGCCATCTACACTGGAAGACTTCCTCCAATGTAGAATTTGACGATGCCAATAGAAACAAAGAGTTCAGGTGCCTGCGATGACTTCTGCTCAGGATTATCCACCAGCTGATAAACATATCCTGTGGATCTATTCACTTGGGGCTGTCAACCCACAAACAAACAGAAAACACAGCGGAAGATTTTCCCTCCACAGAAGCCCACCAGTGCAGCAAAATCAGGATCCATAATCAAGCTCAGAGCCATATATCTGTCCAGTCCAGTGGGTTTATATGGTCAGCACCAGGACCCTGTGTGGTTGACCACTCCTCAGCAGGGTAGAAAAAAAAAGAAAAGTAGCCATAGTTGTCCAGATCAGTAGGTTACACTAATCTGGCAGTCCTCCCCTTCCGCTCACTTCCACAAGAGAGTATCTCTTTTGAAAGGTACCAACGGTCTGCACCACGAGAAGGCGGGGTCGGACATTAGGTGCTAGGCCTGGCCGGTTCTATGCATCATCACAGGGGATTGGTGCATAGCTCTCCTTCCAGTGTCTACCTAGCTACACCATAGCGTTCGTATATTTTTTGAGCGATTGTGCGTAAAGTTGGGTTGTTTAATCTCTGAGGTTACAGAAATTCTGCCCACACATGGTTCCTCCCCCAAAAATTAGGAAAATGTGAAGGATGAAAAATACGATGAAATGAAAAATGAAATGAAAAAATGTGATGGATGATTTTAATATATTTGTGGAACTCGAGGGTCTAACGTGGGGCGGGGGTGGCTCAGTCGCTAGAGCACCAGGTTCGTAATCTGTAGTTCCCAGTTCGAGTCCCAGCTGGGTCAGCGTTGAGATTTATCTCCGCAAAATTCCCCGCTCTGCCCGCGGTCAGTAGGGGACACCGATGGGCTTGGAAAGGCCGCCGTCCGTTGGATGGGATGTTAAGCCGTGGCCCAGTGTGCGGGAGAGCCATACCCTGTGCACGTTAAAGAACACGCTGGATGTCCTTGACGGGAGGCTACCATCTGCCTCCCAACAGCTGTTCCAGTGGGTCCCCTCACCCAACCTTCTTTGAGCCTTCGGGATCCTTGTGACCTGGCCATTTAGCCCATAGTGTGCAAAATAGCCGCTCAGAGGTAAAACAACCGAACGTTCAAGAACACGCTGGATGGCCTTGACGGGAGTCTACCATCTGTTTCCCAACAGCTGTTCTAGTGCCTCCCCTCCCCCAACCTTCTCTTAGCCTTCGGGGTCCTTGTGACCTGGCCATTTAGCCCATGGTGTACAAAAACGTGCCGCTCAGAGGTAAAACAAACCAACGTTAAAGAACACGCTGGATGGCCTTGACGGGAGGATACCATCTGTCTCGCAACAGCTGTTCCAGTGGGTCCCCTCCCCCAACCTTCTCTGAACCTTCGGGGTCTTTGTGACCTGACCATTTAGCCCACTGTGTGCAAAAAAGTGCCGCTCAGAGGTAAAACAACCCAAACCATTGTTATTACAGTTTTGTGAATGCCATTATTTGGAATATCTACAGTTACATTTCGAAAATTAAAAAAAAACAACTGAAAAATCATTCCGTTTAAAAACGAACTTTCCACGTCCTCCAAAAAACGAACGTCTATTCTTTCAGTTTCCGTTCGAACTGAAACGATGCGAAAGATTCGAATGACCCCCGTAGCCTTAGCTTTTCTCCAGCTGAAGAATTCAATTCGGCCTTTTCATTAATTTTCTCCTCCTGGTTGAAAATCCAGCACCGAGTAGATGTACTCTGCCGTTGCCTAGACAACCACGCGGGGCTCGCTGACGTCATCGGAGTGCACGTCATGTAATCTCTCCCCTATTAATGGGGACCAGTGAGCGCGCAAACTTGAGGGAGGAGCCGCATTGACGTCTGGTGACGTACACTGCGCATTGGTAACCCCATCTGGTTGCTTTCCCAGCAGAGCAGAGGTGCTCTGCAGGGCAGCAGACAAAGAACACCAACAGGCGGCGTTAACGAAACTTGGTTTAAGGACAGAAATTAATTTAGGACGCTTAGGAGATGTGTGTGGTGGCATTTGGGGCTAGACTTGTCTATACCCGAAAAACATTTAAATAAATAAAGCCCGAGTTGTTCTTTCCTGGAATATTCTACAGTCAGTTCGGTTGTTTTACCTCTGAGCGGCACTTTTTTTGCACACCATGGGTTAAATGGCCAGGTCACAAGGACCCCAAAGGCTCAGAGAAGATTGGGGGAGGGGACCCACTGGAACAGCTGTTGGGAGACAGATGGCAGCCTCCCGTCAAGGCCATCCAGCGTGTGTTTTAACGTTGGGTTGTTTCACCTTTGAGCGGCACTTTTTTGCACACCATGGGCTAAATGGCCAGGTCACAAGGACCCCGAAGGCTCAGAGAAGGTTGGGGGAGGGGACCCATTGGAACAGCTGTTGAGAGACAGATAGTAGCCTCCCGTCAAGGCCATCCAGCGTGTTCTTTAAACGTTGGGTTGTTTTACTTCTGAGCGGCACTTTTTTGCACACCATGGGTTAAATGGCCAGGTCACAAGGACCCCAAAGGCTCAGAGAAGGTTGGGGGAGGGGACCCACTGGAACAGCTGTTGGGAGACAGATGGTAGTCTCCCGTCAAGGCCATCCAGCGTGTTCTTTAACGTTGGGTTGTTTTACCTTTGAGCGGCAATTTTTTGCACACCATGGGCTAAGTGGCCAGGTCACAAGGACTCCCGAAGGCTCAGAGAAGGTTGGGGGAGGGAACCCACTGGAACAGCTGCTGGGAGACAGATGGTAGCCTCCGTCAAGGTCATCCAGCGTGTTCTTTATCGTTGGGTTGTTTTACCTCTGAGCGGCACTTTTTTGCACACCATAGGCTAAATGGCCAGGTCACATGGACCAAACACAAAATAATTGAAAATTTACAGATAGCCCCATGGGCGCCCGGAGAAAATTTTCCAGGAGGCAAAGCTTGGAGACAAATAATTACATCAATAAATTTTTAATTATTTAATTTTTTAGGGTTTTTTACAAGTAGATTATAGGATACAGTATTGCATCAATACAAAAACATATACATAATGTATATAAATTAAGTTTAAATTGTTACGATTATAATTTGTGGACCAAAGGTCAACCGCAAGTGACCTCAAAACACCCCAAGCAGTACCTGCAAAAACACACTAAATCGGTCCCCCACGCCCCCCTAATCGTCCGACACAAACCGAAAGTGACCCGTCCGGTAGAGGTCAAGAAGACGCAGTCACCCCAAGACACCGGAAGTGACCCCTCGGAAAAACGGGAAAACCCCGAAAACCCTGTAATTGACCCCGAGTGACCCGCCGCTCCGCATTATCATGAAACGCACCAAAAGGTCATAAAAGGGCCAAGTGCCTCGTTTGCCCTGCCCCCCCCCCCCTCCTGTGGACGCCCATCACTCTTCCGATCCGTTATAATAAACAAACCTCTCTGCATAGGCAATGACGTTTACGGAAGACCTATTTTAAAAAAAACATAGCGGTAATTATTATAGCTAAATTTTTGAAATTTCGACTGATAGTTACATATTATGAAAAAATATGGTAATTAATTTTAAAATGTCCTTAATTATTTTAATAAAATGCTTATGAATAAATAAAGATATTTATTGTAAAATAAGTTAAAATAAAATTAACTTAAATTTGAAACAAATTACATTTTTTGAATTGCCACAAAGTAAAATCATTTGCTCGTATTTTTAAAAAAACAGCTGAAAAAACACTAAAGAAACACCTTCGTGGTGAATGCTAACAGAAATGCCCATTTAGATTGAAAAAAAAAAACACATCTAAAATGTTACACAAATTTATCGACAAAATTTTATACAAGAAGATTTTTTTCCCTTTTTTTTGGTGGAAAAAAAAGTGACTCTATGTTATATGGTTGCAATTCCTGGTTCTAAGAGAACATTAACATTTATTTTAGCAATTAATATTGAACATCATGTGTGGAGAATCTTAAATGAAATACATGAACTAAGTTTATTTTTGTCGTTCAGCTATTAACACTAGTTTAATGGCTGGGGTTTTGTGAAGAATGCAGAGATGACGTCATCAAAGGAACTAAAAATAGGAACAGCGCGTTTTTCAAATTAATGAGAGTTGTTTAAAATGGTCACATTTGTGCGAAAATGGCTCATTTGGAAAAGAGTTAAAATGGTGTAATGTCCTTAAATTTACTTAAGGTTTACGACTTAAAAGGCTTTGAGTTGAGCAAGTAAATTTAGAGTAAGAGTAGATTTCTTTTTTTTTTAAATATTTCTACAGCGGAAGTTCGAAGTTATTAGTTTGTTTTTTTTTTCATTTCACAGACAAAAGAGAAACAGATACGTTTCTAGTTTGAAGATTTTTTCATCTTTTTTTATATATATTTTGGGAGATAATATAAAAATTAATTTTGAGTTAGATGCGTTTTGATGGAATCTGATGATTCGCAATTTCAGAATCTCACGACAGTTGTAATTGCGCCCTCTCACGGAGAGAAATACGAAAATGGCAAACGTTTTAAACGAATATTGCAAACGATGTACAGGTATTGGACAGAAAAATAGAAACAGCTCCATGCCACCTCAATAGAAATCTCTTCAATATGATTTTTAATGAAAAATTTGTCTCAAGATAATTTAAACATCTCAGATCTATTCAAATCTCGTTTTTAAACAATGTTTTTTCAGTTAGGCTGTTTTGCCACTGAGCGGCACTTTTTTGCACACCATGGGCTAAATGGTCAGGTCACAAGTACCCCGAAGGCTCAGAGAAGGTTGGGGGAGGGGACCCATTGGAACAGCTGTTGGGAGACAGATGGTAGCCTCCCGTCAAGGCCATCCAGCGTGTTCTTTAACGTTGGGTTGTTTTACCTCTGAGCGGCACTTTTTTGCACATCATGGGTTAAATGGCCAGGTCACAAGGACCCCGAAGGCTAAGAGAAGGTTATGTGAGGGGACCAACTGGAACAGCTGTTGGGAGACAGATGGTAGCCTGTCGTCAAGGCCATACAGCGTGTTCTTTAATGTTGGGTTGTTTTACCTCTGAGCGGCACTTTTTTGCACACCATGGGCTAAATGGCCAGGTCACATGGACCCCGAAGGCTCAGAGAAGGTTGGAGGGTCCCACTGGAACAGCTGTTGGGAGACAGACGGTAGCCTCCTGTCAAGGCCATCCAGCGTGTTCTTTAACGTTGGGTTGTTTTACCTATGAGTGGCACTTTTTTGCACACCATGGGCTAAATGGCCAGGTCACAAGGACCCCGAAGGCTCAGAGAAGGTTGGGGGAGGGGACCCACTGGAACAGCTGTTGGGAGACAGATGGTAACCTCCCGTCAAGGCCATGCAGCGTGTTCTTTAACGTGCACAGGGTATGGCTCTCCCGCACACGGAGCCACGGCTTAACATCCCATGAGATGGACGGCGCAACCAAGCTCATCGTGGTCTTTTACTGACCGTTCGGAAGGCGGGGGAATTTTGCGATTGGGAAAAAAAATTTTTTTTTTGAAATTTGCAACCTTTGCGTACCAGATCACTAATTTCCAAAAAAAAAATTGTTCCAAGATATTTTTTCTGAATTCTGTAATCAACCATAGCGTTCGGATACTTTTTTGAGCGACTGTACACGAAGGTTGCCACATCACTAATTTCTGAAAAAAAATAAAAAAAACTTTGCTAGATATTTTTTCCGAATTCCGTAATTAACTATAGTGTTCGGATACTTTATTTTTCCAGCGACTGCATGATTAGAATAAAACGAACTAATAAACGAGATCTCCTGAAAAGCTAGAAAATTCTCTTCCGAATGATCAGATTGTAATGCTTGAGGTTATATCTAGTTTTAATACCGAAATGGAATTAAAATGACTCACCGGGACTATGAGGAAGGCTCCCTTGAATAACTGTAGAGAAAAGAAAAATTCGAATTTTAAAATTTTAATTGTATAATGGAAACGAAAACATTTAAACATTTTCTAACGAATACCATTAAAAAAAAATTATGAAATTTTTTCTATTAGAAATATTGCTTCAATTGAAAATTTCAACCGACACTTTATTTGCAGAGAAAAATAAGCGGTAGCTGTTTTTGATGAAAAATTTTCATACTAAGTTTTTTGCTTTCGCTGAAAATAATTTTTCTGAACAGTAACACACAGAATGAAATATTGACCTAGAAATCAATAACTATTTTTACAGATTAATGAATGACTTTCTTAATTATACCTTATTCAGAGAAATATTAAAAAATGAAGTTGCCTTCTCCGATCACTAGATGGCACCATGGGCGACAATTTTGGAAAGATTTGTAAGTGAGATAGGCGGATAAATGACGCAGACGATGTTACTTTAGTGGATAGAACACTCTGATATGAATATGGAGACACAGGGTTCGATCAGTGCAAATGGGAAAAACTTATATTTTCTGGCAGATATATGATTTTTATTTATTTCCTGTGAAAGTATATTCATTTTGCAAAGACTGATAATCAATAATTGATGCAATGGATTGTGGTGTTGGGTTGTTTTACCTCTGAGCGGCACTTTTTGCACACAATGGGCTAAAAGTCCAGGTCACAAGGATCCCGAAGACTTGGAGAAGGTTGGGAGAGGGGACCCATTGGAACGGCTGTTGGGAGGCAGATGGTATCCTCCTGTCAAAACCATCCAGCGTGTTCTTTAACGTTGGGTTGCTTTACCTCTGAGCGACACTTTTTTGCAAACAATGGGCTAAATGGCCAGGTCACATTGACTCAAAAGGCTCAGAGAAGGTTGGGGGAGGGGACCCACTGTAACAGCTGTTGGGAGACAGATGGTAGCCTCCCGTCAAGGCCATCCAGCGTGTTCTTTAACGTTGGGTTGTTTTACTTCTGAGCGGCACTTTTTTGCACACCATGGGCTAAATGGCAAGGTCACATGGACCCCGAATGCTGAGAGAAGGTTGGGGGAGGAGACCCACTGGAACAACTGTTGGGAGACAGATGGCAGCCTCCCGTCAAGGCCATCCAACGTGTCCTTTAACGTTGGGTTGTTTTACCTCTGAGCGGCACTTTTTTGCACAGAATGTGCTAAATGGCCAGGTCACAAGGATCCCGAAGCCTCAGAGAAGGTTGGGGGAGGGGACCCACTGGAACAGTATTTGGGAGACAGATGGTAGCCTCCCGTCAAGGCCATCCAGCATGTTCTTTAACGTTGGGTTGTTTTACCTCTGAGCGGCACTTTTTTACACACCATGGACTAAATGGCCAGGTCACAAGGACCCCGAATGCTCAGGGATGATTGGGGGATAGGACCCACTGGAACAGCTGTTGGGAGATAGATGGTAGCCTCCCGTCAAGGCCATCCAGTGTGTTCTTTAACGTGCATAGGGTATGGCTCTCCAGCACATGGGGCCACGGCTTAACATCCCATCAGATGGACGGCGGAACCAAGCTCATCGTACGACGGCCTTTCGAAGCCTATCGGTGTCCCTACTGACCGTGGGCAGAGCGGGGAATTTTGCGGAGATAAATCTTGAAGTTGATCCAGCTGGGACTCGAATTCATTTAGTGTCATTGTCTAATATTGAGGTGCGAATGGCTCGGCGGAAGCGCGTTAGACTTGCAATCTTTCATTCTTCAGGCGTCCTGGCTATTTAGCCCATTGTATTGTATATTTGGCCTATTTAGCGGATTGATTTTGCCTGTTGTTCATAGAGATTTATCTCTGCAAAACCCCTATTCTGACGACGGTTAGTAATGGCCCCTGATAGGCTTGGAAACGCCCCCGTGCATTGAATGGGACGTTCAGCAGACCAATACCCTGGCTTGTTGAAGAGAACTCTGGATGTCTGTAATGGGAGACTACCATGTGCCTCGTAACAACAATTCAGTCAGTTCCTCTCTTTTCTACGATGTCTTTGAGACCTAGGGGTCCGTGTGACCTGTCCTTCAAGCGGATTGTGTGCAAAAAAGTGCCGATTAGAGATAACACAACAGAAGAACCATACTCTGTGCACGTTAAAGAACACGCTGGATGGCCTTGACGGGAGGCTACCATCTGTCTCCCAACAGTTGTTCCAGTGGGTCCCCTTCCGCAACCTTCTCTGAGCTTTCGGGATCCTTATGACCTGGCCATTTAGCCCATGGTGTGCAAAAAAGTGCCATTCAGAGGTAAAACAACCCAACGTTAAAGAACACGCTGGATGGCTTTGACGGGAGGCTACCATCTTTCTCCCAACAGCTATTCCAGTGGGTCCCCTCCCTCAACCTTCTCTGAGCCTTCGGGGTCCTTGTGACCTGGCCATTTAGCCCATTGTGTGCAGAAAAGTGCCGCTCAGAGGTAAAACAACCCAACCCAAATTGTGTGGTACTCTCAAATCGATTCGACAGTGGTCTCACCCAAATTGTCCGATGCCCTCAAATCGATTCGACAGTGGTCTCACCCAAATTTTCCGGTGCTCTCAAATTGATTCGACGGTGCTCTCACCCAAATTATCAGGTGCTCTCAAATTGATTTGACAGTGGTCTCATCCAAATTGTCCGGTGCTCTCAAATCGATTCGACGATGGTCTCACCCAAATTGTCCGGTGCTCTCAAATCGATTCGACGGTGCTTTCAAATTGATTTGACGGTGGTCTCACCAAAATTGTCCGATGCTCTCAAATTGATTCGGCGGTGCTCTCACCCAAATTGTCCGGTGCTCTCAAATTGATTTGACGGTGGTCTCACCCAAATTGACCGATGCTCTCAAACTGATTTGACAGTGGTCTCATCCAAATTGTCCGGTGCTCACAAATTGATTCGACGGTGATCTCACCCAAATTATCAGGTGCTCTCAAATTGATTTGACAATTGTCTCACCCAAATTGTCCGGTGCTCTCAAATTGATTCGACGGTGCTCTCACCAAAATTATCAGGTGCTCTCAAATTGATTTTCAATGGTCTCATCCAAATTGTTCGGTGCTCTCAAATTGATTTGATCATGGTCTCACCCAAATTGTCTAGTGCTCTCCAATTAATTTGAACATGTTCTCCCTAAATTATCCGATGATCTCAACTAAATATGGCGGTAGTTATCCTTGAGAAACCAATAGATATAAAAAAAAGCAAAAATGAAACTTACCACTCTTCTTATAAAGAAGAATTTCGAATTGATCCTGAGTCTGATTCTCGAGGCACTGTTCCGTTCTGGAGATGGCGGACTTGTCGGTCAGCTCGCCGTACATGAACGTGCAGCGACATGACTTCTGCATGACTTCCGCTCTGTTGTAGCCCGAGATCTTGCAGAAAGACTCGGAACAATACACGATCGGGTAGTCGACGATTTGAGCATTGGCCAGCAGGAAACTGCAATCCGCTGAGGGAAAAAAAGAAAAGCTTTAAGAAACTTTTTTTTTTTTGGGGGGGGGGGGGAGGGAAATATGAAAAAAACTTTAAGACTTGAAAAAAATTTAAAATTTTAATTTTTTATCAGTAGTGGCATAAATGTGCTATCAGTGGATAAATGATTAGCGGGGATAGAACTGCGGGTAATTTATTCCCATAGGTTTAGATAGAATTCCTTATAACTTCTTGGGGCGGGGGTGGCTCAGTCAGTAGTGCGACAGACTCATAACTGTAGTTGCTAGTTTCTAGTTGGGTTGTTTTACCCCTGAGCGGCACTTTTTTGCACACCATGGGCTAAATGGCCAGGTCACAAGGACCCCGAAGGCTCAGAGAAGGTTGGGGGAGGGGACCCACTAGAACAGCTGTTGGGAGACAGATGGTAGCCTCCCGTCAAGGCATCCAGCGTGTTCTTTAACGTTGGGTTGTTTTGCATCTGAGCGGCACTTTTTTGCACACCATGGGCTAAATGGCCAGGTCAGTGGACCCCAAAGGCTCAGAGAAGGTTGGGGGAGGGGACCCACTGGAACAGCTGTTGGGAGACAGATGGTAGCCTCCCGTCAAGGCCATCCAGTGTGTTATTTAACGTTGGGTTGTTTTACCTCTGAGCTGCACTTTTTTGCACACCATGGGCTGAATGGCCAGTTCACAAGGACCCCGAAGGCTGAGAAGTTTGGGGGAGGGGACCCACTGGAACAGCTGTTGGGAGACAGATTGTAGCTTCCCATCAAAGTTATCCAGCGTGTTCTTTAAAGTGAACAGGAAATGGCTTTCACGCACACGGACACACGGCTTAACGTCCCATTCGATGGACGGCGGCCTTTCCAAGCCAATCGGTGTCCCCTAGTGACCGTGGGCAGGGCGGGGATTTTTGAGGAGACAAATCCCAACCCTGGGAATCGAACCAGGGAACTGTAGATTCCCCTCCTGGCAGGCTACAAACTGAGCCAATATTATCCTCATCCAACCAAGTTTATATCGCATGATGATCTCTCGTGAATACTTCCACAAATGAAGCAAAACACGCAACTTAAAGTGATTAAGATCGGGATGATTAATGACTTGTACCCCCTCTGCACACACAAGTCGAAGGAACGCAATGTTCCAATCCTTTACGAAAATGTTTCAACCATCCATTCCTTTGAAACCCGAAATTTAAGAAACTCTGTAAATTCACGTGCCTTGTCTGACGATCTTAAGGTTGATTGCAGTGAGTTCGGTAATTCGCCTTCTGGAATCATTCCCATATAAATTTATTAAAATATTCTTGGCGAAGTCTTCCCCCAACCCCCCGAATTCGTTGCTTCTGTTGCAAACTGTGCCCTGAAGTGAATTTCGTGTTGCAAAATAGGTCCAATTTGCATTTTCGAGAAGTTAAACGTGACACGTGAAACGCGTTTCTTTTTGTTGCTTAGATAATTGTGATCTGTGTACCGAAAGATAAATGGTACAATTCAATTTTAATGTTCTCTGCTGTCACGAGAATTGGGTTGGTTTTTAACCTCTGAGTGGCACTTTTTTGCACATCATAAATGGCCAGGTCACATGGACCCCGAAGACTCAGAGAAGGTTGGGCGAGGGGGGACCCATTGGAACAGCTGTTGGGAGACAGATGGTAGCCTCCCGTCAAGGCCATCCAGTGTGTTCTTTAACGTTGGGTTGTTTTACCTCTGAGCGGCATGTTTTTGCACACCATGGGCTAAATGACCAGGTCACATGGACCCCGAAGGCTCAGAGAATGTTGGAGGAGAGGGCCCACTGGAACAGCTGTTGGGAGACAGATGGTAGCCTCCCGTCAAGGCCATCCAGCGTGTTCTTTAACGTTGGGTTGTTTTACCTCTGAGCGGCACTTTTTTGCAAACCATGGGCTAAATGGCCAGGTCACATGGACCCCGAAGGCTCAGAGAAGGTTGAGGGAGGGGACCCACTGGAACAGCTGTTGGGAGAAAGATGGTAGCCTCCCGTCAAGGCCATCCAGCGTGTTCTTTAACGTTGGGTTGTTTTACCTCTGAGCGGCACTTTTTTGCACACCATGGGCTAAATGACCAGGTCACATGGACCCCGAAGGCTCAGAGAAGGTTGGGGGAGGGGATCCACTGGAACAGCTGTTGGGAGACAGATGGTAGCCTCCCGTCAAGGCCATCCAGCGTGTTCTTTAACGTTGGGTTGTTTTACCTCTGAGCGGCACTTTTTTGCACCCCATGGGCTAAATGGCCAGGTCACATGGACCCCGAAGGCTCAGAGAAGGTTGAGGGAGGGGACCCACTGGAACAGCTGTTGGGAGACAGATGGTAGCCTCCCGTCAAGGCCATCCAGCGTGTTCTTTAACGTTGAGTTGTTTTACCTCTAAGCGGCACTTTTTTGCACACCATGGGCTAAATGACCAGGTCACATGGACCTCGAAGGCTCAGAGAATGTTGGGGGAGAGGGCCACTGGAACAGCTGTTGGGAGACAGATGGTAGCCTCCAATCAAGGCCATCAAGCGTGTTCTTTAACGTTGGGTTGTTTTACCTCAGCGGCACTTTTTTGCACACTATGGGATAAATGGCCAGGTCACAATGACCCCGAAGGCTCAGAGAAGTTTGGGGGAGAGGACCCACTGGAACAGCTGTTGGGAGACAGATGGTAACCTCCAATCAAGGCGTGTCCTTGAACGTGCACAGTGTATGACTCTCCCGCACACGGACCCACGGCTGAACACCCAATCCGACGGACGGCAACCTTTCCAAGCCTATCGGTGTCCCCTACTGACCGTGGGTAAGGTGTGTAGAGTTTTGCGGATATTACAAAGATAGAATGAGCTGGAAATATCCGAAAGTTTGAATAAGCTGAGTGGGGAAGACTTTGTTGTGCTAGGAGAAATCAAAGTAATAAACTTATTAAAAACTGCGACAGGATATAATTTCTGTTTTTGAAAGGTTAATGAAACATCGATTTGAAAGAGATAAACAGAAAGAAACTTTGAGCAGACTCCTTTCTGCAAGAGCGGGACTGCGAATGTGTCAGAAAATGTCATTACTGACAAAAGTAATCTTTGGCAAATGCCTCTTCTAAATCACTACCTTAATAGTCAGCGATATCCGCTCAGCAATTCACTTCGCAGGAGTTGCACACAGTATTCCGCATTTTATAATTACATCTCGAGCATTGCTGTCTCATAATTATTCCACGTGCTATCATCTGTTGGCAGAATTGAAACGTTTCAGTGCGCAGTTTAGGAGAAAGGTTTTAAAAAGTTACCATGCAAATGGCGTAAACTGCTTTGGATGAATCACGGTTTTCGCATTTAACGAAGGAGTTTTAAACCAGGCTGTTTCTTTTCCCAAAGAGAGTGCATATGAAGTTGTAATTTTTTTCAAAAACGACTGAATAAGAAGTTGTAACTTGTTCCTTCAGGAGAGGGGGGGGGGAAGTAAGTTGTAATCAATTTCAACCTTCTATGAACCCTTGGGGTCCTTGTGACCTGGCCATTTATTCCATTGTGTGCAAAAGATATCGCTTAAATGTAAAACAACCCAACCCATAACCAACTGTATCTTAACAGCTGCCCAGTGGATCCACTCTCACTAACTTTCTATGAGCCCTTGGGGTCCTTGTGACCTGGACATTTATTCCATTGGGTGCAAAAGATATCGCTTAAATGTAAAACAACCCAACCCATAACCAACTGTATATTAACAGCTGCCCAGTGGATCTGCTCTCACTAACCTTCTATGAGCCCTTGGGGTCCTTGTGACCTGGACATTTATTCCATTGGGTGCAAAAGATATCGCTGAAATGTAAAACAACCCAACCGATAAACAACTGTATCTTAACAGTGGATCAGCTCTCACTAACCTTCTATGAGACCTTGGGGTCCTTTTGACCTGGACATTTATTCCATTGGGTGCAAAAGATATCGCTTAAATGTAAAACAACCCAACCCATAACCAACTGTATCTTAACAGCTGCCCAGTGGATCCACTCTCACTAACCTTCTATGAGCCCTTGGGGTCTTGTTACCTGGACATTTATTCCATTGGGTGCAAAAGATATCGCTTAAATGTAAAAGAACCCAACCCATAACCAACTGTATCTTAACAACTGTCCAGTGGATCCACTCTCACTAACCTTCTATGAGCTCTTGGGGTCCTTGTGACCTGGTCATTTAGCCCATGGTGTGCAAAAGATATCGCTTAAATGTAAAATAACCCAACCCATAACCAACTGTATCTTAACAGCTGCCAAGTGGATCCGCTCTCACTAATTTCTATGAGCCCTTGGGGTCCTTGTGACCTGGACATTTATTCCATTGGGTGCAAAAGATATCGCTGAAATGTAAAACAACCCAACCGATAACCAACTGTATCTTAACAGTGGATCCGCTCTCACTAACCTTCTATGAGACCTTGGGGTCCTTTTGACCTGGACATTTATTCCATTGGGTGGAAAAGATATCGCTTAAATGTAAAATAA
Source organism: Ryuthela nishihirai (assembly GCA_038380435.1). Classification (NCBI taxonomy): domain Eukaryota; kingdom Metazoa; phylum Arthropoda; class Arachnida; order Araneae; family Heptathelidae; genus Ryuthela; species Ryuthela nishihirai. The sequence continues at coordinate 1,519,220 of JAWZYU010000044.1, read as the reverse complement.
CCCAACCCATAACCAACTGTATCTTAACAGCTGCCCAGTGGATCCGCTCTCACTAACCTTCTATGAGACCTTGGGGTCTTTGTGACCTGGTCATTTAGCCCATGGTGTGCAAAAGATTGGATTGGATTGTTTTACCCCTTAGCGGCACTTTTTTGCAAACCATGGGCTAAATGGCCAGGTCACAAGGACCCCGAAGGCTCAGAGAAGGTTGGGGGAGGGGACCCACTGGAACAGCTGTTGGGAGACAGATGGTAGCCTCCCGTCAAGGCTATTCAGCGTGTTCTTTAACGTGCACTGGGTATGGCTCTCCCGCACACGGAATCACGGCTTAACGTCCCATCCGACGGACGGCGGCCTTTTCAAGCCCATAGATGTCCCGTACTGACCGTGGGAAGGGTGGGGAAATTTTGCGGAGATAAATCTCAAAGCGCGCTACCGACTGAGCCACCCCCGCCCCAGGTGTGCAAAAGATATCGCTTAAATGTAAAATAACCCAACCCATAACCATCTGTATCTTAACAGCTGCCCAGTGGATCCGCTCTCGCTAACCTTCTATGAGCCCTTGGGGTCCTTGTGACCTGGTCATTTAGCCCATGGTGTGCAAAAGATATCGCTTAAATGTGAAACAACCCAACCCATAACCAACTGTATCTTAACAGCTGCCCAGTGGATCCTCTCTCACTAACGTTCTATGAGCCCTTGGGGCCCTTGTGACCTGGACATTTATTCCATTGGGTGAAAAAGATATCGCTTAAATGTAAAACAACCCAACCCATAACCAACTGTATATTAACAGCTGCCCAGTGGATCCACTCTCACGAACCTTCTATGAGCACTTGGGGGTCCTTGTGACCTGGACATTTATTCCATTGGGTGCAAAAGATATCGCTTAAATGTAAAACAACCCAACCCATAACTAACTGTATCTTAACAGCTGCCCAGTGGATCCACTCTCACTAACCTTCTATGAGCCCTTGGGGGTCCTTGTGACCTGGACATTTATTCCATTGGGTGCAAAAGATATCGCTTAAATGTAAAACAACCCTACCCATAACCAACTGTATCTTAACAGCTGCCCAGTGGATCCACTCTCACTAACCTTCTATGAGACCTTGGGGTCCTTGTGACCAGGACATTTATTCCATTGGGTGCAAAAGATATCGCTTAAATGTAAAATAACCCAACCCATAACCAACTGTATCTTAACAACTGCCCAGTGGATCCACTCTCACTAACCTTCTATGAGCCCTTGGGGTCCTTGTGACTTGGACATTTATTCCATTGGGTGCAAAAGATATCGCTTAAATGTAAAACAACCCAACCCATAACCAATTGTATATTAACAGCTGCCCAGTGGATCCACTCTCACTAACCTTCTATGAGCCCTTGGGGTCCTTGTGACTTGGACATTTATTCCATTGGGTGCAAAAGATATCGCTTAAATGTAAAACAACCCAACCCATAACCAACTGTATCTTAACAGCTGCCCAGTGGATCCACTCTCACTAACCTTCTATGAGCGCTTGGGGTCCTTGTGACCTGGACATTTATTCCATTGCGTGCAAAAGATATTGCTGAAATGTAAAACAACCTAACCCATAACCAACTGTATCTTAACAGTGGATCCGCTCTCACTAACCTTCTATGAGACCTTGGGGTCCTTGTGACCTGGACATTTATTCCATTCGGTGCAAAAGATATCGCTTAAATGTAAAACAACCCTACCCATAACCAACTGTATCTTAACAGCTGCCCAGTGGATCCACTCTCACTAACCTTCTATGAGACCTTGGGGTCCTTGTGACCTGGACATTTATTCCATTGGGTGCAAAAGATATCGCTTAAATGTAAAATAACCCAACCCATAACCAACTGTATCTTAACAACTGCCCAGTGGATCCACTCTCACTAACCTTCTATGAGCCCTTGGGGTCCTTGTGACTTGGACATTTATTCCATTGGGTGCAAAAGATATCGCTTAAATGTAAAACAACCCAACCCATAACTAATTGTATATTAACAGCTGCCCAGTGGATCCACTCTCACTAACCTTCTATGAGCCCTTGGGGTCCTTGTGACCTGGACATTTATTCCATTGGGTGCAAAAGATATCGTTTAAATGTAAAACAACCCAACCCATAACCAACTGTATATTAACAGCTGCCCAGTGGATCCGCTCTCACTAACCTTCTATGAGCCCTTAGGGTCCTTGTGACCTGGACATTTATTCTATTGGGTGCAAAAGATATCGCTTAAACGTAAAACAACCCAACCCATAACCAACTGTATCTTAACAGTGGATCTGCTCTCACTAACCTTCTATGAGACCTTGGGGTCCTTGTGACCTGGACATTTATTCCATTGGGTGCAAAAGATATCGCTTAAATGTAAAACAACCCAACCCATAACTAACTGTATATTAACAGCTGCCCAGTGGATCCACTCTCACTAATCTTCTATGAGCGCTTGGGGTCCTTGTGACCTGGACATTTATTCCATTGGGTGCAAAAGATATCGTTTAAATGTAAAACAACCCAACCCATAACTAACTGTATATTAACAGCTGCCCAGTGGATCCACTCTCACTAACCTTCTATGAGACCTTGGGGTCCTTGTGACCTGGATATTTATTCCATTGGGTGCAAAAGATATCGTTTAAATGTAAAACAACCCAACCCATAACCAACTGTATATTAACAGCTGCCCAGTGGATCCGCTCTCACTAACCTTCTATGAGCCCTTAGGGTCCTTGTGACCTGGACATTTATTCCATTGGGTGCAAAAGATATCGCTTAAACGTAAAACAACCCAACCCATAACCAACTGTATCTTAACAGTGGATCTGCTCTCACTAACCTTCTATGAGACCTTGGGGTCCTTGTGACCTGGACATTTATTCCATTGGGTGCAAAAGATATCGCTTAAATGTAAAACAACCCAACCCATAACCAACTGTATCTTAACAGTGGATCCGCTCTCACTAACCTTCTATGAGACCTTGGGGTCCTTGTGACCTGGAAATTTATTCCATTGGGTGCAAAAGATATCGCTTAAATGTAAAACAACCCAACCCATAACTAACTGTATATTAACAGCTGCCCAGTGGATCCACTCTCACTAATCTTCTATGAGCGCTTGGGGTCCTTGTGACCTGGACATTTATTCCATTGGGTGCAAAAGATATCGCTTAAATGTAAAACAACCCAACCCATAACCAACTGTATCTTAACAGTGGATCTGCTCTCACTAACCTTCTATGAGACCTTGGGGTCCTTGTGACCTGGACATTTATTCCATTGGGTGCAAAAGATATCGCTTAAATGTAAAACAACCCAACCCATAACCAACTGTATCTTAACAGTGGATCCGCTCTCACTAACCTTCTGAGACCTTGGGGTCCTTGTGACCTGGACATTTACTCCATTGGGTGCAAAAGATATCGCTTAAATGTAAAACAACCCAACCCATAACCAACTGTATATTAATAGTGGATCCGCTCTCACTAACCTTCTATGAGACCTTGGGGTCCTTGTGACCTGGACATTTATTCCATTGGGTGCAAAAGATATCGCTTAAATGTAAAACAAACCAACCCATAACCAACTGTATATTAACAGTGGATCCGCTCTCACTAACCTTCTATGAGACCTTGGGGTCCTTGTGACCTGGACATTTATTCCATTGGGTGCAAAAGATATCGCTGAAATGTAAAACAACCCAACCCATAACCAACTGTATCTTAACAGTGGATCCGCTCTCACTAACCTTCTATGAGACCTTGGGGTCCTTGTGACCTGGACATTTATTCCATTCGGTGCAAAAGATATCGCTGAAATGTAAAACAACCCAACCCATAACCAACTGTATCTTAACAGTGGATCCGCTCTCACTAACCTTCTATGAGACCTTGGGGTCCTTGTGACCTGGACATTTATTCCATTCGGTGCAAAAGATATCGCTGAAATGTAAAACAACCCAACCCATAACCAACTGTATATTAACAGTGGATCCGCTCTCACTAACCTTCTATGAGACCTTTGGGGTCCTTGTGACTTGGACATTTATTCCATTGGGTGCAAAACATATCGCTGAAAAGTAAAACAACCCAACCCGTAACCAGTTGTATCTGTATCTTAACAGTGATATATATAACATCTGTTAAGATCATCTGTATCTTAACAGTGGATCCGCTCTCACTAACCTTCTATGAGACCTTGGGGTCCTTGTGACCTGGACATTTATTCCATTGGGTGCAAAAGATATCGCTTAAATGTAAAACAACCCAACCCATAACCAACTGTATATTAACAGCTGCCCAGTGGATCCACTCTCACTAACCTTCTATGAGACCTTGGGGTCCTTGTGACCTGGACATTTATTCCATTGGGTGCAAAAGATATCGTTTAAATGTAAAACAACCCAACCCATAACCAACTGTATATTAACAGCTGCCCAGTGGATCCACTCTCACTAACCTTCTATGAGACCTTGGTGTCCTTGTGACCTGGACATTTATTCCATTTGGTGCAAGAGATATCGCTGAAATGTAAAACAACCCAACCCATAACCAACTGTATCTTAACAGTGGATCCGCTCTCACAAACCTTCTATGAGACCTTGGGGTCCTTGTGACCTGGACATTTATTCCATTGGGTGCAAAAGATATCGCTTAAATGTTAAACAACCCAACCCATAACCAACTGTATCTTAACAGTGGATCCGCTCTCACTAACGTTCTATGAGACCATGGGGTCCTTGTGACCTGGACATTTATTCCATTGGGTGCAAAAGATATCGCTTAAATGTAAACCCAACCCATAACCAACTGTATCTTAACAGTGGATCCGCTCTCACTAACCTTCTATGAGACCTTGGGGTCCTTGTGACCTGGACATTTATTCCATTGGGTGCAAAAGATATCGCTGAAATGTAAAACAACCCAACCCATAACCAACTGTATCTTAACAGTGGATCCGGTCTCACTAACCTTCTATGAGACATTGGGGTCCTTGTGACCTGGACATTTATTCCATTGGGTGCAAAAGATATCGCTGAAATGTGAAACAACCCAACCCATAACCAACTGTATCTTAACAGTGGATCCACTCTCACTAACCTTCTATGAGACCTTGGGGTCCTTGTGACCTGGACATTTATTCCATTGGGTACAAAAGATATCGCTGAAATGTAAAACAACCCAACCCATAATCAACTGTATCTTAACAGTGGATCCGCTCTCACTAACCTTCTATGAGACCTTGGGGTCCTTGTGACCTGGACATTTATTCCATTGGGTGCAAAAGATATCGCTTAAATGTAAAACAACCCAACCCATAACCAACTGTATCTTAACAGTGGATCCGCTCTCACTAACGTTCTATGAGACCTTGGGGTCCTTGTGACCTGGACATTTATTCCATTGGGTGCAAAAGATATCGCTTAAAGGTAAACCCAACCCATAACCAACTGTATCTTAACAGTGGATCTGCTCTCACTAACCTTCTATGAGACCTTGGGGTCCTTGTGACCTGGACATTTATTCCATTGGGTACAAAAGATATCGCTTAAATGTAAAACAACCCAACCCATAACCAACTGTATATTAATAGTGGATCCGCTCTCACTAACCTTCTATGAGAACTTGGGGTCCTTGTGACCTGGACATTTATTCCATTGGGTGCAAAAGATATCGCTGAAATGTAAAACAACTCAACCCATAACCAACTGTATCTTAACAGTGGATCCACTCTCACTAACCTTCTACGAGACCTTGGGGTCCTTGTGACCTGGACTTTTATTCCATTGGGTGCAAGAGATATCGCTGAAATGTAAAACAACCCAACCCATAACCAACTGTATCTTAACAGTGGATCTGCTCTCACTAACCTTCTATGAGACATTGGGGTCCTTGTGACCTGGACATTTATTCCATTGGGTACAAAAGATATCGCTTAAATGTAAAACAACCCAACCCATAACCAACTGTATGTTAATAGTGGATCCGCTCTCACTAATTTTCTATGAGACCTTGGGGTCCTTGTGACCTGGACATTTATTCCATTGGGTGCAAAAGATATCGCTGAAATGTAAAACAACCCAACCCATAACCAACTGTATCTTAACAGTGGATCCGCTCTCACTAACCTTCTATGAGACCTTGGGGTCCTTGTGACCTGGACATTTATTCCATTGGGTGCAAAAGATATCGCTGAAATGTGAAACAACCCAACCCATAACCAACTGTATCTTAACAGTGGATCTGCTCTCACTAACGTTCTATGAGACCTTGGGGTCCTTGTGACCTGGACATTTATTCCATTGGGTGCAAAAGATATCGCTTAAATGTAAACCCAACCCATAACCAACTGTATCTTAACAGTGGATCCGCTCTCACTAACCTTCTATGAGACCTTGGGGTCCTTGTGACCTGGACATTTATTCCATTGGGTACAAAAGATATCGCTTAAATGTAAAACAACCCAACCCATAACCAACTGTATATTAATAGTGGATCCGCTCTCACTAACCTTCTATTAGAACTTGGGGTCCTTGTGACCTGGACATTTATTCCATTGGGTGCAAAAGATATCGCTGAAATGTAAAACAACCCAACCCATAACCAACTGTATCTTAACAGTGGATCCGCTCTCACTAACCTTCTATGAGACCTTGGGGTCCTTGTGACCTGGACAGTTATTCCATTGGGTGCAAAAGATATCGCTGAAATGTGAAACAACCCAACCCATAACCAACTGTATATTAATAGTGGATCCGCTCTCACTAACCTTCTATGAGACCTTGGGGTCCTTGTGACCTGGACATTTATTCCATTGGGTGCAAAAGATATCGCTGAAATGTAAAACAACCCAACCCATAACCAACTCTATCTTAATAGTGGATCCGCTCTCACTAACCTTCTATGAGACCTTGGGGTCCTTGTGACCTGGATATTTATTCCATTGGGTGCAAAAGATATCGCTTAAATGTAAAACAACCCAACCCATAACCAACTGTATATTAATAGTGGATCCGCTCTCACTAACCTTCTATGAGACCTTGGCGTCCTTGTGACCTGGACATTTATTCCATTGGGTGCAAAAGATATCGCTGAAATGTAAAACAACCCAACCGATAACCAACTGTATCTGAACAGTGGATCCGCTCTCACTAAACTTCTATGAGACCTTGGGGTCCTTGTGACCTGGACATTTATTCCATTGGGTGCAATACTGCTGCCCAGTGGATCCACTCTCACTAATCTTCTATGAGCCCTTGGGGTCTTTGTGACCTGGTCATTTAGCCCATGGTGTGCAAAAAAGCGCCGTTCAGTTGTAAAACAACCCATAAAACAACTGATCGGTCAAGCAAAAAAAAAACATTCAAATTTAAGACATTCCCAGTGAGAAGAGATTTTGTGAAAGTTCTCTTCATTTCGTAATAATTAGCATAATCCTCCGGGCTATTAATGCTCGAGACTGTTTGAACTGTAATGAAGAGATTTAATTGGTCTGCCCACAAGCACAGATAACAGAGATTTCAGTAATTAACGAAATTAAACAGCCACGAAGCGCACAGAGGGCTTCTCGTAGGTTCGTGATGATCTGTTTTCTGTCATTGAAACGGAGGAAGAAGTTAATATCTGTGATCATTAAGATAATGGAGGAAACTGGCGGCGAAATCGATGATTAAGGGTTATTAAGGGATATAGAATGGGGTGGACAAAATGTTGTCTTTTTAGAAACAAGTGTTGGGGAGATTTCTTTACAAGGGTGGGGGAGCTCTCTTTGCAAGTGTTGGCGAACTTCCTTTTCAAGTATGGAGGAGCTTTCTTCACAACTATGAGCGAACTTCCTTTAAAAGTATGGGCGAGTTTTCTTTACAACTACGAGCTAGCTTTCTTTATAAGTGTTGGCGAGCTGTCTTTATAAATGTTGGCGAGCTGTCTTTACAAGGGTTGGTGAGCTTTCTTCACAACTAGGAACAACTATTAAACCACACTAGTTTAAAATTGGGGGGCGGGGTGGCTCAGTCGGTAGCGCGCCAGGCTCGTAATCTGTAGTTCCCAGGTTCGAGTCCCAGCTTGGTCAGCGTTGAGATTTATCTCCGCAAAATTCTCCGCCCTGCCCACGGTCAGTAGGGGACACCGATGGGTTTGGAAAGGCCGCCGTCCGTCGGATGGGACGTTAAGCCACGGCTCCCTGTGTGGGAGAGCCATACCCTGTGCACGTTAAAGTGCCCTGTGAACATGCTGGATGGCCTTGACTGGAGGCTACCATCTGTCTCCCAACAGCTGTTCCAGTGGGTCCCCTCCCCCAACCTTCTCTGAGCCTTCGGGGTCCTTGTGACCTGGCCATTTAGCCCATGGTGTGCAAAAAAGTGCCGCTCAGAGGTAAAACAACCCAACTAGTTCAAAATTGCTAATAAGCTATATAATAGCTATATAAGTAGCTTATGTAGCTAATAAGCTATATAAGTAGCTAATAATTTATAAAACTCGTGTAATAAAGTTTGAAAACATTAAAAAGTATTTTTTTTATTGTGATGATGAATAAATTATTTTATTATATTTCGTTTCAAAATACGTTCATTTCAGGTAAAATTTAGACAAAATCGCTAACATTTTTATTCGTATTTAACTTCGAGTTTTGTTGCTCAACGTCTGCCCATGACGAAGTGATCAAAATTCATGGTAGAGAATATTGTCATATGTAATGTAAAAAACAAAACGAAAAAAAAAAACTTTTTTTCCTAAATGCTGAAAAGAAATTATTTTAAACCCCTTTTTTTTGGTTTTTATTATCGATTTCCCCATTCGGCATTTTTGAATTCTGAAAAACGATAAAGAATTGAGAGCAAAAAATAGCCCCTGATTAAATCTTGCTTTTCCACATTTAGAACTTTTTAAACTATTTCTGGGAACTTTTAATTCCATTTCACCACCAACTGCAATTATGTATGTTCCCAAAAGGTCCATAACTCATTAAATACTGAACGAATAGTGTTGAAAATTGCGATTTTGATATATTTGATTGGGTTGGGTTGTTTTACCTCTGAGCGGCACTTTTTTCCACACCATGGGATAAATGGCCAGGTCACAAGGACCCCAAAGGCTCAGAGAAGGTTGGGGGAGAGGACCACTGGAACAGGGTTGGGAGACAGATGGTAGCCTCCTGTCAAGGCCATCCAGAGTGTACTTTAACGTTGGGTTGTTTTACCTCTGAGCGGCACTTTTTTTGCACACCATGGGCTAAATGGCCAGGTCACAAGGACCCCAAAGGCTCAGAGAAGGTTGGGGGAGGGGACCAACTGGAACAGCTGTTGGGAGACAGATGGTAGCCTCCCGTCAAGGCCATCCAGCGTGTTCTTTAACGTTGGGTTGTTTTACCTCTGAGCGGCACTTTTTTGCACACCATGGGCTAAATGGTCAGGTCACAAGGACTCCGAAGGCTCAGAGAAGGTTGGGGGAGGGAACCCACTGGAACAGCTGTTGGGAGGCAGATGGTAGCCTCCCGTCAAGGCCATCCAGCGTGTTCTTTAACGTGCACAGGGTATGGCTCTCCCATACACGGGGCCACTGCTTAACGTCCCATCCGACTGACGGCGGCCTTTCGAAGCCCATCTGTGTCCCCTACTGACCGTGGGCAGGGCGGGGAGTTATGCGGAGATAAATCTCAACGCTGACATAGCTGGGACTCGAACCTGGGAACTACAGATTACGAGCCTGGCGCGCTATCGACTGAGCCACCTCCGCCCCAATATATTTGATTAAGATCTTTATCTGCTATCATATTTTTCAAAACAAAATATCTTATTTTAGAAATTATAGAGCTTTGATAATGGCCATCCAGCGTGTTCTTTAACGTTCACAGGGAATGACTCTCCCACACAAGGGGACCACGGCTTAACGTCGCATCCGACTGACGGCGACCATTACAAGCCCATCAGTGGAGAAAAAGTATTCGATGTTTATCGAAGAGTTCTGGATTTGAAAACTAAAGTTCAAAGAAAATATATCTTTATGGTTTATGATTTTTTCCGTACAAAATTCAATTGCTGTAGAACAGAATAAACCTTAAAGTTGGCAGACCTTCGCAGAAAGCATTGCATCAAATATGAAATAGATCCAGGTGAAGCGAACTTCTACTTTAGCGGATGAATACAGAAAGTGCGTTCTAATTTAGCGGATGAATACAGAAAGTTCGTTCTACTTTAGTGGATAAATACAGAAAGTTCGTTCTACTTTAGCCCCCCCCCCCCCGATAGGGGATCACCTTGTCGTGGTGGGGGGGCCTAGGGCCCAGCAACCCGGTCGAAGGCTGTGCTGACCGGATTGGTGCCCCGGTTGGACATAGCCAATGCCAACCGAGGCCAACGATGCCGCTGACCGGTCGGAAGGCCTGTTGGATGGTGACGGTGTCTGCGACCTCAACAATCAGGTGCTCTGGGTGAGCAGTTCGAGGGCTCTGCTGAACGGTCTGAGCCCGCCTAGTAGGCACGAGCCCTCAAAAAAGTCTGGGTCTTACTAAGAGTCTCCACCCCTAACGCCGAGCGAACTTGAATCTATATATCCTTGTTCATGGCTAACCGGGGAATAGATTAATGTAAGGTTTCTTCCTGTGGTCAGCTTTCCTTCTATAGGACTGCTGCCATGTGAGGCTGGGGTTGAGGTGCGCCTATAGGGCGTATTCCTTGCCCCCGGCTCTAGATAAGCACGACTTTTCATAACCAGGTAGTGCTGTACAAGCGGAACCGGGAATTGCCGTGGTTGCATAAGATCGCAACAAAAGAGATTCTACTTTAGCGGATGAATACAAAAAGTTCGTTCTACTTTAGCGGATGAATACAGAAAGTTCGTTGATTCAGGAATGCCCGGATGTTTCGAAGTGACATTGTTCCAGATGAAGCCTATTCTCATGTGGATGGTTTCGTTAGCAAACAAAGTGCCAGATTTTTTGCTCCCCAGAGAGTCGAAGATTTAATGTTACTAATCAGCCCCACCCCATCAACTGGGCCACTGCGTGTGCTTTATGGAACAGAGGGGGAGATTCGATTAAGGCTTTCGTGGAAGATCTGGCAACTTGAATAGTTTATCCTGATCTGCATTTGCACCTTTACTGCAGCGATCACTCTATTCACTATTTTCACAATATTCATGACATAGCCTGATATATACCAGACGGTGATCAGTTTATCCACTAAAAATATCGTGTTTCATTCAACGAATGTATATGTCGTTACGAGGGGATAGTTCTATAGGGGGGGGGGGTAGCTCAGTCGGTAGCGCGCCAGGCTCGTAATCTGTAGTACCCAGGTTCGAGTCCCAGCTGGGTCAGCGTTGAGATTTATCTCCGCAAAATTCCCCGCCCTGCCCACGGTCAGTAGGGGATACCGATGGGCTTGGAAAGGCCGCCGTCCGTCGGATGGGACGTTAAGCCGTGGCCCCGTGTGTGGGAGAGCCATACCCTGTGCACGTTAAAGAACACGCTGGATGGCCTTGAAGGAAGGTTACCATCTGTCTCCCAACAGCTGTTCCAGTGGGTCCCCTCCCCCAACCTTCTCTGAGCCTTCGGGGTCCTTGTGACTTGGCCATTTAGCCCATGGTGTGCCAAAAAGTGCCGTTCAGAAGTAAAACAACCCTACGTTAAAGAACACGCTGGATGGACTTGACGGGAGGCTACCATCTGTCAAAGAATGTAGAGGGAGAAGAAGTTCAGCTTCCATAGAGATTAATGTAAAATCGAGTATCGTGCATTTGGCGTAGAGGTGAAACGAACATTACAGGGGACGAACGCTTTTGTAATTACATGTTACTGTCAACTTCCATTCTCTTCGCTTTTCCTATGTAAGAATTTCCCATTGATATCCTTGCAGAGTATATTAATATCAATTCTGTTTCCTGTTTCTATGCAACCAAGAAAGCTTCTAATTGTAATAATCAATTCTATAAATTAACTTCAGGCTAATTTCAAATCTTCTCTATCCGTTCAATTTATAATTGTTGGTTCAACGAAAAATAATTCCAATGGGGAAAATAAATCTTTATTAAAATCATGATATTATTTTTTTCGAATACAAAGTGCAGTTACTTTTTTTCCTTTTTTAAAATATAAATTTTTTGATGCATAATTCCTTTTCCCCTTATTGTTTGCTTCCCAGCTTAAGCAGTTGCACGATACGAATCGAAACGCCACTTGAGGTCGCCACTTACGCTTTGTCAAAGCTGAACTTCTTTTCCTTATACGTTCTTTGTATAGGGGGAGTGTAAAATCACGCCCATGGTAGTTTGCTTCTCAGCATTGCTGTTTGAATTCTGAGGTAAAATGGCCTTCGGTTGAGAAAAAATAACTCATATGGAAAAATACCTCTTGTGCCAAATAGCGCATTTTAATTATTTTAATTCTTAGTAAATAATATAAAAAGCGGTAGCTTTAAGATAATGATTATATTGCACTGTAACGCATATAGTTAATCTTTCTACTTGCCAGATCACCAATTTCTAAAAGAATCGTTGCCAGATATTTTTTCTGAATTCTATAATCAACCACAGTGTTCGGATACGTTTTTGAGCGACTGTACGCGAAAGTTGCCAGATCACTAATTTCTAAAAAAAATCGTGCCAATTTGAAACCACTAGCATACACAACTACAAAAAAAAAAACGGAACAAAACCCACACAAACTATAACTAATATTTGATGATTTATTTCGAACTTTTGTTTCAATGTTGTTTCGAGCCCCTGAAAGTCAGCTTTTCTGCATTAGGGTTCTAACTCTCAATCGCAATCTGTCGCAAGAGGGCGCTCTTTAAGATTTTGATCTTAAATCAAATCTCTTCGCTGACCTTTCTTGTCCTTGGGTTCCTCAATCGCTGTCCCTTCTTGTCTTTTGAAGGGACAGCGAGAAAATAGTAACTGGAGCCCCCTGGCGGTAAATTTCGTTTGCGAGTTCAACCACAATACAAAAAAGTTAACTTTAAGGAACATTATTAAAGCAATTAATAGTTTGAAATAAATCACCAAACATTAAGTAAATTTTTTTCAATGATTAGGAATTTGTTAAATATAACAAGATTATTGTGAAGGAACAAGAAAATCAACTATAAAACAAAATAATTAAATTATTGCTGAAACTACCGCTATTAATATTATTTACCTCAATATAAAGAATTTAAATTTTGAGTTATTTTCATCGAACAACAGTAACACTTTCTTTGATAAGTTATCCCTCAATTTAAACGGTACTCTGAATAATAATAACCGAGTTTTGTCCATTTTTGCAACAAACTGAACTTGTAGACTAATTATGTAGCCTAAATACAACTGATTAGCAAATACTCTGTTCCATAAAATATTCATAAAAATACTACCTTTGCAAAATAAAGCACTAAGTGTTGGTACAAATGCTTAATTTCGAATTTTTCATTCAATTCGTAAACATCCTTCTTTCAAATTGTGGGGTGGCTCGAGTCCCAGCTGGGTCAGAGTTGAGATTTATCTACGCAAAATTCCCCGCCCTGCCCAAGGTCAGTAGGGAACACCAATGGGCTTGGAAAGATCGCAGTCCGTCGGATGGGACGTTAAGCCGTGTCTCCGTATGCGGGAGAGCCATACCCTGTGCACGTTAAAGAACACGCTGGATGGCCTTGACAGGAGGCTACCATCTGTCTCCCAACAGCCGTTCCAGTGGGTCCCCTCCCTCAACCTTTCCTGAGCCTTCCGAGTCCTTGTGACCTGGCCATTTAGCCCATTGTGTGCAAAAAAGTGCCGCTCATAGGTAAAACAACCCAACGTTACTGAACACGCTGGATGGCCTTGACGGGAGGCTAACATCTGTCTCCCAACAGCCGTTCCAGTGGGTCCCCTCCCTAAACCTACTCTGAGCCTTTGGGGTCCTTGTGACCTGGCCATTTAGCCCATTGTGTGCAAAAAAGTGCCGCTCATAAATAAAACAACCCAACGTTACTGAACACGCTGAATGGCCTTGACGGGAGGCTAACATCTGTCTCCGAACAGCCGTTCCAGTGGGTCCCCTCCCTAAACCTACTCTGAGCCTTTGGGGTCCTTGTGACCTGGCCATTTAGCCCATTGTGTGCAAAAAAGTGCCGCTCAGAGGTAAAACAACCCAACGTTACTGAACACGCTGGATGGCCTGGATGGGAGGCTAATATCTGTCTCCCAACAGCCGTTCCAGTGTGTCCCCTCCCTAAACCTTCTCTGAGCCTTTGGGATCCTTGTGACCTGGCCATTTAGCCCATTGTTTGCAAAAAAGTGCCGCTCATAGGTAAAACAACCCAACGTTACTGAACACGCTGGATGGCCTTGACGGGAGGCTAACATCTGTCTCCCAACAGCCGTTCCAGTGGATCCCCTCCCTAAACCTTCTCTGAGCCTTTGGGGTCATTGTGACCTGGCCATTTAGCCCATTGTGTGCAAAAAAGTGCCGCTCAGAGGTAAAACAACCCAACGTTACTGAACACGCTGGATGGCCTTGACGGGAGGCTAACATCTGTCTCCCAACAGCCGTTCCAGTGGGTCCCCTCCCTAAACCTTCTCTGAGCCTTTGGGGTCCTTGTGACCTAGCCATTTAGCCCATTGTGTGCAAAAAAGTGCCGCTCATAGGTAAAACAACCCAACGTTACTGAACACGCTGGATGGCCTTGACGGGAGGCTAACATCTGTCTCCCAACAGCTGTTCCAGTGGGTCCCCTCACCCAACTTTGTTTGAGCCTTCGGGGTCCTTGTGACCTGGCCATTTAGCCTAAGGTGTGCAAAAAAGTGCCGCTCAGAGGTAAAACAACCCAACGTTACTGAACACGCTGGATGGCCTTGACGGGAGGCTACCATTTGTCTCCCAACGGCTGTTCCAGTGGTTCGCCGAACTTGATTACTAATTTCTAAAAAAATTACCAGATATTTTTCTGAATTCTGTAATCAACCATAGCGTTCGGATACTTTTTTCAGCGACGGTACTAACCGCCCTCAAAAGTTTTAATCAGATAAATCAGTAGTTTGGTACACGCCAGAAAACACATTAAAAGAAACAAACAAACAAAAACAACTTTTCGCATCATCGATTTTTTTTTTCTCCGAGTCGGTTTGCGATGGCGGCACAGATTTTATTGATGTTTACGAACAAGGATATAAAATCCCGTAAAATATTCTTAAAAAGACTACCCTGAGTTTTTTTTAAAAAAGTTATACTATTATAGACTAAAAATTTCCCAGTAAGACTTATCAGAAAAATTCACCTTCTCGAGAATATTGCTGGGGGTGGGGGAGGTCATTATAATAGTGAGTCGTGTGTTGGCAACAATAATGAGCCTTGCTGGCGATTCTGCCTGCTGGTGTCTGCAATAGAGCGCGATTCGTGCCTTGTGCTGGCTGGCGGTTTAACGTTAGCAATTTTCTAATTTATTTATTCCCTCGTGCAACCGTTGCCAAAACAAATGGCAGAAATCTGGGCGCCGCGTTCCCTTCCCAACAGGCACCTGGTTTCCTCGCAAAGACGATAATGATAAAAAAAAAATCATGCTTCAGGATATCAAAGGTAGAATTTCAGATCTAAACTTTGTTTGGAGATTTCTGTTTACGGCTTAACTATGAGCCATTACGCTTATATGAATTTCTGTGTTCCGCAGTTATTTTTTTGAGAGAGTAATTCCGAAAATAAATTTAAATGCTCTTAATAGCTGATTATGTATCTGGAATTTGAGAGTGGAGTTGATACTCCTGAAAACCACGTAAAGTTTCAGATTTATTGATATACATTGCAGTGAATTAAGCTGGTTTTTAGGCTTAAAAGTCCCAGGTTCGAGTCCCAGCTGGGTCAGCGTTGAGATTTATCTACGCAAAACTCCCCGCCCTGCCCACGGTCAGTAGGGTACACCGATGGGCTTGGAAAGGCCGCTGTCCGTCGGATGGGACGTTAAGCCATGGCCCCATGTATGGGAGAGTTATACCTTGTGCACGCTAAAGAACAAGCTGAACGGCCTTGATGGGAGGCTACCATCTGTCTCCCAACAGCTGTTCCAGTGGGTCCCCTCCCCCAACCTTTTCTTAGCCTTCGGGGTCCATGTGACCTGGCCATTTAGCCCAAGGTGGGCAAAAAAGTGCTGCTCAGAGGTAAAACAACCAAACGTTAAAGAACACACTGGATGGCCTTGACGGGAGGCTACCATCTGTCTCCCAATAGCTGTTCCAGTGGGTCCCCCTCCCCTAACATTCTCTTAGCCTTCGGGGTCCATGTGATCTGGCCATTTAGCCCAAGGTGTGCAAAAAAGTGCTGCTCAGAGGTAAAACAACCCAACGTTAAAGAACACGCTGTATGGCCTTGACGGGAGGCTACCTTCTGTCTCCCAATAGCTGTTCCAGTGGGTCCCCTCCCCTAACATTCTCTTAGCCTTCGGGGTCCATGTGACCTGGCCATTTAGCCCATTGTGGGCAAAAAAGTGCTGCTCAGAGATAAAACAAACCAACGTTAAAGAACACACTGGATGGCCTTGACGGGAGGCTACCATCTGTCTCCCAATAGCTGTTCCAGTGGGTCCCCTCCCCTAACATTCTCTTAGCCTTCGGGGTCCATGTGACCTGGCCATTTAGCCCAAGGTGTGCAAAAAAGTGCCGCTCAGAGATAAAACAACCCAACGTTAAAGAACACACTGGATGGCCTTGACGGGAGGCTACCATCTGTCTCCCAATAGCTGTTCCAGTGGGTCCCCTCCCCCAACCTTCTCTGAGCCTTCGGGATCCTTGTGACCTGGCCATTTAGCGCATGGTGTGCAGAAAAATGTCGCTCAGAGGTAAAACAACCCAACCCAAATGTATCTGGAGTTTTATGCAGTAGTTGACATTCCTGAAAACCCTTGTAGAGTTAAAATTCAGTTGAAAGAGAACTGGATGAGAAAAGTTTTCGTACCATTTGTTTCCTATTTCGAAATAGATTTTTCTCCTGCGCTAGAGTGAAATGTTTTTCCACTCAAAGGAAAAATAAACGAAAATAAAAATGAAAGGTCTGCTAAGAAAAAATAAAAATAAATTTATCTACAGAAAATAAGTTTCTCTTCAAAAGTAGAAACAAATATCAATTTCAAATAAAACAAAGGAAACAATATCTTTTTGAGGAACAAACGAGCGAACAAAAAAATAAAGAAAAAAAATAAAAGAACGAACAAACGAACAAAAAACAAAGAAAAAAAATAAAAGGACGAACGAACGAAAAAAAAACAAAGAAAAAAAAAGTAAAAGGACGAACGAACGAACAAAAAACAAAGAAAAAAAATAAAAGGACGAACAAACGAAAAAAAAACAAAGAAAAAAAAAATAAAAGAACGAACGAACAAAAAATAAAGAAAAAAAAAATAAAAGAGCGAACGAACGAAACAAAAAATAAAGAAAAAAAAATAAAAGAACGAACAAACGAAAAAAAACAAAGAAAAAAAATAAAAGGACGAACGAACGAACAAAAAACAAAGAAAAAAAAGGACGAACGAATGAAAGAATGAACGAATGATCAAACAAACAAATAAATAAATAAACAGAAGAAAGGATGAACGAACGAATAAATAATAATAATAATATCTTCATATTCATGTTTGTTATACAAGAGTTTAAACAAATGACCCGCAAAGCACGTGGTTATCTGCAGGAGAGAAGAAGAAGAGTGTTACTTGAAAATGCAGTTGCTCAAAAAAAAAGTATCCGAACACTATGGTTGATTAGAGAATTTAGATAAAATATCTGGGAACGATTTTTTTTAGAAATTAGTGATCTGGCAAACTTCGTGTACAGTAGTTTAAAAAAAATATTCGAACACTATGGTTGATTAGAGAATTTAGATAAAATATCTGACAACGACTTTTTTAGAAATTAGTGATATGGCAACCTTCGTGTAAAGGTTGTGACACGTGACACTAAGGTTGCCAGATCACTAATTTCTAAAAAAAAAAATCTTTGCCGCATATTTTTTCGGAATTCTGTAATCAACTATAGTGTTCTGATACTTTTCTTGAGCGACTGTAAATACTATTAATGTGAGACTAGTTAATAATTTTGTTAAAGTCATCCTGAGACGAATAAGTAGAGACAGAAAGAAGCAAACTGTAAATGAATAAAAGGAAACAAACGGACAAACAAACGAACGACCGAACAATCGAAAGGATGAACGAAAAAAGAAACGAATGAATAAATAAATAGACAAAGAAGCAAACAAACGAATGAAAGAAAGAAAGAAAGAATGAAGAAACAAACAAGAAAACAAAAACGGAAAGAAAAAATGAATAGACAAACAAACAAATAAATAAACAAACAAACAAATAAACGAATGAATGATAGAACAAACAAACAAATAAATAAACGAAAGAAAGAACAAACAAGCAAATAAATATAGAAGTAGAGACGCAAACAAACAAATAAGAAATTAACGAAGGAAAGAAGAAACAAATAAACGATCGGACGAATGAGCGAAAAAACAAACAAGTGAACGAACGATCAGACGAACGAGCGAACAAATAAACGATCGAAAGAATGGACGAAAAAGAAAACAAATAAATAAATAGACAAATAAACGAATGGAAGAACGAAAGAAGGGATGAAAAAACTAACAAGTATACCAAAACAAAAACAAAAAAAATATATAGACAAATAAACAAATAAACGAATGAATGAAAGAGGAAACAAATAAATAAATAGACGAAAGAAAGAACGAACAAGCAAATAAATAAAGAGATAGAGACACAAACAAACAAATAAGAAATTAACGAAGGAAAGAAGAAACAAATAAACGATCGGACGGATGAGCGAAAAAACAAACAAGTGAACGAAAGATCAGACGAACGAGCGAACAAATAAACGATCGAAAGAATGGACGAAAAAGAAAACAAATGAATAAATAGACAAATAAACGAATGGAAGAACGAAAGAAGGGATGAAAAAACTAACAAGTATACAAAAACAAAAACAAAAAAAATATAGAGACAAAGAAGCAAATAAACGAATGAATGAAAGAACAAACAAATAAATAAATAGACGAAAGAACGAACAAGCAAATAAATAAGGAAGTAGAGACACAAACAAACAAATAAGAAATTAACGAAGGTAAGAAGAAACAAATAAACGATCAGACGGATGAGCGAAAAAACAAACAAATGAACGAACGATCAGAAGAATGAGGGAAAAAAAGTAAACAAACGATCAGACGAATGACGGAAAAAACAAAAAAATGAACGAATGATCAGACGAATGAGGGAAAAAACAAAAAAAGTGAACGAACGATCAGACAAATGAGGGAAAACAAAACAAATGAACGAACGAACGAATGAGCAAAAAAACCAAACAAATAAACGATCGAAAGAATGAAAAAATAAATAAATAAATAGACGAAAAAGAATGAAAGAACGAAAGAATGAATGAGCGAAGAAGCGAACAATTGAATAACCAAATAAATAAAAGAATGAACGAACAAAGAAACAAATGAATAAATAAATAAATAATTGGGCGAACAAATAAATAATTGTGCGAAAATATTCTTTTCACTGTACACTGTTGTCTAAGAGGAAAAATGAGGCACGCGATGGAAAAGATTAGTTCCTAAGGCGACAGCTCCAACAGTAAGAGAGCAGAGAATAATTCTTTTCATGTTTGCTACTGAATCCGTTTCCTCTACAGGCACCACATCAAGTTCTAGGCGAGGGGATCACTTTAAGTAATAAATATACTACAATTATCTCACACCTAGATTTATTAAGGCTGTCAGAGAGACCTTCATTTCCGGGATTAGTTTTGAATCCGTCGGAAGTGCTGCCATTGTTCTGAAAAATGGTGAACTATGAGTACAATAAAGGGATATAATTCATTTTAATGTGAAGTTCAATTAATTAGGTGAATATACTTAAGTGATGAAGTTGATTGTTTGGGTTGAGTTATTTTACCTCTGAGCGGCATTTTTTGCACACCATGGGCTAAATGGCCAGGTCAAAAGGACCCCGAAGGCTCAGAGAAGGTTGGGGGAGGGGACCCACTGGAACAGCTGTTGGGAGACAGATGGTAGCCCTCCGTCAAGGCCATCCAGAGTGTTCTTTAACGTTGGGTTGTTTTACCTCTGAGCGGCACTTTTTTGCACACCATGGGCTAAATGGCCAGGTAAAAAGGACCCGAAGGCTCAGAGAAGGTTGGGGGAGGGGACCCACTGGAACAGCTGTTGGGAGACAGATGGTAGCCTTCCGTCAAGGCCATCCAGAGTGTTCTTTAACGTTGGGTTGTTTTACCTCTGAGCGGCACTTTTTTGCACACCATGGGTTAAATGGCCAGGTCACAAGGACCCCGAAGTCTCAGAGAAGGTTGGGGGAGGGGACCCACTGGAACAGCTGTTGAGAGACAGATGGTAGCCTTCCGTCAATGCCATCCAGCGTGTTCTTTAACGTTGGGTTGTTTTACCTCTGAGCGGCACTTTTTTGCACACCATGGGTTAAATGGCCAGGTCACAAGGACCCCGAAGGCTCAGAGAAGGTTGGGGGAGGGGACCCAGTGGAACAGCTGTTGGGAGACAGATGGTAGCCTCCCGTCAATGCCATCCAGTGTGTTCTGTAACGTTGGGTTGTTTTACCTCTAAGCGGCACTTTTTTTGCACCCAATGGGCTAAATGGCCAGGTCACAAGGACCCCGAAGGCTCAGAAAAGGTTAGGGGAGGGGACCCACTGGAACAGCTGTTGGGAGACAGATGGTAGCCTTCCATCAAGACCATCCAGCGTGTTCTTTAACGTTGGGTTGTTTTACCTATGAGCGGCACTTTTTTGCACACAATGGGCTAAATGACCAGGTCACAAGGACCCCGAGGGCTCAGAAAAGGTTAGGGGAGGGGACCCACTGGAACAGCTGTTGGGAGACAGATGGTAGCCTTCCGTCAAGGCCATCCAGCGTGTGCTTTAACGTTGGGTTGTTTTACCTCTGAGCGGCACTTTTTTGCACACAATGGGCTAAATGGCCAGGTCACAAGGACCCCGAAGGCTCAGAGAAGGTTGGGGGAGGGGACCCACTAGAACAGCTGTTGGGAGACAGATGGTAGCCTTCCGTCAAGGCCATCCAGCGTGTTCTTTAACGTTGGGTTGTTTTACCTATGAGCGGCACTTTTTTGCCCACAATGGGCTAAATGACAGGTCAGAAGGACCCCGAGGGCTGAGAAAAGGTTAGGGGAGGGGACCCACTAGCACAGCTGTTGGGAGACAGATGGTAGCCTTTCGTCAATGCCATCCAGTGTGTTCTTTAACGTTGGGTTGTTTTACCTCTGAGCGGCACTTTTTTGCACACAATGGGCTAAATGGCCAGGTCACAAGGACCCCGAAGGCTCAGAGATGGTTGGAGGAGGGGACCCACTAGAACAGCTGTTGGGAGACAGATGGTAGCCTTCCGTCAAGGCCATCCATCGTGTTCTTTAACGTTGGGTTGTTTTACCTCTGAGCGGCACTTTTTTGCACACAATGGGCTAAATGACCAGGTCACAAGGACCCCGAAGGCTCAGAGATGGTTGGGGGAGGGGACCCACTAGAACAGCTGTTGGGAGACAGATGGTAGCCTTCCATCAAGGCCATCCAGCGTGTTCTTTAATGTTGGGTTGTTTTACCTCTGAGTGGCACTTTTTTGCACCCAATGGGCTATATGGCCAGGTCAGAAGGACCCCGAAGGCTCAGAGAAGGTTGGGGGAGGGGACCTACTAGAACAGCCGTTGGGAGACAGATGATAGCCTCCCGTCAACGCCATCCAGCGTGTTCTTTAACGTTGGGTTGTTTTACCTCTGAGCGGCACTTTTTTGCACACAATGGGCTAATTGGCCAGGTCACAAGAACCCCGAAGGCTCAGAGAAGGTTGGGGGAGGGGACTGACTAGAACAGCTGTTGGGAGACAGATGGTAGCCTTCCGTCAATGCCATCCAGCGTGTTCTTTAACGTAGGTGGTGTTTTACATCTGAGCGGCACTTTTTTGCACCCAATGGGCTAAATTGCCAGGTCACAAGGACCCCGAAGGCTCAGAGAAGGTTGGGGGAGGGGACCCACTAGAACAGCTGTTGGGAGACAGATGGTAGCCTTCAGTTCAGTTTTATTATAATAATAAGGTTACAAACAACAGCTATTTGTAATACTCTTATTAACCCAAGAGCATCTAAGCTCATGTAGGTTAATTTACAAATTATTTAAATACATAATTTTGGCAACACTGACACTCAACTTTACATAAAGAAAAAAAAATATATATATACAAAAACAACACAGAATTTATAGAAACGAATTATTTTTTTTTACTTTAACACTGCAAACAGGCTGTCTGCATTTGTAATGGTCATTAGATAATTAGCAGTGAGAGATCTGAAATGCATAAAATTAGTTTCATTTCGAATTATAATCGGTAAAGAATTAAAAATTTTAGGGGCCAAATAATCAAAGTGTTTGTGCATAATTTCTTTATTTGCAAGTGGCAACAGAAACCTTTTCCCATTATCTCGCATAGAATAATTTGTATAGTGCAGCACTGCATTATTGTTTTTAAAGAAGTAATTTAATGTTCTATAAACAAATAAATGTCTCAGTGGAAATACAACTGGAATGGTATACTTACAAAAAATGGTAACAGTTTTATATTTATTTGGTAAAATTTGGAATATAAATTTATTTTGCATCGAGATTAGACTCCTTAATGATGAAATGTATGTTCCTCCCCAACTTGTAATACCATACTGTATAGCAGACTGGACCCAAGATTTGTATAACATTATTAACATTTTATTACTGAGGATTTTTTTAAATAATAAAATTTATATAACATCTGTCTAAGTGTGTTTGTTAGTTTTCCAATATGCCTTTTCCAACTTAGGGAGCTATCAATATAAACGCCTAGGTAGAGTAGACTTTGAACCTGATCAATTTCTTCACAGCAACATGCTGAGTAATTATTGCATGAAAATGTATGCAATTTTAATTTAATCAAATTTGGATTGTATGATTTCTTTTTTAGGTTAAATAGAATATACTTAGTCTTTTTCGTATTTAAATGTAATCCATTTAAATCCAACCATTTCATCACACATTTTAGATCAGTGTTCATGTTATAAAGGAGATTTTCCAGAGAATCAGCACATAAAGTTAATGATGTGTCATCTGCAAAAGTGTTTATATAGCTATTTATTTTTAATTTACATAGATCATTTATGAATATCAGAAACAAGGTTGGTCCCAGGACTGAACCTTGTGGTACACCACACGAAATATGTTTTGGGTTACTAAGTGTATTAAAAAGACTAACACATTGCGTTCTGTGCTGTATTTAGTCTTTAAACCATTTTAATACAACACCACGAATGCCAATATTTTCTAGTTTGCTAATTAAAATTTCGTGATCAACGGTGTCAAAAGCTTTCTCCAAGTCCATAAATACGGACAGAGTAAATTGATTATTGTCTATGGAATGAAACACCTTTGACGTATAATTCAACAATGCATTTTCTGTACCTCTACCCTTCCTAAACCCAAATTGGTTTTCAGAGAGAAAATTAAAACTGTCTAAAAAATTTATCAGTCTATTATTAACTAATTTTTCTAATATTTTTGAAAATACTGGGAGAAGAGATATCGGTCGATAATTCTTAAAATCATTTTTATTTCCCTTTTTGTAAACTGGAATTACAATAGCTTTCTTCATTAAATCTGGAAAACTGCCAGTTTCGAAGGATAAATTACAAATGTGAACCAATGGTTGAATCAAGTTAAAAGAACATTTTTTAACAGCAGTAATGGAAATATTGTCATACCCAGCAGATTTTTTATTTTTAAATCCTTTTATAATGTCAGTCAATTCCTTTCTACAAGTTGGAGCTAAAAACATGGATTTGACATTTTTACTGATATGGCTATTTTGATTTCTTACAATCCTATTCTTTGACAGATTTACTGCTATATTTACAAAGTATTCATTAAATTGGTTTGCCAGTAACTTAGCATTTTCAGTTGAATTAGAACCACTTTCTAATTCTGGATATTTATTTTCTACCTTCTTCTGATTTATTATCTCTCTTATCAATTTCCACTGCTTTGATATATTTCCATCACAATTTTGAAACTGAGTTGCAAGGAAGCTGTTTTTTGCATCTCGTATTTTATAATTTATTTGATTTCTAAAGTTTTTAAAGCTACTTTCGTAAGTTTCATTTAAAGGGTATTTTTTGTGTTTTTTATATAGCTTATCTCTTTCTTTTAATAAGTTCAGAATTTCGGAAATAATCCATGGCTTTGCTGATTGTGATTTATTTTGAATTTTTCTTTCTCTTGTTGAATCTTTATTATGAGATTTAATGTGGATAAAAATTTATTATAAGCTTCATTGGCATCATTAAGAGTTAATACCTCGTCCCAGAAACATTCACTTAAAAGTCTATTCAATAAAGTATAGTCTATGTAGTGATAAAGAATAGACTCTGTATAATTATCACACTGAATATTCATATTATTGTTAAAATTAACTATTAAGGCAATGGGATAATGATCAGTCACTGCTAATTTAACAATACTACTCTTGAATGAACTTTCGATTTTGCTTTTAACAAAAATGTGATCTAAACAAGTAGAAGATATCATACTTTCTCTGGTCGGTGAATTTATGAAACTTTGAAAGCCATTTGATGACAACAAATTTAGATATTTATTTGTGTAGTGATCATTTCCTAGTATATCTATATTTAAATCGCCAATTACAACAACTTCGCCTTTATTATCAAATGATAAGAGTAGTTCCTGAAATTCTACTAAGAAGGTGGTAAGTGGGATACAAAGAGATCTATAGATACATACGAAATATTGCTGATAATTTTCCAGATAAATAGCAATATATTCAGCTGAACTTATATCATTAAATGCAATTTGCTTGACTATTAAGGAACTTTTAACGTAGCAAAGTATCCCACCAGATTTATTGTAATCTCTACAACAATGGAACATATGATAACCATCTATTTGATACAAATTTAACTCATGTGGTTTGATCCATATTTCAGAAAGTATTAAAATATCCGTCTTACTATTTAAATATTCAAGAATAGCTTCTAGCTGTTCAAATTTATTTCTTAAACTTCGGATGTTAAAATGTAAAATTTTTAAACTTGAAAAATTTCCAGAATTAAAGAAAGACAGTAATTCTTTAATGTCGTTACAGATCACAGAACATGGCATGGGTTCAACAGAACTAAAAGGTGAAATATTTTCAGCAGCCATCTTGTTCATTTAACATATTTAGGTCATTGTCATCTCTGATACGCCAAATTTTGAATCTTTCACTTTTACGGATGAAAACTTTTAGATTTTTCACCCAAACGAATTTATATCTATTTTTTAATTTAAATTGCTTAGCATTATACAATAAATTTTTAGTACTAGGAATTAGATGTTCATTTAAAAATAGTTTTAACTCCTTAAAATCAGGATTAATGTCAGTACTTTTTAGAGGAAATTTAGATTTTTTGTTGCATTCTAGCTAATTGTCTCTTATTTCTTTCGTTTTTAGTTTCACAATAATGGGTTTAATTTTGTCTCTGTTAATTGCAGGAACTCGATGAGCCACCTGAATATCATCATTACTCACCTTTACTTGAATTTTGCTAGCAATTTTCTTAACAATGGCCAGAACATTCTCGCCTGGAATTTCTGGAACATCTAAAATCTCTAAGTTCTGGTTTCGCGAATATTGCTGCAATTCATGTAAATCATTTCTCAGTTCTTTCAGTTCTGCTTCTTGCTTTGCAGTTCGACACTGCAACTCAAGGTTGCATTGTCGAACCGTCAATGCCATCCTTCCGTCAATGCCATCCAGCGTCAATGCTCTCCTTCCGTCAATGCCATCCAGAGTGTTCTTTAAAGGTGGGTTGTTTTACCTCTGAGCGGCACTTTTTTGCACACCATGGGCTAAATGGCCAGGTCACAAGGACCCCGAAGGCTTAGAAAAGGTTGGGGGAGGGGACCCACTGGAACAGCTGTTGGGAGAAGTTGGTAGCCTTCCGTCAATGCCATCCAGCGTGTTCTTTAACGTTGGGGTGTTTTACTGGGGCGGGGGTGGCTCAGTCGGTAGCGCGCCAGGCTCGTAATCTGTAGTTCCCAGGTTCGAGTCCCAGCTGGGTCAGCGTTGAGATTTATCTCCGCAAAATTCCCCGCCCTGCCCACGGTCAGTAGGGGACACCGATGGGTTTGGAAAGGCCGCCGTCCGTCGGATGGGACGTTAAGCCGTGGCCCCGTGTGCGGGAGAGCCATACCCTGTGCACGTTAAAGAACACGCTGGATGGCCTTGACGGGAGGCTACCATCTGTCTCCCAACAGCTGTTCCAGTGGGTCCCCTCCCCCAACCTTCTCTGAGCCTTCGGGGTCCATGTGACCTGGCCATTTAGCCCATGGTGTGCAAAAAAGTGCCGCTCAGAGGTAAAACAACCCACGGGGTGTTTTACCTCTGAGCGTTACTTTTTTGCACCCAATGGGCTAAATGGCCAGGTCACAAGGACCCCGAAGGCTCAGAGAAGGTTGGGGGAGGGGACCCACTAAAACAGCTGTTGGGAGACAGATGGTAACCTCCCGTCAAGGCCATCCAGCGTGTTCTTTAACGTTGGGTTGTTTTACCTGTGAGCGGCACTTTTTGCACACCATGGGCTAAATGGCCAAGTCACATGGACCCCGAAGGCTGAGAGAAGGTTGGGGGAGGGGACCCACTGGAACAGCTGTTGGGAGACAGATGGTAGCCTTCCGTCAGTGCCATTCAGCGTGTTCTTTAACGTTGGGTTGTTTTACCTCTGAGCGGCACTTTTTTGCACCCAATGGGCTAAATGGCCAGGTCACAAGGACCCCGAAGGCTCAGAAATGGTTAGGGGAGGGGACGCATTGGAACAGCTGTTGGGAGACAGATGATAGCCTCCCGTCAAGGCCATCCAACGTGTTCTTTAACGTTGGGTTGTTTTACCTCTGAGCGGCACTTTTTTGCACACAATGGGCTAAATGGCCAGGTCACAAGGACCCCGAAGGCTCAGAGAAGGTTGGGGGAGGGGACCGACTAGAATAGCTGTTGGGAGACAGATGGCAGCCTTCCGTCAAGGCCATCCAGCGTGTTCTTTAACGTTGGGGTGTTTTACCTCTGAGTGGCACTTTTTTGCACCCAATGGGCTAAATTGCCAGATCACAAGGACCCCGAAGGCTCAGAGAAGTTTGGGGGAGGGGACCTACTAGAACAGCTGTTGGGATACAGATGGTAGCCTTCCGTGAATGCCATCCAGAGTGTTCTTTAAAGTTGGGTTGTTTTACCTCTGAGCGGCACTTTTTTGCACACCATGGGCTAAATGGCCAGGTCACAAGGACCCCGAAGGCTCAGAAAAGGTTGGGGGAGGGGACCCACTGGAACAGCTGTTGGGAGAAGTTGGTAGCCTTCCGTCAAGGCCATCCAGCGTGTTCTTTAAAGTTGGGGTGTTTTACCTCTGAGCGGCACTTTTTTGCACACCATGGGCTAAAGGGCCAGGTCACAAGGACCCTGAAGGCTCAGGGAAGGTTGGGTAAGGGACCCACTGGAATAGCTGTTGGGAGACAGATGGTAGCCTTCCGTCAAGGCCATCCAGCATGTTGTTTAACGTTGGGTTGTTTTACCTCTGAGAGGCACTTTTTTGCACATCATGGGCTAAATGGCCAGGTCACAAGGACCCCGAAGGCTCAGAGAAGGTTAGGGGACGGGACCCACTGGAACAGCTGTTGGGAGATAGATGGTAGCCTCCCGTCAAGGCCATCCAGTGTGTTCTGTAACTTGGGGTTGTTTTACCTCTGAGCGGCAGTTTTTTGCACACCATGGGCTAAATGGCCAGGTCACAAGGACCCTGAAGGCTCAGCGAAGGTTGGGGGAAGGGACCCACTAGAACAGCTGTTGGGAGACAGATGGTAGCCTTCCGTCAAGGCCATTCAGCGTGTTCTTTAACGTTGGGTTGTTTTACCTCTGAGCGGCACTTTTTTGCACACCATGGGCTAAATGGCCAGGTCACAAGGACCCTGAAGGCTCAGAGAAGATTGAGGGAGGAGACCCACTGGAACAGCTGTTGGGAGACAGATGGTAGCCTCACGTCAAGGCCATCCAGTATGGCTCTCCCGCATAAGGTGCCACGGCGTAATGTCCCATCCGACGGACCGCGTCATTTCCAAGCCCATCAGTGTTCCCTATTGACCATGGCAAATGGAGAGTTTTGTGGAGATAAATTTCAACGATTGGCCAAGGCGGGACTCGAACCAGGAACTGCAGATTAGGAACCTGGTGTTCTATCGACTAAACGATCGTCGCCCTATTGTATACAAGAAACAATAAATAAAGAAAAGACATTTGCAATTGATATACTTTAAAGCTCCTATCCATTACAAAGTTTGCATGGATTATGCAAATATCGAAAATTTTCTTGTCAAGTATACTCTCAGCTGTAATTAATTTATAATAAAATTCTTTAATTAAGTGTCGGTAGCTATATTCGTCGATGTTTATTTTTCCTGGGCAACTCATTACTATACAATACATAAATTAAATTTTGTAGAAAATTCCAGAAAATACTAATTTTAGTTAATAAGTTGATTACATTGGATTGCGGAGATAGGTAAGATACCGAAGTTAGCGAATCAAATGTTTAAAATAAAAAGTTAAAAAAAAAACTAAGCAATGTTAAAACTGGCAACCTTCGTGTCACGTGACACGAAGGTTGCCAGACCACTATTTCTAAAAAAATCTTTTCCAGATATTTTTTCTGAATTTTGTAATCAACCGTAGTGTTCGGATACTTTTTTGAGCGACAGTACCACCATAGTCCCCTACCACCAAAATGGCGGTCGCTAGCAAGTTAGTTGGGTCACGATTTTATTGCCAAATGAATTATCTACAAGTACAGTCGCTCAAAAAAGTATCCGAACACTATAGTCGTTGCCAGAAAAAATATCTGGCAACGACTTTTTTAGAAATTAGTGATTTGGCAACCTTCGTGTCACGAGACACGAAGGTTGCCAGATCACTAATTTCTAAAAAAAACGTTGCCAGATATTTTTTTTTGAATTCTGTAATCAACCATAGTGTTCGGATACTTTTTTGAGCGACTGTACCAGAGAGAAAAATGGGAGCAGTTCCATGTTATCTCAATAGAATATTACATTCAGAATTAAATAACCTCTTCAATATGACTTTTTATGAAAAATATGTCTAAAGATAAATTAACGATCTCAAACTATCTAGATCTCGATTTTAAATAACATTTGATCGGTATTCAAAGAATTATAAACGATGGAATATTTAATTGGTTACAAAAAAATTGACTCCAAAAATTAATAGAACCACTACTCTACTAGAATGTTTGTTTTAAAGTTTTAATTAAATTTTGTGGTCAATTCTTTGTAGCCCAAAGTCAATGGTAAATTTTGGGGTCAATTGTTTGTAGCGCAAAGCCAATTGTAAATTTTGGGGTCAATTGTTTGTAGCGCAAAGCCAATGGTAAATTTTGGGGTCAATTGTTTGTAGCGCAAAGCCAATGATAAATTTTGGGGTCAATTGTTTGTAGCGCAAAGATAATGGTAAATTTTGGGGTCAATTGTTTGTAGCTCAAAGCCAATTGTAAATTTTGGAGTCAATGGTTTGTAGCCCAAAGCGAATAGCAAATTTTGTGGTCAGTTGTAACTAAAGTTAATGATAAATTTTGGGATCAATTGTAGCTCAAAGCCAATTGTAAATTTTGGGGTCAATTGTTTCTAGCCCAAAGCCAATGGTAAATTTTGTGGTCAGTTGTAACTGAAAGTCAATGGTAAATTTTGGGGTCAATTGTTTGTAGCTCAAAGCCAATGGTAAATTTTGGGGTCAATTGTTTGTAGCTCAAAGCCAATGGTAAGTTTTGGGGTCAATTGTTTGTAGCTCAAAGCCAATGGTAAATTTTGGAGTTAATTGTTTGCAGCTCAAAGCCAATGGTAAATTTTGGGATCAATTGTTTGTAGCACAAAGCCAATGGTAAATTTTGGGGTCAATTGTTTGTAGCTCAAAGCCAATGGTAAATTTTGGGGTCAATTGTTTGTAGCTCAAAGCCAATGGTAAATTTTGGGGTCAATTGTTTGTAGCTCAAAGCCAATGGTAAATTTTGGAGTTAATTGTTTGCAGCTCAAAGCCAATGGTAAATTTTGGGATCAATTGTTTGTAGCTCAAAGCCAATGGTAAATTTTGGGGTCAATTGTTTGTAGCTCGAAGCCAATGATAAATTTTGGGGTCAATTGTTTGTAGCGCAAAGCCAATGGTAAATTTTGGGGTCAATTGTTTGTAGCTCAAAGCCAATTGTAAATTTTGGAGTCAATGGTTTGTAGCCCAAAGCGAATAGCAAATTTTGTGGTCAGTTGTAACTAAAGTTAATGATAAATTTTGGGATCAATTGTAGCTCAAAGCCAATTGTAAATTTTGGGGTCAATTGTTTCTAGCCCAAAGCCAATGGTAAATTTTGTGGTCAGTTGTAACTGAAAGTCAATGGTAAATTTTGGGGTCAATTGTTTGTAGCTCAAAGCCAATGGTAAATTTTGGGGTCAATTGTTTGTAGCTCAAAGCCAATGGTAAATTTTGGAGTTAATTGTTTGCAGCTCAAAGCCAATGGTAAATTTTGGGATCAATTGTTTGTAGCACAAAGCCAATGGTAAATTTTGGGGTCAATTGTTTGTAGCTCAAAGCCAATGGTAAATTTTGGGGTCAATTGTTTGTAGCTCAAAGCCAATGGTAAATTTTGGGGTCAATTGTTTGTAGCTCAAAGCCAATGGTAAATTTTGGAGTTAATTGTTTGCAGCTCAAAGCCAATGGTAAATTTTGGAGTTAATTGTTTGCAGCTCAAAGCCAATGGTAAATTTTGGAGTTAATTGTTTGCAGCTCAAAGCCAATGGTAAATTTTGGGGTCAATTGTTTGTAGCTCAAAGCCAATGGTAAATTTTGGAGTTAATTGTTTGCAGCTCAAAGCCAATGGTAAATTTTGGAGTTAATTGTTTGCAGCTCAAAGCCAATGGTAAATTTTGGGATCAATTGTTTGTAGCTCAAAGCCAATGGTAAATTTTGGGGTCAATTGTTTGTAGCTCAAAGCCAATGGTAAATTTTGGGGTCAATTGTTTGTAGCTCAAAGCCAATGGTAAATTTTGGGATCAATTGTTTGTAGTTCAAAGCCAATGGTAAATTTTGGGGTCAATTGTTTCTAGCCCAAAGCCAATGGTAAATTTTGGGGTCAATTGTTTGTAGCTCAAAGCCAATGGTAAATTTTGGGGTCAATTGTTTGTAGCTCAAAGCCAATGGTAAATTTTGGGGTCAATTGCTTGTAGCTCAAAGCCAATGGTAAATTTTGGGGTCAATTGTTTGTAGCTCAAAGCCAATGGTAAATTTTGGGGTCAATTGTTTGTAGCTCAAAGCCAATGGTAAATTTTGGAGTCAATTATTTGTAGCTCAAAGCCAATTGTAAATTTTGGGGTCAATTGTTTGTAGCTCAAAGCCAATTGTAAATTTTGGAGTCAATTGTTTGTAGCTCAAAGTCAATTGTAAAGTTTGGAGTCAATTGTTTGTAGCTCAAAGCCAATGGCAAATTTTGGGGACAACTGTTTGTAGCTCAAAGCCAGTGGTAAATTTTGGAGTCAGTTGTTTGTAGCTCAAAGCCAGTGGTAAATTTTGCAGTCAATTGTTTGTAGCTCAAAGCCAATGGTAAATTTTGGGGTCAATTGTTTGTAGCTCAAAGCCAATTGTAAATTTTGGAGTCAATTGTTTGTAGCTCAAAGCCAATTTTAAATTTTGGGGTCAACTCTTTGTAGCCCAAAGCCAATTGTAAATTTTGCGGTCAGTTGTTTGTAGTTCAAAGCTAATGGTAAATTTTGTGGTCAATTGCTTGTAGCCCAAAGTCGATGGTAAATTTTGTGGTCAATTGCTTGTAACCCAAAATAAATGGTAAAATTTGTGGTCAATTGCTTGTAGCCCAGAGTCAATGGTAAATTTTGTGGTTAACTGTTTGTATCCGAAAGCCAATGGTAAATTTTGGGGTTCAACTGTTTGAGCCCAAAGCTAATGGCATATTTTGGGGTCAATTGTTTTAGCCCAAAGCCAATAGGTAGGTTGGTTTACTAGATAAAATATTATTTAAAAATACAGATTTATATTGATTTGATCGAAATGTTTAATTTATCTTGAGACGTATGTTTCATTAAAAAACATTTTGAAGAAGTAATTGACCTCTGAATGTAATATTTCTATTCAGATAACATTCAATAAAAAAAAAATAAATCCCCCCTCAAGCAGCTGCTTGCCATAGAGGTCTGACAGGAGCCTGTCAGTTTATATGCCATAGCAGAAGGTCTGAGAAGATGGCAGGCACTCAGCAGAAAAACGACACAAGCAGCCATGCCTTACCCGGGGCTCGAACCGAGGTCCCTTAAATCAGTAGTCAAGCGCGATAAACCACTCGGCCATGGGACGGCAAGTAACAACTGTTTCTTTTTTTCTGTCCAGGACCTGTAGTTCCCCTTTACTGTATCAGTGGTTCGTCTTTTACTACTATTTCTGTGGTTCTTTGGCATGAAGTTGCTGACTCAGCAAATTTAAAGTTTTTATCTTGAACGTTTCCTTGAGACCGTGTATATTTTTCTCTCTATAGTAATTTAAACTCAGAATCGTTGCACAAATGTTTCTTTTTCGCCACATCGGAGTCGTTATCACACACTAAATACGAATATTGCTTTTATCACACACTAAACACGAATATTGCTTAGCCAAACCAATTTAAACATTTCTGCAAATGGCGTCGAGTTTTAACCAGACCAGGAAAGCAACTGAAGTTGTTTATATTTTATATTAGTTCTTTTCTGGTGGCAACGGTTTTTATGCTTTAATTACGTGCGCGAGAATCGTATCGTTTCCAAGCATTGTTGAGGTCGCTCAGTGCTTATGGTAACGGAATCTGAAGTTTCGTATCTTGTAGCAGTTTGGTGAGTTAATATTAAAATTTAATTTAAAGTTCTGCATAGTTTCCTAAATTGAGTGCGAATGATTGTGTATCATAGTATTTTATTATTCACAAAGTTCTCATGGCGAACAAATTTTTTTGCGTACTTTTAGGAATATAGTAATAGATATTTAGGAATAAGTATATATAGTATGATTCTTGTCAAATTATGCAAAGATATTATAACTTTAAAACCCATTCTTATAATCCAGCAGATACCCGGATATCCGGTGTATGACAGGTAATATCCACAGTTGCTGTTATGGATTTTAGTTTAATAAATTAGAAATAAATTGGCTACGATGCAGTATACGTTCCTCAGCCGCCATGTTGTACTTTCCCCCCAGGAAAACCTGTAACGTTGAGTTGCAATATGATATTCCTCTGCATGTTCCAATGTTTATGACTGATGTTACGCTGTTTAGAATAATTCTCTCTAATGAGATTATTTGTTTTCGGGGCCTTTCTTAAGTTGATTCTTTAGCGATGAGCATTGCTAAGGAAATTTACTTTTGATATTTATTTTAGGGGCTTTTCTTAAGTTGATTCTTTAGCGATGAGCGTTACTAAGGAAATTTAATTTTGATATTTATTTCAGGGGCTTTTCTTAAGTTGATTCTTTAGCGATGAGCGTTACTAAGGAAATTTACTTTTGATATTTATTTTAGGGGCTTTTCTTAAGTTGATTCTTTAGCGATGAGCATTGCTAAGGAAATTTACTTTTGATATTTATTTTAGGGGCTTTTCTTAAGTTGATTCTTTAGCGATGAGCGTTACTAAGGAAATTTACTTTTGATATTTATTTTAGGGGCTTTTCTTAAGTTGATTCTTTAGCGATGAGCGTTACTAAGGAAATTTACTTTTGATATTTATTTTAGGGGCTTTTCTTAAGTTGATTCTTTAGCGATGAGCGTTACTAAGGAAATTTACTTTTGATATTTATTTTAGGGGCTTTTCTTAAGTTGATTCTTTAGCGATGAGCGTTACTAAGGAAATTTACTTTTGATATTTATTTTAGGGGCTTTTCTTAAGTTGATTCTTTAGCGATGAGCGTTACTAAGGAAATTTACTTTTGATATTTATTTTAGGGGCTTTTCTTAAGTTGATTCTTTAGCGATGAGCGTTACTAAGGAAATTTACTTTTGATATTTATTTTAGGGGCTTTTCTTAAGTTGATTCTTTAGCGATGAGCGTTACTAAGGAAATTTACTTTTGATATTTATTTTAGGGGCTTTTCTTAAGTTGATTCTTTAGCGATGAGCGTTACTAAGGAAATTTCCTTTTGATATTTATTTTAGGGGCTTTTCTTAAGTTGATTCTTTAGCGATGAGCGTCACTAAGGAAATTTACTTTTGATATTTATTTTAGGGGCTTTTCTTAAGTTGATTCTTTAGCGATGAGCGTTACTAAGGAAATTTCCTTTTGATATTTATTTTAGGGGCTTTTCTTAAGTTGATTCTTTAGCGATGAGCGTTACTAAGGAAATTTCCTTTTGATATTTATTTTAGGGGCTTTTCTTAAGTTGATTCTTTAGCGATGAGCGTTACTAAGGAAATTTACTTTTGATATTTATTTTAGGGGCTTTTCTTAAGTTGATTCTTTAGCGATGAGCGTTACTAAGGAAATTTACTTTTGATATTTATTTTAGGGGCTTTTCTTAAGTTGATTCTTTAGCGATGAGCGTTACTAAGGAAATTTCCTTTTGATATTTATTTTAGGGACTTTTCTTAAGTTGATTCTTTAGCGATGAGCGTTACTAAGGAAATTTACTTTTGATATTTATTTTAGGGGCTTTTCTTAAGTTGATTCTTTAGCGATGAGCGTTACTAAGGAAATTTCCTTTTGATATTTATTTTAGGGGCTTTTCTTAAGTTGATTCTTTAGCGATGAGCGTTACTAAGGAAATTTCCTTTTGATATTTATTTTAGGGGCTTTTCTTAAGTTGATTCTTTAGCGATGAGCGTTACTAAGGAAATTTACTTTTGATATTTATTTTAGGGGCTTTTCTTAAGTTGATTCTTTAGCGATGAGCGTTACTAAGGAAATTTACTTTTGATATTTATTTTAGGGGCTTTTCTTAAGTTGATTCTTTAGCGATGAGCGTTACTAAGGAAATTTCCTTTTGATATTTATTTTAGGGACTTTTCTTAAGTTGATTCTTTAGCGATGAGCGTTACTAAGGAAATTTACTTTTGATATTTATTTTAGGGGCTTTTCTTAAGTTGATTCTTTAGCGATGAGCGTTACTAAGGAAATTTCCTTTTGATATTTATTTTAGGGGCTTTTCTTAAGTTGATTCTTTAGCGATGAGCGTTACTAAGGAAATTTCCTTTTGATATTTATTTTAGGGACTTTTCTTAAGTTGATTCTTTAGCGATGAGCGTTACTAAGGAAATTTACTTTTGATATTTATTTTAGGGGCTTTTCTTAAGTTGATTCTTTAGCGATGAGCGTTACTAAGGAAATTTACTTTTGATATTTATTTTAGGGGCTTTTCTTAAGTTGATTCTTTAGCGATGAGCGTTACTAAGGAAATTTACTTTTGATATTTATTTTAGGGGCTTTTCTTAAGTTGATTCTTTAGCGATGAGCGTTACTAAGGAAATTTACTTTTGATATTTATTTTAGGGGCTTTTCTTAAGTTGATTCTTTAGCGATGAGCGTTACTAAGGAAATTTCCTTTTGATATTTATTTTAGGGACTTTTCTTAAGTTGATTCTTTAGCGATGAGCGTTACTAAGGAAATTTACTTTTGATATTTATTTTAGGGGCTTTTCTTAAGTTGATTCTTTAGCGATGAGCGTTACTAAGGAAATTTCCTTTTGATATTTATTTTAGGGGCTTTTCTTAAGTTGATTCTTTAGCGATTAGCGTTACTAAGGAAATTTCCTTTTGATATTTATTTTAGGGGCTTTTCTTAAGTTGATTCTTTAGCGATGAGCGTTACTAAGGAAATTTCCTTTTGATATTTATTTTAGGGACTTTTCTTAAGTTGATTCTTTAGCGATGAGCGTTACTAAGGAAATTTACTTTTGATATTTATTTTAGGGGCTTTTCTTAAGTTGATTCTTTAGCGATGAGCGTTACTAAGGAAATTTCCTTTTGATATTTATTTTAGGGACTTTTCTTAAGTTGATTCTTTAGCGATGAGCGTTACTAAGGAAATTTACTTTTGATATTTATTTTAGGGGCTTTTCTTAAGTTGATTCTTTAGCGATGAGCGTTACTAAGGAAATTTACTTTTGATATTTATTTTAGGGGCTTTTCTTAAGTTGATTCTTTAGCGATGAGCGTTACTAAGGAAATTTACTTTTGATATTTATTTTAGGGGCTTTTCTTAAGTTGATTCTTTAGCGATGAGCGTTACTAAGGAAATTTACTTTTGATATTTATTTTAGGGGCTTTTCTTAAGTTGATTCTTTAGCGATGAGCGTTACTAAGGAAATTTCCTTTTGATATTTATTTTAGGGACTTTTCTTAAGTTGATTCTTTAGCGATGAGCGTTACTAAGGAAATTTACTTTTGATATTTATTTTAGGGGCTTTTCTTAAGTTGATTCTTTAGCGATGAGCGTTACTAAGGAAATTTCCTTTTGATATTTATTTTAGGGACTTTTCTTAAGTTGATTCTTTAGCGATTAGCGTTACTAAGGAAATTGACTTTTGATATTTATTTTAGGGGCTTTTCTTAAGTTGATTCTTTAGCGATTAGCGTTACTAAGGAAATTTCCTTTTGATATTTATTTTAGGGACTTTTCTTAAGTTGATTCTTTAGCGATTAGCGTTACTAAGGAAATTTACTTTTGATATTTATTTTAGGGGCTTTTCTTAAGTTGATTCTTTAGCGATGAGCGTTACTAAGGAAATTTCCTTTTGATATTTATTTTAGGGACTTTTCTTAAGTTGATTCTTTAGCGATTAGCGTTACTAAGGAAATTGACTTTTGATATTTATTTTAGGGGCTTTTCTTAAGTTGATTCTTTAGCGATTAGCGTTACTAAGGAAATTTCCTTTTGATATTTATTTTAGGGACTTTTCTTAAGTTGATTCTTTAGCGATTAGCGTTACTAAGGAAATTGACTTTTGATATTTATTTTAGGGGCTTTTCTTAAGTTGATTCTTTAGCGATGAGCGTTACTAAGGAAATTTCCTTTTGATATTTATTTTAGGGGCTTTTCTTAAGTTGATTCTTTAGCGATGAGCGTTACTAAGGAAATTGACTTTTGATATTTATTTTAGGGGCTTTTCTTAAGTTGATTCTTTAGCGATGAGCGTTACTAAGGAAATTTACTTTTGATATTTATTTTAGGGGCTTTTCTTAAGTTGATTCTTTAGCGATTAGCGTTACTAAGGAAATTTCCTTTTGATATTTATTTTAGGGACTTTTCTTAAGTTGATTCTTTAGCGATGAGCGTTACTCAGGAAATTTACTTTTGATATTTATTTTAGGGGCTTTTCTTAAGTTGATTCTTTAGCGATGAGCGTTACTAAGGAAATTTCCTTTTGATATTTATTTTAGGGGCTTTTCTTAAGTTGATTCTTTAGCGATTAGCGTTACTAAGGAAATTTCCTTTTGATATTTATTTTAGGGGCTTTTCTTAAGTTGATTCTTTAGCGATGAGCGTTACTAAGGAAATTGACTTTTGATATTTATTTTAGGGGCTTTTCTTAAGTTGATTCTTTAGCGATGAGCGTTACTAAGGAAATTTACTTTTGATATTTATTTTAGGGGCTTTTCTTAAGTTGATTCTTTAGCGATTAGCGTTACTAAGGAAATTTCCTTTTGATATTTATTTTAGGGACTTTTCTTAAGTTGATTCTTTAGCGATGAGCGTTACTAAGGAAATTTACTTTTGATATTTATTTTAGGGGCTTTTCTTAAGTTGATTCTTTAGCGATGAGCGTTACTAAGGAAATTTCCTTTTGATATTTATTTTAGGGACTTTTCTTAAGTTGATTCTTTAGCGATGAGCGTTACTAAGGAAATTTACTTTTGATATTTATTTTAGGGGCTTTTCTTAAGTTGATTCTTTAGCGATGAGCGTTACTAAGGAAATTTCCTTTTGATATTTATTTTAGGGACTTTTCTTAAGTTGATTCTTTAGCGATGAGCGTTACTAAGGAAATTTACTTTTGATATTTATTTTAGGGGCTTTTCTTAAGTTGATTCTTTAGCGATGAGCGTTACTAAGGAAATTTCCTTTTGATATTTATTTTAGGGACTTTTCTTAAGTTGATTCTTTAGCGATTAGCGTTACTAAGGAAATTTACTTTTGATATTTATTTTAGGGGCTTTTCTTAAGTTGATTCTTTAGCGATGAGCGTTACTAAGGAAATTTCCTTTTGATATTTATTTTAGGGGCTTTTCTTAAGTTGATTCTTTAGCGATGAGCGTTACTAAGGAAATTGACTTTTGATATTTATTTTAGGGGCTTTTCTTAAGTTGATTTTTTAGCGATGAGCGTTACTAAGGAAATTTACTTTTGATATTTATTTTAGGGGCTTTTCTTAAGTTGATTCTTTAGCGATGAGCGTTACTAAGGAAATTTCCTTTTGATATTTATTTTAGGGACTTTTCTTAAGTTGATTCTTTAGCGATTAGCGTTACTAAGGAAATTGACTTTTGATATTTATTTTAGGGGCTTTTCTTAAGTTGATTCTTTAGCGATTAGCGTTACTAAGGAAATTTTCTTTTGATATTTATTTTAGGGACTTTTCTTAAGTTGATTCTTTAGCGATTAGCGTTACTAAGGAAATTTACTTTTGATATTTATTTTAGGGGCTTTTCTTAAGTTGATTCTTTAGCGATGAGCGTTACTAAGGAAATTTACTTTTGATATTTATTTTAGGGGCTTTTCTTAAGTTGATTCTTTAGCGATGAGCGTTACTAAGGAAATTTCCTTTTGATATTTATTTTAGGGGCTTTTCTTAAGTTGATTCTTTAGCGATGAGCATTGCTAAGGAAATTTCCTTTTGATATTTATTTTAGGGGCTTTTCTTAAGTTGATTCTTTAGCGATGAGCGTTACTAAGGAAATTTACTTTTGATATTTATTTTAGGGGCTTTTCTTAAGTTGATTCTTTAGCGATGAGCGTTACTAAGGAAATTTCCTTTTGATATTTATTTTAGGGGCTTTTCTTAAGTTGATTCTTTAGCGATGAGCGTTACTAAGGAAATTTACTTTTGATATTTATTTTAGGGACTTTTCTTAAGTTGATTCTTTAGCGATGAGCGTTACTAAGGAAATTTACTTTTGATATTTATTTTAGGGGCTTTTCTTAAGTTGATTCTTTAGCGATGAGCGTTACTAAGGAAATTTACTTTTGATATTTATTTTAGGGGCTTTTCTTAAGTTGATTCTTTAGCGATGAGCATTGCTAAGGAAATTTACTTTTGATATTTATTTTAGGGGCTTTTCTTAAGTTGATTCTTTAGCGATGAGCGTTACTAAGGAAATTTACTTTTGATATTTATTTTAGGGGCTTTTCTTAAGTTGATTCTTTAGCGATGAGCGTTACTAAGGAAATTTACTTTTGATATTTATTTTAGGGACTTTTCTTAAGTTGATTCTTTAGCGATGAGCGTTACTAAGGAAATTTACTTTTGATATTTATTTTAGGGGCTTTTCTTAAGTTGATTCTTTAGCGATGAGCGTTACTAAGGAAATTTACTTTTGATATTTATTTTAGGGGCTTTTCTTAAGTTGATTCTTTAGCGATGAGCATTGCTAAGGAAATTTACTTTTGATATTTATTTTAGGGGCTTTTCTTAAGTTGATTCTTTAGCGATGAGCGTTACTAAGGAAATTTACTTTTGATATTTATTTTAGGGGCTTTTCTTAAGTTGATTCTTTAGCGATGAGCGTTACTAAGGAAATTTACTTTTGATATTTATTTTAGGGGCTTTTCTTAAGTTGATTCTTTAGCGATGAGCGTTACTAAGGAAATTTACTTTTGATATTTATTTTAGGGGCTTTTCTTAAGTTGATTCTTTAGCGATGAGCGTTACTAAGGAAATTTCCTTTTGATATTTATTTTAGGGGCTTTTCTTAAGTTGATTCTTTAGCGATGAGCGTTACTAAGGAAATTTCCTTTTGATATTTATTTTAGGGGCTTTTCTTAAGTTGATTCTTTAGCGATGAGCGTTACTAAGGAAATTTACTTTTGATATTTATTTTAGGGGCTTTTCTTAAGTTGATTCTTTAGCGATGAGCGTTACTAAGGAAATTTACTTTTGATATTTATTTTAGGGGCTTTTCTTAAGTTGATTCTTTAGCGATGAGCGTTACTAAGGAAATTTACTTTTGATATTTATTTTAGGGGCTTTTCTTAAGTTGATTCTTTAGCGATGAGCGTTACTAAGGAAATTTACTTTTGATATTTATTTTAGGGGCTTTTCTTAAGTTGATTCTTTAGCGATGAGCGTTACTAAGGAAATTTACTTTTGATATTTATTTTAGGGGCTTTTCTTAAGTTGATTCTTTAGCGATGAGCATTGCTAAGGAAATTTACTTTTGATATTTATTTTAGGGGCTTTTCTTAAGTTGATTCTTTAGCGATGAGCGTTACTAAGGAAATTTACTTTTGATATTTATTTTAGGGGCTTTTCTTAAGTTGATTCTTTAGCGATGAGCGTTACTAAGGAAATTTCCTTTTGATATTTATTTTAGGGGCTTTTCTTAAGTTGATTCTTTAGCGATGAGCGTTACTAAGGAAATTTACTTTTGATATTTATTTTAGGGACTTTTCTTAAGTTGATTCTTTAGCGATGAGCGTTACTAAGGAAATTTACTTTTGATATTTATTTTAGGGGCTTTTCTTAAGTTGATTCTTTAGCGATGAGCGTTACTAAGGAAATTTACTTTTGATATTTATTTTAGGGGCTTTTCTTAAGTTGATTCTTTAGCGATGAGCATTGCTAAGGAAATTTACTTTTGATATTTATTTTAGGGGCTTTTCTTAAGTTGATTCTTTAGCGATGAGCGTTACTAAGGAAATTTCCTTTTGATATTTATTTTAGGGGCTTTTCTTAAGTTGATTCTTTAGCGATGAGCGTTACTAAGGAAATTTCCTTTTGATATTTATTTTAGGGACTTTTCTTAAGTTGATTCTTTAGCGATGAGCGTTACTAAGGAAATTTACTTTTGATATTTATTTTAGGGGCTTTTCTTAAGTTGATTCTTTAGCGATGAGCGTTACTAAGGAAATTTACTTTTGATATTTATTTTAGGGGCTTTTCTTAAGTTGATTCTTTAGCGATGAGCATTGCTAAGGAAATTTACTTTTGATATTTATTTTAGGGGCTTTTCTTAAGTTGATTCTTTAGCGATGAGCGTTACTAAGGAAATTTACTTTTGATATTTATTTTAGGGGCTTTTCTTAAGTTGATTCTTTAGCGATGAGCGTTACTAAGGAAATTTACTTTTGATATTTATTTTAGGGGCTTTTCTTAAGTTGATTCTTTAGCGATGAGCGTTACTAAGGAAATTTACTTTTGATATTTATTTTAGGGGCTTTTCTTAAGTTGATTCTTTAGCGATGAGCGTTACTAAGGAAATTTCCTTTTGATATTTATTTTAGGGGCTTTTCTTAAGTTGATTCTTTAGCGATGAGCGTTACTAAGGAAATTTACTTTTGATATTTATTTTAGGGGCTTTTCTTAAGTTGATTCTTTAGCGATGAGCGTTACTAAGGAAATTTACTTTTGATATTTATTTTAGGGGCTTTTCTTAAGTTGATTCTTTAGCGATGAGCATTGCTAAGGAAATTTACTTTTGATATTTATTTTAGGGGCTTTTCTTAAGTTGATTCTTTAGCGATGAGCGTTACTAAGGAAATTTACTTTTGATATTTATTTTAGGGGCTTTTCTTAAGTTGATTCTTTAGCGATGAGCGTTACTAAGGAAATTTACTTTTGATATTTATTTTAGGGGCTTTTCTTAAGTTGATTCTTTAGCGATGAGCGTTACTAAGGAAATTTACTTTTGATATTTATTTTAGGGGCTTTTCTTAAGTTGATTCTTTAGCGATGAGCGTTACTAAGGAAATTTACTTTTGATATTTATTTTAGGGGCTTTTTATAAGTTGATTCTTTAGCGATGAGCGTTACTAAGGAAATTTACTTTTGATATTTATTTTAGGGGCTTTTCTTAAGTTGATTCTTTAGCGATGAGTGTTACTAAGGAAATTTACTTTTGATATTTATTTTAGGGGCTTTTCTTAAGTTGATTCTTTAGCGATGAGCGTTACTAAGGAAATTTACTTTTGATATTTATTTTAGGGGCTTTTCTTAAGTTGATTCTTTAGCGATGAGCGTTACTAAGGAAATTTACTTTTGATATTTATTTTAGGGGCTTTTCTTAAGTTGATTCTTTAGCGATGAGCGTTACTAAGGAAATTTACTTTTGATATTTATTTTAGGGGCTTTTCTTAAGTTGATTCTTTAGCGATGAGCGTTACTAAGGAAATTTACTTTTGATATTTATTTTAGGGGCTTTTCTTAAGTTGATTCTTTAGCGATGAGCGTTACTAAGGAAATTTACTTTTGATATTTATTTTAGGGGCTTTTCTTAAGTTGATTCTTTAGCGATGAGCGTTACTAAGGAAATTTACTTTTGATATTTATTTTAGGGGCTTTTCTTAAGTTGATTCTTTAGCGATGAGCGTTACTAAGGAAATTTACTTTTGATATTTATTTTAGGGGCTTTTCTTAAGTTGATTCTTTAGCGATGAGCATTGCTAAGGAAATTTACTTTTGATATTTATTTTAGGGGCTTTTGTTAAGTTGATTCTTTAGCGATGAGCGTTACTAAGGAAATTTACTTTTGATATTTATTTTAGGGGCTTTTCTTAAGTTGATTCTTTAGCGATGAGCGTTACTAAGGAAATTTACTTTTGATATTTATTTTAGGGGCTTTTTTTAAAATGCGGAATGAGGTTTCATTGTTTAGTGATAAGAATTGTTAATGAAATCTAATTTTAATGTGACCATTTATTTTTAGGACTTTTTTGGTAGTTTTCGGTTATCTCCGGTTACATTTTCTTGGCGATTTTTTTTGGCGACAAAAGAGACATCGGGTGATAGCCGAAAAGTATCGCTATAGGCATTGTTAGTGAATTCTTTTCAAGAGATTATTTTTTTGGGGGGATTTTTTTCAGTAAGGAACAAGCAGTTATTCTTTAGCGATAAGAGCTGTTAATGAAATCTGGTTTTGATGAGAATATTAATTTTTGGGGCTTTTTTAAAATGTGACAGGAGATATTTCCTTTCGTTTATCGCTAAAGAATAAATCTTCGTTTTGGATTAAAAAAAAAGCCCCAAAAATTAATATTTTCATGAAAGGAATTCACTAACAACACTTATAGCGGTACTTTTGTCGCCAAAAAGTCGCCAAGAAAATGTGACCGGCAATAAACGAAAAGTATTCTGTTTTTTAAGTGCGAAACAAATGCCCACAGAAGTCCCAGAATTTAACGTACTGATATAAAGCGTTGTTAGTGAATTCTTTTCATGATTTTATTTAAGCAATTAATTATTTAATTCTCATCAAAGCAAGCGTTGTTAGTGAATTCTTTTCATGAGATTATTTATGTAATTAATTATTTAATTCTCATCAAAGCAAGATTTCATT
Organism: Ryuthela nishihirai; assembly: GCA_038380435.1. Lineage (NCBI taxonomy): Eukaryota > Metazoa > Arthropoda > Arachnida > Araneae > Heptathelidae > Ryuthela > Ryuthela nishihirai. The sequence continues at coordinate 1,475,577 of JAWZYU010000044.1, read as the reverse complement.
AACGATGAACGTTACTGAAACGCTGAAAACAACACGCTGGATGGCCTTGACAGGAGGCTACCATCTGTCTCCCAACAGCTGTTCCAGTGGGTCCCCTCCCCCAACCTTCTCTGAGCCTTCGGGGTCCTTGTGACCTGGCCATTTAACCCATGGTGTGCAAAAAAGTGCCGCTCAGAGGTAAAACAACCCAACGTTAAAGAACACGCTGGATGGCCTTGACGGGAGGCTACCATCTGTCTCCCAACAGCTGTTCCAGTGGGTCCCCTCCCCCAACCTTCTCTGAGTCTTCGGGGTCCATGTGACCTGGCCATTTCGCCCATGGTGTGCAAAAAAGTGCCGCTCAGAGGTAAAACAACTCAACGTTAAAGAACACGCTGGATGGCCTTGATGGGAGGCTATCATCTGTCTCCCAACAGCAGTTCCAATGGGTCTCCTTCCCCAACCTTCTCTTAGCTTTGGGGTCCTTGTGACCTGGTCATTTAGCCCATTGTGTGCAAAACGTGCTGTTCAGAGCTAAATCAATTCAATCCAACTCATTGGTTAGTTCGAATTTTTCGAATCCCTGAACTTGATGGGCTGCATAAGAATATGATTGATTATATATTAATTAACAGCAAATGGGCTAGTTCTGTTAGGAATACCAGGCCATATAGGGGAGCTGAAATTGGATCTGACCATTACCTTGTTAAAAGTGTCTTGCAACTTAAACTTAAAAAGTGTTGTGCTAGGGTTAAAAAATTTACTTTTAATACTGAAGCTCTGAAAGCCCCAGTTATAGCCAAAGCTTACCATGATAGGTTACTTGGTCATTATGAGAGTCATGGTGTGCTTACTACTGAAGTTGAGGAAGAATTGGATCATTTTAAACAGGCTTTTTTGGACACTAACAGTACTCTTTTAGGAAAACAGGAGCAGAAGAGACAGAATTATTTGAGTGATAAGGCACTTGAGCTTATTTCGGAAAGAAAGAACTGCAGGAATGTCCTTAATCAATACCCTACTAGTCCTAATAGAAAGCATTACAGAGAACTTAATAAACGTGTAATCAGTTAGCTGCTGATAAGAATCTTTGGCTTGATGGTTTGGCTGACAAAGCCGAGGAAGCAGTTAGACAGCACAACAGCAGAGAGCTGTACCCAGATAGTTAATGTTTTGTGTGGTAGAAAACGGACAGGTATACAGGGATTGAAGGATAAACAAGGTAAGGTTATAGAAGGGGAGGATTCTGTCATGGCTAGGTGGGCTGAGCATTTCAGTGATATTCTAAACAATGCGGTTAGTTCTACTCCCATTGTTTGCAATGATGATAGATGCATTGGTGGCTCTAATGTTGGCACTATAACACAATCTGAAGTTATTTTGGCTGTTTCTAAACTTAAAATTCATAAATCCCAAGGGGTAGATGAAATTACTACGGAAATGCTTAGAGCTGGGAATGTTTCGGTTACCACTTGGATGAATGAAATTCTGAATATCTTTTATGATAAAGGCATGGTTCCTAAGGATTTTACCAGAGCTATTGTTATCCCTATTTTCAAAAAAGGTGATTGCAGTTCTTGTGATAACTATAGGGGTATCAGCCTACTCTCTGTTCCAGGTAAAGTTCTTTCTATGATTGTGCTTAATAGAATTAAGAATCTGGTTGACAGTCAATTGCGTGATGAGCAATGTGGATTCAGAACTGGTAGGGGATGTGTAAATCAGATATTTTCACTTAGGCAGATTCTTGAGAAATGTTTAGAGTTTCAGAAACCTTTGGTTGCTAGCTTTGTTAATTTCAAAAAGGCTTTTAACTCTTTTAATCATCATAATTTGTGGTTGATTGTGAGATCATATGGTATACCAGACAAGTTAGTTAACATAATGAAAGCTCTCCATAATAACACTGAGTCTTGTGTTAGAGTTGGTAAGGCTTGCAGCAATTGGTTTAGCATTACTTCTGGTGTTTGACAAGGGTGCATTTTGTCTCCTTTTCTCTTTAGTTTGGTTGTTGATTATGTTATGCGAAATTCACTTCAAGGGAAAGATTTTGGCCTTGAATGGACTGGAGATGCAAAAATTTCTGATTTAGATTATGCTGATGATTTAGCCCTTTTGGCAAATGATGATGAGATGAACTCTTTCATTCGAGCTGTTGATGAGACTGGTAATAGAGTAGGTTTGGTTATAAACAGAGAGAAAACTAAAGTGATGAAAACTGGTCAGGCAGGCTGTGATTCAGTTAATCTGAATGGTTGCAGTCTTGAGCAGGTGTCACAGTTTAATTATCTTGGGAGCTATGTAACTGATACTGGTGATGTGCGGCATGAGATTAACAGACGAATAGGGATTGCTGCCAGGACTTTTAAGAATCTATTGAGAGTGTGGAGAAATAGGCGTATACACCTAAAGATTAAAATTACACTGTATAATAGTTTGGTTCTTTCTAGGGTTAGTTATGTTAGTGAAACGTGGACACTTTGTAAACAAGATAACAGGAAACTAGATGCTTTTGATTCCAGATGCTTACGCAGTATCTTGGGCATTAGGTGGTTCAACTTTGTAACTGATGATGAGATTAGGCAAAGGAGTTTGCAACCTCCTTTAAGCAGCATATTGTGCAGAGAGAGACTCCGTTGGTTTGGCCATGTGGCCCGTATGAATAATTATAGATTGGCGAATAGGGTTATGAACAGTGTGCCTAAAGGCCTCAGAAAGAAGGGGAGACCTAGGATGCGGTGGGCAGACAATGTTAAACAGGACCTTGTTAGAATTGGTGTGCAGTGGCCAGATGCAGTAAATGTAGCTCAGGACAGACTTGCTTGGAGAACTAAATTGCACGGTCTGGTTGGACCTCCGTAGTCCATGGCTGCTTGAGGATGATGATGATGATGGAAGAAAAATGCAGAGAAGTTACTTGGTGAAAATGAAGAACTTCTTTCGAAAGCGAGACGCGCGTGCGGCGAATGCGCATGACGGGTGGAGGAGCGGTCGTCGCGAGTTCTAAAAATAGCAGCGCATTCTCCCGCGTGAAGGAAATGCACAAGCAAGCAGTTCCCTTGAAAAAAAAATATTAGATAAGGAAGAAAAGAAAAAAAGTTGGAAACTATTTTATTTCTGCTCTGCTTTTAATGAATAATGGACGATGATGTGAAAATGTGATGAATTCCAGTGTTACTTAAAAAGTCATCTTTGATGATTACGTAAAAAAATAAAAAAATATTTTTTTGTAATGAAAAAGTTTTGGTGTACTATGTGTGATTAAAAATCACCTGAAAATAATGCTGGGTTGTTTTACTTATGAGTGGCAAATTTTTTGCACACAGTAGGATAAATCACCAGGTCACAAGCACCCCGAAGGGTCAGAAAATGTTGGGGGAGGGGACCCACTGGGCAGTTGTTAGAAGACAGATGGTAGCCTTCTGCAAAGGCCACCCAGCGTGTTATTTAACGTGCACAGGGTATGGCACTTTTTGCACAAAATGGGCTAATGGCCAGGTCACATGGACCCCGAAGGCTCAGAGAAGGTTGAGGGAGGAGACCCACCGGAACAGTTGTTGGAGAGACAGATGGTAGCATCCCGTCAAGGCCATCCAGCGTGTTCTTTAACGTTGGGTTGTTTTACCTCTGAGCGGCACTTTTTTGCACACCATGGGATAAACGGTCAGGTCACAAGGACCCCGGAGATCAGATAAGGTTGGGGGAGGGGACCACCTGGAACAGCTGTTGGGAGACAGATGGTAGCTTCCCGTCAAGGCCATCCAGCGTGTTCTTTAACGTTGGGTTGTTTTACCTCTGAGCGACGCTTTTTTGCACACTATGGGATAAAATGGCCAGGTCACAAGGACCCCGGAGATCAAATAAGGTTGGGGGAGGGGGACCCACTGGAACAGCTGTTGGGAGACAGATGGTAGCCTCCCGTCAAGGCCATCCAGCGTGTTCTTTAACGTTGGGTTATTCTACCGCTGAGCGGCACTTTTTTGAACACCATGGGCTAAATGGCCAGGTCACATGGACCCCGAAGGCTCAGAGAATGTTGGGAGAGGAGACCCACTGGAACAGCTGTTGGGAGACAGATGGTAGCCTCCCGTCAAGGCCATCAAGTGTGTTCTTTAATGTACACAGGGTATGGCTCTTCCGCACACAGGCCACTGTTTATCGTTCCATATGACGGACGGCGGCCTTTCTAAGCCCATCGGTGTCCCCTACTGACCGTGTGCAGGGTGGGGAATTTTGCGGAGATAATTTTGAACGGTGGCCCAGATGGAACTCGAACTTGGGAACTGCAGATGATCAGCTTGGCACGCTACCGATTGAGCCACTCTCCCGCCCACTTGTTTTTTCAGAAATTATTGTGATATATAATCATGCACTTTACCTACAGGTTTCATTGAAATCCAAAGAAGAACTTGTGTGTAATTCACGTTTTTCTGCTTTTTGATTAATTTTTGAGCACAGAGGTAAATGAAACTGCTCAGAAGGGGGCTACAGAGGTAAATGAAACTGCTCAGAAGGGGGTACAGAGGTAAATGAAACTGCTCAGAAGGGGGCTACAGAAGTAAATGAAACTGCTCAGAAGGGGGCTACAGAAGTAAATGAAACAGCTCAGACGGGGGCTACAGAGGTAAATGAAACTGCTCAGAAGGGGGCTACAGAGGTAAATGAAACAGCTCAGAAGGGGGCTACAGAGGTAAATGAAACTGTTCAGAAGGGGGCTACAGAGGTAAATGAAACTGCTCAGAAGGGGGCTACAGAGGTAAATGAAACAGCTCAGAAGGGGGCTACAGAGGTAAATGAAACTGCTCAGAAGGGGGCTACAGAGGTAAATGAAACTGCTCAGAAGGGGGCTACAGAGGTAAATGAAACAGCCCAGAAGGGGCTGCAGAGGTAAATGAAACAGCTCAGAAGGGGGCTACAGTGGTAAATGAAACAGCTCAGAAGGGGCTACAGAGGTAAATGAAACAGCTCAGAAGGGGGCTACAGAGGTAAATGAAACAGCTCAGAAGGGGGCTACAGAGGTAAATGAAACAGCTCAGAAGGGGGCTGCAGAGGTAAATGAAACAGCTCAGATGGTGGCCACTGCTTTAACCCTTTGTGTGCAAAAAGGAAACGTTGCTCTCTTAGATAAACAAATCTATCCCAACCAAACTGTAGGAGCGGTGGTGGCTCAGTCGGTAGCGCTCCAGGCTCGTAATCTGTAGTTCCCAGGTTCGAGTCCCAGCTGGGTCAGCGTTGAGATTTATCTCCGCAAAATTCTCCGCCCTGCCCACGGTCAGTAGGGGACACTGATGGGCTTGGAAAGGCCGGCATCCGTCGGATGGGACGTTAAGCCGTGGCCCCGTGTGCGGAAAAGCCATACCCTGTGCTCGTTAAAGAACACGCTGGATGGCCTTGACGGGAGGCTACCATCTGTCTCCCAACATCTGTTCCAGTGGGTCCCCTTCCCCAACCTTCTCTGAGCCTTCGGGGTCCATGTGACCTGGCCATTTAGCCCATGGTGTGCAAAAAAAGTGCCGCTCAGAGGTAAAACAACCCAACCCAACTGGTGAATTCCAATCACAGAAATCGCATCTAATCGGCCAACGAAGTAAAAATGTTTACAGAAAACAGATTACTTTCATCCAATAAAGCCCCCCCCCCCCAAAAAAAAAAAAAAATAAAGAAAAAATTCCTTTTGACCAGGAAATGTTCTTTTTTTTATTTCCAGATGAATAAATGAAATATAATCGGGTGCGGCCTTTTCAGGAAAGGAACGGAATCGCCAGGGTTGACCCAAAGCCACGAAGCCAAGTCATTAAGGGAGGTGCGTCCCTTTGGAAGATTGGCTCTGGGGATCGGTCCTTCGCGTGGCCTTCGAAGACGAACCGATGAGGCACTGGTGACACGGCGAAATAGGTTTTTTTTTCTGCTTTCTGCTGTGGCATCATCTCTGCAAGGGACCGAAAGCGGCGCGTGTTATTGGACCTGCCGTTTAGCCCCCTGGTGACACGTGCAAGACTTGTTCAAAGAATCGCTTTGTTTAATGACGTAAAAAAAATGAACTGAACGTGTAAAAGCTCATTTTAAAGATTGTGTTGACATCGTCTCACACAATAAGCAAGGTTTTAAAGATTCGCTATTTTAAGTATGAGTGGGTAATTTATGATGTCGAAAATAATGCAGGGTGTTCTGAGTTGGGTTGTTTTACCTCTGAGCGGCACTTTTTTGCACACCATAGGCTGAATGGCCAGGTCACAAGGACCCCGAAGGCTCAGAGAAGGTTGGGGGAGGGGACCCACTGAACAACTGTTGGGAGACAGATGGTAGCCTCCCGTCAAGGCCATCCAGTGTGTTCTTTAACGTTGGGTTGTTTTACCTCTGAGCGGCACTTTTTTGCACACCATGGGCTAAATGGCCAGGTCGCAAGGACCGCGAAGACTCAGAGAAGGTTGGGGGAGGGGTCCAACTGGAACAGCTGTTAGGAGACAGATGGTAGCCTCCCGTCAAGGCCATCCAGCGTGTTCTTTAACGTTGGGTTGTTTTACCTCTGAGTGGCACGTTTTTGCACACCGTGGGCTAGATGTCCAGTGGGTCCCCTCCACCAACCTTCTCTGAGCTTTCGGGGTCCTGGTGACCTGGCCATTTAGCCCATGGTGTGCAAAAAAGTGCCACTCAGAGGCAAAACAACCCAACATCAAGAAACACGCTGGATGGCCTTGACGGGAGGCTACCGTCTGTCTTCCAACAGCTGTTCCAGTGGGTCTCTTCCCCCAACCTTCTCTGAGCCTTCGGGGTCCTTGTGACCTGGCCATTTAGCCCATGGTGTGCAAAAAAGTGCCGCTCAGAGGTAAAACCACCCAACGTTAAAGAACACACTGGATGGCCTTGACGGGAGGCTACCATCTGTCTCCCAACAGCTGTTCCAGTTGGTCTCGTCCCCCAACCTGCTCTGAGCCTTCGGGGTCCTTGTGACCTGGCCATTTATCCCAAGGTGTGCAAAAAAGTGCCGCTATTTAGATTATCTATAATAATTTTTAAAGTACACACTAGTGCCAAAATAATATTCTGGTTGGTCCCAGTAAATATAATTTCTTTCCACCATTAAGTAGTTTTTTTTTCATTGTACAATCGCTCAAAAAAATATCCGAACACTCTAGTGAGTACAGAATTGAGAAAAAATATCTGGCAACTATTTTTTTTTAGAAATTAGTGATCTGGCAACCTTCGTGTCACGTGAGACGAAGGTTGCCAGATCACTAATTTCTAAAAGAATCGTTACCAGATATTTTTTCTCCGAATTCTGTAATCGACCGTAGTGTTCGGATACTTTTTTGAGCGACTGTACTCCTCTCCCTCAACTTGGAAAACATAAATCAAAATCGGAAAGGAAATCGCGAAAGCGGAACACTTAACAATTGGCCTTGACCGGAAATGGAACAACTCAACTACTGTAGCTATCGCTTGCCAGGGCGAAAAAGAACCAAAAAAAATCGGAAAAAATCTTTATCGCACCCCCCCCCCCTCCAAATCCACCCCGAAGCGAAAACTGAGCTCGTGCGCTCAAGCTTGTACGCAACAATCAGCTTTTCTCATGCTCACGTGTTTTCACATCGTTTCGGCACGTGACACGACGTGATAAAGAACATTGGTCACGAGAATTTCCAATAAGAGCGAGCCGACATTCCCCAGGGCGAAGACGTGACGTCACAGATCTACGTCTTCGGGAGAGGGGGGGGGAGTAGAATGTGAGGTGGGAGGTGATGTCGGGACTCGGGGAGGAAGTGGAGGAAGTGGACGTCACGTGAATTGAAGTTTGAGTAAATTTGAGTTTCATCACGCTAACAAATTGCAACGAGATTATCGATTTCGACATCGCTGACAGAGGAGGATGCCAAATCGGGATTTAATATCTAAATATAGCTGATGCTGGGCGCGTTAAAAAGCGTTAGGGATGGATTCGCGGAAGGGATGTCGGGATGAGTGTTTGTGTGTCTCGGATCGCAATCTTCAGCGAAATGTTTCTGTTGATTTTGGGATTCGTTCCCAGATGGTGGAGGATGCAGCTTCATTCAGCAGTCGAAGAGAGAGGATGCGGGATGTAAGAGGGATGCTCTCATCTCTATTCGGTGACTGTCATCTGAACTGGTGATGTAGGGGCAGGAGGTGGGAGAGTGGATCCCGGAGAGGATGCTTCAATTCCGTGGACCACATGGAGGTGGTCTACCAAGAGGTTCGGGGAGGACATATCAAAGGAGGTTGGGGATGATCACAGAGAATGGAGGTTAGGGGAGGACACAGAGAAAGGAGGCTGGAGAGGACACTGGAGGACACAAAGAAAGGAGGTTGGGGAAGACAGAGAAATCTGGTTGGGGAGGACACAGAGAAAGGAGGTTGAGGACAATGAAAGACACAAAGGAGGTTGAGGACGACAACGAAAGGAAGTTGGGAGGACACAAAGAAAGGAGCTTGAGGAGGACACAAAGAAAGGAGGTTGGGGAAGACAGAGAAATCTGGTTGGGGAGGACACAGAGGAAGAAGGTTGAGAACACTGAAAGACACAAAGGAGGTTGAGGACGACGACAACGAAAGGAAGTTGGGAGGACACAAAGAAAGGAGGTTGGGGAGGACACAAAGAATGGAGGTTGGGGAAGACAGAGAAATCTGGTTGGGGAGGACACAGAGGAAGGAGGTTGAGGACGACAACGAAAGGAAGTTGGGAGGACACAAAGAAAGGAGGTTGGGGAAGACAGAGAAATCTGGTTGGGGAGGACACAGAGAAAGGAGGTTGAGGACGACAACGAAAGGAAGTTGGGAGGACACAAAGAAAGGAGGTTGGGGAAGACAGAGAAATCTGGTTGGGGAGGACACAGAGGAAGGAGGTTGAGGACACTGAAAGACACAAAGGAGGTTGAGGACGACAACGAAAGGCAGTTGGGAGGACATAAAGAAAGGAGGTTGGGGAAGACAGAGAAATCTGGTTGGGGAGGACACAGAGAAAGGAGGTTGAGGACGACAACGAAAGGAAGTTGGGAGGACACAAAGAAAGGAGGTTGGGGAAGACAGAGAAATCTGGTTGGGGAGGACACAGAGGAAGGAGGTTGAGGACACTGAAAGACACAAAGGAGGTTGAGGACGACAACGAAAGGAAGTTGGGAGGACACAAAGAAAGGAGGTTGGGGAGGACAGACAAAGGTGTTTGGGAGGACAAAAAGAAAGTATATTACGGTAGGAAAGAGAGAAAGGAGGTTGAGGAGGACACAAAAAAAGGAGGTTGAGGGAGGACACAAAAAAGGAGGTGGGGAGGACACAGAAGGTGGTGATGAAAGGCACAGAGAAAGGTGTTTGGAGGGAGAACACAGAGAGAGGACCTTTGGAGAGGACACAGAAAAAGGAAATTCAGGGAAGACGAAGAGAAAACAAGGTTCAGGGAGGACACAAAAGTCATCCTTCAGAGTTTAAATATAATATTTAGAGAAAGTGCAATTGAAAGAGATATTGATTAAATAGGAGCAAAAGTACCAAATTAAAACCTAGGGAAAGGAGCATTGCAAAGGGATATTCATTAAAGCATGAGGACAATCACCTTTGCAGAAATTCCAATTAAGGACTCCTTTGTATTAAGAGATGAGGACAATTATTTAATGTAATACTTTGAGAAAGTACAATTCTCGATTAAAACATCAAGACATAAATGTATGATCATCGTTTTTTAATGTTCGCCTCATATTTCAGTTCTTCATCATGGAGATTGGTTTGTTTTACATCTGAGCGGCAGGTTTTTGCACACCATGGGCTAAATGTCCAGGTCACAAGGACCCCGAAGGCTCAGAGAAGGTTGGGGGAGGGGACCCACTGGAACAGGTGTTGGGAGACAGATGGTAGCCTCCCGTCAAGGCCATCCAGTGTGTTCTTTAACGTTGGGTTGTTTTACCTCTGAGCGGCACTTTTTTTGCACACCATGGGCTAAATGGCCAGGTCACAAGGACCCCGAAGGCTGAGAGAAGGTTGGGGGAGGGGACCCACTGGAACAGCTGTTGGGAGACAGATGGTAGCTTCCTGTCAAGGCCATCCAACGTGTTCTTTAACGTTGGGTTGTTTTACGTCTGAGCGGCAATTTTTTGCACACCATGGGATAAATGGCCAGGTCACAAGGACCCCGAAGGCTGAGAGAAGGTTGGGGGAGGGGACTCACTGGAACAGCTGTTGGGAGACAGATGGTAGCTTCCTGTCAAGGCCATCCAGCGTGTTCTTTAACGTTGGGTTGTTTTGCCGCTGAGGCAGTTTTTTTACACAGACTCTTTAAGCACAAAGCTTATCTTTAAGTACATTTTTCATCAAAAATCATATTTAACAGGTTATTGACCTCTGACCTCTAGATTGGAAATAATAATTCGTCACAGCACAAAGCACTTTGTTAATTGGCTTCCTCTATCTAAATCAGTGGTTGTCAACCTTTTATGCTTCACGTACCTCATTGCACGTACCCCTTATATAGATAGATAAAACTATCTATAGTATAAAAATGAAAATAAAATAAAACATATATATATGTACATATATATATATACAGGTTGATTGAAAACTCTTGAACCAAATTTTAAGGGGTGATAGAACACACCTAAACAAACACTCTTCGTCATACAATGCATGGTCGGAACTCAAGCGGTGAAGCGCTAGAGGGCGCTTTCCAGTGAACACTTATAGGCGCTGGTTTTCCTCTACAATTTCCTCTGTAACACGTGGCGTCCTCACACTCCTTGCACCCCCTGTATCCTGAACACTCCTTGCACCCCCTGTATCATGAACACTCCTTTCAACCCACCTGTATCCTGAACACTCCTTGCACCCCCATATCCCGAACACTCCTTGCACTCCCCTGTGTGGGGCGGGGGTGGCTCAGTCGGTAGCGCGCCAGGCTCGTAATCTGTACTTCCCAGGTTCGAGTCCCAGCTGGGTCAGCGTTGAGATTTATCTCCGCAAAATTTCCCCGCCCTACCCACGGTCAGTAGGGGACACCGATGGGCTTGAAAAGGCCGCCGTCCGTCGGATGGGACGTTAAGCCGTGGCCCCGTGTGTGGGAGAGCCATACCCTGTGCACGTTAAAGAACACGCTGGATGGCCTTGACGGGAGGCTACCATCTGTCTCCCAACAGCTGTTCCAGTGGGTCCCCTCCCCCAACCTTCTCTGAGCCTTCGGGGTCCTTGTGGCCTGGCCATTTAGCCCATGGTGTGCAAAAAAGTGCCGCTCAGATTTAAAACAATCCAATCCAATCCACTCCCCTGTGTCCTGAACACTCCTTGCACTCCCCCTGTGTCCTGAACACTCCTTGCAACCCCTGTATCATGAACACTCCTTGCACCCCTCTATCCTGAACACTCCTTTCAACCCCCTGTATCCCGAACACTCCTTGCACCCCCCTGTATCCTGAACACTCCTTGCACCCCCTGTGTCCTGAACACTCTTTGCATTCTCTGTATCCTGAACACTCCTTGCAACCCCTGTGTCCTGAACACTCTTTGCATTCTCTGTATCCTGAACGCTCCTTGCACCCCCGTATCCTGAACACTCCTTGCACTCCCTGTATCCTGAACACTCCTTGCAACCCCTGTATCCTGAACACTCCTTGCAACCCCTGTATCCTGAACACTCCTTGCACTCCCTGTATCCTGAACACTCCTTGCATTCCCTGTATCCTGAACACTCCTTGCACTCCCATATCCTGAACACTCCTTGCACCCCCATATCCTGAACACTCCTTGCATTCCCTGTATCCTGAACACTCCTTGAACCCCCCATATCCTGAACACTCCTTGCACCACCTGTATCCTGAACACTCCTTGCACTCCCTGTATCCTGAACACTCCTTGCATTCCCTGTATCCTGAACACTCCTTGCACTCCCATATCCTGAACACTCCTTGCATTCCCTGTATCCTGAACACTCCTTGAACCCCCCCATATCCTGAACACTCCTTGCACCACCTGTATCCTGAACACTCCTTGCACTCCCTGTATCCTGAACACTCCTTGCACGCCGTGTATCCTGCAAGCCACTGACAAAGGAGCCCGTTTCCCACAGATACCGGTGCAATCGCTGAAAGCTTTTACGATCAGGGACGCGTCTGCTCGGAAAGCGCTCCCGGTGCAGTCTTTGGACCTCCCTCGCATTCCCGTCCGCAGCTCCGTACGTGAAATGCATGTCCGCCTTCTCCTGATTCGTGAAACAATCCATTCGTTCTGCAATTAACGGTAGAAATGACGACGGGTGCGAAAACCAGCGCTTATAGGTGTTCACTGCAAAGCGCCCTCTAGCGCTTCACCGCTTAAGTTCTGACCATGCATTGTACGACGAAAAGTGCTTGTTTAGGTGTGTTCTATCCCCCCTTAATGTTTGGCCCAAGAGTTTTGAATCACTCTGTATACGAGAGTACGCTGTGGGAATATTAGATTATGAAATGAGTTTTCATTGAATGGCAACTTCACCGTCAATGAAAGGCAATGGTTCTTTTTTATTTATTTAAATTTTCGTTTATTTATTTGGAATTCACGTTCCGTTGCCAAATATCCAAATAGAATTGAAAATTTATAAAAATACTTTTATTCACACCTTGTATTTAGATAGTAAATAGATAGATTGATAGATAATTTTTATTTCAGATAATGTTTTACAGTATACAAAAACTTTTGAGGTCTCACAAGAGCAGGCTCGTTCGTGAGATCTCCATACAGAAACAATTTCAATTGAAAACATCAGTCGTCACATTGAATAATACACAAAAAAAAAACGAAAACAACTCAAAACAAAAAATTTCTATTAATCCAGAAGTGTGAAAATCAGAAACATTCAATATCCATGTTACATATAACAGTTATAGTAGATTAATGCAAAAAAGTTTCCACGTCATCCAGTTTCAAAATGTATTTCTTGAGAACTTTAGAAAACAAATGATAATTCGTGATATTTTTCGTGCTGACTGGGAGAGAGGAAAGGAATTTCGGTGCTAAATACAAATAATAGTGCCTAAAAATTTCCTTATGTAATGCAGGAATTTCATAATTTATGTTTTTATCTCGTCGTAATTGGTAATTATTCGTGTCAGTTTTAATGCTATCATTTCTAAAGTAAAAGTATTGAATTATTTCAAAAAAATAATCATAGCGTAAAGGCAAAATTCCTGCTTCTCGAAACAAAGGTAATGAAGGTTGCGTTTTGGGGCTT